>CM024649.1:35086046-36364796 GCA_014182695.1 Eucalyptus albens | reverse complement strand
ATGCTTGCCAATCATCCATCGAAGATGTGACGAACCTATGTGAAACTGCGATTCACATTGCTGTTAAGAACTACAATTTTAAAGCGTTCAGAGTTTTGTTTGGGTGGCTTAGGCGAGTCCATCTTACAGAAATCTTAAACTGGAAAGATCATAATGGTAATACCGTCTTACATATTGCTGTTTCTGAAAAGCAAGCCGAGGTATGGTTCATCCATTTCGTATTTGTTCTTGCTTTTATTGTCAGATGCTTGAATTTGGCATAATCTAATCAAGTATACAAATGTTATTATAATGAATGAGTGGGGGTTGAAATATATGGATTTACTAGTGCGTGGTCCCCCGGCTCTCTCATCCTTTTAACTCCTTATCGAATCCTATCATGATCATCATACTGATCTATTCTATTAGAAAAATTGTTAATCAATTCTAAATCTATTATGTCGATACTAATTCAATTTCAAATTTTCCAATTTTGCTAATATATTCTCAAATTTTTGCATGAAATGCTAAATTAATTATTGTAGCCACCTTTCACTAGAAGTCATTGACATGGCAGTGTGTTACGTAGGACAGCTAGTGATAGCTAGTAATGACTGAGTTGTCATATCAGTGATTTACAATAAAAATTGACTAAAATGACTAAATTTAAATTTTGTGCTAAGGTTTATAATTAAATTGATAAAATTGAAAAGTTTAGGACAAAATTAATATTTGTACAATAACGTTATCACTCATTGAGTAATTTGCCCGATGATTTTCTCTCTTGTTGAACTTCCCACATCGCAAAAATATTTTAAGAAAATACTTCGCGTGGTTGGTCTCCCAATTTTTTTATATTACTTGGACTTCTTTCTCTATTTATAGCGTTAGAGTTTGGTTTAATCAAAGGAAACAAAAGTTTGTTTTATTTATTGCCACAACTTTCATATGCTTGTTACGTAAGGGAGACTGAATGAGTGAGTGAATTTGTCAGTCCAAACGTAAATCTTGTCTTTAAACGATATGGATTGGTTCACATAATCAGAAGGAGATATCGTACAATTTGCAATTAATGACCTGCGTGAATGCTTGCACCATTTTTCATCAAGAATAATAAAAGCGAATAGAGTACATAATTGTTATTTAGAAAACGAAAATAACACGCAAATTATAAGGTACGTTTGGTTCCCTAAAAAAATTTTCATCAATTAATTTTTCAAACTTTCACGTGTTTAATTTATTGAAAATGGTTAGTTAATGGACAAACATTTACGACAGGAAAACACCTACATTTAAAATTAGGAAATGAATTTCCGAGTTTGAATAGTGAAAATTACTTTTCCAAGTGTAACAAGTCCCTTAGCAACGCTAAAATAACTTTCTCTGCTTCTATCTTCAGGTAGAGTTTTATGTCTCTTTCAGCATATTGCCAAATAAATAAAAACTAATTATTTTCCTTCAAAATGATTTTCATAGAAAGCATTTTTTTTTATCATGAAATTTTCTACGGAATAAACACGGCCTTAAGCTTTGTTTGTTTGGTGGAATTTGAATGGTTAAGAAAGTTTTTTCCTAAAACTAATTGCTCATAACATTGGAAATAATTAGTTCATGATTTTTTTTTTTTCATTATTGACAATAATTTATATCTAAACATACTTGTGTACAATAAAAAAAAAATCGTCAATTTATGTCTATAAATGATACAAATGATCATTTATAGAAAATGACTTTTCAAATCATTCATTTTTCGCAAAATAAATTAAGCCTTAACTCAAGATGTGATACTGTCGTACATTGGTATCGTATAAAAGTACGATTTGTACATCAGAATGAGGACAGGATAATTGGGAAAAAAGAAAAAGTTGACGCATTTATGTAAGGGAGCACAAATGGTGTCGGAAAAAAAATAATTTCTATACTATTTCTTTCTAAGAGAGTATTTTATATTAACTTTGAGAAAAATGAGCGCTGGAATAATTGTCTAGCATAAAACAAAGAAGAAATGAATTGACCGAACATACGGGATTTTGCATGTAGTAACTATACTATCCAAAAAAAGCTTGCGGCCGTGAGAATGCTCTCGTTTTGTCGAGTCTGTTCTACCGCCATGGTAGTCTCTTCCATCTCCTTTCAACTCTAATTACTCTGAATCTCTTCCTTTGTCTTCGTAATGGCAATTCTCCTCTACTTACAAGGCATTTCACCCACTCGCAACTCTCTCTACTCCGATTTCCCTTCATCATCCATGTTCTGTCATCCGTCTCTTTCCTCATGTTCTTCATGAAATTATAGCCAGCTCACTTTCACTTTCTCTCATCGTATCTCTATTTCCATCCTCCCAAGCTCTATCTTCATCTTCTTGTTTGAAATCCTTACATGCATGCACTATCTGTTCCCCATCGCATCTTTCAGAGTGCATTTCAGCTCAATTTCGCTTTTTTCACTATCATCGTATCCACTGTTTTCTTCATCGGTATTTGCATGTCGCCGCAACTCCTGTATCCTTCATAATTTCCATGGCCGACTCTCCTCACCAAGATGATGCTCGAGTTGCTGCTCTCCAAACGACTTGGACGACTCGGCCCGAACAAGGTGTGGACATCCGGGAAGATGAAGTACCGACAGAAAACTGCAAGAATGCAAACTCACATTAATCGGTAAACTTCTATCCAATCGACTATTAATTTTCCTGCTTTTCAACACCTTAAGAAGAGTCTCGGCGCAATGACTATATTGAAATCTCTCAACGTGAAGAAGGATTCTATATCTTTAAATTCAATATCGAAGGGGAAAAACAGCGCATTCTAGATAATGGCCATTGGTTGTTTGGACATCATCTGATTATTCTAAAGCCCTGGTTGCCCAATACCCCTTTGAACTGCTATGACTTCACCACTTGTGAGTTTTGGGTGCAAATTTATGGTCTTCCTTTGGAACGCTGCACGGAAACTATGATTACAAAAGCAGTCAGACGACTTGGTAAGGTTCAGGAGGTGCGAGTTGAAGGCCATGACAGTTCCTCAGTTAGATCAGTGCGGGTTAAAGTTGAACTTCATCTAAACAAACCCCTCCATTCTGGCAAACTTATCAGAGTGGACGGGAAACACATATGGCTTGACTTTAGATATGAACGTCTATCACATTATTGTTATTCCTGTGGTCTTCTTGGCCATTATGCCATGTACTGTAATGACATCCCTTATGATACAGCAAAACTTGAAGGCATTGATCACTTGTCTTATGGTAAATGGTTGAGGGCAAAGGTCAATCAACATAGTCCATTTTGGTCTGCGTTTTATCAGCAATATCCGAATCAAGAAGATGTCGAAGAAATCGTACCAGAAACTCAACCGCAAATAGCTCCTTTACTCCTTCCAGCCCCTCAGCTTCTTAATCAGCATTCAGACACATGAGCAACTAAAGCAGAACGTTCATCAACTATGCAGCAACCTTCTCCTTCGCCGACCTAAAACAAAAATCTCCGATGTTCAACCAGCCGCTATTACCGCACGGTGAAACAATTACTCCTTCTGCAAGAAAATCAAGACTCCAAGGTCAATCTCCAAATCAAGCCCACTGAAAAAAAACCAAAAGATATACTCCTTATGAGACTTCTTCTAATGCAACTGTCGTTCTCGATGACTCAACTCTCCTGGATACCCCCATATTTTCCACTGAAGGGGTTGGAACATGGGCCGAGGTGAATTGCCTAAAAAAGCCATCACATGACAAATGAGGATCCTAAGTTGGAATTGTCAGGGGCTGGGCAATCCCCTGACAATTCAAGCATTAAGGGCCCTAGTGGCCAACGAAAGGCCTAATATCATTTTTTTTATGGAGATGAAAAATCAAGCAATGCTGATTCAGAATCTTAAGCGACAGCTGAAGTTCTCAAGTTCTTTTGTAGTAAACCCTATAGGTTTGGCTGGAGGTTTAGTACTCTTTTGGAATGACCAGGAGGTGACTTTAACAGTTGAGCATTCTACTTGCAACTTCATCGACACAATTTGTACCAAGAATCAAACTCTAAAACTATGAGACTTACCTGTCTTCACGCGCCTTCGATTTACCATCATCGACAAAGACAAGTCCGGATAGATATCAAACAGATTCGGACTTCAAGTTCCTTTCCATGGGTGTGCATAGGAGACTATAATGACATCCTTTACCACTTTGGGAAAAGCGGGGAAAAAGATTATGGAGTTATACAGATTAACTTCCTTTCGAGAGTTTGTGAATGATTGCATGTTTATGGACATTGAAAGTAAGGGTTGCTTTTACACATGGGTGAATAAAAGAGATGGTGATGAAGCCATTAAAGAAAGACTAGACAGGGCTCTATGCACAATTGAATGGCGATTATCTTACAAGGCTGCGAAGTTTTTGCTTTCCCGGCTTTGGCCTCCGATCACGCCTCTTCTCTTACTCACTGAACCGACCTCTTCTAAAAGGAGGAAAACTTTCTTCTTTGAAGCTTTCTGGCTTCAAGAGGAAGACTGCAAATCGATCATTAGCAATGCATGGACTTCACCAACAACGCGGCCTCAATCCTTGACTAGCAAGCTTCAACGCACTTCATTTGCTCTTGCCAAGTGGAGCAAATCCCTTTTCAGCAACAACCAGCGAGCAAGTCTATCTCATTACGGCGAGCCGAGATTCAAAATCACATTAACAAACCAGGTTCTACCTATGACAAGGCACTTGTATCTAGCCTACAAGACAAAATTCACAGAATATGGCAGAGAGAGGAAACATATTGGGCAATGCGTTCGAGGGTTCAATGGCTAAGAGAGGGTGACAAGAATACGAAGTTCTTTCATGCAACCACAATCCAACGCAGGCAAAGAAATCGCATCAGCATGTTAAAAGACGAGCACCTTGGCTGGATTCGTGATCCAACTCAGCTTAAGTGCCTCACGCATACATATTTCAAACAACTTTACCTTTCAACCGGCTTTAGAGATTATGCGCCCATTATTGCACAATGCCCTCGGTCATCACAAAGAGATATGAACACCGGTTTAACCGCAATTGTAACCAGGGAGGAAGTTATGCAAGCTGCTTTCCAACTTGGAGCCAATAAAGCCCCTGGTCCGGATGGTTTCAATGGATTATTTTTTCACAATCATTGGGATATTATTCAAGAGGATATCTATCTTTTAGTCAACAACTTTTTCAGTTCGGGAGTAATGCCCTCTACCGTTAATAGAACTCTCATTGCTCTCATCCCCAAGATTCCTCATCCGGAAAGGTTAGAACAAAAGATCGCCCAATTAGTCTATGCAATTTTATATACGAAATCATTTCTAAGGTGTTGGCCAATCGTTTAAAGCAGTTTCTTCTAGAATTAATCTCAACAGAACAGAGTGCTTATGTCACAGGTAGACAGATTCAAGATAACATTATGGTTGTGCAGGAGGTTTTGCATCATTTAAAAATCAACAAACGAAAGAAACATTTTTAGGCGGTTTAAAAGCTAGACATGCAGAAAGCTTACGATCGAGTTGAGTGGGATTTTTTAGAGGACTATCTCAAAAAACTAGGCTTCCATGTTCAATGGGTTCGATGGGTGATGCAATGTGTCACCACTGCCACTTTCAGTGTTAAATTCAATGGAGAATCTTTGGAATCCTTTCAGCCTACACGGGGTCTTAGACAGGGAGATCCACTATCTCCATATTTATTCATTCTTGTAGCCAATCTCTTATCTACTCTCATGCATCAAGTCTGTTCAATCGGCACTCTTAAAGGACTCAAACCGAATAGGTACTGTCCTACCCTTTCCCATTTATTTTTTGCGGATGATGCAATCTTCTTTTTGAATGGAACTATCATAGAAAGCCATAATCTAGCCAGTATTTTAAATCAATATTGTCTTGCTACGGGCCAAGCTATTAACAGAAACAAATCTGGTTTATTCTGTGGTAAGGATTGTCCTTTCATTTTACAACAAAACCTTGCTTTTTGAGTTAAGAGTTCCCATTATATCTAAGATGAGCAAGTATTTGGGTATTCCATCGGCGGGGTGTGTCTAAAAAGGATATGTTTGCATGGGTCTTAGGTCGTGTTAGTGCCAAACTTGAAGGATGGAAAGAGCATTTTATTTCTAAAGGAGGAAAAGAGATCTTGTTAAAGACAGTCGTGCAGGCTCTCTCGCAATATGCAATGTCTATCTTTAAACTTCCTGTTTCTATATGTAAATCCATTGAGCAGAAAATTGCTAAGTTTTGGTGGCAAACAAGCAGTACTTCAAACGGTATTCATTGGAGAGCATAGGATGTTCTAAAACAGAGAAAGGTAGACGGCGGCCTTGGCTTTCGTGATCTATTAATCTTAAACAAAGCCCTCTTAGGCAAACAAGCATGGAGACTTTTTCAAAATCCATCCTCACTATGGGCTAGACTATTCAAAGGCCTATATTATCATTCTACCACTTTCTGGCATGCAACAAACAAGACCAATTCCTCTTGGGGATGGAAGAGCTTACTTATCGGTCGAGATGCTATTATTTCTAAGCTACAGTGGTCAGTTGGTGACGGTCAAAACATCAATATTCGAGAGGACAGATGGCTTACCTCTGGAATCATTGGCGGACCAGCTCCTCATGCAGAATCCAAACTGGTTGCTGGCTTCATAGTCTCTCAGCATCAGGTTTGGAATATCCCTCTTCTTCAACAGCACTTCGACCATCACATTGTTGAGGAGATTAGTACTATTCCATTAAGTCATGCTCCTTCAGCTGATCATCTTATCTGGACAGGCACACAAACAGGTCAGTATTCCGTTAAATCTGCCTACCACATCCTCAGACAATCATCTCACTCTCCAATCTTAAATAAACCATCATCCTCTTATCAGCCATCCCCCTGTCTTTGGCGAAATATCTGGAATCTCAAGACCCCCCCCCCAGGATTAAAGTTTTTATCTGGTCATTGTGTCATAATGCTCTCCTTACTAAGGCTAATCTCTATCAACGACACATTTTATTGGACCCTATATGTCAGCTATGTTCTATGCAAACCCCATAAACCACTGAACACATTCTGTTATTTTGCCCATGGACATCAAAAATCTGGTCTCATCACGAATACGCTTCATCATGCGGTCTATAACAGAAATCGAATAGAAGAGTGGCTACAGGAAGTTTTTGAAACTCAATCTGGTTTACCTTCCAAAGAGATCATTGCCTTCATCCTCTCGGCATATATGGAAGGCTCGCAATCATTTCACCTTTCGCCGGCAACGGACAGCTCCGATCGCTTGTAGATGTGGCCCTTGCGAAGAAACGCCGTACGTACACTCTTTGCAGCAATTGGCCATTCCCAAATCTCCTCTGCTCAACCCTAATCGACTTTGGACTCCACCGGATCACGACAGTTTCAAGGCAAACATTGATGGGGCTTTTACCCCTAATTCCACCTCGGGTGCAATCGCGTGTGTCTTCAGGGATCCCGCCGGTATTTTGATTGATGGATTCAGCCGTAATGTTCTGGTGTCTTCCCCCCTGCAATGTGAAGCTCAAGCCCTAATTTTCACCCTCACTTATCTGCTAGAACAGGGAAAGAAAGAAGCGCACCTCATTGTTGAGTCCGACTGCCTGACCCTCGTTGAAGCGCTCAACGATCGTCGTGCTTCACCATGGGAGATTCACGCTTTTGTTGCCGACATCTCCCTGTTGCATCTTTCCTTTCCTTACCTGCGGATTCGTCACTGCCGAAGAGAAGCAAATGCAGCAGCCGACTGGGCCGCTAAGGCCCACGCTCGCAAATCCATCTCTCCTTCTTGGCCCAAATTTCCTCCTGCTCGCTTAGTGACTTTACTTTGTATCGACGCCCTATCTATAGGTTGTAACTTTCATCCTCGAATGCGAATCAGTATCGTTTCTGACCAAAAAAAAAAAAAAAAAAAAAAACTATACTATCCGTGAAATGAATCAAAGGGCAATATAATCTACGATTAATAGGGAAAGAAAAAACCTAGCTTGATAAGGACGAAATGGTATCCAAACGCAAAGAAAAGAGGCAGAGAAAGCCACAAGCAAACAATTAGAAGATTCAAATGAGGATCGATCTTAAAACCTGTCAATAGTAATCGCAATTCCATGTTTCGTAAGAAAGTAATCATATTCAGTGATGTATTTTTAGTCATTGTCGGATAATTTTTATTTCAATTTTCAGCACTTAAATTAGGGACATCGGCGCTTATTCTTCAGTTTTATTAAAACAACGTCATAGTTTCATTTCGAAAACTGCTAGTGGAGAAACTATTTTAAGCTCGCGATGCTTCTAATTTGGAATTGTTTTTAATTGTCCTTAACAATGCTTTGGTGGGAGGATATAGGAATCACCTTGTTTACAATTTAATTATTGGGGAGAAAGAGGTATAATTAAGATCGTTTCCCTCAGTTGTTCGGGCGCTCTGCATCTCTCTAAGTTGGATGCTTTGGATTAACAATATCCTTCCAACTCCTTCCACCAGAGTCACTCCCACCTAACACACCAATAATTTGATTCATTCTTTTCTCTTATTCTGTTTTTCCTTATTGATTAGCAAAATCTCTTTCATTTCATCCGAACATATTGTATGAGATATAAGCTAGCAAGGACAATCCGATGCAAACATAAAATAATCACCCTGCAATGGAAAATCACTTCTTGATCAGTTATATCTCACGCGTAAAGGGTATAAATATAACTCTTTAGGGTAGGATTTCTCTTCATAGAATAAAAAAAACTCCTATATACGATGGTGTAATTAAATTCTAGATTTTATGTTAAATTATAGTCATTCAGGTTGTCACTTTTGTGAGAATTTGCCTATGTTACAATTCACATGAGTAATTCATAGCTTTCACATAAATGATGGCACTTGATAAACATGGTCAAGTAATTCTGTTCCCTTTGTACATCAGTCATTGCATCACTAGCATCATTCAAAGTCACATGGCATGAGATCACTTTATGCCTTGTGGTAAAGCAGTGAGTGAAATTGAAGGGATGCATACTTCATTTTGTTCCCTTTGCATTTTTTGCAGGTCATCAAGCGGTTGATTGGGTATATGAACATCAATGCGCGTAATTTTCAGGGTAAGACGGCTCTGGATATCTATCAAGAGAATCCTACGGGCAATCAAGATGTTAAGATATTACTTCGCCGAGCAAGCCGTTCTCCTGTGAACGTCTCTCTATCAACGTTTTTCAGTAGGGAACTAACTACAATGGAGAAATTCTCATGGCTTTTGAGCCTCCAAGATGATGCTGTTCGTGACATGATTCTTGTAGTGTCCACCTTAATCGCAACTGCAACTTACCAAGCTGCTCTCAGTCCTCCGGGAGGGTACTGGCAGGATTCCTCTTCAAAACTGCAGGCCAATTCCAGCGGCGTTGAACTTGAAAAACCACATCAAGCCGGAAACATTATCCTGAGCGGCCTCAATCTGTATTTGTTCACGATCCTCAACGCCACGGCTTTCTTAGCCTCCGTTGGCGCAATCTGGACCACCATTATTCCCCGAGTTCTTGGCCCACTCCACATTACGATGGTTGGCGTTGCTTTGGTAATTCTCGGCCTTGCCTACCTTGTTTCCCTCATGGTCGAATTCCCGAAATCCAATTCGTTGGCAGTAATTCTGCTAGGGGGAATTTATATGTCCGCGCTGGGTGCCCTTTTGTTCTTCCCCCTTAAATTGTGGGTATTTCACCGCGGAGATCTCCAACGACTCGATTCCACAACGAGATGCGTCGGTCAGTCGCTGGGACCGAAGCGGAAATAATTCGCAAGTATTATTTACTTTAAATATTGCTGTCAGGTATGCATATAATCTATGTTTCTAGTCTTGAGATTTGCAAGAACTACACTCTTTTTATTAGTTTCATGTAATCGACTCATCTAATAATTCCTTAATCCATGAAGACCTCTAATCTCTCTTTGAGTGGGGACTTCGAATAGCTGTTTTTCCTAATTCAACATCATCAAATGACGCAGTGGAATTGAAAAGCACTTAGCCGTAACTTTAGGACGTGAATGCCCAAAGCGTACACGCACAAAGCGCACAGACGAAAATCTCTCCAGCTTTTGTGTTTCTATGGTATCTTCCAATAAATAAGGAATCTTAATGCATTTATAAAATCAAAATGACAAAACGGTAAAATTCAAAAAATTATATACAAAGTGAATATCCTAAACTAAATTAAATAAGGAAATATCAAATTTCAAAATCCTCAATTCATCAAATAGAAAACGTAAATTCGAACTTGAGGTGCCCCCACACCGTCCTCTAGTAAAAAAAAAAAAAATGCTTGACCTCGAGATTTTGAAAATGTTGGGTTATATAATAATCATATCTACAAAATCACTTAAAACTTCTTGCTTTAATAAAAGATCCAAACCAAGCTTCATGATTGATCCATCAATTGATTCTTTAGATTTCCTGCTATAATGAAATCTCGAATTCGTTGTCACTCCTTTCATTTTGTATCGCTTCAATTTTCTCCGCTAGAATCTCATTAGTATCTATACTGAGATTCACGTGAGAGAGGCTTTTTGTCTGAATCACCTCTCCATCGTCATGAAAGACATGCTCCCCTGAGATTCTTGGTCAAGCTCAAAATCGTCCCAGATTCACATTACGATAGTAACATGAGCAATTCACATTGGTCGCATGTGAACATTACATTTTGCTAGTTTATGTTTCGTTCTTTTTCCCACTAGCTTTTCAGTTTCTTAATGTTCCTATGGATTGCAATTGAATCGCTGCAATTGCTATAAAGATCGAGAGAATAGTACTAAAGTTAGTGGAAGTATACTAATTAAACAGCGACTGTTACTCTGCCCAGTGTTTCAGGAAGTATCAAATTTGAGGTCTCCGAAACCATTCCCACGGTTTAATTAATAATTATTGAAAATACGTTGATTACAAGGGTTGACGAATCATATGCAACTAAGCTCGAAAGGCTAGAAAAATGTTTACCATGACAGATTCAACATCAAAATTCCAAAATAAAAAGAAAGCAATAGACCAAAATACTACATAGAATTACCAAGAATTATAAGATTGAATATGAAAAAGATAATATATAGATTTATTTTATCAGAAATACGGTTACTATTATATTCAACTAGCGAAGCTTTGAGAAAATACATCAAGAGCATCATTACTTAATAAGTCTAATAGAGCGGGTGGGGGGTTAGATAGCCAATTCGGTGGAAGATAATTTTTTTTTTTTTTGGTCGAAAATAACGCTTCCATTACTAACCCACTAAAGGGGTAACATTTGTTTGAGAGTCTAAACATAAGATTAAACATAGGGAGCGAGGAGGGTTAGCTAACCAATTACGAGGGAGGAAATTCATGCGATGGGCTTTGGCGACCCAATCCGCGGCTTTGTGCGTGTCTCGGGCCTCATAGATTAGAGATACTCCAGGGAGTCGGCCCAGAATGTCCTTACAAGCTGCTACGAATGGGCCAAGGAGATCTTTTGGAACAGCTTCAACTTGTCTTGGGCCCGGTCCAGGAGGGGCTTCACTTGCCAGTTTAGCTCTGTTTTAGAGGTAATCGCTTGCACGAATGGGAGACAATCAGACTGTACTTCCAAAGAGAGTTCCGCTCGGTTTGAGAGTAGATCTAGGGCTTCGAGGAACGCGAGAATTTCCGCCTGCACAGCCGAGGAGGCGTTCACCAGTTTGGCAAAACCATCTACTAAACAGCCTCTGGAGTTTCTGCAGATACACGCTATGGCTGCCCTGTGTTCGCCCGGTTGGAGATCTCCTGCAGTCGATGCTTCCGCTTCACTGTGTTGGGCGAAGGAGGCATCTATATTGACTTTGAGCGTGTCTGAAGGAGGGGGTTGCCATCTTTCAGGTGCTGTTTTCTTTTGCTGCTTATGTTCTTGCAGATGGTTTATGTGTCTGAGGTTGTCAAACAGAGCATTCGCCTGGGTTAATGTGTGCTTCGGGTTCAGGGGGCGGTGGCCGAAAAGATACTGGTTCCGGTCCTTCCAAATACTCCACAGCAGGATAGCAACATGGTCGAAAGTCTTAGTATGAATCGGGTTAGTTTTGAGCTGAAATAGCCAGTTGTCCAACCTTGTTAACCCAAATCTGGATATCTTAATTTGTATAGGTGTAGCTTTCCAGATTTGGCTTGTCCATGGGCAGAGGAGTAAGATGTGTTCGGTGGTTTCAACTTCCTTCTGGCAAATAGAGCATAATGGATCAGGTATTATCTTTTTTCTATAAAGATTCTCCCTTGTAGGTAGTGCATTTTGACATGCTTGCCATAGGAAATGTCTGATTTTAGGTAGGGTTGGGGAGTGCCATATGTGTTTCCAGAGAGCTGGATTTGTTTGGTGTGATGATGTTGCTGCTGTGGTTGATGTGCTAGTTGGTTTTTCTGACTGTAAAATAGCCACTTTTCACTGAATAAGTTCCTGATTTGGTATTTGTCCAGACCACCGTATCTGCTAAACTAGGTAAACCAATGGGGGTAGCAAGTATTTCCCTCACAACTCTTTCATCGAACATCGACTCCACCTTGTCTACATTCCACTTTCTAGTCCTTTGGTCTATGAGTTTTGCCACTTGAACTGGTTCATTCCTAGTTGCTGGGCCACCTATAGGACCGCTTTTTAACCATTTGTCCTCTCTTACTGAGATGTTTTTTCCATTCCCCACTGAGTACATAATATGAGGAAGGATAGATTCTCTTCCCCGAGTTATGCTTTGCCAACCCCATGAAGGACAAGATCCTCTTCCCGCGTTCCAGAATTCACCTTGCGGGTAGTACAAACCCTTCATAACTTTACTCACCAGACACTGAGGGTTTTGTGAGATGCACCACGCTTGTTTCCCCAACATAGCTGTATTGAAAGCAATTAGATCCTTAAAGCCTGGGCTCCCCTCATCCTTTCTAAGCTTCAGGTATTCCCATTTCTTCCAGTGTATACCAGCATGCCTCGTATTTGTTTTCCACTAGAATTTAGCGACCCTCATCTCAATAGCATTGCAAATAGATACTGGGATCTTGAATATGGACATAGCATATTGAGGGATGGCTTGAACCACTGATTTGATTAAAATTTCTTTCCCTGCTTTTGATAACAAACTTTCCTTCCAGCTTTCCAACTTCCTATTAACTCTCGCCAGAATCCAAGCGAACATATCTTTCTTCGAGGTACCCCAATCTGAGGGAATACCTAGGTATTTCCCCGTTTTCTCAATTTCTGGGACTCTCAATTCATTAGCCATGTTTCTTCTCAAAGTAGCAGGGCAGAATTTACTGAAATATATGCCTGATTTATTAAGATTAATGGCCTGACCAGAAGCAAAGCAATATTCGTGTAGGATAGTTGCCAAATTTTGACACTCTAAGATTGTGCCATTGAGGAAAAATATAGAATCATCCGCAAAGAACAGATGTGAGAGAGTAGGACAGCTAGTATTCATCTTAATTCCTCTGAGTGTACCCTCAGCTACTGCTTTTTTCATCATAGAAGATAGAGCATTGGCCACAATTATAAAGAGGTATGGGGAAAGTGGATCATCTTGGCGAATCCCTCTTGTTGGCTTGAATGAAGGCAGGAGTTCCCCATTAAAGTTCACACTAAACGTGACTGTTGAAACACATTGCATCACCCATTGTACCCATTGTTCGCAGAATCCCATTTTAGTTAAGCATGCTCTAAGGAAATCCCATTCAATCCGGTCATACGCCTTCTGCATATCTAGTTTTAGGACTGCTTGAAACCTCTTCTTTCGCTCCCGAGTTCGTAATCTATGGAGAACCTCCTGTATAATTAGTATATTGTCTTGTATTTGCCTTCCCTCCACGAATGCACTCTGCTCTTCTGCAATGAGGTGTGGTAATAGGGGTTTTAATCTGTTGGACAACACTTTTGAGATGATTTTATAAATGAAATTACACGGGCCGATGGGGCGAAATTGTTCCAACTTCTCTGGGTTTGGAAGTTTGGGAATGAGGGTTATAAGTGTTCGATTGAGATCAGGGTTAAAATAACCAGTAGTAAAGAAGTGTTGTATTTCTGTTAGAATATCTTGGCTAATGTCTGGCCAATGCTTTTTGAAAAATAAGCCATGCATGCCATCAGGTCCTGGAGCTTTATAAGCTCACAACTGTTGCATAGCCTTCGTAATCTCCTCCATACTAACAGATTCCACCAAACTTTGATACATTATCTCATTCACCGAAGCTGGGATTTTTGTAGAAGAGGCTGAAAATCTCGAGGCCCCACCGTTTCATATAACTTCTGAAAATAACTGCCCGTCATCTCTTTTAACTGCTGTTCCTCACGCACCCAAACATCTTCTGTATTTTTCAGCAATGAAATCTGGTTTCTGGTTCTCCTCTGAATGGTTGTGGCATGGAAATATTTGGTATTTTTGTCCCTCCATTTTAACCAGTTAATTCTTGACCTCATGCCCAGTACATTTCTTCTTGTTTCCACAACTGGTCAATTTCTTTTATTAATTCTTTTGCTGCATTGCTGTTTTGAGGTACTCCTGTGCTGTTCATTATGTGTTTCAATTCACTGTTCAGCCAAGTGATCCTCTTTTTGGCATTGGTAAATCGGTTTTGACTCCATTTCAGAACTTTTTTGACACCGCTTGCGTTTTCCACCACATTATGCTGTTGGAGTGCAGATTCTTCCCAAGTGTCCTTGACAAGATGCACACATTCCTCCTCCTCTGACTAGAAAGCTTCATATTTGAAAGTCCTCCCCTTCCTTTTCTTCGGTGAGCTTGTTGAAATGATGATGGGGGAATGATCAGACCCGATTGCTAGTAAGGCTATGCAATTTGCTGTGAGATAGATAATGCGCCATTCTGAATTACATAACGCTCTGTCTAACCGTTTCTTAACCAGATTTTCCCCTTCTCTGTTATTTCACATCATCAATTTTGCTTTCAACAGCTTCTCTTTAGAAGGTGGCTTCTTTCAAGATGTAAAAAGGTGAAACTCGAGACTACTAAATAAACCTTCATCCATCGCTCTATATATTATTAATACTTAAATTTTGACAACCCTTTAGTTAAATTATTGCATAGCAAATTAGGTTTGATCCTGGCCCCTAACAAAAAATATTGTTAAATAGCATTTGTATATTAGGATTATTTCTATAATAAGCCCACATAAATTGCATTCTAATTGGATAGGAGCTAACGGACTTAAGCAGTGGAATTTTGAGCTTAATTGAATTTAGGGGCGATCATGGTTTGGGTGGGGCCGGTCTAGCACTTAACCCGAGGGTCAACCCACACATTATTGTCCCCAATTTTTGGGATCAAGGACCGACTCCAGTTGAGCTTGGGACCAAGGACTAGATGGACCCTATGGGTTCAATTTGGTTCTAGGGTCAATCCGGGATTAATCGATAATTTTATTTTTTTTTTTTTTTTTTTTTTTTTTTTTTGTATTCCATGAGAAGACAAACCTATTATTTCAAATTACATATCCATCAATAGGGACGAGTTGCGAGATGAGGGCGAGCTGCGAGGCGAGTGAATAGAGGCAAGCCACGAGATGAGTGGCGAATGGCGAGTGTTGCTCACAAGCGAAGAGGTTTCTAATCGGGGCTTTGTTTCCTTCTGATTTACTCGGTGATGATAGAGGCTAGCAAAGAGAGGCGAGCAATGCGAGCATTGAGCACTGAGTGATAAGTGGCGTGGGCATTGAGCAGCTAGTGCTAAGTGGTGTAAGCGTCGCGCGACGAATAGGGCGAGGTTGCTCATGAGCGAAATGTTGTTTCTTTCAAGTAAAAATTGAAGATAATAAATAAGAAAGAATATGATAAAAAAGAAAGGAGAACAAGAGTACTGGAGGAGGAAAATGCCATTTAATGCCATTTAACGCCGTTTAAGTCAGGGTAACGTTGTTTAAGTAAAGGTTTATTCTTTAGAATAGATATAAGAATATTATGTATAATATATTAGATATAATATATATAGTCAGGATTGGTCCGAGTTGGATTAACCCTAAACTCTCAAAACTGAAAATCAACCCGCACAATACTAGTTCAGGGATTTTAGGACTAAGGACCAACCTAGTTCTCTTGGGAATTGGATTAGGATCGGCAGAGTTGAGCCGGTCCAAGGACAGTCCAATGTTGACCTTGGACTGATGCTCATCCCTAATTGAATTATTTGGGCTGAGCCCACAGAGTATAAAATTTGGACAAGCTCAATGAATACCTTTTGCGGCCAAAAATTACATGTCAAGGACATATGGGGGGAGTAAATGAAGCTAGATTGCATTGTTTTGAACTAAATATATTTGAAAATTTTGATCATGGGGAAAATAAGAAAGAGGAATACCTTGGTTTCCTATCATGAATAAATCATATACCTCTTCGATTCTAATTAGGAGATAATGATATCACTTGTTCTCGCAAGAATACCCTAATCTCATCCTATATAAATCAACTTGTCCTTAATATGGGGAGGTTGGCAATACACAATAGAAAAGAAAAAGGATGCAATATAACACACAAAAAAAGAAAAATTACATTCACGAGCTCTCTCTCTCTACCTCCCAAGAAAATTCTTATGTGCAGTTTTACGAAATCAACAAGTGCGCATTTGTTAACCGTTAGATCGTGCTCAAAATTTGTGGAGATTGAGATAAAAATTATTGAGTTTGCCTGGTGGATATAGTGAAACAATATTTGAAAGTATGCCTTCGAAGGAGAAATCAGACTGATCGGTGTTAAAGAATCCAAGATGCGGTCGCACGAAGACAATGAATATGCGTTCGTTCTAAATTAGAATGCATTGGAATTTTGAGGAGCCTCCATGAGACCTAGTTCTTCAACCCCACCAGAGGAATCTAACGTCAAAGATCAAGAGGTCCCCTTGTGATGTCCATAGTCCTCAACTCTACCGTTTGCCAATTCTTGCCACTTGCCGCCGTGGGTAACCATTTGTTTGCCGATTGGCATCGGAAGTTTGGGTCTCAATTTAGGTAATTTCCCTAAAACATTTTTCAATTTCAATATTCAATTGCCTAAAATTGTGAGTATTAAGATTCTAACTTGATTAGGTGAACATTTTTGGTATTTCATAAATAGGAAATTTCCTTATTTGACGTTACTATAGCAATATATAACAATCTTCTCCTACAACAATCCCCAATTATAGAGCAAATCTCTTAGTCAAATAACTTCCTCGATTACCTCGGTTAACACCAGGTACTTTGTTTTAGTAGTCGATAAAGCAACTATCCACTGTTATTGTGCTTTCCAACCAACGACCTGCAAAACTGAACATACAACCTGTTAGGGACCTCTGTCTATTCAAGTCACCGGAAAAAAAGTAAATCTACATAATTTGTTTTATTAAAATTTAATTTGATATATTGCATCTTCTCAAGAATATAAATATGAAATGTGACGTTATCTTATAATTTTGAAGGCTCTCAAATGATCGATTAAATAGCAATTCATATTCGTTTTGGGAACATAAAAGAAGAATTGCTTCCTTTCGGGTGGACTCTTTAGTTTTCTTTCTTTATCTCATGTGGAAGGTCAGACGGTAGGTTGAGCCGCTTGCAGACTTGCCGAACGCTTGGTTGCCGTTTCCTTCCGCAAATGTGGTACCGAAAGGACAAGGCAGAGATAGTCGTCTTTAAATTATGAATTTATATGGTCCTCTCAATTTAGTCTTTGCTGAACGCATGGATGACATGAGCAGGCCTGGATTACTTGCCTTGTGGCAACGTCATCTTGAGAAACAGTTGACTTGAGCAGATTTTAAAGACGCCGGAGCCCAGCACATGCACGTTTCATTGGTGATATCATTTGATTATATGAGAAGTCGTTGGGGCTCATAAAATTAGGTCTATTTATTAGGAACCGAGCCAGGTCCCGCCCAAAGAGTCCAGCTCACAATCAACACGACCTATGCATTCTGTAAAAAGATTAATTTGTTAGGTAAAAGCGGGGTTAATACTTAATAATTTTCTACTAGTCCCTCTCACGTGTTGGCCGAATCTTTGTCTACCATTAAGTATATAAATATATAAAAAATGAGACAAATAAGGATCCGTAAAGATTTGAATTCAGGATCTTCTATTTGATCCATGAAAAATTTACTGGAACCACTATTAAATGTTCTAAAAACTTAAAATTGTCAAATGAAGAGGTGTTTAATTTTTAAAGATTCTAACATTAACATGCTCTCATCGCCCTTTCCTTTTTCAGTTTATGGTCAATTAACAATTGAGAAATGATGAAATAATTATAGGAAATTTACCATGACAGTTACGGCACTTTTCAGGCCTCAAATTTCTTCAAGGAAACCTGGAAACTCTTTTGTCCGGTTTCCACTCTTAGGTTGTTTACATCTTCCTTTTACTTTTCTTTTTGGTGCTATGAATCTTCTCTTTCGGTAGTAATCTTTTTTTCTAAAAAGTTCTTTTATTCGTTTTTTTCGCCTGAAGTCTATGAACTTGTTATGTAGCAAATGTATAAACGATTTACAGAATGTCTAAACATCTTTGCTATAAGACATTAAAAAATGTTGAATTTTCTATTAACAACACTACAATTAAATATTTTTCACACTTGCAGTAGTGAATGAAAATATTCATCAATGAACACAATTGTCAAAATAAAGAGATAAATACCTAATTTGCATAATTTAAAACTTTAATAAATTCTGCTCAAGCCATGGCAACCCTAGTTAACTCAAAAATCAAAATTATGATCATCTCATGAGTAACTAAAGATGAATTTTATTTAAAAATTTAAGTATATTGAATTTGTTTGATTAAATTTTTTTGCCTCAATGCTTTTCCCTTTTTGTATTCCCACACTTTTTCTCCATACTAGCCAACTTCAAAATTTTCACTTATTTGATAATTCTCTAAAGTATCATCATATTATGTTAAAATACATGTGTGGGTTGCTAATTTGATTTTTATTGTATGTAGAATTGGTGAAATTGATTTCGCAAGTACTTTGCAATAGTATTGAGTTTTATATTTAAATAATTACACAGTATTTAACGGGCCAAGCAGGAATTTTCATTTTCTTTATGAAAAAAATAATGGTTGATATTGCAGAATTTTCTATCAAGATTTGTTTCCCAAATTTGTTCCACCGGTTGCCCATTCCCATTGAACGGGAGTTAATGGTCCACAAGGCTCCGTTATTCCCTCTGAATAACCGTGCCGTTCTCCTATCAACGTCCTTAACAGTTGATGTTGCGACAACTGATTTACACAAGGGCAGACAAATATTTCGTATACATATCCACCTACAGCTCCATGCATAGAGCTGCAAGCTCCACATGCTCTTTGCATTTCCCTTCCTTTTTAAGGGCTCTCTAGATCTTGGTCTTGCTGTGTGCTCAAGCGATGGCTTTGTTAGCCTCTGAAAAGCCCGATCTAGTTTTCTTAATGGATCCTAAAAATGTAGGATCAGTTTTGAAGAACTTACAGCGTCGTTTTCATTTCTCACTCTTTTTTGAGGGATCTAGCAGTTTGTCTGGTGGTCTTGCAGTGTTTTGGACTGACCTTTTCGATGTTACTGTTATTACTTCGGAACAGAATTGTGTAGATATGATAGTTATGGATCCTCAGACTGCTACTTCGATGCATGTTACTTGCCTACATGCTCCTGCAACATACCAAGCTAGGTAGGATTTTTGGGATACAATCCGGACAATCCACACAGCAAATCACTTACCTTGGATGTGTATCGGGGATTTCAATGAGTTCCTATCCCCCTGGGAGAAAGTAGGCAAAAGACCAGCAAATTATTCCAGAATGACATCTTTTCGGAAATTAATCAATGATTGCACTTTAATAGAATTGGACAATAAAGGCTGCGAATTTACCTGGTCTAATAATAGAGATGGGGATGATTTAGTGAAGGAGAAGTTGGATCATGTCTTCTGCTCCTTGGATTGGAGTTTCTCCTACCCGTCTTCAACAGTGTTTGCTCTTCCAGCGATCGGCTCAAATCACTGCCCACTTGTGCTGCACACTCATTATCAGTCTGTCAAGCCACAAAAGACCTTCCATTATGAAGCTTTCTGGAGTCAACATAATGAATGTAAAGAGGTGATTCAATCAGAATGGGTGAGAAGTCATACCTCCTTACCCTCCAAACTGGCTGGCGGTCTCTCTCAAGCTAACCGGGCCGGAGTGGTTCTCGGTTCGAAATGCCAAGCAGCGTATTCTTCAATTACAGCAACATCTACTGACCATTACAAATAGGAAATCTTATCAAAGGGGCAATAAAGAGTTAGCCACTACAATTCGAACTGAAATTCAACAACTGTGGAATCAAGAGGAGCAATTCTAGGCGATGCGTTCACGGCTTAACTGTTTGACATTGGGTGACAAAAATTCAAAAATTTTCCATGCTTGTACAGTGCAAAGAAGACAAAGAAATAGAATTTGTATACTTAAAGATGAAGACCAGAACTGGATCAGAGAGCCAGAACAGCTCAAAGCCATGACTATGGGTTTCTTTTCTCAACTCTATCAATCAGTGGGAAATCGAGACTTTAGCCCATTTCTAATGCAATGTCCAGCAATTGTTACATCACAAATGAATGATCAACTCATGAGTATGGTAATAGAATACATGTGTGGGTTGCTAATTTGACTTTTATTGTATGTAGAATTGGAAAAATTGATTTCGTAAGTACTTTGCAATAGAATTGAGTTTTATATTTAAATAGTTATACAAAGTATTTAACGGGCCAAGCAGGGATTTTCATTTTCTTTATGAAAAAAATAATGGTTGATATTTCAGAATTTTCTATCAAGATTTGTTTTCCAAATTTGTTCCACCGGTTGCCCATTCCCATTGAATGGGAGTTAATGGTCCACAAGGCACCGTTATTCCCTCTGAATAACCGCGCCGTTCTCCTATCAACGTCCTTAGCAATTGATGTTGCGACAACTGATTTACACAAGGGCAGACAAATATTTCGAATACATATCCACCTACAGCTCCATGCATAGAGCTGCGAGCTCCACATGCTCTCTGCATTTCCCTGCCTTTTTAAGGGCTCTCTAGATCTTGGTCTTGCTGTGTGTTCAAGCGACGATTTTTTAACACGAAGGCAGCAGACGAATATTTCGAATCGAATAAGCTATTGAACAAATTATACCACACACAGTTCCATGCATAAAGCTGCGAGCTCCACGTGCTCTCTCTGTTTCACTTCATATTAAAAGGCCAGACACGTTTTACACAGAAGAAGCTACAAGGCACATACGGTGCAAAAAATGGAGATACTTCTTTTATGGGAAAATCGATTCTACTGGTGATTGAAATGTTTATTTTTCACGAACGTTTGCAGTATGGTGACTTCAAATATGCCGATGGACCTAATTTTACGAATCAACAACATCAATTGTCTTCTCTATAAGGTACAGGTTCCGAAAGCCCTACTCAACATAAATATTAGGACAACAACTCAATCCTGCTGACTTTAGTTTGAATCATATGGAGGGGAAATAGATTTACGTCCTTGTAAATCAAATAGCAGATGGTGAAACTTCTTGAAATTCTTGGACACGATCTCATCTTCAAATAGAGAAATGAATGCATCTAAAACTCGCAAGTGTACACAACTTTTTATGTCACTTGAATAGTTTATGTTGATTTAATTCAGCTCAGTTAATATAGAGCTTGAAGTTGCAGTTTCCTCTACTACGGAAATGTGCTGCTCCCTGAACGCAATAGTGGCTCTTTATGGTATGCATGACAATCATCTCATGTACTTGCCTCGTCATTTTGAGCCGGTAAAGTTGGTGCACTGGCATCTTGTTCATTGCACCCGAGCCGCCATCTTGTTGAAAGAGTTCACTAAGTGAGGTTTTTATGCAGTTAATTCTTTCACTATCATTTTCCTTATTGTTAACACCTAAATTTTTCTTCTTTTACTTAGAACTTAATTGCGTAGAAAATTAGGAGCTAGTCTCTAAAAAAGAAGAAGTAAAGAGTAAACTAACTAATTTTCATTAACATGTATCATGTTTTCATTAAATTGCATCGCATATAGACATTAGGAGCATTAGCATTACTAGTATTAAAAAATAAATTAAAAATTAAAAAATTGAAATATTTTTAATTTAAATATATTTCTTTTCCCCCACGTGAGCCGGCCCAGCCCACTTCTTCTTTTTATGTTTCCCCGGCCCGGCCCTCTCCTATTATCTTCTCCTTCCCTGCCGTTGGCCGCTGGCTTCGCGACAAACAGGAAGAAAAGGACAGAAGGACAGAGGCGAGGACGGTCGGGCGCGAGGCTGCGCGCGACGCTCGACCGAGAATGTCGTGTGGTGCGCGTCTGCGAAAGGCAGCTGTCGTCGCTAAAAAAACAAGGGGGGTAAGAGCTGAAAAGGAGAGGAGGCGGCGTTAAAGGGCGGGGGGATTTTTTTGGGAGAGCGGAGAGAGTCTAAAGGGCAGAGAATGAGGGAGCTTCTAGCCGGCGTCCTTGAGCCAAACCGGGAAGCCCCAACCCTCATTTTGCCATATTTTCGGGAATACCGGGCGGGAGCTCGCGGCCGTTCGGCTCACGCGAGCTCCGGCCACCATCCGTCTCTTGCTAGGTCCTTGTGTGCGCGTCCTGGTTTGGCTGTCGAGAGTCCTGACGCAGATCCCGGTCCCGTTGGGGCCGGGAATCTTTCTTTTTGATAATGCACTCCATCTGTTCTGTAAAATGTCTGAACGAGACCCAGTCTTGTTTCCTTGTTTTGAACCGGAATCGAGTCGTCTAGGCACCATCCTACCTAGTCGAGGTTTTCCTGTGATTTTTTTTTAGCTTCCCAGACGTAGCCGACGCCCCTCGACACGCGGCCGCTCTTGTGGCGACCCACGAAGGCCGCAGATCTCTTTTGTTCCGAGGCACGGGCCGCGGCTCTCGTGGCCATCGAGTCGCCGCCGGTAGGACGAGGGCGGAGCATTATGCTCGGCTTGATCGAGGCGGCGCCGTTGTGCTAGGTCAGTGGGCCAGATCAGGTGTTGTAGCTGGACGTTCGTTGTCGACGCCCGAAGTAGAATATCAGTCGGCGGCCAGAGAAGTGTTGGTGTCTGGAAATAAATTGCAGACAGATGGAGGGAGACGGTTCGGTGAAGACTGAAGAAGGAGTGAAGAAGAAGATGGTAACAGGGGAAAAAGACAAAACAGAGAAGAAGACAAAAGAGAAAAAGAAAGAAAAATAGAAAAATCATTAAAAAAACTAAAAAATTGAAAATCTTCTTTCATATTTTAATCCGACTAGGTCGAATCCGGATTTGAGTGGATCAAATGGTCGGATGGGGCAAGCTCAATCTGAACCCTTGCCCTGAGTGTAATAATAAATAAATAAATAAATATTAAAAATATTAAAAATTAAAAATTGAGAAAATGATAAAAAAAAAGTTTTAAAACTTTAGGAAATAATAACAAATTTAGAAAATTCGAAAATCAATGAAAAATTAGAAATTTGAGAAGGTCGTTGCAAGGATAGAATGTTCGGAAAAATATTTTTAAAAAATCAAATCAGAAATTTCCAGGAAAATTAAAAATATATTAAAAAAAAAAATTCATAAAGTTTTTAGAAAATATAATCTAAAATTTTGGAAAAGTCGAAAATTCATAAAAAAATTTAAAAACCAAAAAGTTCCGAAGAAAATTAAAACTCCTCGAAATGTTTAAAAAATAGAATTTTGGGCTATAGAAGCCTGTCAATACATGATTGTGTTCAAGGTTGACCAAGCCCTTAGGGCTCTACCTTAGTGTTTTAATTGTCCTTAGAGACAAATGTCATTGATTATGTAATATTGATACGTTGATTTTGGCTTCTCTTTAGTCTAGTTATGATTAAAATTTATTTTTTCCTTAGTGTTAAATCTTTGCTCTCCAATGCAATTTATTTAACGATTTCCTTTGTTGTTGATTGTTATTTTAATTATTGCACACTTACGTGAAAACTTCACATATTAGTGGATTGGTCTAAAATTAATCCAAACTGCTTGACAAAAATCCTTTTTTTATTATTATTAATGAACAAAAGTAGATATCGAAATGACATTAATTAGTTAATTAGTATAATCAAGTTCTCGACTCTAGATTATCTATTTTGCGTAGAAAGTGAAGTACACTATTATATCTCACTTGATTCCTAGCCAACCTCGATAGGCTAATGACAACTCTTTATTACAAAATTTTTATAAGCATCCTAATGCTGTGCAAGGTATGGACTTGGGAGAGCCCGTGCCTGACCATGAGTCATAGGCTCGTTCTTTAGGCAATATTCCTAAACCTATTCCCTTCCCCGAAGGGTAGGTCACGACACTTATCATATGTCTTTTATGACTAAAGGTTGAGTTTTAATACCCATGAGATATGAGATTTTTAACATAAGATATTTAAACCCTCCCCAAAATTAGCTAGTAGGTATGTTATCTAATTTTGCAATACGGAATTGCATTGTGTAATTATAATTCACGAGAGCATTCCAGAAACTTCTGGATCAAAAGCCTTAAAATTAACAGCAAGAAAGCTATTATAGCAGCCGTTTGATTTATGATTATAAAAACTCAATTGCCAATTATATTAAAGAGGAACAAGTGACGAAGAACCCACCTTTGAGTCACTGGTTTTTGGATATGGGCGCGATCTTCTTGGCGGTAATAGGGATAAGTGTAAGAAAAAAAGGATTTAGGTTTGGGCAGTTGGTCAGTTGAAGACTTAAAATTTTGGTTTGGCCGCTTGAGGACTTGAATTTTTTTCTTTTTAAAAAATCCAGTCAGATGTCGAGTTTGCCGTTAGTGGAAAGCAATCAGCGGAATTTTATACTCCACACAGTTTAGGTAATTGCCACGACATTGCGTACTAGTGTGGCTGCAGCTGTGATGCACCAAGACAGCCTCCGCTGCTACTCCTCACGACTTCAACATATATGTCAGCTGTGATTACTATTGATAGGTTTTAAGATCGATCCTTATTTGAATCTTATAATTGGGTGCTTGCGTCTTCCTCTGCCTCTTTGGGTTCGGCTGCTATTCCTTATTTATTGGATCCTTATTCTGCAGAATCAATCTAAATTTCTGGCTTTAAGAAAATCCCAACCAAATTGTGAGATGAATCCATCAATATTCTTTTTTTAATTGCTCTACATGCTATCTGCATTTCACTTCATATTTAAAGGCTTATCAAGTCTCGGCTTTTTTGCTGTGTGGTCCTCTCTCTCTCTCTCTCTCTCTCACACACACACACACACACACACACACACACACACACAATGGAAGCTAGGATGTCACTTTCTTATGTCAACAATGAATCACATTTTGACTTCTTTATGACGTTCTTGGATACTTTTTGGTATTGATTTAGTTTACTGCATATAGCACAGTCGAACGAAAATATGAAATGATCATTTGGTTCTGCAGATACTTTTAGGATTAATATGCTGAATGCAGTTAAATACGAGCATGTACATCACTTTTGTTCTAGAGTAGTTTAAATTTGTGGACAAAGTAAAACAATTTCCTTTTTATGACAAGATTTCACATTCTTATTAAACTTGATGAGTATATATCATTTTACTCTACGCATTTACTTCAAGATATGATTTGAACATCTTGTTAGGTGAAATGCCTGATTTTTTCACCTAACTTTTGTGAAATGAAATGCCTAGATATCAAGCTATTACTTAGTGGGAATTGGCCAACTTGGAAGAGTCATCTTTTTCTTCAAAATGCATGTAAGAATCTAAGTAAAAGAAAAAGGCCCATGTGTAAATGCAGAACAATTGGTGGCAATTTGCTCTCGTGATGGAGGTATCATTTCTTGCTCAAATTCTCTAAGTGCTTCTTTGGCCTCTAGTACAAGGCTATGATGATCCCATGTGATAGGTATAGTGTAATTCCATATGTCTTTAGGAATGGTTTTGCTTTCTTGGCATAAGACTCTTTGAAGTTCTCGGTATAGATGCTTGCAGCAACCAACACAGCCAGGAAAGGACCTGTAAATACGGGCTTCCGTAAGATGTGGTTGAGGTTTATAAGATGTTGTTCCTATACTTTGTGGTGCATCGGCAATTGTGTCATTATTTCGCACAAAAGCCCATGGACGTTGAAGAAAGACAACAGTGTGGATTTCGGGGTTTGGTTGAACAGTTCTCAACTCTTGTTGTAAGAGGTGCTTCCAATAAATAGGAGGATAGAACCAATTGAGAACAACCAAGAGGCTCCTGTCACTCTCCTTTTCAATGTGTTCGGCTAAGCATGAATATCTTGGTTAGGTTAGCAATGAATTTCTTGTTTGGAATCTCAATAGTTATTAAGTACTTATTATTTAAGTACCATAACAACCACTGGAGGTTATTGGGAAAATCGTTTTCCTTTCAAATTAAAGGATGCATCAATGGATAGCTGGGTTTTAATTCAGTAGGGTAATGGATTGAGCCTCCATTGAGTCTAAAGGGATTTGTGTGGCATTGCCACATGAGATTTTCTAGATTTTCAATAAAGCTGTCATTCTAGATTTTTTCAATAATCTCCTTAGAGGGTATTCCAAGCTTTGCCAGTTTCATATCTTTTAATCTTTACTTTTCGTTGTGGTGAAAAGTAGCTTCATGATGTACATGTTGACTTATAATGCTTTTGGTTTGGACAAAAAATTGGCAATCACATTCTTTTTTCCGGCAATGTGTTTGGTTTCAAAAGAATATTTTGAAAACCACTTAGTCTATCAAGTAGTTGGGAATTCGGAATCTACTTCTGTTTGAATTTGGTCATATGGATGAAAGATGCCATGTCTAGTTCCATTAGAAAGTGGAATGATAATGCATTTCAACTTGAGAAAATTTTCCACTTTTGTAAGCACAAATGTGTTACTTACCATCAATTTCTTCGAATAGAATTGCCACTCGGTATTCGTGATTGGCATTAGTTTGGACAATTTTTTTCCTCGTACATAGAATTTGCAACGGAGGAAAAGTTTGCATGATCTTCTTGAGTTCGGCAATTGTTTTGGTTTGGGGTTTTCCCTAAGGTGGAGGATTTTTCTTCAACATTGATTGCAGCGGAATCAGCAATTGTGTAATGTTAAGAACAAAGTCTTTGAGATAATTAATTATTTCAAGAAGTTGTTGAATTTGCTTTGTTGTGAAGTTTTCTCTTGGAAATTTTACCAATTCTTGAGCAATGTGTGGCCTTGGATAATATATTCATTTGTTAAGGTGCATATCTAAGAAAGCATAATCACATACTTCTTTATAATGTTTGCAAACTACCTAAGAAATTGGTAGTGGGATTCCTCATTAGGGTTGTAAAGCAAGATATCATTAATGTATATTGCTGCACTTGACAAGATAGGTTAGAAGATTTGACACATGGCCTTTTGGAATAAGGATAGGACTATCTTGAGGCCAAAAGCAAGGACATTTCATTGAAAATGCTAGTTTAGAATACAAAACCCTATCTTGGGTATGTCTTTAGGATGATTCCCAATTGTCAAAATCCAGCTTTAAGATCGAATTTGAAATAGATTTGGGCTTTGGATAATCTAGCAAAAATGAAATTTCTTGAAGGTAGAGGGAATTTGTCGTCTTTGAGAAAAAATGTTGAGAGACTGATAGTTTATTACCAGTTGCATTTTTTCTCTATTTTGCTTTGCTCGCTTGTTGACATAAAAAGCTTTGTAAGCCCATTGAGAATTTAAAATTTCAATAAGGCATTGTTGCAGCAATTCTAATCATTCCTTCTTATTCATTTTCATGTGACTCACCTTGATTAGATTTATATCTTCATTTTTTTTAAAGGGAGGCGAATAAAGAATTCTTAATTTTTCCACAAAGGATGAGAACATTGCTGGGAAAATTCAGAATGGGATTCCGAACAGGATTTTAATAACTTTTACATGATTGGATCTAACAGACTCATCTGGATAGAAAAAAAGTCTTTGAATATTTGCGAATTCAAAGAATTGATCCTTATACTTAAGACATTTTCTAGGAATGATGCAGAATTGAGAAATTTGAGTCATGATGTTCCAACCAATGATGAAATTTTTGCTAGGGAGACTGGATTAAAAATTTTAGTGGTTATGAAGCATTGGGGGAAAATTGGACAGTTATTGGGGTAGTTCGTACATTTGTAAAAGATGTATCTCTTGAGACAGAATTGAAATATCAAATATAGGAGGTCCAATAATTTTTAGGAATTTAGTGTCCAGAATTGAAGAACTTGCACCAATATCTATGAGAACAATGACCATGATGGGTTTGGCAAACTTCAAGGTGAAGATTTTTACAGGAAAATAAGGACAATAAATTTGGCTTGAAAATATATTAGGGCCTTGTTTTGAAGAAATGGAGGATTTATGAAAAAGATCTTCAGAATTTGAGTCAAAATCAGTTATACTAGGAGTCTAATAACAAGGAATGATTCAATGCCATCATTCTTGAGTGAAACACCAGTTTCAATTTCTATATAATGTATCAAATGGTTTCGACCTTTTTTTGCTTGGGGGCAATTTTTGGCGAAATGACCCTTGCGATTGCAAATAAAGCATCAGGTTGATTTTTTGCGGTTTAAGCGATATTTCCTTTTGCATAAGAATCACCATTTCTTCTTTCTCCGGAAGTGCTTAGATTCATGCTTGGATTTTTTTATCCAAAACTTCTTGAAATGCTTGTTCTTTTTGGAGGACTTTGCAAAAAAACCGTCACAATCTCTTTTGGAACATTTGATCTTCAGCTTTTGGCATGAACAAGCTCCATCAAGTTCTCTATTGTCCATGAGGTAGGTTTTCATCATTTGGTGCTTTAAGCACAAATCATCAAGGCACAAATAGATCTCTCGTTATATTTTTTCCAGAGAAATGTTCATAATTCTTCTTTAATTGTTGAGAAAGGATCTCTCAACTTGCTGAGATAATTCTTTGGGAATGGAGGTTAGAAAAACTTATTTTAGGTTTGGATCAGCTCCAATGCCATAAAAGAGTTTGAACATCTTTCGATAGTGCTTGTCGAGATGTCTCTTTTGGAGAGAGTAGCATTTTCTTTTAAAAAAATCCTCTTCTCTTGAGTTCATAAAATTCAAAAGGTTTACCAATGAAAAATTGGTAGAAGAGGACAATAACTTGGCCAAAATCTAGTGAAAGTAGAAATTGAAGCTGGTCTTGTTTTGTCACCAACTACCATTAATGTTTGAGACTATCGGTAAACCTTCTAACAAACCCAAAAAAGACATCATACTTGTCCTAATTGGTAAGAGCTTGGGCGTTTAGCCAAGTATGAAATTCTTTGAATCTTTCTAGCCATTTGGAGTAGGAGATATCATCAATAATAAAAACTGTTTAGAAGAGAGAGTTAGGTTTTGAGATGGATTACTTGATTGAAGAACTTTTGGTTCAGAAGGGTTGGATTTCATTTCTTGATTGAGGGGATCGCCATAAATATTGATGAAGTGGCTAGTATAATAGGAAAGGATTTAATGGCAGGGATTGAAAATGAGGAAGATGATGAAAGAGATATCGAATCTGATTATGTATCAAAATCGATCGAGAAAACCGGTTGTGATGGAGATCGGGTTTGGTCTTTCAATGTAGCAGAGTTAGGCTGTTTTTCCTAATTACTCAGATCTCTCAGGAATGATTCTAACGGGTTGGATAGCATAATTTGATTTGGTTTTTTCCCTTATAGAAATTGAGGATTCTTTAGCATCCTTTCTTTTCCTTTCTCTTTCCTTAATCGATTTAGTTATTTAAAGCTGCTTCACATTTCTACCACATCAATCTTGTCTCATTTGGTAGGGGCTTCTGTAAGAGCGGCAAAGATAGACATATTCTAAGGTGGTGGTGGAGGTGAATACTCAATTCACAGCACCGTTAGAAATGAATCAGCAAGCTTGAATTTTCCTTCTTCAAGAGGTTGGTTTGCCTCTTGAGATTCTTTATTTCCACCTTTGGGCTTTCAAGATGATGATATCCCAAAAGTTGTCCGGATTCCAAGGCATGAAGCCTTTTCTAGAAGTCCAAAAACATCTTTTTGGTGATTTCATCATATCTCTTAAGATCTCTTTGCACATCCAAAAGTTTGGAATTAATTGTCTTGAAAGCATTGTTATGTGCTAGGATAGTCTTTGATTGTTAGTTTAGAACGGCTTTAGTAATATGAGTTCTCTTTTGTCTTCCATGTTCATCTATATCAGTTGGGGCAAGTATTTTTGGAATATGACAATATGTCCCTTGTGAATCAATGAATTCTTCAAAAGTAGGGAAATAAAGTCTTGAACTTTCTCGAGCAAGAGGAGAAAAATTTGCCTTCTAGAACATAGCAATGGAAGAGCTAAATGATATATTATGGCTAGGTGACGTTTCTCTAGCAACCTTAAGTGGGTATGAATGTTTCTTTGCCCACTTTAAGATTGGCTTGTAGAATGGGGAAACAACTAGTTTTTTTGTGAGGATGGGGTGATGTTGGAGGTGAGGCTAGTGAGATAGGAGGTGATGAAGCGAATTCTGACGGTGGAGTTGGAGTATAAGAAACCATGAATTGAAACTTATTGCATTCACCAAGGGTATCGATGGAGGGGTCTCCATTCAGGTACTTTTGGTACAAAGCATCCTTTGGTTTCTTGTGTTTTCACCTCCGTCTTGCATTTGGGTCTAGTTCGTCATAAGAATTTGTACAATAAGAATACAGACAAAAAGGGTCCCAAAAACAATTACCATATTGGTCCTTGTAGTAATGGACATGGTTTTCATTACCCCGAAAGTATTGAATAAGCCTTTTGGGACTTGGTTTGAAGATTGATTCTGGAACACATTGGAAGATGGAAGGGTTTTCTTCCTTTTCCTTACCAAATTTGATGGCAACAGTGCCATCCCCCTTTCTTACAAATTCAAGTCCAAGGACTAGAGAGGCTTGTTGTTCTAATGTCGCTTTTCATAATTGGTAATCCAGGTCTCTGGAAGGAGCTTGACCAACTTCTCCTTTGGAATTTGTTTGGGGACATGGATATAGGATGCTTGATCATTCTGCATTGAGATGAATAGTGTCTTCATTTCCATTCTAGAAATTTAGATTAAGAGCATGGTTCTGCACTCGATAAACCATATGGTAATGTAGTGTTGCTGCAATAGAGTTAGTAGTCTGGGGTGCTCTAGTGAGTTGGCTATGGACTTTCAAGGAGAGTAGTTGGGGATCTAAAGAGTAACATTGAAATTTGGATATAAGATTACAAAGACTGTTCCAAAATTTAGAGTGGTTTAGATAGTGCTAATACAAGCATGTTGGCATTCTAGGAATCGAGTATCCAATAAAGCCATTCTAGCCACAATTGGCTGGCCTTTATGACCATGGAAGGTGAGCACAACAAACAACTCTATAATGGACATGGGAGTATCCTTACTGGGTCCACTAGGTCCACTATTTGGGAAATTTTGGCGGGATTTGAAGAGTAACAAAATACTCATTTTCAATGGCTAGAATGGGATGTTGGTCAAACTTGAAGGACTATACGTACTCTTTCACTTCTTTGGGAGTTTCATGGATAAGTTGTTGAATAGAACGGATGGGAGAAAACGATGATGCAAGTTTAGCAAAAGCAAAATATGGGTTCATAAGAGGGAGTTGAGTTTCAAAGATCTTGGTTTCATCACTAAGAAAGACCTCATAAAGATAGTCAATCTTAGAAACATTTGATACACGAGAGTTTGAAAGATATGAGGAAGATAGGGAGGAAGCATTTTCAAGTTTCTAGCATCTCAGGGTTAGTCATGGTGTTGAAAGGATCTTCTCAATACTGAATTCACCAATTGAGCGCATGGAACATATTATGTTATAAATGAAAGCATGGCTTTAATACCATTTGAATGGGCCTATGCTTAGAACTAGGGAAGACAAGGTCAGTTTTCTATAGTTATACCTTTTCACAATAAGTGAACTTCTTGTTCAAGCCTTTCGAGGACAACCTTTTAGGAGAAACCTACTTAGAATTTTAGTCTAGAGTATAGAGACACTCAAGGGTGCTAGGGTGGTAATATTTCTAACTATCCAAATAAAGCCTTTATATTGGTAGTAATCAAGATTGACAATGCTATGTTTGCGTAAAGAATTGATCAAGTCATCAATATGCATAGGCACATGACTAGAGTGGAAGTTATTATTAAGCACGTGGTCCATTGATGAGTACCATAAGGATTAATATTGATATTCATTTACATGATGACCACTGATCGGTTGTCAATATGTGATGGTGTATGATTAGTGATAGTTGACAAACATATCGACTTGAAGGGGCGATGGATTACAGATTGAGAAATTAAGAAAAGTTGGATACCTAGAAGATGTCAGGATATAGTTAGGAGTTTTCAAATTTGAAATCATTGGTGAATGAGGCAATGGAGTCCAAGAAGTCGTGGAGTAACCAAAATGCGATTTTAAGGGAGTGACTATTTGAAGACAAGATCATGGCATTGTTGGAGCATCCACACAAGATTTTGAAGATGAGGGAACATGGCCACAACCACAAGAAAACTGCTCCAAGACGCTTATGACATAATCACTATAAATACCAGCATTAGCCTATTAAAGGCCCCCCGGTGCATAAACAAATATATATATTATCTTTCAGTCATCTTTACTATTCTACACTATAGTTTTAGTTTCCAAACTTGCATCATTGATTAAATTCCAGCATGTTTTATAGCTGTAGTTTAAAAATCCATATCATTGATTAAATTTTGGCGTGTATCTTTATCTTAAATGTTGCATCATTGATTGAATTATGACATTTTTCTTTTTGCGTTCTCAAGTTATGTCATCGATTCAATTCCAACATAGTTTGTTTGCGCTCGATTTTGTTGAAGTTGTTGCATTTTCCAAGTTTTGTCACTAATTAACTTTTGGCTTAGTTTGTAATTATAGAGTTATGTTCGACGTAAAGTTATTAATTCTTTTATCTACTGTGAAATTTTCTGTCCGGAATTGTCATAAAACTCGTCTCCTCTAATAAAATTGAATGACAACTTTTGATGAAAGATATTTCAATAATAAATCTGACTAGCACGAAACACAGGTATGCAAAGTGCCTTTCATGTCCAAGAATTCTCCTTTTTCTTCCTTGTTTTTTCCCTGAAAAAGAACGGAATAAAGACATGATAATACAAACGTCATGTGATATCAATTTTAGCACTTCGCTTTTTTTCATTGATTTCCAGCACTTTCCTTTTTGGTCTTCCAAGTAATCATCACAATTACAACTTTAAGAAAGTGAGATATTATTCTTCTTTTTCACAAATGGAGTTTTATCATCGATATGTATACTTATTTAGCCATTAATATATTATTAAGTAATCGGCACTTTTTTAAAAGTACAGATATTTATTTGTACTTCCGTGATTACTAATTGTTTTCATTATTAATCAATATTAATTTGTGAAGCTTACCAACATAATAAGGTGCTAACTTTTATTCAAAATTATCAACCTTAATTTAAGTGACTTGCCTGATTTTCTTCCATTAAGTCACCAACTAATTTTAGCTTAGCAACTACTTTTTGTGTTGCTTGTTCACTTTTATTTGATTATTTTGAAATTACCAATTGTTGCAATGATTTACCTACATTTATCTGCGTAGCTTACCAATTGATAATGCTGCTAACTATGAAATTATCAATTCTTATTTGAGTCCACTTATCAGAATTTTTTTGATTATTTCAAAAGTACCAACTAATACTATAATTTACTAATTTTTTTTAAGAGCTTATCAATTAGTTATAGTTAGCAAACACTTTTCAAAATAATCGATGCTTCAAATAACAAGCAAGCTGTGAATGCTTCTCTATTACGTGAGAAAGATTCAATGGGTTAATGGTAGGGAAGTGGCACTTTTGCTTTTTCCTTCTTTTTTTTACCTTTATCTTTTTTAGCATTATTCGCTTTTCATTTTATTCCTATGAAGTCAATCAAAGTATAATTCGGCTTTAGAAATGAATACGCATCACATTCGCGCATTTCACAAACATTGCTTATATTCTTGCAAATCATAAGATAAGCTCCGTATCATAAACAATATAATATAGTATAGCCAGCATGTGTCAAACTCATCCTATGCGCATTTCGCCAACGATGGGGCATGAAAATTATATCCGCTATTGTTAAGCCCCGAAAATCATTTTGCCGTAAAGAAGTCTTGAAAAACACGTTATTCGCGATAAAGCAACAAAATAGAATTGGTTCATACACATGTACATTGACTACCATGTAACATCCCGGGCCCCACTGTGTGATATTGTCCGCTTTGGACACTGAGTCATTACAGCTTTAAAACGCGTCTCAGCCTCATCGTGCGGCGGCGATGGGAGCTCCAAATCCTCAAAGCCCATCTCGTTTTCGAGACTGCATCTCTGCAGCACGTGGCTCAGGGACTTTCCTGAGCCCAACCCAAATAGAGGTTGGGGTACGGCCCACTCCCTTCGTCCACTGGCTCTATGAGGCGGCCCCCCTCACATTTAGCGTTAGGTAAACGCCCCTTAGGTGAGGATACATGTGAGAATTAGGGTTAGAAGAGAGACTTGAGCACTATTTATAGAGTTTCCATCCAGTCCCCCTCATTACGGGCCAGGCTCAACTCGGCCCACACTTAGCCAACCCCATATTAGACTAATTAAGAAACCTTTTATCTCACCTTAGACCAGCCATGTTTTACGGTAACCGCAAAAACAGTAAATTACAATATCAATTAATGTAGTCCACATTAGGAAAACTCTTACATTCTCCCACTTGGACTATATTAATTGAAATCGTACCTTATGCGCGCACATTGGTCCAAAGATAATTCTTAATAGTCAATCCTATTCCATAAAGTCTCAAACATCGAATCATGGCGATAACTGCATGTATACACACAGAGCCTTCCATAATCAAAAATGTTCTCAACTTTATTGATATGAATTCAATATGGTAGTGTGTCAAATGGATAACATCTCTCATAGAGAGATCCCATTTGTCAGTCACCATTCTCTTACTTTAGGTGTCACAAAAAACTTGTGCCACTAGAGAATGCTTTATGGTTACAATGAACCCACATATGTCTTGTCCTTATGGTTAACATTTCTTTATGTATTACAAGACATATGCACAAGACTAATAACCGGATGCCCCTAGCCTTCACTCAAGGTTTATACAATCCCTTGAGACTTTATCAATATGTATTCAACATAATAACAACACATTCAAAATATTTTATTGAATGCAAAAGTTGATACATATCAAACCATTACTAAGTATAACGAACCACAGATGTGAACTTTATCAGATTAAAGCCAAAATAGCTCCCACTAAACAACAGTATCCGAAGATACTCCTAGGCCCATGTTAACGATATGTTACTAAAATACATATGGGCGTAGGCCTTTAGTTAGTGGATCTGCAACCACATCATCTGTGAAAATATGTTATATTATAAGTCACCTTTCTGTACCGTTTTTTTATGGTAAAAAATATCTTACCACCATATATTTAGACCCCTTGAGACCTTTGTAGTAAATAAATAATACTACAAATTTATTATCTCAATACAACCGTATGGGTTTATCCATCAAGTTAACGATTAATTCCGTCATAAGGTTTTGGAGCCTAATAGCCCAAGTAACAACCTAAAAGAATGTTACTAACACTGCATACATACTAGAAGATATCAAAGAACTTTATTTACTGCACTTCCTACTAACATAAATCTGTATTCCGTTATTGATTGCATGTCATCGGAATAGCCAGCAAAGTTTGCATCTAAATACTCTACTAACTGCAAGAATTGAACATGTCTATAATTTAGCATATAATCTCTTGTCTTCTTTAAGTACCTTAAAACTTTCTTGACAGCAACACAGTGATCATGTCTTGGATTTAACCGATATTTGCCTAGAAATCCCGTCACAAAGACAACATTTAGTCTAGTGCAAATTCGAGCATACATTATACTTTTAAGTGCACTGACACAAGGTACACCATTTAATTAGATTTTCTCAATATCTAAATAAGGACAATGTGATAGATTTAGTCCATCACCCTTAACAACATGAGCAATTCCTAGCTTGCAATGATGTATATCCTCCGAGAAAATCTAATATAGTATGGCAAAAACAATCCTTATAGACCTCAGTATTGTCTCAAGGTCACAACTTGTAAGCAAAATATCATGTACATAAAGTATGAGAAAAAATAAATTTCCTCCAACTAACCTTGTAGTATATTGAATTACTTTGTTCCCAATTGAATAAAATAACAACACTATGAAACTTTAATAATATTGTCTGGAAACTTGCTTAAGACCATGAATTAGAACTTTTCAGTCTATACACAAGTTTACTTGAATCTGCTGCAAAATCATCCAGTTGCACAATATAGATTTTGTATCTATTTGGCGTAACTTTATATCAAAATAAATTATTAATGCCACGTTCACTCTGAAAGAACATTTAAAGAAATAATTATTTCTTCACTATAAACAATCCACCCCTCTTTCAGAGTTAGAACGTTAGTTACAAATTTGGCTTTAAATTCCACAATCTTTGTTTGAAATTCTTTTAGTTTTGTACGCCAATTTGCAACTAATAAACTTGTGATCTTTAAACAAGTCAGTAAGTTTCCAAACATGTTTCATAGATTGTATATCGTCTTTTATGGCATCTAATCACATACTTAATTGAGAATAAGAAACGACATTTATAAATATGTCATTACATCAACCATATAGTGGATATTGTAATCATGCTCTCACAAATAGACTATATAGTCTAATGGTATAACTGATCGTCTTTCCTTAACAAATCTCATTAATAAAGCTGTAACCACTTCATTATGCACTTGAGAGGTTTAAGAAATTTCATTATAAACTATATCAAGAATAATACCTTGAACCTCAACAAGTTTAATCTATGGTACAGGAGATTTCATAATTATCTGTATAGGTAAAGACAAAAACATAGTAACCTCCATCATACTATTATCTTTAATAATCTGAGAGCAGCTATCCTCTACAATTACGTCAATATTTAGAAAATTTAGAGTATGTGATTCCATAATTCTTGTACATTCTTTAGGATCATAAAATCAATACCCCTTTTGTATATGAAAAAATTGCTTTCATAATATCAGCCCACAAAAGACCAGATAAATTAGTCTTACTAATCATACTCATCACCATGTTCAATATGGTGCATTTATGTCTTTCGCCCAAATCTTTTATTAGAATTTTCAGATATAGTAATTAAATTACCACCCCAGAATCTACCAAGTATTTGACAAATGACCATTTAAACTATTTCGCATTGTCATACTTGCCAAAATACTCATTGCCACTGTTAAACCTGACAACCTTTTAATCATATACGAGATGTATATGTCATTAGGACTTAAACACAATTTTTGCAGATGTGTCCTAATTTCAATATCAAATAAGACATAATTTCAAGCAACTAAGGCTTCCATCATCTTATAGCGATGCAGTCCGCAGGCAAACCTCTTTTCAAGTGTTCCAGAATGGAACGCTTCATGAACAATAAGCAAATTCAATTGCTCTTTTCTCAAGCAACAAATCATATGTCCACAACTTAAAATTTGAAGTAGTAAAAAACCTCAATGATGACGGAATTACCATTTACAGAAAATGTGACTGAAAAACAAGCAGTATATAATTAGCATCATGTGAGCATTGTATAACTTGACGTACAAGTACACATCCAGAGAGTTACATGCAAAATCACATAATTACCTTTGGGCAGAATACATGACATGCAATTGTACACTCCCCACATGATAAGGGTTATGAGAATATGTACCAATTCTTCGTGAATTCATCACCTTTGGGCATATGAATCACTAGAATCAGTCACTCCTCCACCACACTATCATGTATCCCTCCATGAACTAATACACAATCACCTCCTTTGGGAGTATGATTACGCATTAGATCGGAGACATCTCAATCATCATACGAGACCGAAATTTCTCAAACCCAATCAAGCGTGCCACTTTGGCGGTTACTACTCAATTGAATCATTGAAATTCTCTCATACCAGGGATATAAGCTTTACTCCTCACATACACCATATATATGTGATTTTAACTTTAGTGATAGGAGCATCATATCACCAAAATCACATATTATGCTAATTACATTGTTTTATTCATTAATAAAAAATTAATCATATATATATATATATAGCGAACCTGAAAGACAAATTCCAATGAGATCATTGATCACAGTAATACAAGAAACTTATCATAATAGAGAATAAATCATCTCTTATGCACCACAATTACATATTACCAGAACAACATAAAAAGAATGCTGATCTATAATATCTCTCACAAATTAACATCAATAGTAATACAGGGTGCACCAAATCGACAAGCTTGACAGTTGATCCATTATCACTCATGAATTCATAAGGCAAAAATGACTCGAATGCCAACAATTGATTTATTAATCAATTTTAGGTAACAAATATCATTACTTCAACTAGTGGCCTATTAATTAAGTCAAACTAAAGAACCAAATATCTAAAATTTAACAGTAAATATTATTGCTCTATATAAATATTGTCATACTCCTTAACCATAAAAAATATTCAACTTGATAGACATTAACAAGTGACCAGATGAGTTCATGTACAATATGTAGTAACTTAATTGACATGCATTACCCACATTCGGCAGATGTGTTAATCAGTACATCAGTTTGGTCACGAGTCCTTAAGTCGTCTATCATTCAAAGATTACTAGTGTGTAAAGGAGTATACTTGAGTAACAAAAATTTCATAATCCTTATTGTTTCTCATCAACTCAATACATAGTTCAAATACAATCTCATATGAATTGTATCGCATTAAACCAGCTTCAGTTCACAATAAAGTTTGATTTTTGTTGATGAATCACACCTTTTTATTATGTGATAACATACTAATAACTCATTACCTGTATTTCCAAAATCACAGAAAATATAAGAAAAATATGCAAAAAATACACTAAAAATACACGTATTTAGGGTTCCACATGTATTTTCACATCCATAAAACCATCAAACATATAAAATAAATATACCACAAGATAGGAAATCTCCATACGAGTCCAACTCCGCTAGCCACGCGCCGATCTGACGTTCCACGCGCCCTCACGCGCCGCCTGAGTGCGCGGCGTGTGGATCTCACGCGCGGCGCGCGTTCGACGCCCAGGCGGCGCGTGAGGACGCATGCGGACTCCTCCGGCGACGCGCCGCCGACCATCTTGCTCGTCTCGTTGAGCCCAGTCCGAATTTGTGATTTAATTTAATTGTTATTGAACAAAAGGTCTCGAAAATCACAAATTATGGCAAGATCCGTACAAATTAGGGATAATCCGTACAAATTAGGGCAAAAACTTTATGCATTCAAGTTCTAGAGTTATGGTTGCTCTGATACTACATGTAACATCCTAGGCTCCACTGTGTAATATTGTCCGCTTTAGGTCACCCGCCCGGCGCGTGGACGAACCGCCATCCCAGCCATGGTCTCTTCCCTCACGGCTTTAAAACGCGTTTTAGCCTCATCGCGCGGCGGCGATGGGAGCTCCAAATCCTCAAAGCCCTTCTCGTTTTCGAAACTGCATCTCTGCAGCACATGGCGCGGGGACTTTCCCGAGCCCAGCCCAAATAAAGGTTGGGGTACGGCCCACTCCCTTCGTCCACCGGCTCTATGAGGCGGCCCCCCTAACGTTTAGCGTTAGGTAAACGCCCCTTAGGTGAGAATACATGTGAGAATTAGGGTTAGAGGAGAGACTTGAGCACTATTTATAGAGTTTCCAGCCAATCCCTCTCATTACGGGCCAGGCTCAACTCGGCCCACACTAGCCAACCCCATATTAGACTAATTAAGAAACCTTCTATCTCACCTTAGACCAGCCCTTTGTTTTACAAGAACCGTAAAAAACAGTAAATTACAATATCAATTAATATTGTCCACATTAGGAAAACTCTTACATACCAAAGTGTCAAATTGAAACCACAACACAACATGCCGCCATATATATCACCAATATAATTAACATACCACCCAAAATATTTGTAGACAAAATTCATCTGTGGCTCCAGAGTATTAGATGCTTGATTCAGTTTTTAGAAAGAGCATACCATACAATACTTTACAGTTCCACTTCAACATACAGGCCATGACAGTATAGTTTTTCCTTCTCGATAAATCATGTCTTCTTGCAAAACATAACAAGAAGTGAAAGAGCAAAAGTAGGAAAGCCAAGAGGCAGGTAAAATTACAAGTCTGATGATTTCCTGAGAATCTTACCAGTTAATATTTGTTAGGCCACATTCACCCATAACCTACCATTGGGCCCACCTGTACACTTGTTGACTCCCCTAATTCAATATTCGTTGACCGTGGCACTATATATATGATTTTGCAAGTTCGCTCTTTCCATCCATCATACCACCCAGCAAAGCCCCTCTTCTGCTCCTACATTTCTCTAGTCAAATAATGGACGAGAGTCGAGTGAAAAAAGAAGAAAAAAAGGCTAGGGTCTCTCGGCTTCAACTAGCAATAGCAAATGATGATATTGATGAGCTACATAACTTAATTGTGGAGGAGCCAGAGCTCTTAGATCGTGCATCTGAGGGCCCCTTCCCAAATACTCCTCTGCATCTTGCCGCAGCTACGGGAAAAACTCGAGTGGCCATGGAGATGGCTATCTTGAATCCATCATTCACTCAGAAGCTGAATCCAAAGGGTTATAGTCCCATGCACTTGGCTTTGCAACATGAGCATTATCGTACTGTTTATGCCGGTCGAACTCCTAGAAATTCTTTTCGCTCGAATATGAAGCCTTTGGATAAACAGGACATCCCATTAACTTGGACCGCCGAAGTTGGTTCATCGAATGGTTGGTCCTGGGCTCAATTTTCCCACGGCACTATTTATTTGTCTCCACCGAGGCATCTCTCCAGCCCTAGGACACAAAGTCAGATCGCAATGGCGTCCATAGTGTTGGGAATCACACATTAATTCCAGAAAAATAACGCAAGTAATCAATTAACTTAGACAAAATATAATAATAATAAAAAACTGAATCGAAAGAACACACTAGAAAATTTGTTATCAAATTTCACCCAAATTTAGACTACTTCTCTGGACAGAGGCACTTTTAACTTAAAAGCCAAATTAATGGAAAAAAACAACAAAGGCTCTTAATAGTAATATGGCTTCATTCGCCAACACATGGCCAACCGCATCAAACCGAATTGCTGCTCCAGTTCTGTTGAGATGCTCGCCATCATAGCTCAGGCCCCCATCTTTGTCAATGAGGCAGTATTCACAGTTGTCGTTGCTACCGAACATCACGTTCTCACGATCTTCTAGGTTCTAATATCAATCCGAAGCAGTGAAGACGAAAAGCATGAGTCGTAACTCAACACACATGCATGCCCGGAGCATACATGCACGGAGGATCCAGAGAGAAATCTCTCGATGCCAACACAGTGGTCTTGACGGTGGTATCGTTGTTGGTTGAAGACAATGGGAGAGGGTAAGAAGCGGCAGTGAAGGGTTGAACCTTGAACGTGTGACCCCCTTCCTCCTCTCCCGATCGAATCACAGCCTTTACCCTCTCCTCCCAGTCCACACGTGCACACTACAGACACAGAGAGGGAGCCGCGTTGGGGGGGGGGTTGTGTGTGGTAATTTAGGATTTAGGTTGAGTTTTTTAATGTGTAATGGAACGACACACAAATGAAAAACTTTGACTCTAGTTTACGCCTCTATCTCAGGTCTGACCTAGCATTCGTAACTTCCACATCCACAAACCTTTTAATTTGGATTTCTTTCGATATTCATAAGTAGCTCTTTACAAGTTTATATCGACGGAAACATATCCAAATATTTCAGTATGATAATCTGTCTAAAATTTATTTACACGAGTATCTTCTTAAAAAAAGGAATCATAATAAAACAAACAATTTTAATTTTCCTCGACATGGAAGATCTCTAGCAATGACCTAAAGAATCTCTCTCGGAAATGCCCTAGGGTATGGACCACGATGCTTGTGGACACGAACATAAGATATGCTTTTTTGATGCAGGAAATCTGAATATGAAAAAGTGGTCCGGTGGAATCAGCAAACAAACCCCATTTCCTCTCCTAAGATTTCTAAAGTTTAGTAGTGACCCCAAAAAAATAAAGAAGGAAAAAAGGAGGTTAATAAAACTATGAACAGACATATCATATTGTAATTAGTTACTATCATAAGTAGGCTTTTGTGCGCCAAACTAAATCTACTTCTACCATTTCAATTTGAAATAAATCATCCACCTTATGATCAAGGAACTATAAGAGATATTCATGTGGTGCTCATACAGAATACATCGAGTTGACTTTGCCTAAGGAGTTTATGTTGTCTTTTTGTTAGCTATCAATACTATAAAGCCTGTAGATAGTCTTAACGGGAACTCCCATATTTATAAACCTAGATCCTGAGTTTTGCCAGTAGTCAAGATTTTTCTTTTTGGTTTTTTTTTTTTTTTTAGGAGATAAATCAGTAGTCAAGACTGAAGATGCTTTTAATTAGTCAAGTATGCAAAGTAGATTACCTTTTGCGTCTTCATAACGGGAGAAAGACATGGTATCACATCCATTGTATACATGATAGCATAGTAAAAATACAAAGAGGAGCCGACATATTGCAAGGCAAACACCAAAACCAGCAGAGAATACAAGAAATAGTTTGTCTTGTAAATGACATGGATATACAAAACTCATTTTCAGGCCCCGTTTGGTTCAACTTTGGAGAAATGGCTTTGCATTTCCCCAAGGATCCTTGAGTGAATGAGCATTTAGGGAATGCAAAGTGTGTTTGGGAACTTATTTTTGTGTATATTTTGTAAAGTAGTTTTGAGGTGAAAAGAAAAAGGAAAAAAAAAAAAGGAAAAGAAAAGGGAGGAGGAGATGTAGCTGCTCGGCAGTGGGGCTGGTGGCGGTGGGGAGGCGGCTGGTGGTGGTGGCAATGGCAATGACAGTGGAGGGAGGCGGCTCACCTGAGGTCAGCGATCTCAGGCGACGCACTGAGTCGCGCGGCCTCGAGCAACGCCGCCTGAGGTCGAGAGACCCAGGCGACTTCGCTTGAGGCCGCGCGACCTCGGCGACATCACCTCGGGTTGATTTCTCCCTCCAATCCTTTTCCGGCCTCCAGGTAGCGCGCTCTTGAACTCGCGGCCGTCATCATCTTCTTCCGATCGTCGCGGGTTTTGGGAAGGATTTTCTCGCCATCATTTTCTGGGGTGCCGCTGTTGCCGTCGTTGTTGGCGGCGTCGCCCGGGTCGCTCAACTTCAGGCGCGACCTAGGGCGTCGCCCGAGGTCGCGCGGCCTCAAGCGACGTCGCCCGAGGTCAAGCGACCCGGTAACGCCGCCAAGGTGGCGCGACCCGGCGACGCTCGAGGTCGCCCGACCTCGGGCCACCTCGTCCGAGGTCGTGCAACCTCGGGCGAGGCTTCCCGGCGGCCAAATCTAGCCTCTTGCGAGTGAGCGCCACTCACTGGTTGAGCTTCGTGAGGAAGAAGGAAGAAGACGATGAATAGTGTTTTTCGAGGGCAAAAAGGAAAACATAATTATCAATAAAGGCAATATTGGAAAGAAAAAAATTCATTAAACCCTAGATTAGCATTCCAAATGCCAAATGGAGACTCGAAAAGCCGAACCAAGCGCAAAAATTTTTCCCAATGGGCTTTGGGGGCTCAAAGCTCCTTGAGAAAGCTGAACCAAATGGGGTCGTCTCCTGTCATCCTTGGGCTTTATAATTCTCGGGCCTTCAGAGCATTCGGGAAAAAAGGAAAGAGAAAAAGGAAGCCTTTTTGCATGCGGTTCCACTTGCACTCCTTTTTAAAATTCATAGGTCAATTAATAATTAATTGTTTTATTTTATTTTATTTTATTTTATTTTATTTACACTAATGCAGACAGATATCTCGAATACAATATGCTAAAAGACAAAAGGTATAATAAATTAATTGAAGAAGTCTAATTAATTCTAAGGGAATAATTTATAATCCGATTCTCTTTTTTCTTTTAGTATCGTTTGGTGTCACTTCTCCCATAAATTATCAAAAAGTCTTAAACATATTATAAAGATTTAATTCAGTTATAAACTTTCCAATTTTACCAATTTAGTCCTAAACATTTTCATTATTTGTCAATTTGGTCTTTTTTACCAATGTTGGCCCAAAATCCTAAAAGTCAGCACATGTGTGATACAGCTAACGTTAATGTGAACAATTTTTGTAATTTTTATAAAGATATTTAAATTGGCCGTCGTACGATAAGTTAATGATTTTTGGACAATTTTCCATTTCTCTTTTGCTACATGAAGTTGTGGGGTGTAGCATATAAGGCTGTCTTGATAAATCACAACTACACTCGCTCTAGCAAGCAAAGGCCGTAATTACTTAAACCGTGAGGATGATAAGAATTCCAATGCTGGAATTCAATCGACCACAAACTCCACCTCTGATTGGAGTCTTTTTCTTAATTTTAAGTCTTTCAAGTGGCCAAAACAAAACCTTAGGGCGTGTTTGGTAACGATTTTGTTCCCAAGAGTAGATTCTAATAAGAAATTATCATTTTTGATTATGTTCCCGAGAACCGATTATAACCATTTTAAGCCGTTTGGTAACTCTCCAAAATTTCTGGTTTTGGAATAGAATTGCGTTTGGTACCGTGCTCATTAATTCTATTCCAAATCAATTTCTTTTAATTTTTAAATAATTTTTTTACTTTTTCCTTCTTTTTCTTTTCTTTTTTCCTTTTTTTTTTTTTTTTTTCCTTTTTCTCATCTTCTTCTTCTTCTTGTGACCAATAGCCGAACCAGCGACCAGCCGGATGAGGGTTGGTGACCTCATCGAAGAGTTGCTGGCCCTCGTCGACCAAGCCTCACCGGCAGCTGGGCGAGGCTCACCGGTGGCTAGGTAAGCCTCGCCTGGTGATCGGCGGGGCTGGGCGATGCGAGGCTGGCCTAGCCACAGGCGAGGCTCAGCCTCACCAGTGGCTGGGCTTGCCTCCGGTAAGCTCACCGGACCGGCGGCCGGCGACAGCGGACGGCGACGGGCGGTGGTGTACAGCAATCGTGAGATGGCCGAAGGGAAGAAAAAGAGTTGTTGGTTTTGATTTTCAAATTTGTTCCCAAAACTAAAATCAACTTTCTTTTTATTCTTGATTCCACTCTCAATCTGTTCCCGGGAACAAAAATTTTACTAAACGCAATTCTAGGCCCAAATTGATTTTGGGAATAAAGAATCAGAATTTGGCCCTGTTTGGATGGTTACCAAACAAGGCCTTAGTGGCCAAGATTATCTAGACTTCTTCGATTAATCTGAAGTATCTTGGATCCCGGGTTAGGAATCTTCGCATGCAAGTCGTTTGACATGGAAAGACCCCCAACCACTTTAATTGTTCGTACGAGATAAATCATAAAGAAAGACCCAACTTCAAAATAATAGCCATTTTGGTCACGCTTTTTGGCTTTTTTGGTAAGAAAACCCTATTTTCACTCGTCAAAAGTCATTCTTTCAAAAAGTCATTGTTTTAAGTGGCAAGAGTTATTCAACTTTAATGCTATAATCCAGAAAACCCTTAGGCACAAGGCATCACCACTGACTGAACAAAATCATGACCTTACCCCACCACCCTAGTGCTCCTCACAGGGAGTCGGGATTATCTTGTAGATGGGGGAGGAAATTTAGCTCAGACACCGTTCCACAAAGAAATCAAAAACAAAACCAACCTAGAGAGTAACTCAGAGTGGAGAAAAGAGTGGCCAATCGCGAACGAAGTCGAGATCGAGCCACTGAAGAGGGGCAGTCGCTCGGCGTCAAAGAGACTTGACCAATCTCTCAGAGAGAGAGAGAGAGAGAGTCACGCCCCGATCATCAGGCACGCACACATCCGTCTCACTTGGTCGATTTTATAATGCGATATCCCAGGACAATATATCGCCGACCCTTTCATTTTTAAGCACATGCGGAAGCAGTTAAAATCCCCAGACAATAAAATGATGGGATAGAAAAACAGGGTCATATTTTTCATATTGAAACTTATAACCAAACTTGTATACATGACATCAATTAGAGAACTTCATAACTATTCACATCAATTGGAGTTCACAAAAGAAGATGGAATCTCAATCCCTTCAGGTCATACTCAAAATCTCTCTTGGTATTATCTTCTTCTTCCAAAATCCTTCTACTCGGGTTTCACCTCCGAGTTCTCCTTCTCAAATTCCTCCTCGGCTCCTCGGCGGGGTCCTGAAATGTTTTTCCCCAAACGGGATGAGACTACGTCTCGGCGAGTTCTACCCCACTAAGCCCGATTAGTAAACCATTATACTAAAGGCTGCCTAAACACGCATGGGTCAGAAGACGTACCTTAGCATCAGATCCCACCTGCAAGTCAGTACAATTCACAATAGGCACTCAAGCAATCATATCACCGATCGAAACATCGATCAAATCGACCTAGTCGATTTCATGCTAACAAGACCACTCACGGTCATTTCCATTCAATCAATCATTTCACAACAATCGGATCAATTCATTGGTCAATCGAACTAGTCGATTACATGTCAGACGGACCATTCTAGATCAATACTCTCGGGCGTCAAGTTCGCCAAAGTGATTTATCCACTAGACAATTGCGTGCGTTCTTTAAGGCGCCGTTTTCGCCAATGACCTCCTTAGTCACCGAACCACACATGCCTATGACCATGTACTCAAATAGACAATTGTGTGCGTTCTTTAAGGCGCCGTTTTCGCCAGTGATATCCCAAATCACCGAACCACACATGCCTACCATGATCTATTCAATAGACAATTGCGTGCGTTCCTTAAGGCGCCGTTTTCGCCAGTGATATCCCAAATCACCGAACCACGCATGCCTATAACCATGTACTCAATAGACAATTGTATGCGTTCTTTAAGGCGCCGTTTTCGCCGGTGATATCCCAAATCAGCGAACCACACATGCCTACAACAATGTATTTAATAGACAAGTGTATGCGTTCTTTAAGGCGCCGTTTTCGCTAGTGATGTCCTTAATCACCGAACCATACATGCCTATAACAATATGAGTACTAGAACGATACGTGCGTTCTTTAAGGCGCCGTTTTCGCCAGTGATATCCCAATCACGAACCACGTAGGTCCACAATAATGTATGTACTAGACCGATACGTGCGTTCTTTAAGGCGCCGTTTTCGCCAGTGATGTCCCAATCACCGAACCACGTAGGTCCATACACTGTGTCTGATTGGTTCAATTCCAGAGTATTTCCAATTCTCTCATAACTCCATCCACTGTACAACTCAATCAAAGCATTATAAATGCTAAACAAACATACTCGGCCATCTACCAATCAATCATTCAATCTCAATCAATTCCAAATCAATTTAGGGTAAATCCCTAAAATGTCACAATTTATTCAATTCCATACAACGTAGAGCTCAAATAAATAAACGAACTGCGCCACGACGGTCAGCACGAGATTTCAGTCGTCGGCCATCGAAATCTTAATTTCCGAAAAATAATTAATTAATTAATTAATTTCGAAAATTAATTATTAAATATTAAAAATTCCGTTTAGCTCAAAATAAGGTCCAATTAAATAAACGGACTTCACCACGGTCATCAACATAATTTTCCGGTCACGGGCCATCTCAATTGAATTTTCAGGAAATAAATAATTATTTAATTAATTTCGAAAATTAATTAATATTAAAAATTCAATTTAGCTTAAAATAAAGCCCGATTAAATAAACAGACTTCACCACAGTCATCCGCATAATTTTCCGGTTCCAGACCATCTCCCTTGAATTTTCGGAAAATAAATAATTATTTAATTTAATTCCGAAAATTAATATTTAAATGCCAAAAATCTCACTTAGGCTCGAATCATCAAATTGAAGCTTAATTAGGGGTCCGAAAATTCCTGAGACACTCCCAATAAATAGTAGACCACGTCTACTTGTTAATTGCACAATCAATTTATCTAAATCGCATCACATTTTACTAATAATTGCTAATTAATTCTAATCTAACAACCTAAACATAATTAATTAAAACTAAACCAACCTAAAGCATAATTAGCCAATTAATCCGGGATTAGTGAGATTACTCACCAAATCACGCGCAAATCGGATCAATCCGATGGCGGCGACGCGAGAACGATTGTCCCCAAAGCACGGCTCGGGTTCGGGGCCGGAAACGGCCCAAAACGGCCCACGAACAGCTGGATACCCACTCCGTGGGTTTGCTGGTTCGGCCACAAAACAGCAAGAAAGAGAGAGGGTTGGGGGCGGCAAGAGGTCGGGAGAGCGGGTGGTGGCTTGGCGAGGCCGAGCGGTGGCCCACGGTGGCCGGAGGTGGCCGGATCGTGGCCGGTGCTGGCCAAGACGGAGCTGAACAGAGGCGGTTGGGAGCTGGACGGCGCACGGCGGGGATGGCAAACGCGAAGGGGCGGTGGCGGAGCACGCGGCATGCGCGGGCGGTGCGGACGACGGCTCGGCGGCGTGCGGCGGCGGCGACGTGTGAGCGGCTCTCCTTCTTCTTCCGCTTGCTGGTTCACACAAAAAAAAGAAAGGAGAAGAAGGGTTGGTCACGAGGAAGTGGGGGCAAGAAGAGAGAGAAGAGATAAGGGAGGGAGTTTGACCGGTCAAAAGAGGAAAATAAGAAGGAGGAGAAGCCAATTTAAAATTGGCAAGGGGAGTGTTCGGTGGGGGTGTGTTCGCACGAAGAGAGAGGGGAGAGGAGAGAGAAAAGAGAGAGAGAAAAAGAAAAAGAAAGAAAATAAGAGATAGGGAGAGAAAAGAAATACTAATATAGCACCGCATGGTATGATTTTTTTTTTTCTTTTCTTTTCTTTTCTCTTTCCCTTTCTATTTTCTTTTGGGCTTCAACAGAACGAAAACGGCCATATTTATCCAGTCAAAATTAAAACCCGAAAATATGGATGTCACGAGAGAGAGAGAGAGAGAGAGAGAGAGAGAGAGAGAGAGAGAATCGAATAAAAAGAGAACAAAGATTAATTTGTGATCAGTAGTGAACCGGCTGAATCCTAGAATTTTGTCTTGCATGGTCGGTTTTTCAAAAATCAGTTGGTTCAAGATTTATGACGAATTGGTATAAGTGGAATAAATTAATTTTTTCTTTAGGTGAGAACCTATGATTATCTTTTCAGGAAATTTCCAAATGAACAATTTCAACGAAATCTTTCAATTTCTTATTTTACTATGTTCAACTCTATGTATTCCTCTATCCGTATAGTACATTGAATGTACAGAAATGGCTATCACAGAGTTTCTCTTGATCCCCCTCCCAATTCTTTAAGAGGTTTATCTAAAATATTCGCGATATAACTAGGAAGACGTTTCAAATACCACACATGGGTTACTGGACATGCTAATTTGATGTATCCCATTTGATATCTTCGTATCCGAGAATCAACAAATTCTACTCCGCATTGTTCACAAAATTTCGGGTCCTCTTTTTCATCTCCGATTACTCGATAATTTCCACAACGCATCTCTCACTTGCAATCTCAACTGCAGACAATTATCAATCGACCATCCTATCAGGAAGGGGAAAAGGAACACGCTAATGCTATTAGATGTGAAATTCAGAAACTATGGATTCAAGAGGAACAATTCTGGGCTATGCGTTCTCGTATTCAATGGTTGAAATGGGGAGATCATAATTCAAAGTTTTTTCATGCCTACACTATGCAACGATGACAACGCAATAGAATAACTATGCTTGTAGATACTCACCACCAGTGGATTAGAGAACCAGAACAGCTCAAAGAACTTACTCAGGGATTCTTCTCTCAGCTATACAGATCTATGGGCTATCGGGATTTTCGTCCTTTCTTAGAGCAATGTCCACCAGTGGTAACACCTGAAATGAATAACCACTTGATGAGTCCGGTAACAGAAGAGGAGATTTACCAAGCAACTTGTCAGTTGGGAGCTTCGAAGTCTCCTGGTCCTGATGGTCTTCCTGGACTCTTCTATCGGCATCACTGGAATGTTATCAAATCAACAGTTATTCAAACAGTTCAAGACTTTTTCGACACAGGTAGTATGCCTACAAGGCTAAACAGAACGATCATTGCCCTAGTCCCTAAAGTTCAGCATCCAGAAAGTATTGAACAGTACCGTCCCATAAGTCTTTGCAACTTCGCTTATAAGATCATCTCAAAAATTATGGCCAATAGACTTAAACCATGGCTATCTATTTTGATCTCCAAAGAGCAAGCAGCTTTTATTAGCAATCGACAGATACAGGACAGCATTATGGTGGTTCAAGAAGTCATGCATCAATTTAAAGTGCGAGCATGTAAGAAACGTTTCAACCTTATGCTAAAAACAGACATGCAGAAAGCTTACGATAGGGTTGAATGGGACTTTTTGGAAGCCTATTTGAAGCATTTGGGCTTTCACGACATTTGGGTTACTCAGGTAATGGCTTGTGTTACTACAGTCTCCTTTAGCATTCGCTTTAATGGTGAACAACTCCCTTACTTTAAGCCTACTAGAGGGCTGCGCCAAGGTGATCCCCTCTCTCCATATCTCTTCATTTTACTTGCCAATGCCCTATCCACTACTCTCACTCAAGCTGTGGACATGGGTCATATTAAGGGGATTCAATTTAATAGAGATTGTCCTAAGTTATCTCACCTATTTTTTGCTGATGATTCAGTATTTTTCCTTAGAGCCACACTTTCTGAATGTCATAACCTTGCTAACCTCCTAAACCAATATTGTTTCGCCACAGGCCAGCTCATAAATAGAAACAAATCTGGTGTGTTCTTTAGCAAAAATTGTCCTATTTCTTTACAACATAACCTAGCACAAGAACTCAGGGTCCCTATTCTCAATAAGTATGGAAAATACCTAGGCATTCCCTCGGATTGGGGCCGTTCCAAGAGGGAGATGTTCTCCTGGATCCTGGCAAGAGTAAATGCTAAGTTAGCAGGTTGGCAAGACCAATTTTTATCGAAAAGTGGCAAGGAGATCTTACTGAAATCGAGTACACAGCCTTACCGCAGCATGCCATGTCTATCTTCAAGCTTCCGCTGTCTCTCTGCAGATTGATAGAAAAGAAGATCTCAAAGCATTCTGTGGAGTAAACATAACGTCAATCAAGCATTCACTGGAAAAACTGGTCAGAATTAAAGCTTTCAAAAGTTTCAGGGGGGATGGGATTTAGAGATTTAATTAACTTCAACAAAGCTATGCTTGGAAAGCAAGCTTGGCGTCTTTTTCAGCAACCTCAAGCTATCTGGAGTCAGCTCTTTAAAGGTTTATACTTTAGATATTCCTCCTTTCAAACTGCTACCTCAGGCCATCGTCCTTCTTGGGGGTGGCAAAGTTTATTGAAAGGTCGTGAAGTAATTACTCCTAAACTACGTTGGTTAGTCGGGGATGGATCGCAGATACACATTAGAGAAGATAATTGGTTACCACAAGGTCGGATAGGAGGCTTACCTGCGGAGGGAGAACCAGAACTAGTTGCTGATCTCATTGATTCCCAAAGACTCGAATGGAAGTCTTCCCGTGTTACTTCATTCTTCGATGTCCAGTTAGTGCAGCCATCCTCAATACTCCTATCACTCCGTCTCTCCTTCATGATCAACTTGTTTGGACAGAGACACCTTCCGGTATCTACACAGTGAAAAGTTGTCATCATTATCTCTCTTTAAAATCTCAAAGAACCAATTCATATACCATCATCCTCTTATACTAACCCGCCCCTGTTATGGAGGAAAATTTGGCATATGCATACAGTTCCCAAGCTTAAGGTTTTTCTCTGGTTAGCTTGCAAAAATGCACTAGCTACTAAACACAATCTCTACCAACGCCATATCATCCCGCATCCCTACTGTACTCTATGCAATAATTCTGTCCCAGAAACAATAGAGCATCTGTTTTTCTTTTGCCCTTGGACTTATGACATCTGGAATCATGAAGAAATCAGAGTCAGTATATCACCTACCTCAGTTAGCCGATTCGATGCCTGGGTTGTTGACTGAGTTTCCCACCCAGAAACGTATCCAGATTTTGAAGTGATTGCTCATATTCTGTGGGAGATCTGGCGACAACACAATAACGCTGTTTTTCGTCAGATGCCGCTGGATCCTCTCCTGGTTGTCACTGATGCCCTTACCCAAAGTACCATCTTCAAGGTTATCCAACCCTCGCCACAGAAGATTCAAAACACACAGGTCAGTTTAGGGCAAGGCTGGAAACCACCAGAGGAGGGTGTTATCAAGTGTAATATTGATGGGGCTTTTCGCCCAGCATCGGATAAAGGCTCCATCGCTTGCATTTTCAGAGACAGCAAAGGTATTTTGACGGACGTACTTACCAGATCTCGTGCTCGCTCGCCGGCATTCCAAGCCGAGATCTATGCCCTTATATCCGCTCTTCAACGGCTCATCCGAAGGGAATCCATCTTCAGCAATTTGTGATCGAATCCGATTGCTTGCAGTTGGTGGAGATCGTTCGGACGAAACAGCAGCCGCCATGGAAGGATCGTCATCTTTTCGCGATTCTCAGCGATCTTCTTCCGCAATGCCCTAACCTTTCGCTCCGACACATCCGGCGACAGGCAAACCTAGCAGCTGATTGGGCTGCAAAAGCCCACCGGGATCAAGGCCCACCAACAACCGGCTCCTTTACCCTCCGTCTATTTTCCTTAATATTCTATCTTCGAATGCTTCGGCACTAGCTTGTATTAATCTCTAATATATTATAAGTTGTCTTTCGCCAAAAAAAAAAAAAAGGTATAGAATTGGGAACTGAATTGATCAAGATTGGTTCCCAATCTTTTTATCCGGAAATCAAACTGAGTCCCATGTGAACCAGCTTGCAACCGATAAGGCTGGTTCAGGTTGGTTCGTGGATTGTTCCAGCTGGATTGCTTACTCCTAATAGTATATGTTTGATTTATAATTATGGAAAACTCAATTACAAATTGCAAAGGAATAAGTGATGAAGAACCCACTAATGACTCACCAATTTATAGATATTGATTTAATCTTCTTGACAAAAATGGGGATTAGTGTAGAAAAATGGCTTAAGTTTGGGCATTTAGTCAATTGAAGATTTAAAGTTTTCCTAACTTCTAATCAGATTACTGAGTTCGCCATAAGTGGAATTTAAGCAATTCTTATGCTTCCCACAGTTTTAAGTAGATACCATCTTTGCAGATCGGGTGGGTGCAGTTGTGATTTATCCAGACAACCTCTGCTACTACTCCCCACAATATCATGTAGTTGTGGAGAAATGACACGCAACGATATAAAAAACAAAAAGATCAGACCGCAAATTACTGGGCTAGGATTAATTAGACTTCTTCGATTTATATAAATAATCTTGCTGACTTGGCTCAGGCATTGCGTTACTTTGCATGTAAGTTCTTTGATAGGAAAAGATTCCCCAACCAATCAAATGGTTCCTATGTGATAAATCATAAACAATGACACACCTTATCAAATTTGCGTGGACGAGGGCAGTATATATGATTCTGTAAGTTCGCTACTCCTACTTCTATCTATCCATCATCAACGAGCAAACCCCCTCTTGTCCTACATTTCCCTATTAACACGATGGGCAAGAGTCTAGCCGAAAAAGAAGAACAAGGGGCTAGGGAATCTCTGCTTCGATTAGCAATAGTAAGCTACATAACTTACTTGTGGAGGAGCGAGCGCTCTTAGATCATGTATCTAAGCATCCCTTCCCAGATACTCCTCTACATTTTGCCGCCGAAGCTGGCAAAACCCAAGTGGCCATGGAGATAGCCATCTTGAGGCCATCATTTGCTCGGGAGCTAAATCCTAAAGGGTATAGCCCTATGCACTTGGCTTTGCAATGAGAGCAATATCACACCATAAGGGCACTAATGACCCTTGATTTGAAGTTGGTCTGAGTTCAAGGACGATGCGGGTTCACCCCTTTGCATTACGTCGCCCGAAGAAAGGAGATGATGAGCTGGAGCTCCTAGCTGAATTCCTATGCGCTTGCAAATCATCCATTGAAGACTTGACAAGCCAATGCGAGATTGCGATTCATGTTGCCGTTAAGAACCACAACCTCAAAGCATTCAAGGTTTTGTTTAGATGGCTTAAGCGAGTCCATCTAATAGACATCTTGGACTGGAAAGACCAAGATGGTAACACAGTCTATAATATTGCTTCAACCAAAGAGCCGCAACCTGAGGTATAGTTCATTGATTTCACGATTGTTTATGCTTTTATCGTTCGATCCTTGAATTCAACGTTCTCTAGTCTAGGAACAAATGTTACGATAATGAAATGCCAGAAATTGAAAATACGTGACGTTAGAAACATTCAGAGAGAGAATATTTGAACGAGATCATCTTGTTTGTTTGTTTGTTTGTTTGTTTGTTTTCTATGGAGAGAAGGAAAGGGATTGGGAGGGATGGACATGACGAGGGGGTAGGCTTCACTCTCATAATGAGTACAGTTTTCACAAGTTGATCCATTCTCGTTTACTTAGTGATTACTCTAATCATTTTATTTCTCTCCAAATTAGTATGTAGATTATTTATTTATTTTTTTTAATTTATTAGTCACATTTGGGCCTCTATGAAAACCCAATTAAGCATTGGAAATTTAAAATTTAACATTGAATGATATTAAATTTGTAAGACAATTTTAATTAGTATTTGACTTAAAAGATTCACTATAGTCAAAATACTCACTTAACCTAGTATTCCTTGAAATGGATAGTAAATAGAATCTTCACAATTATATTGTTAAAACCTATCAGTAGTAATCCCATTTCCTTGTTTGGAAGGAAATTAACGATATTCAGTGATGTACTTTTAACTATTATCAAACAAATTTTTACTTCTATTTTCAACGCCTAAGATTACCTATGCTAACACTTGTTTTTCAGATTTATCAAAAAAAGCCCATAGTTTCATTTCGAGAGCAGCTAGTGAGAACACTATTTTAAGCTCGTAATGCTTCTACTTTGGGCAAAAGAACGCTTCAAGTGCCATAACTTTGGCCAAAGGGACACTTAAGTGCCATAACTTACGAAAGGTACACTTAAGTGCCACATTCGAAGAAAAACGGATCACTTGAGTGCCACTCCGGCCAAAGTCCGGCCAAAACGCCAACGTGGCGTTTTTCCGGCGAAGCGCGCCCAAAACGACGTCGTTTTGCACGCTGACGTGGCCAAAACGGCGTCGTTTTGGGCTGACGTGGTAAAAAAAAAAATTTAAGAAATTAATTAAATTAATTTTAAAATTAAACTTAGTTAAAATATTTAAAAATAATAATTTTAAAATTAAATTTAGTTAAAATATTTAAAAATAATAATTTTAAAATTAAATTTAGTTAAAATATTTAAAAATAATAATTTTAAAATTAAATTTAGTTGAAATATTAAAAAATTAATATTTAAAAATTTAAAAATTTAAAAATTTAAAAAATTTAAAAAAAAAAGGGGGAGGGGGGAGGCGGGCGAGGATTAGCCCTCGGCCCGCCGCCGCCACAGCCCCGCCGCCGCCGGAAGGGCCGGCGACGGTGGGGGAGGGTCGGTCGGGGTCGCCGGGCCCCGGCCGGGGTCGGCGACCACGGCCGACCGGCTACGAGGGCTCGCGAGCCCTCGCCGGATCCGGGCGAGGGCCACGACCCTCCCCATCCGGCGAGGGCCGCAAGCCCTCACCCGGATCCGGCGAGGGTCGGCGACCCTCACCGGGCCGGGCCAAGGGCCGCCCCGCTGGGCGACCCCCGGCGGGCGGCGGCCCTTGGCCCGACCGGGCGAGGGCCGCCGACCCTCGCCGGATCTAGGCGAGGGCTGCGACCCTCGCCCGATCTAGGGCGAGGGCTCGCGAGCCCTCGCCGCCGGTTGGCCGGGTCGCCGGCCCGCCGGGCCCGGCGACCCCGGCCGACCCCCCCCGCCGTCGTCGGCCCTTCCCGGCGGCGGGGGCGGTGGCGGCGGCGGCGGCTAAGGGCTAATCCCTCACCCGCCTCCCCCTTTCCTTTTTTTTTTAAAAATTTTTAATTATTAATTTTTTAACATTTCAACTAAATTTAATTTTAAAATTATTAATTTAAAATATTTTAACTAAATTTAATTTTTAAATTATTATTTTTAAATTTTTTAAATAAATTTAATTATTTATTTATTTTTTTTTGCCACGTCAACCAAAATAACGCTGTTTTGACCATGTCGGCGTGCAAAACGGCGTTATTTTGAACTTGGTTTGCCGGAAAAGTGCCACGTCGACATTTTGGCCGGATTTTGGCCGGATTGGCACTCAAGTGATCCATTTTACTCCGATTTTGGCACTTAAGTATACCTTTCGTAAGTTATGGCACTTAAGTGTCCCTTTGGCCAAAGTTAAGGCACTCCAGGGGTCCGCGAGTCTTCTACTTTGAGTTCATTTTGATTGGCCTAACACTGTTTTGGTTGGAGAATATTGAGAAATTGGAAGGGAAACAAGGGAGTGATATAGAGATCTCCTTGCTTACAGTTTATTTATTGGCGAGAAAATGTACGATCAAAATCGTTTCCCTTGGGACCCCTGTAAAAGTCAGTTTTTAGTGAGCTCTAGGTCTCTCTCTAAGCTGAATGGTTTTGGATCAATACCTCTCTTCCAACTCTTTCCATAATAATACACCCCTACCTTACACAACAGTGAATTCATCCTTTTGCAGTATTTTGTTTTCCTTACTGATTAGCAAAATCTCTTTCCTCCATTCAAAATCAGTCCATCCGAACATATTCATTGAAGCTAGTGAAATGGAAGTTAACAAGGACAATTCAACACAACCATAAAAATAATCAATTTGTGAACTGGAAAATTACTCCCCGACTAGTTGAATTTTATGAATAAATGGATATAAACACACAAAACTAAGGTAGTCTTTCTTTTCATAGCAAAAAGACTCATGTATGAAATTAAATTGAATCATAAACCTTTCAATTTACTTGACCAAGTCCTAAACTTTTATGAAAAATCATAGTGCATCAGGTTAGCACTTCTGTGAGTTTGCTTATGTTACAAGTCATGCAAGCAATTCCTAGCTATCATATATATAATTTCGGATGAGATGATTGAATCACACTTTTTGAAAACAAGTGAGACTTCACTTTATGGGTTGAAATGATTGCATTATATAAATAAGTTTTAGTAAACTTGTTCCCATAGTATGTCGGTCATTGCATCATGAATATCACTCAAGCTTAGGGAAAAAGAGATAACAAGTGTTATAACTTTTGTACGGTGCTCACTTAAAGGCTACAACTTTTTGCTTTTGATCACTTGAGCTATGTAACTTTTGTATGGCACTTATTTAAATGACATAACTATTTTGTTAGATCACTTGAGTGTCATATAATTTTTCAATCGATTACTTGAATATCATAAGACGTTCATCATAACTGTCATGCCACGTCAGATTTCCAACACTTCCATGGTTATCTTTTTTAAAAGTTGTGTTACTCAAGTAGTCGATTGAAAGTTATGGCATTCAAGTGATCGGAAAAAAAATTTATGACCCTCAAGCGAGTGCTGTATGAAAGTTATCACTTGTGGTGTTATTATCTCCTCAAACTTGCATGGCATGAGCTGACTTTGTGCACAATAGTAAAAGTAGTGACAAAGCAGTGAATAAAATTCAAGGCATGTATACTTCATTTTGTGCCCTTTGCATTTTTTCCAGATCATTGACCTGTTGATTGGGAATTTCAAAGTACCTCTGAAAATCTACCAGTTGATTGAAAAAATGTTATGCCGGGGAGCACCTGCGTCAAGACCTCCTACTGGCAACTTCCCTCTATCACAATTTTTAAGCATGGAACCAACCATCTTTGAGAAGTTCAAAATTTGGTTTGTCCTCCGAGATGAGTCTGCTCGGAACATAATCCTTGTACTAGCTACCTTAATTATGACTGTCACTTACCAGGCCGCGCTGAGTCCTCCTGGAGGATACTGGCGGGATAACTCTTCCGATTCCACTGTTGTTACCAATTCCAGCGGCATTGCTGTTGAAAAACCACATAAAGCCGGAGACATTATCCTGAACGGCTCGAAACTATATGACTTCACGGCCCTCAACAGTATGGCGTTTTTGGTCTCCATCATCACAATCTGGATCACCGCTATTCCCCTATTGCCCCACGCTCTCCCGGTTTACTTGCTAATGCTGATTCTCGGTGATGTATACTGTGGTACCGCTACAATCGCATTCCCGAAATCTGATGTAGTCGCAGGACTTCTCATAATGACATTGTACATGAGCATGCTGCGTGTCGTGTTGGTGGTCCCCGTGATCTTGTGGTTGAACTTTTACAAATACAAAATTCGACTCCAAAGCGATGCCAGAGGGAGACGCGTCGGCGACTTGCTAGAATTGAAGGATCGGAAATAGTTTGCAAGTATTATATACTCTTTAATTATTCTTCTCGCGCATGCATATCATCTATGTCTCTAGTCTTGAGGTTTGCAAGAACAAGACTCTCCTTATTAGTTGCATGTAATAAATTCATCTATTAATTCCTTGATCCTGAGAGGCCTTTATTCTCGCTTGAAGTCGAGACTTCGTGTAGCATTTTTCCCCCCTAATTAAACATCGTTGCAATGGAAACAAAAAGCACCAAGTGGCAGCTCGCAAACACGAATGCCCGAAGCGTACACACACAATACCCATGGACGGAAATCTCTTTAGGATTTTTATTTCTAGAAAGAGGCTAAATGCATGATCCTGTAAAACATAACAACTGACTACAGTTGCAACCCTTTCTTTAAAAATTATTACTAGATAAAAAAAACGAAAAAGAAATACTTAGAATATAACAAATGTCTAGCTAAACCTAAAATTCAACTAGATCCTATGGTATCTTCCAATAAAAAATAAAATTTATCAACTCATTTAATGAAGTTACAATAGTAGAAACAATAAACTCAAATATTATATATTGAGTGAATATCCTCAACCAACTTAAGTAAAGAAGGAAATATCAGACTTCAATGTCCTAAATTCATCAAATAAAAGACTAAATCCAAACTTAAGGCTTCCCGCATCATTTCCCCTTTATTAGAAAAAAAAGCTCGACCTCAAGTTTTTAAATTATTGAATTATCTAGTCAAGCATACGTACTATAATCCTATAGAAATTTGGAACTGTATTTGCAAAATCAATCAAAATTTCTTGCTTCACGAAAAGATCCCAACCAAACTGCAAGGTCAATCCATCAATTGATTTTTCCAATTGCCTGTCTTAGTGACATAAATTTTTGTTCTTCTGTTCTTCTTTACATTTTCTGTCGATTCAGATTTCTGCACCCAAATTTCATATTTATCTTCCCACCAAACAATAGAATTCTCGTATGTACATGAATTCAGATCAACATGGGTGCGGTTTTTCTCTAAAATCATCTCTCCATCGTCATGGAAGACATGCTCATCCTGAGATTATTCTTCAAAGCTCAAAATCCTCAAAATCCTCCTCCTTGAAAAGGAAATTAAAAAACTTCTAGTTCTTGCTCCGGACGCTCAACAACCACCTTATCAACGGAAATTATCGATCCTTTTATGGTTGTTATCGAGGATAACATGAAGCTGGCTTGTTCAGCTTGATCATCAATCCATGAAAATCGTCGCCTTAACAGATTTCACATTTTATGCCACGTTCTAATCGGCGCTTCACCTGCTCTTTTCCACTCAACCTGAACTTGATCCCACAAAAATAAAAAGCATTTCCCTTCAATGTACAAGCTAAGAGGTTTGCTTGTCGATCTTTGGAAATATACACGCAATGCAAAAGATGATCTACATCTACATTAAAATCTTTCAGGTTCAAAGATCCATTAGATAAGGAACCTTGCAGGGAATTCATGGAATTCTCTGTGACAATGGTAATGGTTACAATTCTTGGTGGTGATATCCACGACAGGCTCCACCATGTCAACCATTCGTCTGTCATAATAATCGTGACCATCACCTCCACGCCTTTCTGTGGCTACCAACGCACTGTTTATGCCCCTCAAACTCCTCAAGATCCAGTTCGCTTGAACGTTAAGTCTTCAGATAAACAGGACATCCCATTACTTTGTATTGCTGATATAGGTTCATCGAATGGTTGGACTTGGGTTCAATTTTCCCACAGCACTTCTTCTTTGTCCCCACCTAGGCTTCACTCCAGCCCTAGGACACAAATTCAGTTTGCAATGGCGTCCATAGTCAACCGCATCAAACTGAACTGCTGCTCCCTGTTGAGATTCTCACCATCATAGCTCAGGCTTGGATCTTTGTCGACAAGGCAGTTTTCACTGTTGTCATTGTTACCAAACATCCCGTTCCCACAATCTTCCAGGTTCTAATATCAACCCAACACAATGAAGAAAAAAAGCATGAGTCGTAACTCACACATATGCATGCCCGGAGCATACAAGCACGGAAGGCCTAGAGAGAAATCTTTTGATGCCTACACAGTGGTCATGATGGTGGTTTTGTTGTTGGTCAAAGGCAATGGATTTGAGATCCATATTGCCACCTCTACCTTTAAGATGTGATTTATTACAACTAACGTGGAAGCGTTAAAAAAAAAAATTATTTGAATAAGAAATAAATTGCAAAAATAAAACCTCAATGGTTTGACACCTACTATATGGAGAGAGATTGAAGAAATGGTTCCATTATAACTGGCAAAGAGGAGATTAGAATCATAAGTGTTTTCCAATCCAAAATAAAACCAAAAACCCATAAGAATCAATCACAAGAAATGAGTTTTATTACACTGTCACTCTCTTAGATGATGGCTCTCTATACTCTGTGTCTCTCCCAAATTTTCACACATGTTAAGCACACTCACTATGCACTCAACAAGAGTATTTATATGCAAAAAAAAATATGAGACCATATGTGGTGTCAACATGATTTCATCTTCTATAAAAAGGCAGTCTTGTAGGAAATTATTTTTCCTTTTTACATCACCCACGGTCCTATTGGCAAAGTCCTCCTAATACGGCCCGAGTTTCCTTGCAATTCAATTATAAATCGAATTTCAAAATAATCAGAATTAACTTCGAGCCATAATCAACAAATCTTCACCTTGGCGTGAAGTCTAACTTCATCAATTGTGGTTTCGCCAAAAAACTTTGGGCTCATCACTATCTGCAGATGCTGACCAATTCCAAATAGCATGGGAGCTCAGTAAATGGGATATGCAGCTCTAACAGCCATGATGCCAACAAATTCGTAACAAGGACAACATAATTAACATGAATTTCCTCTTTTGACTCGGCATACAAAAGTATAAGCTAACGTGATCAGTGGCATCAAATTCGCATTAAAGTTACATCTCATAGAAATCCTCAAATCATGATTCATGACCAGAAAAGTCAGGCTTATTTTCAGCAACTTTTGGGCACATCAATTTGGAGCATTATGTCTGAATTTAACATGAATTGACCATAGCATGTTCCTATGCCACTGGATAACCCCAGTGAACTATCATTTTCGGCCACTGCCATTAACCCTCACTTCCACTGCCATTAACCACTTAATGTTTAATAAATACGAACCAAGCAGTACCAATATGCACAGGAAGAGAACGTAAAAACTGGAATGTGGCTAATGAAATTTACCGGAAAATTGTCATGCGTATCAGTCATTTGAAACCATATTCCTCGCCGAGAACCACTGCTAATCACCATTGAGTCACATAGAACGCATACAATAGCAGAAACGGGTGGTCAGTAAAGTATTCGAAGATGATAAAATCAGATCATCATTAAGTGAAGGAAAATCTCGGTCAACAGGAAATGGACTAGCAAACACTACAAGTAGTTAGTATTTTTGAACGAAAATCATCTGAGACATGACGGATTGCTTTCCAAATGATCCATAACACAAGCTAACAATTGCAAATCTGACTTATGCATTTCGTCGAACAAATGGTGAGTGTCTCGGAAAATGATTCTCCACGTGATACTAATGCAACATTTCAATCCAGATGCTTCTAGAAAAGGTTTAATTTATATCGGTGAAGAATAGTTTCAATCCCGATCACAATTCAAGCAAATAACCACATGGACTTCAAACTCAATTTTTGCTTGCGAAATAAGCAATGCAGGGAGTGTTTTGAACCTTACGCTCATACATCTTACTACAAAAATCAACACACAAACGTTTAACAGGTAAACTCACTCAAGATCTTTCTCGACTTTGCTTCCACAACCAGCGAACACAAACTTCAGTCCCGTGAACATGCTTCAATGAGTTACTCAGTTACACAAACACTACGCATGATGGGAATTTTAAACGCCTGTACCCAACAACAACCAATTCAGATGCTAAGCATGGTAACAATCCTCAGCTTTGCCACATGAGTTTCACACAGGCATTTCAACGAACATATGGCGGGCATCTCAGTTTAGTGATTTTAAAACCAACATGACCACAATATCATCAAAGGAGGCAGCTCAAATCAATAAATAGACCCTCAATCGGAGATTATTTTCGCATAAAAACACAACTAGAGTTCTCGGCCTCAGTCTCGCGTACAAAGCAACGGAAACAGAGCACAACCCATAATGCCATGAAGAAAAGCAACAGCAGAACAGACCTTGAGCAACGATCAAATCGGAGGGAGAAGTCGTCAGAGACGATGACGATGGAACGAAAGATAGCCCAGAGTCTTTAGTGAGAGAGACGCCCCATGGTCGTTTGGAAGTTTTTCCAGAATAAAGGAAGGCCGGGCCCTCTTTCAAAAATGGGCAGATGACAGAATTGGGCTGCGCGATAGGGATTGCGTTATAGTGGGTCTGCATCGGCCTTCTTATTAATAAATTTAAATGAGTCTTTCTTCATTTTTTTTAATTTATTTTTATTTTTTTATCTATTCCTCCTTTCTTTATCTTTTTTCTTTTAGTTAGTTTTTTTAGAATGAAGAATTGAATTGTCGACAAACCTTCAGTTGTTAGCACGGCTTGGATCTAAATTGGAATAATAAGTTTCGTCATCATAAAAAACTTGCTCACCCTGTGATTCTTCCTCAAGCTCAAAATCCTCCGGTTCTCGCAAAGGATATTCCAATGACAAAATGAAGAAATTCAAATATTATATAAGAAAAAAAATGTCATAAATGGTCCTTTTTGCTCATTTGGTCTTTTTTTATCTAATGTTCAACTTTATCATTGAGCTTTTTGGATTTGCTCAATTTGGTCCCCGAACTTTCATATAATATTCCATCTAGTCCCTAACTATTTGAAAATTGACTAATTTCCCTTTTTTTTTTAATACCAAAGTGTTTTTTTATTTATAAATTCACCGAAAAGGGAAAAAAAATCGATTGATGGGCTTTTATACATTATTCAAGTAATTTGCATATACAAAAAGAAATTAAATGCAAGATTCACCTTTGTTTTTATTATAGAGAATACTATCCCTTTTTTTTTTTTTCCATTTGTTTTTTTAATTTATAAAAAAAGATATGAAATTTGTCAAAAATAGTCATGGATGAAATTGAACATTAAATGAAAGTTCATGGATCATTTGTAATATTTTCCCTATTATATATAAAGTGAATATCCCCAACTAAATTAAAGAGGGAAAATCAAATTTCACAATGCTTGATTCATCAAATAGAAAACGTAAATTCAAACTTGAGTTGCCCCACATCGTTCTCTACTTTTAAAAAAAAAAAAAAAAAAAAGGCTTGACCTTGAGTTTTTGAAAATGTTGGGTTATATAATTTAGCATACCTACTTCAGTCTTCTTGGAATTTGGAATCATTTCTGCAAAATCAGTAAAAAAAAATTCTTGCTCAAATAAAAGATGCAAACCAAACTTCATGATTGATGCATCAATTGATTCTTTTAATTTTTTGTATAATGAAATCTCGAATTCATTGTTACTCTTTTCGTTTTCTATCACTTCAAATTTTTCCGCCAGAATCTCAATTATATCTATATTGAGATCAACGTGAGAGGGGTTTTTTCTCCATATCATCTCTCCATCGTCATGAAAAACGTGTTCCCCTGATATTCTTTTTCAAGCTCAAAATCCTCCCAAATTCACATTATGATAGTAATATGAGCAATTCACACTGGTTGCATGTGAACATTACATTTTTCTAGTTTTAATTATATCATATGCAACTATGATTAGTGAAAGTGGCCTAATTGAACAGCGAGTGTTACTTTGCCTAGTGTTTCTGGAAATATGAAATTAGAGGTCTTCGAAGCCATTCCCATGGATTAACTAATAATCATCGGCCACGAAAATGCAACTGTTTACAATGACAGATTCAACATCAAAAGCCCAAAATAAAATGAAAGCAATTGACTGAAATATTATATAGAATTACCACAGATTAGAAGGTTGGATATGAAAAAGATACTATATAGATTCAATATCATCATTTTTGCTTTCGATATCTTCTCTTTAGAAGCCACCTTTTAAGATGTAAAAAGATGAAACTCAAGAATACTATATAATCCTTGATCCCTTGTTATATATTGTTGACATTTAAATTTTGACACCCCTTTAGTTACATTATTGCACAGCAAAATAGGTTTGATCCTGGACCCCAACAAAAAATATTGTTAAATATCATTTGCATATTAAGATTACTTTTATAATAAGCCCACATGATTGCATTCTAATTGGATAGGAGCTAACGGACTTAAGCAGTGAAATCTGGGCTAAGCCTGCAAGAGTATAAAATTTGGACAAGCTCAATGGATACCTTTTGTAACAAAAAATTAGATGTGAAGGTCACATTAGGGGAAGTAAATGAAAATAGATTCCATGGTTTTTGAACTAACAAACTCAATATCATTGAAAATTTGATCTTGGGTAAATAAGAAATAGAAATACCTTGGTTTCTTATCTTGAATAAATCACATATCTGTTTGATTTAACTAGGAAATAATGATATCCCTTGTTCTAGCAAGAACACCCTAATCTCATCCTATATAAATCAATTTGTCCTTAAAAATAAGGGAAGTTGGCAATACACAGTAGAAAAGAAAAAGGATACAACAGAGCATAAAAAAAAAAAAGCATATATACACGAGCTCTTCCCCTGGATCGACAAGGGCACCGATTACATTGTTAAGATACCTCTTGTTACGTTACGATTTAAGGTTGACTTTTTCAGTCTGATTAATAAGTCAACTTTTACTCTATGCATGAAATGTGATTTAAATCCTAACGAAATGCAATGAACCTAATCTCCATATGTAGGTAGGATGTAATGGACGTAGAATTATCCGACCCACCTATTTTTTTGTCAGGGATTGAGCTCTGTCATGATTAGAGGACCTTAAAACTCGAAGTGATTTTCTTTCTGATTATACGTTTGGCTTGCCAACAAAATTCAGGTATCAACGCACGTTCCGCTCACCTCTCCCCTTGGTTTTCCTTGGGACTATAAAAAGTCAAAAGTAAGTTTTTTGCATTCTTGTCGAAGCTTAAATTATTATCCAAATTTTAACAATTATGGAAGATATTACGTGTTCATATTTATACATTGCGACAATCTTGAGTATTTAAGAGTAGAAAAAATATCAAAGCGCAAGGGTCACTAAATTTAAACAAGCGAAAAGTCAAAAATAAAAGTCCCTCCAAATAAATTAAAGTTTATTTACTCTAAATTGACTTATATAACGTAGATCAAATTAAACTTTGAAGAGATATTTAGACATGCATTTGTGTATTACAAGGCAGTATTTTGCATGGAATAGAACCTAGTAGGCTTATGACACACCCCTTGTATGCACCATTGACTGCATGGGATGCATATATTGCCACCAACGGGCTTCTGTGGTGGAAGACGTCACACGACATGGTGGATCTAATACTAATCCATGTATCTAACATAAAGTCTCTATATCCATGAAATCTCTGGTTCGCAAAGTAAGATATTCTCTCACATTTTACTTAGATTTTTTTATTGACTAATAATAGATTAGTGGTGACTCCAAAATGAATTGATTTGAATATTTACTTAACTTAAAAACCTCAAAGTTATGATTTGGGATACTCCACACTAAATCTTTGCTTAGCGATTTAATAGCTTTTCTTTGGTGATTATTTTTGGCAACGTCCCGATCGGAGAATGTCTCATCAGAGAAGGGGGGGGGGGGGTAAGGGGAAGGGAAAAGGAAAGGAAAAGGAAAATGGAAGTAAATGATCAATCAATAGGAAAAAAAAAATAGAAAAGGGACAATAAATTTGAACATTGAATAGCATTGTAGTAAAGTATTAACCTATCTAGAAGATAAATATAAGTTGTGATTTTATCTCATAATTTCAAAGGATTGATCGATGAAATAACAATTCATAAACTTTTTTCGACCATATAAGAAGAATCGCTTCCACTTTTGAGAATGTACACTCTCCAAATTGGGCGTGGACCATTGGTCTTCTTTCTTTTGTTTTGTGAGCAAGGGCAGACAACAGGTTGAACCTTTGATATATGAATTGATGGTCCGACTGGTGATTAATTTAGTGTCTGCTGAACACATGGTTGACTTGAGCAGATTTGAATTGTTTGCCTTGTGCCAACGTCATCATAAGAAACAAAGGAACACTTTTAATGAGGCTGGAGCCCAACACATTGAAGACATACACGAACATTAAATTATATGATATCTTTGCCTATGGCCTTTATGTTGTCTTTTGTTAGCTATCGGCAATAAACCCTTTATGTTGCCAGTAATCAAGATTGAAGACGCTATTGAGTTATTAACTAGTCTAGTATCCAAAGTACTTTTCGTCTCCAAGAATTCTCCAAGAATTGTCCTGTTTTCCCGACAAAAAACGGAATAAAGACGTGATAGTACAAACGTTTTCCACGTGATAGTAAAGTGAAAATACAAGAAGGAGTTGACATATAGCTAGACAAGCACCAAAAATAGAAAAAGAAGAGAGTAGAAGAAGGTTGTCTGGTAAATGAAATGCAGCATTTCCATTTGTCGGTATATGTTACTCTATATACAATATATACAAATAAATATGTATTAAAAAAGATCATCACATGAACTACTTTTTATTTGCTATAAATGCTTATAATATGTTGTCACAAGAATTGGCAACTCAATTTCATCTGGTTCGATCGGATTTCACAACTCTGTTAGGTCGTGTAATTGGAAAACACCTACATTTTTATTGACTATGCTATAAAACTCACATATAATAAATTCGTATAAATTCGTGTTGCTTTTGAGTACGCCAAATAATTGTGCATAGACATATTAATTTATGTCAGAAATTGCCAGCCCTCTAGCACCAATGATCAAATATAGGTTTAAGGTAACACATGTCGCAAGGGTAGTTTTAATCCTTGTTTTTTGAATTACTCAGTAGCGACAGGGTTCTGATAATTTTAATCCTTACAGTAGTCATCACAATTTCGACATCACTTTTCTTTTTGCTCAATAATCTTTGTCGGCATTAGAGCTTTGCTTTTCTTTTTTTTTTCGACTACCAGCACCTTGCTTTTCGGTCTCCCAAGTGGTCATCACAATATCGACTTTTATAAAATAAAGAGAGACGGTATTCTTCTTTTCACCAATCGTTTATATGCATGCTTATTTAGCCAGCAACATATTATTACGTTATGGCAGTTTTTTTTTTTTTTTTAAGTACCGATACTTATTGCGCATGAGACGAGATGTTAAATTATTATTAAAAAATTATTAACAGCGCAAACTATGTGCTCTCTATTTTCATGCAATCTTCTTTATCTATCAACTTAAATTTTTAGAATAATTGATAGTGGTTCCACAAAATCTTATGGTATCGGAGCAAGAGATCCTCACACATAGAAGTGTTAGAATATTTAAATATTAAATCATGTTTAAGTCTTTTGCATATGTGCATCCAACCCCATCTGTCAACTTTTGGCTTACATGTGAGGGGGGTGTAGAAATACTGTCCCATATTAGCTTAAATACTTGGGTTGGACTTTCTAACATACACTTCCAAGATTAGTAATGGTACTAACTTTTATTCAAAGTTACCAACCTTAACTTAAGTGACTTGCCCATTTTTCTCCCATTAAGTCACTAACTAATTCTAACTTAATGTTTGAGTCACTTGTTAAGTTTTCTTTGATTGTTTTGAAATTACCAATTGTTTCAATAATTTACCAATATTTATTTGTGCAGCTTACCAATGGATAAGGTTACTAACTATTATATGAAATTACCAACTCTAATTTGAGTCCACTTATTGACGTTTATTGATAGCCATAGTATTACTAGTTGTTCCAATGGTTCACAACATGTATTTCCGAACTTATCATTGGGTTATATTTACCAATTCTTATTCAAAATTACCAATGTATTTCAAAATTACTAGTTCTCTTAATAACTTATGAACATTTATATGTGTTGCTTAAAATTATAAACTCTTACAGGAAATTAGATATCTAAGTTTAAGTATCTAACCCATTCTCAAAATAAAGTAGTCGCTAGGTAATCTAATTTTGCATTACGGTTTTGCAATACGTAGTTATAATTCAAGAGAGCATTCCTGGAACTTTTGAGTTAAAGGCTTTGAGATAAATAAATAAAATAAAAACAAGTGAAGCCATTTGATATATGATTATGGAAGGCTCAACTTCCAACTACATTAAAGAGGAGTGATGAAGAACCTGCCAATGATTCGCAGTTATTAATAAATTGTCAAATTTGTCATGCACCTGTGATTTTTTTTTTTTTTTTTTTTTGTCCGGATGCACCCATGATTTAAAGAGCTCTATTTTTTAAGCTAATTCAATGTTAAATTCAAATATCAAATCTTCATTCAATAAACTGTTATAGGAATGAGTATAGAACTTGTCTGTGTATATTGAATTAAATCAGAACCGATGTGAGGTCTTGAGCTCGGGGAGATAATGATGTGCTTAGGTTTTGATTGAATATTTAAATAATAAACCATGCTTTCATCTAATAGTTTAATGTTTTAGAATAGTTGACAGTGATTTCATCAAATTTCACATGGAATTAGGGTAGGAGGTCATGAGTTCAAATCTTTTATGGCCTCATTTATCTACCCAATTAAATCTATCTACATTTAGTACAAGGCAAAGACTGATGGTACTTTTACAACAATTAACAGTAATCTCACCAAATCTCATAGATTTATAAGTGGACTTGTTCAAATGAAGGAGGAAGTAGGTCCGATGCTATTAACTCCTCAAATGTATGATTAAATTCTGCAAATTATCTTCTTTAGTTTGGGATTAGCAATAACAAGTAATGTGTGACTGATTTTCTATTACCTTGGAAAGATTCGATGGGTTGATGGGAAGGAAGTGGCACTATTTATTTTGCTTTCAGCTTTATTCGCTCTTTATTTACATGAAAAAGGAAAAAAAAAAAAAAAAAAAAGAACGCAAAATCACCATTCCTATGGGATCAAGTTAAGAATAATGCAACTTTACAAAAGGAAGATGCATCATGTTTACTCATTTTACAAGTGTTGCATATATTCTAACAAATCATAAGACATGCACCATATCATAAACAATGCAATATCGCATAACCGACATATTTCAAACTCATCTTATGCTCATGTCATGAAGACTTTATGGTCACACTTTGCCAAGTGATGAAGCATGAAAATCATATTCACTATCGTTAAGCCTAGAAAATCACTTCACTCTAATTAAATCTCAAAAAACACTTTAGTTGCAATTATGCCCTTGAAACAAAATCGGTCCTTAAGCGAGTACATCATGTCATGTCTCAATATGTAGGTTGGCTACGAGCATCAAATTGAAACCACAATACAACATGCGCCATACATATCACCAATATAAACAACATTCCATCCAAAACATTTGTAGATAAATTTCATTTGAGGCACAAGAGTATTAAATGTTTGATCCAGATTTTAGAGAAAAATATATACCATACAGTACTTTACTATTCGACTCCAAGATACAAGCCATGACACAATAGAGTTTTTCCTTCTCGATAAATCGCGTCACACGATTCTTGCAAACACAACAAAAAGCGAAATAGCAAAAGTCGGAAGCAACAGAGGCACATAACATTACAAGTCTAATGATTTCTTGAGAATCTGACCCGTCAAAGAAATGTCGGGCCCCACTCACCCCAACTAGCCATTAAGCCCACTTGTACACTTGTTGACTTAGCTAATTACATATTCGTTGATCGTGACACTATATAATATATGATTTTGCAAGTTTGCTACTCCCTTTGATCATATCACCCAGCAAAGCCCCTTTTATGCTCCTCTATTTCCCTAGTAACACGATGGCCCGGGTTCTTTTTCTTTTTCTCTTTGTGTGGTAAGGTAGACAATACATTGAACCTTTAATATATGAATTGAAGATGGTCCAACTAGTGATTAATCTAGTCTTGGGTGAACCCATGGATGACTTGAGCAGATTTGGATTACTTAACCTGTCTTTGCTAACGTCATCATAAGAAAGAAAGAAACACTTTTAATGAGGCTAGAGCCTAACACAATAAAGACACGATAGTACAGACATTATATTATATGATATCTTTGCCTAAGGCCTCTATGTTGTCTTTTGTTAGCTACAAGCAAGAAAGCCTCTTATATTGCCAGTAATCAAGATTGAAGAAGCTACTAACTAGTCAAATATGCAAAGTACTTTTTGTCTCCAAGAATTCTCCTTTTTCTCCTTTTTTTCCCGACAAAGAACGGAATAAAGACATGATTGCACAATCGTTATACATGTGATAGCAAATTTAGCACTTCTCTTTTTTTCATCAATTACTTGCACTTTGCTTTTTGGTCTTCTGAGTAGTCATCACAATTTCGACTTTTAGAAAACAAAGTGAGACATTATTCTTCTTTTCACAAATGGTGTCTGATCCTTGATATGTATACTTATTTAGCCAGTAACATAGTATAAAGTCACCAACGGTTTTTTTTGTAAGTACCATATCAGTACTTCCAAGATTACCAATTGTTTTCATAATTAATCAATATTAGGTTGTATAATTTACCAACATGATAAGGTGCTAACTTTTATTCAAAATTACCAATCTTAATTTAAGTGACTTGCCCATTTTTCTTCCATTAAGTCACCAACTAATTTTAGCTTGAACAACTACTGTTTGAGTCACTTGTTCACTTTTAGTTGATTGTTTCAAATTAGTCAATTGGTGCAATAATTTACCAACATTTATTTGCGCAACTTACCTGATAATGCTACTAACTAGTATATGAAATTGTCAAATCTTATTTGAGTCCACTTACTAACGTTTATTTGATTGCCACAAAATTACCAACTGTTCCAATAGTTCACAACATTTATTTCAGAACTTATCATTGGGTTAAAGTTACCAATTCTTACACGAAATTATCAACTTATTTCAAAATTACCGGTTCTCTTAATAACTGACTAACATTTATTTGTGGAGCTTAAATTATAAACTCTTATACGATATCACCAACTTTATTTTAATCATTTCAGTTTTTTAAATTTTTTTTTAAAAAAAATTACCAACTGTTCCAATAATTTAAGGACATTTTTTTAGATCATAAAAATGTGTTAAAATCACTCATACTTTTACAAAATTAGCAACTCTTATTTAGGTTCACTTGCCAAAGTTTATTTGATTGTTTCAACATTACAAACTTATTCCAATAATTTAACAATATTTATTTACAAAGCTTACCAATGGTTTAAAGTTACCAACACTTGTACAACATTAATAACAGTTTTAAACCTTAACCAACTTTTTCAAAAGCTTAAAATAATTTATTTGCGAAACTTGAGTTACCAACTCTTATTTGAGTTATACCAACGTACATTTGATTATTTAAAATTATTAACTGTTCCAATAATTTACCTGGATTCATTTGCAAGGCTGATTGACGTGTTAATGTCATCAACTCTTATACAAAATCAACAATTCTTATTTGTGTCCACTTACCATTTTTTTTTTTTTTTTTTTTTTTTGTTATTGTTTCAAAAGTATCAACTATTCCTATAATTTACGATATCATTTTTTTTTTTTTTTTTTTAGCTTATCAATTAGTTATAGTTAGCAAAACTTTTTAAAATAATTTTCAAATAATTTATCAATATTTATTTGTGAAGCTTGAGTAACCAACTCTAGAACAAAGTTACTATCTTATTTGAGTCACTTATCATCATTTATATGGTTGTTTCGAAATTCCAACTAGAGATAGGTTTTTGATAGTCATAGGATATGAGATATTTAAATTTAAATAACTAACTCCTCCCAAAGTAAGCTAGTAGCTATGTAAACTAATTTTGCATTACGGTTTTGCAATACAAGTTATAATTCACGTTCGTAGCATTCCTAAAACTTTTGGGTTAAAAGCTTTGAGATTAAAAAGTAAGTGAACTATTATTAGCAGCCATCTGATTTATGTCTATGGAAAGCTCAACTGTCAATTACATTAAAGAGGAGCAAGCAATGAAGAACCCATCAATGACTCACCAGTTTATAAATAAATTGTCAAATTTGTCGTGCATCCATGATTTAAAGAGATTTATTTTCCGAGCTAATTCAATCCTAAATTTGAAACTCGAAATCTTCATTCAATAAACCACTTCAGTAATGAGTAGAGAATTAGCCTCCATGTATTGAATGGAATCGAAGAATTGATGCGAGATCATGCATTCAAGGTGATAATCATGTGCTTAGGTTTATAAGTGGACTCGTTTCAAATAAAGGTGAAAACAGGTCCGGTGCTATTAACTACTCAAATGTATTATTAAATTCTGCAAATTATCATCTTTAGTTTGGGATTAGCAATAACAAGTAAGGCGTGAATGCTTTTTTATTATCTAAGAAAGTTTCGATAGGTTATTGGTAGGGTCAAATAACAAGAGTAACAATCACACTTTGTGAGGCTTTATTTTTAGCTTTATTTTTTTAAGCCCTTTATTGTTCTTTAAGCTTTCATGAAAACATATCATCTTCGCTCTTTCAGTCCCTTGTCATGTCTCACATATAAGTTGACTACGAGATCAAATAAAAGACAAAAATTCAAAAGGGTCAGAATATCAAATAGATGAATAAGTTTTCAAAAAGAGCATATCATATAGTACTTTACATTTTGACTTCAACATACGGGCCATGACACAGTATGGTTTTTCCCTCTCGATAAATCATATCATGCATTTCTTGCAAAATGTAAAAGTGGTAAAAGTCACTTACCTAGATAAATCTATGCTTATCTTATACTCTCATGACGAGAAGCGAAAGAGCAAAAGTGGGAAAGCGAGAGTGTCGCGTAAAATTACAAGTCTGAAGATTTCCTAAGAATCTGACCAATACCCGCAAGCTATCGGTCTAAGTTATGTTGGGCCCACTAACCCCAACCTGCCATGGGGCCCACCTGTACCCTTGTTGACTCCCCTATATTAAATATTCGTTGACTGTGGCACTATATAAATGAATTTGCAAGTTGCTCCATCGATCATTCCATCAAAAAGCCCCTCATTTCCTGGACATTTCCCTTGTAATACTATGGCCAGGGTCTAGCCCAAAAAGAAGAAAAAAGGAATAGGGAGTCTCGTCTTCAACTAGCAATCGAACATGACGAGGTTGATGAGCTACATAACTTAATTGTGGAGGAGCCAGAGCTCTTGATCGCCTATCTAAGCACCCCTTTCCCAACTACTCCTCTCCACATTGCCGCAGCTGCCGGAAAAACTGAGGTGGCCATGGAGATGGTCATCTTGAAGCCATCGTTTGCTCGGAAGTTGAAATCCAAAGGGTTACAGCCCCATGCACTTGGCTTTGCAACATGAGCATTATAACATTGTGAGGGCATTGATAAGCCGTGACCCGAAATTGATCCGAGTCCCAGGACGATGTGGGATCACCCTTTGCATTACGTCGCCGAGAAAGAAGGAGATGATGAGCTGGAGCTCCTACTCGAATTCCTATGCACTTGCAAATCATCCATCGAAGACTTGACAAGTCAATGCGAGACTGTGGTTCATGTCGCCTTGAAGAACCACAACCTCAAAGCATTCAAGGTTTTGTTTGGATGGCTTGAGCAAGTTCATCTGACGGAAATATTGAGTTGGAAAGACAAAGATGGTAACACCGCCTTACATATTGCTGCGAAAGAAGGGCAACCCCAAGGTATGGTTCTTCGCTTTTCCTGGTTGTTCTTGTTTTTATCATTCAATCCTTGAATTTGACGTAATATAATCTAGGAACAAATTTTATGATAATGAAATACCAGGGATTGAAAATATACGGATTTAGAAACATTCAAAGAGGGGAGACGAACTACAAATTGTGTTACAATATATGATGTATTATTATCATTCAACGGTTAACATTTGTCATATAAGGGTCTATCTGACCATTGATATTTGAAGTTGTATAGCATGGTGCTGAACATATAGAAGTGTTCATAAATTTGCTCGTTTGGAGTGATCCAGCAAAAACACAAGAAAGGATCAATAGAAATGATTTATCGGGTGATGTGATATATTATAGGAGAATATTGTAATGATTAGATCGTATGGAAGTCTCCACAAGAAAAAATACTCATCCTTCTACAAATCAGTTGTGTGTTTTCGTATGAGTAATATATAATATCACGATATTGTTCGACTTCATGTCTCTTAATATTATGAAAACAAACTTTTGCCAATAATCTTCGGGAAAAACCCACCTCTTAAGTGGATTATTATATGTAATGTTTATTAAGAAGGATTATTGTTAACCGTTGAATTCACATATAATAAAAGTTAATATTTGTCGATTTGATTCTCTCTCTCGTCCTTTTACGTCCTTATTGAGTCCTGCTCAATCGGTATGCGTTTTTCTCTCTTGTTGAACTTTCCACCATCGCATAAAATTATTATAAAAAAAGACTTCTCGTGGTTGGTTTCACAATCTTATTGCATTACTTTGAATTCTCTCTCTATATATGTCAGTTATGTATGTAGAAATAGCTTTGGAGTTTGATTTAATTAAAGAAAATATAATTTTAAAGAGAGATGGAATGAGTGGATAAATTCATCTGCCCAATAATTAAATTTGTTTTAAATAATATGGATTGCTTCAAATAATCTTAAGGGATCGTACAATTTGCAATTAATGACCTCCGTGAATGCATAAACCGTTTTTCATCAAGAAATAATAGAAGTGAGCGGAGTACATAATATATGATATGCTGTTGTACTTTGGTATCAATAGAACTATGATTTGTACATTAGAATGTGTACAGAATAATTGGAAAATAATTGATGCATTTAGGTATAAGGGAATAGAAATAGCGTCAAAAAATAATTATCCGTACTATTTCACTTCTAAAAGAAATTTGTGATATTAACTTTGACATAAATAAACGCTGGGATTGTTGTTAAGCACAAAACAAAGAAGAAGAGGAATTAGAGGGATGGATGTAGTAACTCCACTCCCAATCTTCTATTCCAATTCTCTTTTTGACCATTTTCCCGTGCCCAAGGTCACTAGGAAGGTAGGCTCGACCCTTATATTGAATCCAGTTTTTATAGGTTGGTCCATTCTTTTATCTAAGGTAGTCTTCTTCTTCATAGAAAAAAAAAACTCATATACAAAATGTAATTGAATCTTAAATCTTTCAATTGACATGGTTAAATTCTAAACTTTTATGCTAGATTATAGCCATTCAAGTCATCACTTATGTGGATTTGCCTATGTTGCAACTCACATGGGCAATCCCTAACTATCGCATAAATAATTCTGGATGAAAGTACTAAATTGCACCTCTTGAAAAAATCCAGGACTTCTTAATTGGTTGAAATGATGGCATTAATAAATAAGGTCTAGTAAACTTTCTTCATTTGTACATGGGTCATGCATCACTAGCATCGTGGCTAGAGCTCATCTTGTGCACAATAGTAAAGCTTGGGATAAAGCAATGATTTAACTTGAAGGGGTACGTACTTCATTTTTATTCTTTTTGCATTTCTTTCAGATCATCAAGCTGTTAAGTTGGTGGACGGATGTACAAGCGAAGAACTCCCTTGGTGAGACCGCTATGGATATAGTGAATTCTAGTAACCATCAAGATGTTGTGAAGAGGCCATGCCTTCAAGGACTTCTGTGCATATTTTATGGTGGTACCCCCTCTCTACTCCAGCTTATCAGCAGGAGACAATGGCTCCTTGAGGGGTGGGCACGCATTTTCTATGTCCAAATGAATCCGCTCGCAACGTAATCCTTGTAGTGTCCACCTTAATGGCGACCGCCACTTACCAAGCCGCTCTTAGTCCTCCGGGAGGATACTGGCAGGATTCTTCTTCGAATTCCCTGACCTACTCCACTGTCGTCACCGCCAATTCCACTGAAATTGCTAATGGAAAACCACATCAAGCTGGAAAGATGATCCTCAGCGGCTCACGTCTATACTTATTCACTTTACTCAACAGCATGACTTTTCTCATCTCCAGCTGCATAATCATAGCCGCCGCTGTTCCGCTGGTTCCTGACACTACTATGACTTGCTTTTCGATGTTTATTCTCGCCGCTAACTACTTTTTATCCCTTGCAATGGGATTCCAGAACTCCAATGATGTTGGACTAAATTTGATAGAGGGTTTTTTCATGGTGGCAATGTACTTCTTCTTAGGATTATCCTTTATGATACGGCTAAAGCACTTCCAAGTCCGAAGAAAAATCAATGCCACAAGGAGACGCGTCGGCAACTTCTGAAGATCGGAGGATCAGAGATAATTCCCATGCATATTTTACTTTTAACTTCTCTTGTCACGCATGCATATCATGCATGCTTCTTATCTTGAGGTTTGCAAGAACTAGACTCTTTTGTGTTAGTTGCAAGGGATGGACACGTGGCAATTCGCTAAATCCTGAGAGGCTTTACTCTCGCTTGAAGTCGAGACTTCAAATAACTTTTTTTCCTAATTCAGACTTCAACGCAGTGGAAATGAACATCATCGAGTTACAACTTGCAAACACGAATGCGCGAAGCGTCCGTGCACAAAACGCAAGACGGAAATCTCTTCGGCTTTTTAACTCCTAGAAAGAGGCAAACTGGATGATTCTACAAAACACAACGAATAGACACAGTAGCAACCTTTTTTTTTTTTTTAAAGTTACTTCTAAATAAAGTAACAGAAAAAAAAAAATACTGAGAACATAGTAAAAGCCTAGCCAACTAAAAAAAAAAAGAAAAAAAAGATCCTACGATATCTTCCAATCAGAATATTATATTTTAACACATAGTTAAAATAATGGAATTAATAAATTCAATTATTCTACACTCCAAACCCCCCAAAAAAATTATTCTATACTCTAAACCAGCTTAATTAAAGATGGAAAAATCAGATTTCAGTATCCTAAATTCGTCAAATAAAAGATGTAAATCCAAACTTAAGGCGTCTCACATCATACTCCCTTTATTAGGGAAAAAAAAAAAAAGAAAACGCTCGGCCTCGAGTGTTTTGATGTCGGGTTATCTTACAAGCCGCTCTCAAGCGACATCCCCATCTCGTGTGACGTCCTTCACGGAAGCTTCTACGTATTTATTTATTTATTTCAGAAAAACCTCAGCCAAAGCTCAAGCTGCAGCCGAGCTACCACCCTCCATCGGGCGGTCACTCTGACTGCCACTCGTCGGCCGACCTCCCCGCCGCCGAATGTCCAAAACAGTAAGGCCCGAGGCCTCCGAGGACCGCCACAACGGCCACCAAGGACCGACCAGCTCCTAGCCAACCCTACGCACTCACTGACCGGGGTGTCACCATCGTTCCGAAAGAGACCATACCCGGAGAAAAAAACTATGGATCTCGTTCGGACATTTTGTCGAACAGGTAGTATATGCTACGGAAACAAGAGATCTTTGACTCGACCGAAGACCAGAACCCGCGACAACAACAGCACGCACAGCAGCAGCAAAACGAGGGACGGACGGGGCCGGGGATCGCCTCTTCCGGACGGCCGCGAGCTCCGGCCCGGCATGCTCAAAAAAGGCAAAAACGGGGTCGAGGCTTACCGGAGTGTCGAAGCGGGAAAGGAGGCACGGGGTGGGTTGTCGGCCGTGCGGTGGCGGGCGGTCTCTACCTCCAACTCTCTTCCCTCAGGCAAACTCTCACTCGCGTTCTCTGTCTCTCCCCCTCTCTCGGTTTCTCTCACTCGAACTCTCTCTCGGATCTCTCCTTCAAATCCAGCCCCCGGTCTCCTCCCTTTTTCCCTTGCGTCCCCTCTCTCGCTTTTAAGGGCTAGCGACAGGCGCGCATGGCTTCCGCCACCGCCAGCCTGCCGCGGCCGGCCTGATCCCCGACCCTAGGATCACGGCTGCTCTGCTTTTGCTTGCGTACGTCTCTGTCTCCGCAGACACGCGGGAATGGCGCGAGGGAGGAAGGAGGAAGGGATAGGTGCGTGGGCCGGGCCGGGGAAAGAAAAGAGAAAATGGGGCAGGGCCTGAAAGAGAAAGAGGAAGAAGGGAAAAGAAAAAAAAGGCCGGGCCGGCCCGCCCCTGGCCCGGTCTAGCTTTCTTTTCTTTTCTTAATAAAAAATAATAATGATAATTTTTTTTAACGTTCTTAATTAATTCTAGATTATTTTTTTAATTTTAATACTAGTAATACAAATGCTCATAATGTCTATATGCCATGCAATTTAGTGAAAATTATTGTCGCTAGAAATTAGGAATTAAATCCTAATTTTTCTATGCAATTAGTGAATGATTAAACGTGTCGCCAAAATTTAGGTGTCAACTCTCACATACATGCTCGAAACATATATGCATGAAGGGCCTAGAGAGAAATCTCTTGATGCCAACACAAGGGTGGTGATAGTAATTTTATTGTTGGTTGCTGGCAATTGGATAAGGTAAGAAGCGGCAGCAATACATAGTGGTGGTAATGGTGTTTTTGTTATCGGTTGCAAGGCAATCGGAGAAGGTAAGAAGCAGTGGCGTGTTGGAGAACTTGCAGGACGCAGTGGTGGTCATGATGGTGGTTTTGTTGTAGGTTACTTGGAAAGAAGCGAGGTGAGGTCTCGAATGCACACATGCACAATGAACACAAATGAAATGCTGAACTCTGGGTACACATGCATGCCTGAAGTGTAAATGCACGAAGGGCCTAGAGAGGAATCTCTTGATGCCAACACAGTGGTGATGGTGATTTTTTTGTTGGTTGCAGGCAATCGGGGAAGGTAAGAAGCGGCAGCGATATGTAGTGGTGACGATGGTGATTTTGTTGTTGGTGGCAGGCAATCGGAGAAGATAAGAAGCGGTGCCGCATTGGACAAGCTGCAGAAGGACGCAATGGTGGTCGTGATTGGTGGTTTTTTTTTTTTGGGTCACCGGGTAAGAACCGAGGTGAGGGGTCAAAAGCATGCATGCAAAATAAACACACCAGAGAGAGAAAGAGAGAGAGAGAGAGAGAGAGAGAGAGATTAGGTCGAGCTTCTCTCTTATTGTGTGATCGAACATGCATCTACTTTACGTGTGATCACACCCAGATGAAAAACTTGGTGTCTTAGCCTCTTGCTCTTGTGTCCAATTTCGTGGTGTCTGCTTGGTACCTATAGATGGAGTTAGCGGGCACCCCAATTATTATACAACTGGCCCCTGAATTTTGCCAGTAATCAAGATTGAAGACGCCTAGTGTTTGTTGTAGTATCAAATTAGAGGTCTTTGAATTGATTCCTATGGACTAATTAATAATCATAAAAAATACGTGGATTACATGAGTTGACGTCATCAATTTTGCTTTCAACATCTTGTCTTTAGGAGCCACCTTTTCAAGTGACTTGCCAAGATATAGAAGGTTGGATGTAAAAAAATAGAATCAAGAATACCTAATAAACCAAGTCTAGTGGTATCTTTAAGATGTGACTTGTTACGACTAACATAGAAGCATGAACAGTAACAAAAAAAAAGATTTGAGTAAGAAATAAATTGCATACATAAAACTTGAATACAGTGGATTAATGAGGTCAGCTTTGTGCCTACTATATGGGAAGAGATCGATAAGAGATTGATAAGACAGTTCCAATATAATCAGTAAAGAAGATATTAGAATCGTTCAATTACACTCACTCATAAGTGTTTTTCAATTCTAGCTTAAACCTGAACTTACAAGAATCAATTACAGAAGGAGGAGTTTTATTGCACTGTCATTCTCTTGGATGAAGGTTATCAATGCTCTTGATATCTCTTGCAAATTTTCATATACGTTAAACATACTCATAATGCATCCGAGACCAAACTCAACAACAAAATTATCTATATGCAAAACAACCATAAGCTCTTCTGGGATGTCAACGTGGGCTTCATCATCAATGAAGAAAAGAATTCTTGCGGAAATTAATTTCTTTTTTTTCATCACTGATATGGCCTAAGTTTCCTTGTGTTCAATTATAGACCGAATTTCAAAACAATCTGAATTTTTTTTTTTGGGAAAAACAATCTGAATTAATTTCGAGCCATGACCAACGAATCTCCATTTTAGTAAGAAGTTCAATTTCATATCACCGGTTGTCGTTTCTCCTAAACCCCTATGGGGCTTCTCACTTATTGTAGAAGCTAGCCAAGTCTGAATAGTAATGAAACTTAGTCAATGGCAAATGCTTTATTAGATTATTTGCTGTGTGCACTTTCTCAACGTATGTGGTTCCTTATAACACAATAACACGTATAAAATGGTTTTTGACACCAATGTGTTTCGCCTACTTGAGATACATTTGATTTTTGGCTAAATGTATTGCACTCTAATTGTTGCAGTAATTAACAACCTTCTCCTACAACAATTCCAGATGATTGAGCAAAACTCTTAGCCAAATAACTTTCTTGATTGTCTCAAATGACATCATGTACTCTGCTTCAACTGTCGACAAAGCAACTATCGGCTATAACCGCACTTTCTAACTGACGACCCTTAAAACATGAACACATAACCTGTCAAAAACCTCAGTCTATCCAAGTGACAGGAAAATCTGAATCCACATAACTTGTTATATGCAGATTTTATTTGATAAGTTGCATCTTCTCAATAGGTTTATGTGATGAGGGTTGTATTGTAGGGGTTGTTTTATGAGAGATAGAGGGCGAGGGGCAGTAACGGGAAGGGAACAGGAAAGAAAGGAATAACGAAGGAAAAGGTTAAAAAAAAGGGACAACAAATTCAAATAGCCAGTAGCATGTGTAGTAAAGTATTAACCTCTTAAGAAGATAGATATAGGTGGTGACTTTATCTCCTAATTTTAGAGGGTCTCAATCGATCGACTAAATAGCAATTCATAATCGTTTTTCGAACATAAAGAAAAATTGTGTCCACTTGTGAGAAGGTGCTCTTTCCAAAATGGGTGTGAACTATTGGTCTTCTTTGTTTTTTTTTGTGTGGTAGGACAGACAATAGGATGAACCTTTAATATATGAATTGATGGTCCAACTAGTGATTAATTTAGTCTCGGCTGAACATATGGATGATTTGGGCAGATCTGGATTACTTGCCCTGTGCCAACGCCATCATAATAAAGAAAGAAACACTTCCAATGAGGCAGGAGCCTGACAAATTAAAGACATGGATAGTACAGACATTATCTTATATGATATCTTTGCCTATGGCCTTTATTCTGTCTTTTTTTTTTTTTTTTTGGTAAAGGTAAGATGCCTTTATTCTGTCTTTTTTTTTTTTGTGCCAGAGGAACCGCTTTTGGCCGACAACCGGTAAAGGTAAGATGCCTTTATTCTGTCTTTTGTTAGCCATAAGATTTAAGAAGCTAATTTAATAGTCAAGTATGCAAAGTACTTTTTCTCTCCAAGAATCCTCCTTTTTCTACTGTTTTCCCGACAAAAAACGGAATAAAGACATGATAATACCCACGTTAGACATGTGAAAGCAAATTTAGCACTTTGCTTTTCTTTTTTTTTTTCATCGATTTCAAGCTCTTTGCCTTTTGATCTTCTGATTTCGACTTTGAGAAAACAAAGTGAGATATTATTCTTCTTTTCACAAATGTTGATTGATCCTTGATATGTATACTTATTTAGCCAGTAACACAGTGTTAATTCACCAGCCATTTTTTTGGAAGTGTTAATGTTTATCTGTACTTCCAAGATTACTAATTGTTTTCATAATTAATCAACATTAATTTGTATAACTTACCAACATGATAAGGTGCTAACTTTTATTCAAAATTACCATAAGTGACTTGCCCATTTTTCTTCCATTAAGTCACAACTAATTTTTGCTTAACAACCACTGTTTGAGTCGCTCGTTCAATTTTAATTGACTATTTTGAATTTATCAATTGTTGCAATAATTTACCAACATTTATTTGCACAGCTTACCAACTGATAATGCTACTAGTTCTTTTTTTTTTTTTTATCAAATCTTATTTGAGTCACTCACTCGACTTTATTTGATTGCCACAAAATGACCAACTATTCCAATAGCTCACAACATCTATTTGGGGACTTTAAACCCCTCACCTCCCTTCTATGTTGGAAGGTTACCAATTTTTGATAATTATCAACTTAGTTCAAAATTACCGATTCTCTTAATAACTTGCTAACGTTTATTTGTGGATCTTAAATTATAAACTCTTATTACCAACTTTATTTCAATCAGTTATCAATGTTTTCTTTATTTCAATCAGTTATCAATGTTTTCTTTTTTCAAAAATTACCAACTATTCCAATAATTTAAGGACATTTTTTTTAGCATCTTAAAAATGCTGTTAAAATCAACCATACTTATACAAAATTATCAACTCTTATTTGGGTTCACTTGCCAAAGTTTATTTGGCCGTTTAAACGTTACAAACTTATTCCAGAAAAAATGCTATACGACACCAACAGTTTTATATCTTACCCAACTTTTTCAAAATCTTAACAAATTTATGTATGAAACTTGAGTTGCCAACTCTTATTTGAGTTATACCAATGTACATTTAATTATTTCCAGATTATTAATTGTTCCAATAATTCACTTGGATTCATTGGCAGGGCTGAACGACGTTTTAAGCTCATCAGCTCTTATACAAAATCATCGATTCTTATTTGTGTCCACTTACCATTTTTTTTTTTTTTTTTGTTTCAAAAGTATCGACTTTCCTGTAGTTTACGCATACTTTTTTTAGGAGCTTATCAATTAGTTATAGATAGCGAACACTTTTCAAAATAACCAGCGCTTCAAATAATTTGTCAATATTTATATCTGAAGCTCGAGTAACCGACTCTAGAACAAAGTTACTATCTTATTTGAGTCAATGATCATCATTGATCTGCTTGTTTCGAAATTCCGACTAGAGGTAGGTATTTGATAGTCATAGGATATGAGATATTTAAATTTAAATAACTAAATGCTCCACAAAGTAAGCTATTAGCTATGTAAACTAATTTTGCATTACGGTTCTTCAATATGTAGTTATAATTCTCGAGAGCATTCTTGAAACTTTTGGCTTAAAAGCTTTAAGATAAAAAGCAAGTGAACTATTATCAGTCTTCATCTGATTTATGACCATGGAAAGCTCAACTGCCAATTACATTAAAGAGGAGCAAGTAATGAAGAACCCACTAGTGACTCACCAGTTCATAAATAAATTGTCAAATTTGTTGAGCATCCATGTTTTAAAGAGCTTTATTTTCTGAGCTAATTCGATGCTAAATTTGAAACTCAAAATCTTCATTCAATAAATCACTATGGTAACAAGTCAAGAATTCGTTTCCGTGATTTAAAGTAGGTTTTGTTCTATTAACTCCTCAAATGTATGATTAAATTCTGCAAATTATCTCTTTAGTTTGGGATTAGCAATAAATTCTGCAAATTATCTCTTTAGTTTGGGATTAGCAATAACAAGTAAGGCGTAAAAGCTTTTCTATTACCTGAGAAAGATTCGATGGGTTAATGGTTGGGAAGTGACACTTTTACTTTTCTTTTCTTTATTTATTTTACTTTGAGCATTATTCGGTCTTTATTATACATGGAGAAATAAAGAGACGAAAAAAGGGAATTCACAGGGGAGAGAGAACTCTCCCGCAAGCAAAATCACCGCTCCTATGAGATCAAGCAAAGAATAATGCAGCTTTACAAATGAGCATGCATTGCATTCACTCATTTCACAAGCATTGCATATATCACGGCAAATCTAAGATATGTTGGGCCCCACTCACCCCTGACCTGCCATTGAGCCCACCTGTAAACTTGTTAACTCAGCTAATTAAATATTTGTTAACCGTGGCACCATATAATATATGATTTTGCAAGTTCGTTACTTCCATCGATCCTCACCGAGCAAAGCCCCTCTTGCTCCTACTGTCTTATTTGAGTTACTTATCATCATTTATAGAGTTGTTTCGAAATTTCAACCAGAGGTAGATTTCTGATAGTCATAGGATATGAGATATTTAAATTTAAATAACTAACTCGTCCCCAAAGTAAGCCAGTAGCTAGGTAAACTAATTTTGCATTACGGTTTTGCAATTTGTAGTTATAATTTTTCTTTTGTTCGGACAATGTGTAGTTATAATTCACGAGAGCATTTCTGAAACTTTTGGGTTATAAGCTTTGAGAATAAGTAGTAAGTGAAATATTATTAGCAGCTATCTGATTTGATGTCTATGGCAAAAGTGGGAAAGCGAAGGGCACATAAAATTACGACACTACGATTTCCTAAGAATCTGACTAGTATGCACCTGTCCTGGCCTAAGATATGGCGGGCCCCACTCAAACCCAACCTACCATTGGGCCCACCTATACACCTGTTGACTCCCCTAAATCAAAAATTCATTGAACCATGGCACTACATAATATATGATTTTGCAAGTTCACTACTTCCACCGATCATCACCAAGCAAAGCCCCTCTTCTCCTACTACATTTCCCTAGAAACACGATGGCCAGGGGTCTTCCTGAAAAAGAAGAAAGAGAGGCTAGGGAGTGTCGGCTTCGACTAGCAATCGAACATGATGACGTTGATTTGCTACATGACTTAATTGTGGAGGAGCCAGAGCTCTTAGATCGCGTATCTGAAAACCCCTTCCCAAATACTCCACTGCACATTGCTGCGGCCGAAGGAAAATTCGAGGTGGCCATGGAGATGGTCATCTTGAGGCCATCATTTGCTAGGAAGCTGAATCCAGGGGGTTATAGCCCCATGCACTTGGCTTTGCAATGTAAGCAATACCCAATTGTGAGGGCACTGATGATCCTTCATCCTGATTTGATCCGAGTTCGAGGACGACATGGGATTACCCCTTTGCATTACATCGCTGGGAAAGAAGGAAACGATGAGCAGGAGCTCCTAGCTGAATTCCTTTGCACTTGCAAATCATCCATAGAAGATTTGACGAGTCGATATGAGACTGCAGTTCACATTGCCGTCAAGAACCACAACCTCAAAGCATTTGATGTTTTGCTAGGATGGCTTAGGCAAGTTCATCGGACACAAATCTTGAACTGGAAAGATAAAGATGGTAATACCGTCTTACATGTTGCTGCGTCCGAAGAGCCACAACATGAGGTATAGTTCACTGATTTCATGGTTTTTCATGCTTTTATTGTATGATCCTTGAACATTATCTAACCTAGGAACAAATTATATGATAATGAAATGCTGGGGTTTGAAAATACATGGATTTAGAAACACGCAGAGAGAGGAGATTTGAAACAACATTTTGTGCAACCGTATATTTTATAGTATTATCATTTAACGGTTAACATTTGTTGATAAATGTCCATCTGAGATTGACATTTGAAGTGGTCCAGCATAGTGTTGTAAATTGTAGAAGTATTCATAATTTTGCTTGCTTGGAATGATCAACTGGAATCACAAGGAACTGACTGACAAAAATCATTGATCAAGGGATATGACATATATAAGGTGAATATTGTGATAATTATATCGTATTGAAGCTTCCACAATAAAAAAAAATAAAATAAAAAATCCATCACTTCCTTTTATAAAAGAGAAAAAGAAAAAAAAATGTTGTGAATACTAATGTATGTTATCAAGATATTATGCGAATTTAGATCTCTCTATATGAAATTTGAACCTCAAATTTTTGCTAATAAACTTCGTGAAAAAAAACCCATTTGTTAACCTCATTATACTATTGTAATGTTTATTAAGAATGAAAATATTTTTGAATGTTAAATTCAAATATAATAAAACTTGACGATGTAGATTAATCCCTCTCTTGTCATTTTAAATACATATAGAGTCCTATTACAATCATTATATTGATAAATACATGTTTTTCTCTCTTGTGCGGTCGCATAAAAATATTATAAAAGGACTTCAAGCGGTAGGAATGAGTTAATAAATTCATCAGCCTGAAACAAATTTTACCTTCAACGAATATGGATTGGTTCAAACAAATCAGACGGGATCTTACAATTTGCACATTAGAATGTGTACGGGATAATTGGAAAAATAAATTGACTTATTTAGGTTATGTTTGTTTTGAGGAAAAAAAATTGAAAAAAAACTTTTTCCTCATACTCTAGCATTTAGGGCGTGCAAAATAAGTAATAAAAAAACGTTTTCCAATCAATAGAAAATATTCTTCTAAAATTGGGAAGATTGATTTTCCTTTCTAAGAAAAAAGAATTCCTCTCTTTCTCACGCTTCCTCTCCTCCTCTTCCTCGGCCCTGAAATCCCTCCCCGACCTTCTATCACTCCTCTCGACTCTTCTCTCTGAAATCCTCTCTCTCTCTCTCTCTTCTCTCTCTTCGCTTGCCACTCGGCAATCGCGATCTCTTTCAACTCCCTGTCGCTGGGCTGCCGTCTCCTTGCCCCACTCCTCGACCAGGCTCTCTGCCGTCGCGCGCGCCGGAATTTTTTTTTTTTTTTATCAAAAAATGTTGTCATTTTCCCTATAAAAAAAAAGAAACAAAATAAAAGATACGATTTTTTTTTTCTAATCAAAATCAAGTCCTTTCTTCTCTTTTGATCATTTTCCCGTGCACAAGGTCACCGGAGGGTAGGCTCAAGCGTCATATTGAATCCCCTTTTTATAGGTTGGTCCGTTCGTTCATTTAAGATAGTCTTTTTCTTCCTAACAAAAAAAATGAAAAAGAAAAAAGAAAAACTCATATACAAAATGTAATTAAATCTTAAATCTTTTCAATTGACCGTTGCATAAATAATTTATGGTGAAAGTATTCTATTCCACTTTTTAAAAGATTCAAGCTTCTTTGTATTGGTTTAAATAATGGCATTTAGTAAATAAGATCTAGTAAACTTTCTTCCTTTGTACATGGGCCGTTGCATCACTAGCATGGTAGCATGAGCTCGTCTGGTGCACAATAATAAAGCTTGTGACAAAGCAATGCTTTGTGTTGAAAGGGGTATGCACTTCATCTTGATTCCTTTTGCATTTCTTCCAGATGATCAAGTCGTTAGCTCCGCATATGCGTGTAAATGCAAAGAACTTCGATAAGAAGACCGCTCTCGAAATCTACCAAGTGCATCCTCGTAAAAAGCAAGATGTGGTGGACGAATTACAAAGTAATAGACATCTAGTAAGACTTGGAGAAAGATTTCGAGAAAGATTTGCAGAAAGACTTTTGTTCCTGACCTCTCTCTATCAGAGCTTTTCACCACGAGACTAACTTATCTTGAGAAACAGGCAGACTTTTTCTATATCGAAGATAAATCTGCTCGTGAAGTAATCCTTGTAGTGTCTACCTTAATGGCGACCGCCACTTACCAAGCTGCTCTCAGTCCTCCGGGAGGATACTGGCAGGATTCCTCTTCAAGTCCCCTGACCAATTCCACTGAAATTGCTCATGGGAAACCACATCAAGCTGGAAAGATGATCCTCAGCGGCTCACGTCTATACGTATTCACTTTACTCAACAGCATGACTTTTCTCATCTCCCTGTGCATAATCTTAGCCGCTTCTGTTCCGCTGCTTCCTAGCACTTCTTTTGTTTGCTGGTCTATGTTTGTTCTCGCCTTTACCTACTTTTCATCCCTTACAACGGGATTCCAGAACTCCAATGATGTTGGAAAAAATTTGATAGAGGGTTTTTTCATGGTGGCAATGTCTTTAGTCTTTGGATTATCCGGTTTGATGTGGCTAAAGCGCGCCATAGTCCGACTGAAAATCAATGCCACAAGGAGACGCATCGGCGATTTCTAAAGATCGAAGGATCAGAGATAATTCCCATGCATATTTTACTTTAACTACTCTTGTTTGGTATGCATATCATGCATGTTTCTTGTCTTGAGGTTTGTCAAGAACTAGACACTTTTGTATTTGTTGCACGTGATGTACTCATGTAGCAATTTATTAATGCTGAGAGGCTTTAATCTTGCTTGAAGTTGAGACTTCGAATTAGCTTCTTCTTTTTTTCTAATTTAGACTTCAATGCAATGGAAATGAACATCAACGAGTTACAAAAGGCAAAATGGAAATCTCTTTGGCTTTTTAATTTCTAGAAAGAGGCAAACTGGATGATTCTATCACCCGTCGCGGTGGCTCAGTTGGGTAGGCACTAGACTTCCATCAAGGAGGTCTAGTGTTCAAAGCTCCTGCAACGCAAGTTGCAGGGATGTTAGCTTTGAGCCCTTTGGCGAGTTACCTGCCGACCGTGCGGGGTTCCTCTCGCAAAAAAAAAAAAAAAAAAAAAAACATATTAGCAACCGTTTTTCTAAAAATTACTTCTAAATAAAGTAACAGAAAAAAAATACTGAGAATATAGTAAAAGCCTAGCCAAATGTTTGTTTGTTTTAAAAGATCGTATGATATCTTCCAATCAGAATATTATATTTTAACACGAAGTTAAAACAATGAAAATAATAAATTCAACTATTCTACACTCGAAGCCCCTCCACGCAACCACCCTCCCCTCCCCAAAAAAAAGGTTCTGTACTACAAATCGGCGTTTTTTGTTTTTTTGTTTTTTTTTAAGACAAACCTTGGCCAAAGCTCAACCCGTCACCGAGTTACCACCCTTCCTTCGGGCGGTCACTCTGACTGCCACTCGTCGGCCAACCTCCCCGCCGCCGAACGCCCAAAACAGTGAAGCCCGCGGGCTCCGAGGACCGCCACGACGGCCACCGAGGGCCGACCAGCTCCTAGCCAACCCTATGCACTCACCGACCGGAGGGTCACCATCGTTCCGAAACAGACCATACCCGGAGAAAAAACTATGGATCTCGTTCGGACATTATGTCGAACAGCTAGTATATGCTACGGGAACAAGAGATCTTTGGCTCGACCGAAGACCAGAACCTGCGATAACAACAGCACACACAGCAGCAGAAAAACGAAGGACGGACGGGGCCGGAGTTCGCGTCAGCCGGACGGCCGCGAGCTCCGGCCCGGCATGCCCAAAAACAGGGCCGAGGCTTACCGGAGTTTCGGAGCGGGAAAGGAGGCACGGCAGCGGGTTGTCGGCCGTGCGGTGGCTAGCGGTCTCTCCCTCCAACTCTCTTCCCTCACTCAAACTCTCACTCGCGCTCTCTGTCTCTCCCCCCTCTCTCGGTTTCTCTACCTTGAACTCTCTCTCGGATCTCTCCCTCAAATCCAGCCCCCGGTCTCCTCCCTTTTTCTCTTGCGCCCACTCTCTCGCTTTTAAGGGCTAGCAACAGGCGCGCATGGCTTCCACCCCGCCTGCCTGCCGCGGCCTGCCTGATTCCCGACCCTAGTAGGATCACGGCTTCTCTACTTTTGCTTGCGGACGTCTGTGTCGCCGCAGACACGCGGGAATGGCGTGAGGGAGGAAGGAGGAAGAGATAGGTACGTGGGCCGGGCCGGGGAAAAAAAGAAGAAGAGAAAATGGGGCAGGGCCTGAAAGAGAAAGAGGAATAAGGAAAATTAAAAAAGGCCGGGCCGGCCCGCCCCAGGCCCGGCCTAGCTTTCTTTTATTTTCTTAATACAAAATAATAATGATAATTTTTTTTATTGTTCTTAATTAATTTTAGATTAATTTTTTTTTATTTTAATACTAGTAATACAAATTCTCCTAATGTCTATATGCCATGCAATTTAGTGAAAATTATTGTCACTAGAGATTAGAAATTAATCCATAATTTTTCTATACAATTAATGAATGATTAAACGTGTCACCAAAATTTAGGTGTCAACTCTCACATGCATGCTTGAAACATATATGCATGAAGGGCCTAGAGAGAAATCTCTTGATGCCAACACAATGGTGGTGATGGCGATTTTGTTGTTGGTTGCAGGCAATTGGCGAAGGTAAGAAGCGGTAGCGATATGCAGTGGTAGTAATGGTGTTTTTGTTGTTGGTTGCAAGGCAATTGGAGAAGGTAAGAAGCAGTGGCGCATTTGACAACTTGCAGGACGCAGTGGTGGTAATGATGGTGGTTTTGTTGTAGGTTACTTGGAAAGAAGCGAGGTGAGGTCTCAAATGCAAACATGCATGATGAACACAAATAAAATGCTTGACTCTGTCTTAGCATCCTGATCTTGTGTCAAATTTCATGTCTATCTTCTTGGTGTAACCTATAGATGGTGTTTGCGGGCACCCCAATTATTATACAACTAGCCCTTCAATTTTGCCAATATTCAAGGTTGAATATTGAAATATCAAATTAGAGGTCTTTGGAGTGATTCCCACAGATTAATTAATAATTGTTGAAAATACGTGGATTACATGAGTTGATGAATCATATGCAACTAAGCGATATATGTAAGAGAAATAATCATAATGACATATTTAAAATAAAAAATTCAAAATAAAAAGAGAGCAATTAACTGATATACTATATAGAACTACCGCAAAATAGAAGGCTGGACGTGAAAAGGATAATTTATAGATCCAATGTCATCAATTTTGCTTTCGACATCTTGTCTTTAAAAGCCACCTCCCTTTCAACTGACTTACCGTGAAAGAGAAGGTTGGATGTAAAAAAGATGGATTCGACAAAAGCTAATAAACCTGAATCCATTGCTATATACCACTACTAATCAAGAAAGTATGACATGATACATCCATCGGATGGGCATCAAGTAGTCAAATTTAATCATAAGTTAGGAAATGCGTAAAACCTTGTATTCTTTTTTAGGGACCCATTATGAATCTTTCTATCTCTAAAATATGATTTGTTGCGGCTAGCTTTAAAAACACAAAAAACTAATATAGTAAGAAATAAATTGCATAAATAAAATTTAAAGACAACAAATTTATGTGGTTCTACTATGTGCCTACTACATGGAGAGAGATCGATAAGATGATTCCATCATAATTGGTAAAGAAGATATTAGAATCATTCAATCATAGTCACTCGTAAGTGTTTTTCAATTCTAGATTAAACCCGAACTTACAAGAATCAATTACAAAAAAAGAATTTTATTACACTGTCACACTCTTGGATGAAAGTTATCAAAGCTCTCGTATCTCATGCAAGTTTTCATATATGTTAAGCGTACTCACTATGCACCCGAGACCAAAGTCAACAACAAAATTATTTATATGCAAACAACCGTAAGCCATTCGCCAATGTCAACGTGGGCTTCATCTTCAATGAAGAAAATAAGTCTTATGGGAAATTAGTTTACTTTTTCCATCGTGGACAATTCTGTTGGCAAGAGTGCAATAATGTGGCGTGAGATTTTTTGTGATTCAATTATAGATCGAATTTTAAAAAAAAATCTGAATCAACTTCAAGCCATGATCGATGAATCTCCACCTTGGTGAGAAGTCCAATTTCATCTCTTCGGTTGTCATTTCTCCCAAACCCCTATGGGCTCCTCACTTGTTGTAGAAGCTAACCAAGTCCGAATATTATTGAAACTTAGTCAATGCCATATGCTTTGTTAGATCATCCGCCGTGTGTACTTTTTGAACGAGTGTGGTTCCTTATGACACAATATCAGATATAAAATTGTACACGACACTAATGTGTTTCACCCACCCACGATACATTTGATTTTTGATAAATGTCTTGCACTCTAATTGTTGCTAAAAATAACAATCTTCTCTTACAACAATTCTAGATGACTGAACAAACCTTTGAGTGAAATAACTTTCTCAATTGTCTCAGTTGACATCATATACTTTGCTTCAGTTGAGACCATGTGATTTCTGACTATAACCATGCTGTCCAACAAAATATGAACACATAACTTGTCAACGACCTCAGTCCGTTCAAGTGAGAGGAAAGCTAAATCCACATAACTTGTTATATTACAATTTAATTTGATAAGTTGCATCTTCTCAATAGGTTAATTAGAACAACTATGATGCATCGCGCCCATTAAAAAGATTGCACCTTTTGGAGTAAAATTCTCGTCATTTGTTTCCTTGCTCTCTTTCATGCGACTTAAAAATCATTTCACTTCAATAGTCAACCGGCTCAACGGTCAGTATTTTATCAACCTGTTTTGCTCCTCCTTTCTTTTTCTTTCTCCTTCGAAATAAAATCTATAAACAAACACAATGTGAGCACTAATCAATTATACACACACACAAGCACAAACATACACAACACACAGGGTAACTATGGCGAAGGAGGCACAAGCGGTAGTGGCTCAAACAAGAAAAGTACTAACAAAATTCTAAACCTATTATATTAGTACCAATTTAATTCTAAACCTTTTAATTATATCAAATTAGTCATAAACCATTTCACATTTCTATAAATTTAGTCTATCTGGCCAAATTAGGCCAAAAAATTCTGACGTGGACACTGGTCATCTCTCTTGGCACATTAGGCCTTGACGTGGACATGTCCTTTATAATTTTTTTCTGAAATTTTCATTTCTTTATTAATTTTTTCTTCTCTTTTCTTTCTTTTTTTTTTTTCTTTCCCTACTTCGGCTGGTGGGGCTAGAGCTCTTCGACCACTAGGCAAGGGCCTTGAAGCCCTCATTGGCCGCCGGCAAGGGTCGTGGGCCTTGTCTAGATGTGGGTGAATAGTTGGCGGCTATAGGTGAAGGTGACCTCACCCACGGCTGGCGAGGCCATAGCCACTTTCGCCTGCGATTGGCAAGGCCAAGAGAGGGCTTTGCATTGCCCAGTGGCTGGCGAGCTTTGGTGACGCTTGTTAGCCACAGTGGAAAAGGAAAGGATAAGAAGGAAAAGAGAAGAAGAAAAAAAGAAAAGAAAAATTAATTGAAAAATCGAAAAAATATATAAAAAAAATTTAGAAAATATCAACATCATGCTAACCATGCCATATAGGATTTATGATATCCACCTCAATAAATTTTGGTTTAAATTGGTCAAATGGACTCAATTGGTACTAACATAAAATGATTTAGAATTAAATTGATTCAATTGAAAGGTTTATGACTAAATTATTACTAATACAATAAGTTTAGGACTTTTTTTTTGATACTTTTCACTAGCTCAAATCGAGGGAGAGAGAGAGAGAGAGTTGCATATGTTCGGGTTGTATTGTAGGGGTTGTTTCATGAGAGAAAGAGAAGGGGGAGGGGGCGAGAGGCAATGACGGGAAGGGAAAAAAAGAAAGAAAAAAATCGGAAAGGGACAAAAAATTTAAACAACCAACATCACGTGTAGTAAATATTGTCACTTTATCGCGTAATTTCGGAGATATCAATCGGTCAATTAAAAAGCAATTCGTAAACATTTCTTCGAACAAAAGAAGAATTGCTTCCACTTTTTAGAACGTGCTCTCTCCAAATTGGGTGTGGCTTATTGGTCTTCTTTGTTTTTTTTGTGTGGTAGGGCAGACGATAGGCTGAACCTTTATTATATGGATTGAAGAAGATCCAACTAGTGATAAATTTAGTCTCGTTAGTTATCATCATTTATATGGTTGTTCCGAAATTCCAACTAAAGGTCGACTTTTCATAGTCATAGGATATGAGATAATTAAGTTTAAATATCTAACCCTCCCCAAAATAAACTAGTAGCTATGTAAACGAATTTTGCATTTCGGTTTTTGCAATACGTAGTGTTGATTCACGTGAGTATTCTTGGAACTTTGGGTTAAACACTTTGAGATTAAAAGCAAGTGAATTATTATGGCAGCCATCAGATACATGATTATGGAAAGCTCAACTGCCAATTTCATTAAAGAGAACCAAGTGGTGAAGAACCCACCAATGATTCATCCGTTTATAAATAAATTGTCAAACTTGTCGTGCACCCATGATTAAAAGAGCTTTATTTTCCAAGCTAATTGACGTTAAACTCAAAACTCAAAATCTTCATTCAATAAACTGTTATAGTAACGAATAGAGAACTTTTCTCCATTTATAGAATTGAATCAAGAACCAATGCGAGGTCTTGAGCTCGAGGAGATAATCGTGTATTTAGGTTTATAAGTGGACTCATTTCAAATAAAGGAGGAAGGAGATCTGGTGCTATTAACTCCTCAAATATATGATTAAATTCTGCAAATTATCTTATTTGTTTGGGATTAGGCTAACAAGTAAGGCGTGAATGCTTTTCTATTACCTGGGAAAGATTCGATGGGTTATAGGTACGGAAGTGGCACTTTTGCTTTCCTCTTTTCTTTTCCTTTATTTGTTTTGCTCTCGGCTTCCTTCTTTCTTCACTTTACATGGAGAAATGAAAGAGAGGAAAAAGGAAATTGATAGTGGAGAGAGAACTCCCCAATGAGCAAAATCGTGGTTCTTTTGGGATGAAACAAAGAATAATGGAGCTTTAGAAACAAGTATGCATCGCATTTACTTATTTCACAAGCATTGCATATATTCCAACACATCATAAAATATACACCATATATAAACAATGTAATATAGTATAGCTAGCATGCATCAAACTCATCCTATGCTTATGTCAAGAAGACCTGACAATCACGCTTCGCCAGGTAATGAGGCACAAAAATTATATCCGCTATTGTTAAGTCTCGAAAATCACTTTACTCTGTTTAAGTTTCAAATGACACGTTAGTTGCAATTAAGCTCCGAAATAGAATTGGTCAGTACACATGTACATCATGTTGGGTCTCAATATGTAGATTGACTACAAGCATCAAATCGAAGTGATAATACAACATGCCATATTAACATTCCATTTAAAAAATTTCTAGACAAAACTTATCCGAGGCTCCAGAGTATCCTTGATCCAGTTTTGAGAAAGACATACCACACGGTACTTTACAGTTCGACTTCAACATACGGGCCATGACCCAGTATAGTTTTTTCCCTTTTCGTAAATCATGTCGTGCAATTCTTGCAAAACATAAAAACTGACCAGTCATTTCCTGAGAATCTGACCAGTGTGCAATACGCACCGGTCTAAGATGTGTTGGGCCCCCCTCACCCCCAACCTGCCACGGGCCCCAACTGTACACTTGTTGACTCAACTAATTAAATATTTGTTGATCGCAGCACTATCTGATATATGATTTTGCAAAGTTCGCTACTTCCACCAATCCTCCCCGATCAAAGCCCCTCTACTCCTACATTTTCCTGGTAACACGATGGCCAGGAGTCTGGCCAAAAAAGAACAAAGAATGGCTACGGAGTCTTGGCTTCAACAAGCATTTAAAAATTATGATGTTGCTGAGGTACGTAACTTAATCGCGGAGGAGCGAGTGCTCTAAGATTGCCTATCCACTCCACTACACATTGCCTAGGCCATCAGAAAAACTGACGTGGCCATGGAGATGGGCATCTTGAAGCCGTCGTTTGCTTGGAAATGCCTAATGCACTTGGTTATGCAACATGAGCATTATCACACTGTGAGGACATTGATGAACCTTGACCCGAAGTTGATTCAAGTCTGAAGATGAGGTGGGATCACCCGTTTGCATTTTGTAGCAGGGAAAAAAAAGGAGACAACAAGCAGGAGAACGTGGAGCTCCTGAAACCCCTATCCGAATTCGTATTTGCTTGCAAATCGTCTATCGAAAATTTGACAATCCAATGTGAGACTACAGTTCACGTTGCTGTCAAGAACCACAACCTCAAAGCATTCAAGGTTTTACTTAAATGGCTTAAGCGAGTCTATTTGACACAAATCTTGAAGCTAGAGATATGGTCCATTAATTTTGTAAATATTCTTGCTTTTATTGTTTGATCCTTCAATTTGACATTATGTAATCCAAGAACAAATGTCTATCTGACGATTGACATTTGAAGTTGTATGGCATGGTGTCGTAAACTATAAAAATGTCCATAAATTTACTTGCTTGGAGTGATCCGCCAGAAACACAAGAAACGACCAACAAAAATGATTGATCAAGGAGTGTGACATATTATAGGTGAATATTGTGATAGTTAGATCGTATTGAAGCCTCGACAAGAAAAAAATCTAAAACGTTTATACGTCAATTATGATCAATAATATTTATCATCACGTTATTTTTCGACTTCCTCTTTATATTAGTTAAACTTTTCTCAGTTAACGTAGTAAAAAGCCATATGTTGAGTCTCTTATCATATTGTAATATTTATTAAGAACGAAAATTGTTAACTGTTGGATCATCAGTATCATCATCATCATCATTATATATTTTTTTTTGTCGAAGTTCGATTGTTATATTGAAAAGTCGACAATTTGTCGATTTGATCTCTCTCTCTCTCTCTCTCTCCCTGTTAACTCCTCATGGCGTCCTTTCAGAATCACTATATTGATTTGTACACTTCTTTGTCTCTTGTTGAACTTCCCACCATCGCATAAAAATATTAAATAAATACTTCATGCGAGACATTAATTTGACCTCTCTCTCTCTGTACATATATAGTGATAGAATTCGATTTAATTAAAGGAAATAAAAGTTTGATTTTTGTAATGGAATTAATATAAATAATCAGCGCAAAAATCAATTTTGTCTATCTGAATAGAGTCTTGTTCATATAAATCAGGACAGATAGTGCAATTTGCAATTAATGACCTGCGTGAACACTTAAGACGTTATTAATTGTATTTATTGTGAGCATTCTATAAATAATAAAGCCCACATAAATTGCATTTAATTTAGACTTTTTTTTAGCACTACAAGCTTAATTAAATTATCTGGAATAAGCCTGCAGAAGCATGAAATTTGGTCAAGCCCATTGGATAACCCTTATGGCCAAAAACTGCTTGTGCTTAGCACGTGCGCATGCCAAACTAATTAAGATTGCATTATCTAATTACATTTAAGGAAACGATATATCATCATTGAGGATTTTAATTTTATGGAAGTAATTACAATGTGATATAAAAAAAAAACTCCTAAGGTGAGGAAGTCAATATATCTATTTAGTTTAAAATAGGAGAGTGATGTATTGATTGGTATCTTGAGATAACCCTAATCCTACGCCTATATAAGCACTATTTTCTCTCAAAATTGAGGGGGCGACAATATATATGGGAGGCACAGATACACAAACAAGGACATTAATGTTCAAAAAAAAAAAAAGAAAAAAAAAAAAAAAAGGCGAACCTCGCCTCCTTGGCAACAGAACAATTCCAGCGTATAGTTCACGGGATCGACAAATGGACATTTAATAACTGTTGGATCGTGGTTAAATTTTGTGAAGATACAGTAAGACATTGTTCTTGATGTTGTCTGATGGAATTGATGAGAAAAATTTCTGGAAGTATGTCCTTGACGGAGATTTACTATTGATTAGTACATCAAGCTTTTTCTATTCACTAAATAATTTATATATTGCTTTGATTATTGAGTGTTAAATTACTGTCTGTGTACTTTGCATGATCACTCATCACATGTTAGTGGTCAAAAATTAAAATTGACCAAGACTGCTTCGAACTATATTTTTAAATAAAGAGAAAAGATATTGAAAGAGCATTATATTTATTTAGTGTAATCAACTCTCCATATCTATGAAATCTCTAGTTCATAAAATAAGATGTTTTTTGAGGTTTTACTTGGATTTCTAACAATCCATTATAGATTAATGGCGACTCTAAAATGAAATGATTTGCCTGCTTAATTAATTAAATTAAAAACACTAAAGTTGTGATTGGCATGGATTTGGGAGAGTCTGTGCTAAGTATTTACTTAGTAACCCATTAGTTTATCTTTGGTGGTTCACTTCTAGTGAGGGTAGTAATGGGAAGGAAAAAGGAAAAGGAAGAAAAATGGGAGGAAAGGATCAAAAGTATAAAAAGAAAGAACAACAAATTTGAACAGCCAATAGCACATGTAGTATCGTATTAATTTTTTGAGAAGATAGATATATGTGACTTTATCTCGCAATTTTAAAGGATATCAATCCATTGATTAGATAGGAATTCATAAACGTGTTTCGTGCATAAAGAAGAATTGCTTCCACTTTTGAGCATGTGCTCCCTCCAAATTGGGTGTGAACTATTGGTCTTCTTTGTTTTCTTTTGTGTCGTAGGGCAGACAATAGTTTGAATCTTTAATATATGAATTGATGGTCCGACAATTTATTGTCTGCTGAACACATGGATGACTTGAGCATATTTGGATTCCAAATCTTGCCCTGTGCCAACATCATAAGAAACAAAGAAACACTTTTAAGGGGCTGGAGCCTCAGACAATAATCAAGTTTGAAGATGCCATTAACTAGTCAAGGATGCAAAGTACTTTTCGCTTCCAATAATTCTCCAAGAATTCTCCTTTTTTCCCGACAAGGAGAACAAACGGTTTACATGTGACAGCAAATTTAGCACTTTCCTTTTTTTTTTCAACGATTACCAGCACTTTGCTTTTTGGTCTTTCGCGTAGTCATCACAATTTCGACTTTTAGGAAACAAAGTGAGACACTATTCTTCTTTCACAAATGGTGTTTGATCGTTGATATGTATATTTTTTTTATCCATTTATCATATTTTTGCAAGTTCGCTACTTCCATCGATCATCGCCAAGCAAAGCCCCTCTTCTGCTACTACATTTCCCTAGAAACACGATGGCCAGGGGTCTTCCTGAAAAAGAAGAAAGAGAGGCTAGGGAGTCTCAACTTCAACTAGCAATCGAACATGATGATATTGATTTACTACATAACTTAATTGTGGAGGAGCAAGAGCTCTTAGATCGCGTATCTAAGGACCCCTTCCCAAATACTCCACTACACATTGCCGCGGCCAAAGGAAAATTCGAGGTGGCCATGGAGATGTTCATCTTGAGGCCAGAGTTTGCTCGGAAGCTGAATCCAGAGGGTTATAGCCCTATGCACTTGGCTTTGCAACATAAGCAATACCAAATTGTGAGGGCACTGATGACCCATGAACCTGAGTTGATCCGAGTTCGAGGACGACATGGGATCACCCCTTTGCATTACATCGCTGGTGAAGTAGAAGACAATGAGGTGGAGCTCCTAGCCGAATTCATTTGCACTTGCAAATCATCCATTGAAGATTTGACGAGTCAATGCGAGACTACAGTTCACATTGCCGTCAAACACAACAACCACAAAGCATTCGATGTTTTGCTAGGATGGCTTAAGCACGTTCATTTGACAGAAATCTTGGACTGGAAAGATAAAGATGGTAATACCGTCTTACATGTTGCTGCGTCCAAAGAGCCGCAACATGAGGTATAGTTCACCGATTTCATGGTTTTTCATGCCTTTATTATATGATCCTTGAATTTGACATTATCTAACCCAAGAACAAATTATATGATAATGAAATGCTAGGGTTTGAAAATACATGGATTTAGAAACACGCAGAGAGAGGAGATTTGAAACAGCATTTTGTGCAACCGTATGTTTTATAGTATTATCATTTAACGGTTAATATTTGTTGATAAATGTCCATCTTACAATTTGCGCATTAGAATGTGTACGGGATAATTGGAAAAATAAATTGACTTATTTAGGTTATGTTTGTTTTGAGGAAATTTTTTTTTTGAAAAAAGTATTTCCTCATTTTCTAGCATTTAGGGCGTGTGAAATGAGTAATAAAAAAAAAAAATATTTTCCGATCAATAGAAAATATCCTTCTAAAATTGGGAAAATTGATTTTCCTTTTTGAGAAAAAAAAAATCCCTCTCTTTCTCACGCTTCCTCTCCTCCTCTTCCCCGACCTTCTATCGCTCCTCTCGATCTTCTCTCTGAAATCCTCTCTCCCTCCCTGTCTCTCTCTCTCTCTCTTCGCTTGCCACTCGGCAATCGCGATCTCTTTCAACACCCCGTCGCTGTCTGCCGTCTCCTTGCCCCACTCCTCGACCAGGCTCTCTACCGTCGCGCGCGCCGGAATTTTATTTTAAAATTTTTTATCAAAAAATGTTGTCATTTTCCCTTTTAAAAAAAAAAAAAGAAACGAAATAAAAGATACAATTCTTTTTTTTTTAATCAAAATCAAGTCCTTTCTTCTCTTTTGTGAATTTTTTAGTGGACAAGGTCACTGGAGCATAGGCTCGAGCCTCATATTGAATCCAGTTTTTATAGGTTGGTCCATTCGTTCATTTAATATAGTCTTTTTCTTCCTAGCAATAAAAAAAGAAACTCATATACAAAATGTAATTGAATCTTAATTCTTTTAAATTGACCATTGCATAAATAATTTAGGGTGAAAGTATTATATTGCACTTTTTAAAATATTTAAGTTTCTTTGTATTGGCTTAAATGATGGCATTTATTAAATAAGATCTAGTAAACTTTCTTCCCTTGTACATAGGCCGTTGGATCACTAGCACGGTGGCATTAGCTCATAGTAAAGCTTCGGATAAAGCAATGATTTAACTTGAAGGGGGTACGTACTTCATTTTTATTCTTTTTGCATTTCTTTCAGATCATCAAGCTGTTAAGTCCGTGGACGGATGTACAAGCGAAGAACTCCCTTGGTGAGACCGCTCTGGAAATCTTCCAAGTGAATTCTCGTAACGCTCAAGATGTTGTGGAGAGGCTACGCCCTCCAAGACTAGTGCCCAGATTTTCATATGCTCCCCTCTCTCTATCCCAGCTTATCACCAAGAGACTATTTTTCCTTGACATGTTGGAACACATTTTCTATGTCCAAGATGAATCCGCTCGCAACGTAATCCTTGTAGTGTCCACCTTAATGGCGACCGCCACTTACCAAGCCACTCTTAGTCCTCCGGGAGGATACTGGCAGGATTCTTCTTCAAATTCTCCGACCTACTCCACTGTTGTCACCGCCAATTCCACTGAAATTGCTAATGGAAAACCACATCAAGCTGGAAAGATGATCCTCAGCGGCTCACGTCTATACGTATTCACTTTACTCAACAGCTTGACTTTTCTCATCTCCAGCTGCATAATCATAGTCACCGCTGTTCCGCTGCTTCCTGACACTGCTACGACTTGCTTATCAATGTTTATTCTCGCCGCCAACTATTTTTTATCCCTTGCAATGGGATTCCAGAACTCCAATGATGTTGGACTAAATTTGATAGGGGGTTTTTTCATGGTGGCAATGTACCTCTTCTTAGGATTATCCTTTATGATAGGGCTAAAGCACTTCCGAGTCCGACGACAAATCAATACCACAAGGAGACGCATCGGCAACTTCTGAAGATCGGAGGATCAGAGATAATTCCCATGCATATTTTACTTTAACTTCTCTTGTCACGTATGCATATCATGCATGCTTCTTGTCTTGAGGTTTGCAAGAACTAGGCTCTTTTGTGTTAGTTGCAAGGGATTGACACGTGCCAATTCGCTAAATCCTGAGAGGCTTTACTCTCGCTTGAAGTCGAGACTTCGAATAACTTTTTTTCCTAATTCAGACTTCAATGCAGTGGACATGAACATCATCGAGTTACAACTTGCAAACACGAATGCGCCAAGCGTCCATGCACAAAATGCAAGACGGAAATCTCTTCGGCATTTTAACTCCTAGAAAGAGGCAAACTGGATGATTCTACAAAACACAACGAATAGACACAGTAGCAACCTTTTTTTTTGAAAAATTACTTCTAAATAAAGTAACAGAAAAAATACTGAGAATATAGTAAAAGCCTAGCCAAATATAAAAAAAAAAAATTCTACGATATCTTCCAATCAGAATATTATATTTTAACACATAGTTAAAATAATGGAATTTATAAATTCAATTATTCTACACTCCGAACCCCCCAAAAAATTATTCTATACTCTAAACCAGCTTAATTAAAGATGGAAAAATCAGATTTCAGTATCCTAAATTCGTCAAATAAAAGATTTAAATCCAAACTTAAGGCGTCTCACATCATACTCCCTTTATTAGGGAAAAAAACAAGAAAACGCTCGGCCTCGAGTGTTTGATGTCGGGTTATGTTACAAGCCGCTCTCAAGCGACATCCCCATCTCGTGTGACGTCCTTCACGGAAGCTTCTACGTATTTTTTTCTTTTTTTTCAAGACAAACCTCAGCCAAAGCTCAAGCTGCAGCCGAGCTACCACCCTCCATCGGGCTGTCACTCTGACTGCCGCTCCTCGGCCGACCTCCCCGCCGCCGAATGCCCAAAACAGTAAGGCCCGAGGCCACCAAGGACCGACCAGCTCCTAGCCAACCCTACGCACTCACTGACCGGGGTGTCGCCATCGTTCCAAAAGAGACCATACCCGGAGAAAAAACTATGGATCTCGTTCGGACATTTTGTCGAACAGGTAGTATATGCTACGGAAACAAGAGATCTTTGACTCGACCGAAGACCAGAACCCGCGACAACAACAGCACGCACAGAAGCAGCAAAACGAGGTACGGACGGGGCCGAAGTTCGCCTCCGCCGGACGGCCACGAGCTCCGGCCCGGCATGCTCAAAAAAGGCAAAAAGGGGGTCGAGGCTTACCGGAGTGTCGAAGCGGGAAAGAAGTCACGGTGGTGGGTTGTCGGCCGTGCGGTGGCCGGCGGCCTCTACCTCCAACTCTCTTCCCTCAGGCAAACTCTCACTCGCGTTCTCTGTCTCTCCCCCTCTCTCGGTTTCTCTCACTCTCTCTCTCTCTCTCGGATCTCTCCTTCAAATCCAGCCCCCGGTCTCCTCCCTTTTTCCCTTGCGTCCCCTCTCTCGCTTTTAAGGGCTAGCGACAGACGCGCATGGCTTCCGCCACCGCCAGCCTGCCACGGCCGGCCTGATCCCCGACCCTAGGATCACGGCTGCTCTGCTTTTGCTTGCGTACGTCTCTGTCTCCGCAGACACGCGGGAATGACGCGAGGGAGGAAGGGATGGGTGCGTGGGCCGGGCCGGGGAAAGAAAAGAGAAAATGGGGCCGGGCCTGAAAGAGAAAGAGGAAGAAGGGAAAAGAAAAAAAGGCCGGGCCGGCCCGCCCCTGGCCCGGTCTAGCTTTCTTTTCTTTTCTTAATAAAAAATAATAATGATAAATTTTTTAATGTTCTTAATTAATTCTAGATTATTATTATTTTTTTAATTTTAATACTAGTAATACAAATGCTCCTAATGTCTATATGCCATGCAATTTAATGAAAATTATTCTCGCTAGAGATTAGAAATTAATCCCTAATTTTTCTATGCAATTATTGAATGATTAAACGTGTCCATCAAAATTTAGGTGTCAACTCTCACGCGCATGCTCGAAACATATATGCATGAAGGGCCTAGAGAGAAATCTCTTGATGCCAACACAATGATGGTGATGGTGATTTTGTTGTTGGTTGCTAGCAATTGGATAAGGTAAGAAGTGGCAGCAATACATAGTGGTGGTAATGGTGTTTTTATTATTAGTTGCAAGGCAATCGGAGAAGGTAAGAAGCAGTGGCGCATTGGACAACTTGCAGGACACAGTGGTGGTCATGGTGGTGGTTTTGTTGTAGGTTACTTGGAAAGAAGTGAGGTGAGGTCTCGAATGCACACATGCACGATGAACACAAATGAAATGCTTAACTCCGGGTACACATGCATGCCTGAAGTGTAAATGCACGAAGGGCCTAGAGAGGAATCTCTTGATGCCAACACAGTGGTGGTGCTAGTGATTTTTTTTGTTTGTTGCAGGCAATCAGGGAAGGTAAGAAGTGGCAGCGATATGCAGTGGTGACGATGGTGATTTTGTTGTTGCTTGCAGGCAATCGGAGAAGATAAGAAGCGGTGCCGCATTGGACAAGCTGCAGAAGGACGCAATGGTGGTCGTGATTGGTGGTTTTTTTTTTTTTTTTTGGTCACCGGGTAAGAACCGAGGTGAGGGGTCAAAAGCATGCATGCACATGGGCTAAATTAGGTCGAGCTTCTCTCTTATTGTGTGATCGAACATGCATCTACTTTACGTGTGATCACACCCAGATGAAAAACTTGGTGTCTTAGCCTCTTGCTCGTGTCCAATTTCTCAGTGTCTGCTTGGTACCTATAGATGGAGTTAGCGGGCACCCCAATTATTATACAACCGGCCCCTGAGTTTTGCCAGTAATCAAGATTGAAGACGCCAAGTGTTTGTTGTAGTAGAGGTCTTTGAATTGATTCCAGCGGATTAATTAATAATCATAAAAAATACGTGGATTACATGAGTTGACGAATTATACGCAACGAAGCTCAATATATGCTAGAGATATCTTCACAATGATAGATTGAAAATCGAAAATACAAAATAAAATGAAAGCAATCGACTGAAATACTATATAGAATTACCACGAAATAGAAGGTTGGATGTGAAAAAGACAATATAGCAGAAAATATTAGGTAAATGCTCTATATCCAACATCATCAATTTTGCTTTCAACATCTTGTCTTTAAGAGCCACCTTTTCAAGTGACTTGCCAAGCTATAGAAGGTTGGATGTAAAAAAATAGAATCGAGAATACCTAATAAACCAAGTCCAGTGGTATCTTTAAGATGTGACTTGTTACAAGTCTTACGACTAACATGGAAGCATGAACAGTAACACAAAAAAGAAGAAGATTTGAGTAAGAAATAAATTGCATAAATAAAACTTGAATACAGTAGATTAATGAGGTCAGCTTTGTGCCTACTATATGGGAAGAGATCGATAAGAGATTGATAAGACGGTTCCAATATAATCAGTAAAGAAGATATTAGAATCGTTCAATTACACTCACTCCTAAGTGTTTTTCAATTCTAGCTTAAACCTGAACTTACAATAATCAATTACAGAAGGAGGAGTTTTATTGCACTGTCATTCTCTTGGATGAAGGTTATCAATGCTCTTGATATCTCTTGCAAATTTTCATATACGTTTAACATACTCATAATGCATCCGATTCCAAACTCAACAACAAAATTATCTATATGCAAAACAAGCATAAGCTCTTCTCGGATGTCAACGTTTGCTTCATCATCAATGAAGAAAAGAAGTCTTGTGGAAATTAATTTCTTTTTTTTCATCACTGACAATTCTATGGCAAGACTCCAATGATATGGCCTAAGTTTCCTTGTGTTCAATTATAGACCGAATTTCAAAACAATCTGATTTTTTTTTTTTTTTTTTTTTTCGGGGGGCAAAAAACAATCTGAATTAATTTCAAGCCATGACCAACGAATCTCCATTTTAGTAAGAAGTTCAATTTCATATCACCGGTTGTCGTTTCTCCTAAAGGGATTCTCACTTATTGTAGAAGCTAGCCAAGTCTGAATAGTAACGGAACTTAGTCAATGGCAAATGCTTTATTAGATTATTTGCTGTGTGCACTTTCTCAACGAATGTGGTTCCTTATGACTCAATAACACGTATAAAATGGTTTTTGACAGCAATGTGTTTCGCCTACTTGAGATGCATTTGATTTTTGGCTAAATGTATTGCACTCTAATCGTTGCAGTAATTAACAACCTTCTCCTACAACAATTCCAGATGATTGAGCAAAACTCTTAGCCAAATAACTTTCTTGATTGCCTCAAATGACATCATGTACTCTGCTTCAACTGTCGACAAAGCAACTATCGGCTATAACCGCACTTTCTAACTGACGACCCTTAAAACATGAACACATAACCTGTCAAAAACCTCAGTCTATCCAAGTGACAGGAAAATCTGAATCCACATAACTTGTTATATCCAGATTTTATTTGATAAGTTGCATCTTCTCAATAGGTTTATGTGATGTGGGTTGTATTGTAGGGGTTGTTTTAGGAGAGATAGAGGGCGAGGGGCAGTAACGGGAAGGGAACAGGAAAGAAAGGAATAACGAAGGAAAAGGTTAAAAAAAAAAAGGGACATCAAATTTAAATAGCCAGTAGCATGTGTAGTAAAGTATTACCTCTTAAGAAGATAGATATAGGTGGTGACTTTATCTCCTAATTTTAGAGGATCTCAATCGATCGATTAAATAGCAATTCATAATCGTTTTTCGAACATAAAGAACAATTGCGTCCACTTGTGAGAAGGTGCTCTTTCCAAAATGGGTGTGAACTATTGGTCTTCTTTGTTTTCTTTTGTGTGGTAGGGCAAACAAGACAACAGGATAGAACCTTTAATATGTGAATTGATGGTCCAACAAGTGATTAATTTAGTCTCGGCTGAAAATATGGATGACTTGGGCAGATTTGGATTACTTGCCCTGTGCCAACGCCATCATAAGAAAGAAAGAAACACTTTTAATGAGGCAGGAGCCTAACAAATTAAAGACATGGATAGGACAGACATGATATTATATGATAGGAGAAAGTACACTAGAAGTGTCAAAAGTTATGTACGGTGTTCATTTTGATGCCAAAAGTTTCCGTCGGATTACTTAAATGCCAAATTGGAGAACAACCGATCATTTTGGTGCCACCGGCAAGAGATTACAGCAAAATTAATTATGTGGCTTTTATATTTAAAAAGAAAGAAAGTTGTGGTGGCTTTTCAATGACGTCATTTCCCATCCTCCTTAAGAAATGACGTCGTCTTGCCGTCATACGTTAACAGCCTCATAAAAACAATGCCGTATAGCTCATATGGGGACTAAAATTAGGGTTCTTTGTCCAATCCTTGCCCAACGTCGACCACCGTCGTTCGCCTGCCATCGCTTGGCCACCATCGTTTGCCCATCGTCCCTCGGCTACCGTCACTTGGCCGCCATTGTAGTTGCTCGACTGGGTAAGCAACTAGAGGCTAAGGTTGTTGCTCAAGCAATAAGTGATCGGAAGAATAGGAAGTGAGGGTGGAGGAGGAGGACATGGAAGGAGGGGTAAGGTGCCACTGCTGGTGTCGTTGCCACTACTGGTGTCGTTGCTGGTGCCGCTACTGGTGTTGTTATTCAGGGAAGAAGACAAGGGGGAAGCCCATGCCTCTCTCTCTCTCTCTCTCTCTCTCAATTTGGGGATTTAGGGTTCTTACTTGGGAGAGAGACACCAAACGGCGTCGTTTTGTTGTTTGGATGCTCAGGCAATAAGTGATCGGAAGAATAAGAAGTGAGGACGGAGGAGGAGGACATGGAAGGAGGGGTAAGGTGCCACTACTGGTGTCGTTGCCAATACTGGTGTCTGTTGCTGGTGCCGCCGGGTGTTGTTATTCGGGAAGAAGACAAGGGGGAAGCCCCTTACATGATGTATCTTTGCCTATGGCCTTTATTCTGTCTTTTGTTAGCCATAAGATTGAAGAAGCTAATTAACTAGTCAAGTATGCAAAGTACTTTTCTCTCCAAGAATTCTCCTTTTTCTTCTGTTTTCCCGACAAAAAACGGAATAAAGACATGATAATACCAACGTTAGACATGTGAAAGCAAATTTAGCACTTTGCTTTTCTTTTTTTCCATCGATTTCCAGCTCTTTGCTTTTTGATCTTCTGATTTCGACTTTGAGTAAACAAAGTGAGATATTATTCTTCTTTTCACAAATGTTGATTGATCCTTGATATGTATACTTATTTAGCCAGTAACACACTGTTAATTCACCAGCCATTTTTTTGGAAATGCCAATGTTTATCTGTACTTCCAAGATTACTAATTTGTATAACTTACCAACATGATAAGGTGCTAAATTTTATTCAAAATTACCATAAGTGATTTGCCCATTTTTTCTTCCATTAAGTCACCAATTAATTTTAGCTTAACAACCACTGTTTGAGTCGCTCATTCAATTTTAATTGACTGTTTTAAATTTATCAATTGTTGCAATAATTTACCAAAATTTATTTGCGCAGCTTACCAACTGATAATACTACTAACTATTATATAAAATTATCAAATCTTATTTGAGTCCACTTACTGACGTTTATTTGATTGCCACAAAATGACCAACTATTCCAATAGCTCACAACATCTATTTCAGAACTTATCAGTGAGTTAAAGTTACCAATTTTTATACAAAATTATCAACTTAGTTCAAAATTACCGATTCTCTTAATAACTTGCTAACATTTATTTGTGGATCTTAAATTATAAACTCTTATTACCAACTTTATTTCAATCAGTTATCAATGTTTTCTTTTTTCAAAAATTACCAACTGTTCCAATAATTTAAGGACATTTTTTTTAGCATCTTAAAAATGCTGTTAAAATCAACCATACTTATACAAAATTATCAACTCTTATTTGGGTTCACTTGCCAAAGTTTATGTGGCCGTTTAAACAATACCAACTTATTCCAGTAATTTAACAATATTTATTTATGGAGCTTACCAATGGGATAAAGTTACCATTACCTGTGCTACATCACCAACAGTTTTAAATCTTACCCAACTTTTTCAAAATCTTAACAAATTTATCTATGAAACTTGACTTACCAACTCTTATCTGAGTTATACCAATGTACATTTAATTATTTTCAGATTATTAATTGTTCCAATAATTCACTTGGATTCATTTGCAGGGCTGACCGACGTTTTAAGCTCATCAACTCTTATACAAAATCATCGATTCTTATTTGTGCCCACTTACCATTTTTTTTTTATTGTTTCAAAAGTATCAACTTTCCTATAGTTTACGCATGCTTTTTCTTGGAGCTTATCAATTAGTTATAGATAGCAAACACTTTTCAAAATAACCAGCGCTTCAAATAATTTATCAATATTTATATCTGAAGCTCGAGTAACCGACTCTAGAACAAAGTTACTATCTTATTTGAGTCAGTTATCATCTAGAGGTCGGTCTTTGATAGTCATAGGATATGAGATATTTAAATTTAAATAACTAAATGCGCCACAAAGTAAGCTTTTAGCTATGTAAACTAATTTTGCATTACGGTTCTTCAATATGTACTTATAATTCTCGAGAGCATTCTTGAAACTTTTGGGTTAAAAGCTTTGAGATAAAAAGCAAGTGAACTATTATCAGTAGTCATCTGATTTATGACCATGGAAAGCTCAACTACCAGTTACATTAAAGAGGAGCAAGTAATGAAGAACCCACTAGCGACTCACCAGTTCATAAATAAATTGTCAAATTTGTTGAGCATCCATGTTTTAAAGATCTTTATTTTCCAAGCTAATTTGACGCTAAATTTGAAACTCAAAATCTTCATTCAATAAATCACTATGGTAACAAGTCAAGAATTCGTTTCCGTGATTTAAAGTAGGTCTTGCGCTATTAACTCCTCAAATGTATGATTAAATTCTGCAAATTATCTCTTTAGTTTGGGATTAGCAATAACAAGTAAGGCGTGAAAGCTTTTCTATTACCTGAGAAAGATTCGATGGGTTAATGGTAGGGAAGTGGCACTTTTACTTTTCCTTTTCTTTACTTATTTTACTTTTTGAGCATTATTCGGTCTTTATTTTACATGGAGAAATAGAGAGACGACAAAAGGGAATTGACAGGGGAGAGAGAACTCTCCCGCAAGCAAAATCACGCTCCTACGAGATCAAGCAAAGAATAATGCAGCTTTACAAATGAGTATGCATTGCATTCACTCATTCCACAAGCATTGCATATATCAAGGCAAATCTAAGATATGTTGGGCCCCACTCACCCTTGACCTGCCATTAAGCCCACTTGTAAACTTGTTGACTCAGCTAATTAAAAATTTGTCGGTCGTGGCACTATATAATATATGATTTTGCAAGTTCGTTACTTCCATCGATCCTCACCAAGCAGAGCCCCTCTTGCTCCTACATTTCTCTAGAAACACGATGGCCAAGGATCTGCCCCAGAAAAAAGAAAAGGATGCTAGGGAGTCTCGGCTTCAACAAGCAATAGCAAATGATGATGTTGATGAGCTACATAACTTAATTGTGGAGGAGCGAGAGCTCTTAGATTGCGTATCTAAGCACCCCTTCCCAAATACTCCACTACACATCGCTGCAGCTGCCGGAAAAATCAATGTGGCCATGGAGATGGCCATCTTGAAGCCATCATTCACTCGAAAGCTGAATCCGGAAGGTTACAGTCCTATGCACTTGGCTTTGCAACACGAACATTATCACACCGTGAGGACACTGATGACCCTTGACCCCAAATTGATCCGAGTCCAAGGATGATGCGGGATCACTCCCTTGCATTTTGTAGCCGGGGAAAAAAGAGACAATGAGAAGGTGAACAAGGAGCTCCTAGAACTCCTGGCTGAATTTCTATTTGCTTGCAAATCTTCTATTGAAGACTTGACAAGCCAATGCGAGACTGCAGTTCACATTGCCGTCAAGAATCACAACCTCGAAGCATTCAAGGTGTTGCTTGGATGGCTTAAGCGAGTCTATTTGACTGAAATCTTGGATTGGAAAGACAAAAATGGTAACACCGTTTTACATATTGCTGTGTCTGAAGATCAGCCTGAGGTATGGTCCATTAATTTTGTTGTTCTTCTTGTTTTTATTGTTTGATCCTTGAACTTGACATTATCTAATCTAAGACCAAATGTTATGATAATGAAACACTAGGGGTTGAAAGTACATGGATTTAGAAACATACAGAGAGAGGAGATTTGAACAACTTTTTGTGCAACGGTATATTTTATAGTATTACAATTTAATGGTTAACATTTGTCAATAAATGTCTGTCGGCTGATTGACACGTGAAGTTGTATGATATGGTGTTTTAAACTGTAGAAATGTCTATAAATTTACTTGCCTGGAGTGACCCACCAGAAACACAAGAAAATGATCAGCAAAAATGATTGATTAAGGGATCTGACATATTATAGGTGAATATATTGTGGTAGTTAGATCTCATTAAAGCCTTCACAAGGAAAAATCTAATGCATTTTTAAATCACTTGTGATCACTAATATATATTATCACCATATTTTTCGACTTCAGATATCTCTATATTAAAAATAAATTTATCAAAGATTTGAATCTCAATCTTATACCAATTAACTCAGTGAAAACCCATAAGTTAAGTGCATTATCATCTTTGCAGTAAGAACCGATCGGCAACTTCCGTACATTTTCATTATTCCTGAAGAAATGAAAGGGATTGTCTCAAAATTTTTCTTCAAAACCTGTCCATGGACCTCCTTCCCGAGTTTCAAATCTCTAAGTTGAGCACAAACATTCAACAGCCTTGCCAATGCAACAGAGTCTGGCCTATGCTTCGACAACTGCATAGCTCTAAATACATCCAAAGCCTCATAGAGAAACCCACTCTCTGCACATGAGTTAATCATTGCTGTCCAGGAGATCACATTTCTCTGTGGCATGCCTTCAAATAGCTTCAATGAATAATTCAAGATTCCGCATTTTGAGTACATCACAATCAAGGAAGTAGTCACAGACACATTGTTGACAAATCCATTCTTCGCAGCATAAGCATGAATCTCCTTTCCATGTTTTAAGTCCTTTAACTGGGCACAAACCGGCAAAACAGTGGCAATTGTGACAATATCAAGGCCTGCTCGAGCCTCCCGTTTGAGATATATCCCGACATTAGAGCTGTCCAAGAAACAGCATTTCTCTCTGGTGAACCATAAAAAACCTGTCTTCCAGATCCCATGTCACCACACTTGCAATACATATCAATCAATCTAGATTGTATGAACAGTTGCTTTGAATAACTCCTTGTCTTCAGCACATAGGCATGAACCTCCTGGCCCAATAGTCTTGCTTGTAACACCCCAATCACAGGCAGAATTGTTGTCAATATAACTGAATTTGGAGTAATCCCTTCACGAATCATGATTTTCGTATACTCTATGGCTTCCGTTTGCAATCTGTTATGTGCAAAACCTGCAATCATTGCCCCCCATACAACAACATCTCTCTCATCAATCTCTTCAAATACTTGGCAAGCCAACTTAACTTTGCCACATTTAAAGTACATATCAATCAAACTTGTCCTCAAAAGGCTACTATCTATAAAACCATTCTTTATTAGAAGAGCATGAGTTCTCAAACCCTGTCTAAGAGCTGATGCACCAGCAAAACTTTTTATCATGGATGAAAAAGTATATTCATTGCACTCGACACCTATCTCCCGCATCTCTGAGAAAGTAGAGATGACATCAAGATAGCGCCGCCTTCCAGAAATAACAGCACCTCTGATCAACGCATTGTATGGATAAACAGTCTTGCTGCAGCACGTGTCAAAAATCATTTTTGCATCTTCAATAGAACCACAAGATGTGTACATGTTCACAAGTTTTGTTCTCAAGAACTCATTGCTGTCAAGCCCATTTATTCTAATATGGGCATGAATCTGCTTTCCTTCAGCTAAAGATTTCGATCGAACACAAGCAGCAATAAGGGAAGAGAAAGTGGTGACATTGATGGGAATGCCTTGTTGATCCATGTAATCAAGATGGTGAGCGCTTCTTTGAGCTTGTTTTGTCTTGCAAATCTTTGGATGTCTTTGTAAATCGCATGGGGTTTCTTGTGTGCAGTGGTAACGAAGAAGGGAATACATCCTCCTCAGAAAACGGTCTTATAGTATTTCGACCGCGTTTAACTGGAAAGGTTCCTTTAGGTGATTTTCTTGATACTCCATAACTGGAAGAGTGATCGCTCTTGTGTTTCTGATTTTTATCCTTGATCTTTGATTGAACAACTTGAAGCCGCAAGGGAGGCAACGACAGAGAGGTGACTTGCATGGTGTTGCCTATGTTTGGACAAACAATCAAACCTGGAAACCAGTAAAGACTGCTCAAACTCCGCTTGCTTCATTCACCATCGATCTCAAGCCATTGTTTTACTGATTCTCATCTCCACCGTGCTCCCAGTCGACGACCCAGTCATGAGAACGAATGGGGGAGGGACAGTACCGCTGCCGAGTTCGCCAAACGGAGCTTCCCTGTTCCCGCAACAGCGTGCGACGCTCGTTTGTCGGAGCGTTCAGGTTATCAATGGCGTCGCACGGCTCTAATTATATGATAATCATATTCGGTAATGAAGTTCTAATTATTATCAAATAATTTTTCGTTTCAATTTTCAGCGCTTAAGAATATTGGCATTGTCCTTATTTTTCAGTTTTATCAAAACTAAGTCCACAGTTTCATTTAAAAATTGCTAATGGGGATACTTTAAGCTGGTGATGCTTCTAATTTGAGTTCATTTTAATTGTCCTTAACAATGGTATGGTTGGTGGATATATCGAGAAAGGAAGGAAAACAAAGGGGTAAAATGGAGATCACCGTGTTTACAGTTTTTTTCAGTGGAAAGGTCTGATAAAGATTGTTTCCCTTTGAACCCCTATAAAATCTCTTTCCTCCTTTCAAAATCAATCCATCATCCGAACATAGTGGACATGATAGAAGCTAGTGAAATTGAAGCTAACAAGGACAATCTGACACAAACATAAAATAATCACTTTGTGAAAGGGAAAATTACTCTCCAATAAGTTGAATTTTATGTATAAAAGATATAAATACACTTGTCTAAGATAGTCTTTCTTTTCATAGTGAAAAGAACTCATGTACAACATTTTGTTCCCTTTGCATTTCTTCCAGATCATCAGGCTGTTAAGGGGGAGTATCAAGTTAAATGCAAAGAACTACCGGGGTGAGACGGCTTTGAAAATCTACCAGAATCGTAGTGGCAATCAAGATCTTGCAAAGGAGTTACGTTCTCATGATCCCAACCACTCTTTATCAGAGTTTTTAGGGTGGAAACTAACTTACCATGAGAATTTTGTATTTAAATACGGCCTCCGAGATGAATCTATTCGCGATATAATCCTTCTAGTGGCTACCTTAATTACGACTGCCACTTACCAAGCCGTGCTCAGCCCTCCAGGAGGATACTGGGGGGAAAACTCTTCAAATTTCCGAGCCAAATCCACTGTCGTTACTGCCAATTCCAGCGGCATTGCTGCTGAAAAACCCATCAAGCCGGGCAAATGATCTTGAGCGGCTCAAATCTATACCAGTTCATGGCCCTCAACAGTTCGGTTTTCGTGTTGTCCATCGTCACAATCTGTTGGACCGCTGCTCCCCTATTGCCCCACAGTAACCTTGTTTACACGTTAACGCTTTATGTCGGTGTCGTCTACTTTGCTACCCTTTTCATTGAACTCCCGAAACCCGATGAGGTCGCAGGATACTCCATAACGGCTCTTCTTTTTGTCGTGATGCTCCTCTCGTGGGCGTTCCCAACGAAAAAGTGGCGCAACTACGACCGATTAGTACGTGGAATCGATGCCACAGGGAGACAAGTCGGCAACTTCCTAGAATTGAAGAACCGGAAATAGTTCGCAAGTATTATTTACTTTTTAAGTATTCTTCTTGCGTGTCCAACTATAATCTATATGTTTCTAGTCTTGAGGTTTGCAAGAGCTGGACTCTTCTTATTAGATGCGTGTAATGAACTCATCTATTAAGTATTCTTCTCCCTTGCGCAATATCATCTATGTTTCTAGTCTTGAGGTTTGTAAGAACTGGACTCTTCTTTTTAGTCTTGCTTGAAGTCCAGACTTCAAATAGCTATTTTTCCTGCTTCAATTTTGATGAGGTGAAAACAAAAAGCACTGAGTTGCAACTCACAAACACGAATGCCCAAAGTGTACACGCAGAAAAACCACAGACAGAAATCTCTTCGGGTTTTGTTATTTCTAGAAAGAGGCAAACTGCATTATCCTATAAAACATAACAGATGAAGTTGCAACCCTTTCTCTAAAAAATATTACCAGATAAAGTAACCGAAAAAGAAATGCTGAGAATATAACAAAAGCCTAGGAAAACCTAAAAATCAACTAGATCATGTGGTATCTTCCAATAAAAAATAATATATATCAACTCATTCAAAAACTTAAATATAATAGAAATAATAAACTCGTATGTAATATACTTGGTGAATATCCTAAACGAACTTGATTAAAGGAGGAAATATTAGATTCCCTATCCTAAATTCATCGAATAAAAGATGTAAATCCAAATTTAAGGCGTCTCCCATTACTCTCCCATTATCAGAAAAGAATCTCGGCCCCTATTTTTTTTTTTTAAATGTCGGGTTATCTAATAAAGCACATGTGCCAAAATCCTCTTGGAATTTCGAACCATATCTACAGAATCAATCAAAATTTCTTCCTTTAAGAAAATATCTCAACCGAACTATAATGTCGATCCATCGATTGATTTTTTCAATTGCCTCTCATAATGAAATCAACTCATAATGAAATCAATAATTGATTCTTCTGTTCTTCTTTCGATTTTCTATGACTCCAAATTCCTGTGACTGGATCTCATTTGTATCTAAATTCGGATCAACATGGGTTTTGGGGGTGTGTGTGGGGGGGGGGGGCGCTTTTCTGTAAAATGATTTCTCCATCGTCAAGGAAGACATGCTCACCTTGACATTCTTCCTCCAGCTTAAAATCCTCCAAATCCTTCTTTTTAAATTGGAATTCAAATACTTCTACTTCTTACTTCTGAGCTCAACAACCTTATCAACGACAATTATATAAGTGTCGGCCATTTATGGTTGTTGTTATCGAGGATAACATGAAGCTAGCTTCTTCAACTCGATCATCAATCCACGAAAATCGCCGCTTTAACATATTTCACAGGTTATGCTCGTTTCGTAATGGAACTTCAATTCATTATGTGAGAAGTCGTTTGACTCATGTCATAAGGTATATTAACTGCGAAGCTAGCTAACCCTTGCGAAAGGAATCCATCTCACAATCAACACAATCTTTGGGGTACGAAAAGAAAAGTATTCGGCTAAATTTGGCAGGGACTACTTACATCTGAATACTGGTGTGGAACCCATGCTATGCACGAATACGTCTCCAGACTCCTAAAGTATTTTTTTTAACTCCTTAATAATACATTACCTTTTAAGAAACTTGCTCTAACTGAGACTCCATTTGTTTTACGAAAAATGTGTCGTTTCTGGAAAATGTTTTCTCGAAAGCCATTTTCCAGGAAAATAATTATATTATCCGATGTTCGACCGAAACTTGAAAATGAACTAGAAAATATTTTCTGCCAATTTGGTTTGGAAAAATCGATTCGATTTTCCTCCATGCACTCACTTTAATGAATTTTTTATTTTCTTCATTCTTCTAAAAAAATGATTTTTATATTTTTTAATTATTTTTCTTTATGCTTTTTTCTTCTTTTTCTTTTTGTTCCCCTTCTTCTTCCCTGGCCGTTTGCTGGTCGTAAAGAAAAATAAAAAGAAAAAGTAATAAATATTCGAATTTAAAAATAAAAAATAAAAAAGAGGAAGAAGTGGGGACTAGTGAGAATGCGAGATAAGAAAGAGTGAGTAAGGAAAATGTTTTCCCTTATTTGAGAAGTGGAAGATATTTTCCCCATTTTAGAAGACTTTTTTTCCCTTCATAGAAAATGTTTTCCCAAGCCAATTCATTCTCCGTGAAACAAAGACCAAAAAAAAAAAAAATCTGAAAAATGTTCTTCTGAAAAAGATTTTCTGTGAAACAAATGAAGCTTAAATTTCTATCATATTTTCTATTTGGGATCTATGCATAAGTTTCACGACCCACTGCACACACATCCTATCTATGCCTCAAGCCTTTATGTTGTCTTTTGTTAACTATCAAAATTGAAGATGGTATCATTTAGGCAAGTAGTCAAAGCACTTTGCGTCTCCAAAATTCTCCTTTCTTTTCTTTCGTTTCCCGACAAAGAACGGAATAAAGACATGATATTAAAAACATTATATATATGATAATAAAGTGAAAATACAAAAAGGAGCCGACATGTAGCAAGACAAACACCCACCCCCCCCACAAAAAAAAAAAAAAGAGAGACAGAGACAGAGAAGAGAATAAAAGAGGTATGTTGTGTATGTGGCATAGAGCATATGTATTTAAAAAGATCATCACATAAACTACTTTTTGCTTGCTATTAATGATTATATTATGTTGTCATAAGGATTGGCAATTCATATTTAAGTGTCTTGATGAATTTCGTCATTGTGTTAATTCATGTAGTTGGAAAACACTATACTTTTGTTAACTATGCTATAAAATTTGCCTGCATTAAATTCGTGTTACCTCGAAGGGAAAATTACCAAAACAATTCTAAATTTATTATAATTTTTCCAATTTAGTCATAAATATTTTTCTTTTTGGCCAATTCAGTCATAAATATTTTGTAATTGTACTAATTTAGTCCATCCAATAAAATTTTGTTGGCCGATGCTAAGGTGGACACTAGTCGGCACCAGCCATCCATTTGACGATGACGTGTCAATTAGTAATATATTTTTATTTTTCAATTATTTATTTGTTTATCTCTCTCTCTCTCTCTCTCTCTCTCTATCTCTCTCTCTCTCTCTCTCTCTCTCTCTCTCTCTCTCTCTATCTCTCTATCTCTCTCTCTCTCTCTCTCTCTCTCTCTCTCTCTCTCTCTCTCTCTCTCCTCCTTCCTTCTTCCCCAGTCGATCACTAAGGTCAACCTCGCCTTGGTTGGGCTAGGCTTTGCTAAGGTTCGATGATTGGCTAGAGTAAGAAGGAAGGAGGAGAGAGAGAGAGATAAAAAAAGAAAATTGAAGAAAATAAATAAATAAATATTAAAAAATTGACACATCGGCACTGGCCATTCAAATTTGGCTGGATGGACTGACCGACACAATTATATTAAGTTTTAGAACTGAATTAGAAAAATTAAAATAGGTTTAGAACTGTTTTGATAATTTTTCCCACTTTCGAATTATCCACATAATAGTATATAAATATGTTAATTCGTGTTAGAAATTGCCATCCTTATGGCACCAACAATAAAAACAGATTTAAGGGTATGGATTTTACGTTCAAACATTGGTAACACATTTCTCAAGGGTTATTTTAAGAGCATGTTGGATTTATGTTAGATTTACTCTCTTTTTTCGGCCTGCTTTCTTCTTCTGTTTCCCAATACTCTTCGTTGGCAATGTAGCACTTCGCTTCTTCTTATCGACTACCAGCGCTTGCCTTTTTAATCGTCCGAGGGAGTCATCATATTTTCGACATGTAGAAAACAAAAAAGAGACATTACTCTTCTTTTCACAAATGGTGTTTAATCATTAATATTTATAATTATTTGAAAGTACCAATATTTATTTGTACTTCCAACATTACTAATTGTTTTCCTAATTATCAATGTTAGCTTGTCTAAGTTACCAAAGTGGTAAGCTACTAAATTTATTCAAGATTACCAACTTTAATTTAAGTGACTTATTCATCTTTCCCTCATTAAATCACTTGAGCTTAATGACTTTCGTTTGAGTCACTTGTTCACTTTTATTTAATTATTTTGATATTACCAATTGTTGCAATAAAGTACCAACATATGTTTGCGCAGCTCACCAACCGATGAGGCTGCTAATTATTATATGAAATTACTAACTCTTATTTGAGTCTACTTGCCGACGTTTATCTAATTGCTACAAAATTACCAACTATTTCAATAGTTCGCCAACCTTTATTTCAAAACTTGGTTTAAATTTACCAATTCTTATACCAAATTTCCACTTATTTCAAAATTACCAATTCTCCCATTAATTGACTAAAATTTATTTGTAGAGCTTAAATTATAGACTATTATATGAAATAACCAACTTTATTTTAATACCTTGTCAATGTTTATTTGATTTTTTTTTTCAAAAATAGTTTCAATAATTTAAGGACATTTAATTGTGGATCCTAAAATGTGTTAAAATCACTCATTCTTATATAAAATTAGCAACTCTTTGTTTCAGTTTACTTACCAAAGTTTATTTGATTATTTTTTTTGTCGGTATATGATTAATTTAAAAGTACCAATTATTCCAATAATTTAACGATATTTATTTGGGGAGATTGCCATCTGGTTAAAGTTACCGAGACTTATGACCAAAAAAAAATGTTACCGAGACTCTTACATGAAGTTTTTCTTTCCTTTTGGCTTTTGGTGCGTTTCTTGTGGTTCCACGGCACTCCCACACTCTTTTGACTTCCTTGTCTTTTGAGTGTTTGTTCTTGTTGGTGCCAAGCCTCCTTATTTGTACATTCTTTTGGTAAAATCTATATGTTACTTACCTTTTACCCAAAAAAAAAAAAAAAAAAAACTCTTACATGAAGTTACTTGCTCTATTTGAGTCATACAAAAGTACACTTGATTGTTTTGAATTATCAATTGTTCCAAAAATTTACCTAGATTCATATGGAAAGCTTATTGATGTATTAAGGTCATCAACTCTTGTAAGAAATTACCAATTGTTATTTGAATCTACTTACCAGCGTTTCTTTGATTGTTTCAGAAGTACCAAGTATTCCTAAAATCCACCAACATCTTTTTTAGGAGCTCATCAACTATTTGTAGTTACCAAACGCTTTCCCAAATCATCGACTCTTCAAGTAATTTAACAATATTTATTTGTGAAACTTGAGTAACAAATTCTAGACTAAGTTACGATCTTAACTTAAGTCTGTTGTAATCATTTATATGGTTGTTTCGAAATTCCAAACAAAGTCGACTTTTGATAATCATAGGATATGAGATATTTAAGTTTAAATATCTAACCTCTCCCCAAAATAAGCTAGTAGTTATATAAACTATTTTGCATTACGGTTTTGCAATTTGTCGTATGATTGAAACTCAAGGGCTAAAAGCTTTGATATTAAAAGCAAGTGAACTATGACAACAGCCGTCTGATTTATGATTATGGAAAGCTTCACTGCCAATTACATTAAAGATGAGCAAGTGATGAAGAACCCACTAATGATTCACCAGTTTCTAAATAAATTGTCAAATTTGTCTTGCACCCATGATTTGAAGAGCTTAATTTTTTGAGCTAATTTGATGTTAAACTTGAAACTTGAAATCTTCATTTAGGAAACTAATATAGTAATGAGAAGAGAACTCGCATCCAATTATTTAATTGAATTAATGAACTGATGCGAGGTCTTGAGCTCTAGGAGATGATCCTGTGCTTGGGTTTTATAATTGAACTCGTTTTAAATAAAGGAGGAAGAAGGTCCAGTACTATTAGGACGCACATGACAAAATTTCTATTTTTCGATTTCTCTCGTTTCTCTGTTCCCCGGAACAGGTTTGAAATAAAAATCCATTTAGTAATATAATTTGATTTATCTATTCCCGAAACAGATTTCTATTCCAAAAATAAAGAAATCGAAGAAATCATAAGCTAAAATTTTTAACTTCTCGGTTTAAAATAGAAATCGAAGTGAAATCAAACCATATAAAAGAACCTTGCACTTTCTTGCTAACTTAATTCACTCATAACCACAACTTCACAAATTATTTGCTAATTTTCTTTTTCTTATTTTACTAATTTTTTTTTTTCATTTTTTTTCATTTTTTTTTTTTTGATAACTTTCTCTTTAGGATGAAAGGCAATCGAATGGGTCCCCAATTTTCAAAAATGACCAAAGTTCTTAAATGCTTACTTAAAAACAATGGGGCTCTTTCCTTCTAGAAAGTGCACGCGCATCGCCAGTTGAAGAAAAAGTTCTTACACAATAAATGAATAAAAAACGTGCCTAGAAATTTAACATTGTTTCTTTACAGATTCAAAATTCTTGCAAAATCAAAATAATTAGATTGTTACACAATCTTGAATTTTAATTCAGAGGCAAGAGATTCGAGAGGGCCATTAAAGGTTCATTGAGCAACAATAAAGAAATTAGGGATGAACAACTGGACCGATTCAATTCGAGAATCAAAATAAACTAACCTTTCCTCGATTGGTTCCTAACCATAAATGTTACTTCAAGGTAGAATTCTCATAAATTCCTTTACACCATCAATTTTATTTTGTTGATAATTTTGGATAATACTAGTCTTTGATAAAATGACAAGACTGTATAGGCACCATTGATGGCACCCATATTCATGCTTCCGCAGTACTTGTTTGAACCTATGCAAGATGAGCTTGCAAACGATACATTAACCGAGGAGGGAAATCAAATAAATACGCTTAGAAAAACCATTGCCAATAAAATGGCAATGGATAATAATATGCCAGAAATTCCATGAAATTGTATTTTCAATTTTATTATTTTGTATTTGAGGATTTCCTATGTTGTTATTTGATCAATTTCTATTCCCAGAAATAGAATTTTATTCCGTTATCAAATGGATTTATGTTTCAGAAATAGAAATTTTGAGTCGTTATTAAACGGGTTTCTTTGCTTAGAAACTTGTCCGGGGAATAGAAATTGAGAAATTAATTTATAGCCAGAAATCAATTTCTGGAATAGAAATTTTGTCATGCACGGCCTTAGCTCCTCAAATGTATGATTACTTTCTGCAATTTATCTTCTTTAGTTTGGGATATGGCAAGTAAAGTGTGACTGATTTTATATTACCTTGGAAAGATTCGGTGGGTTGATGGGAAGGAAGTGGCACTTTTGTTTTCACTGTTTTCCCCCTTATTTATATTGCTTTCAGCTTTATTCGCTCTTTATTTTACTTGGAGAAATAAAAAGAGGAGAAAAGGGAAAATCATAATGCAGCTTTAAAAATAAAAAATTATTATAAAATAGGGGTAAAAAAAACATGGCTTAATAAATAACAAACACTATTCCTATAAGATCAAGCAAAGAATAATGAAGCTTTAGAAATGATTATGCATCGCATTCACTCATTTCAAGGCATTGCATCTATCCCAACAAATCATAAAATATACTCAATATCATAGATAATGTATTATATTATAGCCAACATATGTCAAACTCATCCTATGCCCCTATTAAGAATGCCTTGGTCACGCTTCGCCAGGCAATAAGGCACGACAACCATATCTGCTATTGTTAAGTCCCAAAAATCACTTTGTTCTAATTAAGTCTCGAAAAGCACATTAACTGTGATGAAGTCCCAAAATAGAATCGGTCCGTACACATGTACATCATGTCATGTCCCAATACGTTGGTTGATTACGAGCATCAAATCGAAATCACAATATGAAAAACATTCCATCCAAAATATTTCCAGCCAAAGGCTCCAAAATATTAAATTCTTGAATCGGTTCTTAGAAAGAGCGTACCATATAGTATAGTTTTGCCTTCTCGATGAATCATGTCATGCAATTCTTGCAAAATATAATAACAAGCAAAAGAGTGAAAGTGGTAAAGCGAGAGGATCGTAAAATTACAAGACTGCAATTTCCTAAGAATCTGACCAGTATGTACCGCTCCGAGTCTAAGATATGTGGGCCCCACTCACTCCCGCCGGCCGCTGGGCCCACCTGTATACCTGTTGACTCCCGTAAATTAAATATTCATTAAATCGTGGCACTATATAATATTATGCTTTTGCAAGTTCGCTACTTCATATCATCACCAAGCAAAGCCCCTCTTCCGCTCCCACGTTTCCCTAGTAACACGATGGCTAGGGGTCTGCCTGAAAAAGAAGAAAGAGAGGCTAGGGAGTCTTGGCTTCAACAAGCAATAGCAAATGATGATGTTGATGAGCTACACAACTTAATCGTGGAGGAGTGACAACTTCTTAGATCGTGTGTCTGAGGACCCCTTCTCAAATACTCCACTACACATTGCCGCTGCTACTAGGAAAACCCAAATGGTCATGGAGGTAGCCATCTTGAGGCCTTCATTTGCTTGAAAGCTGAATCCAGAGGGTTACAGCCCCATGCACTTGGCTTTGCAACACAAGCATTATCGCACTGTAAGGGCACTGATGACCCTTGATTTTGAGTTGTTGCATGTTCAAGGACGATGCGGGTTCACCCCTTTGCACTACATTGCCAGGAAAAAAGGAGACGATGAGCTATAGCTCTTAGTTGAATTCCTTTGTGTTTGTAAATCATCCATTGAAGACTTGACGAGCCCATGTGAGACCGTGGTTCACATTGCCGTCAAGAATCACAACCTCAAAGCATTCGAGATTGGATGGCTTACTCGAGTTCATCTGATAAGAATCTTGAAATGGAAAAATCAAGATGGTAACACCACCTTACATATTGCTGCGAATGAAAGGCAACCCAAGGTATGCTTATTCAATTTTCCTAGTTTTTTTGTTTTTATTGTTCGATCCTTGAATTTGACGTGATATAATCTAGGAACAAATGTTATGATAATGAAATAATGTGAATTGAAAGTACATGGATTTAGAAACATTCAGAGAGAGGAGACTCGAATTACAAATTGTGCCACAATATATGATGTATTATTATCATTCAACCGTTAACATTTGTCTGTAAGTATCTATTTGACCATTGACATTTGAAGTTGTATAGCATGGTGTTGAACATATAGAAAGTGTTCATAAATTTGCTCGTTTGGAGTGATCCAGCGAAAACACAAGAAAGGATCAATAGAAATGATTAATCGATGTGATATATTATAGGAGAATATTGTGACGATTAAATCGTATTGTAGTATACACAAAAAAAAAAAAAAAAAAATACACATCCTTCTACAAATCAGTTGTGTTTTCGTATGAGTAATATACAATATCACAATATTGTTCGACTTCATGTCTCTTGATATCATAAAAACAAACTTTTGCCAATAATCTTCGGCAAAAACCCACCTCTTAAGTGGATTATGATATGTAATGTTTATTAAGAAGGAAAATTGTTAACCGTTGAATTCACATATAAAAGTTAATATTTGTCGATTTGATCTCTCTCTCTCTCTCTCTCTCTCCCTTTTTATGTCCTCATTGAGTCCTGCTCAATCATTGCCCATTTTTCTCTCTTGTTGAACTTCCCACCTTCGCACACAATTATTTTTATTAAAAAAAAAAAAGACTTATCGTGGTTGGTTTCACAATCTTTTGGTATTACTTTGAATTCTCTCTCTATATATGTCAGTTAAGTAAGTAGAAATAGCATAGGAGTTCGATTTAATTAAAGAAAATATAATTTTAATCTATTCATTGCCACAAATCTCATATGCGTCTTACCTAAGCGAGATGGAATGAGTGGGATATGAATCGCTTCAAGCAATCAAGGGATCGTACAATGTGCAATTAATGACCTCCGTGAATGCATAAACCGTTTTCTATAAAGAAATAATAGAAGTGAGAGAAGTACGTAATATATGATATGCTGTTGAACTTTGGTATCACATGGAACTATGATGTGTACATTAGAATGTGTACGGAAAATTGGGAAAGAATTGACGCATTTAAGTATAAGAGAAGGGAAATAGCGTCCATTATCTGTACTATTTCGTTCTAAAGAAATTTGTGATATTAACTTTGATATGGAAATTATTTAAAAAGTCCTAAATTTATTGCACTTATACTAATTCAATCATAAACCTTTCAAGTTTGTCAATTCAGTCCTAAACATTTTCACTTTCTACCAATTGAGTTCATCCCATCATTTTTTGTCGGAAATTGCTGATGTGGACACCAACAATGCCACGTAGGATTGTCAACACTAACGTGGACAAAATTTAATAATATTTTAATTTTTTTAATTCTTTCTTTTTTTTTTTTTTTTTTTCCTTTTTTGCTTTTTTTCTCCATTTGGCTTGTGGCCAACCTCCAGCCACAGGCGATGAAAAGCCACCAACCACAGGCAATGGCCGGCCACCAACCATGTTTGGTTGACTGGCCTTGCCTGCCACAAGCAAGGCATGACCAGGCGAGGGTGAGCCTAGGCGAGGGGAGCCCTTGCCCTATTGAGGCTCGACGAGGGTCGGCCTCACCTCGCCAAGCCAGGTGAAGCCAACCCTCACCCTGGCTTGGGCGACGATTGGCCTCGCCAAATTTGGCATGGGCCAACGCCATACGAGGCCGCCCTGGCCTCGGTGACGGCCGACCTTGCTAAATCTGACATGAGCAAGGTGAGACTAGCAAGGGCTAGATCTAGCCTCGGCAACAACCAGCCATGCCAAATTTGGTTCGCCTAGGCCAAATCTAGCGAGGCCAACCATCGCCTAGGTCAAGGCAACCTTGCCTGGCATCGCCTTCGTTGAGCTGACACCCTATGAGCCCACCATGGCCTAGGCAATGGTCAACGTTGCTTGGTCTAGGCAAGGGTCAGCCTTGCATAACCTGGGCAAGGCAAGGCGGACCCTTGCCGAGCCTCGATAAGGCAAGGGGTCCCCTCACCCAGCCGCGCCTCGCTTGTGGCGGGCAAGGCTCGTCAACTTGGCATGGCCGATGGCCGGCCATTGGCCAAATGGAGAAGATGCAAAAAAAAAAAAAAAAAAAAAAAAAAAAAAAAATGAAAGGGAAGAAAAAAATGCAAAAAAAAAAAAATAAGACAAAAATAAGACAAATAATATAAAATTTTAAAAATATTAAAATATTATTTAAAATTGACCACGTCAACACTAGCAATCCTACGTGGTTGCGCCAACATTCATGTCAATAATCTCAAGTCAAAATTTCTCGGATTGACTCAATTGGTAAGATATGAAAATGTTTAAGATTAAATTGACAAAATTGAAAATTTTAGAGTTGAATTGACAAAAGTATAATAGGTTAGGACTTTTTGGACAATTTTCCGTAACTTTGACATAAATAAACGCTTGGATTGTGTTCAACACAAAACAAAGAAGAAGAGGAATTAGGAGGGATGGATGTAGTAACTCCTCCCCCAATCTTCTATTCTAATTCTCTTTTTGACCATTTTCCCGTGCATAAGGTCACTGCGGGATAGGCTCAACCCTTTACAATGAATCCACTTTTTATAGGTTGGTCCATTCTTTTATCTAAGGTAGTCTTCTTCTTCATAGAAAAACAAAATCATATACAAATGTAATTAAATCTTAAATCTTTTCAATTGACATGATTAAATACTAAACTTTTGTGCTAGATTGTAGCCATTCAAGTCATCACTTATGTTTGACAAAAAAAAAAAGTCATCGCTTATGTGGATTTGCCTATATTGCACCTCACATGGGCAATTCCTAACCATCGCAAAAATAATTTTGAGTGAAAAGGCTTTGTTATATTGGTTGAAATGACGGCATTTAATACAAAAGGTCTAGTAAACTTTCTTCCATTGTACATGGGCCGTTGCATCGCTAGCATGGTGGCATGAGCTCATCTTGTGCACAATAGTAAAGCTTGTCAAAGCAATGATTTAACTTGAAGGGGTACGTACTTCATTTTGATTCCTTTTGCTTTTCTTCCAATGATCATGTCATTAAGTGAGCATATGGATGTAAACGCGACGAACTTACTTAATAAGACTGCTCTGGAAATCTTCCAAGTGAATTCTAGTAGCGATCAATATGTTGTGAAGAGGTTATGCCGCCATGAAGGATGTCTACCAAGATTTTGTATTCCTACCCTCTCTCTACCAAAGCTTTTCGGCGCGAGAATAACTTTTCTTGAGATATGGGAGTCATTTTTCTATGTCCAAGATAAATCTGCTCGCGAAGTAATCTTTATAGTGTCTACCTTAGTGGTTCCCGCCACTTACCAAGCTTCTCTCAGTCCTCCGGGAGGATACTGGCAGGCTTCCTCTTCAAATCCCCTGACCAATTCCACTAAAATTGCTCATGGAAAACCACATCAGGCTAGAAAGATGATCCTCAGCGGCTCAAATCTATATCGTTTCACTTTACTCAACAGCGGGGCTTTTCTCACCTCCTTTTGCATAATCTTTGCCGCCACTGTTCCGTTGTTTCCTGACACTACTGGGGTTTGCTGTTCTATGTTTATTCTCGCCGATAACTACCTTTTATCCCTTAAAATGGGATTCCAGAACACTGATGTTGGACCAAATCTGATAGTGGGTTTTTTCATGGCGACAATGTCCGTCTTCATTTTATTATCCGGTCTGATATGGCCAAAGCGTGCCCTAGTCCAACAACAAATCAATGCCACAAGGAGACACGTCGGCAACTTCCGAAGATCGGAGGATCAGGGATAATTCCCATGCATATTTTACTTTAACTTCTCTTATCACTCATGCATATCACGCATGTTTCTTGTCTTGAGGTTTGCAAGGACTACTCTTTTGTAGTAGCTGCAAGTGATGGACTTGTGCAGCAATTTGTTAATACTGAGAGGCTTTACTCTTACTTGAAGTCGAGACTTTGAATAGCCTTTTTTTTTCCTAATTTAGACTTCAATGCATTGGAAATGAACATCATTGAGTTACAACTTCCAAACACGAACACGCGAAGCGTCCATACACAAAACGCAAGACGGAAATCTCTTCAACTTTTTAATTTTTAGAAAGAGACAAACTGGATGATTTTATAAACACGGCGAATAAACACAGTAGCAACCGTTTTTTCTAAAAGTTACTTCTAAATAAAGTAACAGAAAAAAAAAAAAAACTACTGAGAATATAGCAAAAGCCTAGCCAAATTATTAAAAAAAAAAAAAAAAAAGATCCATGATATCTTCTAATCAGTCTTCTAATCAGAATATTATATTTTAACACATAGTTAAAATAATGGAATTAATAAATTCAATTATTCTACACTACAACCCCCTGCCCCACAAAAAAAAAAAAATTATTATTATATACTCTAAACCAGCTTAATTAAAGAAGGAAAAATCAAATTTCAATATCCTAAATTCATCAAATAAAAGATGTAAATCCAAACTTAAGGCTTCCCACATCATAATCCCTTTCTCAGGAAAAAAAAAAAAAAGCTCGGCCTCTATTGCTTGATGTCGGGTTATCTTACAAGCCACTCTCAAGCGACGTCCCCATCTCGAGCGACGTCCTCCATGGAAGGTCCTACGTATTTTATTTTTTTTTCTTTAGACAAATCTCAGCCGAAGCTCACGCTGCAGCCGAGCTACCACCCTCCATCGGGCAGTCACTCCAACTGCCACTCATCGGCTGACCTTCCCACTACCGAATGCCCAAAGCAGTGAAGGAATTGAAGTTTTTTTCAAAGAAAAAATTAAAAAAAAAAAAAATCAGAATTTTTAATTAATTTTTTAACCCGAAAATAGGGGTCTGGACTCTGAGTATGGGCTATGGTCTGGTCCATGAGCTGGGTTCATGAACACAAAAGCTTGAAGAGTGGAATGGGCTCACTGGAATCAAGCCCAATTCTGCCACAACAAAACCAAGTCCATGCCCACTTCAGTTAATTCAAACCCAGCCCAAACAAACCAGACCCAACTCACCAAACTGCAACTAAGGCCCAACACTTAGGCCTAAAGCCACTCCAGCCCACACTCAAAATGGCCCACGTCATCATAGTTTCTACTTTCGATAAGCATGATGTCCTTTCTTCTTCGCGTCGTTTTCCTCACGACGTCCCTTCTCGAGCGACGTCCTTCACCCGAAGCTCCTCCATTTTTATTTTATTTTTTAACACAAACTTCGGCCAAAGATCAAGCCGCCGCCGAGCTACCACTCTCCACCGGGCGGTCACTCTGACTACCACTGGTCGGCCGAACTCCCTGCCGCTGGACGCCCAAAACAATGAAGCCCGCGGCCTCCGATGACTGCTATGACGGCCACCAAGGACCGACCAGCTCTTAGCCACCCCTACGCACTCACTGACCGGAGTGTCACCATCGTTCCGAAACAGACCATGCCCGGAGAAAAAAACTATGGATCTCGTTCGGATATTTTGTCGAATAGGTAGCATATGCTACGGAAACATGAGATCTTTGGCTCGACCGAAGACCAGAACCCACGACAACAACAGCACACACAGCAGCAGCAAAAAGAAGGACGGACGGGGCCGGAGTTCGCGTCAGCCGGATGGCCGCGAGCTCCGGCCCATTGTGCCCAAAGAAGGCAAAAACAGAGTCGAGGCTTACCGGACTTTGGAGTAGGAAAGGAGGCATGGTGGCGGGTTGTCAGCCGTGCAGTGGCCGGTGGTCTCTCCCTCCAACTCTCTTCCCTCATTCACGCTCTTTTTCTAATCATCTGAGTGTCATATTATTTTTTAATCGATAACTTGAGTATCATAATTTTTTAAAACATATTTATTATAAGTTCCATGCCACATTGAATTTCCAACACTTCGGCGAACGTTTTTTTTTTTTTTTAAAATGATAGAGCACTCAAATATTCAATTGAAAGTTATGGCACTCAAATGAACATTTTTTAGAAATCATTTCACTCAAGTGATTGAAAAAAAAAATTATGGCACTTAGGTGAGCGTCCTAAGAAAATTATCACTTGTGATGTTCTTATCCCCTTAAACTTATATGGCATGAGCCAACAGCGGCAACAGAAATTCAAGGGAATATACTTCATTTTGTGCCCTTTGCATTTCTTCCAGATCATCAAGCTGTTGATTGGGTATGTCAAAATAGATGAGAAGAACTTCCAGGGTAAGACGGCTTTAGATATCTTCGAAGAGAATCCTAGTGGCGATCAAATTCTTGAAAAGAGGTTACACCGTAGAGGACGTATAGTAAGACTTCTTCCTCCCAACCGCTCTCTATCAGAGTTTTTAAGCATGGAACCAACTTTCTTTGAGAAGATCACATCTTTGTTTGGCCTCCAAAATGAATCCGCTCGCAATATAATCCTTTTATCGGCTACCCTAATTACGACTGCCACTTACCAAGCCGCGGTCATTCCTCCAGGAGGTTACTGGCAGGAAAACTCTTCTAATCCCCCAGCCAACTCCATCGCCCCCATTGCTGTCGAGAAACCACATCAAGCCGGAAACATTATCCTGGACGGCTCGAAACTCTACCAGTTCATGGTCCTCAACAGTATGGTTTTCTTGGCCTCCATCGTCACAATCTGGATCGCCGCTATTCCCCTACTGCCCCACACTCTCCCGGTTTACTTGCTAATGCTGATTCTCAGCGGTGCCTACTTTGCTACCGCTATAATCGAATTCCCGAAATCCGACGAGGTCACAGGAATTATCATCACGGCAATTAATAGGTACTTGCTGCTTGTCGGGTTGGTGCTCCCCATGTACCTGTGGCTAAACTACAGCCGATTTCTACGCGGAATCGATACCGCGAGGAGACGCGTCGGCAAGTTCCTAGAATTGAAGGATCAGAAATAGTTTGCAAGTATTGTTTACTTTTGAGTACTCTTCTCGCGTATGCAATATAATCTATGTTTCTAGTGCTGAGGTTTGTAAGAACTAGACTCTTCTTATTAGTTGCATGTAATAGTTCTTATTAATTAATTAATCCCTATTAACCCTTAATCTCGCTTAAGATTCGAGATTTTGAATAGCTGTTTTCCTGATTCAACTTCAAAAAATGACGCACTGGGAGCAAAAAGCACAGAGTTGCAACTAGTAAGTATGAATGCTCGAAGTGTACATGCATAAAACACGCAGAGCAAAATTTCTTAATTTTTTCATAATTTCTGAAAAGAGTTAAACTGCGTGGTCTGATAAAATAAAGCAACAAATAAACATGGTTACAACACTTTTTCTAGACATTACAATTCAATCAAATAACAAAAACTAAATATCGAGAATATAACAAAAGGCTAGCTAAACCTTAAAAAACAACTAGATCCAACGGTGTCTTCTAATAAAAAATAGATATCTTAATGCGTTTAGAAATTTAAAATAATTAAGAAAATATTCAAATATGCTATATTAAGTGATTATCCTAAAGTAACTTAATTAAAGAAGGAAATATCAAATTTCAAAATCCTAAATTCATCAAATGAAAAATATAAATCCGAGCTTGAGGTTCCCCACATTATTCTTCCTTAATCAAGGAAAAGCTCAACCTCGAGTTATTTACATATCTAATAAAGGATATTTACTACGATTGTATTGGAATTTGGAACCATATCTGCAAAATCGATCAAAATTTCTTGCTTTAAGGGCGGATCCCAACCAAACTTTCCACGTCGATCTATCAATTGATTCTTTAAATTTAATGGTATAATGAAATCAATTTTGGATCTACTATTATTCTTTCCACTTTCTGTCGCTTCGAATTTCTCTGTTCGATACTCATCTGCATCTAAATTCAGATCAACATGAGAGAGGCTTTTCTCCAAAATCATTTCTTAATCTTCACGGAAGACGTGCTCAACCTGAGATTTTTTTGAAAGGAATACAAAAACTTGCACACTTTTCTCCTGAGGCTCAACAACAACCTTATCAGAGGGCAATTATTAAAGTATCGATCAATTTTTGGTTGTTGTTATCGAGGATAACATGAAGCTGGCTTGTTCAGCTCGATCGTCAATCCATCGCCACCTTTGCAGATTTCACAGTTATGCCACGTCCAAATTGTTGCTTTACCTGCTCTTTTCCGCTCAACCTGCACTTGATCCCACAAAAATTGAAAGCATCTCCCTCCAATCTACAAAGCTAAGGGGCTTGTCGATACTTGGATACGCAAATGCAATGGAAAAAGTGATCCACCTCTACAATAAATTCTTTCAGGTTCTAACATCCATTAATACAGGATCCCTGCAGCGAATCAATTAAACTCTCTTAGACTATGGTAATGGTCGCAATCCTTGGTGGTAATCTCCATGACAAGCTCAACCAAGCCGACCGCCCGTCAGTCGTAACCACCTCAAGGAGTTATTGGGACTTATTGCGGGATAATCACTACGCCGGTCACCACAGAACATAACTTAGGAGTTATTGGGGGGGGGTAATCACTACACCGGTCACCACAGAACATTAACTCCTTGAGGTGATGGTCGCGATTATTATGACACCGGTTAATAGATAAACAGGACGTGCCGTTATTCGGACCACCAAAAATAGATGCATCTAATGATTTGCCCCAGGATCAATTTTTCCGTGGCGACACTTCTCTGTCCCAGCTAGGTTTCTCTCCAGCCCTAGGACACCAAGTCAGTCTGCAATGCATCCCATCAAATTGTTGCTCCAGGTTCTGTTCGGATGCTCAGCGTTGCAAGTTTGGGCCCCCAATCTTTTTCAAAGAGGCAATTATTGCCGTTGTCTTCTGTTGCGACCTAAAATTTCGGATGCATCATTTAAGTTTTAGACTAATGAACTGTTAAGTATAAACTTAAGTCGAGTTCTCCCAAGCCCATACCAATTTGCAACTTAATTTTTTTTTTTTTTAACATGAATTTTATCTAGGAATCGCTACTAATCAGTTTTCAATAAATCGATTAGACACTTAAGTAAAATAATGGGATAATTATTTTACTTTCACGAACTAGAGGCTTTGGATATGAAAACTTGATTACACTAGAATGCCTTATCGGTATCATTCTTTTATTTTAAAATTGTTTTTGAAAGACAACTTAGATTTATTTTAAGCTAAATTTCTATCATGCAATAAGGTGATCACATGGGTGTTCAAACATTTTAAACACTCAAAAATTAAAAAAATTACATCAAAAGAAATAAACACACAAAGCAAATAAATTTTTGGGGTTTTCTTTTATCTTGAATTTAAAATATGCACTTTAACTACATGACCTAATTTTACTAATAAACAAATTCTAATTAAATGAACCTATAATACAAATTAATTAACATGCACCTAATATTTTTGTATTTTTTTTATTGAAATTCAGAGTTAATAAAAACCCTAATTAAACTATCTAAAATGAACAATTTTCTAAATTATTTTAGGGATTAATTTGACTTAAACCCTATCCTATCTTAGAAAACTATATATTTTTTTTAAAAGGGACTATTAAAATATGCAAACTTTATCTAAGACCTTATTTTAAAAGGTTATTTTGATCCGACCCTAATCTATTTCAAAAATCATCTGAACATGCAAATATAAATTCCAACCTTAATTTGCTAAACCTGCACATTCCTATGCAAGATTTAATCTTTTGATTTTTTTTTATTTTTTTTTAGTGTTTTTCCAAGACAAGCAATTATGAAATTACATTTAAACTAATCAAGATATCCACCAAATAAATGATTAAAATAATCGAAAAAATAATATGTTGTCTCATGAAATAAATTAATGATTACTCTAACCTTAAAAATCAAAATGACATATTAAAGATGGTTAAAATAATATCAAAATACCTAAAAATTAAAAATTTGATCCGAAGTCTTACGGATCAAATTAATAATTACAATAATTTTGGGCAAGACCCCTGCGGTTAAAGCCTAAATTATACAAATAATTAGCATTAATATATCATGTTCTAACTTAAGCAATAACAACATTTAAAAAATAAATAAATAAATGAATAAAAATAGAATAAAAAATGAAAAAATAAACCACCTAAGGGGGTATTGCAGGGAGGACAGCAGCGCGATGGGGTGTACGCGGCGACGGGGAGGTCGGATGGCCAGTGTTGGAGCTCCGGCAAGGGCAGAGATGCTATGGCGTCGGCGACGGGAGGCGCGGGCGAGTGTGCAGGGTGTCGACGACGGGAGGTGCGGGCGGAGAGACGCGCGGTCGTCGGCGCTCGGAGTTGCGGTGGTGCTGGTATTGCAGTGGCGTCGGGGCGAGCTCGCGGGTGCAGAGGCGCGGCGGCGTCGGTTGCTGCAGAGGCGGAGTCGCGGTGGGGTCGGGCTCCGGCGAAGGGGAAAACCGGCGTTGCAGCGGTTCGGGTTCTGGCTCGCGGGCGGAGGCGAACGGTGGCCGGATCAGCGGGTAGCAGGGAGCGTCGGCGGGGGTGCTCGTGAGTTGCAGATCACAGGCTTCAGGTGGCCGGGCACGCAGAGGCAGCGCGGCGGGCGAGCGTCGAGGTCGCGGGCGGTCGGAGCGGCGTCGGGTCGTCGTGGGTCGGTACGGCGGAGCAGGGCTGCTGGCGGTGCTGCGGGCGAGCAGTGGAGGCGGCGTCGTCTTCGCGGCCTCTGGGTGGAAGCAGCGACGCAAGCTCGCTGGCGGAGGAGGGTTCCGGCGGCAGGCGGAACGGCGGGCGGAGGCGCGGTGGCGCGAGGGTACCGGCTGCGCGGTGTGGCGGTGCGGCGCAAGCGCGGTGCGGGCGCAGGGCCGGCGCGGACAGGCGGTCGGCCTCCCGAGGAAGATGAACAGTTATTTTTTTTTTTTTTTCACCTGTCCACTCGCACGTTTCCCTTTCTGCTGGCGTGTACTTCTTCAGTCAAAAAGAAAGACACTTCCTTTTGACTTTTCCCTTCTCACCAAAACAAAAGAATTTTTTTCTTTTGAACTTTTGAACTCAAAAATTCGAAGGAAAAAGCCCCCTCCCGTTTTTTGCTCTAAAAGTTTTTTTTCCAATTCCTCCCCTATTCTTCACGAATCACCCTCTTTATAGCGATTCTAGACGCCACTTTTTCATAGCAATTTTCGTGCTTCCATCTTCTGTTGCATTAATTCATGATTGCAAATCGGAGCGTGATTTCACGATTAGCTCGATTTTACTTAAATTCCTTCCATTTTATAAAAATTCTTTCCATTTACTCACTTGATTTCCTAATTGCTTTCGCATTTATTTAAATCTGAATATTCATCATAATTTCAAACTTCTATGCATAATCAATCGATTGATTTTCCCATATTTTACTTTTATTTGCTCTAATGCAATTTTATTTCTTTTCTTTTTTTTTTTTTCTTCTTCTTCTTTTAAATCTTTTTTTTTTCTTTTTAGAGCTTAAAAATTAATTCTTAATTTTTTTTTTATGAACAAATAATTGAATCGCAAAATTTAGGTGTCAACATTTTCGTTGCCAAACATAACGTTCAATGTTCCATATTCTAATATCAACCAATGCAGTGGAAATGAAAAGCATGAGTCACAACTCTCACACACATGCATGCCTGAAACGTTTATGCATGAAGGGCCTAGTGAGAAATCTCTTGATGCCAACACAATGATGATGTTGGTATATTCGTTGTTGGTTGCAGGCAATCGGGGAAGGTAAGAAGCGGCAACGATATGCACTGGTGGTGATGGTGATTTTGTTGTTGGTTGCAAGTAATTTGAGAAGCTAAAAGCAAAGAAGCGGTGGCACGTTGAACAAGCTGCAGAAGGACGCAATGGTGGTCGTGATTGGTGGTTTTGTTTTGGGTCCACGGGGTAAGAAGCGAGGTGAGGGGTCGAAAGCATGCGTCCACAATAAACCCACGAGAGAGAGTGAGTGGGGCTAAATTAGATTAGGTGAGGCTTGGCCTTGCCTAGCGGGGAGACGGAACCGGCCCTCTTTTTGCCACCATCAACCCGAGGTTTTGAGGGTTTGAGATCTAAAGCCTTGGATTTGGTCTTGGTCTTGGAGATCTTGGCCATGGCCTAAATCAACTTCTCCCGCTTGGCATGGAGCTTCTGGATGCTACCCTCGATGTAGCCCTGGAGGCAGAGGTGCTGGAAGCTGAGGTCGCCCATCAACCAGTGAGAGGCTGAGCCTAGCCGGCCACCGGCGAGGTCAACCCTTGCCTTGGTTGGGTGAAGCCTCGCCAGATCCAGCAATGGCAGCCTCACCAAATCTGGCGATGGCAGCCTCTCCCAGGGACAGCGAGACTTGCCCTCGCCATGGCTGAGTGAGGCCAACCCTCACTAGATATGGTGATGGCGGCCTTGTCATCACTGGGCGAGGCTCACTTTTGCCAGTGGTCGGCGAGGTCAGAGGAAGGAGAAGATGGGGAAAAAAATAAAAAAATTCAAAAATTCAAAATAAAATTAGAAAATTGGAAAAAATATTTAAAAATTGCCACATCAACATTCGCTAGCCAGCTGCCCTCGGCCGGCGTTTACATCAATGTCGGCCAACCAATTTTGGTCGGATGGACTAAATTGACACAATTATAAAATATTTAGGATTAAATTGGTAAAAAAAAAAGTCTATGACTTAATTTGCACAATTATAATAGGTTTATGACTTTTTTGGTAATTATATATATGGGGCTACTTGTAGCCGTAGATCTTCTCTTTGATCTAATGGTAAAGTTTAAATCTCCCTTAATTATTATGTAGATGTACAATTATTATATTGCCCATTTCCGATGAGTATTTTAAAATACTCAAGAAAACCCTCATGGATGGGCTACGGCCTTTGTTCACGAAGCTTTTGGGACGCATCAATTTATCGGGGTGTGACACACGACTAAAGCCACTGTACTGTGAAAAACTGAATCCTTGCATTTAGAGATACAAAACAGAGCTTCCCTATTCCATTTCTAATTCATGAAGTGCATGTGCTTTCTCACATTGGCCAGATTCCTGATGCCAAAGCCCAAAAAGGTTCCTGTTCTAATGTATAGTCTAACTCGGCACGTTAGGAAGGGGCAATAATCTCTATCAATAGAAAATGAGGGCATCCCTTCCAGGTCCGATGCCGATACAAATTGATACAACTCCAATAAGATCACCCAGGACACTTGGTGCAATGCCAAGACCAACGCAGATTCCACCAGCCGATGGACTAGACGATGTTACAAATGGATAGGTTCCAAAGTCAATATCCAACATGGTAGCTTGACCATCTTCAACTAATACATTTTTCTTCTGTAATATCTGACTCGTTCATGACATGCACGGAATCGGCTATGAAAGGCTCTAACCTTTCGGCAAATCTCTTGTACTTTTCTACTTCTTCCTCAAGCATGCCAGGGCCATATTTAAAACCTGGAAATCTTGAGGCTGGATCCGATAATAAAAGATCAAGCTTTTCAGGAAAAGTGTCCATGTGTCTCAAATCGCCCACTCTCATTCCATTTCGAATAACTTTATCGGACAAACATGGTTCAATTCCTCCTTGCAAAAGACTCACGGACAGAAATCTCTTTATGTTTTTTTATTTCTAGAAAGAGGTAAATTGCATGGTCCTATAAAACATAACACATTAATACAGTTGCAACACTTTCTCTAAAAATTATTACTAAATAAAGTAACCAAAAGAGAATACTGAGAATATAACAAAAGCCTAGCTAAACCTGAAAAAAAAAAAAAAAAAAAACAACTAGGTCCTATGGTATCTTCCAATAAAAAATAATATATATCAACTCATTTAAAAAATAAAAATGATAGAAGCAATAAACTCAAATATTATATACTACGCGAATATCCTATATCAACTTAATCAAAGAAGGAGATATCATACTTCAATATCCTATATTCATAAAATAAATTAAAAATGGAAATCCGCAGTTAAGGGATACTACACCATTTCTCTTTAATTAGAAGAAAAAGCTGACCTGGAGTTTTTGAAATGTCGGGTCATGTAATAAAGCATATGTGCTAAAATCCTATTGGGATTTGGAACCATATCCGTAGCATCAATCACGATTTCTTGCTTGAAGAAAAGATCCCAACCGAGATCGATCCGTCAATTGATTATTCCAATTGCTTGTTCATATTTACTTTGTTCATATTTACTTTGTTCAATTGATTTACTTTGTTCATATTTTGCAAAGTAAAAATCCGATTCTACGTTATACTAATTTTGCAAGATATTTTTTTCTGAGATATTCAAGGATTTTATTCTCTCTGATTTTATTGTACTATGACTAAGTGACAATTTATCTTTCAAAAATATCATTGTGCATAATATTCTTTATTTGAATACTTTATTACGATGAATTAAGAAATAATATTTGATTATGGAGATTTTCTATTTCACTCTAACGTCAAGGAAGGATCCAAATTGATGGATACCAAAAAGGGAAATGAGTTGATTGCAGGAAATTCAATAAGGCAAGAATGATTGTGAATCTATGCAGATTTTGGTGAAATCAGATAATATCTCCTGCGACAATTGCAACAATTGTTTCTATTCGCAAATATTGTCATGATGACAGGGGGAGAAATCAAATCCAAAAGAAAAGGAAAAGAATCGTGATCATCTCAAAAGGGCAACAAATTGAGGGGAGCTTTGATCAATTATGGAAAAATCTTTTGGATTGATCGTGATCTTATTATGAATGGAAGGAAAGGTAAATGTGTCAGAATTTGTCTAAAAAATCCGGTTAGTGCATCTTTTATTACCTTTTGTCATTAACAAATCTCTTAGTGATATTATCATTTTATTATGACAAAAAGTGTACGTGAATTTCATGATGCATCGGTGATTTTTATTGGATATTTGCTGATATAATCGAAGTGAGCTATATTGCATATCTTTAATATTCGATAAAAGCTGAATTTTGGAAATTGTGATTCATGCAAAATATTTGTTATCATTCTCTACGTGAACCTAGTATTATCACTTTTTGATTATGACAAAAAGGGGGAGAAGAAATGAATATGCATATGTGCTGATTGGTTGATATTATTTATTGCATAATATTGAGCTGTGATTATTTTTCTATATATTCTTATGCTCAATCTATTTATTATCTTCTGATATCCTTTGATTTAAAAGTATGTTTACAAATCTGCATATTCAGAGATTGTTTTGTCATCATCAAAAAGGGGGAGATTGTTAGGGAAATCCCTTATGATGTTTTGAAGATGACAAAATAAATCAAAGGCTACTAACATGTTTGATGGTTGAGTAATAGACCATGCAGATGATAAAACATCTAAAGGATTTTATCAAAGTCGAAGATGACCAGAAGACTAAACGTAACATATGTCCAGTAGTATATTCTGAAGATTTCCAGACTTCGTGTCAAAGTCGAAGACTGCCGAGACTCAAGACTCGAGATTGTAAAGTCTCAAGACTCAGATTGTAAAGTCTACAGACCCAGATTGTAAAGTCTCAAGACTCATATCGTAAAGTCTGAGACTCGGACTTTACATCCAGTTCGATGAATCGTAACTCAAGCCCAATCATACAACGGCTAGTGATCTGGTTTGGATTCCACATCAAGATTGATTTGATTGATTCAATCTAATTGATTGACGATTGGATCTTGAAGACAAGAATTTTCTATACGAAGAAGCTTTACTTATGGAAACCAAGATTTCGTTTGTATGGGCGATCGGAATCAATTTGGGATTTTACCTTTGTCACTCAACGGCTACCAAATCTTCTAGATACAGAGCTGTCCAATGGGTATATTGGAAGACGATTCTCCGGGATGCTGTCCAACGGCTAGTTTGGAAGTGGAGGAGTATTTAAGGAGGTGAAGGACCGATGAGCAAGTAAGAGACGGAGCGTAGAATTTATAATTCCAAAGTCTAAGCGACTTTCGATTATACACTTGTCTCTTGAGAGCTTAAACGTTTGTAATCGTGAGAGAAATACCAAAAGAGTGACTTAGTGAGATAGTGTGATCTACTACTAAGTGTTTGCACTCGAAGTTGTAATCTCTTGTTGATTGCATAGTGGAATCCAGCCAAGAAGGCTGTTATCGTGGGAGAGTGTAAGCCGAACCACTATAAATCTTATGTTCTTGATCTCTTCCCTAACTCCTTTATTTTGTTCATACTAGCAATATCACTCTGCCCAAATCTTGTATCTATATCCAAATCAACATGGCAGGGGCTATCCTCTAAAATCATTTCTCCATCGTCATGGAAGACATGCTCACCTTGAGATTTTTCTTCAAGCTTAAGATCCTCCAAATCCCCTTCTTGAAAAGGGAATTCGAAAACTTGACTTATTGCTTTTGAGCTCAGCGACAACCGTATCAACGGAAATTAAAGAAGTGCTGCTCATTTTTTGGTTGTTGTCATCGAGGACAATAAGATGCTGGCTTGTTCAGCTTGATCATCAATCCATGAAAATCGCCACCTTAACAGAATTCACGTTTTATGCCATGTTCTAATCGACTTGTTATTTTTCGCTCAACCTGCACTTGATCCCACGAAAATAAAGAACATCTCCCTTCAAACAACAAAGCTAAGAGATTTGCTTGTCGACGTACAGTCCAAAAGATGATCTACAGCTGCAAGAAAATCTTTCGGGGTTAAAAGATCCATTAAATAAGGAATCTTGCAAGGAATTCATGGAATTCTCTGAGACAATGGTAATAATTACAATTCTTGGTGGTGATCTCCATGACAGGCTCCACTATGTCGATCTTTGGTCTGTCGCAATAATCACGGGCCATCACATCCACGCCGTCTGTGGCGACCAGCGTACTGTTTATGCCGGTCGAACTCCTAGAAATTCTTTTCGCTCGAATATGAAGCCTTTGGATAAACAGGACATCCCATTAACTTGGACCGCCGAAGTTGGTTCATCGAATGGTTGGTCCTGGGCTCAATTTTCCCACGGCACTATTTATTTGTCTCCACCGAGGCATCTCTCCAGCCCTAGGACACAAAGTCAGATCGCAATGGCGTCCATAGTGTTAGGAATCACACATTAATTCCAGAAAAATAACGCAAGTAATCAATTCACTTAGACAAAATATAATAATAATAAAAAACTGAATCGAAAGAACACACTAGAAAATTTGTCATCAAATTTTACCCAAATTTAGCCTACTTCTCTGGACAGAGGCACTTTTAACTTAAAAGCCAAATTAATGGAAAAAAACAACAAAGGCTCTTAATAGTAATATGGCTTCATTCGCCAACACATGGCCAACCGCATCAAACCGAATTGCTGCTCCAGTTCTGTTGAGATGCTCGCCATCATAGCTCAGGCCCCCATCTTTGTCAATGAGGCAGTATTCACAGTTGTCGTTGCTACCGAACATCACGTTCTCACGATCTTCTAGGTTCTAATATCAATCCCAAGCAGTGAAGACGAAAAGCATGAGTCGTAACTCAACACACATGCATGCCCGGAGCATACATGCACGGAGGATCCAGAGAGAAATCGCTCGATGCCAACACAGTGGTCTTGACGGTGGTATCGTTGTTGGTTGAAGACAATGGGAGAGGGTAAGAAGCGGCAGTGAAGGGTTGAACCTTGAACGTGTGACCCCCTTCCTCCTCTCCCGATCGAATCACGGCCTCTACCCTCTCCTCCCAGTCCACACATGCACACTACAGACACACACACACAGAGACAGAGGGGGCGGGGCGGGCGCGGTAATTTAGGTTGAGTTTTTTTAATGTGTAATGGAACGACACACAAATGAAAAACTTGACTCTAGTTTACGCCTCTAGGTCTGACCTAGCATTCGTAACTTCCACATCCACAAACCTTTTAATTTGGATTTCTTTCGATATTCATAAGTAGCTCTTTACAAGTTTATATCGACGGAAACATATCCAAATATTTCAGTATGATAATCTGTTTAAAATTTATTTACATGAGTATCTTCTAAAAAAAGGAATCATAATAAAACAAACAATTTTAATGTGCCTCGACATGGAAGATCTCTAGCAATGACCTAAAGAATCTCTCTCGGAAATGCCCCAGGGTATGGACCACGATGCTTGTGGACACGAACATAAGATATGCTTTTTTGATGCAGGAAATCTGAATATGAAAAAGTGATCCGGTGGAATCAGCAAACAAACCCCATTTCCTCTCCTAAGATTTCTAAATTTTAGTAGTGACCCCAAAAAAAAAAGAAGGAAAAAAGGAGGTTAATAAAACTATGAACAGACATATCATATTGTAATTAGTTACTATCATAAGTCGGCTTTTGTGCACCAAACTAAATCTACTTCTACCATTTCAATTTGAAATAAATCATCCACGTTATGATCAAGGAACTATAAGAGATATTCATGTGGTGCTCATACAGAAAACATCGAGTTGGCTTTGCCTAAGGACTTTATGTTGTCTTTTTGTTAGCTATCAATACTATAAAGCCTCTAGATGGTCTTAACGGGAACTCCCATATTTATAAACCTAGATCCTGAGTTTTGCCAGTAGTCAAGATTTTTCTTTTTGGTTTTTTTTTTTTTTTGGAGATAAATCAGTAGTCAAGACTGAAGATGCTTTTAATTAGTCAAGTATGCAGAGTAGATTACCTTTTGCGTCTTCATAACGGAAGAAAGACATGGGAACACATCCATTGTATACATGATAGCATAGTAAAAATATAAAGAGGAGCCGACATACTGCAAGGCAAACACCAAAACCAGCAGAGAATACAAGAAATAGTTTGTCTTGTAAATGACATGGATATACAAAACTCATTTTCAGTCTCCTGTCATCCTTGGGCTTTATAATTCTCGGGCCTTCAGAGCATTCGGGAAAAAAGGAAAGAGAAAAAGGAAGCCTTTTTGCATGCGGTTCCACATGCACTCCTTTTTAAAATTCATAGGTCAATTAATAATTGATTGCTTGATTATTTTATTTTATTTTATTTACACAAATGCAGACAGATATCTCGAATACAATATGCTAAAAGACAAAAGGTATAATAAATTAATTGAAGTCTAATTAATTCTAAGGGAATGATTTATAATCTGATTCTCTTTTTTTTTTTTTTTTTTTTTAGTATCTTTTGGTGTCACTTCTCCCAAAATTATCAAAAAAGTCTTAAACATATTATAAAGATTTGATTCAGTTATAAACTTTTCAATTTTACAAATTTAGTCCTAAACACTTTCATTATTTGTCAATTCGGTCTTTCTTACCAATGTTGGCCCAAAATCCTAAAAGTCAGCACCTGTATGATACAACCAACGTCAAATGAACAATTTTTATAATTTTTTTTTAAAGATATTTAAATTGGCCATCGTACAATAAGTTAATGATTTTTGGACAATTTTCCATTTCTCTTTTGCTACATGAAGTTGTGGGGGGTAGCATATGAGGCTGTCTTGATAAATCACAAGTACACTCGCTCTGGCAGGCATTGGCCGTAATTACTTAAACCGTGAGGATAATAAGAATACCAATGCTGGAATTCAATCGATCGCAAACTCCACCTCTGATTGGAGTCTTTTTCTTAATTTTAAGTCTTTCAAGTGGCCAAAACAAAACCTTAGTGGCCAAGATTTTCTAGACTTCTTCGATTAATTTGAAGTATCTTGGATCACGGGTTAGGAATCTTCGCATGCAAGTCGTTTGACATGGAAAGACCCCCCAACCACTTTAATTGTTCGCACGGGATAAATCATAAAGAAAGACCCAACTTCAAAAGAATAGCCATTTTGGCCACGCTTTTTGGCTTTTTTGGTAAGAAAACCCTATTTTCACTCGTCAAAAGTCATTCTTTCGAAAAGTCATTGTTTTAAGTGGCAAGAGTTATTCAGCTTTAATGCTATAATCCAGAAAACCTTCAGGCACAAGGCATCACCACTGACCGAATAAAATCTTGACCTTACCCCACCACCCTAGTGCTCCTCACAGGGAGTCAGGGGATTATCTCGTAGATGGGGGAGGAAATTTAGCTCAGACACCGTTCCACGAAGAAATCAAAAACAAAACCAACCTAGAGAGTAACTCGGAGTGGAGAAAAGAGTGGCCAATCGCGAACGAAGTCGAGATCGAGCCACTGAAGAGGGGCAGTCGCTCGGCGTCAAAGAGACTTGACCAATCTCTCAGAGAGAGAGAGAGAGAGAGAGAGAGAGAGAGAGAGAGAGAGAAGGCATCTGATAAAAGAGAACAATGATTAATTTGTGATTAGTAGTGAACCGGCTGAATCCTAGAACTTTGTCTTGCAAGGTCGGTTTTTCGGTAAAATCAATCGGTTCAAGGTATAGAATTGAGAACTGAATTGATCAAGATTGGTCCCCAATCTTTTTATCCGGAAATCAAACTGAGTCCCATGTGAACCAACTTGCAACCGATAAGGCTGGTTCGGGTTGGTTCGCGGATTGTTCCAGCTGGATTGCTCACTCCTAATAGTATCTGTCTGATTTTTAATTATGGAAAACTCAATTGCCAATTGCATTAAAAAGGAATAAGTGATGAAGAACCCGCTAATGACTCACCAATTTATAGATATTGATTTAATCTTCTTGACAAAAATGGAGATAAGTGTAGAAAAAGGGCTTAAGTTTGGGCATTTAGTCAATTGAAGATTTAAAGTTTTCCTAACTTCTAATCAGATTATTGAGTTCGCCATAAGTGGAATTTAAGCAATTCTTATGCTTTGCACAGTTTTAAGTATATACCATCTTGGCAAACCAGGTGGGTGTAGTTGTGATTTATCCAGACAGCCTCTGCTGCTACTCCCCACAATATCATGTAGTTGTGGAGAAATGACACGCAACGATATAAAAAGCAAAAAGATCAGACCGCAAATTACTGGGCTAGGATTAATTAGACTTCTTTGATTGATATAAATAATCTTGCTGACTTGGCTCAGGCATTGCGTTACTTCGCATGTAAGTTCTTTGATAGGAAAAGATCCCCCAACCAATCAAATTGTTCCTACGTGATAAATCATAAACAATGACACACCTGATCAAATTTTTGTGGACGATGGCACTATATATGATTCTGTAAGTTCGCTACTCCATCATCAACGAGCAAACCCCCTCTTGTCCTACATTTCCCTTTTAACACGATGGGCAAGAGTCTAGCCGAAAAAGAAGAACAAGAGGCTAGGGAGTCTCTGCTTCGATTAGCAATAGAAAACGATGATGTTGCTAAGCTACATAACTTACTTGTGGAGGAGCGAGTGCTCTTAGATCATGTATCTAAGCATCCCTTCCCAGATACTCCTCTACATTTTGCTGCCAAAGCTGGCAAAACCCAAGTGGCCATGGAGATAGCCATCTTGAGGCCATCGTTTGCTCAGGAGCTAAATCTGGAAAGGTATAGCCCCATGCACTTGGCTTTGATGACACACCGTAAGGGCATTGATGACCCTTGATCCGGAGTTGGTCCGAGTTCGAGGACGATGCGGGTTCACCCTTGCATTACGTCGCCTGGAAGGAAGGAGACGATGAGTAGCTGAATTCCTATGCGCTTGCAAATCATCCATCGAAGACTTGACAAGCCAATGCGAGACTGCGGTTCATGTTGCCGTCAAGAACCACAACCTCAAAGCATTCAAGGTTTTGTTTAGATGGCTTAAGCGAGTCCATCTAAAGGAAATCTTGGATTGGAAAGACCAAGATGGTAACACCATCTATAATATTGCTTCAACCAAAGAGCCGCAACCTGAGGTATAGTTCATCGATTTCATGATTGTTTATGATTTTATTGTTCGATCCTTGAATTCGATGTTCTCTAGTCTAGGAACAAATGTTACGATAATGAAATGCCAGAAGTTGAAAATACGTGATGTTAGAAACATTCAGAGAGAGAATATTTGAACGGGATCACCTTGTTTGTTTGCTTGTTTGTTTTCTATGGAGAGAAGGAAAGGGATTGGGAGGGATGGACATGACGAGGGGGTAGGCTTCACTCTTATAATGAGTACAGTTTTCACAAGTTGATCCATTCTCGTTTACTTAGTGATTACTCTAATCATTTTATTTCTCTCCTAATTAGTAGTAGATTATTTATTATTATTTTTTTAATTTATTAGTCACATTTGGGCCTCTATGAAAACCCAATTAAGTGTTGGAAATTAAAAATTTAACACTGAATGATATTAAACTTGTAAGACAATTTTAATTAGTATTTGACTTAAAAGATTCAACATAGTCAAAATACTCACTTAACCTAGTATTCCTTGAAATGGATAGTAAATAGAATCTTCACAATTATATTGTTAAAACCTATCAGTAGTAATCCCATTTCCTTGTTTGGAAAGAAATTAGCGATATTCAGTGATGTACTTTTACCTATTATCAAAAAAATTTTACTTCTATTTTCAACGCCTAAGATTACCAAAGCTAACGCTTGTTTTTCAGATTTATCAAAAAAAGCCCATAGTTTCATTTCGAGAGCTGCTAGTGAGAAAACTATTTTAAGCTCGTAATGCTTCTACTTTGAGTTCATTTTGATTGGCCTAACACTATTTTGGTTGGAGGATATTGAGAAATTGGAAGGGAAACAAGGGAGTGATATAGAGATCTCCTTGCTTACAATTTATTTATTGGCAAGAAAATGTACGATCAAAATTATTTCCCTTGGGACCCCTGTAAAACTCAGTTTTTAGTGAGCTCTAGGTCTCTCTAAGCTGAATGGTTTTGGATGAATACCTCTCTTCCAACTCTTTCCATAATAATACACCCCTACCTTTTTTTTTTTTTTTGGTCGGTTCTACGCTAATTCTACTCTTACTCACTCTCAAATTTTTGCCCTGCCTCTTTGCAGGGCGTGGGAGTCGAAACTCACTCCTGAAATGAAATCGTCCCCACCCCAATCCTCCCTGAGAAGGTGGGGATTTGAACCCCTCACCTTCCCCTTCCAAGTTGGAAGGGTTTTGTCAATGGTTATACGCCCCTACCTTACACAACAATTCATCCTTTTGCGGTGTTTTGTTTTCCTTTCTGATTAGCAAAATCTCTTTCCTCCATTCAAAATCAGTCCATTCGAACATATTCATTGAAGCTAGTGAAATGGAAGTTAACAAGGACAATTCAACACAACCATAAAAATAATCAATTTGTGAATGAGAAAATTACTCTCCGACTAGTTGAATTTTATGAATAAAGGATATAAACACACATATCGAAGATAGTCTTTCTCTTCATAGCAAAAAGACTCATGTACGAAATTAAATTGAGTCATAAACCTTTCAGTTTACTTGACCAAGTCGTAAACTTTTATGAAAAATCATAGTGCATTAGGTTAGCACTTCTGTGAGTTTGCTTATGTTACAAGTCACGCAAGCAATTCCTAGCTAAATTTATATAATTTCGGAAGAGATGATTGAATCACACTTTTTGAAAACAAGTGAGACTTCACTTTATGGGTTGAAATGATTGCATTATATAAATAAGTTTTAGTAAACTTGTTCCCATAGTATGTCGGTCATTGCATCATGAATATCACTCAAGCTTAGGAAAAAGGAGATAACAAGTGTTATAACTTTCATACGGCGCTTACTTAAATGCTACAACTTTTTGTTTTTGATCACTTGAGCTATGTAACTTTTGTATGGCACTTACTTGAATGACATAACTATTTTGTTAGATCACTTGAGTGTCATATAATTTTTCAATCGATTACTTGAATATCATAACATTGTAAAAGACGTTCATCATAACTGTCATGCCATGTTGGATTTCCAACACTTCTATGGTTATCTTTTTTAAAAGTTGTGTTACTCAAGTAGTCGATTGAAAGTTATGGCACTCAAGTGATCTGAAAAAAAAAATTATGACCTTCAAGCGAGTGCTGTATGAAAGTTATCACTCGTGGTGTTATTATCTCCTCAAACTTGCATGGCATGAGCTGACTTTGTGCACAATAGTATAAGTAGTGACAAAGCAGTGAATAAAATTCAAGGCATGTATACTTCATTTTGTGCCTTTTGCATTTCTTCCAGATCATTGACCTGTTGATTGGGAATTTCAAAGTACCTCTGAAAATCTACCAGTTGATTGAAAAAAAGTTATGCCGGGAGCACCTGCGTCAAGACCTCCTACTGGCAACTTCCCTCTATCACAGTTTTTAAGCATGGAACCAACCATCTTTGAGAAGTTCAAAATTTGGTTTGTCCTCCGAGATGAGTCTGCTCGGAACATAATCCTTGTACTAGCTACCTTAATTATGACTGTCACTTACCAGGCCGCGCTGAGTCCTCCTGGAGGATACTGGCAGGATAACTCTTCCAATTCCACTGTCGTTACCAATTCCAGTGGCATTGCTGTTGAAAAACCACATAAAGCCGGAGACATTATCCTGAACGGCTCGAAACTATATGACTTCACGGCCCTCAACAGTATGGCGTTTTTGGTCTCCATCATCACAATCTGAATCACCGCTATTCCTCTATTGCCCCACGCTCTCCCAATTTACTTGCTAATGCTGATTCTCGGTGATGTCTACTGTGCTACCGCTACAATCGCATTCCCGAAATCTGATGTAGTCGCAGGACTTCTCATAATGACATTGTACATGAGCATGCTGTGTGTCGTGTTGGTGGTCCCCGTGATCTTGTGGTTGAACTTTTACAAATACAAAATCCGACTCCAAAGCGATGCCACAGGGAGACGCGTCGGCGACTTGCTAGAATTGAAGGATCGGAAATAGTTTGTAAGTATTATATACTCTAAGTATTCTTCTCGCGTATGCATATCATCTATGTCTCTAGTCTTGAGGTTTGCAAGAACAAGACTCTCCTTATTAGTTGCATGTAATAAATTCATCTATTAATTCCTTGATCCTGAGAGGCCTTTATTCTTGCTTGAAGTCGAGACTTCGTGTAGCTTTTTTTCCCCCCTAATTAAACATCGTCGCAATGGAAACAAAAAGCACCAAGCGGCAGCTCGAAAACACGAATGCCCGAAGCGTACACACACAATACCCATGGACGGAAATCCCTTTAAAAACTGTGATAGAGGGAAAAAAAGAAATACAGAGATATAACAAATGTCTAGCTAAACCTAAAAAATCAACTAGATCCTATGGTATCTTCCAATAAAAAATAAAATTTATCAACTCATTTAATGAAGTTGCAATAGTAGAAACAATAAACTCAAATATTATATATTGAGTGAATATCCTCAAGCAACTTAAGTAAAAGAAGGAAATATCAGACTTCAATGTCCTAAATTCATCAAATAAAAGACTAAATCCAAACTTAAGGCTTCCCGCATCATTTCCCCTTTATTAGAAAAAAAAGCTCGACCTCGAGTTTTTGAATTGTCGAATTATCTAGTCAAGCATATGTACTATAATCCTATAGAAATTTGGAACTGTATTTGCAAAATCAATCAAAATTTCTTGCTTCACGAAAAGATCCCAACCAAACTGCAAGGTCAATCCATCAACTGATTTTTCCAATTGCCTGTCATAGTAATATAAATTTTTGTTCTTCTGTTCTTCTTTACATTTTCTATCGATTGAAATTTCTTCACCCAAATTTCATATGTATCTTCCGACCAAAAAATAGAATTCTCGTATGTACATGAATTCAGATTAACATGGGTGGGGTTTTTCTCTAAAATCATCTCTCCATCGTCATGGAAGACATGCTCATCCTGAGATTATTCTTCGAAGCTCAAAATCCTCAAAATCCTCCTCCTTGAAAAGGGAATTAAAAAACTTCTAGTTCTTGCTCCGGAGGCTCAACAACCACCTTATCAACGGAAATTATCGATCCTTTTATGGTTGTTATCGAGGATAACATGAAGCTGGCTTGTTCAGCTCGATCATCAATCCATGAAAATTGTCGCCTTAACAGATTTCACATTCTATGCCACGTTCTAATCGGCCCTTCACCTGTTCTTTTCCACTCAACCTGAACTTGATCCCACAAAAATAAAAAGCATTTCCCTTCAATGTACAAGCTAAGAGGTTTGCTTGTCAATCTTTGGAAATATACGCGCAATGCAAAAGATGATCTACAGCTACATTAAAATCTTTCAGGTTCAAAAATCCATTAGATAAGGAACCTTGCAGGGAATTCATGGAATTCTCTGAGACAATGGTAATGGTTACAATTCTTGGTGGTGATATCCACGACAGGCTCCACCATGTCAACCATCCGTCTGTCATAATAATCGTGACCATCACCTCCACGCCTTTCTGTGGCTACCAACGCACTGTTTATGCCCCTCAAACTCCTCAAGATCCTTTTCGCTTGAACGTTAAGTCTTCGGATAAACAGGACATCCCATTACTTTGTATTGCTGATATAGGTTCATCGAATGGTTGGCCTTGGGTTCAATTTTCCCACAGCACTTCTTCTTTGTCCTCACCTAGGCTTCACTCCAGCCCTAGGACACAAATTCAGTTTGCAATGGCGTCCATAGTCAACCGCATCAAACTGAACTGCTGCTCCCTGTTGAGATTCTCATCATCATAGCTCAGGCTTGGATCTTTGTCAACGAGGCAGTTTTCACTGTTGTCGTTGTTACCAAACATCTCGTTCCCACAATCTTCCAGGTTCTAATATCAACCCAACACAATGAAGAAAAAAAGCATGAGTCGTAACTCACACATATGCATGCCCGGAGCATACAAGCACGAAGGGCCTAGAGAGAAATCTTTTGATGCCTACACAGTGGTCATGATGGTGGTTTTGTTGTTGGTCAAAGGCAATGGATTTGAGATCCATATTGCCACCTCTACCTTTAAGATGTGATTTATTATGACTAATGTGGAAGCGTAAAAAAAAAAAAAATGATTTGAATAAGAAATAAATTGCAAAAATAAAACCTCAATGGTTTGACATTGTGCCTACTATATGGAGAAAGATTGAAGAAATGGTTCCATTATAATTGGCAAAGAAGAGATTAGAATCATAAGTGTTTTCCAATCCAAAATAAAACCAAAAACCCATAAGAATCAATCACAAGAAATGAGTTTTATTACACTTTCACTCTCTTAGATGATGGCTCTCTATACTCTGTCTGTCCCAAATTTTCACACATGTTAAGCACACTCACAATGCACTCAACAAGAGTATTTATATGCAAAAAAAATTATGAGACCAAATGTGGTGTCAACATGATTTCATCTTCTATAAAAAGGCAGTCTTGTAGGAAATTATTTTTCCTTTTTACATCACCCATGGTCCTATTGGCAAAGTCCTCCTAATACGGCCCGAGTTTCCTTGCGATTCAACTATAAATCGAATTTCAAAATAATCGGAATTAACTTCGAGCCATAATCTACAAATCTTCACCTTGGCGTGAAGTCTAACTTCATCAATTGTGGTTTCTCCAAAAAAACTTTGGGCTCATCACTATCTGCAGATGCTGACCAATTTCAAATAGTATGGGAGCTCAGTAAATGGGATATGCATCTCTAACAGCCATGATGCCAACAAATTCCTAACAAGGACAACATGATTAACATGAATTTCCTCTTTCGACTCAGCATACAAAAGTATAAGCCAACGTGATCAGTGGCATCAAATTTGCATTAAAGTTACGTCTCATAGAAATCCTCAAATCATGACCAGAAAAGTCAGGCTTACTTTCAGCAACTTTTGGGCACATCAATTTGGAGCATTATGTCTGAATTTAACATGAATTGACCATAGCATGTTCCTATGCCACCGGATAACCCCAGTGAACTATCATTTTTGGCCACCGCCGTTGACCCTCACTTCCACTGCCATTAACCACTTAATGTTTAATAAATACGAACCAAGCAGTACCAATATGCACAGGAAGAGAACGTAAAAACTGGAATGCGGCTAATGAAATTTACCGGAAAATTGTCATGCGTATCAGTCATTTGAAACCATATTCCTCGCCGAGAACCACCGCTAATCACCATTGAGTCACATAGAATGCATACAATAGCAGAAACGGGTGGTCAGTAAAGTATTCGAAGATGATAAAATCAGATCATCATTAAGTGAAGGAAAATCTCGGTCAACAGGAATTGGACTAGCAAACACTACAAGTAATTAGTTTTTTTGAACGAAAATCATCTGAGACATGACGGATTGCTTTCCAAATGATCCATAACACAAGCTAAAAATTGCAAATCTGACTTTCGCATTTCGTCGAACAAATGGTGAGCGTCTCGGAAAATGATTCTCCATGTGATACTAATGCAACATTTCAATCCAGATGCTTCTAGAAAAGGTTTAATTTATATCGGTGAAGAATAGTTTCAATCCCAATCACAATTCAAGCAAATAACCACATGAACTTCAAACTCAATTTTTGCTTGCGAAATAAGCAATGCAGTGAGTGTTTTGAACCTTACGCTCATACATCTTACTACAAAAATCAACACTCAAACGTTTAACAGGTAAACTCACTCAAGATCTTTCTCGATTTGCTTCCACAACTAGTGAACACAAACTTCAGTCCCGTGAACATGCTTCAATGAGTTACTCAGTTACACTGTCACGCCCCGATCCTCGAGCACGCACCCATCCCTCACCTTGGTTGATTAATAGTGATGTCCCAGGATGCATCGCCGACCATTTCTTTTTAATACGCATGCGGAAGCAGATAAAAATCTCCAGACAATAAAACAATGAGATAGGAAAGTAGGACCAAGTTCTAGACTTTCAAAAACAACCACACTTATATATATTGCAAACTAGTGCACATACATATAAAGCAGGCTACCAAGTCGGATTCAACTTAGACAAGTTTAAAATCAAAGTCTGCAAGTAAGGGTGGGGGTTCCACAAACTACGGGTTCTCGTCCTCCTCTTCTTCATCCTCCACACTCCAACTAGAACCTTCAGCAGACTACGCCAGACTTCCGAGATCTTCAAAATTCAGGTCTGCTGCACCTAGTGCGACATCGCAGATTTTCAATCATGTTTTCTACTTAATAAATTGGGCTTTTCATTTACGCGCCTATAGGGTTATTCTCAGAGCTTATCACTCTCGAGATAACTAGACTACCTGGGGAAGCCATTAAGGATTTTAAGGCAAATAGACTTGAGAATTCGACCAGGAATCGGCTTCTCGACCGTGCTCATCTTTAGAGGTCAATACAGCATAATATAAAATCGATTCGAAATTAGAGATAGGCCAGCTCGACGAGATGTGTGGCTAATCGTGGGTGACACCACTAAATTGGAAAATTCTCATCGATTAGCACTAGACTGATTTTCCTATTGTTTTGAGACCACAGTGTCCGTATTTGGATCATCGAGATTTTCACGATAATCAAGAGTCGCCAATGAGTCGAGTGGGTTCAAAGTGGCTCGAAGAAAATCGATCACGGAGTCATTTGTATTAAAAATATCTTAAAGTTACCCGGTAGCCTAGATCACGCTAAAAACGCGTCGAATATAAATTAATCGCCAATTCAAGTCTGATTTCAGAAATTGGAGTTTCTGTCATGTCACAATAAATTCTACGAGTGTCGACTCAGTCTCAGAAGATTTTTCAGAGAGTCCGGGATTTTTACAGAAAATCGTTGCGGACGATTCGGAAAACGAACGGAAATCCGGATTGGCCAATTTGAAGGGATTTTGGCACCTGTGCGAGTGAATTGATGAATGAAAGTTGTTTTGACTTTTTCTGAATTTAAATTGGACCCCAATGGATTTGTTTGTTCAGAAAATCGGATTCCGAAAAGGAAATGAATTAAAATTCGGAATTGAAGAAAATGGCCGTTTTTTGTCGCCCGAGATTTGTTGTTTGAGGGAAATTTGATGCAAAAAAGCAAGTGAGGATCAAATACCTTAGCCTGGGAATTTTCAGAGATCAAATTGGACTACACAAAAGCAATTGGGACAAGAATTATTGGTTTTAGGATAATTTCTTTTAAATTCTCCTTTTCTTTTTCCTTGGCCGAATGCCCCCACTCACTCGCACGCTCACATTCATCTCTCTCTCTCCTCGTGCGAAACCCCCCACCGACGTCTTTTTCCTTCTCTTGCCGTGTCCCATTTTCCTTTGACTTTCTTTGTCAAAATTCTTCCCTTATCCTTCCATGGTCGACATCCCATTCATCTCACATGCCAGCTGCTTCCCATTCTCTTCGATCGGACGTCATCTCCACGAAACAGCCACTCTTGCCTTCCTTTCATTGTTCTTTGGACCGATAGCTCTCCATTTTCTGCCCCATTCCTCGACGCCAGCGCATCCGCGAGACCGCTCGACCTTCAACAATTCACGAAGCTGCTCTTCTCTCTCTCTTCCTCGCCGGGCTTCGTCCAGCAGCTCGTCTCTCTCTATCCACACGGTAGTCCAGCACCACCGATTGAAGCAGCTCACAACAGAAGTTGCTCCACTCAGTGTTATCCTCGCTCAGCTCACGCCAGCGAGCCACCCTCCCCTGCCATGAAGCCCACTCACCGAAGGCAGCACAACTCCATGAAGCCTTGCCGACCGAAGACCACAACCCACGATTTCTCTCTCTCTCACCTTCGCTGGTTTCTCCCCATCCTCAGCCAGTTGTCCACGATTCTGCTTCCTTCGGTCAATTTCAGCTCAGCAAGAAGCTCCTTTGTTGACCTCCTTGTGTCGGCTTGTTCAGCCCAGCAGCGATGCGCAGCACTTCCACCGAGCTGCCACGTTCGGTCAACTCAGCACTCAACAAAACCGGTTTATTGAACCTGCGGTTGCTAGCTTCGTCCACGTTTCGTCCTCCCACTGTCAGCGAGCGTGCCCCATCTCGGCTTCGGTTTGTTGACGACTCCGCACGTCCCCAGCAGCTCCTGCACGTCTTCTAGTTTGGCCCAACAGTTGGGCCCGTGTCTTTGGCCCAATTCCATTGCAAACTTGAGGCCCACTTGAATTCAAGCCCTGCAGAAGCCCATGAATTTTGTTGCAAGTTCGGCCCAAGTCCGGCCTGCGAAGAGAGCCCAATCGCAGCCAAGCCCAAGCCCAAGAGCGAGCCCAGTCCAGTGCAAGAAAAAATCTCAGTTGGGCTGAGATTTGTTGGGCCCGAGCCTAAGGCCCGGTCCAAGTCCGCCGGTGTTGTCGAAAGCCCGATTTCGGCCGCCATCGCGTTGCTGTCGCGGTGATTCGGTCTCCGCTTTTACCAAGTGAGTTTTGCTCACTAATGCTTTCTTAGTTTGCTAATTATGCCTTAGGGTTGGTTAGAATTAATTAAATGCAATTAGGTGGTTAGATTAAGTTAGAACAATTAAATTAGTGACTTAATGATGCATGTTAGGTGGTTAGACTTAGTCACTAGCAAGTAGAGAGCTTCTAATATTTATTGAATGTATCTCGGGATTTTTCCCGACCCGTTTCGGGCTCCAATCATGCAATACGGGCCTAAATTGGATTTTAATATTTATTTATTTAATTTTCGAAATTAATTTATTTAATTAATTATTTTTCTGGAAATTCAACCGGATGACCAGTGACCGGAATTTCGTGTTGATTGTCGTGGTGCAGTCCGTTTATTTAATTGAGCTTCAATTTATATGGAATTGATGTAAATTGTGAAATTTGAGGATTTGTCCTAAATTGTTTGTTACTGAATATTTGATTGGTAGATGGCCGAGTATGGATATATAGCACCAGTTATGTTGATGGGCTATATAGTAGAGAGAATGGTGAGAGCTAACTGAGAATATTATTGGCTAAGACCAATCAAGTACGATATTATTGGACATACGTGGTTCGGTGATTGGAAGCATCACTGGCTAAAACGGCGTCTTAAAGAACGCATGTGAATGACTTATAGACAAACGTGGTTCGGTGATTAAGGAAATATCACTGGTGAAAACGACGCCTTAAAGAGCTCACGAAGTTGTCTATTGCCGATGTCACCTTGGTGAAAACGGCGCCCTAGAAAGGACACGTGGTTCGATGATCGAGGATATCACTGGTGAAAACGGTGCCTTAAAGAACGCACGGTGTCGGTGATCGGTATGTTATTGGCGAAAATGACGCCCGAGAAACACATGTGATTTGGTGAATGAGTACACCATCTGGGAATTATGGTATGAGTGGGAATGACTTAGAGATGGTCCGACTGACATGTAATCGACAAAGTCGATTGATCAATGATTTGATTTGTTGTCGTGAATTGATTGAATGTTTGATGTGATATATGAAGCATCTGTGTTTAACCTTGAATTGCAGGTTGGAAATGATGCGAAGGTAAGTCCTCTGACTCGTGTTGTGCTTAGGCAACCATATGGCGTATTGGTTTACTAATCGGGTCTTAGGGGGTAGAACTCATTGAGACGTGGTCTCATTGGTTATTGAATAACCATTTCAGGTTTGTAGAGGGACCGGAGGAGGATTATCTGTTGGATGACCCTGATGACGAGCCAGCAGAGGATGAAGAGCTTGAAGAAAACGAACTTAGTGAAGAAGAGTCTCAAAAAGATCGGGATGATGATCCCGAGTATGACCCGGATGAGGACTGAGATCCCATCCCGTTATGTGAACCTTGTGTACCTGTGGATAGGTGTTAGATTAGACCTATGTTAATAGTATTGTAAAATACTATAAGGTGCATGTGTATAAAAGTGTGGTTGTAAATTTCAATATGAAAAATATGGCATGCTTTTTTATCCCATTGTTTTATTGTTTGGGGATTTATAACTGCTTCCGCATGTGCAAATATAAATGAAAGGGTTGGCAATACGTAGTCCTAGGATATCGCATCTAAAATCGACCAAGTAGAAGGATGGGTGCGTTCCCGAGGATCGAGGCGTGACACCTAGGGACTTGAAGTGTTGTCCTACAACTAGGCTGAGACTACGTCTCAGTAAGTTCTACGCTCAAAGACCCGATTAGTAAACCAATACGCTATCCAGGCTGCCTATGCACACACGGGTCAGAGGACTTACCTTGGCCTCAGATTCCACTTGCATATTAGCACAACTCAATAAGCACCCAAAAAATCACATCATAGATCGATATCTAGATCAATCGACCTAGTCGATTACATGTCAATCGAACCATTCATCGGTTATTTCAATTCAATCAATCAATTCACGACATCAGGTCAAAGCCATGATCAATCGACCTAGTCGATTACATGTCAGTTGAACCATTTCTAGGTCAACTTACTCCACGCTGTATAACCTCCAATAGTATAGTCAGTCACAGAGCTACAGTAATGCTCTTGGGCATCGTTTTTGTCAAAGTGACGTATGTAATGGATAGCACCCGTGCGTTCTTTAAAGCGTCATTTTCACCAGTGATATCCTTAATCACTGAATCACGTATGTCCATAATGATGCATGTAGTAGACAGCATTTGTGCGTTCTTTAAGGCGCCGTTTTCACTAGTGATTTCCTTATCACCGAACCACGTATGTCTATACTAATGCAGGTAATAGATAGCACTCGTGCGTTCTTTAAGGCGCCGTTTTCACCAGTGATTTCCTTCTCACCGAACCACGTATGTCTATACTAATGCAAGTAATAGATAGCACTCATGCGTTCTTTAAGGCGCCGTTTTCACTAGTGATTTCCTTATCACCGAACCACGTATGTCTATATCTCGTACCTGATCGGTCTTAGCCAATAGTATTCCCAGTTTAATCTCACGATTCTCTCCACTTTACAACTCATCAAAGCATTATTAATACTAAATGATCATACTCGGCCATCTATCAATTAATCATTCAATTGCACTAAGTTCCAATCAATTTAGGATAAATTCCTAAAATATCACAATTAATTCAATTCCACGCAACATAGAGTTCAAATAAATAAACGGATTGCACCACGACGATCGGCATAAAATTTCGGTCATCGGCTATCCCTACCTAATTTCTGAAAAATAAATAGTTAAGTAAATTAATTTCGAAAATTAATAAATAAATACTAAAAATCTAATTTAGGCCCATAATGCCTAATTGAAGCCCAATAAGGGTCGGGAAAAATCCCGAGATGCATTCAATAAATAATAGTACGTCTCTACTTGCTAACTGCACAATTCAATTACCTAACATGCATCACAATTATGTAATAATCACTAATATATTCTAATCTAATCACCTAATTGCACTTAATTAAATCTAATCAACCCTTAAGCATCATTAGCAAACTAAGCAAGGATTAGTGAGCAAAACTCACTGGAATATCGCGCAGGTCGGATCAAACCGACGGGAATGGCACGGGGGACGCTTTTCTCCAAAGCGGGCCTAGGAATCAAGGTCAGCAACACCTCAAAAGCGGGCTTGCAAGTGGCTAGAAACCCACTTCAAAACCTGCTGGTCTTGGCTGTAAAACAGGAAAAATCAACTCGGTTTAGTGCGGTGAAGCTTGGGAAAGGTAGCGGGGGCGGTCTCGGGTCCAAACCGGGGCAAACCGGTGAAGGAGGAAGCTTCAGTGGGCTTCCATAGAATCAAACAGCAGCTGGAAAGCAAGCTAGGTGAGAGAGAGAGGCAGCCAAGGGGACGGTGGCGAGTGGCGGGGCGTGGCTAGGCAGGCTCGCACATGCGAGGGGCGAAGGTGGCGGTCGACGCGACGAGCTGCTGCTGTTCTCTCCTCCTTGCTGGCAGGTTTTCGCACAACTGGAGGGGAGAGGAGGGGTTTCGGCCGGTTTTGAGGGGTGAGCGAGAGAGAGGATAAGAGTGAGGGGGATGGAGGGCTCCACCGAGCTTGATATTTCCACAAAAATATCCCCCAAAACCATTGTTGGCCAAGTATAATCCTTGGCTCACAACGGGCCACCAAGGCGCTCCCCCACAACCTCTCAAACGGTCCAAAATGCTAGGGGAGAGGGGGCACACGAATTTCCAAGTCATATCCTCCAATTGGACTCTTATACTCACTTGATTCAATCTCAATTGGCTTTGATAAATTCAATTGATCATCCATCGATCATCTCGGCATTTTTCCTCACCCTTATATCCATCTTGCTTTCCAAATTTTCCATCAAAAGCAACCCTCGGTTTTTTCTGCACAAAAACGACCAAATGACGACTTTTTCCCAAAAAGTGTCGGTTGTCAGAAAAATCTTCTAAGACTGAGTCGATACTCCTATAATTTATTGTGACATAACAAAATATTCAATTTCTGAAATCAGACTCAAATCGGTGGTTAATTTCACTCCGACGCGTTTTTAGCGTGACCTAGGCTACCGGGTAGTTTTCAGAACTTTTTATAACAAATGACCCGTGGTCGATTTTCTTCGAGCCACAATGAACCCACTTGACACATTGGCTACTTTCGATTGTCGTGAAAATATCGAGAATTTAAATACAGACAAAGGGTACCAAAATGACAGTAAAATCAAATTAGTGCCGGTCGACGAGAATTTTCCAATTTAGTAGAGTCACCCACAATCGGCCATACATCTTTGTCGAACCGACCTATCTTTGATCTTAATTCGATTTTTAACTGTGCTGTAATGATCTCTAAAGATGGACATGGTTGAGAAGTCGATTCCTGGTTGAATCCTCAAGTCTATTTGTCTTAAAGTCCTTAATAGCTTACCCAGCTAGTCTAGTTACCTCGTGAGTGGCCAACTTAGAGAAAAGCACTATAGTCGTGTCGATGAAATGCCCAATTTATCCAATCGGAATCAGAATCTGAAAATCAGGATGTCTCATACACAAACACTACGCATGATGGGAATTCTAAACACTTGTACCCAACAACAACCAATTCAGATGCTAAGCATGGTAACAATCCTTAGCTTTGCCACATGAGTTTCACATAGGCATTTCAACGAACATATGGTTGGCATCTCAGTTTAGTGATTTTAAAACTAATATGACCACAATATCATCAAAGGAGGCGGCTGTGACGACCCAGACCCGGGGCAGTATGGAGGGATGAACTAAGATCGCCTTGGCAGTATGCGGGTGAGGCTAAGGGTATGTCTCCCGTCCCACATCGCTTAGGGGGGGAGTCCTGAGCTAGTTTATAAAGGCTTGGGTCCCTTTAATCTGTTTAATGCGTTTTAAAACCGTGAGGACTCAATGTTCAAAGCGGACAATATTATACAGTGGGGCCCGGGTCGTTAGAAATGGTATCAGAGCCGACTCCCGACTACGTGTGGAGGCCACTGCGTGGGCACTGTGCCTTAAGGGGGGGAGAATGTGACGACCTAAGCCCGGGGCAGTACAGAGGGATGACCTGAGATCGCCTTGGCAATACGTGGGTGAGGCTAAGGGCATGTCTCCCATCCCACATCGCTTAGGAGGGAGTCCTGGGCTAGTTTATAAAGGCTTGGGTCCTTTTAATCTGTTTAACGCGTTTTGAAGCCGTGATGACTCAGTGTCCAAAGCGGATAATATTATACAGTGGGGCCTAGGTCGTTAGAGCAGCTCAAATCAATAAATAGACACTCAATCGGAGATTATTTTCGCATAAAAACACAATTAGAGTTCTCGGCCTCAGTCTAGCGTACAAAGCAACGGAAACAGAGCATAACCCATAATGCCTTGAAGAAAAGAAACAACAGAACAGACCTTGAGCAACGATCAAATGGGAGGGAGAAGTCGTCAGAGACGATGGCGATGCAACGAAAGATAACCCAGTGTCTTTAGCGAGAGAGACGCCCCATGGTCGTCTGGAAGTTTTTCAGAATAAAGGAAGGCCGGGCCCTCTTTCAAAAATGGGCAGATGACAGAATTGGGCTGCGCGATAGTGGGTCTGCATCGGCCTTCTTATTAATAAATTTAAATGAGTCTTTCTTCATTTTTTATTTATTTTTATTTTTTATCTAGTCCTCCTTTCTTTATCTTTTTTCTTTTAGTTATTTTTTTTAGAATGAAAAAATGAATTGTTGACAAACCTTCAGTTGTTAGCATGCTTGGATCTAAATTGGAATAATAAGTTTCGTCGTCATAAAAAACCTGCTCATCCTGTGATTCTTCCTCAAGCTCAAAATCCTCCGGTTCTCGCAAAGGATATTCCAATGAAAAAATGAAGAAATTCAAATATTATAAATAAAGTGAATATCCCAAACTAAATTAAAGAGGGACATATCAAATTTCAGAACGCTTGATTCATCAAATAGAAAAAGTAAATTCAAACTTGAGTTGCCCCACATCGTTCTCTCCTTTAAAAAAAAGGCTTAACCTTGAGTTTTTGAAAATGTTGGGTTATATAATTTAGCATACCTACTTCAGTCTTCTTGGAATTTGGAATCATTTCTGCAAGATCAGTAAAAAATTCTTGCTCAAATAAAAGATCCAAACCAAACTTCATGATTGATCCATCAATTGATTCTTTAAATTTCTTGTATAATGAAATCTCGAATTCATTGGTACTCTTTTCGTTTTCTATCACTTCAAATTTTTCCGCCAGAATCTCAATTATATCTATATTGAGATCAACGTGAGAGGGGTTTTTTTTTTCCATATCATCTCTCCATCGTCATGAAAAACGTGTTCCCCTTATATTCTTTTTCAAGCTCAAAATCCTCCCAAATTCACATTATGATAGTAATATGAGCAATTCACATTGGTTGCATGTGAACATTACATTTTTCTAGGTTTAATTTTCGTTCTTCTTTTTCCCACTAGCAAAATAGTTTCAGTTTCTTGATGGTCCCCTGGATCGCAATTGAGCCATTGCAATTGTTATAAAGATCGAAAGAGTAGTACTATGATTAGTGAAAGTAGCCTAATTAAACAACGAGTGTTACTTTGCCTAGTGTTTCTGGAAATATGAAATTAGAGGTCTTCGAAGCCATTCCCATGGATTAATTAATAATCATCGAAAATATGCTGATTACATGGCTTGACGAATCATATGCAACTAAGCTTGAAAGGCCAAAAAAATGTTTACAATGACAGATTCAACATCAAAAGCCCAAAATAAAATGAAAGCAATTGACCGAAATATTATATAGAATTACCACAGATTAGAAGGTTGGATATGAAAAAGATACTATATAGATTCAATATCATCATTTTTGCTTTCGATATCTTCTCTTTAGAAGCCACCTTTTAAGATGTAAAAAAAGATGAAACTCAAGAATACTGTATAATCCTTGATCTCTTGTTATATATTGTTGACATTTTAAATTTTGACACCCCTTTAGTTACATTATTGCACAGCAAATTAGGTTTGATCCCAGACCCCAACAAAAAATATTGTTAAATATCATTTGCATATTAAGATTATTTTTATAATAAGCCCACATGATTGCATTCTAATTGGATAGGAGCTAACGGACTTAAGCAGTGAAACTTGGAGTTTAATTGAATTATCTGGGCTAAGCCTGCAAGAGTATAAAATTTAGACAAGCTCAATGGATACCTTTTGTAACAAAAAATTAGATGTGAAGGTCACATTAGGGGAAGTAAATGAAAATAGATTCCATGGTTTTTGAACTAACAAACTCAATATCATTGAAAATTTGATCTTGGGTAAATAAGAAATATGAATACCTTGGTATCTTGAATAAATCACATATCTGTTTGATTTTAACTAGGAAATAATGATACCCCTTGTTCTAGCAAGAACACCCTAATCTCATCCTATATAAATCAATTTGTCCTTAAAAATAAGGGAAGTTGGCAATACACAATAGAAAAGAAAAAGGATACAACAGAGCACCAAAAAAAAAAAAAAAAAAAGCATAAATACACTAGGCAAACTCAAGAATAATTTCTTACCGCATTCTCCACAAACTTTGAGCACAATCCAAAGGTTAACGAATGCGCATTCGTCGATTTCGTGAAATAATATTTGAAGGAGAAATCAGACTGATCGGACTGCTAGAGAGTCCAAATGCAGTCATGTGAAAACAATGAGTATGCGCGTTCGTTTGAAATCGAAATGTGTTGAAATTTTGAGGAGACCTTTATGACACCTAGTTCTTCAACCCCACCAAAGGAATCTAACATCAAAGATCCAGAGGTCCCATTGTGATGTCCATAGCATAGTCCTCAACGATATTGTTTGCCAACTCTTTCTGGTTGCTGCCGTGGTTACCCCTTAGCCGGCCGGTTGCCGTTCGAAGTTGGGCTCTCGATTTAGGTAATTTTCCCACAACGATTCTCAATTTCAATATTCAGCAGCCTAAATTGTGAGTATTTCTAACTTGATTTGGTGAAGATTTTAGGTATATCATAAATAGGAGATTTTCTTATTCAACGTTACTGTAGCAGTACATAACAAACTTCTCCTACATAACAAACCTCTTAGCCAAATAACTTCCTCGATTGCCTCGGTTAGCACTAGGTACTCTACTTCAGTAGTTGACAAAGCAACTATCGACGGTTACTATGCTTTTCAACTGACAACCCACACAACTAAACATACAACCTATCAAGGACCTTTGTCCATCCAAGAGACCAGGAAAAATCTAGATCTACATAACTTGTTTTATTCAAATTTAATTTGATATATTGCATCTTTTCAATAAATAAATATGAAATGTAACGTTATTTCATATTTTTGGAGGATTTCAACTGACCGATTAAATAGCAATTCATATTCGTTTTTGGAACACAAAAGAAGAATTGCTTCCTTTTGGGTGGGCTTTTCGGTTTTCTTTCTTTATCTCGTGTGGCAGGTCGGATAGCAGGTTGAGCTGCTTGCAGACTTGCCGAACACTTGGTCGTCATTTTCCTCCCACAAATGTCGTAACAAGAGGACAAGGCAGAGATAGTTGCCTTTAAGTTAGGAATTTATATGGTCCTATTAATTTAGTCTTCGCTGAATTCATGGATGACATGAGCACTCTTCGATTACTTGCCTTGTGGCATATTCTCGAGAAACACTTTGACTTGAGCAGATTTTGATGAGCGGAGCCTAGCACATGCGCGTTTCATAGTTGATATCATTTGATTATAGGAGAAGTCGGTGGGCTCATATAATAAGGTATATTTATTAGGAACTGCTGAAATGGGTACTTTTTTTTTTTTTTTTTTTTTTGGTCGAAATAACTACTGATATATTAGCTTACGAAGTCTTAGACAACAACGATGCGTTACATTCGGAAACTAAAATATTCCAAAGGGGTAAAGGGGGTCTATTCACCCAATCTGGAGGAAGTTGTTTAAGGCGATGTGCACGTACGAGCCAATCCGCCGCTTGATTTGCCTCCCGGGGACAATGCTGTACTGAGACTTGACGGCCCATACGAAGCTCTTGTTCGCAACTTTGGATCAAGCTTCTTAGATTCCATGGGGTGTCGGCCCGGCCCAGCACGTAGTCAACCATCGCTAAGCTATCGCTTTCACATACAAAACGAAGATCTTGACTTTCAAGTACTTGCACGTGAGTGGACGGCCAGTTGGAGATAAAGCGAAGACCGTGTAACAGTGCTTCGGCTTCTGCTTGTTCCGCAGATGAAACCCTAGCTTCCACAGCAAACCCATCGACCACGATCCCCTCTCTATTTCTTGCGACGCCGGCGACCGAACACAAAAATTCTCCCGGTACCCAGGAGGCATCCACATTCACTTTCACCTCGCTGCTTTCAGGTGGTATCCAGACCTCTGGTAAGAGTCTTTTTGTGGTTCGGTTGCGGTTTCGTGTTTTCGTTCCTCTGTTAAAGGCTTGATTTTGGGTGTGTGCGAGGTCGATGACATCCTCTGCAGTTGGAGTTTTGTCTCGGAAGATCCGTGCGTTGCGCGCTTTCCAGATCTGCCATAGCACCCATGCGATGACCTCTTTCTCAGGTACTGCTCTTCTTTGTTCGAAGGCTGACAGAAGCCATTGGTCGATTCGCCCGATTTGTTTCGTCGTGTTTGTTCCCTGGAGTCTGTGATCTCTCCAGATTTCTTTTGTCCATCTGCAAAATAGGAATATATGCTCAGTAGTTTCTATTTCTGTGCGACACAGCGGACAGAGAGGGTCTGGCCGGATCTTTTTCTTATAGAGATTTTCGCTGGTAGGGACGGCGTTTTGGCAAATACTCCACAGGAAAGTCCGAATTTTCGGCGGAACAAAAAGGCTCCATATCTGTGTCCATAACGATCGTGGGGGCTGGTAAGAACAAGATGCTTTCTGGAAATCTCGTTTGGTTTGCATTGCCTGTGTTCTGTTATAGCCACTTTTAACCGTATAAACCCCTGTTTTGTTACCTGTCCATACTCTGCTGTCCGGTTTTGACTCTGAACTCAAAGGGATAGCGAGGATCTCGTTCGCTATTCTCTCCTCAAAATACTGATGAATAAGTGTGTGTTTCCATGTCCTAGAGTCTTCATTTATCAAACCTTCCACCGTGACTGGTTCTGATTGTTGTGCTGGTTGTCCATTTAGGTCCTGTGTTAACCATTTATCATCTCTGATGTTAATTAGTTTGCCATCCCCAACTAACCATTTGATATCTGGTTTGATAGAATCTCGCCCCACCAACATGCTTTTCCAGCCCCAAGATGGACGCCGGCCCTGCTGTGCATTCCAGATGTCGCCATGGGGGAAGTATATACTCTTCAGAACTTTAGTCCATAGTGCGTCCTGGGAAGTGTGCAGCCGCCAAACTTGTTTACCCAGCAACGCACTGTTGAAGGTAATGAAGTCTTTGAACCCCATCCCTCCTTCGTCCTTTCTGTTCTTCATAGCCGCCCAATTCTTCCAATGGATTCCCTGTTTTGTATCTCCTTTTTGCCACCAGAAAGAAGCTATTCGCTTTTCTATTGCTTTGCAGATGGAGACTGGCACTTTGAAGATCGACATAGCGTATGTCGGTATAGCCTGCACCACACTCTTGATCAGGACTTCCTTACCTGCTTTGGTGAGTAATTTCTCCTTCCATCCCTCCAACTTGGAATTTACTCGGGTTAATATCCAAGCGAATAATTCTTTCTTGGATTGTCCCCACTCTGTAGGGATGCCTAAATATTTCCCAGTCTTGTCAACCACAGGCACTCTCAGCTCTTGTGCCAAGTTTCTTTTCAGTGGTAAGGGACAGTTCTTACTAAACGAAACCCCTGACTTGTTTAGGTTTACCGCTTGTCCCGTTGCATAGCAGTACTGATTAAGTGTTAATGACAGATTCTGGCATTCCTTTAGGGTGCCATCCAAGAAGAAAATAACATCATCTGCGAACATAAGGTGAGAGAGCTTTGGGCAATACCTGTTCAGCTGTATGCCTTGAATGCTACCTTCCTCAACTGCCTTTGTCATTAACCATGTTAATACGTTTGTGATCAGGATAAACAAATAAGGCGACAGGGGATCTCCTTGCCTTAGGCCTCTGGAGGGACTGAAAAACGAGGTAGTTTCTCCATTGAGCTTTACACTGAAAGTCACAGTAGTGATGCATTGCATTATGAGAGTCACCCATTTGTCAGAAAAACCCATTTTCAGCATGCAATCCCGAACAAAATCCCATTCGATTCGATCATATGCTTTTTGCATATCTAGTTTGAGTACTGCTTTATGCTTTTTTTGTCGTTTGGTGATCCGCAGCTGGTGCAGTACTTCCTGCACGATCAGGATGTTATCCTGGATCTGACGCCCCTTGACGAACGCGCTTTGCTCAGGTGCGATTATATCTGGCAGCCACTGCTTCAATCTATTTGCCAGTAGTTTTGAGATGATTTTGTAACTGAAGTTGCAAAGACTAATGGGTCGATACTGACTTATTGTCTCAGGATTTTTGACTTTGGGGATCAAGACAATATGGGTTTGATTTAGCTTGGGATCCAAGACGCCTGAGTTGAAGAAAGTCTGCACCATTTGGAACAGGTCAGTTTGAAGAATTTCCCAACTGTTTTGATAGAACAGACCGTTGAAACCATCGGGTCCTGGCGCTTTCATAGCTCCCAACTGATAAACTGCCATTTTAATTTCCTCCATCGTCGGATTAGCCACCAGGGATGCGTTTATTTGATCATCAATAGGAGTTTTACATTGGCTCAAAACTGGCCGATAGTTTCGTTCCCCTACGATTTGTAGAGTCAAGGCGGTAATAGTCATATATGTGGTGTCGATTTCTCCGGATCCCGACTCCATCTACCATCTTCCACTTGCAGCATTGTGACATGATTTCTACGCCTCCTTTGCACTGTTGTTGCATGAAAGAAGCTTGTGTTTTTGTCTCCCCACTGTAGCCATTTAATTCTCGATCGTATTCCCCAGTATTGCTCTTCCTGTTTTCTTAGAGTGTCGATCTGATGAGTAATACTTTTCATTTCCTGTCTGCTGGAATGCTGTTGTGTCTGATTGGTGAGTGCTGTGAGGGCTTGTGATAACTCTTTAATCCTTCGAGGTGCATGTGCAAACCGTTTTTGACTCCATTGTACTAGTTTTTTGGCTGTCACCTGAAGTTTGGCTGAAAGAGTGGTCTGTGTAGGGGCTGATAATGTGGTCCATGCATCACGAATGACTTCCTGGTATTCTTCAGTCTCCAACCAGAATGCCTCCATTCTAAATTCCTTTTTTCTCTTCTTTTGTGCAGGGTAGAGGCTGAGAACCAGAGGACTGTGGTCCGAACCAATTGCTGGGAGCGCCTGAACTTCTGCGTCGTGGTATATTACGCGCCATTCCAAGGTACACAACACTCTATCGAGACGTTTCTTAACAAGATCTTCCCCTTCTCTGTTATTTGCCCATGTAAATGCACAGCCGTTGCTTTCCATATCCATAAGAGATAACTCATTTAGCATATTTCTGAAAGCTACTATTCTTTGAGTATCTGCTTCCCTTTTCCCAACCTTTTCCCATACATATAGAATATCGTTAAAATCCCCCATACATATCCATGGACTGGGATTGTGAGGCTTCAAAATCTTCAAATGCTGCCATAATTGTAGCCTCTCCCCGAAATTGGTGGGTGCATGAATAAAGGTTATCTGCATGCTCAATTTCCTGATAGAATCAGTGCATCTTGCATCAATATAGTATTTAGAACTGCTTTGGACTTGCACTGTTACTTCCTCATTCCACAGTAACGCCAATCCCCCTGCTATTCCCGTTGGATTTTCAAGATATACATGCTGAAACTGGATTTTCTTGCATATACCTTCCACCATTGTTGCTTTATTTTTTGTCTCCATAAGGAAGACTATACTAGGCCTTTCAAGAGCAATTAAAGCTCTGAGCTCTTGGATTGTCAGGGGGTTGCCCAGCCCCTGACAATTCCAGCTAATGATTTTCATAGCGTCTTTGGTGGCTTATTAGGGCTAGCCACCAAAGCCCATTCGGTTCTATCTTTTAGAAACTTCACCGGCGTCTCTGTCATGCCTGAATCGTCAATGAGGATAGGAGTGGGTTCAGGTAAGCATTTCTGCTTCTTAGCTTTCTACACCTTCATGTTCTTCTTGCTACTCTTTCCAACTTTAAGAGTATTCTGTGTGAGAGTATCTGAGCATATAACCTGCTTTCCATAGTCTTTATTTACCTTCTGGTTTGGGTCATGGAGTTCCATTCTCTCCGGCTCTACATAACTTTCAGGTCTTTTTTTGCTGCAAGCTTCTCGACACATTTCTGACCCTTGCTCTCTTATAATTAGAGCTTGTTCTCTGCTTGGAGACGTTGCTACCGGTATGGTTTCCTCCACAATAATGTCTTCTTCAAGATTTCCATAAAAAGTCTCCCAATAGGGACTGTGATCACTAACTTCTGCTTTCAGCCATGGTCCGTAGGAACCGATTTTGTTGTCTGCCCATGGGGATTCGGCATAAGGAACTTCTGAACAATCTTGCGCATAATGGCCTATCCTTCCACAGGAGTAGCAATAATGGGGTAATCTCTCGTATTTGAATTCTACCCACATCCATTTTTTGCCAATATCCAAAATGGTGCCCGCTTTTAGAGGGTTTGATAAGTCTACCTCGACCCTCACTCTACCTCCTCTTTGCTGCAGGTGTCCCATAGTTTCGAGCTGGATGTCCTGCACATGGCCTAACTTCCTTCCCAGATCATGGTAAACATTTTCCACTCTCCATCCATGAGGTATACCTCCGATTCTAACCCAGAAAGCCGCTCTAGAAAAATTATAACAATGTTCTGGAACTTCAGGATCACATTGTTTCAACACTAGCAAATTGCTGGAATAAGACCAAGGTGAAGATTTGAGTATTCTGTCCTTATCTACCTCTGACTGGAACACGAAGGTAAATAGACCTGTTCCTTTTTGTGCACATTCTACTGCTTTTGTTTTCCATGCTTTCTTTATAGTTGTGAAGAAAGCTTGAAAGTTGACATTGGGTTTAGAGTAGAGTTTGCCCAATAATGTTCTATTACATTCATCCCTTTTTTGTAATGGTACGTTCGGACTAACTTCAACAACATCTTGCTCATCCCATAGATGTCCCAACCGTTTACATAATGCTGCTATACGTAGCTCATTTTCCTCTTTACTGTCCATTTTTTGACTAGATTAAGGTTCTTAAAAAAAACAGCTGATTACTTGCGTGTCTGGCAATGCATTCTCATGGGCATTTTTTCAAACATCTTCCTGGCAGAAAGCCCAACACTATTTTCAGCCATTCTTCTCAAGAAAACAAGCTGGATTCCTATCGTGTGCAGAGGTTTTCCACAAAAACTGCTTCCATAAATTCCTTCCAAAGGGCAAAACCAACAGCATTTTCTTCTCATCAACAGATTTGCATTCAAGGAAAGAGGAATCCAAACCTTGGATCAACACCCAGAAGCCCGTGCATTTCCTTGGTCGGATGATTGTCACCGAACATCTCCATGGATTTTCACCGACCCCTCTCGAACTCTCCTTCCAGATGCGGCCATTGCATTCTACCGACTCACCTCGAGGGCAACTTTTTTTTTTTTTTTTTTTTTTTTTTTGTGATTTTCCTCCGGATTCAAGGTGAAACGAGAGAGAAAAACGGTATGTAAAAGGAAAGAAAACTCGAAAGAGGGGAGAATTAGCCAATGGCTAGGGTTTCTGTATTAGACATCACTACCAGTTGGTAGGGGAAAGCTCGCATACACGAGAGAGAAAAGCCTACAGGATGCAAGAGTTGAAATGGGTACTTTACAAGAAAGAATTACTTCTACCAAAGAGAAGTCCCGCTTAAAGAGTCCAGCTTACAATCAACACGACCCATGCATTATCTAAAAAGATTAATTTGCTAGGTGAAGGCGTGATTAATATTTAACAACTCTAATAGTCCCTTTCACATGTAGGCTGAATCTTTGTCTATGATTAAGCATTTAAGTACACAATAAGTGAGGCAAAAAATGGTCTATAAAGATTCGAATTCAGGACCTTTCATTTGATACAAAAAAGATTTAGTAGGACAACTATTAAATGTTCTAAAAACTTTAAAACTGTTAAAGATTGTAACAACAACATGCTGTCATCGCCCTTTCCTTTTTCGGTTTATGGTCAATTAGTGATGATTAATTTACACAAAGGCGGACGAATGTTTCGAATGCATGTCCACCCACAGCTCCATGCATAGAGCTTCGAGCTCCACATGTTCTCTGCATTTCCCTTCCTTTTTAAGGGCTCTCTAGATGTTGGTCTTGCTGGTGGTCAAGTGACGATTTTTTAACTCGAAGGCAGCAGACGAATGTTTCGAATCGAATAGTCCATAAAACAAATTTTATTACACAGAGTTCCATGCATAGAACTGCCAGCTCCCCCTGCTCTCTGTGTTTTGCTTCATATTAAAAGGCCAGACACGTTTTACACAGAAGAAGCTGTTGACACCTAAATTTTGATTAGGTTTTTAATTAGGCTTTAGTTTCTATATTTATGTATTTTTCCTTTTTATTTTTTCAGATAATAAATAATAACAAAAAAAAAAAAAAAGCAAAAGCAGTAGCCATTAGGGCTAGGCCTTTTGCACCCAGCCCCCTCTTCCTTCCCTTGCACAGGCCCCCACGGCCCAGCCCATGCAACTCAGCCCGACCCCCCTTTCTGCCCCTTGTCTTCTTCCTCATCTATCTTCTTCCCCCAACCAGATAAGCAGCACGCGCCGGAGACAAGGACGCGCGCAACGCCGAAATGGAGAGGGAGATGGCAGCGTACAAGGGAGTGTGTGACATCCAGATTTTTCAACCCCGTCTTCTACTTGAATAAATTTGGCATTTCATTGATGCGTCTATAGGATTATTCTCGAGCCGATCACTCTCGAGATAACTAGACTATCCTGGGGAAACCATTAAGGAATTTTAAGGTAATAGACTTGAGAGCTCGATCAGGAATCGGCTTCTCAACCGTGTCTAGCTTTAGAGGCCATTACGGCGCAGTTAAAAATCGATTTGAAATCAGAGATAGACTGGATCAACAGAGATAGATTGGATCAACAGAGATGTGTGGCTAATCGTGGGTGACACCACTAAATTGAAAAATTCTCGTCGACTGGCACTAGACTGATTTTCTTATTGTTTTAGTATCCCGTGTCCGTATTTGGGTTATCGAGATTTTCACGATAATCGAGAGTCGCCAATAAGTCGAGTGGGTTCATAGTGGTTCGAAGAAAATCGACCATGGGTCATTTGCACTTAAAAATATCTGAAAGTTACCCGATAGTCTAGGTCACGCTAAAAACGCACCGAATGGAAATTAACCGCCAATTCGAGTCTGATTTTAGAAATTGAAGTTTCAGCCATGTCACAATAAATTCTAGGAGTGTCGACTCAGTCTCAGAAGATTTTTCTGACAATCGACATTTTTTGGGAAAAAGTCGTTGCCGGGTAGTTTTAGTGCAGAAAATGCCGAAGGTGGTTTTCGATTACGAAATTGAGAAGTGTGAGGGATTATTGGATGAGGAAAATTGTCAATTGAGGCATTGAAGTGCCAATTGATTTTTGTAGAGGTCAAATGAAATTAAATCGAGCAAGTTCGATGTCCAATTGAGAAGGGCTTGTGCCAAAATTCGTGTACCCCACAAAGCTACAACCTTTGGACCACTTTGTCTTCTAGAAGAGGGTGTTTTGATGGCCTATTGAAGGCCAAGTATTAATACATGGCTAAGAATGGTTTTTGGAAGATATTTTGCAAAGTATCAAGCCAAGTGGAGCCCTTATCTCTCACTCTTATCCATCTCTCTTTCCTCTCACCTCAACCGATTAGCCTCTCTCCCCTTTTCATTTTCGTGCGACACCTCCATGAATAGCTGATGTTGAAGACCGGCAGCTCCTTCCTTTGAAAATTGAAGCCCACGTTCCTCTACTTCACCGATTCTGCCAGCCACGCGCCAGCCCACTACCATTGGTCTCCTTCGGTCAAAACTCCTCTCGCTGCCCTTGGTGGTTGACTAGCGGCATTCACGAAGCCTTGAAGACCGAAACTCCACCGAGCGAAGCCTCCATCGAAGCAGTTTCTTCTTTGTTGCTGCCATTTGGCCATAAGCCAACAAACGGTGTCCTCCTCTCCACGCGGCAAGAAATTCAAGCGGACATCTCCACGGTTCTTCGTCCATCCATCCGCGTGAACAACAATCCACCGAAGAAGAAGAGATCTCCACGCGTCCGCTCCTTCCAATTGCTGAGTCAACCGAGCAAATCCCCTGCAGCTCATGCAAGATTTTCCTCCACCGTTGACTTCATTGAATCCCCCACTTGCTGCCTCGTTCACGTCACCTCCATTTCTCCTTCGTGTAACTCAATTGCCGAAGCAATTGACTGGCTGAAGTCACAGCACCCTCCAGCGAAGACCGAAGCAGCCCACGCAAATTTCTCTTCGTGGATTGCAGCCGAACAGCAGCCTTTGTTGCTTCTCTCACCAGGCCAGATCTGCAGCCTACGTGACCTTCAATTCAACAAACCAGCCGAAGACAAGCCCTGCAGCAAGCCCAGCTCGTGAGCTTCAGTCCTTTGGGCCACCTAATTTAGCACAAGACCAGCAAGCCCAGTTCAGCAAGCGCACTTGGTTCAGTCCAATTCAGCAGGCCCAACCCAACTTGGGTCCAGCCCAAAAGCAAGAACAAACCTCAACTGGGTTGAGATTTGTTGGGCCAAGCTTAAGGCCCAGTCTAAGCCCGCCGATGTTGTTGAAAGCCCGATTTCGGCCGCCGTCGCGTCGCCGTCGTGGTGATTCGGTTCCCGCTTTTAATCAAGTAAGTTTTACTCACTAATGCTTTCTTAGTTTGCTAATTATGCTTAGGGTTGGTTAGATTTATTTAAGTGCAATTAGGTGGTTAGATTAGGTTAGAACAATTAAATTAGTGACTTAATGATGCATGTTAGGTGGTTAGACCTAGTTATTAGCAAGTAGAAATGTTCGGTTATTTATTGAATGCATCTCGGAATTTTTCCTGACCCGTTTCGGGCTCCAATCAGGCAATACGGGCCTAAATTGGATTTTTAATATTTATTTATTTAATTTTCGAAATTAATTATTTAATTAATTATTTTTCCGGAAATTTAACCGGGATGGCCGTTGACTGAAATTTCGTGCTGATTGTCATGGTGCAATCCGTTTATTTAATTGAGCTTCAATTTATATGGAATTTATTTAAATTGTGAAATTTGAAGATTTGTCCTAAATTGTTTGTAATTGAATATTTGATTAGTAGATGGCCGAGTATCGGTATATATCACCAGTTACGTTGATGGGCTATATAGTAGAGAGAATGGTGAGAGCTAACTGAGAATATTATTGGCTGAGACCAATCAGGTACGATATTATTGGACATATGTGGTTCGATGATTGGAAGTATCACTGGCGAAAACGGCGCCTTAAAGAACGCATGTGAATGACTTATAGACAAACGTGGTTCAGTGATTAAGGAAATATCACTGGTGAAAACAACACCTTAAAGAACTTACGATGTTGTCTATTGCCAATGTCACCTTGGCGAAAATGGCGCCCTAAAAAGGACACGTGGTTCAGTGATCGAGGATATCACTGGTGAAAATGGCGCCTTAAAGAACACGGTGTCGGTGATCGGTATGTCATTGGTGAAAACGACGCCCGAGAAACACATGTGATTTGATGAAGGAGTATACCATTAGGGAATTATGGTATGAGTGGGAATGACCTAGAGGTGGTTCGAATGACATGTAATCGACTAAGTCGATTGATCAATGCTTGATCGGATGTTGTGAATTCTTTGAATATCTGTGCTTAACCTTAATTTGCAGGTGGAATCTGAGGCCAAGGTAAGTCCTTTGATCTGTGCATGTTTAGGCAGCCTATAGTGTATTGGCTTACTAATCGGGTCTTAGAGGGTAGAACTCATTGAGACATGGTCTCATTGGTTATTGAATAACCATTTCAGGACCCTGAGAGGGAGCCAAGGAGGAGGAACCTAAGGAGGAGAGCATTGATGTGAAACCTGAGGAGGAGAAAGATTGTTGAAGTAGAAGATGATCCAGAGAGGGATCTTGAGTACAACCCGGATGTGGATTGAGATCCCATCCTTTTTGTGAACCCTGTTTTAGTGTAGATAGGTGTGAGACAAGTATGTTGTGAATAGTATTGTATATATACTATGAATTGTGTTGTTAATAAAAGTGTGGTTGTGAATTTCAATATGAAAAATATCACCTGCTTTTTTATCCCATTGTTTTATTGTCTGGGGATTTATAACTGTTTCCGCATGCGTAATAAAAAGAAAGGGTTGGTGATATTTAGTCCTGGGATATCGTACGTTAAAAATTGACTTGGTAGAAGGATGGGCATGTCCCCGAGGATCGGGGCGTGACAGAGTGGATGCGTCTTCAATGCAAGGCAGCCTAGCTAGAGCCACCTCGGCGAATGGGACGCCGGTTCAGCTGGCGGAGGCCGTTCGGCGTGTGAAGACTGGCGGACGTACCTCCGTCGACCGGCCTACTCCTTGCCTATAAATAGGAGGGCACAACCTCCGTCGAAGGACACACAGAGAAGCGGCGAAAGATCGAGGGCTGCAGATCTTCAAAACCTCCCACTGAGAGACTTCAGAAGGGGGGCTGAGGACGAGTAGGCCGAGATCTAGGGACAACCGAGATCTGAGAGCTCGCGGCCGGAGAGGGAGAGGGTCGGGTATGAGCGAGAAGGCTAGAGAAGGAGGTCATTCCGATGCTAGATCTAGCAAAGCGGAGGCCCTGAAGGCTAGATCCGAAGGGAGAAGACTCGCTGTCGCCAACGCAACTGCTCCTCCACCACCGTTACGACCACTTTGTTCCACCGCTGTTGTTCCCCACCACGACGCCGTGCCGCAATCGACCCGCCAACGCCACGCCGGATCTGGGAAAGCGGAGGCCTTGAAGGCCAGATCCGAGGAGGAAGGAGGTGCTGTTGACGCTGCTCGATGTCCTGCGCCGAGCCATGCCCTCCCAGTCACCCCCCGACGCCATCGCTACACCGGATCTCCACCCTATTGTTGCCTCGTCCTGACCGCCACTCCCTGCCATCACCATTCTCCACGCCACTGTGTCGGGACCTCTCCACAAACAAGTATTAGCCCTGCTTGGTCGTCAACGTTGCCCGAAACCCTGGCCGTCGCCTTTGCCGGTCGTCGTCGTCACTGTCTCTTCGCCTTCCCCCCTGAGAACCTAGCAGCCGCCTGTTGTCGTTGCCACTTCTTGAGAATCCAATAGCCGTCCGTCGTCGTCGTCGAAACCCTAGCTGCCGTTTGCCGCGTTGTCGCCGTCCCAGCCCCTCCATCGGTGCCACGTTTAGGCAAAGAAGAGAGGGGAGCTGCGTCCAGCCACGACTCGAGTCGAAAATGGGTAGGGTTTGGCTTCAAAGTGGGCTGGGTTCGGGTCATTATTTGGGCTGGGTCATGGTAAATCGATCGAGCCGTGTGTGTGCAGGCCGGCCTCGCGCGGGCCATTTGTGTGTGGGCCCGGATCTTAGGTTTGTCAGGTCGACGGTTGGCCATGCGGGTTGCGAACCAGTCGGACCTAACCTAGGGTCTAACCTAGTTCGGTTTTTATATTATAAAATAATATTTTAATAAAAAATAATTAAAAATTATTTTCTAGAAAATAAAAAAATCCATATTTTCCCAAAAAAAAAAGCCAAAAAAAGATTTATATTTTCCAAAAATACTAAAAAAATCCAAAAATCCCTTTTATTTTCCAAAAAAAAAAAAAAAAAGGTCCCAAAAATGTTTTTCTCCACAAATGCATGGAAAAACCCTAAAATATCTAAAAGTCTCGGGGTTTAAATAAGATTAGGTACCGAAAGGGCATTAGTGATTAACTAGTGTAATCAAGTCCCCGATCCTAATTTTTCTGATTGCGCAGGAGCAAGTATTTCTCCCGATACTTCGCTTGGTTTCTAATCGACCCACCCCAAATTGATTAGTGATGACTCATTTAAAAATTAACTTATAGGTTAAAAACTTGGACTATTAAAGTCGTGAATTAGTGAACTTGGGAGAGTCTAGGCTAAAAGATGTAGCCGAACCATTAGCCTCCGCCGGCGCCGGCCTCGATCGGGCACCGAAAAAAGAGGTCGCGACAACTTGGCGACTCCGCTGGGGAAAATTTAAGGACTTAGGCCGTTTTATCTTGTTTAAGCACTTTACTGACTTGTTTTGTTTTTTTCTTTATGCAGGTCAGTAGCTTAGAGGTTTATTTTAATTTTGGTTAAAATAAAATGTCTTGTGATTATAAACTATTTTGCATGCTTTATTGTTTTAACACTACACATGGCACACACAACCCCGCCGCCGAACTTGGGTTGCCATAGGATATTTAGGATGGTGTTAAGAAAGATATGGCTTTGAACGCGAGACTGCGTTATGAGGTTGCCTTTTTTTTCCCCGAATTTCTCTGGCCGAGGTTAAGAGGGTACGCTGCTAACGCGAGATTGCGATGGGCGGATACCTTTTTAATTTCAACAAACCTTCTCAGTTAAAAATCGAGCCACAAGTCCCATGCGCATGTCTTTGTGCTTGCCATTTTCTTTAAAAGCAAAGTAATTTCTTTACTTTTACCCAGTCTTTTTATTGGCCCATGGCAATTTAGGGTAGGTATTTCTAGTCCTAGTTTATATGCGATGGGAGAGGATGATATCCAGTTTATTCCCACTCCCAAACCAGAGCTCTTCAGATGGTGGGGTCAATTGGACCAGTTTACCCAAGAGCACGTGAAAGCCAAAGTTGGCAGCTCCTATCATTATTTCAAATCTCTGTTCATCCTGAAGTCTTGCAGGCCATGGTACATTTCTGGTGCCCGAGGACATCCGCTTTTATGTTCGGTAGGTTCGAGCTAACCCCAACTTTGAAGGAATACAACATCATCACTGGAAAGTCTCTTGAGAATCGGCTTGTTAGGCCACTAATAGGCATTGACCCGTTGTGTGGGTTAGGACGACTTTTAAGAACTGAAGTCCATGTTGTGAGGCAAACTCTTGAAAACAACCATAATACCTGCCCACTAGCATTTTTGATTGCCTGTTTTGAAAATCAACCCATGACCCAAAAAAGTGAAATTTTCCTTCTAGCCTTTTTCGGGTTTATCATTTTTCCCCATTCAAGAAATTCCATAAGTCCCTCAATGGCATGGGTGGTTGATCAGGTCTCAAGAGGGCAAAATTGCGTTAACATGATTTTAGCTGAAACATTCTTATCTCTTAATCGTTTTAAAGAAAACATAGAAAAAATCATGCAGGTCTCCTTGAAAATTTTGTAGGTCTGGTTCTTTTCTCACCTAGGCAAATTTCGATGCCTCATGTACTTGTCTGAAACAAATGATTTCGAAAATCCATTACAGAAATTTGTGATCCTAGGACCATATATTCTTAACCAAAGCTGTTTTAACTGGATAAATTTCTTAAGAGACCCCGCTCCTGAGATATTCCAATGGTGTGCTGGTTGGTTTCATGAAAAGAGAGTTTACTTTACTTATAGATGTAGCCATCCAATTCCATTGCTCGGTCTCACTGGTGCCACCCCTTATTACCCATATAGGGTGGTCCAATAGTATGGAGCCCTTCAAGAATCCCGCCGCTTTCCAAGAGAAAAATAGATCCACTCCGTTTTACCCATCAAAGCCGTGACTATGCATTCGAGATTGCCATTATCGAGGAAACATGGAGCAAGTGCCATCGCAAAAGAATTGTGGTACTTGAAAGGCTTGAGGGACAAGAAAAAGCCCACCATGCCTCTGAGTCCTACATCCACAACCATTGTATCCCAACAAAATTGAAGTCATCAGTCCCTCACCCGATCAACGAGCGCAACCGACATGAGCAAGCAGAGCTTATGCAAAGAGATTTGGAAATAGGCTGGATACACGTCTCAAAGCCGGTCCAAGAAAGCAAAGACCTTTGCAAGAACAAGGCTCCCCGTCGCATATAAAATGATAGTCATGTGCCCTTTAGTGTTAATATCATGAAATTTTTGTCCCATTGTTTAGGGACTTTTGTTTAATATCTAGTATTTCGTTCTGTCATTACAATTTCAAGTTTTAGATGTCAAAAGTTAGCAGTCTATAAAACCCTCTTTTGATAAATAAAAAATAGTTAGACCATTGTCATGGGTCAATCTTTGTTTACTTTCATGCTTATTCATTATTTTCGTGACACCAGGTAATTATGAATCGCCGACTATTAGCCACTCGCGAATGGCCTCACGTGATAGGGCTCTATCAGAATGATGTACAAAATCGCCTCGCCAACGTTGAAGACGGCGTAAGACAGATGTCCATTGTCCTTCGACAACTCTCGAGGCAAATGGAATCCACTCAAGCCAAGCTCAACTCTGTAGCTGCTTTAAACACCATCATGACACCCGCAAATTTGCTAGAGGACGACCAATATGATAGACAATTTGTAAGATCATGAAGAAGTTGAGCCAGCTGTAGGCGCAAGATCCCATGGACTTGTCTGATTACACTGGCATTAAGATCCTTGAAGAGCTCAAAACATCTGAATGCGAAAGGTATGCTAATATCTCCCACTCAAAGACCTACTTGTAGGCTTACCTAGTCTGAAGGATGATTCAATCGTACCAATCAAACCTGACTGGCCCCGCTTTGCGGTGGTACATTGTTAGGAAGATTAGTCTCTTTAAGACCTTGGGGGAACTAACTCATGCTTTCCACCAAGAATATAATGTTGACATCCGCCCCGACATCGCCCTGCCCTACGAAGAACTGATGATCGCGGAGCACGAGGAGCTAATAGTCGCAGAGACAGGAGAAGAAGATGTCAATGAAGCCTTGCATGATAAATGGGCAACTGAGCATTATCCTATTGTTGAAAAGTTTCCCATTGAGAAAGGCAAGGAGCCTGCGTACAAGGTCAATGACACTGAGCCTATTCAAGACTGGGGCACGATAGGACAGCCCCCCAAGCTTACTGCAAGAGCTAGGGTCTAAAGAATGCCGACCCCGATCAACCTAGAGAGTGAAGCTCCACCATCTTCCACTCCCCTTGACAAAGTCCAACTGGTGAAACGAAGGGCTTTACTCAAAAGGTCCGGACAAGGAGTCAAGAAAAGAAAGTCTAAGCAATTCGATTCAACATCTGCCACTGAGTGTAGGAAAAATCTGATAGCTAATAGGCCACCGCACCGAGATTTCGAGCATCCCTTAGGGTACAATCCTGAAGGCTACTATCATCTAGGGTACAATCCTAAAGGTTACCAATCCCCAAAATACAACCTTGAAGGCTACCAGTACCTAGGATACAATCCTGAGAGCTACCAGTATTATATAGATGAAAACAGCCATTCATCGTATGACTATCTCCCACCCACACACAGGATCCAAAGCCTGTTAAAAGAGGAAACATTCGTCTTTATTCGCCATGACTTGTCTCCCAATGAATTACTAAGCTTGTCACTTGACCATGATGATAACTTAAATACCTCATCCTCGTTTGGTGATTTTGACCCGGAAGAAAGCAATGGGATAATCTCGATAGATCCAGCTTTCCTAAAGCAGCAGAATTCACCACTGCAATGAATATGCAATGGGAAAACCAGTGGCCTAACCAAGACACACCAGGCCCTTCTTGCCCTCATAGGATCATGACCCCTAGAGAAATGTAGATACCTAATCTTTGCAAGTATAATGGCACGACTTGCCCCGTGGCTCATTTGCAATATCTTAACGCTAAAATGAGTCGGTACTATAGCCCGATGTCATTCACAACTCAAGCCTTCCAAGAAAGTCTTACGAGGTTTGCATTACAATGGTTCGTCACAGCAGATATCTACTTCATGAGAGATTGGAATGAGCTGTCTTTTGCATTCCTGCTTCAGTATCAAAGCTAGATTGGAACTGACTTGCGAAAACTTGGTTCACTTTAGAAGAAGACCAATGGAGGATTTCTAAGCATATGCAAGGAGTGGGAGGCTTTTATGATGCAAACCTACTCTCAATTGGCCGAAGAAGAAATGATAAAGCTATTCATAGGGGCTTTACCTCGCGAGCATCGTTGCTGGTTGCATGGGTTGCACTTCCATAGCTTCAATAAAGTGGCCATCTCATGCGAACACTTCGAGTCTACTGGAGGTGAGGAACTCAAGGGCGCTTGATTTCAGAGCCAGCACTATCAAAATGCTCCTTTTTATAGGAGTTTTCATGGGTTTTGCCTGTTTTTGTGATGTCATGTTTCTTATGTTGTCTAGTGTGCTACTGTTGCATTTTCCATTCTAGTAATCTAATGTACAGTTCTAACATTATATTTTGAGAGCATGAAGCGGTATCCCAAACCGGCCCGGTGATGCTATCCAACAAAGAAAATATCATCCAAGAAGAATACTGAGGGCTGTGCTTGTTCATGCTTTCTTCCCCCCAAAGATATATACTTTTGAAAACAAAAAATGTTTCATTACTAAAAGCTTTCGTCAAAACAAGATGTTAAATTTAATCATGTTTGTCTTTCTGACTAACTCACTTCGTGTCTCTTTCTGACTCACTCACTTCGTGTCTCAGAATATCATCCCCTTTGACTTAGTGTGACCAGGAGGCATTTAAAGCTGGCACATTGTGTTAGCTCGCCAAATTCAAAAACATCCTTCCAAGGAAGCGGGGGCAAACAAAAAGGATCTTCACGTTTCAAAAGGGTAATTCATATTCCCTGAACATAATGTCGAAAATGACGTCCTCTCTCTTCTATCTTGTGGCATCCCAAAAATTCAAGACAACCTAAGATGTATTAAAGCCCATAATTAGGTAATGAAATTTCCTATGGTTTATGCTTTAGCTATTAGTTTTCTCTTAAGACTAAGTGTTATATGCTTGTGTTCATGAGTTTTTAAAATTAGTATTATAGGATAAATTAATAAGAAGAATTTATTCTTGGCTATGCACCTCATAGATTTAATCCCTATAGATTAAATGTTACAAGATTATGGCTATATGAAATTGAAAATTTGGAATCTATAAAAGAAAGAATTAAAGATGAATTATTAAAAGTAAAATTTGGGGTTTAACTAGGCTTGGGCCTTAGGCCCAATAGCATGGACCTTTGATGGGCCAAAATGGCTGGCCCATTGAAGCCCAAGGAGGAGCTGTCGTCGACCACAAGGGGAGAGGCCGGCCCAAATTCTTCCAAGCCCACTCCCAAGCCCATCTTGCATGCCTTGCCAAATGGCAAAAAGAAGGCCCCATGCATTGGCCATTGAGGGTGGCCACTAATCATGACTAATGATGGAGTTTAGGGGAAACAAAAGAGGGAGAGTGGCCGGTTGAGGGGCTGTCGCCCAAGCCAAGAGAGAGAGAGAGAGAGAGAGAGAGAGAGAGAGAGAGAGAGAGAGTGGCGAGAGAAAGAGAGGAACCGAGAGAGGAGGAAGGAGCCGCTCGCCCGCCCGTCGTTCGTCCGTCCGTCGCCGACCGTGTGCCTTGTTTGCTTGATTTTGGAGGCAAGTTAGGATCCATTTTCTGCTCTTGCATGTTTGTCTTGCATGTGTGTTTGGAATGGTGTTGAATCTTGGGTGTTTAGGAGTGAGAAACCAAGCTAGTGTGTTTTGTTCTTGAAATAGCTTGCTGTTTTCGTGTATACCGCCTGACCCAGAAATTTGTAGAGGCTTGCATGCGTGTTTTGAGTTGGATTTTGACTTCAACTCCTTCATGAAAGTTGTATACAACATCTCAAAGTATAACATATTAAAATTTGAGACAAAATGGTTGAGTTTGAAGGGGCGAAACCCTTCTCCTACGAAGACACTAGATCTGGAACTGCTTTGCTGACCTTTTGGTCGTTTTATGGGTTGCATGTTGCTTTTTACCGAGAATTTCCCTTTGACTTCCGCATGAAAGTTGTAGAGAACATCCTAGAGACTAACATACTCAAATTTGAGGTAAAATGAGCAAGTGTAGCCTAGTGAAAATATTTTATTTTGAAGACGGTAAATCTGGAAATACGGTACTGGACACCCGAGATTTCTTAGACCTATATGGTGACTATTCTTTGAGAATATCACTTAGATCCCTTAATGAAAGTTGTAGGCGACCTCTTGAGGTAAAACATATAAAAATTTCAGAGGAAACAAAGAAGTATAAGTAGGCGAAACCTCGATATTTCGGAGATAGCTAAACTGGACTGTTCTGTACTAGAAACAGGAACTTCGAACGTCTATATAAAATTATCTGAAACGAATCTGTCCTATATGTCTGCATGAAAAATCTACCTTAGGTTCTTGACTATAACCTGGTAAAATTTCAGAATTTTTGAAGGTCATTCGGGTATTTTAATCGAAATATTTCAAGAACTGCGCAATCTGACTTTGTCCGAATTCTGCATGTTGTAATGTGTGAGCCATATCTTTTTGTGTGAAGCGCTTCTGGGCATGTGTTCTGCATGAAATTGTTATCTTTATGTCTTTTCTATTACATGCTCTGATTGTGTGATTTTTGAGGATCATATGGATATTTAATTTAAATGTTTTCCAAAATTGTGCAAGTTGGAATTTAGTAAGTTTCAAAAAGGCATGATATATGGACTATTCTAAGTTGTATGGACCCCATGGATTGTATTGTCATTAGTGATTGTATCTTGCTGCATGTATGATGATGATTGGAAATGCATATAAGAGTTAAAATGATGAAAGTGATCTTGTTTGCCATTATATCATGTGCCATGCTGATTTTGAGACATAAATTGGTGAACATGAACAATGATAAATGAGGAAACTGTTGGAGGTGGTTGATAATGCCCTAGGAGTGTCAGGATGCCCAGGATGGGGGGTGCCGGATGCCCGAATTGTATTGAGATACATGGCTGGATGTCCTTGGGAGTTTCGAGATGTCTGGAATGGTTGGGTGCCGGAAGCCTCGGAGGTTTGTGCCTGAGGGGATGCCTCGTGATGCCAGTTGGGATGCAAGATGCCCGGAATGTGGGGGTGCCGGATGCCTGGTGGTGTGTGCTGGAGGTTTTTCTGGCGATGCCGGGTTGGGGTGCGAGTGATAAAGTATGGGATGCAACTATTGATCCCGAGAAAGAGAGAGATGTGGCGATCAATTGAAAGTTAAAAGTGGAAATTGAATCATGCATATATGATATGATGATGATATGTGTGACATGATGATGATCACCTATGGCATGATGATATGTGTGACATGATGATGATCACCTATGGCATGATGATATGTGTATGATATGATGATGATCACTTATGGCATAATGATATGTGTGAGACATGATGATGATCACCTATGGCATGATGATATGTGTGAGACATGATGATGATCACCCATGGCATGATGATATGTATGTGACATGATTGTGATGAGTATATGAGGTGTATGTATATATATGGCATGATGACATATGCATGGCTGCAAGGTAAGTTATGCTTGGATGCATGAATGGCGTGTACTTTGTTATGATTGTATTGTGATGCATTGAGTGGTTAATTGGATCTTTTACCTGCTGAGTGGTTATACTCACCCCTTCTGGGACCAACATTTCAGATTAGAAAGATGCCGCTCCCTACCGTCACGCGAGGCACCTTCTATGGCCTCCCATCGGATGTAGAGGTAGAGTGTACGGAGATCGACTGCGTTACCGTCCCTGGACTAACATTTATGCGAGTGCGCATGCTAGTTATGTACGATGTGAGCCTCGCTAGGGGCTCTGTCATTCAGGAGTTTCTGTCAGTTCATGTCCGCTGAGATGGAGTGATTAGGGGGATGTTGCCGCCACCACCACCTGACGCACCAGGATGGGTGTGATGGTCGCGTGAGGGGTAGAGAGCTGATGTTTATTTTTTGGGATGATAGCTGACACTAGTTGATGTGGGATTTTGCATGATCGTTTTAGAGGGTTGAGTGTCTCTTTTTGGAGCTATGGCCAAGTGTAGCTAAAAGTCTTGGCCTTTCTTTTGATGTACCGACCCGAGAAAAACCCATCATGAAAATATGTAAATAAAAGTGTCGTGGCTTTATCTTTTCCTATGGTAATTAGTGGTGTGCATTGTATCATAATTGTAGGAGGGAGAGATGGTGATATTAAATTATGCTTCCGCTAATAGGTCGCCTTTGGGACCGTTTTCAAAAAAAAAAAAAAAAAAAAAGCCTATGAACTACGACGCTTCTACCTAGAGATGTAACTAATGTTCATTAGGTGTATCGATAGGTAACTGTGGCAACCTAAGGTGGTTCGGGGGTGCCACATATCTACAGGAGACGAAGGATGGGACGTAATAGGCACAGGCATACTATCAAACTTGAAGCATGCATAACGTGATAGCTCAAGGTAGGATGTCGCGAGTTCATTGATGGGACTTCCAGCTTCGACAAGCCAAGAAGCACGAAAAGGAATTTATTCTCTTCCTTTGAATTGACTACTTGTCACTAGGGAGAAAATCTAGACAGTTGAAATGATCTCTAGCCCCTATTCAGATGATGATTTAGGGCCTAGAAACCTCACTTCGTGCTCCAGACAACGGTTGGAAGCTTCAATCTATGTTTCAGATGCATATTCTCCTAAGAAATAATTGTCATCAGAAGGTTGAAGATTTTGATTGTCCATCTTAGATTCCATAGAAGCTTGAAGTACATGACTTTGCCCAATGCTGCTAATGGTCATATAGTCAAAGACAGAAGAAAATTCCACAGAAGGAAAGCGTTGAAGATGAATCAACGACCATCAATCATGCATACATGGCCACAAATAAGGAAGGCCAATCGAAAGAAATGTCGAATTGTGTCAAGACGAAGAGGCTGTCATCAACATACAGAGATCCTTAGTGTTGACACCTAATTTTTTGCCCAAATTATTGCATATAGATTATCTAGGTGTTTAAAATGGAAGATGTTTTTCCTAAAAAAAAAAAAAAAAATTAAAAAAAAAAAAAAGATTAAAAAAATTAAAAAAATATTAAAAAAAAAGAAAAAAAAAAAAAAAGTTGGGGCCAATGATCTAAATGTGACTAGCCAAGCCTAGGAGGTCATATTGGAATTAAAATGGCAAATTGGGGCAAAAATGCAATTTCCAAAAGTTGAGGGATCAATTCGCAAATTTTGCAAAATTTCACTTGAGCCCTTAAATCATCATCTTAGCCCCTAATTAAGTTGAAATTGAACTTGGGTCAGGTCTAATTAATCGAATTGGGCAAAAATGACCAAATTACATTGAATTGGACATTTTTGGGCAAGAAAATGGCCAACTTTGAGGGACTCTCTTGCAAAATTGGGTGGAGACAATTGCGAAAAATGATCAAGATCTTAAGCTACTATACATGAGGTTGCTAATTGATCAGAAACCACGGCCAAATTGATGGATTAAAGCACTCAAACCAGCTATCAAAACCCAGCCTACGGTTAGGTCTTAATTCGGAGCTGCTAAGTAGGCATATTGGTGGCCCCACCATATCTCACTTAGCCGCCCATTTAGCTCGATATTTGCACGTGATGGAAGACCATATATAGTAGTGCAAGTGGACGGAAATTGGCCAGGGATAAGCTGTTGAAAGTATCAGAAAATCGCAGCAAAATTCGCACACTCAACAGCTGCAGAAGTTAAAAAAATTGGCTAAGTTAGAGAGTGGGTGGAGTAGCCCTGTTGACAGGCTTGGTAGGTGGACAAGAGACCGACCAAAAATCCCTTAATTCAGGGGATAAGATCACTGAAGCAAGGTATTTCAGGGGAGGAGAGAGAGGAGACGAGAGGGAGAGAGGAGAGCTCGGAATCGTTCCCCAAAGAAGCCTTCAGAAGCAACCCCAGAAGAAAAACCCAGAAATTCCAGACCAACCTGGAGAGAGAAAAGTGAGATTTTCACATACCTGCGGCCAAAATTAGCCAAAACCTTCAACTAGAGAGTGAAACTTCATTCAAATATCTTTTCAACCATAGGTCACACGTCCCAAATGGAGATTGGGAAGGCCTCCTAAAGCCCCCCGAAACAGTGCCCTTCTGGCGGGCCAAGAAAGTCCGAAAATTTTTCCAAGTGTCGAGACTGGTTGGTCACGAGTGAGGAAAGCCAGTGTTTTTTGAGAAAGTTGAGAGACAAATGAGGAAAATCTTGACTTTTAACCCAAGCTATAATACATATAGTTTGGCGTGGTGTCAAGTTTTCCAACAAAATATGTCTTGAAGTCTAATGTTAGAGGTCAACGAAAACCTTCGTTATCAGTTCTTTTTTTGCAGATCTCATTTCCAGTTGAAGAAGCCAACTTCCACAAGCTCCCGAGGATAATTTGTCAGTTTCATCAGTCAAGAACCACTTGAAAAGGAAACTAGGAAGCAAGGTAAGCATCCTAGATGTATTTATTTTCGATTTTGAGCATGTTTTGATCATGAAAATCAAGAGGAAAACCAGCCCGGAAAACTGATTTCTGAGGCTGAAATTTTTCTAAGTGTTTGAAATCTCTTCAAGAGTTTTGCATGTGTGTTTCTTGGAGAGGTCGTTTTGATGTGTTCGGTTGGTCATTTTCTATGATGTTTGTTGCATTTGAAAGCTCATGTTACCTACTTTCATTCGGATCAAGTAATGTTTCCCTTAGATCTCGTATGTGATGGGTGTCGGGGCTTGAATATGGGCATTCAACCTGTTTGCTTGACTTGGGTTCAAACCCAGATTTGCAAAATCAGATCAAACCCGCATATTTGATGACAATTCCAGCTTGGTTTTCGTGTGTTTTAAGCTGTGATTTCTATCTAATCTTACTCCTTGCATATGGTAGTTTAATCTTGATATTGTAGTTCCACATAATATTGCTCATGCGTTGAGATTGAAAGCTGCAAACATGGCTTGAGGAGGCTATTGGGGCTAGTTTAATGCACACCAAGCGTTCGACAAAATGCCCAAGCTAAGCTTCGATCTTGAAACGGTCGATTTGAGCTTGATTATTGTGATATTCATGTGCTGTGTTACTCCATGTTAGCATAGATCAGTTTAAGGAATTATTATTAATTTTTTTAAATAATTAAAAAAAAAGAGAAAAATATGAAATTTTCAAAAATATCAAAAAATGTTAGATAGCATCAAATTAGGATATAAATGATATATATGAAATTTTCCTAATTTTAAAAAGTCATTTTCCTAATTTAATGCTATTTTGGTATTTTATAACCATTTTTGTAAATAATCCATTTTGCTTAGATTAAAACTATTTAAAGTAATTTCATGCATATTTGAATTCTCATTTTGCTCATGTGGGTCCTGTCCCGGGGCGTGATAACAAGGCCATGTAATATTATTTGCTCGACTTGTATCGGGTTTACCTTTTCCGCATTTATTTTCAATTCATTTCAATTTCTTGGATGTTTACTTACGCGCCGCTTTTTATTAATTTGAATGTAAATTTCTCTTCTAAATTATGTTAGGATTAGTCTAGACATTTAAAAAAAACTACAAAAACATTTGCATGTACACTTAGTGGTTTCATAAAAATTATAATTGGTAATCAAGAATGTGTGGCCATTTAGATAAATAACTTTCCAAGTTAGTGGTACCGCAAGGGCGCTAATAGAAACATTGGTGTAAACAAGTCTCCGTTCCTAGAAATCTCTGGTTGCGTAGGAATCGAGACACCACTCCCGTGTCTCGATTGGTTTCTAGCCGACCCCAATAGGCTAGTGGCGACTCCTAGAAATATTTAGGTTGTTAAGAATTGAAATATGAAATCCAACGTCGCGCGAGGTATGGGCTTGGGAGAGCCCCGCCTAATTTAGAGCCATTGGTCCGCTTCTTTAGGCAAATACCCCTAAACACTCTTCCTTTTCCCCCGGACGGAAAAAAAGAGGTCGTGACACTTAGGAATCAACAAATACAAACTCTGGGAAAGGGTAATTTGGTATCGTTTCCAATACTCCCACTATTTGAACCCGCTTTTGACGTATTTTTCCTATTAACAGGAAGCATTGGGAATCAAGAACGAAACTTAATGGTCAATATTGGCTAATCAAGGTTCATGGGAATGGCCCGTATCAAATTCACCTGACTTCGTGTAAAAGGACGTGTCATCCATAAGGCAATTTCAGAGAATAATTGACCTAACGAAGCAAGGGACATAGGACTTTGTGTCCTTCTCTCACTTCAGGTCCACCCAATCATCTGCAAACCAGTGAAGGGTAAAGTTGTATCGCTTCTAGTTATTCAACTCCTGAGAGAGTTTGTGACTGACACATTCCTTCCTATCTTTTGTAGGATCACCTGGCTGTCAAAAACAATGATAACAAATCAATGAGAGGCAATGACAAACTCTCCTAAATGAAATGGCGTCTTGAGTAATTGCCAAAGCAAATGACAGAAACCTTTCGGGCCTCAAATCACGTGCGATCTTGGCCCTACTGATTGATCTATTTCCACGTCTTCTCTCATGTAGGGGCAAAAGCAAAAGCACTCATCAGATCGATGATCATGTTCCCAACCTCGACTGATCCTTCTTGTGTCACCTCCCTATTCATTAGGGACAATTCATCGACACGTATTTGTGAATAACTCTTTTGATGTCTAAAATTCAACACATTTGTAAATACAATTCCACCAAGTAAACACCCCTAAAGTTGTTAATAGGGTTTCTTGAGTAAAAACCATTCATTTGTTTTGAGAGTACAAACTCTCTTATACTTAAAAATGCTACATGTCTTTTCCAAATGTATTTTTGCATGATGATTTTGTCTGTCTAAATCACTAATTCCATTGAGAATTATTAGAATAGACAACTAATTGAAGAATACAGAATTGATTGAGCACGCCAGATGAGGCGCGTCAGAATGATGAAAGGCAAGCCATATCCTACACACAGTCCCCCATCTATACACTTGTGAGATGAGTGTAGAAGATTCCATGGCTGCAGGGTAAAGAGTTCTCTTGCGAATGGTACGATAACCAAAACAGTGAAAGGCATTTCATTGCTCACCCCTTTCTTGAGCCCCATACACTGGTGAAGGTTCTCTCGGAGGCAAAGCAGCATCACAAGGTGAGAAGAGAGATAGAAATTTTTTTGCTCGCACTTGCATCAATCTTCGGGTGCCTTTATTGCATATGAACACTCACGTTAATTTAAGTGCCATAGAATGACAAAAGAACAATTATTTCTCTATGCACTTGTATTCATTGTACAACCCAAGTGAGTTCGTAATTTTACCCTCACTTTGAGATAAAGCAGAAGTCATTGCCATAGCCTAGAGCGCCGGCTGAAGATGAAGACTCAAGAATCTAATAACGGTGCTTCGATTGAACTTGCCTAGATCAGTTACTCAAGCAACGACAAGAAAAAGCAGGGCATAAAAAAGCAGTGTACCTGGTAAAAGCAAGGTCAATGCCCATCAATCAAGAACTGGAATAAAAAATAGGGGCATGAAAAAGCAGTGTGGTTGGTAAAAGTAAGGCCAATGCCCCCATAGTAAAAAATACAGCCAAGAAAAAGTTGTTATGGTCCATAGAACCTCCATCTAACAAGAAAGACTAGTGACAAATGCTAAGACAGTCACCAACTCTCACCCTCTTACATGTGAGCCAAGTCTACATTACATTCCCATTGTAAAAGTCTCTTTAGACTAGGGCACTTCAATTAACATAGGATTTCATATGTACATAAGCATCGCTCAAAGAAGTACGAGCAAGATTATTCTATCTCTTTTCGCAGGATTCTTAACTTGCAAACATGGAAATGATTGTGCGGCACTCCAAAAGCCCTGACCTTGACGGTCCCCTTTGATGAGCCGTTGACCAAGACTTCATTACAGTTTCGACAAAGACCTCTCACATTGGTAAAGTCGTACCATTTGTGAGAATACTCGGACCGCTGCTGACATGATGACAGTGAGATAGTGTGATCCTTATAAATCCCGCATCAATGGTCAGGATAGCTTTTTCCCTGAGAGTGAGCGGAAAGTCCTTTCAAACTGAAAGTCCCTCATCTGGCATTCTTAAGACATCCACATTCTAAATGAAGGTTGTCTTTCAAAATCTTTCCCAGTGAAACTCAGATGATGCAAAACTGACAAAATTGTCATGCATGAATCACATTTAAATTCATGAATTTACAACACATACAATCATGTGTGCATACTATGCAATAGCAGACGTACTCTTAGAGATCAGAGATATTACTAGGTAAGCATATCTCTATCCCCATTTGTCTTAAAGTACCTACCACTGTCCAGGTACTCTTTTCTTGACACTCGACCTATTTGAGTAGTCCCTTGAGTTTGGGTGCTTGCAATTATTTAAGTATCCCCTTGTCTTTAAGTACCTACCACTGTCTAGGTACTCTCTTATCGACAATCGACTTGTTCAACTTGTCTTCAGAGTTTTGATACTTGTGACTGTCCATGTATCCCCTTGTCTTTTAGTATTGGTCACCGTTCGGATACTCCATTTTCTTGACACTCGACTTGTTCGAGTTGTCTTCATAGCTAGGATGCCTGCAACTGACCAAGTATCCCACTACCTTTGAGTGCCTTTCATTGTCTAAGTACTCCTTTTCCGTGACACTCGACCTGTCTGAGTTGTCTTCAGAATTGTATCATTGAATACTAGTAGCTGTTTAAGCATTCCAGCCCTTTTGAGTGCCTGCAGCCTTCCAGCTAAGCCTTGTTCTACATTCAAGTTTACGTTGCCAAGAGGTGGGAAACTTTCATGAATATGCAAGGTGCGTACTCGATATTCCCTTTACTAGGAGGTGAGAGACCTTCACGGATATCCAAGGTACATCCTCGATATTCCCATTACCAGGAGATGAGAGACCTTCATGAATATGCGGGGCACGTCCTCGATATTCCCTATACCAGGAGGTGAGAGACCTTCATGAATATCCAAGGTACGTCTTTGATATTCCCAATTACTAGGAGGTGAGAGACCTTCACGAATATCCCAGGTACGTCCTCGATATTCCCCTTTACCAGGAGGTGAGAGACCTTCACGAATATGCGGGGCACGTCCTCGATATTCCCCAATTTCCATGAGGTGAGAGACTTTCACGAATATCCAAGATACGTCCTCGATATTCTCATTAGTAGGAGGTGAAAGACCTCCATGAATATGCGAGGCACGTCCTCAATATTCTAAATTACCAGGAGGTGAGAGACTTTCATAAATATACGAGGCCCATCCTCGATATTCCACATACCATGAGGTGAGAGACCTTCACAAATATCCCAGGTACATCCTCGATAGTCCCATTTACTAGAAGGTGAGAGACCTTCACAAATATCCAAAATATGTCCTCGATATTCCAACTACCAGGAGGTGAGAGATCTTCACGAATATACGAGACCCATTCTCGATATTTCCCCATACCAGGAGGTGAGAGACCTTCACGAATATCTTAGGTATCCTCTAAGAGTTTGTACTTGTGATCATCTAAGTACTATCTCCCAACAAATAGATGCCCTGAGAAAGGTCGGCGCATCTCCCGTCAAGGCGATTGAAGAAAGGTTCGAGTCCTAGACAAACAACTTATTGCTCTAATAGACGACCTCAGAAAGGTTCGAGTCCTAGAAAAGCAATTCCTCGTCAAGGCGACCAAAGAAAGGTTTGGGTCCTAGATAAACAACTTATTGCTTTAACAGGCGACCGAAGAAAGGTTCGGGTCCTGGAAAAGCGATTCCCCGTCAAGGCGACCGAAGAAAGGTTCGGGTCCTGGAAAAGCGATTCCCCGTCAAGGCGACTGAATAAAGGTTCGGGTCCTAGACAAACCACTTATTGCTCTAACAGGTGACCGAAGAAAGGTTCAGGTCCTGGGAAGGCAATTCCCCATGAAGGAGACCGAAGAAAGGTTCAGGTCCTAGACAAACCACTTATTGCTCTAACAGGCGACCGAAGAATGGTTCGGGTCCTGGAAAAGCAACCTCATCATATCACCAGGTAAGATGACACTTTGATACTTGCCAAACTCGGGGTCCACACCCTATCTCATCCACTCCCGGTAAGTAACTACAAGTATCTTATTATCTGTCTCAGTATGTGTAATGTTATATTGCTCATTTTCTGCATACGACATTAGGTTGTAAATAAGATATAATCTATTGCATATGTATAGACAAAATTTAGGTATCAGGTTTGTCTTTGAATGCAACCTCTGCAAACTCACCTTCAAAGAGAGGCAGCTGTTGACACCTAAATTTTGATTAGGTTTTTAATTAGGCTTTAGTTTCTATATTTATGTATTTTTCCTTTTTTCAGATAATAAATAATAACAAAAACAAAAAAAATAAAAACAAAAAAAAAAAAGCAAAAGCGGCGCCGTTAGGGGGGCTGGGCCTTTTGCGCCTAACCCCTTTTCCTTCCCTCACACAGGCCCCCACGGCCCAGCCCATGCAACGCTCGACCCCCCTTTCTGCCCTTTGTCTTCTTCCTCATCAATCTTCTTCCCCTAACCGGATAAGCAGCATGCGCCGAAGATGAGGATGCGCGCGAAGCCTGAATGGAGAGGGAGATGGTAGTGTAAGAGGGAGTGGACGCGTCTTCAATGCAAGGCGGCCTAGCTAGAGCCACCTCGGCGGATGGGACGCCAGTTCGGTCGGTGGAGGCCGTTCGGTGTGTGAAGACCAATGGTCGAACCTCTGTCGACCAGCCTCCTCCTCGCCTATAAATAGGAGGGCACAATCTCCGTCGAAGGACACACAGAGAAGCGGTGAAGGATCGAGGGCTGCAGATCTTCGAAACCTCCCACTGAGAGACTTCAGAAAGGGGGTCGAGGATGAGCAGGCCGAGATCCAGGGATAGCCGAGATCTGAGAGCTCGCGGCCGGAGAGGGAGAGGGTTGGGTCTAAGCGAGAAGGCTAGAGAAGGAGGTCATTTCGATGCCAGATCTGGGAAAGCGGAGGCCTTGAAGGCCAGATCCAAAGGGAGAAGACTCGCCGTCGCCAACACAACCGCTTCTTCGCCACCATTATGACCACTGCTCTGCTGCTGCTGTTCCCCGCCATAATGCCGTGCCGTGATCGACCTGCCAACGCCACGCTAGATCTGGGAAAGCGGAGGCCCTGAAGGCCAGATCCGAGGAGGAAGGAGGCGCCGTCGACGTTGCTCGACGTCCTGCGCCGAGCCGTGCCTTCCCGGTCACCCCCCAATGCCGTCGCTACACCAGATCAGGCCGGGTTCGAGTCATTATTTGGGCTGGGTCATGGTAAATCGATCGGCCATGTGTGTGTGGGCTGGCCTCGTGCAGGCCATTTGTGTGTGGGCCCGTATCTTGGGCTTGTCTGGGCTAGTAGTTGGCCATGCGGGCTGCGAACCGGTCGACCCAACCCAGATCCGACCCGGTTCGGTTATTATATTATAAAATAATATTTTAATAAAAATAATTTTCCAGAAAATCAAAAAAAAAAAAATATCCATATTTTCCCAAAAAAGCGAAAAAAATCAGAAAAAGCCCAAAATTTTTTATATTTTCCAAAAATACCAAAAAATCCAAAAATCCCTTTTATTTTCCAAAAAAAGAAGAAGAAAAAACGTCCCAAAAATGTTTTTCTCCACAAATGCATGGAAAATCCCTCAAATATCCAAAAAGCCTCGGGTTTATATAATATTAGGTACCGAAAGGGCATTAGTGATTAACTAGTGTAATCAAGTCCCCGATCCTAATTTTTCTGGTTGCGCAGGAGCAAGTATTTCTCCCGATACTTTGCTTGAGTTTCTAATCGACCCACCCCAAATTGATTAGTGGTGACTCCTTTAAAAATTAACTTATAGGTTAAAAACTTGGACTATTAAAGTCGTAAATTGGTGGACTCGGGAGAGTCCAGGCTAAAAGACATAGCCGAACCATTGGCCTCCGCCGGCGCTCGCCTCGATCGGGCACCGAAAAAAGAGGTCGCGATAGAAGCTACAAGGCACGAGATGGTGAAAAAAAATGGTGATACTTCTTTTTTGGGAAAATCAATTCTACTGGTGATTGAAATGTTTTTTGCGAACGTTTGCAGTATGGTGACTTTGAATATGCCGATTGACCCAATTTTTGCAATCAACAGCATCAATTTTCTTCTTCATAAGGTACAAGTTTTGAAAGCTCTACTCGACATATATATTAGGACAACTTAATCCTGCTGACATTAGTATGAAATATATGGAGGGGAAATATATTTATGTGTGTGTAAATCAAATAGCAGATGATGAAACTTATTGAAATTCTTGAACACAATCTTATCTGCAGGTAGAGAAAGGAATGCATAGGAAACTCATAAGTTTACAAAACCTCTAATGTTACTTGAATAGTTTATGTTGATTTATTTCAGCTCAGTTAATATAGAGCCTTTAGTTGCAGTTTCTTTTGCTACTGAAATGTGCCGACTTCCTGAACACGATAGTGGCTCTTTATGGTATGCATGCCAATCCTCTCATGTACTCAAGTCATCGTTTTGAGCCAGTAAAGTTGGTGCCATGAAAGAGTTCACCATGTGAGGTTCTTCTGCAATTCATCCTATCACTATCATTTTCCTATCATGGGTATTTTATGACTAAAGGTCACTAATTTCGCATTACAACTTTGTAATATGTAGTTATAATTCATGAGAGCAATCTTGAAACTTTTGATTCGAAAGCTTTGAGATTAATAGTAGGCAAAACTTTTATGCAAGCCTTCTGAATTATGATTGTGGAACACTCAACGGCCAATTACACTAAAGAGGAACAAGTGATGAAGAACCCACCAATGACTCAACAGATTATAGATATTAATTTAATATTATTAATAATAGTAGGGAAAAGTGTAGAAACGGGAGTTGAAGTTTGAGTAGTTGTTCAACCGAGAACTTTGAGAGGTTTTGTTTTGGCCACTTGAGGACTTTAAATTTTTTTGAAAAGCTCCACTTAGATGTCGAGTTTGCCGTTTGAGGAATTCAAACGCTTCGAATTCTTATACTCCACACAATTTAAGTAGTTACCATCATTGTGCAATAGGATGGGGGAGAAAGACCACCCAACCAATTGAATAGTTCCTCCGGGTTAAATCATAAACAATGACTTGCCTAATTAAATTTTGTTAGACTAGGGCACTATTTATGATTTTGCAAGTTCGCTACTCCTACTTCCATCCATCATCAATGAGCAAAGTCCCTATTCTCCTACATTTCCCTTGTCAAAACAATGGACCCTTGGCTTCAACTAGCAATCGACAATGATGATGCTGATGAGCTATGTTGCTTGATTGAGTAGGAGGGAAATCTCTTCGATCGTGCATTTGAAGTACCCTTCGCAAATACTCCACCACACAATGCCATGGACAAGGGGAAAACTCAGAGTGGCCATGGGGATTATGACATCCTAGATTTTTTATTCTGCTTTCAATTGAATAAATTGGGCTTTTCATCGACGTAACTATAGTGCTATTCTTAGAGCTGATCACTCGTAAGATGACTAAACTATCTATGCAAGCCATTAAGAGATTTTGAGGCAAAGGGACTTGAGGATTCGACCAAGAATCGACTGCTCGACCATGCTCATCTGCTGAGATCATTGCGGCATAGTTAAAAATCGATTAGAGATCAGAGATAGGTCGGTTCGACTGAGATGCGTGGTTAAACGTGGGTGATCCCACTAAATTACAAAATTCTCATCGATCGACACTAGTTTGATTTTTCTATCGTTTTGGTACCCTGTGTCCGTATTTGAAATCTCGAGATTTTCACGACCATTGAGAGTCGCCAATGTGTCGAAGAGATTCATTATGACTCTAAGAAAATCGGCCACGGGTCATTTGCACTAAAAATTTCTGAAAGCTACTGGGTAGCCAAGGTCACGCTAAAAATACGCAGGATTGAAATTAACCGTGAATTTGAATCCGATTTCAGAAATTGAAGGTTCTGTCATGTCATAGGTCATTTTAGGAATGTCGACTCAGCCTCCGAAGATTTTTCTGCAAATCGAGACTTTTTGGTAAAAAGTCGTCATAGAGCCATTTTTGTCTAGAAAAAGTCAAGGACCATTTTTTATCACGCAATTGGGATGCATGTGGGATCAATTGGTGAGGAAAAAATACCAATTTGATCATTGAGGTGCTAATTGATTTTATGGAGGTCGATTTGTGTTAAATTAAGAAGGATTAAATGTCCAATTGAAGCCAAATTCTCGGGAAATTCGTAGCTCCCCCTTGCCTATGGCTTTTGGACCATTTCAAAGGTTGTAAGAGGAGCATTGGTGGCTGATTTGAGGCCAAGGGACCAGCTGTGGATGGGAATTGGTCAAGGGGACAAATTGGATGAGGATTGAAGCTTATGGCCCCCCTTGGTCTCCTTATCTCTTTCCTTTCTCCCTCAAGTTGCCGCCCATAGCCCCATCCCCTCTTGTTTTTGCTGCTCGAACACTTCCAGCATCCAGAGGAGAAGCCAGTAGTCGCCTAGATCGACACAGGCCGCCACTGAAGCCCGCCGGACTGCCCATGAGAGCTTGTCATGCCTCGCTTGCTCACGCGTGCGTCCCCACCGTCTTGGACCGCCGTTCTAGCATCACCGTGTAACCAGGAAGGGCCTCGACTTGGTCGCAAGTAGCCCCGCCGCCTGAGCCACCGTGGACTCTTGTTCGGCCGTCGCTTGCCCGCACCAACCGTCCGCCTCGCCTTCGCCGATCTCCGCCTCAACCTGCCAACTGAGCTTCCTTTTTCAGCCAAGTTTAGCCACCAAATAGAGAGCAACATTAGTGGGTTTCCAGCACGTTGTAGGCTCATTTTCAGGTTGTTTCGAACCTCGAAAGCTAGGCCCACTTTGGAGAAGTTTGTCCCCCGCGACATTCCTATCGATTTGAATAGATCGGATCGCGAAACAAGTGAATTTAACTTACTAATCCTCGCTTGGTAGGTTAATTATGCTTATGGGTTGATTAGTTTAGGCTAAGATGGATTATGTGGTTAGATTAGATTAGACTAGTGAATTTAATTAATTGCCAATGCATGTTAGGTGGATAGTTAGTGCAATTAGAGCCTAGACAAGCTCTAGTATTTAATTAGAGTGGTTCGGAAATTTTCTGGGCTCGTCTTGGCTTTCAATTAGGCTTTTCCGGGCCTAAGTCACAATTATTGTATTTATTAATTAATTTCCGTAATTATTTAATTAATTATTTATTTTCTGGAAATTAGACCGGGATGGCCGGTGATCGGAAAATTACGCTGATTGCAGCGGTGTGATCTGTTTATTTAATTGAGCTTTAAATTGTGTTGATTGAGATTTAATTGTGAAATTAAGAATTTATCTTTAATTTAATTAATTTTAATTATTAATTGAATTTTTACCGGGTGTGGGTCTATAGCGCCAAAAATATATTTCTAGACTGCTAAAGCCAGTGGGAAGTTCAATTTTGAAATTATTGCATTTTGGCCAAAGCCGACTGTGTACCCACACACGCTATTTTTATCAAGTATGATAAAAGTGATAAATTGATTTGATGATCAAAGCTATATATTTTATTATCAATTTCGGGTAAGCTATACAAGTGATTTATATGGAAAAGAACGCTTGAAGTGCCATAACTTGGCACAAAGAGATACTTAAGTGTCATAACTTACAAAAAAGAAAGTACACTTAAGTGCCATATTTTAAGAAAAGTAGGACACCTGAGTGTCATCTATAGCGAAGTTGGCCGAAAATCATACGTGACATTAAAATATTAATATTTCTTGCCGATGTGTCTCACCTGAGAGCCGAGTTATAGCTCGAATTAACCCAAAACGACGTTGTTTCAAGTGTTTACCAAAATAGAACTCTTAAATCGGCCAAAACGACATCGTTTTGGCTTAATTTAAATTTTGATATAATATAAAAATTATTTAAATTAAATTTTAAAAAAAAATTATTTAAAAAATTTAAAAATAAATTTAAAAAAATATAAAAACTTTAAAATTTTTTAAAATTTTTAAAAAATTTACAAAATTTACAAAAATTTAAAAAATTTACAAAAAATTTCAGCCCTCAGCCGCCTCCTTTTCTAATTGTTTTTCTAAAATTTTTTGTAAATTTTTTGTAAATTTTTTAATTTTTTATATTTTATTTTTAAATTTTTTATCATGTTAGCACCAAAACGACGTCGTTTCAAGTGTTGGCCAAAATAGAGCCCTTAAATCGGCCAAAACAACGTTGTTTTGGCATAATTTGAATTTTAATATAATATAAAAATTAATTAAATTAAATTTAAAACTAAATAATAATATAATTTATATTTATTTAAAAAAGCGGAGGAAGAGGAGGAGGAGGAAGGTAGCTAGCGGTTGAGGGCAGAGCCCTCGCTTTCGCCACCTCCCCATCCTCGCCGGAAGGTGGGGAGGGTCGGCCAGGGCCGCCTCCCTTTTTTAAAATTTTTTTTTTTAAATTTTTGAAATTTTTTAATCTTTTTAAAATTTTTAAAATTTTTTAATCTTTTTAAAATTTTTAAATTTTTTTAATCTTTTAAAATTTTTAAATTTTTAAAATTTTTTGTATTTTTTTGGTATTTTTAAATGCTTTAAATAGATTTAGTTTGAAATTAAATTAAATTAATTTTTATATTAAATTTTTTACCACGTCGGCACCAAAACGATGCCGTTTTTTGCACTCGCTTCGTTGGAAAATTGACACATCGCGTTTTGATCGGATTTTAGCTGGATTGGCACTCAAGTGATCCATTTTGCTCTGATTTTGGAACTTAAGTGTACATTTCGGAAGTTATGGCACTTAAATGTCCATTTCTGCCAAGTTATAGCACTCAAAGGATTCGCAACTCTGATTTATATTATTATCAACTTCGGGTGAGCTATTTATATATGTGATTGATTATTATCAACTTTGGGCGGGCTATACTATCTATATTTTTAGGTTTGGGCGAGCGGTCCTAATTTGATAGGACATTATAGATAGTATTGATTGAGTGGACTAGAAAGTGGTCGTGATGACATATAATCGACTAGGTCGATTGATCGATGATTCGATCTGATTTGATTGGGTGATATGATTGTCAACATTTGTTAATTGAACTGACTTGCATGAAGGAACTGAGGCCAATGTAAGTCCTCTGACGCTTGATTGTGTTTAGGCAACCCTTAGGGCATATTTTCTTCCTAATCAGGTTTTAGGGAGTTGAACTTGTTGAGACGTAGTCTCACCCTGTTGTGGGATCACATTTTCAGGTCCCTAGGTGACGGTCATGGAGAGCCGGAAGTCCCGGAGTTTGGGAAGGTGGAAGAAGCATAACCGGCAAACCTGTATGACTAGTTAATCATAGGATAGTTCCTTTTTATGGGCCGATATTTTTGTAACTAGCCTAGTCTTGTGTATAAACCTATTTTTGAAAAAGTTTGGCCCTGCTTTCCTATCTCATTATTCTATTGTCTAGGAATTTATATCTACTTTCGCATGCGTATTTAAAATGAATAGATCAACGATGCGTCCTGGGATATTGCTATTATATCAACCAAGTAGGGATGGGCACAGGCTAGGAGGATCGGGACGTGACATCCCGGTTTAGTGGTATCAGAGCGTGGTAGTTGGAAATTAGAGTGATAAGGTGCGATGGATATGGGATAGTAAGTAGGAAGGTCTTTAAATTCGTGACTGGTGCATGTCTATGGTAGTTGATTGGTAAAATTGCTTATTGTGTGGACTTAGCTTCTAATTCAATGTGGATTTGGAAGACAGGTTTTAGTAGAAAGACTGAACCATGAGTGATCAGGAGCAGAGGACTTCGAGTAAGAGGACAGTTAGGCCTACGACTCGGGGTAGAATGCCAACCAGGGTTGGTACTTGAGGAGGCAAGGGTAGGGTGCTAGCACAGGCTAACACCAGTGGAGTAGCACCACCTCCCGTGGGTGCTGGGGTAGCAACCCTAGGTGAGCAAGGAACCATTGGGATGAACCAAGCTCTGGATGCCATGAGAGAGTTGATGGGGTAGCAGGCCTAGGATCAAGCTGCCGCCTTCATCACTGCTGCTGTAGCCGTCGCTCAAGCCGCCACTACTGCTGCTGTTGCCGCCGCTGCTGAGGCCGCAGCTATTGCCACACCTGCTGTTGCACCCGTTGAAGGTCCGCTAGGAATTGTAGTCACTGGGAGACCGATTCACAACCTAGTGGAATAGTTCTTGAAGTTGAATCCACCTAAGTTCACTGGGACAAGAGACCCCGAAGCTATTGCTTTATGGATCCAAGGACTTAAGAAGGCTTATGCACTATTGATGTGCAATGAAACTTAAAAGGTAGTCCTTGTAACTTACCAATTGGAGAGAGTTGCAAATACTTTGTGGAGAACCACCCAAGGTGCAGTATTCCCATAAGGTGTTGTCTCAGAGTGGAATGCCTTCCTTAAGGCTTTTAATGGTAAATACTTTTCAGAGACTGCCAGGGAGATGAAGATGGCAGAGTTTCAGCATGTTCGCCAAGGCTCCATGACTGTAGACCAATATGAGGCAAAGTTAACTATCGTAATATGCTCCTGAACTAATTGAAAATCTAGTGAACCGAGTGAGAAGATTCAGGGACGGGTTTAGGTCGGACTTGAGGAGTACATTGATTTCGCTGAATTTGAGAAGTTACAATGACCTTTATGAGTGGACCCAAATGATCGAGAGAGATCAAGATAAGAGAGTTGCCAAGTCTGGGTCAAGGTTTAATTCCAACAGAGACTCAATCCGGCATGGGAAGAAACCCATGACTGGAGGTAGATTTTAGATCCTGCCCAATAGGAAGGGTGGAGTTGGTAAGTCGAGGTCAAATTAGAATGGTTTGTGTCGCTTCTGTGGGAGGCAACATGGTATAGCTCCGTGCCCCCGAAGATTGGGGTATGTTTTGGTTGTGGCTAGTAGGGTCACATGGTGAGAGATTGCCCTAGTAGACCAAGATAACAACCGCAACTATCATTGCCACCACCGATTGGACAGATTAGAGGGTACGCACCTCAGAATGCACTACAGGGTGGACAGCTCAGACCCACAGTTTAAGGCATGGTGTATGCCATTACTCAAGGTCAGGCAGAGGTTGCGCTTGACGTGATCACAGGTATGGTTTCACTTAACAACCAACTTGCTTATGCTTTATTCGATCTGGAAGCAACTCATTCCTTTATAGCCGAGCAGTATGTTAAGTTGATAGGATTGAATCTTGAATTGTTGGAATCTATTGTTAGCATATCTACACTGTTGAAGGATAAGGTGTTAACTACTTTGGGTTGTTTTGGTTGCAAGTTAGAGATTGATGAGCGAGAGGGGAAAATAGATCTATTAGTCCTAGCCATGTTTGACTTTGATTTGATAATTGGCATGGATTGGCTCACCAAGCAACGAGCTAAAATAGACTATTATCGCAAGTTGATTAAGTTTTACCCATTAAAGGGTAAGAGCTTCGAGTTTGTAGAAAACCAAGGAGGATCCTCGATTTCCCTAATCTCGTCACAAGAGGCAACCAGTTTGTTAGATGGGGGTTGTCAAGGTTGTGTAGCTAGTATAAGCACCTAGAGGGGGGTGAATAGGTGTAAAAACAATTTCTCGAGATACCACAGCAATACTAAGTAGACGATAGAAGGGAAGTACTCTTTTGCTTAACTAAAATGAATTACGATCAAAATAAAGTAAAGAGTAGGGAAGAGAAGATTAAACACAAGGTTTATAGTGGTTCGGCTTATCCTAAGCCTACGTCCACTCTTCCTCACTTGACAGCCTATCGGCTGGATTCCATTATGAACAAAAGAGATGTTACAGCACAGTTCTTCCTTGATTCCACAGTGTGGATGTTCTATCACACTTCCTCAAGGTTTCTCACAAGTATATACTCTCTTTTGCGTACAAGTTTTTCGCTCAAATGAATTGACTAAACAAGAAGCTTCAGACTTTGGAATTCTTCTATCGCGCACACTCTTTGAACAGCTTAGAACGTCTTCCTTATATACTCTTTTACGCCATCATACCCGTTGGCACTTACCAAAGGAATTCCTCCAATCTACATGTTGGACGGAATCAATTAGAAAGATCATTCGAGCTATTAAAGGAACATGTCGATAGCCCATCAATCATGTTCGCCCATACAATTAGGATCTCGGTTTCCATAAGTAGAACCTTCCATGAATATTTCGCCAATCATCGGATCCTTGATCATCGAATCAATCTCGATCAATTAAAGGGATTCCGTTATGTCATATCTAGCCAAGAGATCTTCTCCGCCGATAAGGTCATATCCTTAATAAAACATCCAGTTCGGATAGCCTTTCTTCAACGGATTAGAAACTATCAATGAGGATAGACTTTGAATCTTGAGTCTAGGCTGTCCGGAGGTCTTCGAGACTTTAAACAGCAGAGTCCGCAAACCTTCGAGACTAGATCGATGGAAACGTTTTGTCAACTTTAAAACACTTCAAGAAGATTTCTCCAATAATCTCCCCATTTTTGATGGTGACAAAACTTTCCTGCAGATTTGGACAACTTTGACCTGCAAAACATTTCTCAAACACATATGCATATCTTATAGAGATAAATGACTAAATGAATAACACTAGAATCTGCAACCACAAAAAATAGGTTAGTCTAGTTATGCAATAAAGCCATCCATAAGATATCAATAGTAGTTAATAGAAGTAGTCAAGTCCAAGTCAAGTTCAATTCTCATCCAGACACCAAAATAAAGTCAAACAGAGTTAAACATCAAAACAAACCACACAGTCCAACAAACCACACGATTAAAAGTCAAAGTGTTCAAATCTTGCATCTCTCCCCCTTTTTGTCAGCATTAAAAAGGTTGAGATGAAAATGGAATAGAGTCAAGATTGCTTGGGAACGCGGACAAGCTGGAAATCTCCCATAGACTGAACGATCCCTTCCAGCCTTTTCAAGTCTTCCTTCAGTTGTGCAACCTCCTCACCCTTAGCATTGGCCTGAATTTGAACAGAGAGGGCTTGGATCTGATCTTTCAATGAAACTGAAGAAACTTGACCTGCATTCTGCAAGCTTTGAACCTCGCATCCCAGAGCATAGATTTGACCGCGCATTTCCAAGAGAATATCCATAATTCTGCGAAAATCTGCCGAGCTGTCGGCTCGTGCAACGTCGGCTTTAGCACGATCTGCAGATGATGGCATATCGAATAATCGCGCAGATTTGGCAATGAAGCATCATGTTTTTCTTCAGGAAAATGAGAGGCATGAATGTCTTCTGGGTCGGCTAGAGAGCGGCTGACTCCCTCATTATCTCCCCCTGTTTCGTGCCTTCGTGGAGAAGAGTGTTTTTCGTGCTCTCTTTCCTCTTGATTCATTCTCTCTTCTTCTTCTTCGAGTCTTTCCTCCTCTCGCTTCTTTTTCGCCAACTCCTCTTTCTTCTTCTTCTTCTTTTCTTCCTCTTCTCTCTCTTCTTCTTCTTCTTTTTCTTGACCTTCTCTTTCCTCTCCTTCTGTCTCATGTTGTTCCATTGACTCTGGAACAGTGCGACTTAGCTTCTTCAAAGCTATGGCCGAAATGGTAAGGTCGTCATCCTCTTCATCTTCCACGATGAGAGCTCTTCTTTTCTTGGGTGGAGCAACCATGGGCTCATTCCCTTTCCTTTTTGATGCAGAAGAGAATTGATGAGACTTTACAAGAGTCTTCTCCTTAAATTTCTCCAATGCCTTGCTTAGCTCCTTCAGACGCATCTTGGTCACCATTTTTAGCCCTACCACCATATGATCACACGATCGAGCACAAAGAATTTGTGGAGGCTGAATGTTCAGATGTCTGAATAACTTCGTGACAAGACTTGGATAAGGAAGTTGACCTCTGTCTTTCATCACTGCTCTATACATGTGGAACATAACAGTGTGAGGAAGAGAAAACTTTTTCCCAGTGATGATTGCATACATCGGCTTTGCCTCCGAACTTAAAACATCGGTTTTGGAAGTTGATTTCGGTCGAGGCAAATGATCACAATCTTGTGTAGTAGAATGTTGAACGCACTCATTCTTAGGTAGGAAATCTTTTCCTCTGTTCTCCTGTCCTTCACAAGTTCTAGTGTAGCACGAGCAATAGAAACTTTGATCGGTTGATATCTTCCTCTCTCAACTCCTAACACATCTGCCAGCATATCCATATCCACAACAAAATCTTGATCTTTGACGCTGAAAGAGAATCTATTCGCATCCAGGAAACTGAGATTCGAATAGAAATAAGTAGTTAATTCAGCATAGGCCTCTGTGGTGTCAGTGCAGAACTTTTCAAGTTGAAGATAACCGAACTTTTCCCTCAAGTTCACATTCACAGCATCCAGAAAATCAAAATCCACACTCCTAGGGTTTATGACCCCATGCTTCAGCAATTTTGAGTATAGATCTTTCTGTTCTTTCGATCTAAACATCTCTCATCTTTTTCCTCGATTTTCCGCCGCAATACCCATCCTCGGTTGAAATTGGCTGTACAGTTTGTTATCATCATTCCCATCTACATGATTAACTCCCCAATCACGAGGATCACTTGGGATATTCGCAAGGGTTTTTTCTGCCACCCCTCTACAAGAAATTCCCAAACTTTCCATTTTTCGCAAAATGATATATTCGTTCCCATATCCTTTGTCTTTAAGAAAATCATCGACATAGTTCAAAGGAGTACGAGTCCCCTTTAAAGCACGATACATGACTTATAAATAAAAGCGGGCTTTTGAACTCTTACAGATCTGCGTCTTTAATGATTTCTTCTTCTTGTTGATGGCCAACATTTTGAGGACTAGATGGTGGAGAATGACGCTGCCAAGAATGTTGTGGGCTATGCTGCTGATCTGGAGACACTTCTTCTTCGATGAGATCGAAGTGCGTAGGCCCGTCACTCATTCGCCGTGCTCCCCTGCTTGCAATTCTCGAAGACTTTCTTGAAGACGACATCTTTCTTAGTTTTTGGAAGATTCCTCGCTTGACTTTCCCAAGAAAGATGACAACTTTTTCAAAGATTAAACAAGGGAAGAAAACATGAATGGAGGATCGATGCTTTCTAGGGTTTTTGAGAGTAAAGTGAAGAGGAATCAACAGTGCACGATCGGTTAAAAAGAGAGGTATACGAATCGTCACAAAGGAAAATAAAAAGATGCCTTTTCAAAATAACTGTCCTTTTTCCGCGAAAATAGTCATTTCAAAAAATAACTTCTTTTTCGAAAAGGAAACGTTGCAATAATCACATCGATTAAATATAGTAATAATTAACCACAGTTTGACGATCGTACCTTTTCAAGATAAGATTCGAGAGAGAGACTAACTTACAGTCAAGGTCTTGTATGTCTGAGTCTAAGAGTCTTTAGACTTTGATTTCCTCATACCTCAAAATGTTGAGTCTGGAACGGATGGTTTCAAATTGATTTTTCTCCAAAGGCTTTGTGAATATATCCACCAGTTGGTTCTTTGAATCAACATACTGAATCGAAACTTCTCTATTTTGAACATGATCTCTGATGAAGTGATGTCGAATCTCTATATGCTTTGCTCTTGAGTGAAGAATTGGACTTTTGGTAAGATTGATTGCACTGGTGTTGTCGTAGTTAATCTCTGTGCATGAATCTTCAATTCCAAAGTCTCTTAGCTGTTGTTTTATCCACATAATTTGTGAACAGCAACTTCCAAGAGCTACATACTCTGCTTCTGCTGTAGAGAGAGTTACTATACTCTACTTTCTTGAAAACCAAGACACCGTCCTGCCTCCAAGTAGTTGACAAGTACCTGAGGTGCTCTTTCTATCAACTCGCAACCGGCTAAGTTCGCGTGCGAGTATCCAAGAAGAGTAAAGTCTCCTCTTTTAGGATACCATAGGCCGATGCTTGAAGTTGAAGCAATGTATTTGATAATACGCTTTGCAACATTTAAATGAGATTCTTTAGGGTCTGCTTGAAATCTGGCACAAATGCAAACACTAAACAAAATGTCAGGTCTAGAGGCAGTAAGATAAAGAAATGAGCCAATGATACTCTTGTATAGCTTCTAGTTGACTTTCTTTCCTCCTTCATCTTTGTCTATCTTCAAGGAACTTGACATTGGAATGTCAACCTTTTTGCAATTGTCCAGTCCAAACTTTTTGACAAGATCATTAGCGTATTTTTCTTGATAAATAAATGTTCCTTCCTTTAGTTGTTTCACTTGGAGCCCGAGAAAGAAGGTTAACTCACCCATCATGCTCATTTCAAATTCATCCTGCATAGCCTTAGAGAATTTCTTGCATAGACTTTCATTAGGAGATCCGAATATAATATCATCGGCATATATTTGAACTAGCACAAAACTTTTGCTTTCTCTTTTGATAAATAGAGTAGTGTCTACTTTACCTTTCACAAAATCGTTTTGAATTAAAAACTTACTCAGCCTGTCGTACCAAGCTCGAGGTGCTTGTTTCAAGCCATATAAAGCCTTTTTGAGTCTGAATACTGAGTCTAGTTTCCTTGGGTCTTCAAACTCAGGTGGTTGTTCCACATAGACTTCCTCATGGATGAATCCATTTAGGAAAGCACTTTTGACGTCCATTTGGAATAACCTGAAATTTTTATGATAAGCAAATGCAAGTAATAAACGAATTGCTTCTAACCTTGCTACTGGTGCGTAAGTCTCGTCATAGTCTATCCCTTCTTCTTGCGTGTATCCCTTGGCCACGAGTCTTGCTTTGTTTCTTACGACCTTGCCTTTCCTCCATCTTGTTTCTGAAAACCCATTTAGCTCCAATAACAGATTTACCTTTAGGTTTAGGAGTCAATTCCCAGACATCATTGATACTTAATTGCCTGAGTTCTTCTTGCATGGCTTCAATCCAGCTTTCATCTGATAAAGCTTCATCTATGCTTTTGGGTTCTATTTCAGAAATAAGAGCCACAACACTAGACTCTTCGTGCCTTTTGGATCTTGTGCGAATTCCTTCATTGATGTCACCAATGATAAGATCTTTGGGATGACTGGACTTATGCTTCCAGTTGCTGGTTAATTTGTCAGATTGATGATCACTTCCTTCACTTGAATCTACAACGAGTCACTTGTTCTTTGTTCCTTCAAAGTCTTAGATGCTTCTTGAGATTTAGACTTTGTAGAGTCTGGAGCAGGTTCAATCTCTTCAAGATGAGTCTGAATAGATTCATTTTGTATAGAATCTTGGAATTTGACATTTATTGATTCTTCCACTGCTTGAGTCTTTTTGTTGTAAACTCTGTACGCTTTGCTTGTGGTTGAATATCCAAGGAAGATGCCTTCATCTGACTTTTCTTCAAACTTACCAACTCAATCATTTGCATTTTTCAATATAAAACAATTACATCTAAATACATGAAAATATGAAACAATAGGCTTCTTTTCTTTAAATAATTCATAGGGGTTTTTTTCTAGAATAGGCCTTAGAAAAACTCTATTAATAATGTAACATGCTGTAGAGACTGCTTCAGCCCAAAAACGTGAAGATATGTTGCTTTCAATTAAGAGAGTTCTAGCAATTTCTTGAAGCGATCTATTCTTTCTTTCCACAACTCCATTTTCCTCTGGAGTATATGGAGAAGAGAACACATGCTGAAAACCAGATTTATCACAAAACTTTGTAAAATCTTGATTTTCAAATTCACCTCTATGATCTGTTCTTATACTTAAAATAACATATCATTTTTCGTTTTGAACCTTTTTAGCAAATTTTTCAAAGTAAGAGAAAGTTTCAGACTTATTTGCCAGGAAATACACCCAAGTAAATCGTGAGTAGTGATCCACAATTACTAGGCAATATTTCTTACCTCCAATGCTTTGTGTTCTGGTTGGTCCAAAGAGATCCATATGCAGAAGCTGCAGTACACGGTTAGTGGAAACTTGATTTATTGGTTTAAAGGAATTTCTTACCTGTTTTCCCAATATGCATGGTGTACATAGGTTAGACTTTTGGTATGATAAATTGGGTAGACCACGAACAAGCTTCTTTGCTCAAATTTTGGCTATCTGCTTCATATTGATGTGTCCAAGCTTTATGTGCCATAAACTTGCTTCATCTTGTATTGAGATTAAACATTGCGACTCATCTGGTTTCACATCCAAGAGGTAGATATTTCCATGCCTTCGACCCATAAATGACTGAGTAGAGTCTTTATTGGTTCCTGAACATATTCTCTCTTGAAAGTAGATTTTGAAACCGGTATCACATAGCTGGCTGACACTGAGTAGATTGTAGTTGAGTCCTTCAACTAAAGAAACATTGTTTATTGTGAGGTTTCCAATCTTCATAGTTCCAAGTCCCACTATTCTTCCTTTGATATTTCCTCCAAAAGAAACTTTTCCACCATTCATTTGAACAAGCTTTATGAAACAATTTGAATCTCCTGTCATGTGTCTCGAGCATCCACTATCCAGGTACCATTTCACCTTTTTCTTGATAGTGACCTGCATTTTAGAAAAAGACTCATGCTTTCTTTGGTACCCATATTTTCTTGGGTCCTTTTGAGTTAGTCAGATATACGTTTTTTGCCCAAACTTTATTGACAGGTCTCTAAACCATAGGACATTCTTTCTCAAAATGATTCGCACTATTGCATTTTGAACATCTGAGAGCATTGCGACCTACTGGTTTTACAAAAGTCATTTTAAAATGATTTTTGTAAGTATCTCTTGTGGGTCTTTGTTTGATTCTTTCTTTTACTTTAGGAAAATCAATTAAAGGAATGGTTTCAGTAGTCATTCCCAAACCAGATTTATTGAAATAAGGTCTTTGAACAGAAAGTATTTTTTCTAGTTTCTCAGATCCTATAGAAAATCTTTTGGAAATATTTGAGATATCGTTTTTCAAGAATGCATTTTCTTTTGAAAGATGATCTTCGCTTTCTCTAAGAGAAGAAACATTTATATATAAACATTTCACCTTTTCTTTCAAAACATTTTCTTGTTGTTTTAAGGTAGAATTTTCCTTTTTGAGTTCGGAAATCTTTTTGAGAGAAGTCTTAAGACTAAAACACAACTTATCAATGTATTTCGAGACTTTAATAGGGATTTTGAAGTTACTCACCTCAAATTCACTATCTGAATCTGAGTCTATCTTGGAGTTTGATTCTGAATTCGATTGTGCCATTAGACATATGTTGGCATAATCATCATCACGTTCGTCACATTCTGTATCACTCCAGGTTTCTGCTTTAAGAGCCTTTCGATACTTTTCAGCTTTTCCTTTCTTCTTCCTCAGAAGAGGACAGTTGGGTCTGATGTGTCCCTTTTTCTTACATTCAAAGCAGACTACATCTTTGTTTGATTCATCATCCTCAACAGACTTAGTCTGTTGCCTTTGAAAACTTTGTTTCCTTGGATTGAATCTTCTTCCTTTTCTGTTCAACTTTCTGAATCTTCTTATCATGAGAGCAAGCTCCTCATCGTCCATATCGTCTTCAGAGTCTACAACATCAGAATCATCATTGGATTTTAATGTAATGGATTTCTTACCTTTAGGGTCTTCGTCTTCATTAATTCGTTCCACTTCATAAGACTGAAGAGTTCCAACCAACTCATCAACAGATAGTGGCATGATTCTTTGGGTCTCTCTGATTGAAGTCTTTATGTGATTCCAATCCTTGGAGAGTCCATGTAGTAGCTTGTTTACCTTCATGGGATTAGAAATTGGTTGACCTTGATTTTCAAGACCATTCACAATATCTGTAAAACGACTAAACATGTCAGTTATAGATTCTCCCGATTTCATTCTGAAGACTTCGTATTGACCGAGGAGAATGTTGATTCTGGTCTCCTTCACTTGATCGGTTCCTTCATAGGTAATATGTAATCTATCCAAGACTTCTTTAGCTATAACACAAGAAGATATTCTATTATATTCAGTAGGTGATAAAGCACAATATAAAGAATAAATTGCTTTTGCATCAAGAGCTTGTCTCTTGATTATCTCTTCCTGAGTCATTTGGCTAGACTCCACAGTATCTTTTCCTCTTTCTGAGACAGGTGCAGCTTTAGGAGTGATTCCTTTTTCTACAACATCCCATTCCAGAGGATCCTTTGATCTTAGAAACGCCTTCATTTTGTTTTTCCATATGTTGTAATCATTTTTATCAAAGTAAAGTGGTATGGTATTACTTTGCCCTTCTACTAGCCTTGGAGCCAACATACTAGCCATGGATCTTTAACTCTGAAGTAAAACACTTCAAACAAAGTGAGTACACAGGCTCTTATACCAATTGATGTAGCTAGTATAAGCACCTAGAAGGGGTAAATAGGTGTAAAAATAAATTTCTCGAGATACCACAGCAATACTAAGTAGACGATAGAAGGGAAGTACTCTTTTGCTTAACTAAAATGAATTACGATCAAAATAAAGTAAAGAGTAGGGAAGAGAAGATTAAACACAAGGTTTATAGTGGTTCGGCTTATCCTAAGCCTACGTTCACTCTTCCGCACTTGACAGCCTATCGACTGGATTCCATTATGAACAAAAGAGATGTTACAGCATAGTTCTTCCTTGATTCCACAGTTTGGATGTTCTATCACACTTCCTCAAGGTTTCTCACAAGTATATACTCTCTTTTGCGTACGAGTTTTTCGCTCAAATGAATTGACTAAACAAGAAGCTTCAGACTTTGGAATTCTTCTATCGCGCACACTCTTTGAACAGCTTAGAACGTCTTCCTTATATACTCTTTTACGCCATCATACCCGTTGGCACTTACCAAAGGAATTCCTCCAATCTACCTGTTGGACGGAATCAATTAGGAAGATCATTCGAGCTATTAAAGGAACATGTCGATAGCTCATCAATCATGTTCGCCCATACAATCAGGATCTCGGTTTCCATAAGTAGAACATTCCATGAATATTTCGCCAATCATCGGATCCTTGATCATCGAATCAATCTCGATCAATTAAAGGGATTCCGTTATGTCATATCTAGCCAAGAGATCTTCTCCAGTCGATAAGGTCATATCCTTAATAAAACATCCCGTTCTGGATAGCCTTTCTTCAACGGATTAGAAACTGTCAATGAGGATAGACTTTGAATCTTGAGTCTGGATGTCCGGAGGTCTTCAGACTTTAAACAGCAGAGTCTGCAAACCTTCAGACTAGACTGATGGAAACATTTTATCAGCTTCAAAACACTTCAAGAAGATTTCTCCAACAAAGGTAACCTAGCAACCGTTGTGGATACGACAGTTGAGGAGCTGAAGATTGAAGATTCAGTTGTACAAGAATTCCTAGATGTATTCCCGAAGGAATTGCCAGGATTTCCGCCAGAGAGAGAAATTGAATTCGTGATTGAGTTAGCCCCTAGGACAGAGCCAATTTCTAAGGCTCCTTACCGGATGGCGCTATCAGAGTTGAAGGAACTGAAGGTGCGGATGCAAGAGTTGTTGGATAAGGGATTCATACATCCCAGTGCATCACCTTAAGGAGCACCAGTTCTATTTATGAAAAAGAAAGATGATTTGTTGCACTTGTGCATTGACTATCGTCAACTCAATCAAGTGACGATTAAGAACAAGTATCCATTACTAAGGATCGATGACTTGTTTAATCAGTTGCAATGAGTGTCGATATTTTTGAAAATCGACTTGAGGACATGATATCATCAGCTGAGGATTAGGAAAGAAGACATTCCAAAGTTAGCATTTCGTACTTGGTATGGTCATTACGAGTTCACTATGATGCCATTCGGGTTGATGAATACTCCAGCTGCTTTCATGTATTTGATGAACCGAGTATTCAAGGAATATCTGGATCAGTTTGTGATCGTGTTCATCGATGATATTCTGGTGTATTCAAGAAGTGCTGAGGAGCATGAGGATCATTTGAGATTAGTGCTCCAGACCTTGAGGATTCATCAATTATATGCTAAGTTTAGCAAATGCAAGTTTTGGCTGACTTGTGTTGCATTCCTAAGCCACATGATTTCAGGTGAAGAAATCTCTGTGGACCCGAGCAAGATTGAAGCAGTGATTAATTGGTCGAGACCGACAACAGTGACATAAATCCGAAGTTTTCTGGGTTTGATACGTTATTACATACGGTTTGTGGAAGGATTTTCAGCTTTGGCGTCGCCTTTAACAAGGCTCCTGAAGAAAGACGAGAAGTTCGTATGGATAGACAAGTACGAGTGTAGTTTTCAAGAGCTTAAACAAAAGCTGACTACCACACCTGTGCTGACGATTCCATCTGGTTCTAGAGGGTATGAGATCTATAATGATGCATCGTTCATAGGATTGGTTTGTGTGCTAATGTAACATGGTAAGGTCGTTACATACGCCTCCCATCAATTAAGACCTCATGAATCGAACTACCCGATGCATGACTTAGAACTTGCAGTGATTATATTTGCGTTGAAGATTTGGAGACATTACTTGTGTGGGGAAGTATTTCAAATCTTCACGGACCATCAGAGTCTCAAGTACCTATTCTCTCAGAAGGAGTTGAATTTGAGATAGCGCCGATGGATGGAATTGCTGAAAGACTACGATTGTGATATCTTATATCACCCAGGAAAGACGAACAAAGTCACCGACGTTTTGAGTCGAAAGTATTCAATTGCTCACTTGTTGGTTTAGGAGTGGAATTTAATCGAGAGAGCTCAAGATTTGATGTTCAAATTTGAGGTAGGCCACCTTTCTCATCTTATGGCCACCTTCATAATTGAACTGGGTGTGCAGATTAGGATCAAACTATTTCAGCCGATAGACCTAGATGTTCAGAAAATTTTACAAGAGGATATCGAAGAAAGGAAAGTGGACTTTCAGGTTTCTGATGATGGAACATTGAAGTTCGAGAACGATTGGTTGTACCTAAAATTGTGAAGCTTTAAGAGGATATTTTATCAGAAGCTCATCATAGCAGTTATAGTATTCATCTCGGAAGTACCAAGATGTATCAGAATCTACGTCAATACTATTGGTTGTTTCCTATAAAGGTGAACACCGCCAAGCATGTCGCCAAGTGTTTGACGTGTTAGCAGGTTAAGGCTTAGCATTGCAAGCCGGGAGGACTTCTGCAATCTCTCGAGATCCGAGAGTGGAAATGGGAGCACATCACCATGGACTTCGTGATCGGATTACCAAGGAATTAGAGAGGTAATGATTCGATTTGGGTAATAGTCGACACGTTGATAAAGTCAGCTCACTTTATTGCAGTGCGAAAGGATCTTGACTTGGATAGGCACGTGGAGTTATACGTGCGCCAAAAATTTCGACTGCATGGAGTGTTGGTTATGATAACTTCAGATCAAGACTCGAGATTTACTGTCGCTTTTTTGGAAGAGCTTGCAGAGTGCTTTAGGTACAAAGCTGCAATATAGTACAGCATATCATCCTCAGATGGATGGTCAGTCTGAGAGGACAATTCAGACCCTTGAAGATATGCTGCGAGGTTGTGTACTGGATTTTAAAGGAAGTTGGGAGGAACAACTTCATCTCATGGAATTCACCTACAATAATAGTTATCAGCAGAGCATCCAGATAGCTCATTTCGAAGCGTTGTATGGCCGAGCGTGCAGAACACCAGTGTGTTGGAATGAAGTTGGAGAGAGAAAGATTACAGGCCTAGAGTGGGTGCAGCAATCAGTGGATGCCGTGGCAGTGATTAGAAACAGATTAAAGACTGCTTAGAGTCGTCAAAAAAGCTAAGCAGATAAGCGTCGAAGGCTTTTGGAATTCCAAGTTGATGATCACGTTTTTCTAAGGGTGTCACCAACGAGGGGAACTTCGTGATTTGGCAAGAAGGGAAAACTGAGTCCAAGGTACGTAGGTCCGTTTAAGATCCTTGAGAGAATTGAGACTTTAGCGTATTGTCTTGCGTTGCCGCCAAGATTGGCGCAAGTGCATAGCGTCTTTCACATGTCAATGTTGAGGAAGTACAAGCTTGACCTGACCCACGTGCTTAATTTTGAGGAATTTGACGTGGATGACTGAGTGTCATACGTTGAAAGCCCGGCTCAGATTATGGATAGAAAAGAGTAAGTTCCGCATACAAAGACCATCCCAATGGTCAAAGTAGTCTAACAACACCACAGTACTAAATGAGCAACCTAGAAGATTGAAGAGTCGATGAGACATTTGTACCCCTACCTTTTTGCTTAAGTATTGTAAGTGTTTAAATTTCGAAGACGAAATTTTTATAAGAGGAGAAGAGTTGTGACATCCTAGATTTTTTATTCTGCTTTCAATTGAATAAATTGGACATTTCATTGATGCGACTATAATACACTCTGATCATTTGTGAGATAACTATACTATCTATGGAAGCTATTAATAGATTTCACGGCAAATAGACTTGAGGATTCGACTAGGAATCGGCTGCTCAACTGTGCTCATTTGCCAAGATCATTGTAGCATAGTTAAAAATTGATTAGAGATTAAATATAGGTCGGTTAGTCTAAGATGCAAGGTTAAACGTGGGTGATCCCACTAAATTGTAAAATTCTCATCGATCGGCACTAGTTTGATTTTTCTATCGTTTTGGTATTCTATGTCCGTATTTGAAACCTCGAGATTTCCATGACCACCGAGAATCACCAATGTGTCGAAGACGTTCATTGTGACTTGAAGAAAATCGACTACCGGTCATTTGCACTCAAATTTTTTGAAAGCTACGGAGTAGCCAAGATCACACTAAAAACACACCGAATTGAAATTAACTGCGAATTTGAATCCGATTTCAGAAATTGAAAATTCTGTCATGTCATAAATCATTTTACGAATGTCGACTTAGCCTCTGAAGATTTTTTTGCAAACCAAGACTTTCCGGATTGAAATTAATCATAGGACAGTTCCTTTTTATGGGCCCATATTTTTGATGGGTGTATAAACCCATTTGTTTATAAAAAACTTGTTGTGGTTTGAAAAAGTTTGGCCCTGCTTTCCTATCCAATTGTTTTATTGTCTGGGGATTTATATCTGCTTCCATATGCATATTTAAAATGAATGGGTCGGCAATGCGTCTTGGGACATCGCTATTATATTGACCAAGCGGGGATGGGCATGGGCTCGGAGGATCGAGACGTGACAGGGATGGCCATCTTGAGGCCTTCATTCACTTGAAAGCTGCCCTATGCACTTGGCCTTCCGAAAGAAGCATTATCACACTACAAGGGCACTGATGACCTCTGTCCCCAAGTTGATCCAAGTCCGAGGACAAGGCAGGATCACCCCTTTGCATTATGTTGCTGGGGGAAAAAGGAGATAGTAAGGAGGAGCTCCAAGTGCTCCTGGCTGAATTCTTACGTGCTTGCAAATCATCCATTGAATAATTGATGAGCCGCTGCAAGACAATGGTTCACAATGCCATCAAGAGATGACTCAAGCAAGTTTATTTGACATAATCTTGAATTGGAAAGATGAAGTTGGTAATACCATCTTATATATTGCCATGTACAAATAGTAGGCCAAGGTATGGTTCATTGATTTTGTGGTTGTTCTTACTCTTCTCATTTGATCCTTGAATTTGACATAATCTAATACGATAATGAAACGCATGGGCTTGAAAACATGTGGATGTATAAACATTTAGAGAGAGAGAGAGAGAGAGAGAGAGAGAGAGAGAGAGAGAGAGAGAGAGAGAGGAGACTAGGAATACAATTTTTGCAACTGTAGATCATGTATTATTTCTGTCCAACGGTTAATATTTGTGGACAAGTGTTAGTGTTTATTTGAGGATTGACATTTGTTATATAGTATAGTGTCGTGTAATGCATAAGTGTCCATAAATTTGCTAACTTTGAATGATCCACCAGAAACAAAAGAAAGATATACAAAAATGATTTATTGAGTGATGGGATATATTATAGGTAAATATTGTAATAATTAGATTGCATTGAAGGCTCCACTGTTTTAAATAATAATAATAATCGGACACATCCTTTTATAAATTAATTATATATTTTCGTATCGCTAATGTATAGTGTCACAGTATTATTTGACTTCAGATTTTTTTTTCAAACCATGAACTAAACTTATTAGAGATTTCAACCTCAAACTTTGACTGATAAACTTCGTGAAAAACCCTTCTCTTAAGTTATCGCAACTCCATGTTCGGTAAGAAAATAATCATATTTCAGTGATGTATTTTTCAAACAATTTTTTTATTTCAAGGCTACTAGTGGGAAAACTATTTTAAGCTCGTGATGCTTCTTATTTGAGTTCATTTGTAATTGGACAAACAATGTTTTGGTTAATGTAGAGAAAAGGGACGGAATACCTAGGGAGGACATAGAGATCGACCTTTTACAATTAATAGCGGAGGAAAAAGGTATGATCAATATTATTTCCCTTCGAACCCCTTATTAAACTCAAATTGTAGCGAGCTCAAATATCTCTTAGTTGGGTGGCAATGTAATTCATTCTTTTACGTTCTTTTCTTTTCCCTATTGATTAGTGAATTCTCTTTCATTCTTTCGAAATCAGTCCATCCTAACATAATGTTTGAAATTGAAGTTGGGGAATGGAAGCTAACGATGTCAATGCCACTATTTCACTGGTTGTGGATTTCGCAACAAAATATCTTTCATCAAGTATTATATTTTGATTTTCTATTAGGGAAGACTTGGGTTCTATTTAGTATTGAATAGAAAGGGTTGGATGCTAATCGAGATATATATTTTATATGATTCCAAATCTAATGGAGTTGCATAATACAAGCTTAAAATTAATGATAATCGATGTCAAAATCTAATTAACACTTTGATCCAAACTCACTTCAACATACTAATAAAAGCCCATCAAAATCAAAGTGGTTTATACAATATCAAAACTGATTCAACAACACTAGACATTTAAAACAATACTAGAAAGACACTACTTGTCACGCCCTGAACCCTCGAGCACACGAACATCCCACAACGTTTGATAAATTTGCACCATCCCAGGACGCATTATTGACCCATTCTTTTTATCTTTCAATTAAACGCAGGTGGAAGCATTTGATATAAATAACACCCAGTCAATCATAACAAATGTAACAGGCATAGCATGGAAAGCACCACAACATCAAACCAAATACTTCAATTACAAATTTACTATTAATCCTAGGAAGTTTAGTGATTACAAGCCCTTACATTGGCAACTTTCAATCAACCAACAAAAACCAACAATGGGTCACAGTTAACCTAAACTTCACTAACGCTAGGCCAATCTCTCATCTCCAAATGGACCCTGAACTGAGCATAATAGTTCTCCATACTACGGGCCTGAAAAATATTAAACAACAACAGGATGGGATATAAATATTTTAGCGAGTTAACGACTTAAGCCTCAACTAGGACTCTAATTCATCTCGAAGGCAGCCTAAACATGCAACATTATATCGATGGCAAATCAATAACAAAGCAACCCTTGTTTTGCCTTAACTATAAATATGGTCAGGCAACCAACCCCAAAGACAAATATTAAAGCTATCAAGTAATCCGTAGGCATCCTTACCTTGCCTTGGCTCATCCTGCGCATTAGTTAATCATATATGCCAGCATCAATAAATTAAGCATAACTAATAATCAGAACACATTCCATAATATCCATGCACATTGTCAACACACGTGTTCCAATTATTACGACTCATCAGGCCACGACCACCACAAGGGTAAGCGGTCTTCCGGTATGACCGGGCATCATCCCACCCCATCGGGTATGGCAATGTCTAGAACCCTTGCCTAGACGGCATTCCATAAAGGAGCATTGGTCCAGCTCAACCGCAACTTGGCATTCGGACCTCCAGCGGGCATCCAATAAACATCGGGCATTGCCCCCAAACTCCCATTTTAAGTGACCATTCAAGCATGCCAACACTCAAGCCAATTTTATCTACTGTCAATTAGCCCAATGTAAAAGAGTTCGTGTTCAAATAACAAATCTAGGAAAATCTTTACACTTCAAAATCTTTACACTTCAAATTTTGATAAAATAATCACATGTGGTCATGTACTTAAAATCAACCCGCCAATTTTTGCGTACTTTAATTTTAAAGCCCCAATTGCCCCATTTAACACGTAAAACACGGCGTCCAAACACGACACCTCAAATTTGCCATTTTCTTGTAAGTAAAACCTTCTTTAAAAATAGTATACAGGGTTTTTAACTTGGGCAATAAATTTTCATCGCATCACAAGCTTAAAACAACATAAAAGATGCATAAATTTATCCCATAAATCAAGTATAAAGCACATAAAAATCAGCTCTTATTGCAATATTGCGATAGCTTATCAACCCTAAATTGATAGCTTATCTTCTATTTAGTGATAGCTTATCGCTTATTGCTTATTTTCTGATAGCTTATCACCCATTTGGTGATAGGTTATCATCCATTCGGCGATAGCTTATCACCTATTCTTGATAACCTATCAAGTCCACTTATAACTTATCGTGATAGCCTATCAAGTCTACTTATCACCTATCGCGATAACCTATCAAGTTCACTTATCACCTATCGCAATAACCTATCAAGTCTACTTATCACCTATTTCAATAACCTATTGAGTTCACTTATCACCTATCGTGATAACCTATCAAGTCTACTTATCACCTATCGTAATAACCTATCAAGTTCACTTATCACCTATCAACTAAACCATCATTAATTAGGTCTAACTACCATTAGCCTTAATCTAAACTAACCCCAAACGCAATTAACACCCTAATAAAAGATTAGGAAGTTAACTCACGGTTTTACGGTGACGGCAAGCTAACGGCAACGGCTGCGTGACAGTGATGAGAACATGGAGCTCACGGTTCGAACGGCGGCACCATGGTGGTGGTAGTGGCTTGAGCTCATGGCCAAGGAAGCTTAGTGGCTTGGTGGTGGTTTGGCGATGATGGTCGCTTGCGGCTTGAGGGATGGCGAACGGCAAGGCGGCACGGTAGGATGATGTAGGGCAGAAAACCGAGAGAGAAAGAGAGACGAATGGGTATGAGATGAGGGAGAGAGAGAGATGAAGGAAAATTCGTCCAAAGGGAGGGGTAGAGAGAGAAACTGAGAGAAATGAGGGAAAAAAAGGAAAACTTGAGGAAGAAGTTGGCCTATTAATACTCCTTGACTTAATATCCTAACTTGGGGAGCAAAAACACATCTTAGCCCTCCATTATGCCACAAGGTTCATCCAAGATCAATGGCTAGGATTGCTTCTTCAATTGTCAACTATTGCAACGATGAAATTCTTAATCTCGGGGAAGAAGTAGAAAGGAGAGAGAAATGGGTCTCCCTTTGCATTAATGCAAATTGGAATTATTGCCCTATGCTCATGATGGCTATCTTGGCTTGGAGAGCAAGAAGAAATCTCAACCATTTAATTGCCTAAGCTTGTCCTTCAAGCTTGGGCTTGTGGCCCTCTACCTCCAATGTGAAGAATAGTTATGAGCAACTTCCGAAATCAATGTCATTACCTTATCAAAAAGATTTGAAAAATAATGAAAATTTAATAAGTTGTAGAAAAAACCTTAAAAAACATTTTTTTATGAAGGAAACCAAGTCCAATTTGTTTTGTATAAAGAGCAGCAAATCACCAAAGACAACCCAATGTTTCGTCCATCGGACAAATTCAACGACTGCAGAAAAAACCCATTTTGAAATCCAAACTTCATAAAACACTTTGAAATTTTAATATATTGTAGATATGGATGTCCTTTACAAGTTTTGTGAAGGAAGCATGTTCAGATTCTAAAGGGAATATTTTATAAAAATTTGAGAAGACAACTTGGTCACTGTTTTTATTGCACTTGACAGTTTTCACACGGTAAAAGATTAGGCTCTCGTACCAATCATTTCACCTCAGAAAAATATGAAATATACCAAGATGTTTGGAACAACTTTCTTGAAGGAAGTTTCTCTAAATTTGAACCACAAGAAGCTCTATAAAATTAGAAAATAGTGAGGGTCTAGGAATTTCGAAAACTGGAATCAAAGTAAAACTTAAGAAATCAAAGGTGGCAAGTCTTCTTGCAAGACCAAAGTCTTTGTCTCTTGTAATCATGACTTCTAGAGGGCATTAATGAATTAAGACTTTGAAGGCAAGCCTAAAATTATGCTTCTAGAGGTTAGGTTACTATTCACGCACACTATTCATGCACATAGAGCTTGGGTTTGGGCTTGGGCTTAACTCATCCAATTTGGGCCTTTAATTTGAGTGTGAGGCTCGTTGGGCCTTTGCTTGGCTTGGCTCCCTTTCCGACTTCCAATTCTCAACCTACTAATCCTTGTCTAAAAATTAATGCTTACCAACAAATTGGCAAATAAATGAGGCGACATCCGATAAGTTGATCTTGCAATCCTTGAGAGTTCGATACTCGAAATCGAATTAAAATCCATGGTTGAAATTGATCAAATGCAACTTTAATATTACCTAAACTATCGGGTGGCTTTTAGGGGTTTTTACGCATTTGCCCCGTGGTCGACAATTTTCAATCCACGTTTGTGCCTCTTCAAATCATGGATAACCCTTGATTATTATGTAATCGCGAGGAATCAATTATTCACCGTCAATACAAAATCAATAGAAAATCGATTTACCGTCGTTCATAGCAAGCATCGTAATCGTGTGGAATCACCCGCAATCTGACTATGTACCTTTGTCAAATCGATTTATATCCATTCACTAATTAACTTGTAACAGTGTAGATTGTCCCTTGTTAATCCTTATGGTCAAGCAGTCTATTGATTGAATTATCAGGTCATTCGTGTTTTAATCCTTTGTGGCCTCTTACAATAGATTGGTTAACTCATGAATGATCAGTTCAAAGTAAATTCTATTATCAATGCATTGATAAAATAACCATTTCATATATCTCGAGAAAGGTCGAATTTCAGGATATCACACTACTCCTAATTGGGTTTGAGGATACAATATCGGAGCCTAAATGTTTCAGTTGACTTAATTGAGTCCTAAACTTTTATGAAAAATAATAGTCATTCGGGTGAATTTGCCAATGTTACAACTCACATAGGCAATTCCTAGCTATCACATAAATAATTTCAAGCAAGATGACTAACTTGCACTTTTTGAAACATTTGCACTTCATTACATGGGTTGACATGATTGCATTTGATAAATAAGGTTTAGTAAACTTGTTTCCATGGTACCTCGGTCGTTGCATCACTAGCGTCGATCAAACTTATATGACATGAGCTGACTTATGTGCACAATTGTTAGAGCGAGTGGCAAAGCAGTGATTGCAATTGAAAGGATACATTCTTCATTTTTTTCCCCTTGCATTTCTTCTGGATCATCAAGTTGTTGATGGGATATATCAAAGTAAATGTGAAAACTTTCAGGATCATATGGCTTTAGAAATCTTCCCAATTAGTGACGATCAAGATCTTGCGAAGACATTGAGCCGCGTAGGATGCTGGGAAAGACTTGTTGCTCCCAACCTCAATCTATCAAACTTTTTAAGCACAAAACTAACTATCATTGAGCAGTTTACATTTTGGTGAGCCCTCCGAGATGAATCTGCTCACAACAAAATCCTTTTGGGCTACGCTTAGCAATCAAGATAAAATTCAAGATAGGATAAAATTTATCCAATCCTGTGTTTGATGCCTATTCAAGATAGGATAAAGGGGGATATAAGGAGGATATTGAACAGATAAAATTATCTCATGGGGGAGGTGTGATAAAGGTTGATAGAATTTCTAGCATCCACAATTGGAAAGTTATTTTTCTCGAATGAACAATTTTTAAATTAACAAAATTAAAATTATACCTCAATATAAATAATATTTGAATTCTAATGTAAGAAATTTAAAATAAAAAAATAACAATTTAGTTATTTTAATTTAATCTTATTTTTATTATATATATTCGAATTTAATTATATTTTATAAAATAATTTCAATATATAAATATATATTTACATTTATTATATATTTAGTATTTAGGTTTTATTAGTACAATCTAATGGTTAACAAAATTTATTAGAGAATGATGGGAAGGGAAGAAAAAATAAAAAAAAGATATTAATTAATAAAAGAAAGGAAAATCAAATGAAAAAAATCAAATAAAATAAAGTAAGTAAGAGTGTCGCGAGAGACTTTTATTATCTCCGTTTGTAAAATTTTTAGTTCATTTTTACTAATGTGTCGTTTATACTAAATAATATAAATGATATGATATGAATATATCCAACTTTATTCTGCAATCACTAAACAGTGGATAGAATATATCAAAATCCTTGGATTTCATATCCTATCCTATCAAATTCTATCATGATTAGAAATCCGGACGACCAAACGTAGCATTAGTGGCTGCTTTAGTTATGACAGCTACTTAAGGCACTCGTGATCAAAATTTCTATTTCATTATTTCTTTATTTTTCTATTTCTTGGAACATGTTTGGAATAGAAATTTATTTGGTAACGGAATTTTATTTTTTTATTTATGGAATTGATTTCTATTTTAGAGATAGATTTAGCGTAGAAATCATAAGCTAAAATTTTTAACTTTTCTATTTATGGAACAAAAGTGAAAAATGAAAACTCTTCTCATCATTCACTCTCGTTACCGCCTGCCGCCCATCCATCGCTTGTGGGATGCCATATGCCCGTTGCCAACCGTCGGCTATCGGACACCGGCCCCACGTTGCCGACCGCCGGATGCCAAACACCCACCGCTGGCCGTCAGCTGCTGGTTGCTGGACACAGGCTGCCACCCTCCCTAAAAATAGAAACTTTATTGTGTTATTAAACGAATTTATGTGTCAAAAATATAAATTTTGAGTCACTATCAAACGCATGTCTTTGTTGAAAAACTTGTCTAGAGAATATAAATTGAGAAATCAATTTTCGGCTGGAAATTTTGTCATGTGTGCTCTTATCAAGCGGGGCTCACCGCTCCAGGAGGATATTGGGGGGATAACTCTGCAAATTCCCTAGCCAATTCTGCTGCCATTACCGACAAATCCAGTGACTTTACTGTCGAAAAACCACATCGAGCCGGAAACATTATCCTGAACGGCTCGAAACTATACTATTTCATGTCCCTCAACAGTATGATTTTTTCGGCCTCTGTCACCAATCTCTGGATCGCCGCTATTCCCCTATTGCCCCAAACTTTCACGGTTTACGTGCTGATGGGGATTCTCGGATTTGCCTACTATGTTACCGCTACAACCGAATTCCCACAATCGGATATGGGCACAGGAGGTACTCTAATGGCACTTTATGTGAGCTTCCTGATGACCCTGTTCTTGATCCCCTTATTCTTGTGGTTAAGGTACTATCGAGTCCTATGCGGAATCGATGCTGCAGTGAAACGTGTCGGCAACCTCCTAGAATCGAAGAATCTGAAATAGTTTGCAGGTATTTTTCACTTCTGTATGCATATCATCTCTGTTTCTGGTCTTGAGGTTTTCAGGGACTGGACTCTTTTTATTAGTTGCATGTAATGGACTCATCTGATAATTCCTTAATCCCTAAAGACCTTTAATCTTTCTCAAAAACAGGACTTCAAATAGGTTTTTCCATCAATTCAACTTCATTAAATGATGCAGTGGAAATAAAAGCACTGAATCGTAACTCGCAAGCGCGAATATGCAAAAAAAAAAAAAAAAACACGGCTAAATTTATCCTTTTTTATTTTTTTTCTGAAAGAAGCAATCTAGATGGTTGCGACCTTTCTCTAGAAATTACAATTACTAAAATGTAGATCTTATTGACACCTAAATTTTGATAAACCAATTAGCCATAGAAAATCAAGGATCAACCCCAGCCCCTTACAAGAATAATTCTCATTAAATTGCATATGAATTAGGAGCATTTTGCATTTCGGTTAGTTCATTCAGTGCATTTTGATTAAATGTGTGGAATAATCTGAACGGAAAAAATAAAAATAAACACAGGGCAAAGAAAGTACGATGTTTGTTTTGTCAAACGTCAAATTTCTCGATTCAACCAAAAAAAGTCAACTCTTGACTTATGCATGGAAAATTTGAAATTTGAGATCCTCAATCTATATGCAGGAATGGAACGACAAGGGCACCGATTACACTGTTAAAATACCTCTTGTTACATTACGATTTATGGTTGACTTTTTCAGTCTGATTAATAAGTCAACTTTGCCTCTATGCATGAAATGTGATTTAAATCCTAACGAAATGCAATAAACCTAATCTCCATATGTAGGTGGAATGTAATGGACGTAGAATTATACGAACCACCTATTTTGGGTCAGGGATTGAGCTCTGTCATGATCAAGGGACCTTGAAACTCGATGTGATTTTCTTTCTGATTATACATTTGGCTTGCCAACAAAATTCAGGTGTCAACGTACGTTCTGCTCTCCTCTCCCCTTGGTTTTCATTGGGACTTAAACAATTATGGAAGATATTACGTGTTCATATTTATATATTGTGACAATCTTGGGTATTTAAGATTAGAAAAAAAGATCAAAACGCAAGGGTCGCTAAATTTGAACAAGTGAAAAGTGAAAACTAAAAATCCCTCCAAACAAATTGAAGTTTATTTACTCTAAATTGACTTATATAACGTAGATCAAATTAAAGTTTGAAGAGACATTTAGACATGCATTTGTGTATTACAAGGCAGCATTTTGCGCGGAATAGAACCTAGTAGGCTTATGACACACCCATTGTACGCTCCGTTGATTGCATGAGATGCATATCTTGCCACCAACGGGTTTGTGTGGTGGAAGACGTCAAGCGACATGGTGGATCTGATACTAATCCATAAAAGATGGTAAGGTGAATGCATTTTGGTGAATCTTTGAGAACTCTTGAAATTATGTGAGCACTGACATTTTCAATCGGGCATGAACGGAATCGAGCTCTCTCGTGGACAGAGCACAATCGTTCACCTAACCATCAACCGATGGCCCAAAAATTGAAACTGGGCCAGTTAATGTGTGGCTCAAGAAGTCCCACCAAGAAGTGGGAAATTCCCCGACAAAGTCAGTCCAAGAACGGTCGGCCACCTTGTCACACGATGTAAAATGCCATAACTAAAAAATAAAGATAAACCATTACTTGAGAACCCACAAGGATTCAATGAAGAACTTGACCATTCGGATTCAATCAAGTTTACGATGATAATATAAGCAATTCCCATTGATTGCATGTGAACATTAAATTGTGCTAGTTTAAGTTTCTTTTTTCTTTTCCCTACTAGCCAAATAGTTTCAATTTCTTAATGTTACTTGGGTTGCAATTGAACCACTGCAATTGCTATAAATGTGATATCCTGAAATTTGACCCCTTTCGGAATATATGAAATGGTTATTTCATTAATGCACTGATAGTTAATTCATTCTGAACTGATCACTTATGAGTTAGCTAATCTATTGAAAGATACTGTAAATGATTAAAACGCGAAAGACCACATAATTCAATTAGGGACCGACTGTTTGACCATAAGGATCGATAAGGGTCAACTATGCTGTTTTAAGTCAATTAGTGAACGGGCATAAATTGATTTGATAGAAGTATGTAGTCGTTTTGCAAGTGATTCTGTAAGATTACGATACTCGCATTGAACGATAATAAATTAATCTTCTATTGATTTTGTATTCAAGGTATATAATTGAACTCTCACGATTACATGACAACTGAGGGTCATCTATGATTGAAGAGGTACAAACATGGATCGAAAATTATCAACTATGGGTCAATTGCACGAAAATCCTTAAAAGCCATCCAATAATTTAGGTCATACTAAAGTTGCATTTGATTGATTTTAAACATGTAATTTAATTCGATTTTGGGTATTAAACTTTCGAGGATTTCAAGACTAACTTATTGGACGTCACCTCATCCATCCGTCAATTTATTGGTAGGCTTTAAATTTTCAGATAAGGACTATTCAATTGAGAATTGGAAGTCAAAACGAGAAGCCGAGGCAGGTGAAGGCCTAATGGGCCTCATACCTTTAGAATTCAACCATGAGGGCCAAGCGGGTGAAGCCAAGCCCACCAAGCACATTTCAAGCCCAATTCAAGCAAACAGGCCTAAAGGAAAAATTGAAAATTTTGGCCAAAAAGTTGTGAAAGCACCCAAACACCCTTTCTAGAAGCTTGCATTTATGAACATTAAGACAAATGAAGAGAATGAAGAGAGGAGAGGGTTTTAAGGAATGTCGTTGGATTTGCTCATGATGAAGATTTAGGGAGAATCTTCATTCTTCTCTCTCTCTCTCTCTCTCTCTCTCTCTCTCTCTCTCTCTCTCTCTCTCTCTCTCTTTCTTCCTTCTTTGCCCTCATTATGGCCGACCCTCCTCCTCAGCCCATCTCTCTCGCATTTCTCTCTCTTTTGTTCTTCATCATCTTATTCTTCTTCCCTTGATCACCTCCATAGCCACCCACCCTCACTGCTCCTTCGGCCACCATCCACCACCCGTCCGTCAAGCTGCCTTGTAGCTATTGTTTCCCTGTTTCTGTCACTGACCACCGCTACCGCTAGTGCGCCACCACCCAAGCCAAGCCCAAGCTTGGCTGTGGCTTTTAAGGAGCTACTACCACTCATGCCACCTTCCCTGTTGCTCGCCGCTCCTCACATTGTCATTCATCGTCCTCACCACCATTGCAAGCCACCATCGCCACCACCACCATCACCACCGAACACCCCTCCCTCACTAGCTAAGGATGATTTCTCATTGCCGTCGTGCCACCATCGCCATGAGCTCACCGCTGCCGAAAAACCGTAAGTTAACTCCTAATCCTTGATTAGGAAGTTAATTGTATTTACGGGTAGGTTTAGTTTAAGGCTGATGATGGCTAGTGGCATATAATGAGGGCTTAGTGCTAACCATGATTAAGGATGGATTAGATTAAGGCTAATTGAAATTGGTCTTAACTAAGGACGATTAGCTTAGTTAATCATGGTCAGTTTTGTTAATTGCGGTTAGCCTAATTGTCGTGACCCAATGTCTCCACCACCCGGCCCTCAGAGAAATGAAGGGGGTAAAGGTCGGATTTAAGGATACTCGACTAAGAAAGTTCCTTCACGGTTCTCATCCACAAAGGCATTATCACCTCGCCTCCTGGACGAATCTCTTATGAGCTCACTTGATCACAGTCTTGAGCCCTCCCAAGCTTGTATCCCACATAACAGCAGAAGGTGTTGTGACCTTATCATGACGTTGTGGAACATCTTGATCGATGATTTCAAAGTGAAAAGGAAACTAGACATAAATGTGAGTTTATAGGTATTTTTACGATTATGATAGCCCTCCCAAGATGTACATCCACCAAGATGGCATCACTTCATTTTTACCAGTTTCACCATCTTGGGCATGCTAAATCACAAATGTGAACCTTTTCCAAAGGTTCATACCACTCATGACGGTTCGTTAAACGATCTAGTTGTTTGAAACAACCTAAAGACAAGATGGGAGTTGCCACTAGCCTAATTTTTGGGAGTCAACTAGAGAACCCAATCGAGAGGCGGGAGTAATCCCTCAATTCTTATGTAACTAGATATCTAGGTTCGGGGATTCGGGTTATGCTAATATTTTTATTAGTGCCTTTTCATTACCTAACATTATGTCGTGTTACCTAAGATGTCCATGCATTTCTTTTTGCCTTTTCAGAATCATTTATCCTAAACTAAGATATCATGCGCAGATAGTCATTTTTGTGCCATCTATTTCTAAGAATGATAAAAGAAAGCAATCAATTGAATTGAAAGTATGAAATGGTAAGTAACAAATCAAGGAAAACGGTAAATCTATAATGCAATCCTAGGAAAAATAAAAAAGGGAAATGAAATAAAAGAGCAGGAATGAAAGGAACCTACAACTTGTTGAGTTTTTATACAAATAAAGGGAACCCGGGACATATGTCAGGGATGAATAGTACAAAATTATGGTCGGGATGGACATCGACCTTCCACCATCTTCGGGATCATGATCTAAACCTTACCTAAGAACTATAGTTAGGTACATACAATGGAAAGAAATAATCATACACGTCAAAACAATTAAAAGCATGACATAAGACCAAGATCAATCAATTCAAAAAAACAAGGTTTAAAATCAACCAAATTTGGGCCTTGAGTCGGCCTTTTTAGCTCATGCATAAGTCCCTCTAAACACCTACCCAATTTATTTTATGACTTACAGTCATTATTGACCATTTGTATTCTCGCATGGCCAATAACGTTTGTAAGTCCTTAAAGAGGCATTCTAAGTGATTTCCCAAGACTTTCTCTTGGTGTCATGCATCGCACCTAACATACATCTAGAATTCACATGCAAAGGAATGAATTACACACATCCAGGCCTTTTGAACCTTTTTCCCCAATCAATCCACAAGGTGAGTGAACCGTTGGTGGGTCACTTATTACCAAGGCATGCGCCAATTACAAACACAATCATTTCTAATGAATGACGTGTTTATATGCATGTGGGGTACATGTGACGTTACAAAAAAATGGATTTGTAATCATTAGTAAGGTTTTTAAGACAAGACAATAGTTCGGCTATGGAATACATTTTATTGCCAAGGTTAACCCAAGACTCGCATAAATGCACTCACATGCATTGCAGACATTTTAAATACGGTCCAAACCGTGACCTTGCCAATATTAAATGAAAGTTTAAAAAGATTCGAAGACAGTTTGGACTAAAGAATATCTAGGCTATAGAGGAGATTTAATTGCCAAGGTTAGCTCAAGGCTCACATAAATGCACTCATAAGCATTGCAGATATTTTAATTACAGTCCAAATATGATTTTTCCTAAGTAAAATCAAGTATTGAAAAGAATTTTTAAAATTTTGCTTTTAGAAACATCACATGTACCGAAGCGTTTTCAAGGTGTGATTTGAAAAGTCCATTCATCGAAAAATCGTTTCACAACAAAGATCGAACGATTTGAAACACATTTCTTGAAGATGGCATGTCCTAATTCCATGCACAAACTAGCCTAAAAGATCTACCCAAACAATCATAACAAAAAGCCTATAATAGGAATTTCAGACCAAGCACAATAAATCAGCAAAATTGGGTTATACCCATTGATGATCTAACTATGAAAAAAAATTACTTAATGTGCATAACATGATAGGTAACAAATTTTGTGAAAGAAGTTTTCCTAAAAGAGCTAAGCACGATTTCATAAAAATCAAACAATGAGCAACAATGCATTAGGAAATTGCCAAATCAGCATAATATTAACTCATTGCAACAAAGATTTTCCCTATCAAATGAAGTCTAAAAATCATGAAATTTTACCACATCATAAATAAAAGGATGAAAAATAAACTTTATTAAGGGTCCAACTCAAGAATCCCAATCGAAAAATTGGGATAAAAATGGCAAAGTTTTGTCTAAATGGAGGTAACAACAAGGATCCGAATTTAATCATGTGTCAGAATTCTAATCTAACTTTGGAAAAATTTAATGAACCTAACGACGAGCAATTTGCATGAAATCAATGGCATTTGAAAGGTCTAGGTGTACTTTATGACTTCGTAGAAAGGCTTGGGTCCAATTGAGGTCAACTCGGTGCTCTATGGTTGAGGCATGTGAAGTATGCGCGTTAGCTATTAAAAACCCGAACATAAACATGCATTATTAAGTCTTAAAATCATTCATGCAATGCACAAATGACATGGAAATCACTCATGACCTAGAATTGGATGTGACAAGTGATTAGGGTAATCGTCTAACCCTAAGTCAGCATGTGAAAATGTCATACGATTCAATGTCAAAACAAGATGATTTAAGACTTATAATGACATATTTGAGGATTTCAAAGTGTAAATAGCATAATTGCGACATGAATTTCACATACGAATGACATTCAATCATGATGAACCACATATATACATTAATGCATAGTTCAATAATCATGGAGGCACTAATATGAGATTTGGTTTCTAAGAGATCCAAACAGGCATGAGAAAGTATGCACACAATAAGACTTTTAATACAATATCAAGATCTGAAAGCATGCTTAGTTTCGGTCACCTAAGAATACGTACATCTAACTGAAAATTTAACATACAAAATGAATGATGACAAAAATTTTTTGTTGAGAACTGAAGATCTAATTGCGAACATACGAACAATGACGAAAATGACGATAGCTGCACATTACTAACCAGTCTAATTGCAGCAGCATCCATGTATGTTTGCACATGCGATTGACATATCGAATGATGACGAAATCATGCAAATTGTAATGACCCCGACTCCATCTCTAAGGTCTCGAGTAGTAAGGGTTATTTTCGTGATGTCCTAGGCGTGTCATCGTCCTATTTCTTTTTATCTTTTCATTAAGCACATGCGAAAGCATACATACAACACTTAGACAACAATAAGCAACCAAGAAAACAACCATTTACAAATATACAATTACATCGGTTACATTTACAGGCCCCATTGTCATGAGCCATTATATTTACAACCATTACATTTTCTACGCTCCAAAGATCGGGTAAACCTTAGCTCCTCTAGCAAAACTGCAACTCCAGCACTAGTGGGAGACCTCAATGCCTACAATTTTGAAAAACAATGAGGTGAGTTGTTGACTCAGTAAGTAAAACCCACAAACTTTCGAGTAGGAGGATGCCTCGCCTATCAACAAGCATATAACTCATCCAAAACATTAGTCGATGGCAGATCAACAGTAAAACAAAAGCTTTGTCTCAGATGAAATACGAGAAATCCTCAGTCAACAATATGCAAACATAACTCGATATTTACCCACAACATGAGGAACTTACGCCTCACTCATATGCAAGCATAACCAAAATCTATTTCATAATGTGAGGAACTCATGCACGCAAGATTATTTTATTAACAGTCGAAATCCATCAACTCTTCCAAAATCCATTGGGCATCCGAACTTAATCAGGCAATGTTCCATAATCAAAGGGTGACAGCTAGAATTATTACAACATCCCGTCCTTCTAACGAGGCATCTCGTTCTTATTAACGAGGCATCCCACTGGTGTAAGGGCATCCTGTTGGCAAGAGGGTATCATCGTCGAATCCATCGGTCAACGGCATAAAATAGTCCATCGTGTGTCCATGTATCAAGCATCACAATCCGGTTCTTATCTTTGCTTTTAGTTCAAGGGCCCGAAGGCATGCCATGCATAAGTGTGTGAAATGACTTACCGAAACCAAGACGTTGAACATGCCGGGTGTGAATTAACGATTGCGGCTTGATCCGACACGTTTGAGCACCGATCTAGTACCTAACTTGGCTCGAGAATGATAAACCTCGATATCACACCGAGATCATGAAAGGACTAATCCGACATGATCCCACGTACGTTCAAGGCCGATGAAACCCCATTTCGATGCTTGAGGTATGAACTAGAACATGCACTTGTGAAAACGGTTGGAAATAGTTTTGTAAGGAAATACCGAGTTTACACAAAAACGCTTTTTAAATTGGTTTGAGTCAAAGCATATCTGAAGCATACCAACAAAGTACACAAATCAGACTTCTTTCAAAGCAATTCAAGCTAAAGCACGAGCCAAGCTCAACAAAAAAGAATTGAACTCAATCAAGGAACAAAGTCACAACCAACCTCAAGCAACAAGTCAATCAACTTCAGTCAAGGACTCGTCACATGCTCGGAATAGTGTAACACAACTTGCTAGCCAAATATTAGTAAGTTTTACTTACTACACTTCAAGGAACAACCTAAATGACTAAGCAATGTGCAGGCAAGCAAACGGGCAAGAGGGGTATGGCCATGAGAAAGAGGAAGAGGGCGACGGTAAGGGTGAGGTCAACAGAGTGCAGAAGGAAGAGGAAGTGGTGTAAAAATGAGGGGAGGGAATGCCTCTATTTATAGGCAAACCTGTTGACACCTAAATTTTGCATTAAAAAAATGGTTAATTTTTACCCCAAAAAAAGAATTAAAATTGCGTAACATATAGTTTTAGGAGCATCTATTTTATTCCATTTTTGCATTGGACTGACGGTGAGCGTTGATTTTTTATATGACGTGAGATTTTTCACATATTCAGGTAATATACACTGAGGGACATATTTTTGGGTAGATATGAGGGTTGTGGATGGAATATTTGAAAAAACACAAAAGAGAATATTGCATGGGGTGCATATATTTCAATGATATATTCAGGGGGATTATGCACAAGCAAAGTTGATTTTCATGCGTAGTGACAAAGGAAATAGAATATACCATGAAGATCGAATTCTTGACCTATAAAAGGAGCTGCTATGGACAAAGGGAGAGGGGCTTCTCTTCGTTCTTCTAAAAAACACAACAAAAACAAAAGAGAAAAAAAGCTGTTGAGGAAAAAAGGAAAAGTCAGCAGAAGGCAGAAAAGTACAAAGAGCAGAAAGAGACACGTGAGAGACGTGAGAGTGGACAGCAGAGAGAAAAAAAAAAAGAAAAAGAAGAATCACTGTTTTTCTTCTTCGTAGATCCTCCTCTGATGTCCCCCCATTGCCTGAGCTACCGTGGCACCGCGGCCGCACCACCGCGCCTCTGCCTCTGTCGGCCATCGTCACTCGTCACTGTGCCCGTCTCTGCCCAACACCTGCCATCCCACCGCTGCGCCCCGCCTCGTCTGCAGCCCGTGCTGGCCTATGACTCGAGTGCTGCTTGTGACCTCGCTGCTCACGCTTGCACCACCAATCTGCCCCTTGGCTCACGCTTTGCTTGCCACTTGCATCGGTGATTGCTCGTTGCTGCTGTTCCTCGCCAATGCCATAGCAATCCACGTGTTGCCTCTACCGGTGCCTGTCTCCTGCATCTTGCTCACCTCCATTGCGCCCGCCAGCCTCTGCTCGCACGCTCGACGCCAGCAGCCTGCATCATCGACACCCCAATGTTGCCGTCTCTGCTTCGCTTGCTTGTTGCCGACGCTATAGCAAACCGTTGCTGCCCTCCATCGCCTTGCTGCAGCCACCAATAGCATCGTCACCGCCTGCCAGCCTTCTCCCGACGCCCACGCCACTGTCTCGACCCCAGCGCAAATTGTCGACCGCAAATCCCCGCGTCGGTTCCCTTTTTTAAAAAAAAAGAAGTCAAGGTAGTCTTCTTTTTTTTTTTTTGTTTTTTAATCAAGTTTGGTCATTATTTAAATTGGAACATTAGATGTTGATGTTCATTTTATCAATGTCATAGGCATTATCTATAGGGTTTTGCCCAAAAATTACTATAATTACTAATTTTATCCGTGAGATGTGGGATCAATTTTTTAATTATATTGATTTTTGGGTATTTTGAGAGTACTTTAACTTATTAAATCATTATAATTACTAATTTGATCCGTAAAACTTCAGATCAAATTTTTAATTATTTTAAACTTTCTCATATATTGTGGTGCTTAGGGTTAAAATAATCATTAATTTAATCCGTGAGACAACGGATTATTTTTTCAATTGCTTTAATCCTTTATTCGATGAATATCGTGAGTGGTTTAGACACAACGTTTATCTGGTAATTGCTTATCTCGAAAAATACTAAAAAGAAAAAAAAATTAAATCTTGCGTCGGAACATGATGGTTTCATAAATTAGGATTGCATTTTTAGATTGCACATTTAGATAATTTTGGAATAGATTAGGATTGGATTTAAATGATTTTTTTTTTTTTTAGATAAGGGCGTAGATAATGTTTGCGCATTTTAATAATCTCTTTTTCAAGAAAATAGTCTTCTAAGATAGGATAGGGTTTAAGTCAAACTAATTCCTAAACTAGTTAGAAAATCATTCATTTTAGATAGTTTAATTTGATATGGCTAGTAAGAACACCTAGAGGGGGTGAATAGGTGTTAAAGAAGTTTTTGCAAAACTTAAAAACTTAATTCGTCTTTTGAAAATAATAGACTGAAAATGTAAAAGACTATAAACAGTTATATAAGACTACGAAATAAAGTAAAGAGTTTAGGGAAAGAGAATTGAAACACAAAGTTTATAGTGGTTCGGCTTAAACCAAGCCTACGTCCACCCTCCCGCACTAACAGCCCACTGGCTGGATTCCACTAAGAACCAAAAGAGAATTTACAGTCTCACGTCCTTGATTCCACAGTGTAAAGACTCTACTACACTTCCTCAAGGTCTCACAAGTATTTAATCTCTCTTTTGAGTACAACTTAAGCTTAGCGATTGAATCAACAAATAGGGGCTAGTGTGGTTCCCGGTTCCTTTTTTTTCAAGAGCTAGAACCAGTGTGGAATCAGAACCAGAACTGGAATCGGTTGTGGAACCGATTTCGAAACCGATTGCGGAATCGGTTTGAAAACCGGTTAGGGCTCCAAAGGAGCCCCCCTCCCCGCTCGCCCCCTCCCTCACTTGGCACTCCCTATCTAATCCCTATTAAGATTTTAGACCTGGAACTCACGCCGCTAGACGCCGCTTTGAGTCTCGCTGCTGGACGCCGCTCGCCCTCAAGGCCGCCGCCGCCGAACGCCGCCGGACGTTAGTCGCCGACGTTGCTCGTGTGAACCCTCGCCGCTCGACGCCCATCTTTGCTGCTCTGCCTCTGCTTGTTGCCGATGCCACTTTGACTCTCACCACTAGATGTCGCTCGCCCTCAAGGCCACCACCGCCAGAGACCGCTGAACGCCAGTTGCTGACACCGCTCACACGAACCCTTGCCACTCGACACCCGTCGCTGCCATGCTCTACCTCTGCCCATCGTCGACGCTGCTCTGAGTCTTGCCACCGGATGCCGCTCCCCCTTAAGGCTGCCGCCGCTAGACGCTGCTGGACGCTAGTTATCGAGGCCGCTCGCCTGAACCCTCACTGCTCGACACTAGTCTCTCCCGTGCTCTACCTTTCGCCGAGGTCGCTCACCCTCGAGGCCGCCGCCGGACGCAGTAGGCCACGCCGCCGTCGCTTGACGCTAATTGCTGGACTCGTTTATCTTGAAGCCTGAGGGTGCCTATTCTGGAAACATCGCGCGATTTGCCTTCTCTTGAATTTGGCATTTGTTAGGATCAATCAAGGTACGGTCCTCATCTAATCTTGCTTTCCATCAATCGCTTTGCGCGTCTGATGATGATTGCGAATCACCTGGAACGTCTCATTGCCTGTAGTGCGACGATGTTGTTCTTAAGACGTTTTTAGTGCGCGTTGATGTTGTTCTTCTTGTTGATGGTAATGGAGGTGTGTTGAGGATGAATGTTCTATTCTCAGTGAATGTGATCTGGGTGCGCGAGTGAGGAACTAAGTGAGAAGATGATTCGATCATTGCTATGAACTGAATTAGTGAGGCAAAGGAGGAAGGAAAAAAGGGTGTGTTTGACATTCTTGGTTATTGCAGTAGGCGGTTTTGTAAGCTTACTAGCTTGTACAATGATAGGTCATTGGGTTGAAGAGACCTTGCTTTGATTTTTAATGGGGATTCAAACAAAGGGGTTGCTAAGTAATAGCCAAGAGACCCATTCGGTTGGGGGATTGAATTTGGGAGTTTGAGAGTGCACGAGTGAGGAACTCAGCGAGAGGATCATTTGATAGAGGGGATCATTTTTAATGGTTCAGCTTTGCATGTTAATTATCCTGGTTGATAGAGGGGACAATTATGATGATTAAAGATTATGGTAAGGATTCTTTCCTGACTGAAGTTTTTCACGTTTCAGAAACTATCTGTGTTAAGAGAGAACTTCAGCACCTCCAAGATGAAGTTCTTGAAATTTGACATCCCACTGATGGCTTTGACTGCTACTGCTACTAACTGTGTTTGAGAAGATGTTATTCGGCGCCTTTGCATGTCAAAGGAGACAAATATTGTGCTTACATCATTCTACCGCTCCAATCTACGTTTTTCTGAGTTTGTTGTTTTCTTTTGTTCTAAGGATTGGATTAGGTTTTTTTTTTTTTGTGTTCATAGGGATATTTAAGTGCTTGAAAATAGAAATATGCATGACAGTGCCAAAACCATTCGTAGAGCTCTTAATCTTGGTGTTAATGTCAAGATGATTACAGGTACTTAGCCTACTTGAACTTTGGTCTGATGAGTTCAATCCGTGCAATTTGTCTTGCTAATGGCTCTAATGCCTATTTTTCTATCTCATCAACTAGGTGATCAACTTGCCATTATGAAGGAGACATGATGGAGACTTGGAATGGGGACAAATATGTACCCGTCCGCTTCCTTACTTGGCCAAGACAAGGATACAAGCATAGCAACTCTTCCCGTGGAAGAGTTGATCGAGAAGGCCGATGGATTTGCTAGCATCTTTCCCGGTTTGTGCCGTTTTTGCCTTTTGGTCACTTGAAATATATTTGTCTTCTCTGCCTTGTATAGGTTCTTCCTTTAGTAAAACTTGCTTCTCACCATTGCCTTTCCCTTATCTTCTCTTGACAAAGCACAAGTATGAAATTGTGAGGAAGTTGCAAGAGAGGAAGCACATCTGTGGAATGACTGGTGATGGTGTGAACGATGCCCCTGCTTTAAAGAAGGCAGATATAGGAATTGTAGTTGCTGATGCTGTAGAAGTTGCACGAGGTGCTTCTGATATTGTCCTCACCGAACCAAGTTTGAGTGTTATCATCAGTGCTGTGCTCACAAGCAGAGCTATATTCCAAAGGATGAAGAACTATACAGTTAGTCCCTTTACTCTAGCATTTCCATCATGATGAAACTATACAATTAGTCCCTATATAGTTAGTTGAGATGCTGGCTGTGACTGATCTTTCTTCTCAAACCATATTTAAGTGCTTGAAAACAGAACGATGCACCAGCATGATTTTTGGTAGATTTGCTCTTAATAAGAACCTGCTGTTAACAGGTTAAGCATAACAGAACTTCTTCACGGACGTACAAAAAGGATTTCCATGTTTTGATAAAAACATATGGTTTGAGAAGGAGGATCGGTGACAGCTAGCATCTCGACCGTGTTGAAGATTCTGATAATATGCGCGTACGTTATAATCCAAATCTGAAAATGAAGAGAAAAAGAAAGAACCTATTGGAACTTGGAACCGACCCTGGAACTTGTGACAGGGTAGGTTCCAGGTTCTCGGTTCTGACGGGTAGGGTCTAGGTTCCAAATTTTTTGGAACTCGTACCCGAGGGTAGGTTCCAGGTTCCAGATGGAACCGAACCGGAACCTGAAACCACTCACCCCTATCAGCAAAGAACTAGGAGCTTCAGACTTTGGAATTTTTCTTTCACACACACTCTTGAATAACTTGAGCGTCTTCCTTATATACTCCTCCATGCCATTATAACTGTTGGCACATTCCAAAAGAGTTCTTCTAATCTACTCGTTGGATAGAATCAATCGGGGAGATCTCGAGTTATTTAAGAAATGTGATGATAACCCACCAATCCTGCTCGCCCATACAATCGATATCTATGTTTCCATAAGTAGAACCTTCCAAGTATACTTCACAAATTAACAGATCTAATTATCCGAATTGATTTCAATAAGAATAATTGACCATGAGATGCTATCTCCAACCGTGAGATCTTCTTCAACCGTATGAACCAAATCCTTAAGGATATATTCGCATCTGGATAAGTCTTCTTCATCGGATAAATCTTTTTTTCGTCGGTCTGAAAGTTATTAGTGAGGGTAGATTTTAAATCTTGAGTCTGAAGGTCTTCAGACTTTGATGATAGAGTTTGTAAGTCTTCAGACTAGATTAAGGGAAACGTTTTGTCAACTTCAAAACAAATAAAGAAGTTTTGTGGCACCCCTCGACGGCCCCCGATCCGATTTGGAGTCGCCACAGTTCGCTTACCATTCACTTTTCCTAATAACATACCACTCTGATACCATTTCAATTGCAGGGGGTCCATACAACCTGAGGGTTTACATATTTTAGATCGGTCCCTTGCGCGATTTATATACGAAAGTACATCTAACAACTCCCTTCCCTATATTCAGAAAATGATGCACACCAACTAAACATTTATAGGTAAAAGCCGTACACTTTTATTTACTTAAGCCATATGGACATCATTTGTCGGTACATCAAAATGCCATAGTTTTCTATACTAGGCTATGTTGCATCCCAGAAATTCAAGGCCGAGCCTTAAGGTGTGTTAAAAATCTTTGATTAGGTGATAGAATTTCTTTTGGCTTATGCCTTAGCCAATTTGTCTTTTAATTTGATGATTTGTGTATTTAAATTTAATAGATTAATAATCTATGCTTGGCCATATGATTTAAATTTCAATGAGAAAAAATATCCTAAGACCTTGGCCAAGATGAAATTTGAATTTAGAAATATTTATAGAAAGGAATTCAAAAAAAAAAAGGAAAAGGGGATTAATTTTCGAAATGGGCCATGGGCCCATTAGCCTAAAGCTTGGTGGGCCAAGCTAGTCGGCCCATTAGGGCCCAAGAAGGGAGCTCGACCAGCCCAAGGGGGAATGGCCGGATGGGCCTAAGCCCAAGCCCATTCAAATTCAAAAATAAGAAAATTACATGTGGCACAAAGGAGAGCATGCATTGGTTGGACATGAGGTGAGTTAATCATTACTAATCATGGGATTAAAGGGGGTATAAAAGGGGTTAGGAGAGAGAGTGGCCGGACTCCTTGCTTCATTTTCGTCCAAAGAAGAGAGGTGTGCGAGAGAGAGAGCCCGAGCGGAAGAGAGAAACCGAGAGGGAGAGAGAGGAGGCGGAGCCGAGAGGGAGGTGCCGCCGTGTGCTCGCCGTCCGACCACCGTACGCCGTCGTTCATTGCTGTTTGTTCACCTTTAAGGCAAGTGGAGTCCATAACTTCCTTTGCATGTCTGTTGTGGTGTTTGCATGTTAGATTATAGGTGTGATTTGTGCGAAAAACCGAGGTAAGAGTTGATATTTTGCAAACCGTGTGACTGTTCTCGTTCGGTTTATTGGAGTCAGTAGCTTGTTCGAGTTTGTATGTGGGTTTGGAGTTCGATTTTGGATTCGGTGTCTTCATTAAAGTTGAAGCTAACGTCTTGTACTATGACATACTAAAAATTCGTAGAAAACGATGGAGATTTGAGGGGTAAAAAGTTCTATTATACGGAGACTTAGATCTACGAAATTTTCACTGACCTCTTGTCGATTTCTTGGTTGCATGTTGATTTCTGTTGGAGATCTCACTTTGTTGTCTTCTTGAAAGTTGTAGAAAACACATTAACCTACAACATACTCAAATTTTAAGAGAAATTAATGAGTGTAGCCTAGTAAATCGGCTAGATCTCGGAGATGATTGATTCTGATGAAGTGTACCGAGACACCCGAGACTTCATGGACCAAAATGGTGACCATAATCTGGTTATTTGACCTAGATCCCTTCACGAAACTTGTAAAGGACACCTTGTTACATAACATACTCAAATTTCAGAAGAAATGAAAGAGAATTTATGGGTGAAAACTAAGAAATTCGGAGAAGTGTGTTCTGGACGTCACGGTAGTGTTTCCAGAAGCTTCGTAGGGCTATAGAAATTAATCTAAAAAGAATTTGGCTTAAAGTTTTACATGAGAAATGTACGAAAATGTGTTGGCTATCACCCTGTAAAACTTAGTAATTTTTGAAGGCCATATGAGTATTTTAATCGAATTTATCTGAAAACTGTGCAAGTCTGGCCACTATCCGAATATAAGGTGCTATTTTGTGAAAATTGCGAAATTATAAGAAGTTCAATTCGGCCCCAAATTTTGTATGAAATTGTGATTCTATTTGTTTGCTTAATTATTTTTGAGTATCATGATTTTGGGAAAAATCATAGATATTAAATTTAATAATTATGGAAATAAATAATAATATAATAATATAATAATAATATAATAATAAAATAATAATAAAATAAATTGGATATTTATTTGGCCCTGGATTCAATTCCATTTGTGTGGCACTTGTGTGATGAGGTCTTTGTATATGTATTAAGTTGAAATGCATATGTGATTAAGCTTTGGCATGTGTATGACATGTGAATTGAAATGCAAGTGTGATTTTGTTTGATGCCATGCCAATTGCCATGTTAAATTGAGATAAAAGGATAATTGTGGATGAGAATGAGGTTGTGGTGGAGGATGTTGTCTGGTGGCTTGGTGGCGTAATTCCGGAGATTCCCCAGGGAGTTTCAGGATGCCCGAAATGTGGGGGCCGGAAGCCCTGTCGGAGGTTTCGCCCGAAGGGAATGCCTCGCGACACCGGGATTTGGGTGCGGGATGCCCGGCTAGAAGGGTAAAGGCCGGAAGCCCTGTCGGAGGTTTCTGCCCGAAGGGAATGCCTCGTGATGCTAGTTGAGATGCGAGATGCCCGGAATGTGGGGGGCCGGAAGCCCGGTGGCCATGGGATGGCTGAGTTTGCCGGGGACCCTGTCGGAGGTTTCTGCCCGAAGGGTTAATGATGAGATTGATGATGGAACCCTGTCGGAGGTTTCTGCCCGAAGGGTTGATGATGAGATTAATGATTTGAGAGATGGGTGATGTGGTGATCAAAATTGAAAGATAAAGATGATAATTAACTCATGGCATGATGATGCATGATGATGATGGCATGTGATGTGATATGATGATCACCTATGATAATATATGCATGATGATGCATGATGATGATGGCATGTGATGTGATATGATAATCACCTATGATAATGATATATGATATGCCATGATGATGATGATATATATGATGTGATGATGCATGATATGCATGATTACAAGGTAGGTGATGCTTGCAACGTGTGATGATATGCATGATGCATTGGAATGTTATTGGATTTCCCTATCTGCTGACTAGTTGTACTCACCCCTTTTGGGGATAACATTTCAGATTAGAAAGATGCCGCTTCCTACCGTCACGCGAGGCACCTTCTATGGTATTCCGTCAGATGTAGAAGTAGAATGTATGGAGATCGACTACGTCACTATCCCTGGACTGACATTTATGTGAGTGCGTGTGCTGGTCATGTACGACGTGGGCCTGGCTGAGGGCCCAGTCATCCAGGAGTTTTTGTCTGTTCATGTCCGCCGAGACGGAGTGTTTAGGGGGATGTTGCCGCCACCACCACCCGATGCACCTGGATGGGTGTGATGGTTGCGTGAAGGGTAGAGAGCTGGTGTCATCTTTTGGGAGTAGCCGCCCTTTGTTGGATGGGGGATGTCATGTGATCTTCTTTAGGGGTCGTAGTATCTTTTTGGGATGAGGCCGAGTGTGGCTGAAAATCTTGGTCTCCTTTTTGTTGTATCGACCCGTGAAAAACCCATCGATATTATGTAAATAATAGTGGCATGGCTTATCTTTTAAATTCTGATGATTAGTAGTGTGTATTTGTATCATGGTTAGTAAGGGGAGAGATGGAGATGTTTAATTAGCTTCCGCTATGAGTCGCGCTGGGACCGCTTTTTTTTAAAAAAAAAATGCCTGTGATTAACGGCGCTTGTTTTAAGTACAAAGATAGGAAAAAGGTAATAAAGTGTAACATCGGCGCTGGTGACGACCTGCGAAGGGTTCGGGGTGTCACAGGCTATACTTCAAAAGATGACCAACTTCTCCCCCCACAATCGTATGCTTAAGGTTCATCAACCAGTGTCGGCATCCAAAAGTTCCCTCCTTTGCTATCCTCCTCCTCGCGGTCATATCCAACCGCTCAATCCATCTACTAATCTGAAATGTTGGTCCCCGAAGGGGTGAGTACAGCCACTCAGCAGGTAAAGGACCAATAAACCACTCGATGCATCATGCCACACAATCATCACAATCATAGCATCACATGTCATTAAAGCATCCATGCACAACTTACCTTGATATCATGCATATGTCATCATACCTCATGTACATACATCATCATATAGTCATCACCGTCATGACATACACTTACCATCATCATGTCACATGTACCATCATCATCATAGCACATGTACCATCATCATCATAGCGCATGTACAATCATCATTATCATGCATCCATGCACTCATCATCATCATATCACATGTACCATCATCATTACCATGCATCCATGCACAAATCATCATCATATCATATGTACCATCATCATTACCATACATCCATGCACATATCATCATCATATCATATGTACCATCATCATTACCATGCATCCATGCACTCATCATCATCATGTCATGCATATATCATCATGCATATTTCTATTTCAATTTCTCAATTTCATCCTTTCATATTGGACCGCCACATTTCTCTCTCCTGGGACCAATGTTTGCATCCCACATTCATCACTTGCGCCCAATCCTGGTGTCACAAGAACCCTCTGGCACAATACCTGCTAGGCATCCGGCACCCCCACGCTCCGGGCATCTCGTACCCCAACTGGCATCACGAGGACCCTCCGGCACAATACCCGCCGGGCAACCGGCCGTACCCTTCTAGCCAGGCATCTCGCACCTCAACTAGCATCGCGAGGCATCCCTCGGCACAATACCTGCCGAGCTTTCGGAATTATGTACCGACATACCACCAGGCATTCCCCTCTTGGAATTATGTACCGTATACCACCGAGCATCTCGAAACTCCCGAGGAAATCTCTGGGGCTCGCCATGAAAATGGTTTCCCCTACCCTCCGGAATTACGTACCGACATACCACCAAGCCTCCTTTGGAATTACGTACCATATACCACCGGGCATCCCGACACTCCCGGGGCATCGTCGGCTCACACCTCTGACGGCCTTCTCACTTATCTCAATTCACATCTCCAATTATAGTTCAATTTTTAACATGGCATGTGATGTGATGGCAATCAAGATCATTTTCATCCTTTGATTCATACATGCATCTCAATCATCATCATACATGCAGCAAGACACAATCATTCATAACAATACATTTCATGGAGTCCATACAATTTAGAATAGTCCATTTATCATGCCTTTTTGAAGTTTACTAAATTCCAGCTTGTACCATTTTAGAAAATATTTAAATTAAATATCCATATGATTCTCAAAAATCATGAAATCAAGAAATGTGATAGAAAATTCAATAAGATAACAATTTCATCAAAAATACATGCCCAAAAGAATTCCACACAAGAAGATATAGCTCACACAAATACAGCATGCAATTTTGGATAGAAACAGAATGCGCAGTTTTTGAAATAATTCAATTAAAATACCCGAACGACCTCCGAAAATTATGAAATTTTACCAAGTTATATTTAAGACACTAAAGTATATTTTTTTATGAGACATCTAGGCCATATTCGTTCTAGATAATTTTCTATAGTCGTCCGAAGCTTCTGGTTCTAGCACCGAAACGTCTAGTGTAGTTATCTCCGAAATATCGAGTTTTCACCAACTTATTCTTCTTCGTTTCCTCTAAAATTTGGATATGTTTTACTTCAAGAGGTCCCCTAAAACTTTCATTAAGGAATCTAAGTCAAATTTCCAAATAATAGTCACCATATGGGTCCATGAAATCTCGGGTGTCCAGTACCGTGTTTCCAGATTTACCGTCTTCAAGAGTAAGTTGATTCACTAGGCTAATCTTGCTTATTTTACCTCAAATTTAAGTATGTTAGTATTTAGGATGTTCTCTATAAGTTTTATGAAGAAGTCGAAGAGAAATTCTCGGTGAAAAGCAACATGCAACCCACAAAACTACCAAAAGGTTAGTAAAGCAGTTCCAGATCTAGTGTCTCCGTAGGAAGAGGGTTTTGCCCTTTAAATCTCAACCATTTTGTCCCAAATTTTATTATGTTGTATTTTGAGATGTTGTCTACAACTTTCATGAAGGAGTCAAAATCAAAATCCAACTCGAAACATGCATGCAAGCCTCCACAAATTTCTGGGTCGAGCGGTACACACGAAATCAGCAAGCATCTTCAAGAACAAACCACATTTGCTTCGATTTCTCATACTCTAATCATCCGAGATCTACCACCAAACAATCACACATGCAAGACACACATGCAAGAGCAGAATATGAATCCAAAACTTGCCTCCAAAATCGAGCAAACGACGGTACACGGACGGCGACGAACAAGCGGACGGGCAGCTCTTCCTCGCACGATCTCTTCTTCCTTTCTCTCGGTTTCTCTCACTCTCAATTTCTCTCGGTCTCTCTTCTCTCTCTTACTTCCGAGAATCCCCTCCCCTTTTCTTGCTTTTTGATTAATCAATTAACTCTATTTTGCATGAAAGAAAATGATTAAGTGGATGTAAGATGGACAAGTGTCTATTGGCAAGGGACAAGTGTAATTGTGGAGGAAGACAAGTGTCCACCATGCTTCACCTCCTTCATGCCACTTGTCCGATTACATGCAAGGTTGATGGGCCTTCTTCTTGGGCCAATCTTGGGCCAGCTTGGTCGAGCACTTCATGGCTCTATGGGCCGGGCTTCTTGGCCCACTTTAGGCCAACACACTTGGGCCTAAAGTCCAAGCTTAAATGGCCCAAAATTTTCTTAAATAAGTCCATTTTTACTTTTAATAATTTACCATAAATCCCCACTTATATAAATACTAAATTACAATTTGATATGGCCATAAAACTTGAAATCATAAATCCATAAATTCCAATTTATAAAACACATGTCAATGATAGGATTTTCTTTCCTATCAAATAATTATCCATTAAAAGCTTGGCCATAAATCTTATTGCAAATTATGGATTAAATGGCTATAAAATAACTTAATGGTACTTCGATCACCTATTCATAGACTTTAATGTAACTAGAGGTTGTCATGAATTTTGGGATGCCACAATTCTCCCCTCCTTAGAGAATTTCGTCCTCGAAATTAGACATTGCCCATGTCTCCTTAAACAAGTGAGGGTACCTTTCCCTCATCTCATTTTTACTCTCCCATGTGGCTTCCTCCACATCATGATATCGTCATAATATCTTAACCAATGAAATTCTCTTGGTCCTGAGAATTTGTTCCTTTCGATCCAGTATTTGCACAGGCTCCTCAATGTACCTCACTTTCTCACCTACTTTGATGGCTTCATGATCGAGTATGTGACCAGGGTCTGGCTGACACTTCCTCAGCCATGCCTGTACTTTTCTGAAAGCTATTGTCATACACAAATTCTACCAGGTATAACTTTTCATCCCAACTTCCTTTAAAGTCAAGGATGCAAGCTCTTAACATGTTCTCTAATGCTTGGATCACTCTTTTCGTTTGTCCATCTGTTTGAGGATGAAAAACAGTACTAAATTGAAGCTTCGTCCCTAAAGCCTCTTGGAGACTTCTCCAAAAATTTGAAGTAACCCTAGAGTCTCGATCAGATGTGACAATTACAGGAACACCATGTAAGCGTACTACTTGGCTTACACTTATATTAGCAAATTTATCCATTGGATAATTTACGCGAACTACTAGGAAATGGGCAGACTTAGTCAAGCGATCTACTATCACCTAGATAGATTCGTGACCACTTAATGTCCTTGGTAATCCTTGTATGAAATCCATCATCACACAATCTCTTTTCCATTCTGGTATATCTAATGGTCTCAATCTAACGCACCATTTAGTCGAATCATTCCTATATCTTAGTCACCATCAATTCAAGCCTAGAACCGTCAAAATTGAAACCACCAATAACTCATTTGGTTCAGTCCAACAAAGGCATTCACTATGCTTTCATTGCAACATTGATTCAAGCCTAAAATATAATACCATTCATTCGGTTCAAATATCGATAGTCCACCAAGACTTATTCAATTCAAAGATCGACAATCCACCAAAATAAAACTTGTCTAGTTTCCATCGAATATATCTCATATCTCATCCTAAAGGATCATCACTTAGACTAATCATTCATCATATCCACAATTTGAACTTCCACCATTTCACCTTGGATAGACTATAACCACAAATGATCATATTCACTAATTCCACCAAACCTTTTCAAACTGAGATCATCACCTAAAATTAAAAGTTGACCATCATCGATTAAACCTATTATTCCAACATATAAACCTCAAATAATTTCATGCCTCATATGACCACTCAAACTCATGACTTCCAAGATCAATCTATACATACTAAATGCCTCCATGTAATGCATCAAGACTTCCAATGAAATCATCAATTGCTTGCTTTATGCTTCTTTTTTTTTTTGTGCAATTTATTTAATTTGTTGAGTGTTTAATAATGGATGAGTATCCATGTGATCACCCAATTGCATGATAGCGATTCAGGTTAGAATCAATCCAAATTGCCTGCAAAGACATTTTTGAAAATAAAAAGAATGGTATCGAAAGGGCATTAATCCCCATACCCAAAGTCTCTCGTTCGTAGGAGTAAAATAATTCTCCAATTATTTTACTTAGGTGTCTAATTGATTTACTATAAACTAATTAGTGGCAACTCATAACTAATAATCTTTTGCATGTTAAATGTTTGAACTTAAGTCGCGAATTGGTATGGGCTTGGGAGAGCTTGAGCTAAGTTTAGACTTAGTAGTCCATTAGTCGAACCCTTAGGTGGTCCAACCTGCTTTGGGGAGGTCGGGACATCTTGGCGACTCCACTGGAGAATTGTGTTAAAACTCTTAGTGGACTTAGGCCAACTTTTCTTTTCTTTTAAAAATGTTTTTGTTTGTCAGCAAGGATACCAGGTACGCCCCTAATATCAAGTGTTAAATGTTCTTGTAGATGGAAGGTATAAGGGGAGTAGTCTTTGCTCTTCTTTGTCTTGCGGGGAGGTACTGGGATGAATGATTTAATTTGCCCGATTAGAAGTGTTGTTTGCATTTAAAATGTTGTGTATGTTTTATTACTTTTAGCACTACACTATTGCACACACAACCTGCTGCCGAACCAAGGTTGCGATAGGATTTTTAGGATGGTGTTGAGAATGACACTTCCTCAAAAGTGAGACTGCTATGTAGAGGTTGACATTTTATTCCCCGAAAGTTTTTCATGGTGTCGACTGTGTTTGTCTATATCCGCGAGACTACATGACTATGGAGCATTCCATTAGACTAGCCAGAGTTAAGAGGACCTGACACGTGGAACGCGAGACTACGGCAATTAGATCATCCTCTTAGCTCCACTTTGTTAAGCCGTCTAGATAGAAATCGAGCCTCACACTTCATGTGTGTGTTTATGTGATTATCATCCCTTCTTGGTGAAGGTAAGTTTTCTGAACTCTCACTTTGCAATTTACATACTTTATTGCAATTTTGTCGGTCAATGACAAAATGTTTTGTCGTCAGTCTTGTTTTATATGCGATGGGGAAAATCATCATACAGTTCATTTCCACTTTTGAGGTTTCAGATGATGCCATATGGTCTTGGAAGAAGGGTCAAGGCATTCGAAACCTCATTAAAGCCCCTCGGAGGACTCGTTTTGCTATATTAGAGTACCATGGAAGAGATGGAGAAAATTCTGGAAGGCAAAGACAAGGATGACAAAACTTGACACCTGAGCAAGAGCGAGGGAGGCAAAACTCGTTACCTCCCAACATTCGCAAAACGCTTCCTAGCCCTCCTAGAATGATGCAGGATAAAGTAGAAGTGATAGACACCTTGGGATAGCCAAGCAGCAAATTCAACTATTATGTGAAGTATTCGGTTCCTCCCAGCTTTTACATTAACTCTCGGGACATTGTCCTAGATGGATGGGGTGGCATGGACAATCCAGCACCTCCAAAGACAAAGAACCCTGATGATGCACTAGAAAGAATCACGAGCTTGTTTGATGACCTCCTTATAGGCGCCGTTGACAAAGGACCATCAAATGAAATGGGTCCTAGCCCATGAGAGTGACTCATTTATTGCTTTTGCACATTCCCCCACGTGGGAATTTTTTATTGCTTTCTTGGAAATGTTTTCAATATCTTCTTTTTCGCTTTCCGTTTAGGGATTGAGCATTGCATTTACCATTTAATAAATGTAATTCGATAGATGAATATCAATAAAATTATAATTTTTGTTTTGAGGACATGATGGGGTATGCCAAACCAGCCGGTGATGATATCCAACAATGAAAATAAAATATCGCCCATGGAGAAATTCTGAGGACTGGGCTTCTTCATGTTTTCTCATCCAAAAATTCCCAAATAAAAAGGTCATTTTTCAAGCCATTTTCAAAAGCATGCATTAGGTTAGCTTGTTCAATTTTCTGACTCATTTACTTCATGTTTTAGAGCATTACTTTCTTTGCCTGATGAGAAAACATCTTAAAAAGGCACATCAGGGGAAAAAGCGGATTTTCAGTCTTGACTAATAAAGACAACCCATGGACATCCATTGCTGAAGCAATCCCATTGTGGAACAATCCCCCGTGTGAATGCTTAAAACCATTTTTTTTAGTGTGGTAAATTGTTTTGAATTTGACAATTTTTCATGCTTAAAGCTATTGGGCTCTTTTAAAAAAGGGATTTTGCATGGTGACTCTTACATGTTTTGTCCACCAATTCTACTAAAGAACATCAAGATGGACTAATTTAATGAATGATGTGGAATGGATTGAGCATACTAAATAAGACGAGTCAGGATGATGAAAGGCTAATCCTATCCTATACCAGTCCCCCACTCATATACTATTTCTCTACTCCAAACACTACATATGATCCATTGCTTAACTCCTTTGAGCTCCATACACTTATGGAAATTCTTTTCAAATTACCCCTGTCAAGAACCACCCCACATTGGGGCAAATTGGAGGTAAGACAACACCATAAGGTGAAGAAAATGGAAAGAAATTTTATTTCTCTCACTTGTGAAAGGGCTAGTACGTACACCTAAAGGGGGTGAATAAGTGTATAAATTTTTTTTCGCAAGACTTAATAAATTAGATTGCCTTGGATGATAAAAATAAACTTAGGATGTAAGCAGCTTTGAACAATTCTATAAAGCAATTATGTAGAGTAGCAAGTAAGATAAGGAGATTAGGGTAAGAGAATTTAAATACAAGGTTTATAGTGGTTCGGCTTAATCTAAGCCTACGTTCACTCTTCCACGCTGAAAGCCTACTGGCTGGATTTCACTATAAATGAAAAGAGATTATACAGCTCGTGATCTTCAACTTCCTCAGTGGAGAGTCTCAGCTAGTCTCTTCACAAAGTCACACTATATACTTCTCTCTTTTGTACACGATTTAAAATTGATGAATGAAAAAACAAGGAACTACAGAGATTCAGACTTTGAAATTCTTCTTTCATACTCTCTCTCGAACAACTAGAGAGTCCTCCTTAGATATCCTTTTATGCCATCACAATCGTTGGCACTTACCAAATGAATTCTTCCAATCTACCCGTTGGACATAATCAATTAAGGTGATCTCGAGTCGTTGATTGATTGAAGATAAAAGCCCATCAATCATATTCGCCTATACAATCAGGATCTTTGGTTTCCATAAGTAGAACCTTCCAAGTTTGCTCATCTTTCAAACGATCTTCAAAGTGAAGTAGAATCCAATAAGAATAATCAATCATATTGATGCTATATCTAGCCAAAAGGTCTTCTAAAAACCATACGAATCGAATTCTTAAAGATAATCCGTCATTTGAATAAGTCTTCCTTCTTCGTCTGGTACTGTCAATGAGGGCAGACTTAAAATCTTGAGTCTGGTGATCTTCAGACTTTGATGATAGAGTCTGGAAGTTTTCAGATTAGACTAAAGGAAACGTTTTGTCAGCTTCAAAACAATAAATGAGTTTTCTCCAACAACTTACATTAATCTTCAAGTCACGCTATTACATTAATTCATGTGGTAATTTAAATGCCTTAGGATGACAAATATCATTTCTTTCTATATTCTACATATTTATATCCTTTGTATAGCCCACTTGAGCTTGCAATTTCATTTCTTCAAATCCAGTTGGTGATCATCCCCCACATTGGGGCAAGGCAAAAGGCAAATGAAGACCCTTGAGTCAATTAAAGTGTAATTGCTTGACAAATGCATTGTGTGCAAGAATTAAAATCAAAATAGAACTAAGGGACATGAAAAGTAGTGTGCCTGGTAAAAGTAAGGCCAATACCCATGAAAAAAAGAAGTGAAGGAAAAATGAATGAGAACTAAGGGCATGAAAAAGCGTTGTGCTTGGTAAAAGCAAGGCCAATGCCCATAGATGAAAAAAAAAAAAGAGTCAAGATAGATGACTATTAGTTGCGAAGATTGTATCCCAATGGAGCAGTACTCTAAGAGCCAAGATCAATGGTGCATTTATAATGACAATCAAAGGTAAAGGAGAAGACTGGCGACAATATCTAGATGATCATCAATTGACCCATATACACATTTTTTAGCTAAACAATCTTTCGTTTCTCAACCCATGAACCTAGCCTATGTTACGTCCCTTGCAAAGTCTCTTCTAATTAGGGCACTTGAATTAACATGGGAGTTCATATGTTTATAAGCATCGCTCAAAGAAGTGTGAACAAGAATATTTCTTTCTCATTTTGCAGGGTTTTTTATTGGTAAACCCGGAGATGATTGCGAAGTTGTTCTTTCAATAGCCTTGACTCAAAGAGTCCATTTGTTAAGCCATTGACCAAACCAACATTACGGTCCTTGTTAAAGACCTCATAGATTGGTAAGATTATACCACTTGCAGAATGCTCAGATCCCTGTCGATATGGTGAGATGGAGTGATTCTCATAAAATAGCATTCTAAATGAGAGTGAGTGAAAGTCCTTTTTAATTGAAAGCCTCTCATTTAGTATTTTTAGAAAATCCACGTCATGAGTGAAAATTGTCTTGAAAAATAATTCTCTCTTATGGAAATTTGGGTGATGCAAAAGTCATTACGCATGAACCTTGATTGAATTGATAAAAACTTTAATGGATTTGGAAGTGTGCATTCCAGAATAACCTTAGTTACTTATTTCTTTGGTGAATGCATTTTTGCTCTAATCATGTCCGACAGGTAATGTTTTCTTAAAGGCTCAAGAGCTCCTGACATTCAGGTTCCTTTCAGAATGCCTCATGATATTTGGAGATGAAAAACCTTCATGAACATTCAAGGTGCATCCTCTATGTTCCAAAACTTATTTCTACCAAGAGGTGAAAGACCTCAATAGGATATCTAAGTTCTAGGAGACATATCCCCAAGAATCAGAGATGTCATCGAGGTAAGTATATCTCTACTAATACCTTAAATACTTGTCATTGTGCATGTATTCTCTCTCAAGTACATCAACACTTGACTCGGTCAAGTTGTTCCCCAAAGATTTTTCTCCAGATTCAGTCTGATTAAGGTGGCCGAAGAAAGGTTCAGGTTCTAGTGTGGCACCCCGAACCACCTTAGGTCGCCACAGGCACCTAATGCTACACCTAATTTCATCTCTTAGAAGAAGCGTCGTAAATCATGGACATTTTTTTTTTAAATGGTCCCAACACGACTCATTAGCGGAAGCAAAATATAATATCGCCATCTCTCCCTCCATCAACCATGATACAATTGCACACCACTAAACATCATAATAAAAGATAAAGCCACCACACTTTATTTACATATTTTCCAAGATGGGTTTCCTTGGGTCGGTACATCAAAAGAAAGGCCAGGACATGTAGCCACACTCGGCCATAAACCCAAAAAGAAACACTCAACCCACTACGTCTATCGTGCAAGATCCCCCATCACTAGCGTCGGCTAATCAACCCAAAAAGTTTCAGCTCCTACTTCTCACGCACAGGCCCTCACACCCATCCCGGTGCATCAGGCGGTGGCGGCGGCAACATCCCACGCATCACTCCGTCTCGACGAACATGGACGAATATGAACTCCTGAATGACAAGGCCCCCAGCTAGGCCCACGTTGTACATCACTAAGGCGTGCACTCGAATAAATGTCAGTCGAGGAATGGTGGGATAGTTGATCTCCACACACTCAACCTCTACATCTGAAGGAAGGCCGTAAATACGCCTCGCGTGACAGCAAGGAGCGGCATCCTGCTAATCTGAAATGTTGGTCTCCGAAGGGGTGAGTACAACCACTCAGCAGGTAAATGACCAATAAACCACACAACGCATCATGCCACACAATCATCACAATCATAGCATCACATGTCATTAAGGCATCCATGCACAACTTACCTTAGCATCATGCACATGTCATCATACCTCATGTACATACATCATCATATAATCATTACCATCATATCATACACTTACCATCATCATGTCACATGTATCATCATCTTTACCATGCATCCATGCATGTAACATCATCAGCATATCACATGTACCATCATCATTGCCATGCATCCATGCATGTAACATCATCATCATAACACATGTACCATCATCATTGCCATGCATCCATGCATGTAACATCATCATCATAACACATGTACCATCATCATTGCCATGCATCCATGCATGTAACATCATCATCATAACACGTGTACCATCATCATTGCCATGCATCCATGCATGTAACATCATCATCATAACACGTGTACCATCATCATTGCCATGCATCCATGCATGTAACATCATCATCATATCACATCTACCATCATCATTGCCATGCATCCATGCATGTAACATCATCATCATGTCATGCATCTATCATCATCTTCATGTCATGCAAATATCATCATCTTCATGTCATGCATATATCATCATCTTTATGTCAGGCATATATCATCATGCATAATTCAATTTCAATTTCATTTTGGACCGCCACATTTCTCTTTCTCGGGACCAATGTTTGCATCCTACATGTATCTAAGATACAATCAGTCATCTGGCTCCCTCACTCTCCGGGCATCTCATACCCCAACTGGCATCACGAGGACCCTCCGGCATTCAGCCAGTCAAGGCCACCGGGCAACCGGCCGTACCCTTCTAGCCAGGCATCTCGCACCCAAATTGGCATCGCGAGGTATCCCTCGGCACAATACCTGCCGAGCTTCCGGCTCCCCCACTCTCCGGGCATCTCGATACCTCTCGATACTCCCGAGGACACTCCAGTATCCGGCCATTCATGGCCACCGGGCAACCGGCCGTACCCTTCTAACTAGGCATCCCAACACTCCCGAGGCATCGTCAGCTCACACCTCCGACGGCCTTCTCATTTATCTCAATTCTCATCTTCAATTATAGTTCAATTTTAACATGGCATGTGATGTGATGGCAATCAAGATCATATTCATCATTGAATTCATACATGCATCTCAAATCATTATCATACATGCAGCAAGACACCATCATCCATAACAATACAATTCATGGCATCCATGCAATTTAAAATGGTCCATATTTCATGCCTTTTCAAAGTTTACAAAATTCCAGCATGTACCATTTTTAGAAAATATATCCATATGCTTCTCAAAAATCATGAAATCAAGGCATGTGATAGACAAGACAATAAGATAATAATTTCATGAAAAACACATGCCCAATAGAGTTCCACACAAAAGATATAATTCACACAAATACAGCATGCAATTTCGGATAGAAACAGAATATGCAGTTTTTGAAATAATTCGATTAAAATACCCGAACGACCTCCGAAAATTATGAAATTTTACCAGGTTATAGTTAAGACACTAAAGTAGATTTTTTTATGAAGATTTCTAGGCCAGATTCGTCTTAGATAATTTTCTATAGTCATCCGAAGCTTCTGGTTCTAGCACCAAAACGTCCAGTGTAATCATCTCCGAAATATCTAGTTTTCACCCACTTACTCTTCTTTGTTTCCTCTGAAATTTGGATATGTTTTACTTCAAGAGGTCCCCTACAACTTTCATTAAAAGGATCTAAGTCAAATTTCCAAAGAATAGTCACCATATGGGTCCATGAAGTCTCGGGTGTCCAGCACCGTGTCTCCAGATTTACCGTCTTCAAGAGTAAGTCAATTCACTAGGCTAAACTTGCTAATTTTACTTCAAATTTGAGTATGTTAGTCTTTAGGATGTTCTCTACAATTTTCATGAAAAAGTCGAAGAGAGATTCTTGATAAAAATCGACATGCAACCACAAATCTACCAAAAGGTCAGCAAAACAGTTCCAGATCTAGTGTCTTCGTAGGATGAGGGTTGGACCCCTTAAATCTCCACCATTTTGTCCCAAATTTTAGTATGTTGTAGATTAAGATGTTGGCTACAGCTTTTGTGAAGGAATCAAGGTCAAAATCCAACTCGAAACTTGCATGCAAGCCTTCACAATATTCTGGGTTAGGCGGTTTACACGAAATCGGCAAGCATATTGAAGAACAAGTCACATTCTAGCTTCGGTTTTGCATACCCTAACATCCGAAATCTACCACCAACAAATCACACATGCAAGAGACACATGCAAGAGTGGAAATCGATCCCAACTTGCCTCTAAGACCAAGCGGACAGTGGCACACGGACGGCACACCGGCGACGGATGGACGGCGTGCGGGCGGCGACGAGCAAGCTCCTCCTCCTTCTCGGTTCCTCTCTCTCGCAACTCCCTCTCTCTCTTTTTGGCTTGGCCAAATGCCACTAACTGGCCACTCTCTCTCTCTCTCTCTCTCCCTTTTATTTCCCCAAAACTCCATCATTGGCAATGATTATTTGCCTCTCCCCAAGCCAAAGCATGATATACACTTGGCAATTTGAGAGAGACACATGGCCTTCTCCATGCAAAGATGGGCCTCATTCTCGGCTGGGCTTTGGGCCAGCAAATGGGCCGGCCATTCGGCCCACCAAGAGCTCAAGCTATTGGGCCTAAGGCCCAACCTAATTAAAATCAATTTTAATCTCCTTTTTAAATACTAATTAAATCTTATTAAACTAAAGTACTATAGGGTAACATTAAATAACTAAACACTTAGAATTACAAACCTATGGATTCTAATTCACGATGCACATGGCCAGAGGTAAGTCATCCTCTTCCAAGATCTATCCATTTAAACTCAACCATAGATTTCAATACAAGATATTAACTGGAGCACCCCTAATGGCTAGCAAAGAATTTCAGGATGCCACATCTAGTCAAGCAAAACCATAGTTTAGGCGACCATAGAATGGTACGGGTCCTAAACAATGTTTGTTGCTTTAACGGGCGATTGTAAGAAAGATATGGGTCTTGGAAAAGCTATTTTTCACTCAAGCGACCGTAGAAAAGTACGGGACTTGGAAAGTGATTTCCCGTTTAGGCGACTGTAGAATGGTACGTGTGCCATCTTGATTTTCAACCCTACTTTTGACTAAATAAAATGGGCTTTCCATCGACACACCTATGGCATTTTTCTTTGAGTTAGCCACTTATGAGATAACTAGTCTATTAGGTGAAGCCGATAGGGAGAAGTACACTTTTAGTGCCAAAACTTGTGTATGGCGGAAAGTTTCCGTGGGATCACTTAAGTGCCAACAAATTTGAAAAATGATCATTTCAATGCCAACAACAAAACGATGCCATTTCGCGTCTTCCCCAACTTAGAAACCCTAAATCCCCAAATTGAGAGAGAGAGAGAGAGAGAGAGAGAGAGAGAGAGAGAGAGAGAGAGAGAGAGAGAACATCATCTTCTTCTTTCTCGAAGACCAACACTAGCAGTGGCACCAACAGTAGCACCAGCAACGATATTGGCACCACCACCACCACCAGTAACGCACCAGCGACACCTTCGACCCCTCTTTTTCCTCCTCCTCCTCTGCCCTTGCTTCCTATTATTCCTGCCACTTCTTGCTTGAGCAACAATCTCAATCTCTCTTCACTCACTTGGTCGAGCAACTACAATGGTGGTGAAGCAACGGTGGCCAAGCAATGGCAGGCGAACGACGGTGGCTGAGCGCAAGTGGCGGAAATCCTAATTTCAATCCTTGAAACCCTAATTTCAATCCCTATGAGCTATACGGCGTCGTTTCTGTGAGGATGTCCACATATAATAGCAAAACGACGTCATTTCTTGAGGAGGATGGAAAACGTCATTTTAAAGCCACTGTGACTTTTTTTTTTTTAAATATAAAAGCCACGTAATTAATCTAGCCGTAATCTCTCGTCGGTGGCACCAGAGTGATCGTTTTTTCTCCGATTTGGCACTTAAGTGATCCGCGGAAACTTTTAGCACCAAAGTGAGCGTCGTACACAACTTATGGTACTGATAGTGTACTTGTCCCAGCCATTAAGAAATCTAAATGCAATAGACTTGAGAATTCGACCAAAAACCGACTGTTCGGCCGTGCTAATCTGCAACCGTGCTAAGTTGCAAGGGTCAATACGGCAGCGTGAAAATCGACTAGAGACTAGAGATAGGTTGATTCGACAGAAACATGTAATTAAAGTATGGGTGGTTCCACCTAATTGCAAAATTCTCATCGAACGGCACTAAACCGATCTATTTTATCGTTTCTATACCCTATGCCGGTATTCGAAACCTCGAGACTTTCACGACAACCGAGAGTCACCAATAAGTGGAAGATGTATAATGTGGCTCGAATATAATCGACCACGGGTCAATTGCGCTAAAAATTCTTAAAAGCTACTAGGTAGATTAGGTCACACTAAAATCGCGTTCGGTTGAAATTAACCACGAAATTGAACCCAATTTTAAAAATTGAAAATTCTGTCATGCCGCGATTTATTTTAGGAATGTCAACTCATCCTTTGAAGAATTTTCGGCGAATTGGGATTTTCGGCGAAAATCAAAGTTTGGCAAAATTGGACCGGGAAACTCGGATAGGCCAATTTGGTTATGTCTTTGGCGTTCAAGATGGATCACTTGGCAAGGAAAATTGTGGAATTTGTGGTAGGCATCTACCATGAAATTTTGTCTTTGGAATTGAGTCCAATTGAAGGAGAATTGAGCTCAATTGAAGAGGAATGTACAAAATTCGTAGCCATGGGTGGTGTGCAACATGTGGACCACCTTTGGTGGCTTCTTGGGGAAGTTTGACAAAGGAAAATGGGCAGGGGATAGGGCTGAAGTTGGTGGGGCATCCAATTGAGTGTATTGGATATTTATGAAGACTTTTCAGCCATTTGGTTCCCCCTCAACTAGCAGATCGTCTCCTTCTTCTTCTTTGCTGTTCTTTCTCCATAATTGCTGGTTTTAGAGCTCAAGAACCAACAGATGACCACCAAGATCAGCCAGCCTTCCTCAGCACCCGTCTGAACAAACCGAGTGCCGCCAAGCCAGCCAAAGCCGCACCCGCTTGCCTGCGCGACTCCAGCCCCACACCGCCTCCTGCTTGCTGCCCCGCACTTCTGCATCCATCGTCCAGCCGTCGTTTGCCGTTGCCAAGTCCCTCCGCCGTCTATCCAAGCCACCGTCGACCCCTGCTCACTCCACCATCTCGCCGTGGCTTTTCTAGCGCTGTTTTGCTTCTCAATTCAGCCGTTTCTAGCTCAAAACAGAATCGAAGTTCCAGCTTAGAGCTAAGACTTGCGGGCTGTTTTCGGGCCCTTTCCCGGCCTCCCTTAGCGTCGCTTTAGGCTTGAGTCTTGCCCGCCTCCGCGTCGCCATCACCATGAACCCGTTGACTTGCTAATCTGGTGAATTAACTCCTTAATCCTTGATTATGTTGTTAATTGCACTTAGGAAGTTAGATTAGTGTTAATTAACTTAGTTAGATTAGTACTAAGTAAGATTAGCCTTAAGATGGATTAATGATAATCTAGAATGGTTAGATAAGCCTTAAGATGGATTAGTGTTGATTTAATTGGTTGGATTAGTCCAAATCAGTGGACTTTCCACAGTTTTAATTTTGAACCCTCACCGTTTGCCATTTTTGTAAATCGAAATGGGTTGTGAATTTGAGACCGATTTCTTCTTGAAAAATGTTTTAGGCATCCTCAGCTATGACATATATGTTATTCAAGATTTTAGGGATTCAAAAAGAAGGATATTTCAGCTCTGTCATTTGAAAATAGAACCTCTGTTGTTGCTGAAACTAGTGACCTTTTGGGATTCAAGGGATTTTTATCAACGCTTATGGTTCGAATTTTGAAATGATTTCTTCACAAAAGTTGTTTGTTACATATTTTAATTTAACATACTCAAGTTTCAGATCAAACGAACAATTTTTGTATCTCTAACCAAACTAGTTTTGAAAAATGTGATTTCTGGAAACCGACCCAGTTTTTGGTACTGGATTGAGTAATTAACTGGACCGAATCTAGAAAGATCTGGGTTAAGGTATCTTCATAAAATATGTTTTTTTTTTGTCCTTTACAACATAGTCAATTTTGGGAATTCTCCAGACTCGTTTGATTAGATTGGATTTAAACTCGGAGACGCGCAAGTGGACCGTTTTTGCCGATTAGGATCGATAGTAGTTTTGGTGATTGTTCTTGATGTTATGCTTGTGAAACCATGCCTATTTGGTGATGTGGTTGACCTGTGATATGCTTAGAACTGATGCGTGATGAGGTACGAATGGTTGTGCCATGGTTGTGGTTTATTGTTATTGCTTTATGTGGCAACTATTGAAAGAGGATGAGATGTGTTGAGAAAACCGAATGGTTGTGAGCAGGTAAAGGCTTAGTGTGCACAATAGCAAAACTTCGTATGATCCACCTCTATAACCTTGTACCATTGCTTATTATAATCAAGAACTAAGTGCTACATGACAGCGTGATTTCGTGGGAGCCACATCTAGTACCTTGAGCTATTGCTTATGATAATTGAGAACTAAGTGCTACACGACAGCTTGACTTCGTGGGAGCCACCTCTAGTACCTTGAGCTATTGCTTATGATAGTCAAAAACTAAGTGCTTCACGACAGCTTGATTTCGTGGGAGCCACCTCTAGTACATTAAGCTATTGCTTACTGTGGTCAGGGACTAATTGCCACATGATATCGGAAATTCGTGGGAGGGGACACCTCTAGAGCCTTGAGTATTGAGTATTGAGTATTGATTATTGAGTTGGAATGTGGAGTCGGAATATTGAATTGGGACGTTGAGTTTGAATTTAGAGTTTGAATATTGAGAGTGAATATCGGGTGTGGATTGAATCACCGATATGAGTTACCCATGCCTGATTATGGGATGAAATTGTGTGGCATGGAATAGGATGTATCATAACGATTTGGCCTTATAATCGGGACTCTTGTGAATTGTTTGATGAGTAACATGAAGTGTTCCAACTATTGTTTACGCATGCTGCATTTATGAGTGCATATGAGATGTACTAATGTGTAGGGACGCACTGAAGCAAGGTAAGTTTTGAGTGGTGCATGTTTAGGACGTCTCTGAGTGAATTCACGTCCTAGTCGGGGTTTAAGGTGTTGACTCGTTGAGATTTATTTCTCACCCTATCGTGGTTTACAATTTTTTAGGTCCCTAGGGTGGAGAACCCGAAGCCCGAGGTTGAAGGATTCGGAGCATAGGTGGCTTAGTAGTTTTTTTTTTCTAGAGACAGACTAGTGTGTATAAACCTGAGATGTTTTTAAAGTGTGATTGATGAATTTCGTTGTTCTGCTTTTCTATTCCATGTTTGTTATTGTCTAGGTATATGGTTATGAGTTCGCTTCCACATGTGCAATAAAATGTTTGAGCTGGCGAAGCGTCCTGGGAACGTCACAAATTTTAGTCGACCGCCGAGGGATGTGTGCATGCTTGAAGTACGGGGCATGACAGTACGAGTCCTAGACGATAGTTGTTTCTCATTCAGGTGACCGTAGAAAGGTACAAGTCCTAGAAAAATGGTTTCCAATTTAGCGATTGTAGAATGGTACGAGTCCTAGACAATGTTTATTACTTTAACAGGCGATCGTAGAAAGGCACGGGTCCTGGAAAAGCTATTTTTCACTCAGGCAATCATAGAAAGGTATGAGTCCTAGAAAGTGATTTCCCGTTTAGGCAACTGTAGAATGGTATGGGTCTTAGACCATATCTATCTCCCATTTAAGTGACCGTAGAAAGGTACGGGTCTTCGAAAAATGGTTTCCCGTTTAAACAACCGTAGAATAGTATGAGCCCGAGACAATATTTAAGGCTTTAACAGGCGACCATAGAAAGGTACGGGTCCTGGAAAAGTTATTTCCCATTGTGGCAACCATAGAAAGGTATGAGTCCTAGAAAAATGATTTCCTGTTTAGGCGATCGTAGAAAGGTATGGGTCATGGAAAAACTATTTTCCATTCAAGCGATCATAGAAAGGTATGGGTTGTGGAAAAATGGTTTCCCATTTAGGCAACCGTAGAATGATATGAGTCGTAGACAATATTTGTGGCTCTAACAGGTGATCGTAGAAAAGTACAGGTCCTGAAAAAGCCGTTTCTCATTCAGGTGACAATAGAAAGGTACTGGTATTGGAAAGTGAATCCCCGTTTAGGTGACCATAGAATGGTATGGGTCCTAAACAATATTTGTTGCTCTAACAGGCAACTGTAGAAAGATACAGGTCTTGAAAAAACAATTTTTTTTCATCAAAGCGACCGAAGAAAGGTTCAAGTCCTGGGCAACCAAATACTACCATGCTGGGCGACCGTAGAATGGTACAGGTCCTATAAATTGCATTCAAAAAATTGAATTCGTTTTCCAACAAAAATCATTCAATGCACGTGCATAACCAAAATTTAGGTCTCATTTTATTTTTGAATGCAACTTCTACGAGCTCACATTCAAAGAGGGGCGGTTTGTTGATACCTAAATTTTGCACAAAAAATAGTTAATTTTTACCCCCAAAAAAATAGAATTAAAATTGCGTAACATATAGTTTTAGGAGCATATATTTTATTCCATTTTTGCATTGGACTAACGGTGAGCGTTGACTTTTTATACGACGTGAGATTTTTCACATATTCAAGTAATATATACCGAGGGACATATTTTTGGGCAGAAAAGAAGGTTTCGGATGGAATATTTGAAAAAACAGAAAAAAGAATATTGCGCGGGGTGCATATATTTCAACGATATATTCAGGGGGATTATGCACAAGCAAAATTGATTTTCATGCGTAGTGAAAAGGGAAATAAAATATACCATGAAGATCAAATTCTTGACCTATAAAAGGAGCCACGTATGGACAAATGGAGGGGGGCTTCTCTTCGTTCTTCTAAAAAACACCTCGAAGACAAAAGAGAAAAAAGTTGTTGATGAAAAAAGGAAAAGTCAACAGAAGGCAGAAAAGTACAAAGAGCAGAGAGAGAGACAAGTGAGAGAGACGTGAGAGTGGATAGCAGAGAGAGAAAAAAAATAAAAAATAAAAAGAAGAATCACTCTTTTTCTTCTTCGTAGATCCTCCTCCGGTGTCCCCCTGCTGCCCAAGCTGCCACGTCACCGCAGCTGCACCACCGTGCCTTCACCTCTGTCGGCCACCGTCGCTTGTCACCATGCCCGTCTTTGCCAACACCTGTCGGTGCCACCTCCGCGACCCACCTGCTGCTCACGACCCCGCTGCCGACACCCATGCCACCAATCTACCCTTTGGCTCACACTCTATCTCGCTGCCTGCATTGGCGACTGCTCGTTGCCGTTATTCCTCGCCAACGCCACAACAACCCGTGCATCGCCTCTACTCGCTTGCCATTGCTATGCTTCACCCAACGCTGGTGCCTGTCTCTAGCTTCTCGCTCACCTCCGTCACGCTCGCCAACCTCTGCTCGTGCACCTGACGCCAACAGCCCACGTCACCGATGCCCCAACATTGCTATCTCTACTCCGCTTGCCCGTTGCCAATGTTGTAGCAGCCCACCGCTGCCCTTCGTTGCCTCGCTGTAACCACCAGCAGCACCATCGCCGCCCACTAGCCTTCGTCTCGAGTACCGGCAAGACCGACGCCCGCCAGCCTTCGCCCGACGCCCACGCCACTATCCTCGACCCCGGTGCAAATCGTTGGCCACAAATCCCGCATGCCAATTCCCTTTTTAAAAAGAAAAAAGAAAAAGAAGTCAAGGTAGTCTTTCTTTTAGTTTTTTAATCAAGTTTCGTCATTATTTAAATTAGAACATTGGAAATTTGTAGGGTTTTGCCCAAAAATTACTATAATTACTAATTTAATTCGTGAGACGTCGGATCAATGTTTTTAATTATATTGATTTTTGGGTATTTTGATAGTATTTTAACTTATTAAATCATTATAATTACTAATTTGATCTGTAAGATTTCGGATCAAATTTTTAATTATTTTGAACTTTCTCATATGTTGTGGTGCTTAGGGTTAAAATAATCATTAATTTAATCCGTTAAACAACGGATTATTTTTTTCAATTGTTTTAATCCTTTATTTGATGAATATCTTGAGTGAGTTAGACACAACATTTATCCGGTAATTGCTTATCTCAGAAAATACTAAAAAAAAATCAAATTTTGCGTCGGAACATGATGGTTTCATAAATTAGGATTGCATTTTTAGATTGCACGTTTAGATAATTTTTGGAATAGATTAGGATTGGATTTAATTTTTTTTTTAGATAAAGGCTTGGATAATGTTTGCACATTTTAATAATCTTTTTTTTCAAAAAAATGTTCTTCTAAGATAGGATAGGGTTTAAATCAAATTAATTCCTAAACTAGTTAGAAAATCATTCATTTTAGACAGTTTAATTAAGTTTTCTTTTTATTACGCATTTTAATAAAAAATACAAAAAAAAAATTATGTGGATGTTAAATAGTTCGCATATTAGGTCTATTTAGTTGCTTGTCATTAGAGTTAAGTCATGTAGTTAAAGTGCATGTTATATAAGTAAGTTTCAATTTCAAGATAAGAGAAAACCCAAAAATAATAATTGCTTGCTTTGTGTGTGTGTGCGTGTGCGTGTGTGTGTTTTATTTTTTTTATTTTTGTGCAATTTATTTGATTTATTGAGTGTTTAATAATAGATGAGTATCCGTGTGATCACCCTATTGCATGATGGCAATTCGGGTTAAAACCAATCCAAACTGCCTGCAAAGACTTTTTTAAAAATAAAAAAATTGGTACCAAAAGGGCATTAGAGATATCTAGTGTACCCAAGTGCCCGTACCCAAAGTCTCTAGTTCTTAGGAGTAAAATAACTCTCCCGTTATTTTACTTAGGTGTCTAATTGACCTACCGTAAATTGATTAGTGTCGATTCCTAGCTAATAATCTTTTGCATGCTAAATATTTGAACTTAAATTGTGAATTGGTATGGACTTGGGAGTCCGAGTTAAGTTTAGACTTAGTAGTCCATTAGCCGAACCCTTAGGTGGTCTAGCCCGCCTCGGGGAGGTCACGACAAAACCCCTCATGATGATCTTTTCAAATGGACCAATCATCTTCATGTAGGTGGACAATCTAGGTTGAGGAGGTGGCAAGCTAAAGAGATTGATGGCAAGTCTAATTCCTAGGTGTGACGCTTGCCCATCTTTCCATTGGTCCACCTAAGGGGTTGAGTCATCATGGAATAATTACATGTAATTATTATGGGGACACCTAAGCAAATGACTAAGCCTCTCTCATTTAATATGTGGATTTTGAGTAATCATTAGGTTAGATATGTTCATACTACAAACTTGCTCTCGAAGTTTTTAGGTTAGGAGGCATTATGGTGTATTCCTCTAAGGGATACCTCATCTTGGCATTGAAGAACTAGAATTCAAAGGTAGTTAATGCATCCTAATCCTAATTCAAGAAGACTTTAGATTGCTTTGTTCCTCAAGTTTGGGTGTGCAAGCCCTTTGCCCTCCAAGTTGGTCGTGTGACTCTTATCCTGGGGTGAAAAACAATTTCAAGTAATTTTCGAAATTAGTGCCATTACCCTATTAAATAGGCTTGAAAAATTATGAAATTCTAATATGTTTTAGGGAAGACCGTAATTGACATTTTTTATGAAGGAAGCATAGCAAAATTCGTTTTTTTGGAAAGAGGACCAGATCATTGAACATAACCCAACAATTCATCCGTCAAGCATATTCAATGGTTAGAAGAGAAAGACCCATTTCGAAATCCAAATCTTCATAAAAATCTTTAAAATTTTAATATGTTGTAGATATGAATGTCATTTAAAATTTTTGTGAAGAAAGTATGTCCAAATTCAAAAGGAAAAACTTTATACAAATTCGAGAAGGCAATCTGGTAACTGTTTTTACTACACTGAGCAGATTCCAAATGGTAAATGATTTGGCCTTCATTCCAACCATTTCACTTTAGAAAAATCTAAAATTTAAGTATGTTGTAGAACAAGATGTTTTGAATAACTTTCATGAGCAAGTTTCTCCAAATTCGAACCACAAAAAGCTCTGTAAATTTGGAAAACGGAGAAGGTCTAGGAATTTCGAAAAACTGGATAGTCAAAACCTGTAATACTTTAAGTGGCAAGTCTAAGGAGGATGGGTGACATCCTACTTGGCTTTCAAGATCTCTTGTCATCACTCTTCTAGGCCATGAATCACTCCCTACCAGTAATGAGCTTATAACTCACCCTCTCTTAATATGTAACCATCTAAAATGTCATGATTACCTTTCAAGAGTAAGACTAATTGTGCCGAGTGTCCTACTTAGTCATCATGCATTAATAGGCTACCTATTATGCCAAGTGTCCTATTTAGTCATTATGCATTAATAGACTACCTCCCAAGAACATTAAACACACCATGGGAAATATCAAGTTAGAAGGTCATCTCATTGGGCGGGAGTCAATCGAGTCTAATCACAATCGATTACCTTATTTGGCCCAAGGTTCATGCCTAAGCCATGATCGGATAAAGCCGAACGCAATCGGGCTTAGTTGATGAAACCGAGTTCTGACTTCTCTTTTACCTTGTAAAGGGCTCAAAGTTGAGGATGTTACACAAATCATGAATCGATAGAAAGCAAATAGTATCTATTCTATTCTTCATGAAGATCCTAAGGTCAAACAAGCTCATTTACATGTTTAATTTTGCCTAAATGTGCCTTAGATTAGTGCAAGGTAGACTGACAAACACTCAGATTTAAGAGGTTTTTATATATCAAAAAATGTCCAAAAAATATGGAAAAAAAAAATACAGGACAATCTCAAGACAATTTGGAACAAATCTCATGAAGACGACTTTGTTAAGAATCCATCATAGAAGCCAAGAAAAAAAAAATAACAAATTGCTGAGGTGGCAAAGAACAGAAACTATAATATACTAAAAAATCTATAAAATTGAGCATATTGCAAGGTGTTTTTCAGGGGACAGATGGCGATCGTTTGGGCCATGCGACCTATCAATTCAAATGTCTTGTAATGTACTTTTTAAGTCTAGAAGGTCTCAAGTTGAAATAAGGCCATCCAAAGCTTCATTTTAGGCCAAACAGCGAGCACATCACAGACATCTGAAAATTGCATATTTAAATTCAAATCAACCATTCAACCACATATCATCATCAATCCACATTCAAATTCGGCAAATTAATGATCTAACATGTTAACAACTATTCGGCAAATAAGGTCCTAAGTGGGAATCTTAGCCTCGGTTAGCTATTCTAACATCGCTTCATCAGATTCAAGTTCGAGATTGCTACCTTTTGTGTAATTTCATCGATTTTGACATAATCGGACGAAGGAATCTCATTGGAGCAAACCTCGAACTTCAAGGATCCTTGATCTAACTTCTGTGGATAGTCAAAAGCTTGGATTAACACCGTTCGAAGTCCAGTTTGGACTCAAGTGGGAGGATCGGTCCAGTTTAGACTAACTTTGACCGCTGTTGAGGAAGCAGCCATTGAAGGCTCTTTGGTAATGGATCCTCCAAACCCTGACCATAGCAAGGTCAGGGCAACTCCTAGGGACCGATTGTTGATGATTAAAGATGCCGAAGTCCACCAAACAGTATTGATTCGGTGGCTGTTCCGCTGATCCCCAACCACAGCAAAGTCAGGGATATGCTTGAGAGACGATCGGTGGGTTCGTCGATCGAGGTCATCAAACCAGTGATCAAGTCGGTGAACTTGAAATCGACTTAGTCGCCAATTCCTTTTAGACCAATCTAGATTGTATCGGCCTTGGCCAATCAATCAACCATCGAAACTGGTGGCTATCGCCAAAGGACTGAAGAGAGTGTGAAAGGGACTGTCAAGGACCGACGGTGGTCAATGAACTGCCGGTGTGAGGCCAACGGGTTTAAACCGACGTGAGGTCGGTTCAGTTAGAGAAAGGGAGAAAGAGTGGGAAAAGAGGAGAAAGAGGGAGAGAGATCTCCATAGAGAGAGTGGATTTGCAAAAAATGAGGCCCCTCAATTTTGGAAGGGAAAGTGCTATTTATATTATCCCTAAATCGATCGATCTCAACTGTTGGTACAATCTGATTGCCAAAATCTTAATCTAATGGCCAAATTCCAATTTTAAAAGCCTAACCATCATTAGGAGGTGTCAAGCAATCGATTGGATGGGTCTGATTTGCGAAAATATGAGCTTAAAATGAGAATTTAGGGATCAAATTGCAAATTCATGAAGTCCGAGGGCTAATCTACAAAATCATGGGACAATGAAGGCATAGGAGTGAAATTGACATAGTGATGGTTCGAGAATAGGTCACTAGAGGTCCAAAACTGACAGGCAAAAGGTCGAACCGACCTGCCCCACCGGTGGCTGGTTGGACTAGTCAGATTGATTCATGCTTGTTTTATCAGTTCTGGACTAAGCTTGACCGGTTCTGGCTAGTTCACGCATTTATGGTCTTGTGCGTTCAAAATTTATGCAATTTGGTCCCTGAAGGACTGAATTAAAGAGAAAACTTGCACAATCTGAGAAGAAATTGACAGATTCCAATTCAATTAAGCCAAGTAAACTTCAGAAACATGACATATGGATTCTCTATTGACTTAATTGAGCAATTATCGCAAAAAACAATGGACTAAAACCATGGGCGTTTGTGATCGAGCCTTAAGGGTTAAAATGAGCAATTTTGAAATTTTATGGCCAAAATTGCAAATTAATTGAAATTGAATTCGATTAATGTTGCAATAGATCTATTTAATGAGCTACTCATGTATAGGACCACCTAACAAACTTAAATTGACTTTGAATTGGAGTACGAAAACTTAGGCAAAAAATGAATTGGGATCTAATATTAATATTGGACCTAGATTCATGCAATTGAACCCTGATCTTAAATAGGTCACCTTAAATTTCTTAGATTGAAACTTGATGGCTCGATTTTCTCACCTTCAAGAGAGTGAAATCACTTAAATTGAGAAATTCTAATGTGAAATGCACAAAATCAACTTCGCAATTTGAACTTATTTTAAGAAAATTAGTGAAACACAGTGTCCGTTCGTAAATTGTGAATGATCGATTTTGGCCCCTTAATTGGGGATTAAAATGACAATTCCCCTTCCGATGTGACAATTTACAAAATTGAATATACGAGCGGATTTAGAATAGTTCCTAGACTAAATGTTGTAAGGAAACTACACTGATTAGGGCTAAAATAAAAGTAATTTCATTTTTGGTCGATTTAGAATATAAAACTGAAAAATTCTAAGAACAATATTCTTAATCGAATTTTGCAAAATTTTCAACACACATGTCAAATTGGCACTAAAATTTTGCGAAATTTTTTATTTTCTATTTTTTTGGTCAAATGTCTAACCAAAAGTCAACCCTTTAGTTGACCTTTTTCTAAAATGTTGATTTTTAGGCAAAATCATGAGATTTTGAAAAATTGACTTGAGAAAAGTGAAATTAAGGGTAATTGACATCTTTTTGGGTGGAAATTCAATTTTTACCAGGGGTTCACTTTCGATCAAAGAGTTAACCAAAATGTTAACCTGAAAGTCAACCGTCTGGCTTTTCAGTTTTTCTCGAAAATGAATTGGAAATTGCTTAAAAACCATAATGCTAAAGAAAGAAATGAAAAGCAACACTTTTTTGCTGAGAAACGAGCTTCATCAAGCCTAGAAACCCAAATCTTGATTTCTTTTATTTTTTTTATGTGTCAAATAAAAATTTGGGTGTCGCATAAATTAATCGTAGTTGCTTTAATTAATTGCAGTTAATCATAGTTAATCATAGTTAGATTAATTAATGACGATTAGTCTTAAGTAATTATATTTAGAATAATTAATGATAGTTATTCTTAATTAATCACGGTTAGTGTAATTAATCGCATTTAGTGCTAATTAATCACGATTAATGCAAATTAAGGACGTATTAGTTGTTAAGTAGAATTTTATGCTTAATTTACTAGTTGAAATTATGCACGATTTTTATTGATTGAGCTTGTTATGTCATGATATTGATTGTCAAGTTATAAACTTTAAATGCTATTTTAAAGGAGGTTTTATTGGCAAGAATATGGTAAATTTTAAGGTGTCGTACTTGGATGTCGTATTTTACACGCTAAATGGGGCAAGGGGTTTTGAAATGAAAGCATGCAAAGTTTGACTAGCTGATTTCAAGTACGTAACCACGTGTGATTATTTTACCATAATTTTAAGTGCAAAATTTTCCGAGGTTTGTTATTTGAGCACGAACACTATTGCATTGGGCTAATTGATAACAAATAAAATTGGCTTGAGTGTTTGCGTACTTCAGTGGTCACCTAATTGAATCCGTCACCTAATGGGAGTTTGGGGATGATGCCCAATGCTTATCAAATGTCCGGCGGAGGTCCGGATGCCGAGTCATGGTCGAGGTCGGACTAATGCTCCTTAAAGATTGTCGTCTAGGCGGGGGTTCTAGACAATGCCATGCCCGATGGGATAGAATGATGCTTGATCACACTGAAAGACTGCAAACTCGTGGTGGCAATGCGCTTGGATATTATGCAATTTATTATTATTATTATTATTTGTTATGCTTATTGCATTGACATTAGCATATGTGATAAACCAATATGCAGGGGTGTACCAAAGTGAGGTAAGATTGCATATCGTTGCGTGTTTAGGCTGCCTCCAAGACGAATTTGTGTCCTAATCAAGACTTAGATTGTTAACTCATTGAATTTATCGCACCTCTATTGTTGTTAATTATTTTCAAGCCTATAACATGGTCGTCATGTTTGTTTTGGGGTCCTTAGGGATGAGGATATGGATGTGACCTATTCCCTATCCCAAGGATCGATCGGGTGTATGAGCATGTAATTACTACAGTATGGGTCAATGAGCGGTTGGCTGCCTAGGTGCCCTACAAGTTTAAGGTTTGGTTCATTGAAGAGGGGGATGATCGTTTCGATCTGATCCAAGGTTTGATGGACCTCCCCACGGGGCAATTCGATGGCAAGTTTGGGATTCCATGGAAATCGACACCCCTGATGGTGTCATTGAGGATTTGGAGTCTGATTTGGAAGCGGAGTACCCCTCTGACTATGAACCTGAAGAGGAGTTTCCCTCCGACTACGAGCTCGAGTCTCCTCCCAGATACTAGTGCTGGCCCTTAATGTTGGTGAAGTTGAAGTTAACCCTAACCTTTTTGACTCTTTTTTGATTGTAGGTCACGTGGGAAGTCACCCTTTAGAATGGGCTTGTCAATGTGAAGCTTCCCAAGGTTAACAGTGAATAGATAAACATGTTGCTTTTGGAAATGTTTGTTGTGCTTACTATCCTGTTCTTTGTTGGTTGATTGGGTATTTATATTAAATAATTTCACTTGCGTTTAATCAAAAGATAAAAAGAATGGGTCGGCGACACATCTTGGGATGTCACATTTAATTGACAATTGAGAGATGTTCGTGTGCTTGGAGTTTAGGGCGTGACATGCCCATCCGAAGAAGAAATTTTGTCGGAAGTCTATCGTAGCAGTTATAGTATTTATTCAGGTAGCAGAAAGATGTATCAGAATTTACACCGGTATTATTGATGGAATGGTATGAAGGAAAATATCTCAAAGCATGTTTCCAAGTGTTAACGTGTTAACAAGTAAACGCACAACATTGTAAGTTTGGTAGACTTCTGTAACCTATCGAGATTTCTGAGTGAAGTAGGAATACATTACAATGGATTTTGTGATGGGATTGCTAAGGAGTCAATGAGGTAATGATTCCATTTGGGTCGTGGTCGATAGGTTAACAAAATATGTGCACTCCATCACTGTACTAAAGGACTTTACATTGGATAGATATACTAAATTGTACATGCGATAGATAGTTCGTCATTACAGAGTGCTAGTGACAATCACGTTAGATCAAGACTCTAAGTTGACGGTAGCTTTTTGGAAAAGTCTGCAGATTGCCTTAGGAACGAAGCTATAGTACAGCACGGCCTATCATCCCCAGACAGATGGCCAGCCTGAAAGGACTATTCAGATGCTTGAAGATATGCTGCAAGCTTGCATATTAGACTTTAAGGGAAGCTGAGATGAGCAGTTTCATCTAGTTAAGTTCGCCTGTAACAACAACTATCAGCAAAGCATTAAGATTACGCCATTTGAAGTGTTGTATGGTAAAGCCTATCGAACACCTGTTTGTTTAGATAAAGTCGGTGAGCGTAGGATTATGGGCCCTAAGTTGGTTCAACAGTCCATGGACACCATCAAAGTCATTCGAGAAAGGCTTAAGAACGCCCAAAGCCATTAGAAAAGCTATGCAAATAAACGGTGTAAGCCGTTGAAGTTTCAAGTGGGCAAGCATGTATTCCTTAAAGTGCCTCCAATGCAAGGCACTTCATTATTTGACAAGAAGGGAAAGCCGAGTCCAAGGTATGTTGGCCCCTTCAAGATTTTGGAGCAGATTGGGACTTGGGCCTATCGTCTCGCATTACCGCCAAGACTTGCTCATGTACACGATGCCTTTCACATGTCGATACTAAGAAAATACGAACCTGATCCGATCCATGTGTTGAATTTTGAGGAAATTTATGTGGACGACAGAATGTTATATGTGGAAAGACCAATGCGGATAGTAGATCGAAAAGAGCAAGTGCTGTGCAACAAGATGATCCTTTCAATCAAAGTGGTTTGACAAAACCATGGAATGGAGGGAGCCACGTGGGAGAGTGAAGAGATGATGAGGTGTTAACATCCCCACATTTTTTAGGAACTCTTGTAATAATTCAACTTTCGAGGACGAAATTTTTGTGAGACAGGAAGAGTTGTGATATCCTGAAATTTGACCCCTCTCAAAATATATGAAATTGTTATTTTATCAATATATTGATAGTTAATTTACTTTGAATTGATTACTCGTATATTAGCTAATTTATTGGTAGAGGCCGTAAAAGATTAAAATGAAAAAGATTAGAGAATTCAATTAAGGATTGATTGCTCAATCATAAGGGTCAACAAGAACCAATACTACATTGTTATAAGTCAATTAGTGAACATATAAAATCGATTCAACAAAAGTATGTAGCTAATTCGTGGGTAGTTCTGCAAGATTATGATACTCGCGTCAAACGATGATAAACAGATTTTCTATTGATCTTGTACTCAAGGTATGTAATTGAACCATCACGGTTACATGACAACCAAGGGTCATCCTCGATTGAAGTGGCATAAACGTGAATTGGGAAGTTGAAGTTGACCTTGACCTTTCTGACCCATTTTTGATTGTAGGTCGCTTAGGAAGTTGCCCTTTAGAATGGCTTGTAAATGTGAAGCTTCATGGGGTTAACAGTGGATAAATAAATGTGTTACTTTTGGAAATGTTTGTTGTGTTGACTATCCCTATTCTTTGTTGGTTGAGTGATTGTTTACATTAAATGCACAATACGGTTTCCATGCTTACCAGCTCTTGCCATTGCCACCTATAGATATAGATGGGAGGTAGGCGAGGGTAACTTGCTTCTCCTCTCCTAGGCTACCTGGCTCATCTCATATGTCCAATTCAGTCATCCATCTATCTTATTTTATTGATGCGATTAAAAGAACGGGATTTGTCCCAACCTGTCTTTTATTCCATGATGTTATGAAATACATGAATGGATAGAATACATGAATGAATATTCATTATATTCATCTTATCCAATGTACTTATTATGGTACATTTGTATCAAATGTTCTAAGTACATCTCCCTATACAATGAACGTTCGTCTCCCTTATCCTGTACATGTATCATTCGATACATTGATATTAATGATAAGTACATTCTTGTTCTCCTATAAATAGGAGTTTAGTTTTGATGTACAATACACAATCACACAGAAACACGACAGTGAGATACTAGAAATAAAACTCTCTCATCTTGCTACTATCTCTAGTGTTCACTTGCTTTCTCTTCTCAAATCTCTTCTCTATTATATATTCGCCACGCGATATTTTACAACACGTTATCAGCACGAGGATCTACATTGAGTAAGTAACTTTTACTACCGATTGAGTAAGTAACTTTTGCAAGCACGAAGATCTACCGACTGAGTAAGTAATTTTTGCAAGGTGGGTATTCTTATTATTGATCAACTTATACTTCATCTTCTTCTATCAATTCTTCATTTTTATTTTTCTTGGCCCGAAGCCAAACTTTTAAATCTAAAAGTATCCTTCTGCTCCCAACGTGGCAGTGGATATTTGGAAATCTTTTTAATTAATTTAAGGGTTTATTTTTGCAAGGATTATGGCAAATATTGAAAAGCCCAAATTCCACATCTAGAAATGAGTAGAAAGAATTATCAATCATAGTGCCTTGACATGGAAATGCATCTCCAATGGCAAGGTCTCGCTAATGCAATTACGGATGATGGAACCTCAAATGCAAAAGATAAAGCAAATACGCTAATTTTTATTTGTCGTCATTTGCATGAAAACCTGTAGACTCAATATTTATCCGTTCGAGACCCGCATATCTTGTGGAGGAGGTTGAAGGATAGGTATGATCATACAAAAACTGTTATCCTCCCTCAAGCACAATATGATTGGCAAAATCTCAGACTGCAAGATTTTAAATCAGTGTCTGACTATAATTCTGCTTTATTTGATATCGTTTCTCGACTTGAGTTATGCGGTATCAAACTCACTGATGCAGAATTGCTTGAGAAAACTTTCTCCACCTTTCATGCTTCGAATATTGTATTGCAACAACAATACTGGCAACGTCAGTTTGCCATATACTCTGAATTAATTTCTGTACTTCTTACTGCCGAGCAAATTAATGAATTGCTGCTCAAAAATCATGATCTTAGACTTGCTAGCTCAAAAGCATTGCTTGAAGCACATGCTAACTTTGAGAAAAATACTTGCCATTTTAAGAGCTATAAGCGCAGGCAAAAATATAATCCTAGAATGGATGACAAGAAATTTAACCGCCCTAGGAAATCAAACTTTGGCCTGAATCATGACAAAGAAAAGAAGCCAAAGAAGGTGATTAATGAAAGTTTTGTCATCGCTGTGGCATGATTAGACACTGGTCACGTACCTATTGTACGTCAAAACATTTTGTTGACCTATACCAGGCATCTCTAAAGAATACGAGCAAGTGTGGTGAATCTCATGCCATTGAAATCAATCCTACCACCATAACCACTGTTGAGGCCAACAATATCTCTGTTGGTTGGACTTCTCTTGCTCCTAAAGTAGCAAATGCATCATTGAATGTCTCTGATTTCTTTGAGGACCTCTGATTACTTTGATGAATCAGATTGGTGGATGATAATTTGAACTTTGAATTTTATGTTATTTCGCTTTAAATGTATTACTTTTTTATTGTTCTTTATGAAATACTTATGAACCTTATATAATATTTATCTTTGAAATTTTATTCGACTATATAACTAATATGCAACTTTTATGATACTTGACACCTGAAGTTGTCAATATAAATGCAAATGGAAAATACCGAGAAAAAGGAAGATGTTTGTTTGCTTGATAGTGCAACAACACATACTATATTTTGTAGTAGACACTTTTTCTCGAGTATGACATTGCGTAAGGCACAAATCCATACAATATCAGGTCCTGTTCCGATTATTGATGGTTTTGGGAATGCTACAATTATTTTGCCAAATGGCACAATCCTGCATATTGAGAATGCGTTTCTAAGCATTCGATCAAAAAGGAATCTGCTCAGTTTCAAAGATGTACGCCGTAATGGGTACCATATTGAGACTATTTATGAGCAAGATAAGGAATATATTGGCATTTCCTCTTATAAGATGGGCCTGAAGACCATCCATGAGAAGCTAGAAGCTTCTTCTATGGGTTTGTATTGTGTCATGATTAAAGCTGTTGAAACCTACGCTACCACATCCTGGAGATTGGTAAGCCCTGATCAGTTTGGACTGTGGCATGATCGCCTTGGTCATCCTGGCGCTTCAATGATGCGTAGGATAATTCAAAATACAAAAGGGCACCCTTTAAAGGATATAAAGGTATTGTTGTCCAAAGATTATAATTGTGAGGCTTGCTCACAAGGAAAGCTCATTATCAAACCTTCTATAACAAAGGTTAATTTTGAATCTCCTTTATTCTTGCAAAGAATTCATGGTGATATTTGTGGACCAATACAACCACCAAGTGGACCATTTAGATATTTTATGGTATTAGTGGACGCATCCTTGTAGATGGTCCCATGTTTGCCTATTATCTACGCGCAATGTCGCATTTGCACGTTTACTTGCGCAGATTATAAAGCTCCGGCACAATTCCCTGATTATCCAATTAAGAGCATAAGGATGGATAATGCTGGTGAATTTACATCAAAGAGTTTTGATACATATTGTGCTTCACTCGGAATCGAGGTTGAGCACCGGTTGCATATGTTCATACTCAAAATGGATTGGCAGAATCCTTGATTAAACGTATCCAAATCATTGCCCGCACTCTATTATTGAGAACGAATCTCAACGATACAGCATGGGGTCATGCAGTTTTGCATGCGGCAGCTCTAATAAGATTACGCCCCACTGCTAGTATTTTACAATCTCCCCTTCAAATGGTTCTTGGTTATGAACCAGATATTTCACATCTACGCACCTTTGGTTGTGCAGTACAGTGCTGTAGCACCGCCAAAAAGGACGAAAATGGGTCCCCAACGCCGTTTGGGCATTTATGTTGGGTTTAATTCACCATCTATCATTAGGTTCTTGGAACCAACTACTGGTGATCTTTTTACTGCCAGGTTTGCAGATTGTCATTTCGATGAGACTAGGTTTCCATCAATTGGGATACCTACAACTTCCATGACTGCAAAACAAAAACCAGTTAAGGTTTTCTCCTGGAATGAGAAAAATTTATCTCAATTAGACCCAAGGACTCTTGAATGTGAAAACGAGGTGCAGCGCATAATCCATTTACAGGCTATGGCCAATAGACTTCCTGACGCATTTAATGATGCTACTAAGGTAACGAAGTCTCATATTCCAGCTGCAAATGCTCCAGCTAGGATAGTTGTTCCCGAAGAACAGGCTAAAATGGATCAAAATCCCCCGCACTTGAAGCGTGGTAGACCGATAGGATCAAAAGATACTGCTCCTCGAAAACGAAGGGGAAAGAATCAAGAATCCGCTCCAGAAGAGCCTGGCGTTGTGCTTGCTCCCAAAGAGCTTATTGCCCCTGAAGAGGCGCAAACCCATGAAAGGAGCACTAGCCCCGGAATACCGAGAATTCCATTACATATTGTAATGAAATTTGGGATCGAAATGAAATCATCATTGATGATGCTTTTGCATTCTCAGTTGCTCATCAAATTATGGATGATGATTGTGAACCACAATCTATTATTGAATGTCGTCAAAGGCAAGATTGGCATAAGTGGGAGGAAGCAATTAAAGCTGAATTAGCTTCCCTAACTAAACGAGAGGTTTTTGGACCTGTAACTCGTATCCCCGATAATGTAAAGCCCGTTGGATATAAATGGGTATTTATCCGAAAACGAAATGAGAAAAACGAGGTTGTCAGGTATAAAGCCCGACTCGTTGCCCAAGGATTCTCCTAGAGACCTGGGATTGATTATAATGAGACATATTCACCTGTGATGGATATGATTACATTTCGTTTTCTCATTAGCCTAGCAATCTTTGAAAGATTGGAAATGCGTCTTATGGACGTTGTGACGGCATATTTATATGGCTCATTAGACTCTGATATTTATATGAAAATTCCCGAGAGATTCAAAATGCTTAAAGCATGCACTCCCCGCAATTTATTCTCAATAAAATTGCAAAGAGTCTTGTACGGGTTAAAGCAATCCGGTCGCATGTGGTATCAACGCCTAAGTGAGTACCTAATTAAGGAAATGTACAAGAATGATCATATCTGCCCATGCGTGTTTATTAAGAAATCAGAAACTGGATTTGCTATTATAGCAGTTTATGTCGACGATATAAATTTAATTGGAACTCCAAAAGTTAGCTGAAACTGCTGAATATTTGAAAAGGGAGTTTCGAATTAAAGATTTAGGTAAAACCAAACTTTGTCTTGGTCTAGAGCTTGAGCATAAAGCAAATGGAATAATCGTCCATCAATCAACATATGTTGAAAGATTGCTTAAACGCTTCAACATGGACAAAGTTCACCCATTGAGCACCCCTATGGTTGTAAGGTCTCTAGATCCCCAAAAGGACCCATTTCGTCCTAGAGAATCTGATGAAGAGATACTTGGTCCTGAAGTACCATATCTCAATGCAATTGGGGCTTTGATGTACTTGGCACAATGTACGAGACCAGATATCGCTTTTTGCGGTAAATTTATTGGCACGTTTTAGTTCTGAGCCAACTCGGAGACATTGGAATGGAGTTAAACATATTTTCCGTTATCTCCAAGGAACCATAGATTTGGGATTATATTATTCCAAGGATTCCACTAACTCTGGTTTAGTTGGATATGCTGATGTTGGATATAGATCCGATCCACATAAGGCTCGCTCTCAAACCGGGTATTTATTTTGTTATAACGGCACCACTATTTCTTGGCGTTCTACGAAGCAATCGCTAGTAGCTACATCTTCTAACCACTCTGAGATTATTGCTTTATATGAAGCTGGAAGAGAGTGTGTTTGGTTAAGATCCGTTATAACACATATTCATAATTCTTGTTGCTTAATACCGGTTACAAATTCTCCCACTATAATTTATGAAGATAATGCTGCTTGTGTTGCACAAGTCAGGGGAGGATATATCAAAGGTGATAGGACCAAGCATATCTCGCCGAAATTTTTCTATACTCATGAACTTCAAAAAAATCGACAAATTGATGTTAAACAGATTCGATCCATAAATTATCTTGCAAATCTTTTTACCAAATCATTGCCAACATCAAGTTTTGAGAAATTAGTATATAGCATTGGTATGCGGCAAGTTCATAAGATGCAAGATTGATTAGCCCCAAAAGTGGCTATATGGCTCAATTGAGGGGGAGATATTATGAACTATGCATTGCAGCATTGATAAGCAGCAAGTTCACAAGATGCAATAATGATTAACCCCAAGAGTGGCTATATACACATTGCACTATTTTTTCTTTATGTCCGATTTTTTCCCATAGGGTTTTTCCGGCTTAAAGTTTTTAACGAGACAATTAATACATCCATAAAAGGGAGAGATCATAACATTTGTGCTATGCACTATTTTTCCCCTTTGTCCGGTTTTTATCCCACTGGGTTTTTCTAGCTTAAGGTTTTTAATGAGGTAGTATCATTTGATGCACATTCGTAATGAAATTGATGAATATTCAAGGGGGAGTGTTATGAAATATTTGAATGAATAGAATACATGAATGAATATTCATTATATTCATCTTATCCAATGTACTTATTATGGTACATTTGTATCATATATTCTAAGTACATCTCCTTATACAATGAATATTCATCTCCCTTATCCAATACATGTATCATTCGATACATTGATATTAATGATAAGTACATTCTTGTTCTCCTATAAATAGGAGTTTAGTTTTGATGTACAATACACAATCACACAGAAACACGACAGTGAGATACTAGAAATAAAATATCTCTCATCTTGCTACTATCTCTAGTGTTCACTTGCTTTCTCTTCTCAAATCTCTTCTCTATTATATATTCGCCACGCGAATATTTTACAACAAGCGACCTTCCTAGTCGTTTACCGCCAAACAAAAGGTTGGATGTAAGAAAATAGAACTGAAAAAGACCGCATAAACCTTAGTCCATTGCTATATATAATTACCTATCACGAAAGTATGATATGATGGATTCATGCATGAATAATAAGTGGTCAAAATCAATCGTAAGTTAAGAAATGCATTTTTTTAGGGGACCCATAATGGATCTTTCTATTTCTAAGATGTGATCTGTTACGACTAGATGGAAGCGTGAACAAAACCACAAAAAATGTTGCGAGTAAGAAATAGATTGCCTAAAAAAACTTGAATAGAGGAGATTTACATGGTTTAGCGATGTGTCTACCACACATGGCGAGATCGAAAAGATGGTTTCATTATAATTGGCAAAGAAGAAATTATAATCATTTGATACACATTCACTCATAAGTGTTCCCAATTTTAGATTAAACCCGATCCCACAAGAATCAATCAGAAGAAATGAGTTTTATTGCCTTGTTCTTAATGCTCTTCGTTGGGAAAACCTCCCTATAATATTTTGATGATTCGAGAACTATCCTTGATGTAGTGATGATTCCAAAAAAAAAAAATTCTTAATGATCTTTGTGACAAGTGTAGATGTTCTTCGTAATGATGTGGTGATAATTTCAGGAAAACTATGATAATATCAATTGTCTTTGTGAGTTTACTGAAGGGGAATTGGGATTGGATGTGTGACATCCTGAATTTCAGGTTTTGTTTTAGATTGAATAAGTTGGGCTTTTCATTGACGCGCCTATAGTTCTTTTCTCTGAGCTGATCACTCACGAGATAACTAGTCTATCAGGTGAAGTCGTTAAGGAATCTAAGCGCAATAGACTTGATAATTCGACCAGGAATCAATAGCTCGACTATGCTAATCTGCAATGGTCATTACGGCACCGTCAAAATGGATCAGAGACCGGAGATAGGTCGATTCAATAGAGGTATGTGATTAGTGTGTAGGTGATTCCACCTAATTGTAAAATTTTTGTCAAATGGCACTAGACCGATTTTTCTGTCATTTCTGTACCCTGTGTTTGTATTTGAAATCTTGAGATTTTCACGACAACTGAGAGTCGTCAATGTGTCGAAGATGTACAACGTGGCTCGAAAATAATCGTCTACGGATCAATTGCACTAAAAATTCCTAAAAGCTATCCAGTAGGTTAGGTCACGCTAAAATCGCACCCGGTTGAAATTAACCGCGAATTTAAATCTGATTTCAGAAATTGAAAGTTCTGTTATGTCATGATTCATTTTAGGAACGTCGACTCACCCTCCAAAGATTTTTCTGCAAACTCGAGATTTCTGTGAAAAATCAAAGTAAGGTTATTTTGGACAGGAAAAATCAGAGGACCGTTTTTTTTCGCAATTTTGGCAGTCAAGTTGGTTCAAGTGATGAGGAAAAATGTTGAATTTGATGATGGCACCTTGGCTGAATTTATGGACATCAAATTGAGCTCAATTGGAGGGGTATTGAATCAATTTGGGGGGAATTGGCCCAAAATTCCTAGGCCAAGGGGGAGACAACATTGTGGACCATTTGGGGAAGCTTCTAGGGAAAATTTGGTGCTGCAAATTGGCCATGGATGATAGCCAAGGCTGGTAGGGCATAGAACTTGAGAATTTTGGATATTTTGTGGCCCCCTCCATCTCCAGTAGCTTCTTCTTCTTCATTTGGGTTGCTTTCCCTATTGTTGTAGCATTTTGAGAGCTTAGAGAACTAGAGAAACATTCAGCTCCCTCCCTTTGCCGTTGACAACTGCCCAAAGCCGCCAGACCTACCGCACACCGCCCGCAAGCCACACATCCCCTGCGCGCACCGTCCGCCCGTCCCGCTCGTCTCGCACCCAGCCGCCGTCCCTTGACCCTCTGTTCATGATGCTTAGGGGTGATTAGTTTAGGCTAATTGGGAATTAGGTGGTTAGTTAGATTAGATTAGTGATTTAATTGCTTAATTATGCATGTTAGGTGGTTAGATTAGATTAATTAAGGGCTAATTAGATTGTGCTATTTATCTGGATAGGTTCAGAAATTTTCTAGACCCGTTTAAGTGGTTAGATTAACATTTCCAGCCTAAGTTGGTATTTATTATATTTACTTGCATTTATTTAATTATTTTTGTTATTTATTTAATTATTAAATATTTTCCAAAAATTATACCAGGGATAGCCGCCGACCGAACTTTCGTGCTGATCGCAATGGTGTGCTTAGTTTATGCAATTGAGTGTTAATTTGTATAAATTGAGTGGTGATTGGAATTGTGGGTATCTATTCCAAAATTGTGGAATTTTGATATTTAATTAGAAAATCTCGAGTGTCGGGTTTTGACACCAAAAATGGTTTTAAAAATTATATCAAATAGTGGGATTTCTTAGAAGGAAGATGTTGCATTTTTTGCTCAAATTGACCGTGTACCCACACACGATTATTTTTATCGAGTGTTTATAATACGAAGAAAATAGGCCAAGTTTATTATTTTAATTGAGGAATTTTTGTGCAAAGCACAATGTCATTGGCTGTGATTGATTGATCATGTGATGGTTAAGTGAACCCATCCCTGGTGTGCGTCGATGTATCAGCTTGTGCGAGTAATATTCTGTATCAGCTTGTGCGAGCAATAATCTGTATCAACTTGTGCGAGCAATAATCTGTATCAGCTTGTGTGAGCAATAATCTCTGGCTAAGCCAGAAGACCGATGTGCATCGGTAGTTCATGCTTGTGCGAGCAATAATCGAATTGGAACGTGTGATTGATTGTATCGATTGTATTGAATTGATTGATTGATCGATTGCATGGATCGAATTGAATTGATTGATTGATCGATGGTATTGATTGTATTGATTGATTGAGTGTATGAATTATATTGACAAATAGGAGGGAACTGAGGTGAGGTAAGTCCTTTGTTTTGTGTGCATAGATTGCCTCTAGGCGTATTTCCTTCCTAGTCGGAGCGTAGGGGGTGAACTTTCTAAGACATTGTCTCACCCCGTCGTGGGCTTAATTCTTCTCAGGTCCTTAGATGGCAAAGCCTCTAGTTCATCATGGTCAGCATAAGAGGGTGACTGAGTTGGTTACTAACTATCCTGCTCCCGGAGGCCACGGGGTCTAGGTCTATGAGCTCGCTGTAACCACAGTCTAGGTCGATGAGGGCCTACCTCATAGGGTACCTCATCAATTTAGGGCATGGTTTCACCGCAGGCTCAATGGATGCCGAGTTGGTCTCCTCCAGGGTTTTGAGGTCCCAGCTGTAGTGGTAGACACTGCTCTTGGCGAGGGTAAAGCTGACCATCCTGATGGTGCTATGGTGGACCTGGCGCCCTCGGAGCCTATGGAGTTCGAAGGATCGGTGAACGTGTCCGACTAGGGTGTCATGGGACAGTTTCCTTTCTAAAAACTAATCCTTTTGGTAAACAGACTAGTTCTGTATATAAACCTGGTTGTTTATAAATGCGTGCTTTGGGTTGTGAATTTGTTTCCTACTTTTCTATCCTGTATTTTAGGAGTAATCGTTCACTTCCACATATGCATTAAAATGAATGAGTTGACAACACGTCCTAAGACATCGCAATTCTATCAACCATCGAGGGATGGGCACGCACTCTTGGTTCGGGGCATGACATCCCCGCCCGGAGTGGTATCAAAGCTGGTTGGTAGTTGGAGTGATAGGGTGCGATGGGTTCTTGGGATAGTTAATAGGAATAACCTTTATTTTATGCTGATACATGTCAATGATAACTGTTTGGTAGATTGTTTGGTGTGATTGCTCAACTTCTCATTATGTGTGGAATTGGAAAGCATGTTTCTATAAAGAACTTGCATAATTAGTGATTAGGAGTAGAGGACTCCTAGGAAGAGAACCATTAGACCTGTGACTCGGGGTAGGACGCCGATAAGGGTGGGTACCCGAGGTGGTCGTGGTAGAACGCTGGCTCAAGCCAACACTAGTGGAGTAGCACCGCATCCAGTCGATGCTGGGGTAGCAACCCCTAGTGATCCAAGGATCGACAGGATCATGCAAGCACTAGAGGTGCTCAAAAATTTGACTGGGCAACAGGCCCAGAATCAAGCCGTCGCCACTACCGCCGCCGCTACCATCGTTGCTACAGCTGCCGCTATTGCTGCCATCGCCGCTGCTACTGATGCTGCACTTGTCGAAGTTCAACTTAGGAATGTGGCTGTGGAGAGAGAGAGAGAGAGAGGGGCCTATTCATAAGCTTGTGGAGAAATTCTTGAAGTTGAACCCACCAAGGTTCACTAGTTCAGGATATCCTGAGATTGCAACGTTCTGGATCCAAGACCTAGAGAAAGCCTTTGCAATTCTAATGTGCACTGAGGAGGAGAAAGTTGTCCTAGTAGTATAATAGCTGCAGGGTAACGCGAATACTTGGTGGAGGGCCACCAAAGGCACAATATTCCCAGGAGGCGCGGTTTTGGTGTGGAACGCCTTCCTTGGAGCCTTTAATGCAAAGTACTTTTCTGGTAGTGCCCAAGAGCGGAAGATGGAGGAATTCCAATGCCTCCGTCAAGGGATGATGACCATGGACCAATATGAGGCTAAATTTGCTGATCTATCTCAGTATGCTCCAAGACTAGTGAAAGATCCCGAACACAAAGCTCGGAGGTTCAGGAACGACCTTCGACTAGAGCTGAAGAACTCACTGGTGCTGCTTGATCTCAAGAATTACAATGAGGTATATGGTCGAGCCAAATTGATAGAGAGAAATTTGAGTGAACAAGCCGCCTCGTCTGGGTTGAGGTTCAGTTCAAATAGAGATGGGAACCAGTTCAGGAAGAAACCCATGACCAAAGAAAGGTATCATGTCCCGCCCAAGAGGAAGGGTGGGATAGGCAAGTCAACATCAAGTCAGAATGGCATGTGTCGCTTTTGTGGAAGGCAACATAGATCATCCCCATGTTATTTTAAGACAGGTGCTTGTTGAGATAGCTAGTATAAGCACATAGAGGGGGGGTGAATAGGTGCAAAAAACAATTCTTGAGATATGTGAGCAATATTAAACAATAACAATGAAGCTAGCCTTTTTGTTATCACACGTAATTATGATCAAAGTAAAACAGAGAGTAGGGAAGAGAAATGAACACAAGGTTTATAGTGGTTCGGCTTATTCCAAGCCTACGTTCACTCTTCCGCACTGACAACCCACCGGCTGGATTTCACTATGAACAAAAGAGATTTTACAGTAATGTTCTCCCTTGATTCCACAGTGTAGATATTCTACCACACTTCCTCAAGGTTTCTCACGAGTATAGACTCTCTTTTGCGTACAAGATTTTGCTCATCAAATGAATTAACTAAGAATAAGGAGCTTCAGACTTTGGAATTCTTCTATTGCGCACACCTTCGAACAACTGGAACATCTTCCTTATATACTCCTTTATGCCATCATACCCGTTGGCACTTACCAAAAGAATTCCTCCAATCTACCCGTTGGACGGAATCAATTAGGAAGATCATTTGAGCTATTAAAGGAACGTGTCGATATCCCATCAGTCCTGCTCGCCCATACAATCAAGATCTCGGTTTCCATAAGTAGAACCTTCCAAGTATACTTCGCCAAACATCGGATCCTTAATCAATCTTGATTCAAATAAAGTAATCTGTTATGTCATATCCAACCAAGAGATCTTCTCCAATCGATAAGGTCAAATCCTTAATGAAACATCCGGTTCTAGATAAGCCTTCTTCGAAGGTCTAGAAACTGTCAATGCAGATAGACTTTGAGTCTTGAGTCTGACAGTCCGGAGGTCTTCAGACTTTAAATAGTAGAGTCTACAAATCTTCAGACTAGACTGAGGGAAATGTTTTGTCAGCTTCAAAACACTCCAGGAAGATTTCTCCAACACTTGTTTCAAGTGTGGCTAGTAGGGTCACCAGGCCAAAGACTGTCCTAGAAAGCCAAGGGGACTACAGCAGTTACCGCCGCCACCACCGATGGGTCATAATAGAGGGTTCACGCCACAGATTGCACAACATGGTGGATTGAACAGACCTCTAGCACAAGGACGGGTGTATGCCATCATTAGAGGATAGGCAGAGGACTTGCCTGATGTGATTACAAGTATGGTTTCGCTGAACGATCATGTTGCATATGCTTTATTTGACCCTGGTGCAACTCACTCATTTATAGTTGAGCAATTTGTTAAGCTGGTAGGATTGAGTCCTGAGTTGTTGGAGTCAATGGTTAGCATATCTACACCATTAAAGGATAAGATGTTAGTTGCATTGGGTTGTCCTAGTTGCAAGTTAGTGATTGGTGAGCGAGAAAGGAAGATAGATTTGTTAGTCCTAGCCATGTATGATTTCAATGTGATAACTGGCATGGACTGGCTCACCAAGCAATGAGCTAGGATGGATTGTTATCATAAAGCGATTTAGTTTAACCCATTAGCGGGTGAAAGTTTTGAGTTTATTGGGAGTTGAGGAGGAACCTTGATTACCTTAATCTCGTTGCTTCAGGTAACCCATTTGTTAGACGGGGGTTGCCAAGGTTACCTAGCAACTGTCGTGGGATACGATAGTTGAGGAGTTGAAGATCGAGGATATCACAGCGATGTAAGAGTTTTCAAATGTGTTTCCAAATGAATTGCCAAGCCTCCCACTAGAGAGGAAAATTGAGTTTGTAATTGAGTTAGCTCCTAGGATAGAGCCAATCTTTAAGGCTCCTTACCGGATGGCGTTGTCTGAGTTTAAAGAACTGAAGATGCAGATGCAGGAGTTGTTGGATAAGGGATTCATACGTCCCAGTGTATCACCTTAAGGAGCACCAGTTCTGTTCGTGAAGAAGAAAGATGGTTCGTTGCACCTATGCATCGACTATCATCAACTCATTCAGGTGACGATCAAGAACAAGTAGCCACTGCCGAGGATTGATGACTTGTTTGACCAATTGCAAGGAACGTCGATATTCTCAAAGATCGACTTCAGGATAGGGTATCATCAACTGAGGATCAGAAAGGAAGACATACTGAAGTCAACGTTTCGTACTCGATATAGCCATTATGAGTTTACTATAATGCCGTTTGGTTTGATGAATGCCCCAATTGCTTTCATGGATCTAATGAAACGGGTGTTCAAGGAGTACCTGGATCAGTTTGTGATTCTTTTCATCGACGATATCCTAGTGTATTCGAGAAGTCCTGAGAAACACGAGAGGCATTTGAGGATGGTATTTCAAACACTGAGGAATCATGAATTGTATGCCAAGTCCAGTAAGTGTGAGTTTTGGCTGACCTGTGTAGCTTTCCTAGGTCACGTGATTTCAAGCGAAGGAATCTCCGTGGACTCATCCTAGATCGAAGCAGTTATCAACTGACCAAGATCGACAACTATGACAGAGATCAGAAGTTTTTTGGGTTTAGTAGGTATTACAAAAGGTTCGTGGAAGGATTTTCAGCTTTAGCTTCAACGTTGACTCAACTACTAAAGAAGGAAAAGAAATTTGCATGGACAGATGAGTGTAAGTGTAGTTTCCACGAGCTTAAGCAAAAGCTGACTACCGCACTTGTGTTGACAATACCATATGGTTCTGGAGGATATGAGATCAACAATGATGCATCGTTTAAGGGACTGAGTTGCGTGTTAATGCAGTATGGCAGGGTTGTTGCATACGCGTCCCGTCAGTTGAGACCTCGCGAGTTGAATTATCTGACGCATGACTTAGAGCTCGCATCGATTATCTTCGCTCTGAAGATTTGGAGACATTATTTGCGTGGAGAAAGATTTTAGATCTTCACAGACCATCAAAGTCTCAAGTATCTATTCTCTCAGAAGGAGTTGAATATGAGACAGCGTCGTTGGATGGAACTTCTAAAGGATTATGATTGCGACATCTTGTGTCACCCTAGGAAGGCTAATAAAGTCGCAGATGCGCTAAGTCAAAAGTCTTCAGTTGCACAGATGATGGTCAATGAATGGATTTTACTTGAGAGGGCTCAAGATTCGGTTTTCAAGTTTGAGGTAGGCCGCCTTTCAAATCTTATGGCCATCCTCATAATTGAGCTGGAAATGCAAGTCAGGATCAAGATGCTTCAGTTGACAGACCTAGATATTCAGAAGATCTTGCAAGAGGATATCGAAAAGAGAAAGGCTGACTTTCAGATTTTTGAAGACATAACACTAAGGTTCCAAGGATGATTGTGTGTACCTGACGATGCAAAGCTTAAGAAAGAGATCTTTTCAGAAGCTCATCGTAGCAGTTACAGCATTCATCCTGGTAGTACGAAGATGTATTAGAATCTGCATCAACACTATTGGTGGTCCGGTATGAAGGCGGATATTGCCAAGCATGTCGGCAAATGTCTGATGTGTCAGCAAGTAAAGGCACAACATTGTAAGCTAGGAGGACTTCTGCAACCTCTCAAGATTCTCGAGTGGAAATGGAAACCCATCACAATGGATTTTGTGATAGGCTTACCAAGGAGCCAAAGGGGTAATGATTCCATTTGGGTAGTGTTTGACAGACTGACGAAGTCGGCTCACTTCATCGCCGTACAAAAGGACCTTAATTTGGACAAGCATGCAGTATTGTACATGTGTTAGATTATTCGTCTGCATGAAGTGTCAATGACGATTACATCAGACCGAGACCCGAGGTTCACAACTGCCTTTTGGAAGAGTTTACAAACCGCCTTAGGAACAAAGTTATAGTACAGTACGGCCTATCATCCTCAGACGGATGGCTAGTCTGAAAGGACAATTCAAACCCTCAAAGACAATATGTGAGCTTGCGTGTTAGATTTCAAAGGAAGCTAGGAGGAATAGCTTCATCTTGTCGAGTTTGCCTACAACAACAGCTACTAGTAGAGCATTCAAATGGCTCCTTTTGAAGCATTGTATGGTAGAGCGTGTAGAACGCCCAGTTTGTTGGGATGAGGTTGGAGAATAGAAGATCACAGGCCCAGAGTTGGTTCAGTAATCAGTGGATGCAGTTGCAATCATCATAGACAGATTAAAGACTACTCAGAGCCGCTAGAAAAGCTACGCAGATAAGCATCGAAGACCATTGAAATTCCAAGTTGGTGAACACATTTTTCTAAAGGTGTCACTGATGAGGGGTATTTCACGCTTTGGCAACAAGGGAAGATTAAGTCCGAGATACGTAGGTCCCTTTAAGATTTTGGAAAGGATAGGGACTCTAGCGTATCATCTTGCATTACCACTGAGATTGATGTAAGTGCATGACATCTTTCACATGTCGATATTGAGGAAGTATGAGCCTGACCTGATCCATGTGCTAAATTTTGAAGAATTAGACATGGACGATAGAGTGTCGTACGTAGAAAAACCGGTTCAGATTGTGGATCAGAAGGAACAAGTTCTACGCACTAAGATGATACCATTGGTTAAAGTGGTCTGGCAACACCACGACACAGAAGAAACAACTTAGGAAAGTGAAAATTCGATAAGACGACTGTGCCCCAACCTTTTTCTTTAAAGATATGTAATGGTTTAAATTTCGAGGACGAAATTTTTATAAGAGGAGAAGAGTTGTGACATCTTGAATTTCAGGTTCTGTTTTCGATTGAATAAGTTGGACTTCTCATCAACGCGCCTATAATTCTTTTCTCTAAGTTGATCACTCACAAGATAACTAGTCCATCAGGTAAAGCCGTTAAGGAATTTAAGCGCAATAGACATGATAATTTGACCAAGAATCGACTGCTCGACCATGCTAATCTCCAAGGGTTATTACGGCACTATCAAAATAGATCAGAGACTGAAGATAGGTCAATTCAACAAAGGTATGTGATTAGTGTGTGGGTGAATTCACCTGATTGCAAAAATTTTATCGAATGGCACTATATCAATTTTTTTGGCATTTTTGTACCTTGTGTCTGTATTTAAAATATCGAGATTTTCACGACAACTGAGAGTCACTAATGTGTCGAAAATGTACAATGTGACTCGAATATAATCGAGCATGGGTCAATTGCACTAAAAATTCCTAAAAGCTACCCAAAGGTTAGGTCACGCGAAATCACGCCCGGTTGAAATTAGCAGTGAATTTAAACCCGATTTTATAAATTAAAAATTCTATTATGTCATGATTCATTTTAGGAACGTCGACTCACCCTTCGAAGATTTTTTTGCAAACTTGAGATTTCCGCGAAAAATCAAATTAAGGTTATTTTGGACGAGAAAAATCAAAGGACCCTTTTTTTGTCGCAATTTTGGTTGTTAAGTTGGTTCAAGTGATGAGGAAAAGTATTGAATTTGATAATGGCACCTTAGCTGAATTTATGGACATCAAATTGAGCTCAATTGGAGGGGAATTGAATCAATTTGAGGGGAATTAGCCCAAAATTCGTAGGCCAAGGGGAGACAACATTATGGACTATTTATCTAGATAGGTTCGAAAATTTTCTAGGCCTGTTTAGGTGGTTAGATTAGCAGGCCTTGAAGACCAAGAACCCTTGTTGGCTTCGGCTTTTACTTGGGAGGAATTGCTTAATTATGCATGTTAGGTGGTTAGATTGGATTAATTAAGGGCTAACTAAATTATGCAATTTATCTAGATAGGTTTGGAAATTTTCTTGGCCTGTTTAGGTGGTTAGATTAGTATTTCCAACCTAAATTGGTATTTATTGTATTTAATTGCATTTATTTAATTATTTTTTCTTTTATTTAATTATTAAATATTTTTCAAGAATTATACTAGGATAGCCGGTGACCGGAATTTCGTGCTGATCACAATGGTGTGCTAAGTTTATGCAATTGAATGTTAATTTGTGCAAATTGAGTAGTAATTGGAATTTTGGGTATTTATTCCAAAATTATGGAATTTTGATATTTAATTAGAAAATCCCAAGTGTCGGGTTTTAATACTGAAAATGGTTTTAAAGACTATATCAAATAGTGAGATTTTTGAAAAAGAAGATATCGCATTTTTGGCTCAAACCGATCGATGCCAAAGGGAGACTTGTCGACAGCTTCTTATAGAAGCCAAGGAAATAATTAGCCTGTATTATTTACTCTTAACTATTCTTGTTGCGTATGCATATTATCTATGTTTCTAGTCTTGAGGTTTGCACGATATACTCCTTTTATTTGTTGCGTATGCATATTATCTATGTTTCTAGTCTCGAGGTTTGCACGATATACTCCTTTTACTGTGTGGCGAATCCTAACAATAATGGCGTGCTTAGGTTTATAAGTAGACTTGTTCAAATAAAGGAGGAAGCAGGTCCGATGCTGTTAACTCCTAAAATTATTATTAAATTATGTAAATCATCTACTGTAGTTTGGGATTGGTTACAAGTAGGAGGGAGCAACCAGACTGGTCTTACTTAGGAATCAGATGGGACCAATCAAAAAACAAATCCGGGAACTGGCTTCCGTTAGAACTCGTTTGAGAACAAGTTTCAAATTTTTCAAACCGGTTATAAATGATCCAAAAATAGGTTCCAAGCGAATACCCACCCCAGAACCAAACCAATCTGCTCTATTTCAGAACAGATTTTATAAGCTAAAAAACCAAAAAGCAAAAACCCTAATTTTTTTCCCTTAAATTCTAACCTTGGCACTCAATCCTTTGTCCTCTCTTAAAACTCCTTGCCAGTCTTTCTTCTTCCCCTAAGTTTTTATGGATGAATGGGGAATTGAGTTTTATGATTTATGTTTAATGTTATGTGTTTGAACCTTTTATCGTTTATAATTATACATGACTACGTATTTATCTTATGGATTGTTATTTTTTGTGAATAAGGAATTTGGCTGTAAATTTTTTCTCAATTGTTTTGTTAAATATAGCCTCATATGATTTTACTGTAAAACAATGAACAACAAAAATGTAAAAGAAAAAACAATTTCTCAAGGAGACATTGAAATTGGACCGGAAAAATAAGTAGAGTCCATAATCAGTTCCAGGCAAACAGAGTAGGTTACAAGGTCCAAAAAATGTAATCTGATTATAACAGGGTAGGTTCTAGGTTGGGAAGGTTCTAGGTTCCAATTCTAGAATTTGCCTACCTTGGAACCGATCATCCCTAATTACAAGGCATCAATGGTTTTCGATTACCTAAGGAAGATTCGATGGGTTAATGGTAGGAAAGGGGCGCTTTTACTTATTCTTTTTTCTTTTATTTATTTTTCTTTCATCTTTATTCGCTCTTTCCTTTACATAGAGAAATAAAAAAGAGGAAAAAAGGGAATTGACAGAGAGCCGCGAGCAAAATCATCATTCCTTTTGGGTCAAGCAAAGAATAATGAGGCTTTGGAAATAAGTATGCATCCATTCACTCATTTCATGCATGTTTCCTAATTTAGAAAATTATATCCTACGTGCATTAGGAATTAGATAGCAATTTAGGAAAGTATAAACTTTATTTATTGCATGTTTAAGATTTAACATCTTTAATTTCGTAATTTGTCAAAGTCATCATGTAAGTTTATGCAATTTCTTATTTTAACTCATAAAGAAAATCTTTAAAAAATATTGCATCCATATTTCATATAGACTACATTTAATTGTAGAATAAATTTATTAATTATATACTATTCATGTTGCATGTCGCACGTCATCTAGAGAGTTGCATGTCTTAATGTCAACGTTTTAATAATCAAATTGTGTATAAAGGGTTAATTGGTAATGGCATTTCATGCATTATTCATATTGCATATCATAAAAGAAAAAATGAAAAGAATTAATTGGCGTTGCGTTTAGAAATCATGTTTAGGTCATGCATACATTGTTTGGTCTTGTGTTAACATTTTGCAAAACACTTGATTTGTTGGATATAATGGAGCTTTACTATTACTTAGAGCATCAAGGCTTTCCTATTTCCCTCAGTAATTTATTTATTGTTTTGATTATTGAGTGTTAAATTTCAGTTTGCATACTTGCATAATCATCCATCAAATGTTAGTGGTCTAGAATTAAATTAACCAACACCGCTTGCAAAATATTTTTGAATAAAGAAAAAAAGTACCGAAATGGCGTTTAGATTTATCTAGCATAAAGTCTCTATATCCATGAAATCTCCGATTCGCAAAGTAAGATATCCTCCTACATTTTACTTAGATTTTTTATTGATCAATAATAGATTAGTGGTGACTTTAAAATGAATTGATTTGAATGTTTAATTAAATTAGAAACCTCAAAGTTACAATTGGTATAGATTTGGGAGAGTTCACGCTAAGTCTTTGCTTAGCTAATCAATAGCTTTTCTTCAGTGATTATTTTTGGAAATGTCCTGATTAGAGAATGTTTCATGTGGGGCAGGGCAGGGGGTCTAAGAGTGTGACATCCCAAAATTTTCACGCTGTTTTCTACTAAATTAATCGGGCATTTCATTGACGCGTCTATAGGGCTGTTCTCAAAGCCGATCACTCTTGAAATAACTAGACAACTCAAGGAAACCATTAAGGAATTTTAAGGCAATAGACTTGAGAATTCGACCAGAAATCGACTTCTCGACCGTGCTTATCTTTAGAGGCCATTTCGGCATAATATAAAATCGATTTGGAATCAAAGATAGGTCTGTTCGACAGAGATGTGTGGCCAATCGTGAGTGACTCTACTAAATTGAAAAATTCTCGTCGACCGACACTGATATGATTTTACTGTCGTTTTGGTACCCTATGTCCGTAATTGAATCCTTGAGATTTTCACGACAATTGAGAGTCATCAATGAGTCGAGTGGGCTCATAGTGGTTCGAAGAAAATCGACCACGGGTCATTTGCCCTAAAAAAGTTTTGAAAACTACCCGGTAGTCTAGGTCACGCTAAAAACGCCGAATGAAAATTAACCGCCAATTCAAGTTCGATTTCAGAAATTAAAGATTCTGTCATGTCACAAATAAATTCTATGACTCACGACTTAGTCTCGGCAGATTTTTCGACAATCGAGACTTTTTGGGAAAAAGTCGTAGCCGGGTTGTTTTTGTGCGGAAAAAGCCGAGGGTTGTTTTTTATAGCAAAATTTGAAAGCATGATGGATATGCAGGTAAGGAAAAATGCTGAGATGGTCGATGGATGACCAATTGAATTTATTGAGACCAATTGAGACTCAATCAAGAGAGTGTGATGATCCAATTGGAGGAGATGGCTTGCAAATTCGTAACTCCCCTCCCCCTAGCCCAAAATTGACCAATTGAGAAGCTATGAGGGGTGTATGTGTGGTGAATTGTGAGCCAAGGATGATACTTGGCCAAGATTGAGTCTAAGGGGATAGACTTGTGGAAAGATCAAGCTAAGGGGGACCCTTCATTCTCTCTTTCTCTCCAACCCGTGCGTGTCCAGCAAGCAGAGGAGAATCAGTGAAGTTTCAAGTCCACCGAACGTCCACCTTCTCTGCGATTTCTCTTTCATTCTCCACCGCTTCGTCATTTTCGTTCTCTCTCCACCCACGAAGACTAAAGTCACCACCGACCGAAACCCCTGCAGGCTGCCACTCGTTCGTTTCTCCTCATCTTCGGTCAACCTTCAGCGAGGAAGACCACCTTGCTGCATCCGAATCAGCGCTGCACCATCTTTGGTCGGCCACTCACGCCCTCAGCCCACGGATTCCCTTCCACGAAGCTTCATCTTTGACCGCAACCACACGCCCACACGGCCACTTGACCAGCAGCTTCGGCCACGTCTTCAGCACCGGAGTTTCTTCGAGCCAGCTTCTTCGGTCAGCTTCAGCAAATGGTTGACCTTCGCTCAGCCAACGCACGCCTGCAGCTTCACCTTCGCTGCTTCGTTCTTCCCAGCATCCACGTCTCGGTCAAATTCGGTGGTCCCTCGGCGGCGTGTTGACCCAGCATCCGCGAGATTACTTCTCTCCTAGCTCGCTCGTTTCTTCTTCAGCCGTGAGTTCAGCGAGGCCCAACGTGTAGCAGCCGCAGCTCCTGCTGCTTCTTTGTTCAATCGGCAGCCCACATGAGTTCATCCGCAAGCCCTTGGAAGCCCGTGTCTTCAGCCCATGTTCATGCAATTTCAGCCCAGCGAAGAGGTCAAGCCTGCCCAAGTGAATGTCATCTTCAAGCCCAGTTTTGAAGCCAGCAAATTTAGCCCATTCTCAGTCCATTGAAGCTTGCATTTCGGCCCACTTGAAATGAGCCCACAATCCAGTGAAGTCCAGCAAGTTCTTTTGAAGCCCAAGCCCGTGAAGCAAGGTCTTTGGGCCCGGTCCAAGTGTCTGCCGACGCCGCCGAAAATTTGGATTTCGGCCGCCGTTGCGTCGCCATCACGGTGATCCAGTCTCCGCTTTTAATCAAGTGATTTTTACTCATTAATGCTTTATTAGTTTGCTAATTATGCTTAAGGATTTGTTAGATTTAATTAAGTGTAATTAGGTGGTTAGATTAGTTTAAAACAATTAAATTAGTGACTCAATGATGCATGTTAGGTGGTTAGACATAGTCATTAGTAAGTAGAGAGCTCATAATATTTATTGAATGCATCTCGGGATTTTCCCCAACCCTTATCGGGCTTCAATTAGGCATTACGGGCCTAAATTGGATTTTTAGTATTTATTTATTAAATTTTGAAATTATTTATTTATTTATTTATTTTCCGGAAATTAGGCAAAGATAGCTGAGGACCAAAATTTTATGCTGATTGTCGTGGCGTAGTCTGTTTATTTAATTGAGCTTTATTTCGTGCTGAATTGAATTATTTGTGAAAGTGGGAATTATTCTTTAATTGGATAATCATTGGTTATTAATTGAAAATTAACCAGGCATCTGTTGATAATGCCAAAAATACTTTAGTAGACTACGAAAACGTGGGAGTTATGGAAAGGAAAATATAATATTTTGGCTATGGCGAATCGTGTGCCCACGCACGTATATTTTTGTCAAAAAAGAATAAGAAGGGGATAAATTGATTATACGCTCGAAGTGTCATGCAAAATACCGGCTCGGTGACCCTATAGGTCATTTTGTAGACAGACGGTATCTCATACCGGTTCGGTGACCCTATATGTCATTTTGTAGACAAACGGTATCCAATGTCGACTCGGTGACCCTATAGGTCATTTTGTAGATGGGCGACATGCCATAACGGCTCGGTAACCCGATGGGTTATTTTGTAGATGGACGTTATGATGAATATACTCAATGACTTATATGTCATTTTGAAGAATGAATTGTATAAAATACTAGCTCGGTAACCCGAGAGGTTATTTGGAAGAATGGACAGTATTGATTGAAATGACTAATAATGGTCCGACTGACATGAAATCGACTAGGTCGATTGATCGAGATATCGATCTATAATGTGATTGCTTGGGTGCCTATTGAATTTGTGCTAATATGCAGGTGGAATCTGAGACCAAGGTAAGTCCTCTGACCCGTGCATGCATAGGCAGCCCGATTAGCGTATTGGTTTCCTAATCGAGTCTTAGGGGATAGAACTTGCTTTGACGTGGTCTCAATGGTTATTGTATAACCATTTCGGGACCCTGATGAGGAGAACCCTGATATGAAACCCGAGGAGGATGAAGATTTTGAAGAAGAGGATGATCTTGAGGAGGATCCCAAGTACGACCGAGATGAGGACTGAGATTCCTTCCTCTTTTGTGAACCTTGTTTATTTGTGAATAGAGTGAGACCAGGAAGTTGTGAATAGTTTTGGAAGTACTTTGAGTTATGCTCTGTATAAAAGTGTGGTTGTGAATTTTTAATATGAAAAATATGGCCCTGCTTTTTTATCCCATTGTTTTATTGTCTGGGAATTTATAATTATTTCCGCATGTGCTTATTTAAAACAAAAGGGTCGGCGATACTTAGTCCTAGGATATTGCATTTAAACTCGACCAAGGTAAGGGATGTGCATGTGCCTGAGGATCGGGGCGTGACAAAGAGGAAGGGAAAAGGAAAAGAAAAAAAAAATGGAAGGAAAGGATCAAGAGGAAAAAAATAGAAAAGGGACAATAAATTTGAACATCAAATAGCATTGTAGTAAAGTATTATCCTATCTAGAAGATAAATATAAGTTGTGACTTTATCTCATAATTTTGAAGGATTGATCGATTGAATAACAATTCATAAACTTTTTTTGAACATAAAAGAAGAGTCCCTTCCACTTTTGAGAATGTACACTCTCCGAATTGGGCGTGGACCATTGGTCTTCTTTCTTTTCTTTTGTGTACAAGGGCAGACAACAGGTTGAACCTTTAATATATGAATTGATGGTCCGACTGGTGATTAATTTAGTGTCTGCTGAACACATGGTTGACTTGAGCAGACTTGGATAATTTGCGTTGTGCCAACGTCATCATAAGAACAAAGGAACATTTTTAATGAGGCTGGAGCCTAACACATTGAAGACATGATCCCAGGAACATTAAATTATATGATATCTTTGCCTATGGCCCTTATGTTGTCTTTTGTCAGCTATCAGCAATAAACCCTTTACGTTGCCAGTAATCAAGATTGAAGACGCTATTAAGTTATTAACTAGTCAAGTATGCAAAGTATTTTTCGTCTCCAAGAATTCTTCAAGATTCTCCTTTTTTCCGGATAAAGAACGGAATAAAGACATGATAGTACAAAAGTTTTCCATGTGATAATAAAGTGAAAATACAAGGAGTTGACATATAGCAAGACAAGCACCGAAAAAAGAAAAAGAAGAGAGTAGAAGAAGGTTGTTGGGTAAATGAAATAGAGCATTTCCATTTGTCGGTATATGTCACTATATATACAGTATATAAAAAAATACGTATTTAAAAAGATCATCACATGAACTACTTTTTATTTGCTATAAATGCTTATAATATGTTGTCACGAGAATTGGCAACTCAAATTCATCTAGTTCGATTGGATTTCATTATTCTGTTAAGTCGTGTAATTAGAGAACACCTATATTTTTATTGACTATGCTACAAAAACATATAATAAATTTGTGTCGATTCGTGTTGCTTTTGAGTATGTCATACAATTGTGAATAGACATGTTAATCTGTGTCAAAAATTGCCAGCCTTCTAGCACCAATGAAGTCATCACAATTTCGACACTAATTTTTTTTATGCTCAATAATCTTTGTAGGGATCGGAACTTTGCCTTATTGTTTTTTTTTTTTTTTTTTCGACTACCATCACTTTGCTTTTTGGTCTTCCAAGTAGTCATCACAATATCGACTTTTAGAAAATAAAGAGAGGCATTATTCTTCTTTTCACAAATCGTTTATATGTGTGCTTATTTAGCCAGTCACATGTTATTAAGTTACCGGCAGTTTTTTTTTTCTTAAGTACCAATACTTATTGCACATTAGAGGGGCTGTTGAATTATTATTAAAAATCGCTTAACAACACAAACTATATGCTCTCTATATTCATGCAGTCCCCTTTATCTACTAGCTTAAGTTTGTAGAATAATTTATAGTAACTCCACAAAATCTTATGGTATTGGAGCAAGAGATCCTAGCCTATGTGTGACAAGAAGTGCTGAAATATTTAAATATTAAACCATGCTACTCCTTTTACATACTTGCTTCCAACCCCATCTGTCAATTGTTAGCTTGCACATGGAAGGGGGTGTAGAAATACTGTCCCATATCAGCTTAAATATTTGGGTTGGACTTTCTAACATATACTTACAAGATTAGTAATGGTACTAACTTTTATTCAAAATTATCAACCTTAATTTAAGTGACTTGCCCATTTTTCTCCCATTAAGTCACTAACTAATTCTAGCTTAATGTGTGAGTCACTTGTTAACTTTTCTTTGATCATTTTGAAATTACCAATTGTTGCAATAATATACCAATATTTGTTTGCGCAGCTTATTGATGGATAAGGTTACTAACTATCCTATAAAATTACCAACTCTAATTTGAGTCCACTTATTGACGTTTATTGATAGCCACAAAATTACTAGTTGTTCCAATAATTCACAACATCTATTTCCAAACTTATCATTGGGTTACATTACCAATTGTTATTCGAAATTACCAATGTAATTCAAAATTACTAGTTCTCTTATAACTTGCAAACATTTATATGTGTTGCTTAAATTATAAACTCTTACAGGAAATTAGATATTTAAGTTTAAATATCTAACCTATTCTCAAAATAAACTAGTCGCTATGTAATCCAATTTTGCATTACGGTTTTGCAATACGTAGTTATAATTCACGAGAGCATTCCTGGAACTTTTGAGTGAAAGGCTTTGAGATTAAAAACAATTCAAGCCATTTGATATATGAGTATGGAAAGCCTAACTTCCAACTACATTAAAGAGGAGTAAGTGATGAAGAACCCGCCAATGATTCGCAGTTATTAATAAATTGTCAAATTTGTCGTGCACCTGCGATTTTTTTTTTGGGTCCGGATGCAGCCATGATTTAAAGAGCTCTATTTTTTAGCTAATTCAATGTTAAATTCAATACTCAAATCTTCATTCGATAAACTGTTATAGAAATGAGCATAGAACTTGCCTGCGTATATTGAATTGAATCAATAACAGATGGGAGGTCTTGAGCTCGAGGAGAGAATCGTGTGTTTAGGTTTTGATAGAATATTTAAATAATAAATCATGCCTCTATCAAATAATTTAATCTTTTAAAACAGTTAGTAGTAGTCTCACAATATTTCACATGGAATTAGGTTAGGAGGTTATGAGTTCAAATCTTACCAAATCTCGTAGATTTATGAGGGGACTTGTTCAAATAAAGGAGGGAGCACGTCCGATGCTATTAACTTCTCAAATGTATGATTAAATCCTGCAAATCATCTTTTTAGTTTGGGATTAGAAATGACAAGTAAGGTGTGACTTATTTTCTATTACCTTGCAAAGATTCGATGGGTTGATGGGAAGAAAGTGGCACTATTTATTTTGCTTTCAGCTGTATTTGCTCTTTATTTACATGAAAAAAAAAAAAAAAAAAAGAACACAGAATCACCATTCTTATAGGATCAAGTTAAGAATAATGCAGCTTTAAAACCAGTATGCAACGCGTTTACTCATTTTACAAGCACTGCATATATTCCAGCAAATTATAAGACATGCACCATATCATAAACAATGCAATATCATATAGCCGACACATGTCAAACTCATCTTAAGTAATAATCAAGATTGAAGATGCTATTAAGTTATTAACTAGTAAAGTATGCAAAGTACTTTTCGTCTCTGCGAATTCTCCTTTTTTTTCCCGACGAAGAACGAAATAAAGACATGATAATATAAACGTTTTCCATGTGATAGCAAAACAAAAAGAAGTTGACATATAGCAAGACAAACACCCAAAAAAAGGAAAAAGAAAATAAAGAAGAAGAGAATAGAAGAAGGATTTCGGGTAAATGACATAGAGCATTTCCATTTGGGGGTATATGTTACTCTATACACAGTATATGGAAAATATTTATTAAAAATATCATCACATAAACTACTTTTTATTTGCTATAAACGCTTATAATATATTGTCACAAGAATTGGCAACTCAAATTCATGTGGTTTGATCAAATTTCATAATTGTGTTAAGTCGTGTAATTGGAAAACACCTATACTTTTATTGACTGCGCTATCAAACTCGCATATAATAAATTTGTGTCAATTCGTGTTGCTTTCGAGTTTGCCATATAATAGTGCATAGACATATTAATTTGTGTTAGAAATTGCCAGCTCTCAAGCACCAATGATAAAAAAACAATGATCCAAAATAGGTTCAAGGTAACATATGTCTAAAGATTAGTTTTAATCCTTTCTCTTTCTTTGAATCACACAGGAGTGACTGGGTTACGATAATTTTAATCCTTAGAGCAGTCATTACAATTTGGACATTACTTTTTTATGCTTGATAATCTTTGTCGGCATTAGAACTTTTCTTTTTCTGAATCGACTCCCAGCACTTTGCTTTTTGGTCTTCCGAGTAGTCATCACAATTTCGACTTTTAGAAATCAAAGAGGGACATTATCCTTCTTTTCACAAATCGTTTATACGTATGCTTATTTAGCCAGTAACATATTATTAAGTTACCGACGGATTTTTTTTTTTTTTTAAAGTACCAATACTTATTTTACGTGAGACGAGGTGTTGATATATCAAAATCGCTTAACAACATAAACTATAAGCTCTCTACATTTATGCAGTCTCCCACTACCTATCAGTTTAAACTTTTAGAGCAATTAATAGTTGTCTTACAAAATTTTACATGGTATTGGAGCAGGAGATTCTGGCCTACGTACGAGGAATGTTTGAATATTAAATGTTAAACAATGCTATCCCTTTTGCATATGTGCATCCAATGCCATCTGTCAACTTTTGGCTTATGCGTGAGAGGGGTGTAGAAATACTGTCCCATATCACCTTAAATTTTCGGGTTGGACTTTCTAGCACGTACTTCCAAGATTAGTCATGGTACTTACTTTTATTCAAAATTACCAACCTTAATTTAAGTGACTTACCCATTTTTCTCCCATTAAGTCACCAACTAATTCTAGCTTAATGTTTGAGTCACTCGTTTACTTTTCTTTGATTGTTTCAAAATTGCCAATCGTTGCATTAATTAACCAATATGTATTTGCGCAGCTTACCGACGGATAAGGTTACTAAGTATTATATGGAAGTACTAACTCTTATTTGAGTCCACTTACCGACGTTTATTGATAGCCACAAAATTAAAAGTTGTTCCAATATTTCACAACATGTAGTTCCGAAGTTATCATTGGGTTATATTTACCAATTTTTAAACAAAATTACCAATGTATTTCAAAATTACTAGTTCTCTTAACAGCTTACTAACATTTATATGTGGAGCTTGAATTATAAACTCTTATAGGAAATTAGATATTTAAGTTTAAATAGCTATCCACTTCTCAAAATAAACTAGTAGCTATGTAAACTAATTTTGCATTACGGTTTTGCAATGCGGAGTTATAATTCACGAGAGCATTCCTGGAACTTTTGAGTTAAAGGCTTTGAGATTAAAAACAAGTGAAGCCATCTGATACATGATTATGGAAAGCTCAACTGTCAACTACATTAAAGAGGAGTAAGTGATGAAGAACCCGCCAATAATTCACTAAGTTATTAATAAATTTTTAAATTTGTCTTGCAGCCGTGATTTATTATTTTTTTTTTTGTTCGTCCGGATGCACCCATGATCTAGAGCTTTATTTTTGAGCTAATTCGATATTAAATTCAAAACTCGAAATCTTCATTTGATAAACTATTATAGAAATGAGTAGAGAACTTGCCTACATATATTGAATTGAATCAAGAACTGATGCGAGGTCTTGAGCTCGAGAAGATAATGGTGTGCTTAAGTTTTGATAGAATATTTAAATATTAAATCATACTTTCATCTAATAGTTTAAGTTTTTAGAATAATTAACAGTGGTCTCACAAAATTTCATATGGAATTAGAGTATGAGGTCCTGAGTTCAAATATTTGTAGACCTCATTTGCCTACCCTCCACATTTAGTACTAGGCAAAAAAATCATACCGATTCGACCAAAAAAAAAAAGATCATACTGAGCGTGGGGGAGTGATGGAACTTTTTACAATAGTTGACAATAGTCTCACCAAAGCTCATAGATATATAAGTGGACTCGTTCAAATAAAGTAGGAGGCAAGTCCGGTGATATTAACTCCTCAAATGGATGATTAAATTTTGCAAATTATCTTATATAGTTTGGGATTAGCAATAGCAAGCAAGGTGTGACTGATTTCCCGTTACCCTAGAAAGATTCGAAGGGAAGGAAGTGGCTCTATTTATTTTGCTTTGAGCTTTATTCGCTCTTTATTTACATGAAAAAATACAAATAAAAAAGGAACGTAGAATCACCATTCCTATGGGATTAGGTAAAGAATAATTCAGCTTTACAAAGGAGCATGCATCGCGTTTACTCATTTTACAAGCATTGATTATATTCCAGCAAATCATAAGACACGCACCATATCATAAACAATAATATCGCATAGCCGGCATATGTCAAAATCATATTATGCTCATGTCAATAAGACTTTACAGTCACACTTTGCCGGGCAATGAGACATGAAAATCATATTCGCTATTGTTGAGACTCAAAAATCACTTCTCTCAAATCGAGTCTCGAAAAACACCTTCACTATAATTAAGCCTCAAAATAGAATCAGTCCGTATGCATGTACATCATATTGTTTCTCAATATGTAGGTTGGCCATGAATAACAATATTACATGTCACCATTTATAAATATCACCAATATAAATAATATTCTCTCCAAAATATTTTCAGAAAAAAAATCATCTGAGGCACCAGAGTAAAAAATGTTTGATCCAGATTTTAGAAAAAAAAAAAAAATGTATACCATACAGCACTTGACAGTACGACTTCATCATACGGGCCATGACACAGTAGAGTTTTTCTTTCTCGATAAATCGCGTCAAGCAATTCTTGCAAATCACCGTAAGAGGCGAAAGAGCAAGAAGTGGGAAAGCAAGAGAGGTGCGTAGAATTATAAGTCTCATAATTTCTTGAGAATCTGAACTGTCAAAGATATTTTGGGCCCCATTCTCCCCCATTGGGCCCGCCTGTGCACTTGTTGACTCAGCTTATTAAATATCTGTCGACCGTGGCACTATATAATATATGATTTGCAAGTTTGGTACTTCCATCGATCATATCACCTAGCAAAGCACCTCTTCTGCTCCTACATTTTTCTAATAACACCATGGGCAAGAGTCTAGCCAAAAGAGAAGAAAAAGAGGCTAGGGAGTCTCGGCTTCGACTAGCAATAGAACGTGATGATGTTGATGAGCTACATAACTTAATTGTGGAGGAGCCAGAGCTCTTAGATCGGGTATCTAAGTCCCGCTTCCCAAATACTCCTCTCCACATTGCCGCAGCTGCCGGAAAAACCAACATGGCCATGGAGATGGCCATCTTGAGGCCTTCGTTCGCTCGGAAACTGAATCCAGAGGGTTATAGCCCCATGCACTTGGCTTTGGAACATGAGCAATTTCACATTGTGAGGGCACTAATGACCCTTAACCCGAAGTTGATCCGAGTTCGGGGACGAGGCGGGATCACCCCGTTGCATTTTGTAGCACGCGGAAAAGGAGACAATGAGCAGGAAAACAAGGAGAACATGGAGCTCTTGGAACTCTTGGCCGAATTCCTATCTGCTTGCAAATCATCCATCGAAGACTTGACAAGCCAATGTGAGACTGTAGTTCACATTGCCATCAAGAACCACAACATCGAAGCGTTCAAGGTTTTGTTTGGATGGCTTAAGCGAGTCCATATGACAGAAATCTTGGATTGGAAAGATCAAGATGGTAATACCATCTTACATATTGCTGCATCCAAAGAGCATAAACCTGAGGTACAGTTCATCGATTTCATGTTTGTTCGTGCTTTTATGGTTCAATCCTTGAACTCGACATTTTCTAGTCAAAGAACAATTGTGGTGATAATGATATACCAGGGGTTGAAAATACACGATGTTAGAAACACTCAGAAAGAGGATATTTGAATCGGATCACCTTGTTTGTTTCGTTGGGTTTTTTTTTTTTTTTTTTTTTTTTTTTTTTTTTTTTGGAGAGAAGAAAAGGGATTTGGACGGATGGACACCACGAGAGGTTAGTCTTCACTCTTACATCGAATTCATTTTTTCATAGGTTGATCCATTATTTCACCTTCGTGTGTTTACTTAGGGATTACTCTAATCATTTCATTCGACTCCAAATCATTCCATCCAAATGTATTAATTTTTTATGCCATTCAGATGGTCGATAGGTAGGTTTTTTTAATAAGATTTTTTTAATTAAAAAAGTCAAATGCTCATATTAAGATAGTAATAATATGAGTATGCAGATTATTTTTAATTGAGTTATTTAACTTAATAGACACATTTGGGATTCTGTGAAAAACTAATTGAACGTTGGAAATTAAGAATTTAACACTGAATGATATCAAACTTGTAAGATAATCCTAATTAGTAAAATATTCATTTAATCTGGTAATCCGTGTAATGTATAGTAATTAGAATCTTCCCAATTAAATTGTTAAAACCTATCAATAGTAATCGCATTTCCATGTTTGGCAAGATATTAATGATATTCAGTGATGTATTTGAACTATTATCAAACAATGCTTTACGCTTTTTTCCAACGCCTAAGGTTACCTATGCTAGCGCTTATTTTTCAGATCTATCAAACCAAGCCCATAATTTCATTTCAAAAGCTGCTTGCGGGAAAGCTATATTAAGCTTGGGATGCTTCTATTTTGAGTTCATTTTGATTGGCCTAACCCTGTTTTGGTTGGAAGTTATAGAGAAATTAGAAGGGAAAAAAAGGTGTGATATAGAAATCACCTTGTTTACAGTTTATTTAGTAGTGAGAAAATGTACAATTAAAATCGTTTCCCTTTGGACTCCTAAAAACTCAGTTTTTAGCGAGCTCTAGATCTCTCTAATTTGGATGGTTTTTTTTTTTTTTTTTTGGTCGGTAAGAAAGAGGGAAATTTAAGTAGAAGAAATATTACATCTTAGCGTTCGAAAAGAAGCAAAAGCGAAAGCATCCGCCGCTACCAAAGATTGCAAAAAGATGGAGGAAAAATATTCCAGTTTTGGGCCAGGTCTGGTCGTCCGTGGGCCTTTGCAGCCCGGATGGTTTTGGATGAACAATTTCCTTCCATCTCCTTCCATCAGTCATTCCTACCTGACAACTTAATTCATTCTTTTCTATTATTTTATTTTTCACTTTTTTTTTTGGGTCGGTTATTTTATTTTTCAGTTGGTTAGCAAGAACTCTTCCCTTCCTTTCAAATCAGACCATCTGAACATATTATACGAAATAGAAGCTAGTGAAACAGAAGTAAACATGGACAATCCGACATAATAAAATAATCACTTTGCAGACGGGAAAATTACTCCCCGATCTATGGTAGTTTCTCTTCATAGCCCAAAAAAAAAAAAAAAAAAAAAACTCATATACAACATTTAATCAAATTCGAAAGATTTCGATTGAGGTGGTTCAATCCTAAACTTTTATAAAAATCATAATCATTTGAGTCATCACTAATGTGGATTTGCAGATATTGCAACTCACATGGACAATTCTTAGCCATCACCTATATAATTTTAGGTAAAAGGACTAAATCTCACTCTTTGAAAAGACTAACGAATTCATTACATTGGCTGAAACTATTGCATATGTTAAATAAGGTTTAGTTAACTTTTTCCTTGTGTACTTCCATCGTTGCCTCATGAGCATCATCCAAACTAATAAGGCATGGGCTCACGTTGTGCACAATAGCAAAACTAATGGTAAGGCAATGATTGAAACATTGAAGGGTTACTACTTCATTTTATTCCTTTTGCATTTCTTCAGATCTTCGAGCTTTCAATTGAGCATACAAACATAAATGCGAAGAACTTTCAGGATAAGACCGCTTTGGAAATCTTTGAAGAGAATCATAGTGATGCTCAAGATGTTTTGAAGAGGTTACGCCGTAGAAAACATCAAGCAAAGAAGTTTGCTCCCACCCTCTCCTTATCACAGTATTTCAGAAAGGATCTAAGTGTCGCTGAGAAGTCCGCATATTGTTTGGGCATTCGACATGACTCCCGCGACATAATCCTTCAAGTGTCTACCTTAATTGCGATTGCCACTTACCAAGCCGCTCTCACTCCTCCGGGAGGATACTGGCAGGATTCCTCTTCAAATTCCCCAGCCAATTTCACTATTGGTACTGCCAAATCCAATGGCACGGCCACTGGAAAACCACATGAGGCAGGAAACATGATCTTGAACGGCTCGGACCTATATTTGTTCACGGCCTTCAATAGCACGGTTTTTCTTGCCTCCATCGGCACAATCTGGGCCACCGTTGTTACACTAATGCCCCGACCTATGATGGCTTACTGCTCCATGACCAGTCTCATCATTGCCTTTCTTCTTACCCTTATGATCGAATTCCCGAAACGCAACGGTGTCGGAGGAAATATCCTAGCGGGATTTTATGACTGCTTGACATTCACCGTGCTGTTCCTCCCCGTCCTCTTTCGGGCGAAGCAGGTCCGAGTTCTTCGCCGAATCGATGCCAAAGGGAGATTTGTCGACAGCTTCTAATCGAAGCCAAGGAAATAATTAACCTGTATTATTTACTCTTAACTATTCTTGTTGCGTATGCATATTATCTATGTTTCTAGTCTTGAGGTTTGCATGTAATGGGTTCATTTATTAACTCCGCAATTTCTAGCGGACCTTTCAAAAAACAAAAAAAAAAAAATTTCTAGCGGACCTTTAATGTTGCTTGAAGTTAGGAGTCCATATAGCCTTTTTTTTTTCATTCACATTCATAAAATGACGCAATGAAAATGAAAAGCACTGAGTCGCGACTCGCAAACACGAATGCTTGAAGCGTACTAACACAGACCGCAGAAAGAAAAATCCCTCGTCCTTTTGTACTTCTGGAAAGAGACAAACTGCTTGATCCGATAAAACACGACAAATAAGCACGGCTTTAACCTTTTTGCTACAAATCACTACTTCATAAAGTAACAAAAAAAAGAAATAATGAGAAATTAACAAAGACCTTAGCTAAACCCAAAAACCAACTAAATCCTGGGATATTTTCCAATCAAAGATAAGATATCTTAACGAATTTAAAATGTAAAAGATAATAAAATCAATAAACTCAAATATTATATACTAAGCGAATATCCTAAACCAACTTAATTAAAGAAGGAAATATCAGATCTCAAAATCTTAAATTCATAAAGTAAACCTAAATCCAAAATTAAGGCGTCCCCAATCATTCTCCCATTATTAGGCACGCGGTTTATCTAATAAAGCATATGTGCTAAAATCCTCTTGGAATACGGAACCATATATATAAAATCAATCAAAATTTCTTGCTTTTAGAAAAGATTCCAACCGAACTGCAAGATCGATCCATCAATTGATTTTTCCAACTGCCAGTCGTAATGAAATCCATTTGGGATCTACTGTTATTCTTTCCACTTTCTATCGCTTCAAATTTCTCCGCTTGAATCTCATTTGCATCTAAATTCAGCATAACGCGGGAGGGGCTTTTCTCCAAAATCATCTCTCATTCGTCACGGAAGACATGCACATTGAGATTCTTCATCAAGCTCAAAATCTTCCAAACCCTCCAGTTCTCGGAAAGAGAAGACAAAAAAACCTCCACTTCTTGCTCCTATGGCTTAACAACAACCTTATCAACGGCACTTATAAAAATATCGATCGTTTTACTGGTTGTTGTTATCGAGGATAACATGAAGCTGGCTTGTTCAACTGGATCGTCAATCCATCGCCGCCTTGATAGACTTATTAGTTATGCCGAGTTCAAATTGTTACTTTACCTTCTCTTTGACACTCAACCTGCACTTCATCCCACGAAATTTAAAAGCATCTCCCTTCAATCTACAAATCTAAGAGATTTACCTGTCGATATTTGGATACGCACGTGCAATGAAAAAAGTGATCTGCCTCTACAATAAAATCTTTTATTCAAATATCGATTAATATAGGAATGCTGCAGCGAATCCACTAAACTCTTGGTGATAATGTTATTTATTTTTTGTGATCCCACATTTTAGACCAACATTTTGTCTTAAAGTTGTGACTGTTCGACATGAAGTTTTCCACGCTTCATACCCTTTCGTGACAACCGCCCATTGGTTACCGTTTTGATGGAAGATGGTATATAAATAGGAACATATGTTCATTTCTGAGGGGTGATCACAAGGTCTAACACAAAATTCTCACATTTAGAATACACCATCAGTACGTGAGAAAATTTGGTTAGTAGAGTGTGCCTATTATTTCCCTTGATTTTTCAAGACATTCGACGAACGTGAATACAAACAATGGTTGGAGGTTTGTCTTCAATTAATCCTGGTTTCCGCATATAAATTATTTTGTCTTACATTTGGTATCAGAGCATGTTTAGTGCCTCTGCCTTGTTTTTCTCGAATTTTTTGTGTGTTTTTCGGGCATTTTAGAGATGAACAATAATTCAGATTTTGAGGCCAACAGAGAAACTCCCACATTCCGAGCAAATTCCGGCGAACCACCTCTTGATTTCGGACCCGCACAGTCGCACCGCCATAAGGAACATTAGCCATGAGTTTTTCCGGTATATCGGTGTTCGCCGGAGGCTAATCGGGCGGCGGAAGTCGCAGTGGTTGAAGGAATTGTGTTTTGGGAAATTTTCGTCTGATTTTGAGGCCAATTTTTGCTCATTTTCGCGAAACTTGGACCCATTATTTATTTTTGTCTGAAATGGGCTGCCGGAGAAGAAACGGCCGGTGAAACCGTGGCGGAACGGCGAAAAATGGCGAAGAAAACACTTCTCTTTGCGAGGAAGAAGGCGCGTGGAGCCCACGCGCGCGCTGCGGTTGCAGGCGCGTGGAATCCACACGCCACGCGCCCTCACGCGCACGCTCAACCGTTGCGCGTGTGGGATCCACGCACGCGCCTGCGCGTTGAACCGCGCGTGTGCGGGGCACACGCCCACGCGAATTCTGGCGCGTGCTCAGCACGCGCCTATCGTCCCCTTCTTCCGCGGTTTCTATTTACGCTTTTGCCCCAAATTTTTCATATTTTTATAATCTTGCCCTTGGCCAATTTATTTATTTATTATTCGGCCCTTGATGTATTTATTTATTATGTTATTTCGTGCATTTTTATGAGTATTTTATGCATGAAATTAAATGTCCAATGATCCATATATTTAATTAATTAGAGAGTGGCCACAACATCTTTAATTAATTAAATTATATATTAAGAGCTTACGGATCATACTTAGAAATGGACATTAATTGTAATTAATTATATTAATATGATGAATTTTATCCCATAGGAATTTTCATTATATTAATATGATTAATTAGGATGAAATATCATATTATTTTTCTTAATTTACCCACAAGGATTAAGAAAAGGCATATAATATGGTAGTTTCTTCATGAAGTAATTATGAATCTATTTAAATTAAAAACTTAGCCCACAGGTGGTTTTTATGTTATGTGATTCATATTGTGACATGTTTACATTGGTAAAACGTGATTTATTTGCCTCAAATTTTGTGACATAAGCATGATTATTTGATATGCAGTTTCGCAACCTGTGAATTTCTTTGAATTTAAGTTTGATGTTCCTATACTGAATGGTGAGAACTATAAAGTTTCGAAGGAGTCAGTTCTTCTTCAATTGGGGTGGATGGACATTGACTATGCTATAAGGAAAGACGAACCACCTACTCCTACTGATTCGAGCACTCCAGCTGAGATAGCTCTTTATAACCAATGGGAGCGGTCCAACCGCGTTTGTGCCATGTTTATAAGAGTTAAGATATCTCCTAGTATTCGTGGTTCAGTTTCTCAGCATAGCAATACTAAGGCTTTATTGGAGGCCATAGATGCGCAGTTTGAAAGTTCTGAGAAGGCGCATGCCATGACCCTGATTATTAAGTTTTCATCATTGAAGCTCACTAGTGTTAGAGGTGTGCATGAGCACATCATGCAAATGAGGAACATTGCAGCTCAGCTTAAAAACTTTGAGGTTGAGATATCTGAATTATTCCTTATGTATTATATTCTGAACACTCTCCCACAACAGTATGCACCTTTCAAGATCTCTTATAACACACATAAGAATAAATGGTCAATTAATGAACTCATGATCATGTGTGTTCAAGAGGAAGAAAGACTGATTATGGAATTGGGAGAAAGTGCTCATTTGGCAACACAAGGAAAGAATAAGGGCTATGGCAAGCATAAGGGAAAATGTAAAATACCTCCCAAGCTGACATTAAGAAAGAATCCAAGTGTTTCTTCTGTAAACAGAAGGGGCATATAAGGAAGGATTGTGTCAAATTTAAGGTCTGGCTCAAGAAGAAAGGTAATCCAATCTCTTGTGTTTGTTATGAATCTAATATGACTGATGTAAGTCACAACACTTGGTGGATTGATTCTGGATCTACAATCTATATTTCGAATTCCTTGCAGGGTTTTCAAAACCATAGGAAGCTAGTGGGAAGTGAACAAAGCATCTATTCAGGAAACAAGATGCGTTCGCATGTGGAAGCTATTGGGACATATAGACTAGTTCTCAATAGTGGTTTTGTTTTAGATTTGGAAAAGACATTTTATGTTCCTAGTTTTTCTAAAAACTTAATTTCAGTTTCAAGACTTGTACCTTTGGGATACTCTTTTAACTTTTCAGATTCAAACTTCTACTTATCATTTAAATCTGAAATTGTCGGGAGTGGTACTTTGTCTGATGATCTTTTTCTAATTAATTTACAAAACAATGCCTATTATGATGTGATGCATGTTCATGATAAAGCTGGTATGAAACGATGTGTTGTGAAAGAACATTCATCTATGTTGTGGCACCGGAGATTGGGACATATCTCCACGAAAAGAATTAAGCGATTAGTAAATGATGGAGTACTCGGTACTTTAGATTTTACTGATTGTGATACTTGTGTGGACTGCATAAAGGGAAAGCAAACTAATAAAGCAAAGAAAGGTGCCAAGAGGAGTACAAAAATATTATAAATCATACACACGGATATTTGTAGTCCGGATATGGACTCATGTGGTCAGAAATACTTCATCTCCTTTATAGATGATTATTCACGTTATATGTATCTCTACTTGATTCATAATAAATATGAAGCATTAGATGCCTTTAAGGTATTTAAGGCGGAAGTAGAGAAACAATGCAATAAACAAATTAAGATCGTGAGATCAGATAGAGGTGGAGAATTCTATGGTAAATACACTGAAGATGGACAAGCACCTGGTCAATTTGCAAGATTTCTTCAAGAGCATGGGATAGTTGCCCAATATACTATGCTTGGTTCTCCGGACCAAAATGGCGTAGTGAAAAGAAGAAATCGGACCTTATTAGACATGGTGCGTAGTATGCTTAGCGGCTCCAAGCTTCCTAAATTCTTATGGACTGAAGCACTTAAGACGGCAGTGTACATATTAAACCGAGTCCTGACCAAGGCTGTCCCAAAGATACCTTTTGAGTTATTTAAGGGTTGGAAATCGAGTTTACATCATGTGCACGTTTGGGGATGCCCGTCTGAAGTGAGAATTTATAATCCACAAGAAAATAAGTTTGACCCAAGGACCATAAGTGGGTATTTCATTGGATATGCCAAAAGGTCTAAGGGATACATGTTTTATTGTCCATCTCATACCACTAGGATTGTGGAATCAAGAAATGCTAAATTTCTTGAAAATGACTTGATCAGTGGGAGCGATCGACCGAGAGATCTTATTCCTAAGGAAGATCATTTAGACACTCAACCTTCCACCTCAAGTTTAAGGTTGGTTGTTGCTCATAATGCCCCTTCAGTTCAGCCGGCTATTGAATAACCAATCGTTGGAGTTCCACAATCTGCTAATATTGATCTAGTGGATCCAATTGTTCAGTAATTACCAGAAACTGTTGAACAACCAGTTGAGAAACATGCTCCTCAAGAGAATGTTGATCCAACATTGAGAAGATCTGCTAGAATAAGGAAATCGGCTATTCCTAGTGATTATATTGTGTATTTACAAGAGTCTGACTACAATATTGGAGCTAAGAATGATCCCGAAACGTTTTCACAAGCCATGGATAGTGATAAATCCAATTTGTGGTACAATGCCATGAAGTAAGAGATGAGTTCTATGGCATCTAACAAAGTTTGGGATTTGGTTCAGTTACCTGATGGTGCGAAGGCCATTGGTTGTAAATAGGTCTTCAAAACTAAGAATGATTCATTGGGTAACATTGAAAGATATAAAGCTAGACTTGTTACCAAAGGATTCACTCAAAATGAATGAATCGATTACACGAAGACTTTTTCTCCTATATCTAAGAAAGATTCTCTTCATATTGTTTTGACATTGATTGCCCATTTTGATATGGAATTAAATCAGATGGATGTGAAAACAGCATTCCTCAATGGAGAACTAGAGGAGGAGGTTTATATGAAACAACCTGAAGGATTCTCCTCTAGTAAATGTGAGCATTTGGTGTGCAAGCTTAAGAAATCTATATATGGCTTGAAACAAGCATCCCGTCAATGGTACTTAAGGTTTCATGATGTCATCTCTTCATTTGGTTTTGTGGAGAATGTCATGGATCAATGTATATACCAAAAGGTTAGTGGGAGCAAAATTTGTTTCCTTGTGCTGTATGTGGATGATATACTACTTGCAACCAATGATAAGGGGTTGCTACATGAGGTGAAACAATTCCTCTCTAGGAGTTTTGACATTAAGGATATGGGTGAGGCATCTTATGTCATTGGCATTAAGATCCATAGAGATAGACCTCGAGGAATTTTAGGACTATCTCAAGAAACCTATATCAATAAGGTCCTAGAGAGATTTCGGATGAAAGATTGTTCACCAAGTATAGCACCCATTGTGAAGGGTGACAGGTTCAATTTGAACCAATGCCCGAAGAATGATCTAGAAAGGGAACAAATGTACAACATTCCATATGCTTCTGCTGTTGGAAGCTTGATGTATGCTCAGGTTTGCACTCGACCTGACATCGCTTTTGCTATGGGAATGTTGGGAAGATATCAGAGTAATCTAGGTTTAGACCACTAGAGAGCTGCAAAGAAAGTGTTGAGATACCTTTAAGGTACCAAAGATTATATGCTTATGTATAGACGGACTAACAACCTGGAAGTGGTCGGTTATTCGGATGCGGACTTCGCGGGTTGCGTTGATTCACGAAAATCAACATCTGGAAACATTTTCATGTTAGCTGGCGGAGCCGTGTCATGGAGAAGTGCCAAACAGACTTTGACTGCTACTTCCACTATGGAGGCTGAGTTCGTTTCTTGTTTTAAGGCTACTTCGCATGGTGTATGGTTGAAGAGTTTCATTGCTGGGCTTAGAATTGTTGATTCTATTTCTAGACCATTAAGAATATATTGTGATAATTCAGCTGCAGTTTTTATGGCTAAAAATGCCAAAAGTGGCAGTCGAAGTAAGCATATCGACATTAAGTATTTAGCCATAAGGGAACGTGTTAAGGAGAATAAAGTGGTCATTGAACATGTTAGCACTGAATTGATGATAGCTGATCCTTTAACTAAAGGCTTGTCACCAATGAAGTATAAGGATCATGTAACTAGTATGGGAATAGGTCCCATCATGTAATTTGTCGTCATATGAACGATTTTTTTTTACGAAACTCTTATTCAGTTGTAATGTTGATTCTCAAATTTTGTGTACACATTTTGTTGTTTATGAGAATAACATTTATCCTTGGTTCTGGAATAAACATGGGGTTTATTCATTAAGATTTGTTGTCACATATAGGCTGACATTAAAGAAATAAGGTGCATTGTGATACATGAAAGATATTACTTACTCTTAGAGGACACATTGCCATGATCCATGTGTTTTGTTTCTTTTCTTTAAGCATAAAGTTTTCTTGGAATTAGTTGAATGATCCGTATGATGAAAATGATGGGATTAAGTGGGAGAATGTTATTTATTTTTTGTGATCCCACATTTTGTCTTAAAGTTGCGACTGTTCAACATGAAGTTTTCCACGTTTCGTACCCTTTCGTGACAGCCGCCCATTGGTTACCGTTTTGATGGAAGATGGTATATAAATAGGAACATATGTTCATTTCTGAGGAGTGATCACAAGGTCTAACACAAAATTCTCACATTTAGAATACACCATCAGTACGTGAGAAAATTTGGTTAGTAGAGTGTGCCTATTATTTCCCTTGATTTTTCAGGACATTCGACGAACGTGAATACGAACAATGGCTGGAGGTTTGTCTTCAATTAATCCTGGTTTCCGCATATAAATTATTTTGTCTTACAGATAATTGTTATTTATAATGTGATCCCACATTTTTTACGGATGTGGTTTTTAAAACAAGACCCAGCATTTGATATTGACCCACATTTTCTCTTTTGAGTGATAGTTATTCCACCACATAGTTTTTCAAGTTTGTACCTTTTTTATTATAACTGCCCATTGGAAATTGCCTTGATGGAAGACAATTTGTAATAGATGATTGACCATTTTCATTAGGGCATGAAGGCAGTTTATTAAAGGCGGTCGATCATTTTCATGAGGCATGACAAGCTCTAAACAAAACCCTCTCTTTCGGAATTACACCATCAATACCTAGGCTTCTCACATATTGTAGACATTGACCTAGTCCAGGTGGTCACTCCAAGTACCACTCATCGACTGACCTCCCCGCTACCGAACGCCCAAAGTAGTGAAGGGATTGAAGTATTTTTTTTAAAAGCAAAAATAATAATTTTTCTAATTAATTTTTTAATTTTTTAATATTTTAATTTTGTTAAAAATATTTTTAAAATATTTTTTTAATCCAAAAATAGGGGTCTGGATTGGGCTATTGAGCCCAGCTTGAATATGAGCTCAGTCTGGTCCACGAGCTGGGTTCGTGAAAACAAAAGCTTAAAGAATGCAATGGGCTCACCGGAATCAAGCCCAATTCAGCCACAACAAAACCAAGTCCATCGGAAAATTATCAAAAAAAACCCTAAATCTATTACACTTTTGTCAATTTAATTATAAATCTTTTAATTTTATCAATTAAGTCCAAAACTTTTTATTTCTTGTCAATTGAGTCTATTCATTTAATTTTGGCTAGAAAATATTGACATGGAAGTCGGTAGTACCACGTAGGAACGCTGGTGCTAACGTTGACAAATTTTAATAATATTTTAATATTTTTTGAATTTTTATTATTTAATTATTTTCTCTCTCTTTACTTTTTGTTTTTTTCTTTTCCTTTTGCCGATGACCATGAGATAGCTAGTATAAGCACCTAGAGGGGGTGAATAGGTGCACAAACAATTTATCGAGATATGGAAGCGATTCTTGGCAAACGATAGAAAGGAAATTCTCTCTTAATTAACAAAATGAAATACGATCAAGGTAAAGAGAGTAACGAAGAGAAAATTGAACATAGGGTTTATAGTGGTTCGGCTTATTCCAAGCCTACGTCCACTCTTCCGCATTGACAGCCCATCGGCTGGATTTCACTATGAACAAAAGAGAAGTTACAACACAGCTTTGCCTTGATTCCACAGTGTAGATGTTCTACCACACCTCCTCAAGGTTTCTCACAAATATAGACTCTCTTTTGTATACAAGTATTCGCTCAAAGGAATTGTCTAAACAACAAGGGGCTTCAGACTTTGAAATTCTTCTATCGCACACACCTCAACAACTTAGAACGTCTTCCTTATATACTCCTTTATGCCATCATACCCGTTGGCACTTACCAAAGGAATTCCTCCAATCTACCCATTGGACGGAATCAATTAGGAAGATTATCCGAGCTATTAAAGGAACGTGTCGATAGCCCATCAATCCTGTTCGCCCGTATAATCAGGATCTAGGTTTCCATAAGTAGAACCTTCCAATAATATTTAGGCAATCACTGGATCTTCAATCATCGAGTCAATCTTCGATCAATCAAAGGATTCCGTTATGTCTTTTCCAGCCACGAGATCTTCTCCGTTGATAAGATTAAATCCTTAACGAAACATCCATATCTGGATAGCCTTTCTTCAACGGATTAGAAGCTGTCAATGAGGATAGACTTTGAGTCTCGAGTCTGGCTGTCCGGAGGTCTTCAGACTTTAAATAGCAGAGTCTGCAAGCCTTCAGACTAGACTGATGGAAACGTTTTGTCAGCTTCAAAACATTTCAAGAAGATTTCTCCAACAATCTCCCCCTTTTTGATGGTGACAAAACTTTCCTGCAGATTTGGACAACTTTGACCTGCAAAACATTTCTCAAACACATATGCATATCTTATAGAGATAAATGGCTAAATGAATAACACTAGAATCTGCAACCACAGAAAATAGGTTAGTCTAGTATGCGATAAAGCCATCCATAAGATATCAATAGTAGTTAATAGAAGCAGTCAAGTCTAAGTCTAGTTCAGTTCTCATCCAGACACAAAACAAAGTCAAACAGAGTTCAAACAATCCAACAAAATCCAACAAATAGTCCAACAAACCACACGATTAAAAGTTTAACGATTGAAAGTTTGTTCAAATCTTGCATCTCTCCCCCTTTTTGTCAGCATTAAAAAGGTTGAGATGAAAATGGAATGAAGTCAAGATTGCTTGGGAACGCGGACAAGCTAAAAATCTCCCATAGACTGAACGATGCCTTCCAGCCTTTTCAAGTCTACCTTCAGTTGTGCAATCTCCTAACCCTTGGCATTGGCCTGAATCTGAACAGAGAGGGCTTGGATCTGATCATTTAATGAACATGAAGAAACTTGACCCGCATTCTGCAAGTTTTGAACCTCGCATCCCAAGGCATAAATTTGACCTCGCATCTCCAAGAGAATATCCATGATTCTGCGAAAATCTGCTGCATTATCGGTCGAGTACTTGCTTCGGCTCGATCGATGGAGTAAATGCGGACGATGGTAGATCAGCATAATCTCGCGAGGTTTGGCGATGAAACTTCATGACCTTCTTCTGGAAATTGAGAGGCAAAAACATCCTCTGGGTCTGCAGGTGAGCGACTGACTCCTTCACTTGCATCAGGATATGAAGACTTCCCTCATTTCTCTTGATCTCCCCCTGTTTCCATGCCTACAGGTGGAGAAGAGTGTTCCTCAGGTTCTCCTTCTTCTCTTCTTTCTTCTTCAGGTCTTTCCTCCTCTGCTTCTTTTTCAGCTTCTCTTTCTTCTTCTTCCTTCTCCTTTGCTTCTTTCGTCATTTGTTCCGATTCTTTCTCTGGAACAGGATGACTTAAATTCTTCAAAGCCATTGCAGAGATGGTGATATCTTCCTCATCATCTTCATCCTCAACGAGGAGAGCTATTCTTCTTTTGGATGGAGCAACCATGGGCTCCTTCCCTTTTCTTTTAGCTGCAGAAGAGATTTGATAAGTTTTGGCAGGAGTCTTCTCCTTGAATTTCTCCAACTCCTTGCTCAGTTCCTTCAGACGCATTTTGGTCACCATTTTCAGTCCTACCACCATATGATCGCATGATCGAACACAAAAGATTTGCAGAGGCTGAATATTCAGATGTTTGAATAACTTCGTAACAAGGCTTGGGTAAGGGAGTTGACCTCTGTCCTTCATCATTGCTCTATACATGTGAAACATAATAGTGTGAGGGAGAGAAAACATTTTCCCAGTGAGGATGGCATACATCAGCTTTGCCTCTGAACTTGAAACATCAGTCTTAGAAGTTGATTTCGGTCGAAGGCAATTGATCACAATCTTGTGAAGCAAGATGTTGAATGCACTCATCCTTAAGTAGGTGATCTTCTCCTCTGTTCTCCCCCGTCCTTCACCGGTTCCGGTGTGGCCCGAGCAATGGAAACTTTGATCGGTTGATATCTTTCTCTTTCAACTCCTAACACATCTGCCGGCATATCCATATCCACAACATAGTCTTGATCTTTGACGCTGAAAGAGAATCTATTCACATCCAAAAAACTAAGATTTGAATAGAAATATGCAGTTAATTCAGCATAGGCCTCTGTAGTGTCAGAGCATAACTTTTTAAGTTGAAGAAAACTGAACTTTTTCCTCAAGTTCACATTCACAGCATCCAGAAAATCAAAATCCACACTCCTAGGGTTTATTACCCCACGCTTCAGCAATTTTGAGTACAGATCCTTTTGTTCCTTCGATCTGAACAAATCTCCCATTTTTCCTTGATTTTCAACCGCAACACCCATTTTCGGTTGAAATTGGCTGTACAATTTGTCATCATCATTCCCATCTACAAGATTCGGCCCCCAGTCACGAGGATCACTTGGGATATTCGCAAGGGTTTCCTCGGCCACCCCTTTACGAGCAATTCCCAAACTTTCCATTTTTCGCAAAAAGATATATTCGTTCCCATAACCTTTGTCTTTAAGAAAATCATCAACATAGTTCAAAGGAGTACGAGTTCCTTTTAAGGCACGATATAGCTTGTAAATATAAGCGGGCTTTTGAACTCTTACAGGGTCTGCATCCTCGATGATTTCTTCCTCTTATTGATGATCAACGCCTTGAGGACTAGATGGAGGAGAATGACGCTGCTGAGAATGTTATGGGCTCGGTTGCTGTTCTGAGACACTTCTTCTTCAGATAAGATCGAAGTGCGTAGGCCCCTCACTCATTCGCCGTGGTCCCCTGCTTGCGATTCTCGAAGACTTTCTTGAAGATGACATCTTTCTCAATTTTTGGAAGATTCCTAGCTTGACTTTCCCAAGAAAGATGACAACTTTTTGAAGATTAAACAAAGAAGATAAACGAGAATGGAGGATCGATGCTTTCTAGGGTTTTTTAGAGTAAAGTGAAGATGAATCAACAGTGCATGATCGGTTAAAAAGAGAGATAAACGAACCGTCACAAAGGAAATAAAAAGATGCCTTTTCAAAATAACTGTCTTTTTCCGCAAAAATAGCCATTTCAAAAATAACTTCCTTTTTGAAAATGAAACGATGCAATAATTACGTCGATTAAATATAGCAACAATTTAAACACAGTCTGACGATCGTACCTCTTCAAGATAAGATTAGAGATAGAAAGACTTACAGTCTAACGGTCGTACCAAGACTATCTTACAAATAAAGTCTTGTATGTCTGAGTCTAAAAGTCTTTAGACTTTGATTTCCTCATACCTCAAAATGTTGAGTCTGGAACGGATAGATTCAAATTGATTTTTCTCCAAAGGTTTTGTGAATATATCCGCCAGTTGGTTCTTTGAGTCAACAAATTGAATTGAAGCATCTCCATTTTGAACATGGTCTCTAATAAAGTGATGTCGAATCTCTATATGCTTTGCTCTTGAGTGGAGAATTGGATTTTTGGTGAGGTTGATTCCGCTGGTGTTGTCGCAATTAATCTCCGTGCATGAATCTTTAATTCCAAAGTCTCTCAGCTGTTGTTTTATCCACAAAATTTGCAAACAACAACTTCCGAGAGCTATATACTCTGCTTCTGCTGTAGAGAGAGCTATTGTACTTTGCTTTCTTGAAAACCAAGACACTGTCCTACCTCCAAGTAGTTGACAGGTACCCGAGGTGCTCTTTCTATCGACTCTGCATCCAGCAAGGTCTGCGTCTGAATATCCAAGAAGAGTAAAGTCTCCCATTTTTGGATACCAGAGACCAAAGCTTGAAGTTGATGAAACATATTTAATAATACGCTTCGCAGCATTCAAATGAGATTCTTTTAGGTCGATTGAAATCTGGCACAAATGCAAACACTAAACAAAATGTCGGTCTAGAAGTAGTAAGATAAAGAAGAGATCGATGATACTCTGTACAGCTTTTGATCGACTTTCTTTCCTTCTTCATCTTTGTCTATCTTCAAGGAACTTGACATTGGTATGTCAGCCTTTTTGCAATTGTCCGGACCGAACTTTTGACAAGATCATTTGCATACTTTTCTTGATGAATGAAAGTTCCTTCCTCCAATTGTTTTATTTGAAGTCCAAGAAAGAAGGTTAACTCACCCATCATGCTCATTTCAAATTCATCCCGCATAGTCTTAGAAAATTTCTTGCACAGAGACTTTCATTAGAGGATCCAAAGATAATATCATCAACATATATTTGAACAAGCAGAAAACTTTTACTTTCTCTTTTAATAAAAAGAGTAGTGTCTACTTTACCTTTAACAAATCCATTTCGAATTAAAAACTTACTTAATCTGTCGTACCAAGTTCGAGGTGCTTGCTTTAAGCCATATAAGGCATTTTTGAGTCTGAATACTGAGTCTGGTTTCCTTGGGTCTTCAAACCCTGGTGGTTGTTTCACATAGACTTCCTCATGAATGAATCCATTTAGGAAAGCATTTTTGACGTCCATTTGAAATAACCTGAAATTTTTATGACAAGCAAATGCAAGTAATAAACGAATTGCTTCTAACCTTGCTACCGGTGCATAAGTCTCGTCATAGTCGATCCCTTCTTCTTGTGTGTATCCCTTGGCCACGAGTCTTGCTTTGTTTCTTACGACTTTACCTTTCTCGTCCATCTTGTTTCTGAAAACCCATTTAGCTCCAACAACTGATTTACCTTTCGATTTTGGAGTTAATTCCCAGACATCATTAATTTTGAATTATCTGAGTTCTTCTTGTATAGCTTCAATCCAGCTTTCATCAGATAAAGCTTCTTCTATGCTCTTGGGTTCTATTTCAGAAATAAGAGCCACGGCACTAGACTCTTCTCGCCTTTTGGATCTGGTGCGAATTCCTTCATTGATGTCGCCGATAATAAGATCTTTGGGATGACTAGACTTATGTTTCCAGTTGCTGGTTAATTTATCAAATTGATGATCACTTCCTTCACTTGAATCTTCAACAGTCACTTGTTGCTAATCCTTCAAAGTCTGAGCTGCTTCTTGAGATTTAGACTTTGTTGAGTCTGGAGCAGGTTCAGTCTCTTCAGGATGAGTCTGAATGGATTCATTTTGAATAGAATCTTGGAATTTGACATTCATTGATTCTTCCACAGTTTGAGTCTTCTTGTTGTAGACTCTGTACGCTTTGCTTGTGGTTGAATATCCAAGGAAGATGCCTTCATCTGACTTTTCTTCAAACTTACCAACTCGATCATTTGCATTTTTCAATATGAAACATTTGCATCCGAACACATGAAAATATGAAACAATTGGCTTCTTTTCTTTGAATAGTTCATAGGGGGTTTTTTCTAGAATAGGCCTTAGAAAAACTCTATTGATAATATAACATGATGTTGAAACTGCTTCAGCCCAAAAATGTAAAGAAATATTGCTTTCAATTAAAAGAGTTCTAGCCATTTCTTGAAGAGATCTATTCTTCCTTTCCACGACTCCGTTTTGCTCTGAAGTATGTGGAGAGGAGAACAAATGTTGAAAACCAGATTCATCACAAAATTTTGCAAAGTCTTGATTTTCAAATTCACCTCTATGGTCTGTTTTTATACTTGAAATGACATACCCATTTTCATTTTGAACCTTCTTAGCAAATTTTTCAAAGTAAGAGAAAGTTTCAAACTTACTTGCTAAGAAATATACCCAAGTAAATCGTGAGTAATCATCCACAATTACTAGGCAGTATTTCTTACCTCCAATGCTTTGCGTTCTTGTTGGTTCGAAGAGATCCATATGCAAGAGCTGCAGTACACGACTAGTGAAAACTTGATTTATTGGCTTAAAGGAATTTCTTACCTGTTTTCCCAATATACATGGTGTACATAGATCAGACTTTTGGTAAGATAAATTGGGTAGACCACGAACAAGCTTCTTTGCTGAGATTTTGGTTATCTGCTTCATGTTGATATGCCCAAGCTTTTTGTGCCATAAGTTCGCTTCGTCTTGGATTGAGATTAGACATTGCGATTCATCTGGTTTCACGTCCAAGAGGTAGATATTTCCATGTCTTCGACCCATGAATGACTGAGTAGAGTCTTTACTGGTTCTTGAACAAATACCCTCTTAAAAGTTGATTCTAAAACCGGCATCACAAAGCTGACTGACACTGAGCAGATTGTAATTGAGCCCTTCAACTAAAGAAACATTGCTTATTGTGAGGTTCTCAATCTTTACAGTTCCAAATCCCACTATTTTTCCTTTGTTGTTTCCTCCAAATGAGACTTTTCCACCATTCACTTGAACGAGCTTTATGAAGTAATTTGAATCTCCTGCCATGTGTCTCGAGCATCCACTATCCAGATACCATTTCACTTTTTTTCTTGATAGTGACCTGCATTCCAAAAGAAACTCAAGCTTTCTTTGGTACCCATATTTTCTTGGGTCCTTTTGAGTTAGTCTAATATGCGGTTTTTGCCCGGACTTTATTGACAGGTCTCCAAACCATAGGACATTCTTTCTCAAAATGATCTGCACTATTGCATTTTGAACATTTAAGAGCATTGCGACCTACTGGTTTTACAAAGTTCATTTCAAAATGATTTTTGTAGGCATCTCTTGTGGGTCTTTGCTTAATACTTTCTTTTACTTTAAGAAAATCGATTAAAGGAATAGTTTCAGCATTCATTCCCAAGCCAGATTTATTGAAATAAGGTCTTTGAACAGAAAGTATTTTCTCCAGTTTTCAGAACCTAGAGAAGATCTTTTGGAAATATTTGAAATATCATTTTTTAAGAATGCATTTTCTTTTAAAAGATTATTTTCACTTTCTTTGAGAGAAGAAACATTCTGGTCTAAGCATTTCACTTTTTCCTCCAAAGCATTCTCTTGTTGTTTTAAAGCAGAATTTTCTTTTTGAGTTCGGAAATTCTTTTAAGAGAAGTCTTAAGACTAAAACATAATTCATCAATGTATTTTGAAACTTTAATAGGGATTTTGAAGTTACTTACCTCGAATTCACTTTCGAATCGAATCGGTCTCGGAGTTTGATTCGAATCGATTGTGCCATTAGACATATGTTGGCATAATCATCATCACTATCTTCGCACTCGTATCACTCCGGGTTTCAACTTTGAGAGCTTTTCGATATCTTTCAGTTTTTCTTTCTTCTTCCTTAGAAGAGGACAGTTGGGTCGATGTGTCCCTTTTTCTTACATTCAAAGCAGACTACATCTTTGTTTGATTCTTCATCTTCAGCAGACTTGGTTTGTTGCTTTTGAAAACTTTGTTTCTTTGCATTGAATCTTCTTCCTTTTCTGTTCAGCTTTCTGAATCTTCTTATCATAAGAGCAAGTTCTTCATCATCCATGTCGTCTTCAGAATCTGTTACATCAGAATCATCATTAGATTTTAACGCAATAGATTTCTTACCTTTAGGGTCTTCGTCTTCATTGATTCGTTCCACTTCATAAGACTGAAGAGTCCCAAACAACTCATCGACAGACAGTGGCATGATTCTTTGGGTCTCTCTGATTGAAGTTTTTATGTGATTCCAATCCTTGGAGAGTCCACGCAGTAGTTTGTTCACTTTCATGGGATCAGAAATTAGTTGACCTTGATTTTCAAGACCATTCACGATATCTGTAAAACGACTAAACATGTCAGTTATAGATTCTCCTGATTTCATTCTGAAGGCTTCGTATTGACCTAGAAGAATGTTGATTCTTGTCTCTTTCACTCGATCGGTTCCTTCATAGGTAATATGTAATCTATCCCAGACTTCTTTGGCTGTATCACAAGAAGATATTCTGTTATATTCAGTAGGTGATAAAGCACAATATAAAGAATAAATTGTTTTTGCATCAAGAGCTTGTCTCTTGATTATCTCTTCCTAAGTCATTTCGCTAGACTCAACAGTGTCTTTTTCTCTTTCTGAGACAGGAGCAGCTTTGGGAACGATTCCTTTTTCTACAACGTCCCATTCCAGAGGATCCTTTGATCTTAAGAACGCCTTCATCTTGTTTTTCCATATGTTGTAGTCCTTTCCATCAAAATAAGGCAGTCTGGTGTTGCTTTGCCCTTCTACCAGCCCTAGAGCCAACATACTAGCCATGGATCTTTAACTCTGAAGTAAAACACTTCAAACAAAGTGAGTACACGAGCTCTGATACCAATTGAGATAGCTAGTATAAGCACCTAGAGGGGGGTGAATAGGTGCACAAACAATTTATCGAGATATGGAAGCGATTCTTGGCAAACGATAGAAAGGAAATTCTCTCTTAATTAAAAAAATGAAATACGATCAAGGTAAAGAGAGTAAGGAAGAGAAAATTGAACACAGGGTTTATAGTGGTTCGGCTTATTCCAAGCCTACGTCCACTCTTCCGCACTGACAGCCCACCGACTGGATTTCACTATGAACAAAAGAGAAGTTACAGCACAGCTTTGCCTTAATTCCACAGTGTAGATGTTCTACCACATCTCCTCAAGGTTTCTCACAAATATAGACTCTCTTTTGTATACAAGTATTCGCTCAAAGGAATTGTCTAAACAACAAGGAGCTTCAGACTTTGAAATTCTTTTATCGCGCACACCTCAACAACTTAGATAGTCTTCCTTATATACTCCTTTATGCCATCATACCCGTTGGCACTTACCAAAGGAATTCCTCAAATCTACCCGTTGGACGGAATCAATTAAGAAGATTATCCGAGCTATTAAAGGAACGTGTCGATAGCCCATCAATCCTGTTCGCCCATACAATCAGGATCTAGGTTTCCATAAGTAGAACCTTCCAATAATATTTAGGCAATCACTGGATCTTCAATCATCGAGTCAATCTTCGATCAATCAAAGGATTCCGTTATGTCTTTTCCAGCCACGAGATCTTCTCCAGTTGATAAGATTAAATCCTTAACGAAACATCCAGTTCTGGATAACCTTTCTTCAACGGATTAGAGACTGTCAATGAGGATAGATTTTGAGTCTTGAGTCTGGCTGTCCGGAGGTCTTCAGACTTTAAATAGCAGAGTCTGCTAGCCTTCAGACTAGACTGATGGAAACGTTTTGTCAGCTTCAAAACACTTCAAGAAGATTTCTCCAACAGACCAACCCCTTTCCGCAACCAACCTCACCCTCCACATGTGAGGCTAGGCCAAGCAATGGCGAGCCTCGACAAGGGGAGCCCTTACCCAGGTGCGACTCGGCAAGGGTTGGCCTCGCCCAAGACAAATCTGGTAAGGGGAGCCCTCTCGCTGGAGCTCGCCCTCGCCCAAGCGAGTGTCGGCCTTGCCCAGGCCAAATCTGGCAGGCCCGGCCCTCACCTAAGCTAGAGTGGTCTTGCCTGGCATCACTGTCACTCGACTAATGCCCAATGAGGTCGCCCTAGCCTGGGCGAGGACCAACCTCGTCAATTTGGCTTGGGCGAGGTCGACCCTCACTGAGCTATGTTTGGGCAATGGCTCCCCTCGCCTACGGCTTGCCGTCGCCCTAGCCTGGGCGAGGACCGACCAATGGCTAGCCATGGCTAGTGGCTAACCATCGCTTGTGGACGGTGGCCGGCCACTAGCAAAAGAAAAAGAAAAAAAGCAAAAAAGAAAAACGAAAAAGAGAGAAAAATAGAAAAATAAATTAGAAAAATAAAAATTCAAAAATATTAAAATATTATTAATATTGTCCACCTCAATGGCAATAGTCCTACGTGGCACTATCAGTGTCCACGTTAGCATTTTCTAGCCAAAATTGGCTTGATTGAATCAATTGGCAAAAAATGAAAAGATTTAGGGCTTAATTGATAAAATTAAAAAGCTTTTGAATAAATTGACAAAACATAATAGGTTTATGACTTTTCTGATAATTTTCTCCCAAGTCCATGCCCACTTCAGTTAATTCAAACCTAGCCCAAACAAGATTAAATCCAAACCTATTTAATGAACGAGATCCAACTCACCAAACTGCAACTAAGGCCCCAACACTTAGGCCTAAAAGTACTCCAGCCCACACTCAAAATGACCCACGTCATCACAGTTTCTACTATTGATCGGGATGAAGTCCTTCTTCGCGTCGTCTTCTTCACAACGTCCCCGAGAGACGTCCTTCACCCGAAGCTCCTACGTCTTTTTTTTCTTTTTTTCTTTTTGATGGATTTTTCCTTTTGATAGGCCTGAGTTGGCCCGTCCGCCCATGTTGGGTCCAAAAAGGCCCGGCCCGTGAGTTGAGGGCCCATGCAGGAAATTATTATAGATTAAAGGAAAAAAAAAATTAAGAGCGGCAGTTAATCTGAGATCGAAGGGTTACGTATTCTAAAAAGAAAAGAGAGATTACGCTCTCTCTCTCTCTCTCGGACGCACGTCCTCTCTCAGAAGTCATGTCCTCTCACCCCGCTTTCTCCCGAAGAACAGTACAGAAGAATCCTCTGAAGAACGGCATTGATTATTCCTCTTTGATTCGCAACACTGGGGTTTAGTCTATGGAAACAAAGATACGTTCGTTTATGTGATGTGCCTTAGGATCACAAAGATTCATGAATTTATTGGATGCGCTTCGCTACGTTTGTGTTCGATTCTGTATCGAATTACTATTCTGGGGATCTGTTTCCCGAATCTCAAACCAACATTGGTATCATAGCCTCTTAATCGTGTTTCCCAATTATTGTTTACGTTTGTAAACAATTTTTGATTGATTGTTTTTTGTTAAACGTCATTGTTAATCGTTTTAGAGACGGATAATCTCGGCGCTATACTGTTCCCCCTATTTTTGGTTTTTCCGTAGATCGAATTGCTATTCTGATTGCTTAGGGTTGAAGTGCTCAGCGATATGAGAATTTCGAGTGGTCGCTCGTCGTCGGACGCCACCAGACGCACCGCCACGCGTAGGCAAAAAGTTCGGCTCCGTCGGCGCACCGAGACGGTTCCCAGGCGCATGCGACGCACGCACGAGCAGTTTAAACCGCAGGCTTGTGCAACGCACGCGCGCATGGCAACCGCCTGCGTGTGCAAGGCATGTGCCGGCTGATGTCATCGTGACGTCGGCCGGCGGTTGCCCACACACGCGCAGGGCATGTGCCGGCTCGACCGCCCGACCGGTCGACCCGGTTCGACCGGACTCATCGGTCCGACCAGCTCGACCCGATCCGACCCGTTCGACTCGGAGGACCCGTTGACCGACCCGTTGACCTTACCCGGTCATCCGTTGACCGTTGACCGGCATTGACTGGCGTTGATCGTTGACTGCCGTTGACCACCCTTGACCCAAAAAAAAAAAAGGGAAAAAGAATCTGTTTCTTTTTCAATTATGTCTATGTGGGTTATAAGTAATCCATTGTTTATTCTACATTTGTTGCATGAATAATGGAAAATTATGTATTTTCCCTTATGTACATTATGGATTATAAGTGATCCATTTTTAGTTCTGCATTTGTTGCAGGAACTATGATGCGTTATGCACGGATACCTGCATTCCCGAGAACGGACGAAGGAAGAGCAAGACTTAAAAGGCTGATGACAGAGTTAGCTAATTATCGGTGGCATGACGGTGATTTAGTATCACATGTGGTCAGGGTCAATCAGATGATACAGGAAATCATCTGGAATGGTTATCTTATGCCGGATTTTGAGAAGGTGCCGGCCTTGATGAACACTCTTCCACCTGAATAGCAAGCAGTGTTAGATCGCCTATGGGAGGTCAACGTGGTCCCGGGTTATAGGAGGCTAGTAGTAGATTTTGTAAGAGAGTACTATAGGATTAAGTTAACCAAAACTTCAACCCTTAGATTGAGCGCCACGTGGCACAAAGTGAATGCGCTTTGGATGCGACATGAAAGCTCTCCGAAAGTTTTTCCATGATTGGCAAATGTGCCTTTAGATTTCTTAGATATTTTGACTGATAGATTATAAGGGACATTCCCTATTTATTTCTTAGATTAGTTTGAGATGTTTTGAGTGTAAATATCTCTTTATTTGTTGATTTTTTCCTCTGTATTTATTACTTAGTGTAGTGGATAGTTGTATTATGTGAAAGCATTGTTATTCTATTGGATGTCAAATATTATTTGCTTTCTGTTATTGTTGACTGCTGTGGGTAGTTCATAGAAGTTTTTGTAATTTCATAAAATTTATTTTGCATAAGACAATTATATTAATAATAGTTTTAAATTAGGATTTTTGGAAGATGATTGGAAACATAGTGACCTTTTGATTCTGAAACCTTACTTGAAATTGTTCATTAATTTGATGGGTTTGTGCAAAATTGATACATAAATGATAGGCATTAATAATTCGTGCATCTATGTCTGATGTGTTCAGATCGATGGTTTCAGCAACTAAAAACGTAATTGCTGATATGAACGGCAACAATTGTGAAATATTGAATATGAAAATTCAATATGTGCTGGAAAAGCAAGAAGCATTAAAAGCTTTTGACCATGTTATGGAAAATCTTGAAGATGTTGTGCACCACCTTGAGCTAATAGAGGACCGTCTATTAGCATTTGAGCCAAAAATAGATATTTGCAATGCTGGTTCTAGCTCAGAAAGGGCTTTGAGCTCTAAGCGCAAGCATATTGATTCGTTCAATATGTGGGAATGCAAAGGATCAAGTCCTTATTGCAAGAAATCAAGAGTTAACCAACACAAGAGAGGAAAATGTCCTCAAGTGAAGAAAATGTCAAGGGTGAGGTGTTACAATTGTGACAAGAAAGGTCACTATACTCGCAACTGTTGTGAGCCAAAAAAGGTAAACGCCTCTTGTACATTGAGAACTTTGCTTATGTGTCAAGTTCTGTATTATTGGCTGAATCCAATCCTTTGTGGACTGTAAATTCATGAGCGACAGACCATGTAGCGAAATAGAGAATCCTTCATGGAATTCCGATGAGTACCAGCTGGAACTAAGTGGATCTATGTGGGAAATAACTCTAGAGCTGAAGTTAAAGGGATTGACACCTGCCAATTGAACATGCGTGGTGGACACACCTTGTTCCTACATATTGTTCTATATGCTCTGGAGATTCGTCGAAATTTAGTGTATGTTTTAGTGTTGGTCAAGCTTGGTTTTAATATGAACTTTCATAATAGAGGTGTAGATTTGTAGTTGGATACAAACTACTATGATTATGGTCATTTTCTAGATGGTTTTATTGTACTAAATGTTGACTATGGTGATGTCAATATTAGTTATTCCATTTTTCACGTCTTCCACTTCATATGATAATGATGTGAATATGTGGCATGCTAGACTTGGTCATATTGGCCAACAATGTATGAATAGACTAGCCAAAGAGGGCTTATTGGGCAACATTGAAAAAGTCGATTTGCCTGTATGTGAGCATTGCCTAGTAGGGAAAATGACAAGGAAACCGTTTGGAAAAAGTAAAATAGTTGAATTTCCTCTGCATTTAATCCATTATGACGGCTGTGGTCCAATGAATGTGAGAGGAAGGCATGTGGCTATTTATTTCATCACTTTTATAGATGATTATACTCGATTCGGATATGTCTATTTGATTTCTCATAAATCTGAAGCATTAAGTTGTTTCAAAAGGTTTATGAACTTGGTAGAAAATCAATTAGACAAGAAAATAAAAGTATTAAGATCCGATCGATGATGAGAATATTTATCTGATGAGTTCAAAAAATTATGTGATGAAAAAGGAATAGAAAGACAGTTGTCTATTCCATATACTCCTCAACGAAATGGTGTTGCGGAGAGAAGAAACAGAACCCTACTGGAAATGGTTAGGTCCATGATGGCGCATGCTAACTTACTTATCACTTTTTTGGAGTGATGCATTGTTAACTGATGCCTATATATTTAACCAGGTGCCTTTCAAATCAGTTACTTCCACTCCATATGAGTTAAGGACAGGTATAAAACCGGACTTAAGTTTTCTTAAGCCATGGGGTTGTGCTGCCTATACTCATGAGTCATCTCACAAGTTTGGGAAATTGGGTCCCAGAGGAAAGAAGAGTATTTTCATAAGATACTTCGAACACTCGAAAGGGTATGTGTTCATAGGTGAGCAGGAAAGTGGAAGTATAACTGAATTTGAATCACGGGATGTCACATTCTTAGAGGATGAATTTCCTAAGAATGGCGAAATATGAGAAGATTACTCCCTATTTGAAACCTTGGATCAAGATAATGATATTAGTGTAGTTCGTCCAAGTGGGAGTAATATGAGAAATGATGAATTGAATTCCACTCATTCTCAATTACAACCACATGATGAGATGACATCATCATTATCTAATTCTAGTGGGAGCATAATGGGGAATGATGTGCAAAGTGTACAATCTCCCATACGGCGAACAAGTCGCCAAAGTATTCCCCGTCGACGTTTTGACATTGAAGGGGAAACTTTTATAGTTGCTCCACAATATGAGGATGAGCCAAAAAATATTAATGAGGCTATAAATTGCCCTAGTAAGGAAAAATGGATTCATGCAATGGAAGAGGAAATGGAGTCAATGAAGTCAAACCAAGTTTGGGAACTGGTTGATCTTCCAAAAGGACGCAAAACTATTGGAATAAAGTGAGTTCTCAAAATAAAGCGAAAAGCTGATGGCTTGATAGAAAGGCATAAGGCTTGCCTTGTGGCGAATAGGTATAATCAACAGGAAGAAATTGATTATGAAGAAACATTTTCTCCTGTAGTGAGATTTACCTCGATTCGCATTATTCTGGCAATAGTGGCTAGTATGGATCTCGAGTTACATCAAATGGATGTAAAGACTGCTTTTCTCAATGGAGAATTAAAGGAAGAAATATATATATATATATTGAACAATCTGCTGGTTTCATTAAAGAATGCCAAGAAGAAAATGTATGTCAACTTTTGAGATCGATATACGGCCTTAAGCAGTCATCGAGACAATAGTATATACGTTTTCATAATGCCATAATGGCATATGATTTTTACAATGATATATGAGAATCATTGTGTATATATCAAAACATTCAAAGATCAATTTGTGATCATATCATTATATGTTGATGATATACCAATTGCCGGAAGCAATATGGAATTTGTAAATACTATGAAGAGTTGGTTATCTTCCAACTTTGAAATGAAAGATATGGGTGAAGCTGCATACATTTTTGGAGTTAAGATTTCAAGAGATCGTTCTAAAAAGTCGTTATCTCTTTCGTAAGAAACATATATAAATAGGGTTTTTGAACGATTTCGTATGCAAGATTGTAAACTTATTAATACTCTTATTGCAAAAGGTGAAGGATTTAACCATAGACTGTGTCTAAGGACTCCACAAGAAAAGGAACAAATAAAATATGTTCCTTATGCTAGTGTTGTTGGGAGCTTGATGCACGCTATGATGTGTACAAGACCTGACATATGTTTTGCAGTTGGAATGGTGAGAAGATACAAATCCAATCTAGGTTAAGCACATTAGAAAGCCGTTAAGAGAATACTGAGGTATCTAAAGGGAACTGCTGATTATACGCTGAGTTATCAAGAAAATGATCTGTGACTCTAAGGTTATTCTGATGTTGATTATGAAGGAGATTTAAATGAAATGAAATCTACCTCTGGCTTTGTTTTCTTACTAAATAATGGCGCCATATGTTTGAGCAGTAAGAAACAAACGTGTATAGCCTTGTCCACGATGGAAGCTGAGTTCGTGGCATTATCAGCAGCAATACAAGAATGTGTTTGGCTTAAGAGATTTTTTTAGATCATTTAGGTGTTATTGGAAGTGCTGCAGATTCATTATTGGTTAACTGTGATAGCCAAGCAGCAAAAACGTATACTAAAGATCCAAAATATCATGGCAAGACCAAACATATAGATACCAAGTATAACTTTGTCAAAGATATGGTTGCATGAAAGGATGTGAACTAACAGTACATATCTACGCATAGAATGTTAGCAAATCCTATGACAAAGCCAATACCTAGAGATGTGTTTTGTGGTCATGTAAAATCTCTAGGATTGCGTAGAGTTTGATGATTTCCCTGAGTTGTTCACATTTATGAACTAGTGTTTTTCATTATTAATGCCCATGAATCTTTGTTTGATTTTTATGCATCTTAATGCTTAGTGCATTACTTTAAGTTGAGAAAGTATGTCGGACAGATATAAGATTGGCCCACTCACACGAGTAATCGCCTGTATTTACTATGTGATAAATAGAGATGAGATGGTTTTTAAGCTTATTATGTAGGTGATAATCGAGACCTCAAGCTTAAAATATATTTGTCGCCTTAACTGGGTGTTAAGATGAGGACATAATATTTACTATGTCCGAAAGTAAAATAACCCACATATTTTACTTTATCTGTATATGATGCTAGATGTGAGTTCTGATGAATTTTGTGAATGAGTAGATACGTGAACTCAAGTTAGACATTGGGTATGTCTAAACTATCATATGTACGGTATTGAAGGTGTAGACATACGCTCTATGAGAAATGAGTTAATACCGTAATACGTATTTCATACTACGTATGCATAAAACGACTAATAAGAGTGGCAAAAGTTTGATCTCAACTTTTATGTCGTGTGAGACTCTTGAGGAAAAGAGTTCCTCAATTTTAGTGCCCTCATGACTTTTTACTTATTCTCAATATTTCTATTTAGTGTTTGCTATCTTAGGATGTTGCCAATGGTCATGAGTTGATTCGATCTAATGGGACATTTCTAGGAAAGCAAACTGAACTAAAATTGAGAGTTTAAAGGAAAGAGGAATATCGAATTTGGAGAATCACATTATAGTTTTGTATTAACTAGTTAACCAATTATGATTGTCTTTAGGATAACCATAATTGTGAATACAATATATATATCAATGATTAAAAAGAGATCAAGAGAAAGATATAAATGTGATCGATCGATCTAGGGTACTGCATACTAAATCTATTTAGGATGTGATGCCCATTATGAGCTGCTATATATTCCTAACAGATGTATGGCAACGAGCTCTCAAAGTATGTTGGTCGCACAGACTATTCACTAGTATGAATGTTGCAGTGAGGAAAAGAGGATTCTGTTTGGCCCACCATGTCAAGTGGGAGTCTATGATAGTCTATGATGGATTTTTCTCTGATGGGCCTAAGTAGGGCCCGTCCGCCCATGTTGGTTTTGGACCACCATGTGCAAGTGGGAGATGATAGATTTTTCCTTTTGATGGGCCTGAGTCGGCCCGTCCGCCTATGTTGGGTCCAAAAAGGCCTAGCCCGTGAGTTGAGGGCCCATGGAGGAAATTATTATAGATAAAGGAAAAAAAATTAAGAGCGGCGGTTAATCTGAGATCGAAGGGTTACGTATTCTAAAAAGAAAAGAGAGATTATGTTCTCTATCTCGGATGCACGTCTTCTCTCAAAAGTCACGACCTCTCACCCCGCTTTCTCCCGAAGAACGGTACAGAAGAATCCTCTGAAGAACGGCATTGATTATTCCTATTTGATTCGCAACACCGGGGTTTAGTCCGTGGAAACAAAGGTACGTTCGTTTATGTGATGTGCCTTAGGATCGGTGATTCATGAATTTATTGGGTTCGCTTCCACTACGTTTGTGTTCGATTCTGTGTCGAATTACTGTTCTAGGGATCTGTTTCCCGAATCTCAAACCAACACTTTTTTTTTAGACTAACCTCGGCCAAAGCTCAAGCCACTGCCGAGTTACCACCCTCCATCGGGCGGTCACTCTGACTGCCACTGGTCGGCTGACCTCCCTGCCGTCAAACACTTAAAACAATGAAGCCCGCGGCCTCCGAGGACCGCCACGACGGCCAACAAGGACCGACCAGCTCCTAGCCACCCCTACGCACTCATTGACCGGAGTGTCACCATCGTTCCGAAACAAACCATGCCCGAAGAAAAAAACTATGGATCTCGTTTGGACATTTTGTCGAACAGGTAGCATATGCTACGGAAACATGAGATCTTTGGCTCGATCGAAGACCAGAACCCACGACAACAACAGCACACACAGCAGCAGCAAAACGAAGGACGGACGGGGCCGGAGTTCGCGTCAGCTGGATGGCCGCGAGCTCCGGCCCAGCGTGCCCAAAGAAGGCAAAAACGAGGTCGAGGCTTACTAGAGTTTTGGAGCTGGAAAGGAGGCACGGCGGTGGGTTGTAGGCTGTGCGGTGGCCGGTGGTCTCTCCCTCCAACTCTCTTCCCTCACTCGCGCTCTCTGTCTCTCCCCTCTCTCTCCGTTTCTCTCACTCAAACCCTCTCTCGGATCTCTCCCTCAAAACCAACCGCCGGTCTCCTCCCTTTTTCTCTTGCGCCCCCTCTCTCGCTTTTAAGGGCTAGCGACAGATGCGCATGGCTTCCGCCACCGCCAGCTTGCCACGGCCAGCCTGATCCCCGCCCCTAGGATCACGGCTGCTCTGCCTTTGCTTGCGTATGTCTCTCTTGCCGCAAACACGCAGGAATGTCGCGAGGGAGGAAGGAGGAAGAGATAGGTATGTGGGGCAGGCCGGGGAAAGAAAAGAGAAAATGGGGCCGGGCCTGAAACAGAAAGAGGAAGAAAGGAAAAGAAAAAAAGGCCGGGCCGGCCCGGTCTTGTTTTCTTTTCTTTTCTTAATAAAAAAATAATAATGATAATTTTTTTTAAAGTTCTTAATTAATTTTAGATGAACTTTTTAAAATTTTAATACTAGCAATACAAATGCTCCTAATGTTTATATGCCATGTAATTTAATGAAAATTATTGTCGCTAAAAATTAGAAATTAATACCTAATTTTTCTATGCAATTATTGAATGATTAAACATGTCGCCAAGATTTAAGTGTCAATACTCACATGCATGCTCGAAACATATATGTACTAAGGGCCTAGAGAGAAATCTCTTGATGCCAACACAATGGTGGTGATGGTGATTTTGTTGTTGGTTGAAGGCAATCGGCAAAGGTAAGAAGCAGCAGCGATACACAGTGCTGGTAATGGTGTTTTTGTTGTTGGTTGCAAGGCAATCAAAGAAGGTAAGAAGCAGTGGCGCATTGGACGACTTGCAGGACATAGTGGTGGTCATGATGGTGGTTTTGTTGTAGGTTACTTGGAAAGAAGCAAGGCAAGGTCTCGAATGTGCACATGCACGATGAACACAAATGAAATGCTTGACTCTGTCTTAGCTGATCTTGCAACAAATTTCGTATCCGTCTGCTTGGCGTAACCTATAGATGGTGTTTGTGGGCACCCCAATTATTATACAACTAGCCCCTGAATTTTGCCAGTATTCAAGGTTGAAGATTGAAATATCAAATTAGAGGTCTTTGGAGTGATTGCCACATATTAATTAATAATTGTTAAAAATATGTGGATTTCATGAGTTGACGAATCATATGCAACTAAGCTCGATATATGTAAGATAAATAATCATAATGACATATTTAAAATAAAAAATTCAAAATAAAAAGAGAGCAATTGACTGAAATACTATATAGAACTACCACAAAATAGAAGGTTGGATGTGAAAAGGATAATTTATAGATCCAATGTCATCAATTTTGCTTTCGACATCTTGTCTTCAAAAGCCACCTCCCTTTCAACTGACTTACCATGAGAGAGAAGGTTGGATGTAAAAAAGATGGAATCGACAACAGCTAATAAACCTGAATCCATTGCTATATACCACTACTAATTAAGAAAGTATGGTATGACATATCCATCGGATGAGCATTAAGTAGTCAAATTTAATCATAAGTTAGGAAATGCATAAAACCTTGTATTCTTTTTGAGGAACCCATCATGAATCTTTCTATTTCTAAAATATGATTTGTGCGACTAGCCTGGAAGCATGAATAAAAACACACAAAACTAATCGAGTAAGAAATAAATTGCATAAATAAAATTTAAAGACAACAAATTTATGTGGTTCTACTATGTGCCTACTACATGGAGAGAGCTCAATAAGATGACTCCATTATAATTGGTAAAGAAGATATTAGAATCGTTCAATCATACTCACTCGTAAGTGTTTTTCAATTCTAGATAAATCCGAACTTACAAGAATCAATTACAAAAAAAGAATTTTATTACACTGTCACACTCTCGGATGAAAGTTATCAAAGCTCTCGTATCTCACGCAAGTTTTCATATATGTTAAGCATACTCACTGTGCACCCGAGACCAAACTCAACAACAAAAGTATTTATATGCAAAACAACCATAAGCCATTCGCCAATGTCAACGTGGGCTTCATCTTCAATGAAGAAAAGAAGTCTTTTGGGAAATTGGTTTCCTTCTTCCATCGTGGACAATTCTGTTGGCAAGAGTGCAATAATGTGGCATGAGATTATTGTTATTCAATTATAGATCGAATTTAAAAAAAAAAAAAAAATCTGAATCAACTTCAAGCCATGATCAATGAATCTCCACCTTGGTGAGAAGTCCAATTTCATCTCTTCGGTTGTCATTTCTCCCAAACCCCTATGGGCTCCTCACTTGTTGTAGAAGCTAACCAAGTCTGAATATTATTGAAACTTAGTCAATGCTATATGCTTTGTTAGATTATCCGCCATGTGTACTTTTTGAACAAGTGTGGTTCCTTATGACACAATATCACATATAAAATTGTACATTACACTAATGTGTTTCACCCACCAGCGATACATTTGATTTTTGATAAATGTCTTGCACTCTAATTGTTGCTAAAAGTAACAATCTTCTCCTACAACAATTCTAGATGACTGAACAAATCTTTGAGTCAAATAACTTCCTTGATTGTCTCGGTTGACATCATATACTCTACTTCAGTTGCGACCATGTGATTTCTGACTATAACCACGCTGTCCAACAAAATATGAACACATAACTTGTCAACGACCTCAGTCCGTTCAAGTGAGTGGAAAGTCTAAATCCACATAACTTGTTATATTACAATTTAATTTGATAAGTTGCATCTTCTCAATAGGTTAATTAGAACAACTATGATGCATCGCACCTATTAAAACAACCATAAGCCATTCGCCAATGTCAACGTGGGCTTCATCTTCAATGAAGAAAAGAAGTCTTTTCGGAAATTGGTTTCCTTCTTCCATCGTGGACAATTCTGTTGGCAAGAGTGCAATAATGTGGCCTGAGATTATTGTTATTCAATTATAGATCGAATTTAAAAAAAAAAAAAAAAAAATCTGAATCAACTTCAAGCCATGATCAATGAATCTCCACCTTGGTGAGAAGTCCAATTTCATCTCTTCGGTTGTCATTTCTCCCAAACCCCTATGGGCTCCTCACTTGTTGTAGAAGCTAACCAAGTCCGAATATTATTGAAACTTAGTCAATGTCATATGCTTTGTTAGATTATCCGCCATGTGTACTTTTTGAACAAGTGTGGTTCCTTATGACACAATATCACATATTAAATTGTACATTACACTAATGTGTTTCACCCACCCGCAATACATTTGATTTTTTATAAATGTCTTGCACTCTAATTGTTACTAAAAGTAACAATCTTCTCCTACAACAATTCTAGATGACTGAACAAACCTTTGAGTCAAATAACTTCCTCGATTGTCTCGGTTGACATCATATACTCTACTTAAGTTGCGACCATGCGATTTCTGACTATAACCACGCTGTCCAACAAAATATGAACACATAACTTGTCAACGACCTCAGTCCGTTCAAGTGAGAGGAAAGTCTAAATCCACATAACTTGTTATATTACAATTTAATTTGATAAGTTGCATCTTCTCAATAGGTTAATTAGAACAACTATAATGCATCGCGCCTATTAAAAAGATTGCACCTTTTGGAGTAAAATTCTCGTCATTTGTTTCCTTGCACTCTTTCATGCGACTTAAAAATCATTTCACTTCAATTGTCAACCGGCTCAACGGTCTGTATTTTATCAACCTGTTTTGCTCCTCCTTTCTTTTTCGTTCTCCTTCGAAATAAAATCTATAAACAAACACAATGTGAGCACTAATCAATTATACACACACAGAAGCACAAACATACACAACACACAGGGTTAACTATGGCGAAGGAGGCGCAAGCGGTAGTGGCTCAAACAAGAAAAGCACTAACAAAATTCTAAACCTATTATATTAGTACCAATTTAATTCTAAACATTTTAATTATATCAAATTAGTCATAAACCATTTCACATTTCTATAAATTTAGTCTATCTAACCAAATTAGGCCAAAAAATTCTGATGTGGACACTGGTCGTCTCTCTTGGCACATTAGGCCTTGACATGGACATGTCCTTATAATTTTTTTCTGAAATTTTCAATTCTTTATTAATATTTTCTTCTCTTTTCCTTCTTTTTTGTTCCCTATTGTGGCTGTTGGGGCTAGAGCTCTCCGGCCACTAGGCAAGTGCCTCGAAGTCCTCACTAGCCGCCGGCAAGCATGCGCCTCGCCTAGATATGGGTGAGCCATTGGCGGCTATAGGTGAAGGTGACCTCGCTTGCGGCTGGCGAGGCCATAGCCACTTTCGCCTGCCATTGGCAAGGACAAGAGAGGGCTTTGCATTGCCCAGTGGCTGGCGAGCTTCGGTGACGCTTGTTAGCCACAGTGGAAAAGGAAAGGATAAGAAGGAAAAGAGAAGAAGAAAAAAAAAATTTAATTAATTGAAAAATCGAAAAAAATATTTAGAAAATATCCACATAAGTGCTAACCATGTTATATAGGATATATGATATCTACGTCAATAAATTTTGGTTTAAATTGGTCAGATGGACTCAATTGGTACTAACATAAAATGATTTAGAACTAAATTGATTCAATTTAAAAGTTTATGACTGAATTATTACTAATACAATAAGTTTATGACCTTTTTATGGATACTTTTCACTAGCTCAAATCGATGGTAGAGAGAGAGAGAGTTGCATATGTTCAGGTTGTATTGTAGGTGTTTCGATTTCGAAAAGTGAAATGGGCATTTCGTCTACGTGCCTATGGCCTTTTTTTCTGAGCTGATCACTCACGAGTTAACTAACCTATTGGGTGAAGCCGTTAAGGGATGTATCGGCCGTAAAATCCCTAAAAGCTACCTAATTGGTTGGATTGAGCTAAAATCACGTCGATCGATTTTTAACCACGAAATTGAACTCGATTTCGGGAATCGAATTTTAAGCGCGTCATAATTCTTATTTTTAGGATCTTGTCTCATCGCTCGTCAATTTATTGACGAGTCCGAAATTTCAATAAAGAAATTATCGGAAGAAAATTTGAAGTCAAAAAGAAATTTGAAAGGAAAAGGAAAAGAGAAAAAAATGAGGTATTTCCTTTTTCTCTTTTTCCTTTTTCCTCTCTCTCCCCCTCTCTTTTCTTTTCTTTCTTTTCTCTCTTTTCTTTCTCTCTCCTCTCCCCTCTTTCCCTCCCCCTCGTGCGAATTGTCCCCCACCGCCCATTTCTTTCTCTCTTCTTTTGACTAGTCAAAACCCCACAGCCTTATCTCTCTCTCTCTCTCTCTCTCTCTCTCTCTCTCTCTCTCTTCTTTCTTCCTCTGCACGCTCGACCGAACCCCCTTTTCTTCTTTCTTCTTCTCCTTCTTTTCTTCTTCGCCGAGCGAACCAGAAGCTGCAGCTCGCCCCTCGCCCGCTCGCCGCTCGTCCCACTCGCCGCACCGCCGCACCGCCGCGCCGCCCGCCCGTGCGCCCGCCGCCGCCGTGCACGCCCGCCGGCCGCGCGATCCAGCCTACCCAGCTGCTGTTCGCCTCTGTTCCAGCACCGACCAGCCCATCTCCGGCCACCTCCGGCCACCGCCCAACCCGCCGGACCTCCCCCGCGACCCCCTCGCCCTCCGCCGGCCTTCCCCCGCCGCCCTAGCCGCCGGAGCTGCTCCGATCGGCCCGACCAGCAAGACCCACGGAGTGGGTTTCAGCACTTCGGGCCCGTTTTGGGCCGTTTCCCGGCCCCGGATCCCGAGTCGCTTTGGGAACAATCGTTTCTCGCGTCGCCGCCGTCGGATTGATCCGATTTGCGCGCGATTTGGTGAGTAATCTCACTAATCCAGGATTAGTGGCTAATTTATGCTTAAGGTTGGTTTAGATTTAATTAATTATGTTTAGGTTGTTAGATTAGATTAAATTAGCAATTATTAGCCAATTGTGATGCGAATTAGATAAATTGAATGTGTAATTAGCAAGTAGACGCGGTCTACTAATTATTGGAAGTGCCTCGGGATTTTTCCCGACCCTTAGTGGGCTCCAATTAGGCTTTTCAGGCCTAAGTGGATTTTTTAGCATTTAAATATTAATTTTCGGAATTAAATTAAATAATTATTTATTTTCCGAAAATTCAACTGAGATGGCCTGGAACCGGAAAATTATGCTGATGAACCGTGGTGAAGTCCGTTTATTTAATCGGGTTTTATTTTGAGCTAAATTAAATTTTTAATATTAATTATTTAATTTTCGAAATAAATAAATAAATAAATTATTTTTCGGAAATTAAGATTTTGATGGCCGACGACCGAAATCTCGTGCTGATCGCCGTGGCGCGGTCCGTTTATTTATTTGAGCTCCACGTTGTATGGAATTAAATAAATTGTGATATTTTAGGGATTTACCCTAAATTGATTGGAATTGATTGAGATTGAATTGGCCAAGTGGGTTATTTAGCATTTATAATGCTTTGTTGAGTTGATTTAATTAATTGATTGAGAAATCGTTGGGTATTGGTTATCACCTGAAAGGAAGCATGTGGGCTCGGTGAATTGGAATATCACCTGGAAAATGCACGTGAGTTTAGTGGTTGATCATATTGAATTGTTTATGTTGGCTCTGTGATTAGTGTATCACCTTGGCGAAAAAGACGCCCGAGACCATATTGAATTGTTTATGTTGGCTCTGTGATCGGTGTATCACCTTGGCGAAAAAAGACGCCCGAGAGCATATTGAATTGTTTACGTTGGCTCGTGATCGTGTATCACCTTGGCGAAAAAGACGCCCGAGAGCATAGTAAAGTGTTCACTGTACGTCACCTTGGCGAATCGACGCCCGAGAGCATTGATGGAGCTCGTGACTAAGTGATGGGGCACGCTCGGCGAATTGATGCACGCTTTGGTGAGATGCACCTAAGAGAATGCACGTGGGCCCGGGCATCTAAAAGGGCACGTGGGCTCGGTGACTTGATGCATCACTTTGGCGAAAAGGTCGCCTGAGAGAATGCACGTGGGCCCAAGGTTCGAGGCACGTGAACTCGGAGACTTGGAAGGTCATCCTGGAGAATGCACGTGGCCTAGCTTTTAAATATCCCACAAAGGGGATTGATTTGTATGACATGTAATCGACTGGTTCGATTTGTTTGAAGTGAATGGATATTTATTGTGAATTGTACTGACTTGCGGGTGGGATCGAGGCCAAGGTAAGTCCTCTGCCCCGTGCGTGTTTAGGCAGCCTTTAGTATAATAGTTTACTAATCGGGCTTAGTGGGGTAGAACTCGCCGAGACGTAGTCTCATCCCGGTTTGGGGAAAACCATTTCAGGACCCCGCTGAAGATCTGAGGAGGAGGAATCCGAGAAGGAGAACTCGGAGGTGAGATCTTAAGAGAAAGATTTTTGGAAGAAGAAGACAATATTGAGAGGGGCCTTGAGTACGGCCCGTTTGTCTAAGTTTCTATCTTCTTTTGAGATCTCCGTTTTGATGTGAATAGTTAGAAAGGGTTTGTGGTTTGTATAAAAGTTTGGTTATAAATTTCAATATGAAAAATATGGCCCTGCTTTTCTATCCCATCGTTTTATTGTCTGGGATTTTAACTGCTTCCGCATGTGCTTAAAAATGAAAGGGTCGGCGATACATTGTCCTGGGATATCGCATTATAAAATCGACCAAGTGAGACGGATGTGTGCGTGCCGAGGATCGGGCGTGACATCCGTTTAAGTGGTATCAGAGCGAAGTTGAAGATTGGAGTGATAAGGAGCGTTGACCATGGGATAGTTAGTAGGATGGCCTTTAAATTCATGCTGGTGCATGTCTGTGTTAGCTGAGTGCTAAAATTGTTTGTTGTTTGGATCGCTCTTTTCTAATTCGGTGTTGAATTGGAAACAAGTGTTAGTTGAGTAAAGCTACACCATGAGCGATCGGGAGCCGAGAACTCCTGCAAAGAGGACCGGTAGGGCCGTTATTCGGGGTAGAGCTCCGACTCGTGTCGGAACCCGAGGCGGACGTGGTCGAGCGCCAGCACAGGCTAGCGCGAGTGGAGTGAATCCACCTGTCGTAGATGTCGGGGTAGCAGCCCCTAATGATCCCAGAGTGGATGGGATCTTGCGTGTTTTGGAAGCATGGGTAATAGAATGGATCGCAAGCGCTTCTTTGTTGAAGCCGCCGCCGCTCGCCGCCGCCGCCGCCGCCGCCGCTACCGGAGTTGCCCCCGCAGCCGCACTCGCCGCGCGCCCGTAGTTGAACCCGCCGTTGCTCCAGCCCGCCGTGAATGTTGAGAACCCACCGGAGATAGTGGTCGCTGCAAGACCAATCCATAAGTTGGTGGAGCATTTCCTAAGGTTAAATCCGCCGTTGTTTACCGGGTCTGGAGACCCCGAAGCTGCTTCTTCATGGATTCAGAAGCTTGAGAAAGCGTTTGCACTGCTGATGTGCAACGAGGCTGAGAAAGTAATGTTAGCAACTTACCAGCTAAAGGGAGTTGCCGACACTTGGTGGATGACTACTCGAGAAATGATCTTTCCGGAAGGTGCTGTTCAGGATTGGAATACTTTCCGCGAAGCCTTCAATGATAAGTTCTTCTCTGAGACTGCCAGAGAGGTGAAGATGGCTGAATTTCAACGTCTTCGCCAGGGTTCTCTATCTGTTGATGAGTATGAGGCGAAGTTCGCCGAACTTTCGCGATATGCCCCTGAGTTAATCGAGAACCCTGTGAATCGAGCAAGGAGATTCAGAGATGGATTCATACAGGATTTGAGGAGTGCCTTAGTCCTTCTGGATCTAAAGACTTATAATGACATATACCGGAGAGCTCAGAAGATTGAGAAAGATCAGAACGATAAAGCTGCCTCATCTGGATCGAGGTTTAGCTCTCACAGAGACAACATCCGCCAAGGAAAGAGGCCGATGTTTGGAAATAGATTCCAAAGCCCGCCTAGCAAGAAGAGTGGATTTAATAGGTCAGGACCTATTAAGAATGATGCATGTCGCTTGTGTGGGAGAAGACATGGGACAGCACCGTGCCCAGTTAGGACGGGTGCCTGTTTTGAATGTGGCCAACAGGGCCACATGGCCAAATTTTGTCCTAAAAAGCAAAGAGGACAACCTCTGTTGCCGCCGCCGCCGCCACCGATGAGACAGATAGGAGGGTATGCCCCTCAGAATGCACTGCAAGGAGGACCGCAGACCTCCGGCTCGGGGCACTTGTGTATGCGATTACCCAAGGTCGGGCGAAGCTGCGCCCGGCGTGATTACGGTACGGTCTCGCTCAACGACCAACCCGCTTATGCTTTGTTTGATTCGGGAGCAACCCATTCCTTCATTGCCGAGCAATATGTTAGGATGCTAGGATTGAATCTGTATTGTTGGAATCGGCAATTTGCATATCTACACCCTTGAAAGATAAAGTTATTGCTGCTTTGGGATGTTCGGGGTGCAAGTTAGAGATTGGTGAGCGAGTGGGGAAAATTGACTTGTTAGTCCTAGCCATGTATGATTTTGATTTGATAATTGGCATGGACTTGGCTCACCAATCAACGAGCTAAAATGGACTGCTATCGCAAGGCGATTCAGTTTGACCCATTAGGGGGTAAGAGCTTCGAGTTTGTCGGGAATCGAGGAGGACCTTCGATTTCCTTAATCTCGTCGCCGGAAGCAGCTCGTTTGTTAGACGAGGGTTGCCGAGGGTACTTAGCGACTGTCGTGGATACGACAGTTGAAGAGTTGAAAATGGAAGATATTGCAGTGGTACAGGAGTTTCCAGATGTCTTTCCAAAAGAATTGTCGGGGTTACCGCCAAAAAGGGAGATTGAATTTGTAATCGAGCTAGCACCAGGGACAGGACCGATCTCAAAAGCACCTTATCGAATGGCGTTATCGAGTTGAAGGAACTGAAGGTGCAGATGCAAGAGTTACTAGATAAAGGATTTATTCATCCTAGTGCATCGCCTTGGGGAGCACCAGTTCTGTTTGTTAAGAAGAAAGATGGTTCGTTGCGTTTGTGCATCGACTATCGGCAACTCAATCAGGTAACGATCAAGAACAAGTATCCATTGCCGAGGATAGATGACTTGTTTGATCAACTACAAGGAGCGTCAATATTCTCGAAGATCGATTTGAGGACAGGATATCATCAGTTGAGGATTCGGAAAGAGGATATTCCTAAGTCAGCATTTCGTACCCGGTATGGTCATTACGAGTTCACAGTGATGCCGTTCGGATTGACGAATGCTCCAGCTGCCTTTATGGATTTGATGAACAGAGTGTTCAAGGAATATCTAGATCAGTTTGTAATCGTGTTCATAGATGATATCTTGGTTTATTCGAGAAGTAATGAAGAGCACGAGAATCATCTGAGATTAGTGCTTCAGACCTTAAGAACACATCAGCTATATGCTAAGTTTAGCAAATGCGAGTTTTGGCTGACTCGTGTTGCGTTCTTAGGTCATGTGATTTCCGGAGAAGGAATCTCCGTCGACCCGAGCAAGATAGAAGCCGTGATCAAGTGGCCAAGACCGACATCAGTGACAGAGATCAGAAGTTTTCTGGGATTAGCAGGTTATTACAGACGGTTTGTGGAAGGGTTTTCATCGATAGCGTCGCCTCTGACAAAGCTCACAAAGAAAAATGAAAAGTTCATATGGACAGACAAGTGCGAGCGTAGTTTCCAAGAGCTGAAGGAAAAGCTGACTACCGCACTTGTGCTGACAATTCCATCTGGTCCTGGAGGATTCGAGATCTATAGTGATGCGTCATTTAGGGGATTGGGTTGCGTGTTGATGCAACATGGCAGAGTTGTTGCATACGCTTCCCGGCAGCTGAGACCTCATGAATTGAATTACCCGACGCATGACTTAGAACTCGCAGCCATCATATTTGCGTTGAAGATTTGGAGGCACTACTTGTGTGGGGAAAAGTTTCAGATCTTCACGGACCATCAGAGTCTCAAGTATTTGTTCTCTCAGAAGGAGTTGAACATGAGACAACGGCGATGGATGGAATTGCTGAAAAAGACTACGACTGTGATATTTTATATCACCCGGGAAAGGCGAACAAGGTCGCCGATGCATTGAGTCGGAAGTCTTCAGTGGCACGAATCTTGGTTAAGGAGTGGAACTTAATCGAGAGAGCTCGAGATTCGGAATTCAAATTTGAGGTAGGCCACCTTTCAAGTTTTATGGCCACCCTCGAATTGAGCCGATGTCCAGTCGAATCAAGCAACTTCAACCGACGATCCGGACGTACGAAAATTCTTCAAGAGGATACCGATAAAAGAAAAGCTGATTTTCAAGTTTCGATGATGGGGTACGAGGTTTCGTGGACGTTTGGTTGTACCTAACGATGTAGAGCTTAGAGAAGAAATTTTATCTCGAAGCACATCGTAGCAATTACAGCGTTCATCCCGAAGCACTAAGATGTATCGAATTTGCGTCAACACTATTGGTGGTCGGGTATGAAGGCGGACATCGCCAAGCATGTGGCCAAGTGTTTGACTTGTCGGCAAGTAAAAGCCCAAAGATTGCAAGCCGGGAGGATTTCTGCAACCTCTCGCGATCCCAGAGTGGAAATGGGAGCATATCACGATGGACTTCGTGACTGGACTACCAAGGAGTCAAAGGGGAAATGATTCGATTTGGGTAGTAGTCGACAGGCTGACAAAGTCGGCTCACTTCATTGCAGTTCGAAAGGACCTGAGTCTGGATAGACACGCAGACTTGTATGTGCGTCAGGTGGTTCGTATGCATGGAGTGCCAGTTACGATAACATCTGATAGAGACCCGAGATTTACTGCTGCTTTTTGGAAGAGCTTGCAGAGTGCTTTAGGTACAAAGCTTCAAGACAAGACGGCATATCATCCTCAGACGGATGGCCAATCTGAAAGGACGATTCAGACTCTTGAAGATATGCTGAGAGCGTGTGTAATAGACTTCAAAGGAAGTTGGGAGGATCAGCTTCATCTAGGTGGAATTCGCCTACAACAACAGTTATCGCCGAGCATCAAGATGGCTCCATTTGAAGCGTTGTATGGCGAGCATGCGGAACTCCGTGTGTTGGGATGAAGTCGGAGAAAGGAAGATAACAGGCCCGAGTTGGTTCAACAATCGGTAGATGCCGTGGCGTGATCGAGACAGAGATTGAAGACAGCGCGAGAGCGGGCAGAAAAGTTATGCAGATAAGCGTCGAAGGTCTTTGGAATTCCAAGTTGGTGATCACGTTTTTCTGAAAGTGTCACCAATGAGGGGAACTTCGCGCTTTGGTAAGAAAGGCAAACTGAGTCCGAGGTACGTAGGTCCGTTTGAGATTCTTGAAAGAATCGGAAACCTAGCGTATCGTCTTGCGTTGCCGCCAAGATTGGCGCAAGTGCATGACGTCTTTCACGTGTCGATGTTAAGGAAGTATGAGCCTGACCCGACCCACGTGCTCAATTTCGAGGAATTGGACGTGGATGACCGTGTGTCATACGTTGAAAGCCCGGTTCAGATTGTCGATCGTAAAGAGCAAGTTCTGCGTACAAAGACCATTCCGTTGGTCAAAGTGGTCTGGCAACACCACGGCATTGAAGGAGCGACTTGGGAGACTGAAGAATCGATGAGACAGTTGTACCCCCGCCTTTTTGAACAAAGTGTAATGGTTTAAATTTCGAGGACGAAATTTTTATAAGAGGAAGAGTTGTGACATCCCGAAATTCGACCCCGTTTCGATAAAGTGAAATGGGCATTTCGTCGGCGTGCCTATGGCCTTTTCTCTCGAGCTGATCACTCACGAGTTAACTAACCTATTGGGTGAAGCCGTTAAGGGATGTATCGGCCGTAAAATCCCTAAAAGCTACCTAATTGGTTGGATTGAGCTAAAATCACGTTCGATCGATTTTTAACCACGAAATTGAACTCGATTTCGGGAATCGAATTTTAAGCGCGTCATAATTCTTATTTTTAGGATCCTGTCTCATCGCTCGTCAATTTATTGACGAGTCCGAAATTTCAATAAAGAAATTATCGGAAGAAAAATTTGAGTCCGAAAAGAAAATTAGAAAGGAAAAGAAAAAGAAAAAAAAAAAATAAATGTATTTTTTTTTTTTCTTTTTTTTTTCTCTCTCTCTCTTTCTCTTTTCTTTCTCTTTCTTTTTTTTCTTTTCTTTCTCTTTCTCTCTCTCTCTCCCCTCCCCCCCCTCGTGCGAATTGTCCCCCCCCACCGCCCACTTTCTTTCTCTCTTCTTTTGACTAGTCAAAACCCCACACCCTTATCTCTCTCTCTCTCTCTCTCTCTCTCTCTCTCTCTCTCTTTCTTCTTCCTCTGCACGCTCGACCGAACCCCTTTTCTTCTTTCTTCTTCTCCTTCTTTTCTTCACGCCGAGCGAACCAGAAGCTGCAGCTCGCCCCTCAGCCGCTCGCCGCACCGCCGCACCGCCGCCCGCGCCCGTGCGCCCGCCGCTGTCCGTGCACGCTCAGGCCGCGCGATCCAGCCGACCCAGCTGCTGTTCGCTTCTGTTCCAGCTCCGTCCAGCCATCTCCGGCCACCTCCGGCCACCGCCCAACCCCGCCGGACCTCCCCCGCGACCCCCTCGCCCTCCGCCGGCTTCCCCTTGCCGCCCTAGCCGCCGGAGCAGCCCCGATCGCCCGTCCAGCAAGACCCACGGAGTGGGTTTCAGCACTTCGGGCCCGCTTTTGGCCATTTCCGGCCCCGGATCCGCGAGTCGCTTTGGGAACAATCGTTCCTCGCGTCGCCGCCGTCGGATTGATCCGATTTGTGCGCGATTTGGTGAGTAATCTCACTAATCCAGGATTAGTGGCTAATTTATGCTTAAGGTTGGTTTAGATTTAATTAATTATGTTTAGGTTGTTAGATTAGATTAAATTAGCAATTATTAGCCAATTGTGATGCGAATTAGATAAATTGAATGTGTAATTAGCAAGTAGACGCGGTCTACTAATTATTGGAAGTGCCTCGGGATTTTTCCCGACCCTTAGTGGGCTCCAATTAGGCTTTTCGGGCCTAAGTGGATTTTTTTAGTATTTAAATATTAATTTTCGGAATTAAATTAAATAATTATTTATTTTCCGAAAATTCAACTGAGATGGCCTGGAACCGGAAAATTATGCTGATGACCGTGGTGAAGTCCGTTTATTTAATCGGGTTTTATTTTGAGCTAAATTAAATTTTAATATTAATTATTTAATTTTCGAAATAAATAAATAAATAAATTATTTTTCGGAAATTAAGATTTTGATGGCCGACGACCGAAATCTCGTGCTGATCGTCGTGGCGCAGTCCGTTTATTTATTTGAGCTCCACGTTGTATGGAATTAAATAAATTGTGATATTTTAGGGATTTACCCTAAATTGATTGGAATTGATTGAGATTGAATTGGCCAAGTGGGTTATTTAGCATTTATAATGCTTTGTTGAGTTGATTTAATTAATTGATTGAGAAATCGTTGGGTATTGGTTATCACCTGAAAGGAAGCACGTGGGCTCGGTGAATTGGAATATCACCTGGAAAATGCACGTGAGTTTAGTGGTTGATCATATTGAATTGTTTATGTTGGCTCTGTGATCAGTGTATCACCTTGGCGAAAAAGACGCCCGAGAGCATATTGAATTGTTTATGTTGGCTCTGTGATCAGTGTATCACCTTGGCGAAAAAGACGCCCGAGAGCATATTGAATTGTTTATGTTGGCTCTGTGATCAGTGTATCACCTTGGCGAAAAAGACGCCCGAGAGCATATTGAATTGTTTACGTTGGCTCTGTGATCAGTGTATCACCTTGGCGAAAAAGACGCCCGAGAGCATAGTAAAGTGTTCACTGTACGTCACCTTGGCGAATCGATGCCCGAGAGCATTGATGGAGCTCGTGACTAAGTGCAGGCATCGTAAAAAAGGGCACGTGGGGCGAATGATGCATCGGCATTGGTGAGATGCACCTAAGAGAATGCACGTGGGCCCGGCATCTAAAAGGGCACGTGGGCTCGGTGACTTGATGCATCACTTTGGCGAAAAGGTCGCCTGAGAGAATGCACGTGGGCCCAAGGTTCGAGGCACGTGAACTCGGAGACTTGGAAGGTCATCCTGGAGAATGCACGTGGCCTAGCTTTTAAATATCCCACAGTGGGGATTGATTTGTATGACATGTAATCGACTGGTTCGATTTGTTTGAAGTGAATGGATATTTATTGTGAATTGTACTGACTTGCAGGTGGGATCAGAGGCCAAGGTAAGTCCTCTGCCCTGTGCGTGTTTAGGCAGCCTTTAGTATAATAGTTTACTAATCGGGCTTAGTGGGGTAGAACTCGCTGAGACGTAGTCTCATCCCAGTTTGGGGAAAACCATTTCAGGACCCCGCTGAAGAGCTGAGGAGGAGGAATCCGAGAAGGAGAACTCGGAGGTGAGATCTGAAGAGAAGGATTTTTGGAAGAAGAAGACAATCCTGAGAGGGGTCTTGAGTACGGCCCAGTTTGTTAAGTTTTTGTCTTCTTTTGAGATCTCCGTTTTGATGTGAATAGTTATGAAAGGGTTTGTGGTTTGTATAAAAGTTTGGTTATAAATTTCAATATGAAAAATATGGCCCTGCTTTTCTATCCCATCGTTTTATTGTCATGGGATTTTAAAAAATGAGAAAAATAATCGGAAAGGGACAAAAATTTAAACAACCAACATCACGTGTAGTAAATATTGTCACTTTATCGCTTCCGCATGTGCTTAAAAAAGAAGAATTGCTGAAAGGGTCGGCGATACATTGTCCTTTATTATAGGATATCGCATTATAAAATCGACCAAGTGAGACGGATGTGTGCGTGCCGAGGATCGGGCGTGACATGGACTCATTTCAAATAAAGGAGGAACGAGATCTGGTGCTATTAACTCCTCAAATATATGATTAAATTCTGCAAATTATCTTATTTGTTTGGGATTAGGCTAACAAGTAAGGCGTGAATGCTTTTCTATTACCTGGGAAATATTCGATGGGTTATAGGTAGGGAAGTGGCACTTTTGCTTTCTTCTTTTCTTTTCCTTTATTTGTTTTGCTCTCAGCTTCGTTCTTTCTTCACTTTACATGGAGAAATGAAAGAGAGGAAAAAGGAAATTGATAGTGGAGAGAGAGAACTCCCCTGTGAGCAAAATCGTGGTTCTTTTGGGATGAAACAAAGAATAATGCAGCTTTAGAAATCGCATTTACTCATTTCACAAGCATTGCATATATTCCAACATATCATAAAATGTACACCATATATAAACAATGTAATATAGTATAGCTAGCATGTGTCAAACTCATCCTAAACTCATGTCAAGAAGACCTTACGGTCACACTTTTCCAGGTAATGAGGCACAAAAATTATATCTACTATCATTAAATCTCGAAAATCACTTAGCTCTAATTTGGTTTCAAACGACATGTTAGTCACGATTAAGCTCCGAAATAGAATTGGTCAGTGCACATGTACATCAGGTTGTGTCTCAATATGTAGATTGACTACAAGCATCAAATTGAAGTGATAATACAACATGCCATATTAACATTCCATTTAAAAAATTTCCAGACAAAACTTATCCGAGGCTCCAGAGTATCCTTGATCCAATTTTGAGAAAGACATACCACACGGAACTTTACAGTTTGACTTCAACATATAGGCCATGATCCAGTATAGTTTCTTCCCTTTTCGTAAATCATGTCGTGCAATTCTTGCAAAACATAAAAACTGACCAGTCATTTCCTGAGAATCTGACCAGTGCGCAATACACATCAGTCTAAGATGTGCTCGACCCCCTCACCCCCAACCTGCCACTGGGCCCAACTGTACACTTGTTGACTCAGCTAATTAAATATTCGTTGACCGCGGCACTATCCGATATATGATTTTGCAAAGTTCGCTACTTCCACCAATCCTCCCCGATCAAAGCCCCTCTACTCCTACATTTTCCTGGTAAAACGATGGCCAGGAGTCTGGCCAAAAAAGAACAAAGAATGGCTAGGGAGTCTTGGCTTCAACAAGCATTAACAAATGATAATGTTGCTGAGGTACGTAACTTAGTTGCGGAGGAGCGAGTGCTCTAAGATTGCCTATCCACTCCACTACACATTACCTAGGCCATCAGAAAAATTGACGTGGCCATGGAGATGGGCATCTTGAAGCCGTCGTTTGCTTGGAAATGCCTAATGCACTTAGTTAAGCAACATGAGCATTATCACACTGTGAGAACATTGATGAACCTTGACCTGAAGTTGATTCAAGTCAGAAGATGAGGTGGGATCACCCGTTTGCATTTTGTAGCAGGGAAAAAAGGAGACAACAAGCAGGAGAACGTGGAGCTCCCGAAACCCCTACACGAATTTCGATTTGCTTGCAAATCGTCTATCGAAAATGTGACAATCCAATGTGAGACTACAATTGACGTTGCTGTCAAGAACCACAACCTCAAAGCATTCAAGGTTTTACTTAGATGGCTTAAGTGAGTCTATTTGACACAAATCTTGAAGCTAGAGATATGGTCCATTGATTTTGTAAATATTCTTGCTTTTATTGTTTGATCCTTGAATTTGACATTATGTAATCCAAGAACAAATGTCTATCTGACGATTGACATTTGAAGTTGTATGGCATGGTCTCGTAAACTATAAAAATGTCCATAAATTTACTTGCTTGGACTGATCCGCCGGAAACACAAGAAACGACCAACAAAAATGATTGATCAAGGAGTGTGACATATTATAGGTGAATATTGTGATAGTTAGATTGTATTGAAGCCTCGACAAGAAAAATCTAACACGTTTATACATCAATTGTGATCAATAATATATATCATCACGTTATTTTTTGACGTCCTCTCTATATTAATTAGACTCTTCTCAATTAACTTAGTAAAAATCCATATGTTGAGTGTCTTATCATATTGTAATATTTATTAAGAACGAAAATTGTTAGCTGTTGGATCATCATCATCATCATCATATTTATATGTCAAAGTTCGATTGTTATATTGAAAAGTCGACAATTTGTCGATTTGATCTCTCTCTTTCTCTCTCTCTCCCCCTCCCTGTTAAGTTCTCATCGTATCCTTTCAGAATCACTATATTGATTTGTACACGTCTTTATCTCTTGTTGAACTTCCCACCATCGCATAAAAATATTAAATAAATACTTCATGCGAGACATTAATTTGACCTCTCTCTCTCTGTACATATATAGTGATAGAATTCGATTTAATTAAAGGAAATAAATGTTTGATTTTTCTATTTCCTCGACTCCCATATGCTTGTTACGTAAGAGAGATGGAATTAATATAAATTTATCTGCGCAAAAATCAATTTTGTCTATCTGAATAGAGTCTTGTTCATATAAATCAGGACAGATAGTGCAATTTGCAATTAATGACCTGCGTGAACACTTAAGACGTTATTAATTGTATTTATTGTGAGCATTCTATAAATAATAAAGCCCAGATAAATTACATTTCATTTAGACTTTTTTAGCACTACAAGCTTAATTAAATTATCTGGAATAAGCCTGCAGAAGCATGAAATTTGGTCAAGCCCATTGGATAACCCTTATGGCCAAAAACTGCTTGTGCTTAGCACGTAGGCATGCCAAACAAATTAAGATTGCATTATCTAATTACATTTAAGGAAAAGATATATTATCGTTGAGGATTTTAATTTTATGGAAGTAATTACAATGTGATATAAAAAATTCCTAAGGTGAGGAAGTCCATATATCTATTTAGTTTAAAATAGGAAAGTGATGTATTGATTGGTATCTTGAGATAACCCTAATCCTACGCCTATAGAAGCACTCTTTTTCTCAAAATTGGGGGGGGGGGGGGGCGACAATATATATGGGAGTCACAGATACACAAACAAGGACGTTAATGTTCAAAAACACAAAAAAAAAAAAAAAAAAAAAAAAGGCGGACCTCTTCTCCTTGGCAACAGAACAAGTCCAGCGTATAGTTCACGGGATCGACAAATGGACATTTAATTACTGTTGGTTCGTGGTTAAATTTTGCGAAGACACAGTAAAACATTGCTCTTGATGTTGTCCGATGGAATTGATGAGAAAAATTTCTGGAAGTATGTCTTTGGCGGAGATTTACTATCGTTTTGTACATCAAGCTTTTCCTATTCACTAAATAATTTATATATTGCTTTGATTATTGAGCGTTAAATTACTGTCTGTGTACCCGTGTGATCACTCATCACATATTAGTGGTAAAAAAATTGAAATTGACCAAGACTGCTTCGAACTATATTTTTAAATAAAGAGAAAAGATATTGAAAGAGTGTTATATTTATTTAGTGTAATCAAATGTCCATATCTATGAAATCTCTAGTTCATAAAATAAGATGTTTTTCGAGATTTTACTTGGATTTCTAACAATCCAATATAGATTAATGGCAACTCTAAAATGAAATGATTTGCCTGCTTAATTAATTAAATTAAAAGTACTAAAATTGTGATTGGCATGGATTTGGGAGAGTCCGAGTTAAGTTGGCATGGATTTAGGAGAGTCCTTGCTAAGTATTTACTTAGTAACTCATTAGTTTATCTTTGGTGGTTCATTTCTAGTGAGGGTAGTAACAGGAAGGAAAAAGGAAAAGGGAAGAAAAATCGGAGGAAAGGATCAAAAGTATAAAAAGAAAGAACAACAAATTTGAGCAACCAATAGCACATGTAGTATCGTATTAATTTTTTGAGAAGATAGATAAATGTGACTTTATCTCACAATTTTAAAGGATATCAATCCATTGATTAGATAGGAATTCATAAACGTGTTTCGTGCATAAAGAAGAATTGCTTCCACTTTTGAGCATGTGCTCCCTCCAAATTGGGTGTGAACTATTGGTCTTCTTTGTTTTCTTTTGTGTCGTAGGGCGGACAATAGGTTGAATCTTTAATAGATGAATTGATGGTTCGACAATTTATTGTCTGCTGAACACATGGATGACTTGAGCATATTTGGATTCCAAATCCTGCCCTGTGCCAACATCATAAGAAACAAAGAAACACTTTTAAGGGGGCTGGAGCCTCACACAATAATCAAGTTTGAAGATGCCATTAACTAGTCAAGGATGTAAAGTACTTTTCGCGTCCAATAATTCTCCAAGAATTCTCCTTTTTTCCCGACAAGGAGAACAAACGATTTACATGTGACAGCAAATTTAGCACTTTCCTTTTTTTTTCAATGATTACCAGCACTTTGCTTTTTGGTCTTTCGCGTAGTCATCACAATTTCGACTTTTAGGAAACAAAGTGAGACACTACTCTTCTTTTACAAATGGTGTTTGATCATTGATATGTATATTTTTTTTTTATCTATTTATCATTTTTTTAAGGGGTGAATTGTGTATCATGGGAAGTAAGACTAGGTTTTTTCTTCTTTCTCCATTTATTATTTTTATTATTTTATTTATTCTCTCTCTCTCTCTCTCTCTCTCTCTCTCTCACACCTCTCATTTATTGAATTTTTAAAATTGACCTCGATATCGGAATCACGTGTCGGAAACTCGTATGTCAGAATTTCGACTAGAGTGTCGGAGAGTGTCGAGAAAGTTAACCAAGTGTCGGATTTTCTGATATGTGTTGACCGAGTGTCAAGAGTGACAAAGAGTGTCGGACACGTGTCGAAGCATCCGACACGACACGAAGGCTCTTGGAGAGTGTTGGTGCTTCATAGGTAATATGTAGAGAACTAGCCTCCATGTATTGAATCGAATTGAAGAATCGATGGGAGATTATGCGCTCGAGGAGATAATCGTGTGCTTGGGTTTATAAGTGAACTCGTTTCAAATAAAGACAGAAATAGGTCTGGTGCTATTAAATCCTCATATGTATTATTAAATTCTACAAATTATCTTCATTAGTTTAGGATTAGCAATAACAATTTTCTCTTACCTTGGAAAATTCGAGGGCATGACGGGAAGGAAGTCACAATAACAAGATTACCTTACAGTCACACTTTGCGAGGCGTGAAGCTCGGTAACCAAAGCTGCTATTTTTAAGCCCTAAAAGTGACATCGCTCTGATTAAGTTTCGAAAAACATGTTATTTACAGTTAAATCTCGAAGTAGATTCGGTCTGTATGTCATGTCTCACATGTAGGTTGACTACGAGCATCAAATCGAAACCACAATATAACATGCCATCGCATATATCACCAATATAAATAACGTTCTATCCAAAATATTTCAAGAAAAAATTCATCAGAGGCTCCAGAATATAAATGCTTGAATAAGTTTTCAGAAAGAGAATACCATACAGTACTTTACAGTTCGACTTTAACGCACAGGCCATGACACGGTATAGTTTTTCCTTCTCGATGAACCATGTCATGCAATTCTCGCAAAACATGACAAGAAGCAAAAGAGCAAAAGTGGAAAGCGAAAGGCACGTAAAATTACAAGACTACGATTTCCTAAGAATCTGACCATGACGCGCCGGTCTCGGTCTAAGATATGGTGGGCCCCACTCAACTCCCACCTGCCTTTGGGCCCACCTGTACACCTGTTGACTCCCCTAAATCAAATATTCATTGAACCGTGGCACTATATAATATATGATTTTGCAAGTCCGCTACTTCCATCGATCATCGCCAAGCAAAGCCCCTCTTCTGCTACTACATTTCCCTAGAAACACGATGGCCAGGGGTCTTCCTGAAAAAGAAGAAAGAGAGGCTAGGGAGTCTCGACTTCAACTAGCAATCGAACATGACGATATTGATTTACTACATAACTTAATTGTGGAGGAGCAAGAGCTCTTAGATCGCATATCTAAGGACCCCTTCCCAAATACTCCACTACACATTGCCGCAGCCAAAGGAAAATTCGAGGTGGCCATGGAGATGTTCATCTTGAGGCCAGAGTTTGCTCGGAAGCTGAATCCAGAGGATTATAGCCCTATGCACTTGGCTTTGCAACATAAGCAATGCCAAATTGTGAGGGCACTGATGACCCTTGAACCTAAGTTGATCCGAGTTCGAGGACGACATGGGATCACCCATTTGCATTACATCGCCGGTGAAGCAGAAGATAATGAGGTGGAGCTCCTAGCCAAATTCATTTGCACTTGCAAATCATCCATTGAAGATTTGACGAGTCAATGCGAGACTGCAGTTCACATTGCCGTCAAACACCACAACCGCAAAGCATTCGATGTTTTGCTAGGATGGCTTAAGCACGTTCATCTGACAGAAATCTTGGACTGGAAAGATAAAGATGGTAATATCGTCTTACATGTTGCTGCGTCCAAAGAACCGCAACATGAGGTATAGTTCACCGATTTCATGGTTTTTCATGCTTTTATTATATGATCCTTGAATTTGACATTATCTAACCCAAGAACAAATTATATGATAATGAAATGCTGGGGTTTGAAAATACATGGATTTAGAAACACGCAGAGAGAGGAGATTTGAAATAGCATTTTGTGCAACCGTATATTTTATAGTATTATCATTTAACGGTTAACATTTGTTGATAAATGTCCATCTGAGATTGACATTTGAAGTGGTCCAGCATAGTGTTGTAAATTGTAGAAGTATTCATAAATTTGCTTGCTTGGAACGATCAACCGGAATCACAAGGAACTGACTGACAAAAATCATTGATCAAGGGATATGACATATTAAAGGTGAATATTGTGATAATTATATCGTATTGAAGCTTCAACCAAAAAAAAAAAAAAAAAAAAATCACTTCCTTTTATAAAAAAAAAAAAAAAAAAAATGTTGTGAATACTAATGTATGTTATCAAGATATTATGCGAATTCAGATCTCTCTATATGAAATTTGAACCTCAAGTTTTTGCTAATAAACTTCGTGAAAAAACCCATTTGTTAAGCTCATTATACTATTGTAATGTTTATTAAGAATGAAAATATTTTTGAATGTTAAATTCAGATATAATAAAACTTGACGATGTAGATTTAATCTGTTCTCTTGTCATTTTAAATACGTATTGAGTCCTATTACAATCATTATATTGATAAATACATGTTTTTCTCTCTTGTGCCGTCGCATAAAAATATTATAAAAGGACTTCAAGGGGTAGGAATGAGTTAATAAATTCATCAGCCTGAAACAAATTTTGCCTTCAACAAATATGGATTGGTTCAAACAAATCAGACGGGATCCTACAATTTGCACATTAGAATGTGTACGGGATAATTGGAAAAATAAATTGACTTTATTTAGGTTTATGTTTGTTTTGAGGAAAAAAAATTTTGAAAAAATTATTTCCTCATTTTCTAGCATTTAGGGCGTGCGAAATGAGTAATAAAAAAAAAATATCTTCCGATCAATAGAAAATATCCTTCTAAATTTGGGAAAATTGATTTCCTTTCTGAGAAAAAAAAAAATCCCTCTCTTTCTCACGCTTCCTCTCCTCCTCTTCCCCGACCTCCTATCGCTCCTCTCGATTCTTCTCTCTGAAATCCTCTCCCTCCCTCCCTATCTCTCTCTCTCTCTCTCTCTCTCTCTCTTCACTTGCCACTCAGCAATCGCGATCTCTTTCAACTCCCCGTCGCTGTCTGCCGTCTCCTTGCCCTACTCCTCGACCAGGCTCTCTACCGCCGCGCATGCCAGAAATTTTTTTAAAATTTTTTATCAAAAAATGTTGTCATTTTCCCTTTTAAAAAAAAAGAAACGAAATAAAAGATACGATTATTTTTTAATCAAAATCAAGTCCTTTCTTCTCTTTTGACCATTTTCCCGTGGACAAGGTCACTGGAGCATAGGCTCGAGCCTCATATTGAATCCAGTTTTTATAGGTTGGTCCATTCGTTCATTTAATAGTCTTTTTCTTCCTAGCAATAAAAAAAGAAACTCATATACAAAATGTAATTGGGACTTGAGCAAGTCCTTAAACAGCTCCACCCTGAATCGGACATCCCAAGGTGTCTTCTCCCCACAAACCATTTAAAGGCAAGTGAGGGGAAGAAATCAGGGATAAGGTCCCCATGGGCTCTCCCGCCACTACCTCTAATGTAGGGATCCCCCTTCACTGCCTTCTCCTAGCATACTAGGCTGGTAAACCCCCGATGAAAGGTGCTCGGAAGAGGAAAACTCTTCCGGGGTGGCCATTCTTTTAAATTGACCATTGCATAAATAATTTAGGGTGAAAGTATTATATTACACTTTTTAAAAGATGTAAGCTTCTTTGTATTGGTTTAAATGATGGCATTTAGTAAATAAGATCTAGTAAACTTTCTTCCCTTGTACATGGGCCGTTGGATCACTAGCATGGTGGCATTAGCTCATCTTGTGCACAATAGTAAAGCTTGGGATAAAGCAATGATTTAACTTGAAGGGGGTACGTACTTCATTTTTATTCTTTTTGCATTTCTTTCAGATCATCAAGCTGTTAAGTCCGTGGACGGATGTACAAGCGAAGAATTCCCTTGGTGAGACCGCTCTGGATATCTTCCAAGTGAATTCTAGTAACGATCAAGATGTTGTGGAGAGGCTACGCCCTCCGAGACTAGTGCCCAGATTTTCATATGCTCCCCTCTCTCTATCCCAGCTTATCACCAAGAGACTATTTTTCCTTGACATGTTGGAACACATTTTCTATGTCCAAGATGAATCCGCTCGCAACGTAATCCTTGTAGTGTCCACCTTAATGGCGACCGCCACTTACCAAGCCACTCTCAGTCCTCCGGGAGGATACTGGCAGGATTCTTCTTCAAATTCTCCGACCTACTCCACTGTTGTCACCGCCAATTCCACTGAAATTGCTAATGGAAAACCACATCAAGCTGGAAAGATGATCCTCAGCGGCTCACGTCTATACGTATTCACTTTACTCAACAGCATGACTTTTCTCATCTCCATCTGCATAATCTTAGCCGCCGCTGTTCCGCTGCTTCCTGACACTGCTACGACTTGCTTATCAATGTTTATTCTCGCCGCCAACTACTTTTTATCCCTTGCAATGGGATTCCAGAACTCCAGTGATGTTGGACTAAATTTGATAGGGGGTTTTTTCATGGTGGCAATGTACTTCTTCTTTGGATTATCCGCTTTCATACAAGGAAAAGCACTTCCAAGTCCGACGACAAATCAATGCCACAAGGAGACATGTCGGCAACTTCTGAAGATTGGAGGATTAGAGATAATTCCCATGCATATTTTACTTTAACTTCTCTTGTCACGTATGCATATCATGCATGCTTCTTATCTTGAGGTTTGCAAGAACTAGACTCTTTTGTGTTAGTTGCAAGGGATGGACACGTGGCAATTCGCTAATCCTGAGAGGCTTTACTCTTGCTTGAAGTCAAGACTTCGAATAACTTTTTTTCCTAATTCAGACTTCAACGCAGTGGAAATGAACATCATCAAGTTACAACTTGCAAACACAAATGCGCGAAGCGTCCGTGCACAAAACGCAAGATGGAAATCTCTTCGACTTTTTAACTTCTAGAAAGAGGCAAACTGGATGATTCTACAAAACACAACGAATAGACACAGTAGCAACCTTTTTTTTGAAAAATTACTTCTAAATAAAGTAACAGAAAAAAATACTGAGAATATAGTAAAAGCCTAGCCAAATAAAAAAAAATAATCCTACGATATATTCCAATCAGAATATTATATTTTAACACATAGTTAAAATGATGGAATTTATAAATTCAATTATTCTACACTCCAAACCCCCCCAAAAAATTATTCTATACTCTAAACCAGCTTAATTAAAGATGGAAAAATCAGATTTCAGTATCCTAAATTCGTCAAATAAAAGATGTAAATCCAAACTTAAGGCGTCTCACATCATACTCCCTTTATTAGGGAAAAAAAAAAACGCTCGGCCTCGAGTGTTTGATGTCGGGTTATCTTACAAGCCGCTCTCAAGCGACATCCCCATCTCGTGTGACGTCCTTCACGGAAGCTTCTACGTTTTTTTCTTTTCTTTTTTTTTTTTTTTCAAGACAAACCTCAGCCAAAGCTCAAGCTGCAGCTAAGCTACCACCCTCCATCGGGCGGTCACTCTGACTGCCACTCGTTGGCCGACCTCCCCGCCGCCGAATGCCCAAAACAGTAAGGCCCGAGGCCTCCGAGGACCACCGCAACGGCCACCAAGGACCAACCAGCTCCTAGCCAACCCTACGCACTCACTGACCGGGGTGTCACCATCGTTCCGAAAGAGACCATATCCGGAGAAAAAACTATGGATCTCGTTCGGACATTTTGTCGAACAGGTAGTATATGCTACGGAAACAAGAGATCTTTGACTCGACCGAAGACCAGAACCCACGACAACAACAGCACACACAGCAGCAGCAAAACGAAGGACAGACGGGGCCGGAGTTCGCGTCATCCGGACGGCCGCGAGCTCCGGCCCGGCATGCCCAAAAAAGGCAAAAACAGGGTCGAGGCTTACCGGAGTTTCGGAGCGGGAAAGGAGGCACGGCAGCGGGTTGTCGGCCGTGCGGTGGCCGGCGGTCTCTCCCTCCAACTCTCTTCCTTCACTCGCGCTCTCTGTCTCTCCCCTCTCTCTCTGTTTCTCTCACTCGAACTCTCTCTCGGATCTCTCCCTCAAAACCAACCCCTGGTCTCCTCCCTTTTTCTCTTGCGCCCCCTCTCTCGCTTTTAAGGGCTAACGACTGACGCGCATGGCTTCCGCCACCGCCAGCCTGCCGCGGCCGGCCTGATCCCCGCCCCTAGGATCACGGCTGCTCTGCCTTTGCTTGCGTACGTCTCTGTTGCCGCAGACGCGGGAATGGCGTGAGGGAGGAAGGAGGAAGAGATAGGTGCGTGGGCCGGCTTGGGAAAGAAAAGAGAAAATGGGGCCGGGCCTGAAAGAGAAAGAGGAAGAAGGGAAAGGAAAAAAGGCCGGGCTGGCCCGCCCCAGGCCAGGTCTAGTTTTCTTTTCTTTTCTTAATAAAAAATAATAATGATAAGTTTTTTTTAACGTTCTTAATTAATTCTAGAATATTTTTTTTAATTTTAATACTAGTAATACAAATGCTCCTAATGTCTATATGCCATGCAATTTAGTGAAAATTATTGTCGCTAGAAATTAGGAATTAATTCCTAATTTTTCTATGCAATTAATGAATGACTAAACGTGTCACCAAAATTTAGGTGTCAACTCTCACATGCATGCTCGAAACATATATGCATGAAGGGCCTAGAGAGAAATCTCTTGATGCCAACACAATGGTGGTGATGGTGATTTTGTTGTTGGTTGCTAGCAATTGGATAAGGTAAGAAGCGGCAGCGATACATAGTGGTGGTAATGGTGTTTTTGTTATTGGTTGCAAGGCAATCGGAGAAGGTAAGAAGTAGTGGTGCGTTGGACAACTTGCAGGATGTAGTGGTGGTCATGATGGTGGTTTTGTTGTAGGTTACTGGGAAAGAAGCGAGGTGAGGTCTCGAATGCACACATGCACGATGAACACAAATGAAATGCTTAACTCTGGGTACACATGCATGCCTGAAGCGTAAATGCACGAAGGGCCTAGAGAGGAATCTCTTGATGCCAACACAGTGGTGGTGATGGTGATTTTTTTGTTGGTTGCAGGCAATCAGGGAAGGTAAGAAGCGGCAGCGATATGCAGTGGTGACGATGGTGATTTTGTTGTTGGTCGCAGGCAATCGGAGAAGATAAGAAGCGGTGCCGCATTGGACAAGCTGCAGAAGGACGCAATAGTGGTCGTGATTGGTGGTTTTTTTTTTTTTTTTTTTTGGGTCACCGCGTAAGAACCGAGGTGAGGGGTCAAAAGCATGCATGCAAAATAAACACACCACAGAGAGCGGGGCTAAATTAGGTCCAGCTTCTCTATTATTGTGTGATCGAACATGCATCATGCATCTACTTTACGTGTGATCACACCCAGATGAAAAACTTGGTGTCTTAGCCTCTTGCTCTTGTGTCCAATTTCGTGGTGTCTGCTTGGTACCTATAGATGGAGTTAGCGGGCACCCCAATTATTATACAACTGGCCCCTGAGTTTTTAGGAGAATCAAATCGAAACCGCAATATAACATGCCACCGTATATATCATCAATATAAATAACATTCCATCCAAAATACTTCAAAGACAAAATTCATTAGAGGCTCCAGAATATTAAATGCTTGAATAAGTTTTACCATAATACTGTATAGTACTTTACAGTTTGACTTTAACGTACGGGCCATGACACGGTATAGTTTTTCCTTCTCGATGAATCATGTCATGCAATTCTTGCAAAACATGACAAGAAGAGAAAGGGCAAAAGTGGGAAAGCGAAGGGCACATATAATTACGACACTACGATTTCCTAAGAATTTGACCAGTACGCGCCAGTCCCGGCCTAAGATATGGTGGGCCCCACTCAAACCCAACCTACCGTTGGGCCCACCTATACACCTATTGACTCCCCTAAATCAAAAATTCATTGAACCATGGCACTACATAATTTATGATTTTGCAAGTTCGCTACTTCCACCGATCATCACCAAGTAAAGCCCCTCTTCTCCTACTACATTTCCCTAGAAACACGATGGCCAGGGGTCTTCCTGAAAAAGAAGAAAGAGAGGCTAGGGAGTCTCGGCTTCGACTAGCAATCGAACATGATGACGTTGATTTGCTACATAACTTAATTGTGGAGGAGCCAGAGCTCTTAGATCGCCTATCTAAAAACCCCTTCCCAAATACTCCACTACACATTGCTGCAGCCGAAGGAAAATTCGAGGTGGCCATGGAGATGGTCATCTTGAGGCCATCATTCGCTAGGAAGCTGAATCCGCAAGGTTATAGTCCCATGCACTTGGCTTTGCAATGTAAGCAATACCCAATTGTGAGGGTACTGATGACCCTTCATCCTAAGTTGATCCGAGTTCGAGGACAATGTGGGATCACCCCTTTGCATTACATCGCCGGGGAAAAAGGAGACAAAGAGTTGGAGCTCCTAGCTGAATTCCTTTGCACTTGCAAATCATCCATTGAAGAGTTGACGAGCCGATGCGAGACTGCAGTGCACATTGCCGTCAACAACCAAAACCTCGAGGCAGTCAATGTTTTGCTAGGATGGCTTCAGCAAGTTCATTTGACAAAAATCTTGAAATGGAAAGACAATGATGGTAATACCGTCTTACATGTTGCTGCATCCGGAGAGCCGCAACATGAGGTATAGTTCACTAATTTCATGGTTTTTCATGCTTTTATTATATGATCCTTGAATTTGACATTATCTAACCTAGGAACAAATTATATGATAATGAAATGCTGGGGTTTGAAAATACATGGATTTAGAAACATGCAGAGAGAGGAGATTTGAAACAGCATTTTGTGCAACCGTATATTTTATAGTATTATCATTTAATGGTTAACATTTGTTGATAAATGTCAATCTGAGATTGACTTGAAGTGGTCCAGCATAGTGTTGTAAATTGTAGAAGTATTCATAAATTTGCTTGCTTGGAACGATCAACCGGAATCACAAGGAACCGACTGACAAAAATCATTGATCAAGGGATATGACATATTAAAGGTGAATATTGTGATAATTATATCGTATTGAAGCTTCCACAATAAAATAAAAAAAAATCCATCACTTCCTTTTATAAAAGAAAAAAAAAGGTTGTGAATACTAATGTATGTTATCAAGATATTATGCGAATTCAGATCTCTTTACATGAAATTTGAACCTCAAGTTTTTGCTAATAAACTTTGTGAAAAAAACCCATTTGTTAACCTCATTATATTATTTTTATGTTTATTAAGAATGAAAATATTTAAGTGTTAAATTCAGATATAATAAAACTTGACGATGTCGATTTAATCCCTCTCTTGTCATTTTAAATACATGATCGAGTCCTATTACAATCATTATATTGATAAATACATGTTTTTCTCTCTTGTTGAACTACCTGCCATCGCATAAAATATTATAAAAGGACTTCAAGTGGTAGGAATGAGTTAATAAATGTGGATTGGTTCAAACAAGTCAGATAGGATCCTACAATTTGTACATTAGAATGTGTACGGGATAATTGGAAAACTAAATTGACTTATTTAGACTATGTTTGTTTCGCGGAAAAAAAAATTTGACAAAAGTTTTTCCTCATTTTCAAGCATTCAGGGCGTGCAAAATAAGTAATAAAAGCAGTGTTTTCCAATCAATAGAAAATATCATTCTAAAATTGGGAAAATTGATTTTCCTTTCCGAGAGGAAAAAAAAAAAAAATTCCTCTCTTTCTCGCGCTTCCTCTCCTCCTCTTCCTCGGCCCTGAAATCCCTCCCCGACCTTCTATAGCTCCTCTCGATTTTTCTCTCTAAAATCCTTTACCTCCCTCCCTCCCTCTCTCTCTCTCTCTCTCTCTCCTCGATCCCCTTCCAAACCCGCTTCCGATTCTGGGCAGCTCCTCCACAACCAGTCGTCCTCGTCTCTCTCTCTCTCTCTCCCGAAGCGCCGCGCGGGTCGCTGATCACGAGGCCGACGCCCTCTTGGTTCGATCCCCGGTGAGTGGACCTCCCTGAGAAGAAGCATTCCTCTGTGGAATGCGCTTCTGCGTCGTTGCCTCCGCGAAGAGCAATAGATCCTTCGGTTTCGTCTCTCACTCTTGGTTCGATCCCTAGGGTTTCTCCGATCCCCCAATCAGCTCTCTCTCTGGTTTCTCAGATCTGCTGGATTTTTCCTTTGCAATCTCATTTCGGTCTCTCCATTCTCTCTCTCTCTCTCTCTCTCTCTCTCTCTCTCTGTTCTCTCTCTTCGCTTGCCACTCGGCAATCGCGATCTCTTTCAACTCCCTGTCGCTGGCTGCCGTCTCCTTGCCCCACTCTTCGACCAGGCTCTCTGTCGTCGCGCGCGCTGAAATTTTTTTTTTAAAAAATTTTTTATCAAAAAATGCTGTCATTTTTCCTTTAAAAAAAAAAAAACAAAATAAAAGATACGATTTTTTTTTTTTCCTAATCAAAATCAAGTCCTTTCTTCTCTTTTGATCATTTTCCCGTGGACAAGGTCACTAGAGCATAGGCTCAAGCCTCATATTGAATCCAGTTTTTATAGGTTGGTCCACTCGTTCATTTAAGATAGTCTTTTTCTTCCTAGCAAAAAAAAAAAAAAAAAAAAAGAAAAACTCATATATAAAATGTAATTAAATCTTAAATCTTTTCAATTGACCGTTGCATAAATAATTTAGGGTGAAAGTATTATATTACACTTTTTAAAAGATTCAAGCTTCTTTGTATTGGTTTAAATGATGGCATTTAGCAAATAAGATCTAGTAAACTTTCTTGCTTTGTACATGGGCTGTTGCATCACTAGCATGGTAGCATGAGCTCGTCTGGTGCACAATAGTAAAGCTTGTGACAAAGCAATGCTTTATCTTGAAAGGGGTATGCACTTCATCTTGATTCCTTTTTGCATTTCTTCCAGATGATCAAGTCGTTAGCTTGGCAAATGGATGTAAATGCGAAGAACTTCGATAAGAAGACCGCTCTCGAAATCTACCAAGTGCATCCTCGTAAAAAGCAAGATGTCGTGGACGAGTTACAACAAAAAGGACATTTAGAAAGATTTGTAGAAATATTTCTTGAAGGATTTTTTATTCCTAACTTCGACCTCTCTCTATCAAAGCTTTTCACCGTGAGACTAACTTTTCTTGAGAAATCGGCAGCCTATTTCTATATCGAAGATAAATCTACTCGCGAAGTAATCCTTGTAGTGTCTACCTTAATGGCGACCGCCACTTACCAAGCTGCTCTCAGTCTTCCGGGAGGATACTGGCAGGATTCCTCTTCAAATCCCCTGACCAATTCCACTGAAATTGCTCATGAAAAACCGCATCAAGCTGGAAAGATGATCCTTAGCGGCTCACATCTATATCTTTTCACTTTACTCAACAGCGTGACTTTTCTCATCTCCATGTGCATAATCTTAGCCGCCTCTATTCCGCTGTTTCCTGGCACTTCTTTGGTTTGCTGGTCTATGTTTGTTCTCGCCGCTACCTACTTTTCATCCCTTACAACGGGATTCCAGAACTACAATGATGTTGGAAAAAATTTGATAGTGGGTGTTTTCACGGTGGCAATGGGTTTAGTCTTTGGATTATCCGTTTGGATATGGCTAAGGCGCGCCCGAGTCCAACGGAAAATCAATGCCTCAATGAGACGCATCGGCGATTTCTAAAGATCGAAGGATCAGAGATAATTCCCATGCATATTTTACTTTAACTACTCTTGTCCAGTAAGCATATCATGCATGTTTCTTGTCTTGAGGTTTGCAAGAACTAGACGCTTTTGTATTTGTTGCACGTGATGGACTCATGTAGCAATTTATTAATGCTGAGAGGCTTTAATCTTGCTTGAAGTCGAGACTTCGAATTTGCTTCTTCTTTTTTTCTTTTTTTTTTTTTTTTTTTTCTAATTTAGACTTCAATGCAATGGAAATGAACATCAACGAGTTACAAAAGGTAAGACGGAAATCTCTTCGGCTTTTTAATTTCTAGAAAGAGGCAAACTGGATGATTCTATAAAACATGACGAATAAACACATTAGCAACCGTTTTTCTAAAAATTACTTCTAAATAAAGTACCAGAAAAAAAATACTGAGAATATAGTAAAAGCCTAGCCAAATGTTTGTTGTTTTTTTTTAAAAGATCGTATGATATCTTCCAATCAGAATATTATATTTTAACAACGAAGTTAAAACAATGAAAATAATAAATTCAATTATTCTACACTCGAAGCCCCTCCCCCCAAATAAAAAGGTTCTGTACTACAAATCGGCTTAATTAAAGAAGGAAAAATCAAATTTCAATATCCTAAATTCGTCAAATAAAAGATGTAAATCCAAACTTAGGGCGTCCCAAATCATACTCCCTTTATAATAAATAAATAAAACAAGCTCGGCCTTGAGTATTTCATGTCGGGTTATCTTACAAGCCGATCTCAAGCGACGTCCCCATCTCGAGTGACGTCCTTCACCCGAAGCTCCTACGTTTTTTTTTTTTTTTTTAGACAAACCTCGGCCAAAGCTCAACCCGCCGCCGAGCTACCACCCTCCTTCGGGCGGTCACTCTGACTGCCACTCGTCGGTCAACCTCCCCGCCTCCGAACGCCCAAAACAGTGAAGCCCGCGGCCTATGAGGACCGCCACGGCAGCTGCCAAGGACCAACCAGCTCCTAGCCACCTCTACGGACTCACTGACCGGAGGGTCACCATCGTTCCGAAGCAGACCATCCCGGAGAAAAAACTATGGATCTCGTTCGGACATTATGTCGAACAGCTAGTATATGCCATGGGAACAAGAGATCTTTGGCTCGACCGAAGACCAGAACCCGCGATAACAACAGCACACACAACAGCAGCAAAACGAAGGATGGACGGAGGCGGAGTTCGCATCAGCCAGACGGCCGCGAGCCTGGGCCCGGGATGCCCAAAGAAGGCAAAAACGGGGTCGAGGCTTATCGGAGTTTCGGAGCAAGAAAGGAGGTACGGCGGCAGGTTGTCGGCCGTGCGGTGGCCGGCGGTCTCTCCATCCAACTATCTTGCCTCACTCGCGCTCTCCGTTCCTCTACCTCGAACTCTCTCTCGGATCTCTCCCTCAAAACCAACCCCCGCTCTCCTCCCTTTTTCTCTTGCGCCCCCTCTCTCGCTTTTAAGTGCTAGCGACAGACGCGTATGACTTGCGCCACCGCCAGCCTGCCGTGGCCGGCCTGACCCCCGCCCCAAGGATCACGGCTGCTCTGCCTTTGCTTGCATACGTCTCTGTTGCCGCAGACACGCGGGAATGGCGTGAGGGAGGAAGGAGGAAGGGATAGGTGCGTGGGCCGGGCCGGGGAAAGAACAGAGAAAATGGGGCCGGGCCTGAAAGAGAAAGATGAAGAAGGGAAAAGAAGAAAAGGTCGGGCCGGCCCGCCCCTGGCCCTGTCTAGCTTTCTTTTCTTTTCTTAATAAAAAAATAATAATGATAAATTTTTTTAATGTTCTTAATTAATTTTAGCTTAACTTTTTAAAATTTTAATACTAGTAATACAAATGCTCATAATGTTTATATGCCATGTAATTTAATGAAAATTATTGTCGCTAAAAGTTCGAAATTAATCCATAATTTTTCTATGCAATTATTGAATGATTAAACATGTCGCCAAGATTTAGGTATCAATACTCACATGCATGCTCGAAACATATATGCACGAAGGGCCTAGAGAGAAATCTCTTGATGCCAACACAATGGTGGTGATGGTGATTTTGTTGTTGGTTGCAAGCAATCGGCGAAGGTAAAAAGCAGCAGCAACACGCAGTGGTGGTAATGGTGTTTTTGTTTTGTTGGTTGCAAGGCAATCAGAGAAGATAAGAAGCAGTGGCGCGTTGGACGACTTGCAAGACGCAGTGGTGGTCATGATGGTGGTTTTGTTGTAGGTTACTTGGAAAGAAGCGAGGTGAGCTCTCGAATGCACACATGCATGATGAACACAAATAAAATGCTTGACTCTGTCTTAGCATCCTGATATTGTGTCAATTTCGTGTCTATCTGCTTGGCGATCCTATAGATGGTGTTTGCGGGCACCCCAATTATTATACAACTAGCCCCTAAATTTTGCCAGTATTCAAGGTTGAAGATTGAAATATCAAATTAGAGGTCTTTGGAGTGATTCCCACAAATTAATTAATAATTGTTGAAAATACATGGATTACATGAGTTGACGAATCATATGCAACTAAGCTCGATATATGTAAGAGAAATAATCATAATGACATATTCAAAATAAAAAAATTCAAAATAAAAAGAGAGAATTGATTGAAATACTATATAGAACTACCACAAAATAGAAGGTTGGATGTGAAAAGGATAATCTATAGATCCAATGTCATCAATTTTGCTTTCGACATCTTGTCTTTAAAAGCCACCTCCCTTTCAACTGACTTACCGTGAAAGAGAAGGTTGGATGTGAAAAAGATGGAATCGACAATAGCTAATAAACCTGAATCCATTGCTATACACCACTACTAATCAAGAAAGTATGATATGATACATCCATTGGTTGAGCATTAAGTAGTCAAATTTAATCATAAGTTAGGAAATGCGTAAAACCTTGTATTCTTTTTTAGGGACCCATTATGAATCTTTCTATCTCTAAAATATGATTTGTTGCGACTAGCCTGGAAGCGTGAATAAAAACACACAAAACTAATCGAGTAAGAAATAAATTGCATAAATAAAATTTAAGGACAACAAATTTATGTGCTTCTTCTATGTGCCTACTATATGGAGAGAGCTCAATAAGATGATTCCATTATAATTGGTAAAGAAGATATTAGAATCGTTCAATCATACTCGCTCGTAAGTGTTTTTCAATTCTAGATTAAACCTGAACTTACAAGAATCAATTACAAAAAAAGAATTTTATTACACTGTCACACTCTTGGATGAAAGTTATCAAAGCTCTCGTACCTCATGCAAGTTTTCATATATGTTAAGCATACTCACTGTGCACCCGAGACCAAACTCAACAAAAAAATTATTTATATGCAAAACAACCATAAGCCATTCGCCAATGTCAACGTGGGCTTCATCTTCAATGAAGAAAAGAAGTCTTACGGGAAATTAGTTTCGTTTTTCCATCGTGGACAATTCTGTTGGCAAGAGTGCAATAATATGGCCTAAGATTTTTGTGATTCAATTATAGATCGAATTTAAAAAAAAATAAAAAAAATCTGAACCAACTTCAAGCCATGATCAATGAATCTCCACCTTGGTGAGAAGTCCAATTTCATCTCTTCGGTTGTCATTTCTCCCAAACCCCTATGGGCTCCTTACTTGTTGTAGAAGCTAACCAAGTCCGAATATTATTGAAATTTAGTCAATGCCATATGCTTTGTTAGATTATCCGCCATGTGTACTTTTTGAACGAGTGTGGTTCCTTATGACACAATATCAGATATAAAATTGTACACGACACTAATCCCGCAATACATTTGATTTTTGATAAATGTCTTGCACTCTAATTGTTGCTAAAGATAACAATCTTCTCCTACAACAATCCTAGATGACTGAACAAACCTTTGAGTTAAATAACTTTCTTTATTGTCTTGGTTGACATCATATACTCTGCTTCAGTCGCAACCATGCGATTTCCGACTATAACCGCGCAGTCCAACAAAATATGAACACATAACTTGTCAACGACCTCAGTCCGTTCAAGTGAGAGGAAAGTCTAAATCCACATAACTTGTTATATTACAATTTAATTTGATAAGTTGCATCTTCTCAATAGGTTAATTAGAACAACTATGATGCATCACACCTATTAAAAATATTGCACCTTTTGGAGTAAAATTCTCGTCATTTGTTTCCTTGCACTCTTTCATGCAACTTAAAAACCATTTCACTTCAATAGTCAACCGGCTCAACGGTCAGTATTTTATCAACCCGTTTTGCTCCTCCTTTCTTTTTCTTTCTCCTTCGAAATAAAATCTATAAACAAACACAATGTGAGCACTAATCAATTATACACACACACACAAGCACAAACATACACAACACACAGGGTAACTATGGCGAAGGAGGCGCAAGCGGTAGTGGCTCAAACAAGAAAAGTACTAACAAAATTCTAAACCTATTATATTAGTACCAATTTAATTCTAAACCTTTTAATTATATCAAATTAGTCATAAACCATTTCACATTTCTATAAATTTAGTCTATCTGGCCAAATTAGGCCAAAAAATTCTGACATGGACGCTGGTCATCTCTCTTGGCACATTAGGCCTTGACGTGGACATGTCCTTTATAATTTTTTTCTGAAACTTTCAATTCCTTATTAATTTTTTCTTCTCTTTTCCTTCTTTTTATTTCCCCTACCATGGCTGGTGGGGCTAGAGCTCTCCGGCCACTAGGCAAGGGCCTCGAAGCCCTCACTAGCTACCGGCAAGGGTCATGGGCCTCACCTAGATGTGGGTGAGCCGTTGGCGGCTATAGGTGAAGGTGACCTCGCCCGCGGCTGGCAAGGCCATAGCCATTTTCGCCTGTGATTGGCAAGGCCAAGAGAGGGCTTTGCATTGCCCAATGGCTGGTGAGCTTTGGTGATGCTTGTTAGCCACAGTGGAAAAGGAAAGGATAAGAAGGAAAAGGAGAAGAAGAAAAATAAAAGAAAAATTAATTGAAAAATTGAAAAAATAAAAAATATTTAACAAAATTTTAAAAAATATCCACATTAGTGCTAACCATGCCATATAGGATATATGATATACACCTCAATAAATTTCGGTTTAAATTGGTTAGATGGACTCAATTGGTACTAACATAAAATGATTTAGAATTAAATTGATTAAATTGAAAGGTTTATGACTGAATTATTACTAATACAATAAGTTTAGGACATTTTTGGGGATACTTTTCACTAGCTCAAATTGAGGGTAGATAGAGAGAGCTGCAATGATGGAAAGGGAAAAAAAGAAAGAAAAAAATCGGAAAGGGACAAAAAATTTAAACAACCAACATCACGTGTAGTAAATATTGTCACTTTATCGCGTAATTTTGGAGATATCAATCGGTCGATTAAAAAGCAATTCGTAAACGTTTCTTCGAACAAAAGAAGAATTGCTTCCACTTTTTAGAACGTGCTCTCTCCAAATTGGGTGTGGCTTATTGGTCTTCTTTGTTTTCTTTTGTATGGTAGGGCAGTCGATAGGCTGAACCTTTATTATATGATGGATTGAAGAAGATCCAACTAGTGATATATTTAGTCTCATCAGTTATCATCATTTATATGGTTGTTCCGAAATTCCAACTAAAGGTCGACTTTTCATAGTCATAGAATATCAGATAATTAAGTTTAAATATGAGAGAATTACCAAAGAAATCTTAAACCTATTGCAATTATGCCAATTTAGTCCTAAACTTTATTTATTTATTTTTTTTGCCAATTGAATTCTAAACCTTTTACAATTGTGTCAATTCAATCCATCCGGCCAAAATTGGCAGGTCGGCATCGACATGGACGCCGGGCCGGGGGACAACTGGCTAGGCGAATCAATTTTTAATATTTTTTAAATATTTTTTTTCGAATTTTTTAATTTTTCTTTGAATTTTTAAGTTTTTTTCTTTTTTTTCCCCACCTTTTTCATCCTTTGGTTGGCTAGCGCTGGCCAGAGGTGAGGACCTCGCTAGCCACTGGCAAGGCTCACCCTTGTTGGCCACTAGCGAAGGCGAGCCTCGCCCAACGACGACGAGGCTCGATCTTGCCGAGATCTAGCAACAGTGGCCTCACCGGCCGCCAACGAGGATCGTCACCATGGCGAGGTCAGCCTCGCCATCTAGATCTAGCAACCTCTCGTGCTTCTGGTCATCGATGACCCGGGCCAAGCCCCTGCCACCCCCTTTGGACTTGTCCACCGTTCGCACCCTCTCCGAGGATGCCCTCAAGATCTAGCGACAGTCCTCGCTGGTGGCCAGCAAGGCCGCCGTCGCCAGATCTGGCAAGGCTCAGCCTCGCCCAACCATGGCGAGGCTCGCCTTTGCTAGTGACCAGCGGGGGCAAGCCTCACCAATGGCCGGCGGGGCTGACCGGCAGCCCTCGCCGCTTGCCAGAGGAAGAAGATGTTGGAGGTTTGTTTGTTAAAACAAACAGAGTGTTTTCTTTGTCCCACATAGGAAAAGTGGGAGGGAGTGTGCTAATTTAAAAGTGCGGGTTTTTCTTTATGTACTTAAAGAATGATTGGGTGGGGCTAGACCCCACCATACCCGCGTGCGTGTGCGCGAATAATTGCATGATTATTTGGTGCACTTAGCGCTTTGCGCGCCCGCGGTTTAAGTAACACTAATCCCTTTGTTATTTATTCTAATTTTTATTTCTTTGTTATTAATTTTTTAGTAAACTCAAAGGTTGTCTTTTATTTTGAGAATTTCGGAAATAAAATATATAAAATGAAAATTCGAAATTCTATTTTAATAAAAAAATTATAATTATTCCGAATTTTGTTTGTGTCTTTTCAAGACAACCTTTGGAAAATTATTTATTCGGTTTTAACTTTTCCCGAAGGGTTGCAATTGTTCGTTTTCGACTTCTTCCGAAGAGTCGCATATGTTTATCTGAACAATTTTCTAAAGACGTGTTTGTTTGCAATTTTCACGAAGAGTTGCAAAACTGTTTAATATGTATACTTGTCATTTTTCGGAAAGAAAGAGTGTGGTCATTTTTAGTCTTCTTTCTGAAAAACAGCAGCCAATTTTTCGATTGTTTCTTAGAGAGACCCTATAGAAATACTTGAATTGCTATCTAGTATTCTCATCTGAGACTTTGTTGTATCCTGGAGGATTTTTGCCAGTGACCATTAGTAACGTTGTGGAGCAAATAAATCCTTAAAGAAAGTGATATCACGCCTCAAAGTCCGAGTTGTTTTACTCGATTCAATTTCATTGTTCTACCCAATTTCGAAGCCATATTTCCAACAGAAGAAGGCGGGGAAAAGGAAAAAGAAAAAAAATTCAAAAATTCAAAAAAACTAAAAAATTAGAAAACAAATATAAAAATATATTAAAAATTAGTTCATCGGACCAACTATCCCCAACCGGCATCCACATCAGCGCCGGCCGGCCAATTTTGGCAAGATGGACTAAATTGACATAGTTGTAAAAGGTTTAGGATTAAATTGGCCAAAAAAAAAAAGTTTAGAATTGAATTGATACAATTGTAATAGGTTTAGGACTTTTTTTGATAATTCTCTCGTTTAAATATCTAACCCTCCCCAAAATAAACTAGTAGCTATGTAAACTAATTTTGCATTTCGGTTTTTGCAATACGAAGTCCTAATTCACGAGAGTATTCTTGGAACTTTGGGTTAAACGCTTAGAGATTAAAAGCAAGTGAATTATTTAGCAGCCATCGGATACATGCTTATGGAAAGCTCAACTGCTAGTTTCATTAAAGAGGACCAAGTGGTGAAGAACCCACCAATGATTCACCCCTTTATAGATAAATTGTCAAACTTGTCATGCACCCATGATTAAAAGAGCTTTATTTGCCGAGCTAATTCGAGTTAAACTCAAAACTCAAAATCTTCATTCAATAAATTGTTATAGTAACGAAGAGAGAACTTGCCTCCATTTATTGAATTGAATCAAGAACCAATGTGAGGTCTTGAGCTCAAGGAGATAATCGTGTATTTAGGTTTATAAGTGGATTCGTTGCAAATAGAGGAGGAAGGAGATCTGGTGCTATTAACTCCTCAAATATATGATTAAATTCTGCAAATTATCTTATTCGTTTGGGATTAGCAATAACAAGTAAGGCGTGAATACTTTTCTATTACCTGGAAAAGATTCGATGGGTTATAGGTAGGGAAGTGGCACTTTTGCTTTCTTCTTTTCTTTTTCCTTTATTTGTTTTTCTCTCAGCTTCGTTCTTTTTTCACTTTACATGGAGAAATGAAAGAGAGGAAAAAGGAAATAGTGGAGAGAGAACTCCCCCGTGAACAAAATCGCAGTTCTTTTGGATGAAGCAAAGAATAATGCAGCTTTAGAAACAAGTATCCATCGCATTTACTCATTTCACAAGCATTGCATATATTCCAACATATCATAAAATATACACCATATATAAACAATGTAATATAGTATAGCTAGCATGTGTCAAACTCATCCTAAGCTCATGTCAAGAAGACCTTACAGTCACACTACGCCAGGTAATGAGGCACACAAATTATATCCACTATAAAATTAGCTTTGATTGAGTTTCAAATGATACGTTAGTCATGATTAAGCTCCGAAATAGAATTGGTCAGTACACATGTACATCATGTTGTGTCTCAATATGTAGATTGACTACAAGCATCAAATCGAAGCGATAATACAACATGCCATATTAACATTCCATTTAAAAATTTCCAGACAAAACTTATCCGAGGCTCCAGAGTATCCTTGATCCAGTTTTGAGAAAGACATACCACAGTACTTTACAGTTTGACTTCAACATACGGGCCATGACCCACTATAGTTTTTTCCCTCTTTGTAAATCATGTCGTGCAATTCTTGCAAAACATAAAAACTGACCCGTCATTTCCTAAGAATCTGACCAGTGCACAATACGCATTGGTCTAAGATGTGTTGTCTCAAATAAAGTTCGGGTTAGATTTGGGACAACACCTAAAGTTCGTGCTTTTTTTTTAGATAAAATAAAGTTCGGACTAGATTTGGGACAACATCTAAAGTTCGTGCTTTTTTTTTTTTGAGACAAAATAAAGTTCGGGCCAGATTTGTGACAACATCTAAAGTTCATGTTTTTTATAGGAATTGGCCTTAAATTTATCTGTGCAAAAATCAATTTTGTCTATTTGAATAGAGTCTTGTTCATATAAATCAGGATAGATAGTGCAATTCGCAATTAATGACTTGCGTGAACACTTAAGACGTAATTAATTGTATTTATTGTGAGCATTCTATAAACAATAAAGCCCACATAAATTGCATTTAATTTAGACTTTTTTAGCACTACAAGCTTAATTAAATTATCTGGAATAAGCCTGCAGAAGCATGAAATTTGGTCAAGCCTATTGGATAACCCTTATGGCCAAAAACTGCTTGTGCTTAGCACGTGGGCATGCCAAACTAATTAAGATTGCATTATCGAATTACATTTAAGGAAAAGATATATTATCGTTGAGGATTTTAATTTTACGGAAGTAATTACAATGTGATATAAAAAATTCCTAAGGTGAGGAAGTCCATATATCTATTTAGTTTAAAATATGAAAGTGATGTATTGATTGGTATCTTGAGATAACCCTAATCCTCCATATATCTATTTAGTTTAAAATAGGAAAGTGATGTATTGATTGGTATCTTGAGATAACCCTAATCCTACGCCTATAGAAGCACTCTATTCTCTCAAAATTGGGGGGGCGACAATATAAATGGGAGGCACAGATACACAAACTAGGACGTTAATGTTCAAAAACCTGAAAAAAAAAAAAAAAAAAAAAAAAAAAAAAAAGGCGGACCTCGTCTCCTTGGCAACAGAACAATTCCAGCGTATAGTTCACGGGATCGACAAATGGACCTTTAATAACTGTTGGTTCGTGGTTAAATTTTGCGAAGACACAGTAAAACATTGCTCTTGATGTTGTCTGATGGAATTGATGAGAAAAGTTTCTGGAAGTATGTCTTTGACGGAGATTTACTATCGTTTTGTACATCAAGCTTTTCCTATTAACTAAATAATTTATATATTGCTTTGATTATTGAGTGTTAAATTACTGTCTGTGTACCCGTATGACCACTCATCTGTGCTAAGTTGGCATGGATTTAGGAGAGTCCTTGCTAAGTATTTACTTAGTAACTCATTAGTTTATCTTTGGTGGTTCATTTCTAGTGAGGGTAGTAATGAGAAGGAAAAAGGAAAAGGGAAGAAAAATGGGAGGAAAGGATCAAAAGTATAAAAAGAAAGAACAACAAATTTGAACAGCCAATAGCACATGTAGTATCGTATTAATTTTTTGACGTGACTTTATCTCACAATTTTAAAGGATATCAATCCATTGATTAGATAGGAATTCATAAACGTGTTTCGTGCATAAAGAAGAATTGCTTCCACTTTTGAGCATGTGCTCCTCCAAATTGGGTGTGAACTATTGGTCTTCTTTGTTTTCTTTTGTGTCGTAGGGCAGACAATAGGTTGAATCTTTAATATATGAATTGATGGTCCGACAATTTATTGTCTTCTGAACACATGGATGACTTGAGCATATTTGGATTCCAAATCTTGCCCTGTGCCAACATCATAAGAAACAAAGAAACACTTTTAAGGGGCTGGAGCCTCACACAATAATCAAGTTTGAAGATGCCATTAACTAGTCAAGGATGTAAAGTACTTTTCGCGTCCAATAATTCTCCAAGAATTCTCCTTTTTTTCCCGACAAGGAGAACAAACGATTTACATGTGACAGCAAATTTAGCACTTTCCTTTTTTTTTTCAATGATTACCAGCACTTTGCTTTTTGGTCTTTCGCGTAGTCATCGCAATTTCGACTTTTAGGAAAGAAAGTGAGACACTATTCTTCTTTTACAAATGGTGTTTGATCATTGATATGTATATTTTTTTTAAGGGGTGATTGTGTATCATGGGAATTAGGACTAGGTTTCTTTTTCTTTCTCCATTTATTATTTTTATTATTGTTTTTTTTTTTTTCACACACACACACACATATTGACCTCTCATTTATTGAAATTTTTAAAATTGATCTCGATATCGGAATCATGTGTCGAAAACTCATATGTCAGAATTTTGACTCGAGTGTCGGAGAGTGTCGAGAAAGTTAACAAAGTGTCAATTTTCTGACATGTGTTGACCGAGTGTTGAAAAGTGTTGTAGAGTGTTTGACACATGTCGAAGTGTCTGACACAACATGTGTCGAAATGTCTGACATGACACGAAGGCTCTTGGAGAGTGTCGGTGTTTCATAAGTAATATGTAGAGAACTAGCCTCCATGTATTGAATCGAATTGAAGAATCGATGGGAGATTATGCGCTCGAGGAGATAATCATGTGCTTGGGTTTATAAGTGAACTCGTCTTAAATAAAGACAGAAATAGGTCTGGTGCTATTAAATCCTCATATGTATTATTAAATTCTACAAATTATCTTCATTAGTTTAGGATTAGCAATAACAAGTAAGGTGTGATTGATTTTCTCTTACCTTGGAAAATTCGAGGGCATGACGGGAAGGAAGTCACAATAACAAGATTACCTTACAGTCACACTTTGCGAGGCGTGAAGCTCGGTAACCATAGCTGCTATTTTTAAGCCTTAAAAGTGACATCGCTTTGATTAAGTTTCGAAAAACATGTTAGTTACAGTTAAATCTCGAAGTAGATTCGGTCTGTAGCATCAAATCGAAACCACAATATAACATGCCATCGCATATATCACCAATATAAATAACGTTCTATCCAAAATATTTCAAGAAAAAAGTCATCAGAGGCTCCTGAAAATTAAATGCTTGAATAAGTTTTCAGAAAGAGAATACCATACAGTACTTTACAGTTTGACTTTAACGCACAGGCCATGACACAGTATAATTTTTCCTTCTCGATGAACCATGTCATGCAATTCTCGCAAAACATGACAAGAAGCGAAAGAGCAAAAGTGGAAAGCAAAAGGCACATAAAATTACAAGACTTTGATTTCCTAAGAATCTGACCATGACGCGCCGGTCCCGGTCTAAGAAATGGTGGGCCCTACTCAACCCCCACCTGCCTTTGGGCCCACCTGTACACCTGTTGACTCCCCTAAATCAAATATTCATTGAACAGTGGCACTATATAATATATGATTTTGCAAGTTCGCTACTTCCATCGATCATCGCCAAACAAAGCCCCTCTTCTGCTTCTACATTTCCCTAGAAACAAGATGGCCAGGGGTCTGCCCGAAAAAGAAGAAAGAGAGGCTAGGGAGTCTCGACTTCAACTAGCAATCGAGCATGACGATATTGATTTGCTACATAACTCAAATGTGGAGGAGCAAGAGCTCTTAGATCGCGTATCTAAGGACCCCTTCCGAAATACTCCACTACACATTGCCGCGGCTGAAGGAAAATTCGAGGTTGCCATGGAGATGTACATCTTGTGGCCAGAGTTCGCTCGGAAGCTAAACCTAGAGGGGTATAGCCCCATGCACTTGGCTTTGCAACATAAGCAATACTCAATTGTGAGGGCACTAATGACCCTTGATCCTGAGTTAATCCGAGTTCGAGGACGATGTGGAATCACCCCTTTGCATTACATCGCCGGTGCAGCAAAAGACAATGAGGTGGAGCTCCTAGCCGAATTCCTTTGCACTTGCAAATCATCCATTGAAGATTTGACGAGTCGATGTGAGACTGCAGTTCATGTTGCCGTCAAAAAACACAACAGCAAAGCATTCGATGTTTTGCTAGGATGGCTTAAGCACGTTCATCTGACAGAAATCTTGGACTGGAAAGATAAAGATGGTAATACCGTCTTACATGTTGCTGCGTCCAAAGAGCCACAACATGAGGTATAGTTCACCAATTTCATGGTTTTTCATGCTTTTATCATATGATCCTTGAATTTGACATTATCTAACCCGAGAACAAATTATATGATAATGAAATGCTGGGGTTTGAAAATACATGGATTTAGAAACAAGCAGAGAGAGGAGATTTGAAACAACATTTTGTGCAACCGTATATTTTATAGTATTATCATTTAATGGTTAACATTTGTTGATAAATGTCCATCTGAGATTGACATTTGAAATGGTCCAGCATAGTGTTGTAAATTATAGAAGTATTCATAAATTTGCATGCTTGGAACAATCAACCGGAATCACAAGGAACTGACTAACAAAAATCATTGATCAATGGATATGACATATTAAAGGTGAATATTGTGATAATTATATCGTATTGAAGCTTCCACAATAAAAAAAAAAAAAAAATCCATCACTTCCTTTTATAAAAGAGAAAAAAGAAAAAAAATGTTGTGAATACTAATGTATGTTATCAAGATATTATACGAATTCAGATCTCTCTATATGAAATTTGAACCTCAAGTTTTTGCTAATAAACTTCGTGAAAAAAAACCCATTTGTTAACCTCATTATACTATTGTAATGTTTATTAAGAATGAAAATATTTTTGAATGTTAAATTCAGATATAATAAAACTTGACGATGTAGATTTAATCCCTCTCTTGTCACTTTTAAATACATATCGAGTCCTATTACAATCATTATATTGATAAATACGTGTTTTCTCTCTTGTGTAGTCGCATAAAAATATTATAAAAGGACTTCAAGTGGTAGGAATGAGTTAATAAATTCATCAGCCTGAAATTTTTTTTGACTTCAACGAATATGGATTGGTTCAAACAAATCAAACGGGATCTTACAATTTGCACATTAGAATGTGTACGGGATAATTGGAAAAATAAATTGACTTATTTAGGTTATGTTTGTTTTGAGGAAAAAAATTTGAAAAAAAAAACTTTTTCCTCATATTCTAGCATTTAGGGCGTGCAAAATAAGTAATAAAAAAACGTTTTCCAATCAATAGAAAATATCCTTCTAGAATTGGGAAGATTGATTTTCCTTTCTAAGAAAAAGAAAATTCCTCTTTGTCACGCTTCCTCTCCTCCTCTTCCTCGGCCCTGAAATCCCTCCCCGACCTTCTATCGCTCCTCTCGATTTTTCTCTCTAAAATCCTTTACCTCCCTCCCTCCCTCCCTCTCTCTCTCTCTCTCTCTCTTCGCTTGCCACTCGGCAATCGCGATCTCTTTCAACTCCCTGTCGCTGGCTGCCGTCTCCTTGCCCCACTCCTCGACCAGGCTCTCTACCGTCGCGCGCGACGGAAATTTTTTAAAAATTTTTTATCAAAAAATGTTATCATATTCCCTTTTAAAAATAGGAAACGAAATAAAAGATACGATTTTTTTTTTAATAATCAAAATCAAGTCCTTTCTTCTCTTTTGACCATTTTCCCATGGACAAGGTCACTGGAGCATAGGCTCGAGCCTCATATTGAATCCACTTTTTATAGGTTGGTCCATTCATTCATTTAATATAGTCTTTTTCTTCCTAGCAATAAAAAAAGAAACTCATATACAAAATGTAATTGAATCTTAAATCTTTTAAATTGACCATTGCATAAATAATTTAGGGTGAAAGTATTATATTGCACTTTTTAAAAGATTTAAGCTTCTTTGTATGGATTTAAATGATGGCATTTAGTAAATAAGATCTAGTAAACTTTCTTCCCTTGTACATGGGCCGTTGGATCACTAGCATGGTGGCATTAGCTCATCTTGTGCACAATAGTAAAGCTTGGGATAAAGCAATGATTTAACTTGAAGGGGGTACGTACTTCATTTTTATTCTTTTTGCATTTCTTTCAGATCATCAAGCTGTTAAGTCCGTGGACAGATGTACAAGCGAAGAACTCCCTTGGTGAGACCGCTCTGGATATCTTCCAAGTGAATTCTAGTAACGATCAAGATGTTGTGGAGAGGCTACGCCCTTCAAGACTAGTGCCCAGATTTTCATATGCTCCCCTCTCTCTATCCCAGCTTATCACCAAGAAACTATTTTTCCTTGACATGTTGGAACACATTTTCTATGTCCAAGATGAATCCGCTCGCAACGTAATCCTTGTAGTGTCCACCTTAATGGCGACTGCCACTTACCAAGCCGCTCTTAGTCCTCCGGGAGGATACTGGCAGGATTCTTCTTCAAATTCTCCGACCTACTCCACTGTTGTCACCACCAATTCCACTGAAATTGCTAATGGAAAACCACATCAAGCTGGAAAGATGATCCTCAGCGGCTCACGTCTATACGTATTCACTTTACTCAACAGCTTGACTTTTCTCATCTCGAGCTGCATAATCATAGTCACCGCTGTTCCGCTGCTTCCTGACACTGCTACGACTTGCTTATCAATGTTTATTCTCGCCGCCAACTATTTTTTATCCCTTGCAATGGGATTCCAGAACTCCAATGATGTTGGACTAAATTTGATAGGGGGTTTTTTCATGGTGGCAATGTACTTCTTCTTAGGATTATCCGCTTTGATACAGAAAAAGCACTTCCAAGTCCGACAACGAATCAATGCCACAAGGAGACGCGTCGGCAACTTCTGAAGATTGGAGGATCAGAGATAATTCCCATGCATATTTTACTTTAACTTCTCTTGTCACGTATGCATATCATGCATGCTTCTTATCTTGAGGTTTGCAAGAACTAGAATCTTTTGTGTTAGTTGCAAGGGATGGACACGTGGCAATTTGCTACTCTTGAGAGGCTTTACTCTCGCTTGAAGTTGAGACTTCGAATAACTTTTTTTTCTAATTCAGACTTCAATGCAATGGAAATGAACATCATCGAGTTACAACTTGCAAACACGAATGCGCGAAGCGTCCGTGCACAAAACGCAGGACGGAAATCTCATGTGACGTCCTTCACGGAAGCTTCTACGTATTTTTCTTTTTTTTATTCAGAGAAACCTCAGCCAAAGCTCAAGCTGCAGCTGAGCTACCACCCTCCATCGGGCGGTCACTCTGACTGCCACTCGTCGGCCGACCTCCCCGCCGCGGAATGTCCAAAACGGTAAGGCCTGAGGCCTCCGAGGACTGCCACAACGGCCACCAAGGACCGACCAGCTCCTAGCCAACCCTACGCACTCACTGACCGGGGTGTCACCATCGTTCCGAAAGAGACCATACCCGGAGAAAAAACTATCGATCTCGTTCAGACATTTTGTCGAACAGGTAGTATATGCTACGGAACCAAGAGATCTTTGACTCGACCGAAGACCAGAACCCGCGACAACAACAGCACGCACAGCAGCAGAAAAACGAGGGACGGACGGGGCCGGAGTTCGCCTCTGCCGGGCGGCCGCGAGCTCCGGCCCGGCATGATCAAAAAAGGCAAAAAGGGGAGGCTTACCGGAGTGTCGAAGCGGGAAAGGAGGCACGGCGGTGGGTTGTCGGCCGTGCGGTGGCCGGCGGTCTCTACCTCCAACTCTCTTCCCTCAGGCAAACTCTCACTGGCGTTCTCTGTCTCTCCCCCCTCTCTCGGTTTCTCTCACTCGAACTCTCTCTCGGATCTCTCCTTCAAATCCAGCCCCCGGTCTCGTCCCTTTTTCTCTTGCGTCCCCTCTCTCGCTTTTAAGGGCTAGCGACAGACGCGCATGGCTTCCGCCACCGCCAGCCTGCCGCGGCCGGCCTGATCCCCGACCCTAGGATCACGGCTGCTCTGCTTTTGCTTGCGTACGTCTCTGTCTCCGCAGACACGCGGGAATGGCGCGAGGGAGGAAGGAGGAAGGGATAGGTGCGTGGGCCGGGCCGGGGAAAGAAAAGAGAAAATGGGGCCGGACCTGAAAGAGAGAGGAAGAAGGGAAAAGAAAAAAGGCCGGGCCGGCCCATCCCAGGCCCGGTCTAGCTTTCTTTTCTTTTCTTAATAAAAATAAAATTTTTAACGTTCTTAATTAATTCTAGCTTTTTTTTTAATTTTAATACTAGTAATACAAATGCTCATAATGTCTATATGCCATGCAATTTAATGAAAATTATTCTCGCTAGAGATTAGAAATTAATCCCTAATTTTTCTATGCAATTATTGAATGATTAAACGTGTCGTCAAAATTTAAGTGTCAACACTCACATGCATGCTCAAAACATATATGCACAAAGTGCCTAGGGGGAAATCTCTTGATGCCAACACAATGGTGGTGATGGTGATTTTGTTGTTGGTTGCAAGCAATCGGTGAAGGTAAGAAGTAGCAACGATATGCAGTGGTGGTAATGGTGTTTTTGTTGTTGGTTGCAAGGCAATCGGAGACGGTAAGAAGCAGTGGCGCATTGGACAACTTGCAGGATGCAGTGGTGGTCATGATAGTGGTTTTGTTGTAGGTTACTTGGAAAGAAGCAAGGTGAGGTCTCAAATGCACACATGCACGATGAACACAAATGAAATGCTTGACTCTATCTTAGTGTCCTAATCTTGTGTCAAACTTTGTGTCTGTCTGCTTGGCGTAACCTATAATTGGTGTCTGTGGGCACCCCAATTATTATACGACTAGCCCCTGAATTTTTCCAATATTCAAGGTTGAAGATTGAAATATCAAATTAGAGGTCGTTGGAGTGATTCCCATAGATTAATTAATAATTGTTGAAAATATGTGGATTTCATGACTTGACGAATCATATGCAACTAAGCTTGATATATGTAAGAAAATAATCATAATGACATATTCAAAATAAAAAAATTCAAAATAAAAAGAGATACATTCATCGGATGAGCATTAAGTTGCTAAATTTAATCATAAGTTAGGAAATGCGTAAAACCTTGTATTCTTTTTTAGGGACCCATTATGAATCTTTCTATCTCTAAAATATGATCTGTTGCAACTAGCCTAGAAGCGTGAATAAAAACACACAAAACTAATCGAGTAAGAAATAAATTGCATAAATAAAATTTAAAGACAACAAATTTATGTGGTTCAACTATGTGTCTACTACATGGAGAGAGAGATCAATAAGATGATTCCATTATAATTGGTAAAGAAGAGATTAGAATCATTCAATCATACTCACTCGTAAGTGTTTTTCAATTCTAGATTAAACCCGAACTTACAAGAATCGATTACAAAAAAAAAAAAAAAAAAGAATTTTATTACACTGTCACACTCTTGGATAAAAGTTATCAAAACTCTCGTATCTCACGCAAGTTTTCATATATGTTAAGCATACTCACTGTGCACCCTAGACCAAACTCAACAACAAAACTATTTATATGCAAAACAACCATAAGCCATTCGCCAATGTCAACGTGGGCTTCATCTTCAATGAAGAAAAGAAGTCTTATGGGAAATTAGTTTCCTTTTTTCCATCGTGGACAATTCTGTTGGCAAGAGTGCAATAATGTGGCGTGAGATTTTTGTGATTTAATTATAGATCGAATTTTAAAAAAATCTGAATCAACTTCAAGCCATGATCAATGAATCTCCACCTTGGTGAGAAGTCCAATTTCATCTCTTCGGTTGTCATTTCTCCCAAACCCCTATGGGCTCCTCACTTGTTGTAGAAGCTAACCAAGTCCGAATATTATTGAAACTTAGTCAATGCCATATGCTTTGTTAGATCATCCGCCGTGTGTACTTTTTGAAGGAGTGTGGTTCCTTATGACACAATAACAGATATAAAATTGTACACGACACTAATGTGTTTCACCCACCCACGATACATTTGATTTTTGATAAATGTCTTGCACTCTAATTGTTGCTAAAAATAACAATCTTCTCCTACAACAATTCTAGATGACTGAACAAACCTTTGAGTGAAATAACTTTCTCAATTGTCTCAGTTGACATCATATACTTATCTTCAGTTGAGACCATGCGATTTCTGACTATAACCATGCTGTCCAACAAAATATGAACACATAACTTGTCAATGACCTCAGTCCGTTCAAGTGAGAGGAAAGTCTAAATCCACATAACTTGTTATATTACAATTTAATTTGATAAGTTGCATCTTCTCAATAGGTTAATTAGAACAACTATGATGCATCGCGCCTATTAAAAAGATTGCACCTTTTGGAGTAAAATTCTCGTCATTTGTTTCCTTGCTCTCTTTCATGCGACTTAAAAATCATTTCACTTCAATAGTCAACCGGCTCAATGGTCAGTATTTTATCAACCTGTTTTGCTCCTCCTTTCTTTTTCTTTCTCCTTCGAAATAAAATCTATAAACAAACACAATGTGAGCACTAATCAATTATACACACACAACAAGCACAAACATACACAACACACAGGGTAACTATGGCGAAGGAGGCGCAAGCGGTAGTGGCTCAAACAAGAAAAGTACTAACAAAATTCTAAACCTATTATATTAGTACCAATTTAATTCTAAACCTTTTAATTATATCAAATTAGTCATAAACCATTTCACATTTCTATAAATTTAGTCTATCTAACCAAATTAGGCCAAAAAATTCTGACGTGGACATTGGTCGTCTCTCTTGGCACATTAGGCCTTGACGTGGACATGTCCTTTATAATTTTTTCTTCTCTTTTCCTTCCTTTTTTTCCCTACTGTGGCTGGTGGGGCTAGAGCTCTCCGGCCACTAGGCAAGGGCCTCGAAGCCCTCACTGGCCACCGACAAGGGTCGTGGGCCTCGCCTAGATGTGGGTGAGCTATTGGTGGCTATAGGTGAAGGTGACCTCGCCTGCGGCTAGCGAGGCCATAGCCACTTTTGCTTGCGATTGGCAAGGCCAAGAGAGGGCTTTGCATTGCCCAGTGGCTGGCGAGCTTCGGTGACGCTCGTGAGCCACAGTGGAAAAGGAAAGGATAATAAGGAAAAGAGAAGAAGAAAAAAAGAAAAGAAAAATTAATTGAAAATTCAAAAAAATATAAAAACAAACATTTATAAAATATCCACATCATTGCTAACCATGCCATATAGGATATATGATATCCACCTCAATAAATTTCTGTTTAAATTGGTCATATGGACTCAATTGGTACTAACATAAAATGATTTAGAACTAAATTGATTCAATTGAAAGGTTTATGACTAAATTATTACTGATACAATAAGTTTAGGACTTTTTTTTGGATACTTTTCACTAGCTCAAATCGAGGTAGAGAGAGAGAGAGAGAGAGAGAGAGAGAGAGAGAGAGAGAGAGAGTTGCATATGTTCGGGTTGTATTGTTGGGGTTGTTTCATGAGAGAAAGAGAAGGGGGAGGGGGCGAGAGGCAATGTCGGGAAGGGCAAAAAAGAAAGAAAAAAATCGGAAAGGGACAAAATATTTAAACAACCAATATCACGTGTAGCAAATATTGTCACTTTATCGCGTAATTTCAGAGATATCAATCGGTCGATTAAAAAGCAATTCGTAAACATTTCTTCGAACAAAAGAAGAATTGCTTCCACTTTTTAGAATGTGCTCTCTCCAAATTGGGTGTGGCTTATTGGTCTTCTTTGTTTTCTTTTGTATGGTAGGGCAGACGATAGGTTGAACCTTTATTATATGGATTGAAGAAGATCCAACTAGTGATAAATTTAGTCTCATCAGTTATCATCATTTATATGGTTGTTCCGAAATTCCAACTAAAGGTCGACTTTTCATAGTCATAGGATATGAGATAATTAAGTTTAAATATCTAACCCTCCCCAAAATAAACTAGTAGCTATGTAAACTAATTTTGCATTTCGGTTTTTGCAATACGTAGTCCTGATTCACGAGAGTATTCTTGGAACTTTGGGTTAAACGCTTTGAGATTAAAAGCAAGTGAATTATTATAGCAGCCATCGGATACATGATTATGGAAAGCTCAACTGCCAATTTCATTAAAGAGGACCAAGTGGTGAAGAACCCACCAATGATTCACCCGTTTATAAATAAATTGTCAAACTTGCCGTGCACCCATGATTAAAAGAGCTTTATTTTCCAAGCTAATTCGATGTTAAACTCAAAACTCAAAATCTTCATTCAATAAACTGTTATAGTAACAAATAGAGAACTTGCCTCCATTTATTGAATTGAATCAAGAACCAATGCAAGATCTTGAGCTCGAGGAGATAATCGTGTATTTAGGTTTATAAGTGGACTTGTTTCAAATAAAGGAGGAGGAAGATCTGGTGCTATTAACTCCTCAAATATATGATTAAATTCTGCAAATTATCTTATTTGTTCGGGATTAGCAATAACAAGCAAGGCGTGAATGCGTTTCTATTACCTGGGAAAGATTCGATGGGTTATAGGTAGGGAAGTGGCACTTTTGCTTTCTTCTTTTCTTTCCTTTATTTGTTTTGCCCTCAGCTTCGTTCTTTCTTCACTTTACATGGAGAAATGAAAGAGAGGAAAAAGGAAATTGATAGTGGAGAGAGAACTCCCCTGTCAGCAAAATCACGGTTCCTTTGGGATGAAGCAAAGAATAATGCAGCTTTAGAAACAAGTATGCATCGCATTTACTCATTTCACAAGCATTGCATATATTCCAACATATCATAAGATATACACCATATATAAACAATGTAATATAGTATAGCTAGCATGTGTCAAACTCATCCTATGCTTATGTCAAGAAGACCTTATCAGTCACGCTTCGCCAGGTAATGAGGCACAAAATTATATCCGCTATTGTTAAGTTTCGAAAATCACTTTGCTCTGATTAAGTTTCAAACGACACGTTAATCATGATTAAGCTCCGAAATAGAATTGGTCAGTACACATGTACATCATGTTGTGTCTCAATATGTAGATTGACTACAAGCATCAAATCGAAGCGATAATACAACATGCCATATTAACATTCCATTTAAAAAATTTCCAGACAAAACTTATCTGAGGCTCCAGAGTATCCTTGATCCAGTTTTGAGAAAGACATAACACACGGTACTTTACAGTTCGACTTCAACATACGGGCCATGACCCAGTATAGTTTTTTCCCTCTTTGTAAATCATGTTGTGCAATTCTTGCAAAACATAAAAACTGACCAGTCATTTCCTAAGAATCTGACCAGTGCGCAATACGCATCGGTCTAAGATGTGTTGGGCCCCCCTCACCCCAACCTGCCACTGGGCCCAACTGTACACTTGTTGACTCAGCTAATTAAATATTCGTTGACCGCGGCACTATATGATATATGATTTTCCAAAGTTTGCTACTTCCACCGGTCCTCCCCAATCAAACCCCCTCTACTCCTACATTTTCCCGGTAACATGATGGCCAGGAGTCTCGCCAAAACAGAACAAAGAATGGCTAGGGAATCTTGGCTTTCAACAAGCATTAACAAATGATAATGTTGCTGAGGTACGTAACTTAATTGCGGAGGAGCGAGTGCTCTGATTGCCTATCCACTCCACTACACATTGCCTAGGCCATCAGAAAAACTGACGTGGCCATGGAGATGGGCATCTTGAAGCCGTCGTTTGCTTGGAAATGCCTAATGCACTATGCAACATGAGCATTATCACACTGTGAGGACATTGATGAACCTTGATCCGAAGTTGATTCAAGTCTGAAGATGAGGTGGGATCAACTGTTTGCATTTTGTAGCACGGAGAAAAAGGAGACAACAAGCAGGAGAACGTGGAGCTCCCGAAACCCCTATCCGAATTCCTATTTGCTTGCAAATCATCTATCGACAATTTGACAATCCAATGCGAGACTGCAATTCACGTTGCTATCAAGAACCACAATCTCAAAGCATTGAAGGTTTTACTTAAATGGCTCGAGCGAGTCCATCTAACACAAATCTTGAAGGTAGAGATATGGTCCATTGATTGTGTAAATATTATGGCTTTTATTGTTTGATCCTTGAATTTGACATTATGTAATCTAAGAAAAAATGTCTATCTGTCAATTGACATTTGAAGTTGTATGGCATGGTGTCGTAAACTATAAAAATGTCCATAAATTTACTTGCTTGGAGTGATCCACCAGAAACACAAGAAAAAGACCGACAAAAATGATTGATCAAGGAGCGTGACATAGTATAGGTGAATATTGTGATAGTTAGATCGTATTGAAGCCTCGACAAGAAAAAATCTAACACGTTTATACATCAATTGTGATCAATAATATATATCATCACGTTATTTTTCAACTTCCTCTCCATATTAATTAGACTTTTCTCAATTAACTTAGTAAAAAGCCATATGTTGAGTCTCTTATCATATTGTAATATTTATTAAGAACGAAAATTGTTAACTGTTGGATCATCAGTATCATCATCATCATCATTATATTTTTTTTGTCGACGTTCGATTGTTATATTGAAAAGTCAACAATTTGTCGATTTGATCTCTCTCTCTCTCTCTCTCTCTCTCTCTCTCTCTCCCTGTTAACTCCTCATCGCGTCCTTTCAGAATCACTATATTGATTTGTACACGTCTTTATCTCTTGTTGAACTTCCCACCATCGCATAAAAATATTAAATAAATACTTCATGCGAGACATTAATTTGACCTCTCTCTCTCTGTACATATATAGTGATAGAATTCGATTAAAGGAAATAAAAGTTTGATTTTTCTATTTCCTCGACTCCCAGATGCTTGTTACGTAAGAGAGATGGAATTAATATAAATAATCAGCGCAAAAATCAATTTTGTCTATCTGAATAGAGTCTTGTTCATATAAATCAGGACAGATAGTGCAATTTGCAATTAATGACCTGCGTGAACACTCAAGACGTCGTTAATTGTATTTATCGTGAGCATTCTATAAATAATAAAGCCCACATAAATTGCATTTAATTTAGACTTTTTTTAGCACTGCAAGCTTAATTAAATTATCTGTAATAAGCCTGCAGAAGCATGAAATTTGGTCAAGCCCATTGGATAACCCTTATGGCCAAAAACTGCTTGTGCTTAGCACGTGGGCATGCCAAACTAATTAAGATTGCATTATCTAATTACATTTAAGGAAACGATATATCATCATTGAGGATTTTAATTTTATGGAAGTAATTACAATGTGATATAAAAAAAATTTCTAAGGTGAGGAAGTCAATATATCTATTTAGTTTAAAATAGGAGAGTGATGTATTGATTGGTATCTCGAGATAATCCTAATCCTACGCCTATATAAGCACTATTTTTTCTTAAAATTGAGGGGCGACAATATATATGGGAGGCACGGATACACAGACAGGGACATTAATGTTCAAAAAAAGAAGAAAAGAAAAAGGCGAACCTCGCCTCCTTGGCAACAGAACAATTCCAGCGTGTAGTTCACGGGATCGACAAATGCACATTTAATAACTGTTGGATCGTGGTTAAATTTTGTGAAGATACAGTAACACATTGTTCTTGATGTTGTCTGATGGAATTGATGAGAAAAATTTCTGGAAGTATGTCTTTGACGGAGATTTACTATTGATTAGTACATCAAGCTTTTCCTATTCACTAAATAATTTATATCCCCTAAGCCCCAAATCGATCTCGTCCGAACCCTAAACCCCAAATCGAATTCGTCCGAAACCCTAAGCCCCAAATCGATTTCGTTCGAACCCTAAACCCCAAATCGAATTCATTCGAACCCTAAGCCTCAAATCGATCTCATCCGAATCCTAAACCCCAAATCGATTTCGTTCGAACCCTAAGCCCCAAATCAAATTTGACAATCTGCAGTTATCTTGCGATTTGGGTCCTCATCGACCTCGAGTTCGACGCTCGTCGTGAGTTCGTGTTCTTTCCTTCCCTTGGCGATTGTGCGTTCGTGCGAAGATCTCGCTTGCGGGAGTCTCGACATCTCAGCGGCGAAGTGATTGGCATCGGGGACGACGACAGGGTCAACGACGGTGATGGCGACTCCTCCTCACGCAGGTATCGCTCTCTGCATTATAGCATTTTGTTGTTTTCCATTCTCCAATACTAGTGACAAATTAGAACATTAATGCAGAAGCAAGTTATGGTTGTCTATTCATACAGTGCATATGAGAAAAAGATGTTTTTTGGAGATTGAAAACATCTCCTAAATCTCTCGAGTAAACACATTGCATTATGCAGAAATTATTAATATGAAGACGTTATGAAGGAATCATAATATAGCTAATATACTTCTATTAGGTTCCTATAATGCGAAGCCCAGAAGAATGAGTGCAGCAACATCTGCATCAAGTAGCGTAACTCCTAATGAAGTCAACTCGGAGCCAACATGTTATTGTGGCCTTCAATCGCCAATTCTTATGGCAAAGACAAAGAAAACGCAGGAAGAAGGTTCCATGGATGTGCTAAGTTTGATAGTCCAAGTTGCTGCAATTTTTTCATGTGGGTGGATCCAAAGATACCAAATCATGTGAGGGACATGATAGTTGACCTCCTTGAAAGAAATCAAACATTGTCTGAATCAAGCCAATCGAGGGGTGACGGAGTCGAGGTGAGCTCATTGCTAGCTGAAATGAAGAGTCAAAAGGTGAAAAATAGACGTTTAAAGGAGGAGCTTGCACAAGTAAAGAAAGGGAAGATGCTATATCAATCAGCATTCATTCTATGCATATGTTATATCGCTGTATTGGTTATATATAATGTGAAAGTTGGTAGGAAATTTCTAAGTCTTCCATAATACTTTCTATCTGAGTTTGTAAATTTGAACACTAGTTGTGGATAATTGAGATGGGAATGAGATCTGATGTGAGTTTGTAGTTTGCAAAGACCGGTTGCTTGCCATGCGAGAAATTACTATCGCATTACAAAATGTTACTTGATTTGTGTGCTTGTCAATAGCATTACATGAGCTATTGCCACCAGAATAAATTTGCAACTTCAAAAATAGTGACAACTCCCTTATTATGCAATCGAGATTGTTAATTGGTGATTTTTTCATAATTTTAATAACGAGCTTGCCTCAAATGGAATGTGTAAAAATCAAGTGAAATCAAAGTAGTCAGCTGCAATACCTAAGTTACCTAATCAAATCTTCCATGAATCATCCAATGCGGGCCACAGAGACCACGTAGAGCAAAACCCCATCATATAAAATGAAAATTCTGCATGGCTAATTTCAATAATTACCTATTAACAATTCCGAAGAGTAATCACTTTCGCGCATTATCCAAACCAAAACCAAGCATGCCACATAACTTGTTGAAACACGATTCATTGACAAAGCAACATGCTTACATTTTCAGTGCGCAAAAGGTTCTGTTCAACAAAATATGCACTTTTAGTGCATAAAAGGTTCTATGCACAAACGCTACACGTCTCATTCAAAAAACCAGCTAATAATTGATATACATTCACCTAACAACACCAATTTCAGCAGACATATCAATCCAATATGATGGTCTCCGGTGGTCCAAAAGAGGTTGAGCCTTCACTTGATTCTGAATTCTGGCGCTTTTCCTTATATATGGTCTCGCAGCGATAGGCTTTGGAGGAGTTGTTGTAGCCTGAGATGACTCGAGCCCGACGTTGTAATAGTGGCTTTGGCTTCATCGCAACATGCTTTCGAGGAGGTAATGTTGCGCGAGATGATTGAGATTGGGAACTTGCCTTGGGTTGTGATGGTGCCTTTCGCTTTAAACCAAGATGCTTCGACCTATTGTAGCCTTAGATGACTCGAGCTTCGGGATTGGCTGAGGTTGCGATAGTGGCTTTGGCTTCAGCGCAACCAACTTTCGAGGAGCTAATGTTAGACGAGATGATTGAGGTTGGGAACTTACCTGGGGTTGTGATGGTGCCTTTCGCTTTAAACCAAGATGCTTCTGAGCTATTGTAGCTTGAGATGACTGAGCTTGAGAACTGGCCTGAGGTTGTGATAGTGTCATTGGCTTCATTGCAACGTGCTTTGGAGGAGCTACTGTTGCATGATATGACTGACGCTGTGAAGTGGCCTTGGGTTGTAATTGTGGCTTCGGCGTCTCTGCAATTTGTTTTCGAGAAGCTGCTGATATATGATATGACTGAGGTTGTGCACTGACCTGGGAATGCACCTTTGCTGTTGACGTAGCTCTTGTGACTACCCCTTTCTCCGGTAGGTTAACGATTCTTGCACCAATTGTATTAGGCTACATAATCCCCAAGTATCTTTTTAGCTTAAGGAGATAAGTAATTGCTATTATAAAAATTTAAAAATATTACTCACCTTGCTAATATGAAGGTTTGTCATAGGATTTGCGTCAACACCTAACCTTATCATTTTCATCCTCTTGGCTTGTGATTCTCTCTGTATCATGCAATTTTCAGTGGTAGGTCTTTTAAACTGAAATAATAGAAAATTCATTCAACATGAGAACATAATCACAATACATGTATACTTGGGGATTAAGGTATTACTCACCGGAATTTTTCACGTCTATGCTTAGCCATTATATTGGCCGGTGCACCGCCTTCCCCTTGATCTGAACGAACTTCACCAAAAGCATTAGCCTCACCAAGACATCCTCTAACATCAGCACTAGCATGAGCAGAAGCAATAGCACTATATTTTCTTACATTTGCATGACCACTACATTCTCTTACATCTGCACTAGCTCGAGCGAAGCATTAACATGCCCACTATTGCCTCCTATTGAATTGGCATTTGCAGAAGCATTGGCATGGCTTTCGGATCCTCCTTCAGCTATGCTTGTCGTAACTTTAGCTTTAGCCTAAATATATATTCAAAATTACTAAATTGGAATCTTGATATACACAACTTACAATAATGGTTAGATGACAACTTACTTGTCTTTTTCCGAGCCTTGGACCAGTGGAATTAGCCTAAGATTGAGCATAAGCTTCAGCTGTACTTGCACTAGCATGAGCATTGGATGTACATACATTGACTTGAGCATTGGATGTACGTACATTGGCCCCAAAGATTGGCCTGAGAAGCACATATTAAGTATTGATTAACAACATGTTAAAGTGAGAAAACGCATTAAGATGATCGTTAGTTGAGAAAATACCTTTCTTAAAGGACATCCCTTGCAGTTGTGTCCAATTTGTTTGCAAGCAGAACAAGTCATTTGCTTACCCTCTTTAGTCATTCTATCACCTCTTACAAGCTCAATCGGTTGCTTTCTTCTACTCCTTTTTGGCCTACCAGGCATGTTCTTCATTGGTGGGGTTGAGGAGCTTCTTTATTGGTTTTATTCCAAAATTTTTGTCCTCTCACCGTAGGCATCATGAATTGATAAGCACTTAGATACTTTTCCTTGTTGAAGCACTCGGCTAGATGGTCGGTCGGATCATTTCTCTTATGGTGTATTGCACAAATGGCATGGCAACATGGAATTCCACTAAGTTCCCAAGCTCTACAAGAACAAGTTTCTAAATTCAAATCAACAACATATTTGTCACCACCTTCTGTAATCTCATATCCTTCATTTCCATTCCATATCAAATGGCAATACCTACTAGCAGATGTATTCTCATGTAACTTACGCATAATCCTTGGACCGTAATTTCTAGTCCACCTAGCACATCCATCCCTCTGAGTATGCATTCTATTCATAACCATGATTCTAATATCCTCCAACATACTCACAATGGCCTTGCACCTAGCTTCCACACACCTGCCATTGAACGCTTCACTCAGATTATTATCAACGACATTACATTTAATGTCAGTGTCAAAGAAGGCTTTGCACCAATGTTTTGGCTCAATACGGAATAAGTCATCATGACCTTCCCGAGTCGGTTCCTTCAACCTTTGTCTATGCATCTCGAAATCTGACATATTATTGCTTTTGACATATCTCCAAAATTGCCTCGAATCTGTTTTCCTTTGTATTTTTGACCCCAGTTGGAATAAATGTGCCTTGCACACATCCTATGCTCTGCATTTGGCAACAATTCAGCTACAGATTGGACGAGACCCTGACAATTACCGAAAAAAAGAAAATATATATGAAAACAGAAAGAAAAACATTGTTATGTCACAATCAATTTACAAATGAAAACAGAAAAAAAACGTACCTTTTGTTGATCACTTATCAACGCCCATCCGTCACCATTACACATATCAAGGTCTGACTTCAACAATTCGATAAACCAAGTCCATGTGTCCTTATTCTCGATTCTTACCACTGCCCATGCCACTGGATACATTTGATTGTTGCCATCCCTTCCGACGGCACATAACAACTCACCTTTGATCGAACCCCTCAAATAACATCCATCTAATCCAATGATCTTCCTACATCCAGCCAAAAAACCTTTCTTGCAAGCGTCAAAGTAAATGTAAACCCTATCAAATACTGGTAGAGCATTTGGCCATGGCCTTTCAACTTTCAATTTAAAAGTGCTTGAAGGGCTTGCAGTGTAAAGCTCTCCCAAGTAGTCGTGCATCTCGTGCATATTCCTTCTTGTAATTGCCTTGCAGTTCCTTCAATACTTTCAGCTTTGTTCTCCTACACCGACCGAAAGTGACATTTACTCCAAGTTGTTCTCTAACTAATTTCTTTAACTCAGCTGCTTTGATTTTCGGCATTGCAGAAATGAGAATCATGAAGTGCTTAGCCAAATATCTGCTAGACACCCTCTTATTCTCGAAAGTGATACTGCATATATGCTGATTTACATACTTTCTCAAATGAAATGACCCAGTTTTGCTATCAAGAGCACCATAGATCATCCAGTTACAATTGTTCTGGCCACACCTAGCTCTTACAACACTTTTTGTGTTCTTAGTGTATTTGATTGCTCTTTGCTCAGCCACGAGAATACTTCAAAATTGCATTCTTGAACTCAGTTGCATCCTCAAATGTCATGCCAACAATAAATTGTGGATTTGTACCACTTTGATCATATGATGGAAACCTACTTCTCTTCCTTGAAATAACACCAGCCTCTTCACCACCCTCATCATTTAAAATTGATTGAAGACTGCCTTCCTCATCTGAATCAACATACTCTGTTTCGTTCCCAGAATCATCTAATGATTGAGCCTCATCCACAATCGGTGGTTTGGAAGTACTAGTTGCCTCACTATAATTTAAAATTTGGAGCCTATGTCTTGCTGATAATTCAATTAATTTTTTCCTTGCTTCAACCAGTTCAAAGTCGTCATCATCACTCGACTGTTCCATATCCACGAAATTATGTGCATCATCATGCTCTTCCTCATCTAGATCCTTATTGGCAACTTCAGCCCAATTCCCGTCATCATCGGTATTCCTAATCACATTAGACATACCTCCGGTTTCCATCTCAACACCCCCATCTCAGCTCTCCCCGCCTTTTCATTATCAGCATGCTCAACATATAATGTAATATTTTCAGAGCACAGATGATGATAAAATAGATCCATCACATCAGCGTTATCCCATAAATACCTAAGAGTTACTCCGTCTACAAGAGTCTTACTTCCAGAACTCGTAAAAGAGTTTCTCTACTCTACACACATCCAAAGCCTCAATAGCTTCAATTATACTAGAAAGTGAAGGCTTACTTAAACTTATTTCAGCAACATCAGCCCTTCCACCTATGTATTCCAATGGTGGGTCAACTTTAAATTTACCTCTATAGCGAACAGTGACATAAACTTTGTTCTCAGCCATTGGACCTACAAGGGAACAGAAACAAAAAGCAAGGCACTTTCAATCATCAAATTATTGAAGCAATGTTCAAGTTCTAAATTGAAGATATTTTTATAAAAGACTAACAATCAATACAGAAACAGCAAATTAGCATAATCCGTTTTACAATCACAATACAACTACATGATCAATAGTGAGAGCAATGTTCTAATTTGCTGCAATGTTATAATATATCACAAGAATTAGAAAATGCAAAACAATTATAACACAGAGAGTAAAACGCCACTATAATGTAGAGAGTAAAACACCTTTGCAAAACAAAAAAAAACAAAATGGTAATATTACTATGACATACCCAAATGCTTTAATATAGAGAGTGATACCTGCATGAGGAGTCACCATTGCCGTCCCCGATGCCGCTCCCTCCGCCGTTGAGACGCCGAGATGCTCGAAAGACATATCTTTGCATGAACTCGCAATCATCAAAGAAGAGAACATAAAGTTGATGTGTGTCAAATTCGAGCTCTCTGAACTCCAAATAATGAAGAAATGAGGACGCTAACTGACATCGTTTTACATAATGTAGAGATTAAAGCACCTTTGCAAAACAAAAAAAAAATCGTTGCATTACCATGAGATACCCAAATGTTATAATGCAGAGAGCGATACCTGCGTGAGGAGGAGTCGCCATCGTCTTCGTTGAACCCGTTGTCGTCCCGACACCACCGCTTCACCGCTGAGATTTCCAGGACTCCCGCAAAGAGGTCTTCACACGAACTCGCAATCGTCAAAGGAAGAAAAGAACACGAACTCACGATGAGTGTTGAACTCGAGGTCGATGAGGACCCAAATCGCAAGAGAACCGCAAATCATCAAATTTGGGGCTTAGGGTTCGGACGAATTCGATTTAGGACTTAGGGTACGGACGAGTTCGATTTGGGGCTTAGGGTTCGGACGAGTTCGATTTGGGGCTTAAGGTTCGGACGAGTTCGATTTGGGGCTTAGGGGATACTTGGAAAGCGAAAGAATACGTAGACATGGAGAGGGAAGGGAGAACACGACGGTGAAGAAGACGTACAGACGAAGGGGGAGACGGAAGGAGAAAGGAGGAGACGGCGTCGTGGCGAAGGAGAAAGGAGGAGAAGGCGTTGTGGCGAAGGAGAAAGGAGGAGACGACGTCGTTCTGCATGCGTGGCTTTTTTTTTTAAACTATTCGCAACGGAGGAGAGAGAAACGATTAAAAAAAGCCACGTGGGGGCCACGTCAGTTTTTTCCGTTAAGAAATTAGACGGCGTCGATTTTAGGACTCATTTGAAACATTTTGACAAGTTGTAGGACTGAAATGCACTTTTTGCAAGTTTTAGGACTGAAATGCATTTTCGTGACAAGTTTTAGGACTTCTTGAGCACTTATCCCTAATTTATATATTGCTTTGATTATTGAGTGTTAAATTACTGTTTGTGTATTTGCGTGATCACTCATCACATGTTAGTGGTCAAAAATTAAAATTGACCAAGACTGCTTCGGACTATATTTTTAAATAAAGAGAAAAGATATCGAAAGAGCATTATATTTATTTAGTGTAATCAAGTCTTCATATTTATGAAATAAAAAAATAAGATGTTTTCCAGGTTTTACTTGGATTTCTAACAATCCATTATAGATTAATGGCGACTCAAAAATGAAATGATTTGCCTACTTAATTAATTACATTAAAAACACTAAAGTTGTGATTGGCATGGATTTGGGAGAGTCTGTGCTAAGTTGGCATGGATTTGGGAGAATTCGTGCTAAGTATTTACTTAGTAATCCATTAGTTTATCTTTGGTGGTTCATTTCTAGCGAGGGTAGTAATAGGAAGGAAAAAGGAAAAAGGAAGAAAAATGGGAGGAAAGGATTGTAAGTATAAAAAGAAAGAACAACAAATTTGAATGGCCAATAGCACATGTAGTATCGTATTAATTTTTTGAGAAGATAGATATATGTGACTTTATCTCGCAATTTTAAAGGATATCAATCCATTGATTAGATAGGAATTCATAAACGTGTTTCGTGCATAAAGAAGAATTGCTTCCACTTTTGAGCATGTGCTCCCTCCAAATTGGGTACTATTGGTCTTCTTTGTTTTCTTTTGTGTTGTAGGGCAGACAATAGTTCGAATCTTTAATATATGAATTGATGGTCTGACAATTTATTGTCTGCTGAACACATGGATGACTTGCGCATATTTGGATTCCAAATCTTGCCCTGTGCCAACATCATAAGAAACAAAGAAACACTTTTAATGGGGCTGGAGCCTCAGACAATAATCATGTTTGAAGATGCCATTAACTAGTCAAGGATGCAAAGTACTTTTCGCTTCCAATAATTCTCCAAGAATTCTCTTTTTTTCCCGACAAGGAGAACAGACGGTTTACATGGGACAGCAAATTTAGCACTTTCCCTTTTTTTTTCAACAAGTCACGCCCGATCCTTGATATGTATACGCACACATCCTTCTCTTGGTCGATTTTATAATGCGATATCCAACACAATAAGGTGCTAACTTTTATTCAAAATATCTTAATTTAAGACCCTTTCATTTTTAAGCACATGCGGAGCTTAATTATAAATCCCTTGTTCACAATAAAACAATGGGATAGAAAAGCAGGCTATATTTTTCATATTGAAATTTACAACCAAACCTTTATACATGGCATTAGACAATAAATCGAGCACTTCACAAACTATTCGCAACTTTATACATGGCAGTCTCACTCTATCTACACATATACAAAAGGGTTCACAAAGAGATGGGATTTCAATCCTCGTCTAAGTCATACTCGAGATCATCCCGATCCTCTTCGATTCCTCTTCACTCGATCATTCTCTTCCTCAATTTCACCTGCGAGTTCTCATTCACAAATTCCTCCTCCTCGGCTCCTCGTCGGGATCCTGAAATGTTTTCCCCAAACTGGGATGAGACTACGTCTCAGCGAGTTCTACCCCACTAAGCCCGATTAGTAAACTATTATACTAAAGGCTGCCTAAACACGCATAGGTCAGAAGACGTACCTTAGCATCAGATCCCACCTGCAAGTCAGTACAATTTACAATAGACACTCAAGCAATCATATCACCGATCGAAGCATCGATCAAATCGACCTAGTCGATTACAAGCCAACAAGACCACTCACGGTCATTTCCATTCAATCAATCAATTCACAACATCAAATCAAAACAATGATCAATCGACCTCGTCGATTACATGTCAATTGGACCATTTCTAGGTCATCTCACTCCACACCATATAATCCCCAATAGTACACTCGAGTCACGAGCTTACGTGTAATGCTCTCGGGCGTCTATTCGCCAAGGTGATGTACAATAAACACTTTATGTGCATACTCTTAGGCATTCCACTTTCCTTCAGCCACATGGGCACGATACTCGATACACAGAAATACAGCCACGCAGGCACAATCTACTCCACACTTGCATGATCAACTATCGCCACACTTGCGTGATCAACTATCGCCACACAGGCATGATCATCTATCGCCACACTTGCATGATCAATATCCCAACAATGATCATCTATCGTGCATTCAATTATCGCCACACGGGGATCATCCTATCATGCCAAATGATCAACTACGCCACACTCATGATCAATTATCGCCATGATCAACTATCGCCATCAGGCATGATCAATTATCGCCACACGGGCATGATCAACTATCATCACAACATTTATGGGCATTCTCTAAGGCATCCTACATGCCAAAGCGATGTAATAATCGCCGAGCCACATCACACAGCATTTCTTCACACATCATTTCTTTTCATCTTTTATCATCATTAATAAAATATCGTGCATTAGTACACGATTGGCCTTAGCCAAAATATAATGATTTCGATTCCACAATTCCCACCATTATTAGCGTCCACCAAAACACTTTTGGTGCTGTCAACCGACACCCGGTTATTTTCCAATTAATTTTCCAAATTAATTAACCCAGGAAAATAATCTTATAATCACAATTAATTCACTTCAGCACAAAATAAAGCTCAATTAAATAATTGAACTGCCCCACGATGATCAGCACGAAATTTCGGTCGTCGGCCATCAAATTCTTAATTTCCGAAAAATAAATAAATAATTAATTAATTTCGAAAATTAATTAATAATTATTAAAAATTCCATTTAGCTCAAAATAAAGCTAATTTAAATAAACGGGCTGCACACACGATCATCACATAATATTCCGGTCACTGGCCATCTCAACCTTAATTTCCGAAAAATAAATAATTAAATAATAAATTTTGAAAATTAAACAATTAACATTAAAATTCAATTTAGCTCAAATTAAAGCCCGATTAAATAAACGGACTTCACCACGGTCATCAGCATAATTTTCCGGTTCCAGACCATCTCCCTTGAATTTTCGGAAAATAAATAATTATTTAATTTAATTCCGAAAATTAATATTTAAATGCCAAAAATCCCACTTAGGCCCGAATCGCCAAATTGAAGCCCACTAGGGTCGGAAAAATCCCAAGATGCACTTCCAATAATTAGTAGACCACGTCTACTTGCTAATTGCACAATCAATTTATCTAAATCACATCACAATTGGCTAATAATTGCTAATTTATTCTAATCTAACAACCTAAACATAATTAATTAAAACTAAACCAACCTTAAGCATAATTAGCCAACTAATCCTGGATTAGTGAGATTACTCACCAAATCGCGCGCAAATCGGATCAATCCGACGGCGGCGACGCGAGGAACGATTGTTCCCAAAGCACGGCTCGGATTCGGGGCGGGAAACGGCCAAAAGCGGGCCCGAAGTGCTGGAAACCCACTTCGTGGGTCTTGCTGGTCGCGGCTGAATCGGGGCTGCTCCGCGGCTAGGGCGGCGGGGGAAGGCCGGCGGAGGGCGAGGGGGTCGCGGGGGTGGTCGGCGGGGTTGGCGGTGGCCGGAGGTGGCCGGGGATGGGGGCTGGTCGGTGGAACCAAGCGAACGGGGGCCGGTTCGCGCGGCTTGGGCGCGTGCGCGGCGGGGACGGCGGGCGCGCGCGCGGCGCGGGCGGGGGCGGCGGTGCGGCGGCGGGACGAGCGGCGAGCGGCGGCGAGGGGCGAGCTGCGGCTTCCGCTTTTTCGCTTCTCGGCGTGAAGAAAAGAAGAAGAAGAAGGGTTCACGTCGTGGGGGAGAAAGAAGAAGAGAGAGAGAGAGAGAGAGAGAGAGAGAGAGAAGAGAGAGAAGGATGTGGGGTTTTGACTAGTCAAAGAAAAAAGAGAGAGAGAAAGTGGGCGGTGGGGGAATCGCACGAGGGGGAGGGAAAGAGGGGAGAGAGAGAGAGAAAAAAGAAAGAAAGAAAAAGAAAGAAAAGAAAAGAGAGGGAGAGAGAGGAGGAAAAAGAAAAAAAAATACATATTTTTTTTTTTTCATTTCTTTTTTCCTTTCTATTTTCTTTTGGTCTTCAAATTTTCTTCCGATAATTTCTTTATTGAAATTTCGGACTCGTCAATAAATTGACGACGATGAGACGGGATCCTAAAAATAAGAATTATGACGCGCTTAAATTCGATTCCCAAAATCGAGTTCAATTTCGTGGTTAAAAATCGATCGGACACGATTTTAGCTCAATCCAACCAATTAGGTAGCTTTTAGGGATTTTACAGCTGATACATCCCTTAACGGCTTCACCCAATAGGTTAGTTAACTCGTGAGTGATCAGCTCAGAGAAAAAGGCCATAGGCACGCCGACGAAATGCCCATTTCACTTTATCGAAACGGGGTCGAATTTCAGGATGTCACAACTCTTCCCCTCTTATAAAAATTTCGTCCTCGAAATTTAAACCATTACACTTTGTTCAAAAAGGCGGGGGTACAATTGTCTCATCGATTCTTCGTCTCCCAAGTCGCTCCTTCAATGCCGTGGTGTTGCTGACCACTTTGACCAACGGAATGGTCTTTGCACACGCAACTTGCTCTCTTTGCGATCGACAATTCAACCGGGCTTTCAACGTATGACACACGGTCATCCACGTCCAATTCCTCGAAATTAAGCACGTGGGTTGGGTCAAGCTCATACTTCCTTAACATCGACACGTGAAAGACATCATGCACTTACGCCAACCTTGGCGGCAATGCAAGACGATACGCTAGGTTTTCGATTCTTTCAAGAATCTCAAACGGATCTACGTACCTCGGATTCAGCTTGCCTTTCTTACCAAAGCGCGAAGTTCCCCTCATTGGTGACACTTTTAGAAAAACGTGATCACCAACTTGGAATTCCAAAGACCTTCGACGCTTATCTGCATAACTTTTCTGCCTGCTTTGCGCTGTCTTCAATCTGTCTCTGATCACTGCCACGGCATCTACCGATTGCTGAACCAACTCTGGGCCTGTTATCTTCCTTTCTCCGACTTCATCCCAACACACTGGAGTTCTGCACGCTCTGCCATACAATGCTTCAAATGGAGCCATCTTGATGCTCTGCTGATAACTATTGTTGTAGGCGAATTCCACCAGATGAAGCTAATCTTCCCAACTTCCTTTGAAGTCTATTACACACGCTCTCAGCATGTCTTCAAGAGTCTAAATCGTCCTTTCAGACTGGCCATCCGTCTGAGGATGATATGCCGTACTGTACTAAAGCTTTGTACCTAAAGCACTCTGCAAGCTCTTCCAAAAAGCAGCAGTAAATCTCGGGTCTCTATCAGATGTTATCGTAACCGGCACTCCATGCATACGAACCACCTGACGCACATACAGGTCCGTGTGTCTATCCAGACTCAGGTCCTTTCAAACTGTAATGAAGTGAGCCGACTTTGTCATTCTGTCGACTACTACCCAAATCGAATCATTCCCCCTCTGACTCCTTGGTAGTCCAGTCACGAAGTCCATCGTGATATGCTCCCATTTCCACTCTGGGATCGCGAGAGGTTGCAGAAATCATCTCGGCTTGCAATGCTAGGCTTTTACTTGCTGACAAGTCAAACACTTGGCCACATGCTTGGCGATGTCCGCCTTCATGCCTGACCACCAGTAGTGTTGACGCAAATACATCTTAATGCTTCCGAGATGAACGCTATAACTGCCACGATGCAATTAAAGCAAAACATCCTCTCTAGGCTCTACATCGTTAAGCACAACTAAACGTCCATGGAACCTTAGTGTCCCATCGTCAGAACTCAGAAAGTCAACTTTTCCATAAGCCCAACCTTTTTATATAGGACATCAAGTTACACACAAACAAAATATTCAGGTACCACTCTAGTCAGTGATTCTTCTCTTTACAACTTCATTTTCACAAACTGAAATTCTATAAACTTAACCAAAATTTCATTGTGCTACTTCCTTAAAGTCACTCTAAAAACGTTCTTCCTTCAATCGGTGCATAGTCGGTTTGTTCATGTCCCCTTCACCATTCTAGTGATGCTCTATCTGCAGTGTTTTCCCTTTGTCCTGTCCATTAGTGATGGCATATGTCCGTCCTTGAGCTGGAGGTCCGAATAGTCTACCTTGCTGTGCAATTAATGGTGGAAGTCCTCGGTTTTGACCCATCTGTGATAGTGGTGGCAGCTGCTGATGTCCCATCTTTCTTTAGGGACAATCTTTGGCTAGGTGGCCGTGCTGGCGACATTCGTAACAAACTCTTGTCCTAGGAAAGCACGGAGCCGATCCATGTTGTCTTCCACAGAAACGACACACACCAATCCGATTGGGTTCCGATTTTCTAATTCCACCCTCCTTACTGGGCGGAACATGAGATCTACCTCCAATCATCGGTCTTTTCTCAAACCAATTTCTGTCTTGGTTCGAACCAAACCGCAATCCAGATGCGACGGCTCGTTCATTCTGATCCTTCTCAATCTTCTGAGCTCTCCGATATATGTCATTATAAGTCTTTAGATCTAGAAGGACTAAGGCACTTCTTATGTCCGGCTCTGAATCCATCTCTCGAATCTCCTTGCTCGATTCATGGGGTTCTCGATTAACTCGGGGGCATATCGCGAAAGTTCAGCGAACTTCGCCTCATACTCATCAACAGATAGGGAACCCTGGCGAAGACGTTGAAATTCAGCCATCTTCACCTCTCTGGCAGTCTCAGAGAAAAACTTATCATTGAAGGCTTCACGAAAGTGTTCCGGTCCTGTCAAAGACACCTTCCTGAAAGATCATTTCACGAGTAGTCATCCACCAAGTGTCAACAACTCCCTCCAAATGGTAAGTTGCTAACATTACTTTCTCGGCCTCGTTGCACATCAGCGGTGCAAACGCTTTCTCAAGCTTCGAATCCATGAAGAAGCGGCTTGGGTCTCCATACCCGGTAAACAACGGCGGATTTAACCTTAGGAAATGCTCCACCAACTTATGGATTGGTCTTGCAGCGACCACTATCTCCGGTGGGTTCTCAACATTCACAACAGCTGGAGCAACGGCAGGTGCGACGGCGCGCACGGCAAGGGCAACAACTCCGGTGGCGGCGGCAGGCGGCGATTCGCGGCGGCTTGAGCGGCGGCTTCAACAAAGAACGGCTTGCTGATCCATTCTATTACCCATCGCTTCTAGAACACGCAAGATCCCATCCACCCTAGGATCATTAGGGGCTACTACCCCGACATCTACGACAGGTGGAATCACTCCACTCGCGCTAGCTTGTGTTGGCGCTCGACCACGTCTGCCTCGGGTTCCAACATGAGTCAGAGCTCTACCCCAAATAACGGCCCTACTGGTACTCTTTGCAGGAGTTCTCGACTCCTTATCGCTCATGGTGTAGTTTTACTCAACGAACACCTGTTTCCAATTCAACACTGAATTAGAAACAGAGCGATCCAAACAACAAACAATTTTAGCACACAGCTAACACAGACATGCACCAACATGAATTTAAAGGCCATTCCTATTAACTATCCCATGGTCAACGCTCCTTATCACTCCAATCTTTAACTTCGCTCTGATACCACTTAAACTGGATGTCACGCCCCAATCCTTGGGCACGCACACATCCGTCTCTTGGTCGATTTTATAATGCGATATCCTAGGAATATATATCGCCGACCCTTTCATTTTTAAGCACATGCGGAAGCAATTAAAATCCCTGACAATAAAACAATGGGATAGAAAAGCAAGCTATATTTTTCATATTGAAATTTACAACCAAACCTTTATACATGGCATTAGACAAGCACTTCACAAACTATTCGCAACTTCAAGTCTCACTCTATCTACACATATACAAAAGGGTTCACAAAGAGATGGGATTTCAATCCTCGTCTAAGTCATACTCGAGATCATCCCGATCCTCTTCGATTCCTCTTCACTCGATCATTCTCTTCCTTAATTTCACCTGCGAGTTCTCATTCACAAATTCCTCCTCCTCGGCTCCTCGTCGGGATCCCGAAATGTTTTCCCCAAACCGGGATGAGACTACGTCTCGGCGAGTTCTACCCCACTAAGCCCGATTAGTAAACTATTATACTAAAGGCTGCCTAAACACGCATAGGTCGAAGACGTACCTTAGCATCGATCCCACCTACAAGTCGCACAATTTACAATAGGCACTCAAGCAATCATATCACCGATCGAAGCATCGATCAAATCGACCTAGTCGATTACAAAGCCAACAAGACCACTCACGGTCATTTCCATTCAATCAATCAATTCACAACATCAAATCAAAACAATGATCAATCGACTCGTCGATTACATGTCAATTGACCATTTCTAGAGGTCATCTCACTCCACACCATATAATCCCCAATAGTACACTCAATCACGAGCTACGTGCATGCTCTCGGGCGTCTATTTGCCAAGATGATGTACAATAAACACTTTATGTGCATACTCTTAGGCATTCCACTTTCCTTCAGCCACATGGGCACGAGACTCGATACACAGAATTATGGCCACGCGGCACAATCTACTCCACACTTGCATGATCAACTACCGCCACACTTGCATGATAAACTATCGCAACACAGGCATGATCATCTATCGCCACACAGGCATGATCAACTATCGCCACACGAAATGATCATCTATCGCCACGCATGGCATCATGATCGCCACACGCATGATCAACTATCGCCACACAGGGCATGATCAATATCGCAACAATGATCAATATTCAACATTTACGTGCATTCTCTAAGGCATCCTACATGCCAAAGTGATGTAATAATCGCCGAGCCACATCACACAACATTTCTTCACACAACAATTCTTTTCATATTTTATCATCATTGATAAAATATCGTGCATTAGTACACGATTGGCCTTAGCCAAAATATAATGATTTCGATTTCACAATTCCCACCATTATTAGCATCCACCAAAACACTTTTGGTGCTGTCAACCGACACCCGGTTATTTTCCAATTAATTTTCCAAATTAATTAACCTAGAAAATAATCTTATAATCACAATTAATTCACTTCAGCACAAAATAAAGCTCAATTAAATAAATGAACTGCGCCCACGATGATCAGCACGAAATTTCGGTCGTCGGCCATCAAATTCTTAATTTCTAAATAAATAATTAATTAATTTCGAAAATTAATTAATAATTATTAAAAATTCCATTTAGCTCAAAATAAAGCTAATTTAAATAAACGGGCCATTCATCAATAATATTCCATTTAGCTTAATTTCCGAAAAATAAATAATTAAATAATAAATTTTGAAAATTAAACAATTAACATTAAAATTCAATTTAGCTCAAATTAAAGCCCGATTAAATAAACGGACTTCACCACGGTCATCAGCATAATTTTCCGGTTCCTAGCCATTTCTCCTGAATTTTCGGAAAATAAATAATTATTTAATTTAATTCCGAAAATTAATATTTAAATGCCAAAAATCCACTTAGGCCCGAATAGCCCAAATTGAAGCCCATTAGGGGTCGGAAAAAATTCCCGAGATGCACTTCCAATAATTAGTAGACCACGTCTACTTGCTAATTGCACAATCAATTTATCTAAATCGCATCACAATTGGCTAATAATTGCTAATTTATTCTAATCTAACAACCTAAACATAATTAATTAAAACTAAACCAACCTTAAGCATAATTAGCCAACTAATCCTGGATTAGTGAGATTACTCACCAAATCGCGCGCAAATCGGATCAATCCGACGGCGGCGACGCGAGGAACGATTGTTCCCAAAGCGACTCGCGGATCCGGGGCCGGGAAACGGCCCAAAAGCGGCCCGAAGTGCTGAAACCCACTCCGTGGGTCTGCTGGTCGCGGCTGAATCGGAGCTGCTCCGGCAGCTAGGAGGGCGAGGGAAGGCCGGCGGAGGGCGAGGGGGTCTCGGGGGTGGTCTGGCGGGGTTGGGCGGTGGCCGGAGGTGGCTGGGGATGGCTGGACGGAGCTGGAACAGGGCGAACAGGGCTGGTTCGCGCGGCTTGGCGCGCGCGAACGGCGGGACGGCAGCGAGCGCACGGGCGCGGGCGGCGGTGCGGCGAGCGGGACGAGCGGTGAGCGGCTGAGGGGCGAGCTGCAGCTTCTGGTTCGCTCGGCGTGAAGAAAAGAAGGAGAAGAAGAAAAAGGGAGATTCTGTCGTGCGGGGGAAGAAAGAAGAAGAGAGAGAGAAGAGAGAAGAGAGAGAGAGAGAGAGAGAGAGAAGGGATAGGGTTGACTAGTCAAAGAAAAGAGAGAGAGAGAAGAAAGTGGGCGGTGGGGGGAATTCGCACGAGGGGGAGGGAAAGAGGGAGAGGAGAGAGAAAGAAAAGAGAGAAAAGAAAGAAAAGAAAGAGAGGGAGAGAGAGGAAAAGAAAAAAAAATACCCTTTTTACTTCATTTTTTTTTTCTTTTCCTTTTCCTTTCTATTTTCTTTTGATCTTCAAATTTTCTTCCGATAATTTCTTTATTGAAATTTCGGACTCGTGAATAAATTGACGAGCGATGAGAGACAAGATCCTAAAAATAAGAATTATGACACGCTTAAAATTCGATTCCCAAATCGAGTTCAATTTCGTGATTAAAAATCGATTAGACGTGATTTTAGCTCAATCCAACCAAATTAGGTAGCTTTTAGGGATTTTACAGCCGATACATCCCTTAACGGCTTCACCCAATAGGTTAGTTAACTCGTGAGTGATCAGCTTAGAGAAAAAAGGACCATAGGCACGCGACGAAATGCCCATTTCATTTTTATCGAAACGGGGTCAAATTTCGGGATGTCACTTTCAAAATTAATGGTTCTCTTAAGAACTGACTAACATTTATTTGTGGAGCTTAAATTATACACTCTTACATGAAATTACCAACTTTAATTTAATCAGTTACCAAAAATTACCAATTGTTCCGATATTTTTTGGACTTTTTTTAGGATTTTCAAAATGTGTTAAAATCACTTATACTTATAAAAAAAATTAGCAACTCTTATTTGGGTTCACTTACCAAAGTTTATTTCATTGTTTCAACAGTACAAATTATTCCAATAATTTAACAGTATTTATTTATAGAGCTTACTAATGGGTTAAAGTTACCAACACTTTTAAACCATACCCGACTTTTTTGAAAGCTTAACAAATTTATTTGGGAAGCTTGAGTTACCAACTCTTATTTATATTATACCAACGAACATTTGATTATTTAGAAATTATTAATTGTTCCAATAATTTACCCGGATTCATTTGTAGAGTTGATTGACGTGTTAACATCATCAACTCTTATACGAAATTACCAATTCTTATTTAAGTCCACTTACCAGCATTTTTTTTTTTTTATTGTTTCAAAAGTATCAACGATTCCTACAATTTACCGACATCATTTTTTAGGAGCTTATCAATTAGTAATAGGTAAGCAAACACTTTTCAAAATAATCAACGCTTTGTGACGCTCGAGTGACCAGATGTAGAACACAGTTACAATCTTACTTGAGTCGGTTATCATCATTTATATGGTTGTTCCGAAATTCCAACTAAAAGTCTGCTTTTGATTGTCACAGGATATGAGATATTTAAGTTTAAATAACTAAGTCCTCCCCAAAGTAAGCTAGTAGCTATCTAAACTAATTTTGCATTACCGTTTTGCAATACGAAGTATAATTCACGGTAGCATTCCTAAAACTTTTGGGTTAAAAAATTTCGTGATTAAAAACAGGTGAACTATTATTAACAGCCATTTGATTTATGACTATGGAAAAGCTCAACTCCCAATTACATTAAAGAAGAGCAAGCAATGAATCACCCTTTAGTGACTCACTAGTTTATAAATAAATTGTCAAATTTGTCATGCATCCATGATTTAAAGGTCCTTTTTCAATCTAATTCAATACTAAACTTGAAACTCAAAATCTTCATTGAATAGACCATTTTAGTAACGAGTAGAGAACTTGCCTTCCTATATTAAATCGAATCGAAGAACCAATGCGAGGTCATGAGCTCAAGGAAATAATCATGTACTTAGGTTTATAAGTGGACTCGTATCAAATGAAAGAGAAAACAAGTCCGGTGCTATTCACTCTCAAATGCATTACTAAATATTGCAAATTATCTTCTTTAGTTTGGATTTAGCATTAACAAGTAAGGCGTGAATGCTTTTCTATTACCTCAGATTCGATAGGTTATGGTAGGGAAGTGGCACTTTTGCTTTATTTTTTTTTCCTTTATTTATTTTGCTTTCAGCTTTATTCGCTCTTTATTTTACATGGAGAAAAAAAGAAAAAAAAAAAAAAAGGAATTGACAGGTTGGAGACGAAAGCACTGTCTAAGCCCCACTTGGCAATCACCCTAACCTGGCATCAGGCCCACCTGTACACCAGACGACTCACCTAATTGGAATTTCAGTGACCGTGGCTCTATTTATGGTTTTGCAAGTTCAAGCGCTACTTGGGACTTTCATCGACCATCAACAAGCAAATCTTCTCTGCTCCTACATTTCCCTAGAAACACGATGGTCAGGGGTCTCGCCCAGAAAGAAGAAAGAGAGGCTAGGGAGACTCGGCTTCAACAAGCAATTGAACGTGATGATGTTGACGAGCTACATAACTTAATCGGGGAGGAGCGACAACTTCTAGATCGTCTATCTAGGGGGCCCTTCCAAAACACTCCACTACACATTGCTGCGGCCGCCGGGAAAACTGATGTGGCCATCGAGATGGCCGTTTTGAAGCCGTCGTTTCTTCGAAAGCTGGATTCAGAGGGTTACAGCCCCATGCACTTGGCTTTGCAACATGGAAATTATCTCACCGTTAGGGCACTTAAGACCTTCGACCCTAAGTTGATCCGAGTCCGAGGACGATTGGGTATCACCCCTTTACATTATATTGCCGAGAAAGAAGGAAAAGATGACCTTGAGCTCTTGGCGGAATTCCTATTTGCTTGTGGATTGTCCATTAAAGACTTGACAAATCAAGGCGAGACTGCGGTTCACATTGCTGTCAAGAGCGGAAACCTCAATGCATTCAATGTTTTGTTTGGATGGCTTAAACGAGTCAATCTAATACATATCTTGAAATGGAAAGACAACAAGGGTAACACTGTCTTACATATTGCTGTGTCCGAAAAGCAGCCTGAGGTATAGTTCATGCCACTACAGTTCATTGATTTTGTGTTTGTTCATGCTTTTATTGTTCGATCCTTGAATTTGACATAATCTAATCCGTAAAACAATGTTATGATAATGAAACACAAGGTGTTGAAAATACATGGTTTTTTAAAAACGTTCGGAGAGAGAGAGAGAGAGAGAGAGGAGGAGGAGATTAGAACGGGATCAACTTGTTAGAGAGAGGAGGAGGAGATTACAACGGGATCAACTTGTTTGGTTTCTTTTAATAAGCCTAACGCCTAACAATATTTTGGTTGGAGGATAAAGGAGTGATGTAGAGATCACCTTATCTGCAGTTTATTTATTGGAGAGTAAAGGCATGATTGAATTTATTTCCCTTCGAACCCCTATAAAATTCAGTTTTTAGTGAGATCAAAATCTCTAAGTTATACCTAATAACTTAATTCATCATCGTCTATTCTTCGTTCTTACTATTGATTAGCAATTTTTTTCCTTCTTTCGAAATCGGTCAATCCAGACATATTGTATGAGATAGAAACTAGTGCCGTGCAAGCTAACATGGACAATCCCATACACCCATAGAATAATCACTTTGTGGACCCGGAAAATTACTCCCTAACCAGTTGAATGTTATGTATAAAGGCTATAAACATAACTATATAAGCTAGTCTTCCTCTTCACAGCATAATATATATACACAAAGCAAATTGTAATTGAATTCTAAACCTTCTAATGGATGTGATTAGGTTCTAAATTTTTATGAATAATCATAGTCATTTGAGTCATCGCTTATGTGATCATCTACATTCTAACTCAAACGGGCAACTCCTAGCATCATGTGAATAATTCTAGGTGAAAGGACTAAATTACACTTTTTGAAAAGATTCGGGATTTTGCTACATTGGTTGAAATGATTGCGTTTGATAAATAAGGTCTAGTAAACTTTTTTCCTTTGTATATCAATTGTTGCATCACTAGCATTATTCAAACTTATGGCATGAGTTCACTTTGTACACAATGGTTAAGCTTGTGACAAAGTAGTGATTCAAATTGAAGGTATACATACTTCATTTTGTTCCCTATATTTCTTCCAGATCATCAAGCAATTGATTAAATATACGGATGTAAATGCGGAGAACTCTCAGGGTAAGACAGCTGTGCAAATCTTTGAAGAGAATCCTTGGAATGATCAAGAAGTTGCAAAAAAGCTACATCCCAAAAGATGTTCTAGTGGTGAACGCCTCTCTCTATCACAGTTTTTTAGCTCGGATCTAACTAGCCTAGAGAAGTACGAATTTTTCTTTGGCTTCGGAGATGAAACGGCCCGTGACATAATCCTTTTAGTATCAACCTTAATTGCGACCGCCACTTACCAAGCCGCTCTCAGTCCTCCGGGAGGATACTGGCAGGATTCCTCTCCCCCTTCAAATCCCTTGGCCGCCAATTCCAATGGTAGTGATACTGAAAATTCACATCAAGCCGGAGACATCATCATGAAGGGCTGGAGTCTATATTTCTTCTCGATTGTCAACAGCATGGCTTTTTCACCTCCATCGGCGCAATCTGGGCCTCCGCTATTCCACTATTGCCTCGCACTAACATGGTTTGCGTCGCTATGGTCATTCTCGGCACTGCCTTCGCTTATAGTCTTGTGTCCCAATTCCCCAAATCTGAGGAGGGCCCAGCAAATTTGCTCAGGGGATTCTATGTGTCGTTGGTGTTCGCCGGGTTGGTGATCCCCGTGGTTGTTTGGAGAGTGCACGCCGGAATCATAAAGCGAATCGATGCCACAGGGAGACCCATCGACACCCTCCTAGGGTCAAAGGTCGAAATTGCAAGCCTTGATTCCTTTATCTATCTTTGTCGCATATGCATGTAATCCGTGTGTCTAGTCTTGAGGTTTGCAAGAACTAGATTCTTTTCATTAGTTGCTTATTGAAGTCGGGTATTACTTTCTCAATTCCTAGAGACCTTTAGTCTTGCCTGAAGTCGGGACTTCAAATAGCTTTTTCTACTGCAATGAAATCAAAGAGCACCGAGTCGATGCTCGGACACGCTTCAAACACCCAAAGCTTACACGGACGAAACGTGTAGAGCGAAATTTCATAATTTTTGTACTTCTATAAAGAGGCAAACGGTGATGGTCCTATAAAACACAACAAATAAGCATGGTTCCAACCTTCCTTTTCTTTTTTTCTTTTTTTTTCTTTGTTTAGATTGTTTCTCAATAATAACGGAAAAAGAAATACTGATAATATAACAAAAACCTAGCTAAACCAAAAAAAAAAAAAAAAAAACAACAACAACAAGAAGATTTTATGGCATTATTAAGTTAAAACAGCAAAAACAATAACTTGAATGTTCTATACTAAGTGAATATCCTAAACTAACTTAATTAAAGAAGGAAAGATCAAGTTCCAAATTCCTTCCATTTTTTTATGTATGTTTATTTAAATTTCTTGTAGTTATTTTTTTAAAAATATATTCATCAGAAAAAGGACGTAAATCCAAACTTAAGGCGCCCCCATCATTCTCCCTTTATCAGAAAAGAAAGCTCAAATTTGATTTTGTAAATTGTCGGGTTATCTTATAAAGCATATTTTCTAAAATTCTCATGGAATTTTGAACACTATACTACAAAATCACACAAAATTTCTTGCTTTAGAAAAAACGTCCCAATCAAAACCTCAAGATCGGTCTTTCAGTTGACTTTTGACATTTCCGGGTATAATGTTGTTATTCTTTCCACTTTCTTCCCCTTCTACGCCAGGATATCATCTACATCTAAGTTCAGATCAACATGAGAGGGGCTTTTCCCCAAAATCATCTCTCCATGTCATGGCAAAATGCTCACCCGGAGATTCTTCATCAAGCTCAAAATCCTCAAAATCCTCCTGTTCTTGAAAAGGAATAATAGACTTGGACTTCTAGTTCTTGAGGCTCCACAACGACCTTATCAACGGGAATTATAAAATGGCCGAACTATAGCTGTTTCCGCCACTGTATAATCAAAGCCAAAAGAATTAAAATAAAAATAAATAAATCAAGAAGTTACAAATATCAAACATTATTTATAACACCGCAACAAAAAAAATTGAGATGGCATGAGTCTAAAAATTGTGCAACCTTGCGGTAAATGACGAGTCATATTTGAGTTCAATCCCTATATTGTATATTGACTTATATAACACAGATCAAGCTAAAGATTGTAAATATTTTTCAACATATTTTTGTGAATTATAAGGTAATGTTTTGCTTGAGATCGATCCTCCTAGGCTTATGACACATCAATTGCAGAAGATAAGAGTACGGCCCATCGGGCCCTGTACGTAAAGAGAAGTAAAACCATATTTTGTGGGACCGTCATTTATATACCCGACTTGGTAAACGGTCGGATCCAATGTTTCATGTGCAAATTTGAAGTGGAATTAATGATAATTTATTTCGCTCTGCAAGTTCATTAAGGGCAAAAGAATAAAGAATGAATGGATAATGTGTTGACAGTATCCAATGGAGCAAAAATTTAGATACCATCCTTGGTGTTTTAGAAATTAGATGACCTAGTTGATTACTTTATCTATTGGGTTAAAAAATGTAATAAGATAGGTCTAACATATGCTTACAATTGAACTGTTATTGATCCCAACTCGAATTGGCAAACGTATATTCACGTGTTTATTGTGTAGAAATGTGTTTGAACGCATATTGACATGTTTAAATATATCTAAAATCATATCAACCCGAGCAATATGTTAACCTGTTCAATGAAAGGGGTCTAACCATGTATAAAAGGGTTGAAAGCATGAAGCATATGTTTATTGTTTGTGTATTGAGTTGGGCTGATCTGGTCATGTCCATGGACATAATTGAGCTCCGACTCAGCACCCATAATCAACTACACGACATGTAAACAAGTTTACCTCCAAAATAATGTTTTTGTTCAACTTAGTTTTCTGCTTTTCTCTTATGCAATGACGTCCCTTAACAGGCCCATTTGTGCACTCAATTATATTTTCATCACTAAACAACATTAATCCGCCATTGTGTCCGTTTCTATGTGATATAAAACGGATGGGGTCTTTACGAATATTGGGACACGAGAAGATTTATAAGAGAAAAATAAAACGAGGAACAGTGAAGATGAACACGACAGATTTATGTGTCAGAATGTATGCCCATGAGGAGGGTTAGCAAATAATTCGCTATAAAATTGGAGCATCACGGAGTTACAATCTCTTACACTCAAGTGTTTTCCAATCTTATAATTTATACCTGAAATCCACGCTGTTTGATCTGACTCAAAACGAAGGAAGTGGAGACTCTTATACCCCGAAGCTGAAGTTTTCGCGACCATAGCCCTTTATTATTACATCGTGCAACAGAATTAGTAAAGAGACGAAGGGAGTTTTGCTTTGAGGCTTTTTGGATAGAGGGCGCTGAATGTAAGAAATCTGCAAAAGAGGCTTGGGAGCAACGGCTGCTGGACAATGCTGGTTTAAAGGAAAAACTGCTAGCTATTACAAAGACTTTAATATGTTGGAGCAAAAGAAAATTTCCCAACAACTCTCATCGTATTTGTTGGGATATAATACGCGGAAATAATAGGATCTTGCAATTTACGTCAACAAGAAATCACCAGAGAAATTAACGAAAAAATCAAGGACACCAGAAATTTATGTAGTTCGGTCCGAGTATCGGTACCTACGTCCATGGGGAGAGCCAGCAACAAATAATTCACTAAAACCGGAGAATCAGAGTTTACAATCGCTCAATCACTCAAGTGTTTCCCACACCTAAATTTAACCACAAACCCTAAGTGTATAAATAACAACTCGCTTTGGTATAAACTCAAGGCACAAATTACCACGCGTTCAAGTCGCAAGCCCAAAAAAATAGAAAGAATCTTCGGCTTCCTCGTGCAGCTTCTCTCTCTCGTGGCGTGCGGCTTCTCGTGGATCCTTCGGCGGCTTCGTAGGAGTGCAACAACTCACCGAAAAAGAAGAAGCAAAACCTGCATAAAAATTTCTTTCTATACGTGCGTTTGTGCCCCCAAGGTCAAACTTTTGACCTTAGGCCCCACCTCCTCCGTTTGGGCTTCACGTGTAGGACTTCACGCGTCTTTCCCTTTTTAGATTCCACAAGCAGAAGACTTCGTCCGAATGGGTTTCGGCTAAATGAAGAAAGCCCATGACGTGGGCCCCACCGTGACCAACAAACGCAGGTAAAGAAAATTTCATATCTTCCGTTTATTTTATAATCCTTCGTAGATCGACAAAATTTCTTCTTGGCTTGGGAAAACTTTATCGATAAAATTCGATTTATCCGAAATCAAAATCGAGACATAATTTAACAATTCTCCACATTGGCTCGATGTTTGAAGCCAAGTTATAATGCTCATCATCTATGCTGCTCTCCCAACGCCCCGACATGCACTCACTCTCCACAGAAGCCAATAAAGCTCAAGCATAGCTTGTGCTTCATCACAGGAACATACTTAGTCATCATGTTTGCCGGGTTATCTTCTGTAGCAATCTTTTTTATAGTAACAATACCCTTAACTAAGACATCTCGGATGAAGTGGTATCTGATGTTGATATGCTTTGTTCGCTCGTGATAAATTGGATTATACGCCAAATATATCGCACATTGGTTATCACAGTGTATATCCACACTTTTCTGTTCTAACCCAAAGTCCAAGAGCAAGCTTTGTAGCCATATCGCCTCTTTCGCTACAAAGGTTAATGCCATGTACTATGCCTCAGTCGAAGACAAGGTAATATGATCCTGTAAGGATGCTTTCCAACTAACTGCATCACCCGCTAGCGTAAACACGTACCCTGCTAAAGATCTACAATCACCCAAGTCATCGGTGTGATCCGAATCCACAAAACCAGTGGTCTCACTGCCATTGCTATCCCTCCGGCATATTATACCCACGTCTGTTGTCCCCTTCAAATATCTAAGGATCCACTTCATAGTTTCCCAATGAGCTTTACCAGGACGCTTCATATAGCGACTAACCACGCTCACAGCTTGTGAAATATCAAGCTTAGTGCACACCATAGCATACATAATACTACCCACGGCACTAGAATAAGAAACACGGGACATATCCTCCTCCTCCTCCTCAGTCTGCAGTGATAATTTATCTGAAAGTTTAAAGTGCTTCGCTAAAAGTGTACTTACAGATTTTGCCGACTACATGTTAAAACGTGCCACGATCTTCTTAATGTATTTCTTTTGAGACAGACTTAAAACTCCTACAATCTTGTCACACAAAATCTCCATACCCAAAATTTTCTTTGCTGCACCTAAATCTTTCATTTCAAATTCAGCATTTAACTGCCTCTTCAGCACATCAATATCAGACATAACCTTAGCTGTTATCAGCATATCATCAACATATAAGAGTAGATAAATCAAAGAACCATTCTCCAATCTCATAAAGTAAATGCAGCTGTCCATCTGACTCTTTGAATAGTCTTGACTAGCCATGAAAGCATCAAAACATTTATACCACTGTCTAGGAGACTGTTTCAGCCCATACAAAGATTTCTCTAACAAGCAAACATGATCTTCCTTACCATAATAGCATATCCCTCTAGCTGCCTCATGTAAATCTGCTCATCCAATTCACTGTGAAAAAACGTAGTTTTCACATCTAGCTGCTCTAACTCGAGATCCTACGAAGCAACTAAGGCAAGTAAAATACAAATAGAAGTATGTCTTACCATAAGAGAGAACACCTCATTGTAGTCAATGCCCTCACGCTGTGTATACCCTTTCGCCACAAGTCTCGCCTTATACCTTGTTGCCTCGACACCAAGAATGCCCTCTTTCCGTTTGAAGACCCATTTACTTCCGACAATCTTTTGGCTCTTTGGTACTTTGACCAGCTCCCATGTCTAATTTCGATGGAGTGATTCCATCTCTTCACTCATAGCCCCTAGCTACCGCAACGACTTCGAACTAGCCATCGCCTCAGAGTAAAACGAAGGCTCATCTGTCTCCACCTCATCACCTACAGTTAATGCATAAGCAATATCTGTATAACCATAACGTATCGGTGGTTTAATTTGCCTTCTCTCTCTATCTGCGGCTATAGTCTGCTGCGGCTTTGCTAGTTGTTCATTATCACCGACTTCAGGAATTGCGGTTTCATCTGCAGTCTCAACCTCTGTTACCTTCGAGGTCTCCGAGTCTCCACCGTGACATCCCGATTTTCCAATTCTGGTTTTAATTAAATAAGTCGGGCATTTCATCTTCGCGTCTATAGCTTTCTTCTCTGAGTTGGCCACTTATGAGATAACTAGTCTATCAAGTGAAGCCGTTAAGGAATCTAAACGCAATAGACTTGAGAATTCGACCATGAATCGGCTACTCGACCGTATTAATCTGCAAGGATCATTACAACACTATCAGAATCGAACAGAGATTAGTAATAGGTCGATTCGACTGGGATATGTGATTAGAGTGTGGGTGATTCCACCTGATCGCAATATCCTCATCGACCGGCACTAGACCGATTCTTCTGTCGTTTTGGGTACCCTGTGTCCGTAATCGAAACCTCGAGATTTCTACGACAATCGAGAGTCGCCAATGTGTCGAAGATGCACTTTGTGGCTTGAGAATAATCAACCACGGTCAATTGCACAAAAAAATTCCTAAAAGCTATCCGGTAGATTAGGACGCGCTAAAGTCGCGCCGCATTGAATTTAACCGTGAAATTAAACCCGATTACAGAAATTGGAAGTTCTGTCAAGTCACAATTCATTTTAGGAATGTCGATTCATCTCCAGAATATTTTTCTACAAACCGAGATTTTTGGCGGAAAAGCAAAGTAGTGCCGTTTTTGTTCGGGATTGTCAGAGGGCCGTTTTTAATCGAATCTTCGGGATGCAAGTTGGATCATTTGACGGGGAAATGTCATGAGACGGACGAGGATACCTTGATGGATTTAATTGGGCTTCAATTGGATGTGTTTGGTTGAGAATTGGATGAAAATGATTGAGATTGAAGAGGGAAATGTAACAAATTCGTATGCCATGGGGAGAGCTATTTTGCACCTATTGGCAAGGTTGTGGAGGAAGATTGAGGAGAGAGAGTGGATGATGTCATGTGATGTCATGGTGGGGACAAAGCAAATGAGGTTTAGACAAGTGTTGAGCTCTAGTGAGCCACCAAGGAGGCCCCCTCTTCAGCTGATCATCTTCTTCCTCTTTTCTTGGCTTTCTCCATTGTTGTTGAAGGAGATAAGCTCAGCAAAAACCAGAGGAACCGAGCAGCACCAGCCCCTCCATCGTCGCACGCCCGGAAGGCCATCGTCGGCCGTTTTCCTCCCCTGTTTTCTCCTCGTTCCAGTTTCTGCTCCAGCCGACCTTTCGCCAAAGATTCGAGTTAAAAGTCGACTTCTCGGATGAATCAGAAAACGCTCCACCCACATCCGTGACAAGGACATCCAGAAAGTTCCGGAGAACCTCGCCGCTCACCGGAACGATTCTCCGGCTGTCCCGAAATCCTGAGAGAAGATGCCGCTCGCCGGACCGTCCGGACTCGCCCGGTTCCGCCTGTTTCGGGTTTTCTTGCTGTTTCGCCCCATTCCGACCGTTCCTTTGCCCGTCCCAACCTCCTACAAGATCCCCAAGACCCCAGGAGCCATTGGTTGCCAACCACCCGCTCGCCGGAGCTCCGATCGGCCCGTTTTCGCCGTTGAAATTGCTGGTTCCTTCTCTCGCCTTCGGCCCAGATCGAAGCGTAAGACAGCAAGGTTTTGGAGACTTCGTGGCCCGTTTTCAAGCCCTTCCCGGCCTTGGTTGGTGTCGCCGCTTTGGGGTTTATCGACCGCCTTGGCGTCGTGGTCGCCGTGAACTCACCGGCGCGCAAAACCGGTGAGTTTATCCTCTAATTCTTGCTTAGTGAGTTAATGACGCTTAAGGGGTGTTTAGATTAGTCTAATTAGGTTTATGTGATTAAATTAGATTATTTTAATGTAAATTAGATTAGTTGTATGATTAGTTTAATGGATGTTTAATTAGGGTTAATTGTATGATTAAATTAGTGTAATCTTGTTTAAGCCCTAATTAATTATTTTTAATTAATTAATTATTTCGAATTTATAAATATTATTTTATTAAATTATATTATTATAAAATAATATTTAATTATTTAATTTTCGGAATTAAATTTAATTATTTAATAATTTCGAAAATTATGCTTAGGGATGGCCGGTTGTTAGAATTTCGCCGATCGCGGCGGTGTGGTCGGTTTGTGTTAATTGTATGTTTAAATTGAGAAATTGAGTGATTGATGATTATGGTTAATTATTCCAAAAGTGTGGAATTGAGTGATATTGATGAAGTTGTGGTATTTAACTTGAAAATACCCGGTGTTGGCTTTGCTTTTAGCACCGTAATTAGTTTGTATGACCAGTTTGAATCGATTTGATTGATTGATTGAGGTATGAGTTGGTTTATTATTGAATGATCAGCTTTGGCAAGCATTGGTTAATATATATGTATTCGCTTAGGCGAGCAATTATGATATACATATATATTGCGGCAGCTTCTGGTGAGCTATAGTATACTATATATAAATATTGCGGCAGCTTCTGGTGAGCTATAGTATACTATATTGAATATTGCGGCAGCTTCTGGTGAGCTATAGTATACCATATGAATATTGCGGCAGCTTCTGGCGAGCTATTATATTATCTATCTCTATACACTGTGGGAAAGCATATGTCGTATTAATGACTTGTTTGATAGATGGTATGGAAAGATAGATAGTATGATGGAATTGACTCATTGCGAATGATTGGATTGATTGAATTGATAGACCGATATAAGTGTCGGTAGTTTCAGCTTGTACGAGCATTGCTTGAATATGAATTGTGCTGATGTGCAGGAAAGGGACTGAGGCGAGGTAAGTCCTCTATCCTATTTGTGTGGCTAGAGCGCCCTGAGGCGTATTTTCTTCCTAATTGAGTTTTAGAGGGTAGGACTTGGCCGAGACGTAGTCTCATCCCGGTTGTGGGATAATATTTCGGGTCCCTAGATGACGGTCGTGGAGGACCGGAAGTCCCGGGAGTTCGAAAGGTGGAGGCTGAAGAATAGGCGAACGTGTCTGACAAGTTGGTCATAGGACAGTTCCCTAGTTGTTGAGCCTGTCTATTTTGTAATCAATCCAGTGTTGTATATAAACCTATGTGTTTATAAGAAAGCTTGTTTGGTTGTGATTGATTGCCTGCTTTTCTATCCCAAGTTAAATGTTGTCAGGGGATTTGTTTCGCTTCCGCATGCGTAATAAAAAAATGAATGGGTCGGCGACGTGTCCTGGGAAGTCGCATTTGTATCGACCAGAGTGGGATGTGCGCGCGCTCGGAGGATCGGGGCGTGACACCACCTGAGGCTCCACCTCACTTATGACACCATGATCCGTCTTCTCTGCTGGTTGTGTCTCAGAACTCCTATGTTGAAGCATTGCAGTCTCGTCGAAAATCATATCTCTACTGATTAGAAAACCGGGTGATTTGGGATCGGTGCACCACAGCCGGTAACCTTTCACCCCATGTGCATAACCCAGAAATATGCACTTCTTTGCCCTCGGCTCAAGCTTACCATCACTCGCATGAGCATACGCAGGATATCCGAATATTCGTAATCCGGAATAATCAACAGGTTTCCCCAACCATACTTCCTCATAAATATTCCACTCAATAGCAAACGATGTGTGACATCCAGATTTTCAACCCTATTTTCTATTGAATAAATCGGGCATTTCATTAACGTGTCATAGGGTTATTCTCGGAACCGATCATTCTTGAGATAACTCGACTATCTGGGAAATTATTAGGAATTTTAAAGCAATTAGACTTGAAAACTCGATCATGAATCGGCTTGACCGTGTCCATCTTTAGAGGCAATTACGGCACAGTTAAAAATCGATTTGAGATCAAAGATAGGTTTGTTCAACCGAGATGTGTGGCCGATCGTGGGTGACTCCACTAAATTGGAAAATTCTCGTCGACTAGCTCTAGACTGATTTTCTTATTATTTTGGTATCCCGTGTTCGTATTTGGATCCTCGAGATTTTCACGACAAAGAGAGTTGCCGCAATGAGTCGAGTGGGTTCATAGTGGGCTTGAAGAAAATCGACCACGAATCAATTGCCCCGAAAAGTTCTGAAAACTACCCGATAGTCTAGGTCTCGCTAAAAACTCGTCGGATGAAAATTAACCGCCATTTCAAGTCCGATTTCAGAATTTGAAAGTTTGGTGATGTCACAAGCTATTTTAGGAACATCAACTCAGTCTCAGAAGATTTTTCGGAGATTCAGGAATTTTTACAGAAAACAGTTTCGGACGTCGCGGAAATTTGGCAGAAGTTCAGATTGGATAAATTGATAGAAAATTGGACTTCCAAATCGGTAATTGTGTGTCGAGATTTATAGAAAATCATTCGGGATTTTTCTACACCAAAATTGACGTCGAATTTGGGAAATTGAGTGATGAAGTTAAAGATCAAAATGTGAAATTCGGATTGGAAAGTGGCAGCAATTTTAGGCTTCAAATTTGATTGGTTTATAAAGATTTTTACAAGAAAGTATTAGAGACCAACCAAGATAAGGATAAAGAAAAAGGAGGGGGACAAGCAATTAAGGGAATGGCTTAGGTTTGTTGATTTTGGGTCCCTCCCGTCGCTGTCTTCATCATCACCGCTTCTGCCTTCTCCTCCGTTCCTATCCATATTCATGAACTCTCTCTCTCTCTCTCTCTCTCTCTCACCGAGGAAGCCTACGAATTCCACCAAAGTGTTTCTCCATTTTCGTTCATCCCTCTGCCACACGAACAGTCCATTTCAACAAAAAGAATTGACTGGCTTCGACGCCAAGATCCCACCGAAGCCCTCAACTCCACGCGTCCATCTTCCACTTCGCTGTACCAGTCGGCAATCGAGTTGAAGACGCCGAGGCAGCAACCGAAGCTGCCCCATCTCGCACACCACCGAAGCAAGGAAATCTGCAGAAGCAAGAACGGCCGCACGTCTCCACCATCGAAGAACTCCATCTGCCCGTGACTCCTCTTCGTTTGCTTCTTGGCTGCCAGCGCATCTCCGCGGTCAACAAACCAACCGAGATCTCATCCAGTTGACCACATGCCTTCACCGATCAATCTTCGCAACAGCTGCTGCCCACACGTCTCAGGCCCACGAAGCCAACTTCTATTCGGTCAGCTTCTCTCCTTCAAACACCAACGTGGACTCCTCCCCTGCCAGTGAAGCCCCGCGCGGACTCTGCAGATTCCACCGCGTTCATTTCTCTCGTACGAAGATGGACACACCGGCAACTGCTTGAAGACTTCCTCTACCGTGTCTCCCCACCGTCAACTGCAGCTCACGTGTCCCTTTAGCCTTAGTGGATTCCAGCGCCCCTCGCCATTTCTTTCATTCAGTCAGCGTGAAGACCGAAACCACGGATCCAGCGGCCTCGATTTTCTTTTGCTCGTGGACAGACCACAGCGAGCCCATTCTGCTTCTCTTGCCGGCCCAGCTCACTCAAACTCAATTGAAGCCCAACGAATTTGGCTTATTTTAGCCCAAAGAGAGCAGCCCATTTTCAGTTTAATTTCAAGTCCAGCAAGTTGCAAGCCCAATTAAGTTCAGCCCAGTCCAAAGGAAGCCCAGTCAAGTGCAAGAACAAATCTCAATTGGACTGAGATTTGTTGGGCCTAATTCAAGGCCTGGTCCAAGCCCGTGGGAGTCGTCGCGAGCCCGTTTTCGGCCGCCGTCGCGTCACCGTCGCGGTGTCCCGATCTCCACTTTTTCCAAGTGAGTTTTACTCACTAATCTTTTATTAGTTTCTTAATTATGCTTAGGGTTGGTTAGATTTAATTAAGTGCAATTAGATGGTTAGATTAGGTTAGAACAATTAAATTAGTGACTTAATGATGCATGTTAGGTGGTTAGACTTAATCATTAGCAAGTAGAGAACCTCTAATATTTATTGAATGTATCTCGGGATTTTTCCCGACCCGTTTCGGGCTTCAATCAGGCAATATGGGCCTAAATTGGATTTTATTATTTATTTATTTATTTTCGAAATTAATTATTTAATTAATTATTTTTCCAGAAATTCAACCGGGATGGCCGTGACCGAAATTTCGTGCCAACTGTTGTGGTCCAGTCCGTTTATTTAATTGAGCTTCAATTTTTATGGAATTGATTTAAATTGTGAAATTTGAGGAATTGTCCCAAATTGTTTGTTATTGAGTATTTGATTGGTAATGGCCGAGCATGGATATATAGCGCCAGTACATTGATGGGTTATATAGCAGGGAGAATGGTGAGAGCTAACTGAGAACATTATTAGTTGAGACCAATCAGGTACGATATTATTGGATATACGTGGTTCGGTGATTGGAAGTATCACTGGCGAAAACGGCGCCTTAAAGAACGCACGTGAATGACTTATAGACAAACGTGGTTCAGTGATTAAGGAAATATCACTTTGGTGAAAACGACGCCTTAAAGAACTCACGATGTTGTCTATTGCCGATGTCACCTTGGCGAAAACGGCGCCCTAGAAAGGACACATGGTTCGGTGATCGAGGATATCACTGGTGAAAACGGCGCCTTAAAGAACGCACGGTGTCGGTGATCGGTATGTCATTAGCGAAAACGACGCCCAAGAAACACATGTGATTTGGTGAATGAGTACACCACTGGGAAATCGTGGTATGAGTGGGAATGACCTAGAGAGGATTTGACTGACATGTAATCGACTTAGTCGATTTACCAGTGCTTGATCGGATGTCGTGAATTGTTTGAATATATGTGTTTAACCTTGAATTGCAGGTGGAACTGAGGCCAAGGTAAGTCTTCTAACTTGTGTTGTGCTTAGGCAACCATATGTCGTATTAGTTTACTAATCAAGTCTTAGGGGGTAAGACTCGCTGAGACGTGGTCTCATTGGTTATTGAATAACCATTTCAGGACCCTGAGGAAAAGCTGAGGAGGAAGAACCTGAAGGGAAGAAAGTATTTTGAAGTAAAAGATGATCTAGAGAGGGATTTTGAGTACAACCCAGATGTGGATTAAGATCTCATCCCTTTTGTGAACCCTGTCTTAGTGTAGATAGGTGTGAGACTTTTATGTTGTAAATAGTATTGCAAATATACTATAAGTTGTGCTGTTAATAAAAGTGTGGTTGTGAATTTCAATATGAAAAATATGGCGCAACTTTTCTATCACATTGTTTTATTGTTCTGGGGATTTATAATCTGCTTCCGCATGCGTAATAAAAAGAAAGGGTCGGCGATAATTAGTCATGGGATATCGCACTTTAATAATCAACCAAATTGAAGGATGGGTGCGTCACCGAGGATCGGGGCGTGACACGATGGAGATCGATTTACCAAGTAGCATGACATGTTCACTGTTTCAGCCCAAAATTCCTTGCCAAGTCCTGCATGCGAAAGCATGCATCGAGCTCGCTCAAGCAATATTTTGTTCTTTCGTTCTGCCACGCCATTCTGCTGTGGTGTCTCAGGTACTGTACGGTGTCTTACAATACCTTCTTTCTCACAGAATTCGATAAAATCTTTACCACAAAACTCCATGCCATTATCGATTCTCAGGCACTTGATTTGCTTATCTGAATGCTTCTCAATCAATGCCTTAAATTTCTTGAACTGATCAGACACTTCAAATTTGTGCTTCAGAAAGTATACCCATACCTTCCTCGAATAATCGTCGATAAAAGTTAGCATATATCGAGCACCTCCTTTCGAAGGAACCGAAGACGGGCCCCAGACGTCTAATTGAATATATTCAACTGGTCATTTGGTCGAATGAATAGCTGTAGTAAACTTAACTTGTTGCTGCTTCCCATAGATGCAGTGCTCATATAAGTCCAGCTTTCCTGTTTTATGACCTTTCAACAACCCCATTTCACTCAGCATCGTCATACCCGCCTCACTCATATGCCTTAAACGCACATGCCATAACTGAGTCAAGTTAGAGTTTGACTCACATGATGAAACAGCAGCACTTCCAGTCACGGTCTCTCCCAATAGATGATAGAGAGTATTCACTTTCTTCTATTTCATCACTATCATGGCACCTCAAGAGATCTTCATTACTCCACCTTCAACGGTGTACCTACACTTGATGTCATCGAGTGTCCCTAGAGAAATAAGATTCTTCTTGAGCTCCGGTACATGCCTCATATCTGTCAATGTGCGAACCACCCCATCGTGCATCTGGATCCGAATTGTCCCTATCCCCACAACCTTACAGACTGCATTATTCCCCAAAAGAACCCTACCACCATTTGCAGCTTGGTATGCAGTAAACCAGTTCTTATGAGGCATCATGTGATAAGAACATCTCGAATCTAGCACCATTAGTCTCCTGACGAAGTAGCAGTCACACATAAAACAGCTTATGCGTCCCTATTGCTCCCCTCAGCAACGTTTGCCAGACTACTTGTAGCATTTTGCTTATCAACCTTATTTCTTCGCTTTGGACAATCGCTCCTGATATGCCCCTCCTCGTGACACTCAAAGCACTTCACGCGTCCCTTGGACTTTCTATTGCGTGATTTTGATATGCTTTTACCTCTGCTGCTACTAGGCTCTCGATGTTGTTCTCTACCCCGAATCGTCAATGCTTGCGCTGCTCCTTTAACCAGACCGTCATCTTGCAACTTTCTTTGCCACTCCTTAGAGAATAAGGCGGACTTTACCTCTTCTGAGGTAATAGTAGCACGCCCCCCTTGATGAATCGCAAAGTGCTCCCATGACTCTGGTAAAGAGGCTAACAACATCATGCCCTGCTCTTCATCATCAAGTATCTTATCGATGTTCTCCAGATCTAACATGAGTTTATTAAATTCATCTAGGTGGGTTCTGATAGACGTACCTTAAGTATATCTAAACTAAAACATCTTCTTCAGCATATACAAGCAATTGTTCAAACCTTTCTTCACATAGAGTGCTTGAAGTTTTGCCCATAATGCTGTGACATCCTCCTCCTCAATAACCTCTAGTAAGGCCTCATCCGACAAATTTAATAGGATTATGCTCTTTGCTTTTTGCATAAGCTCTACCCTCTCTGACGCTTTCATTATAATCGGCAACTCATCCTCACCATCCAATGTCTTGGCCAAACCTTGTGTTGTCAATAAAACCCGCATCTTGATGCTCCATAACACAAAGTTGTTTCTCCCATCAAACTTCTCAATCTCAGATTTCCTCTCAGACATAATTGCAATAACAGAATTTCCAGATAATAATCAGACAAGCAAAAGCCCAAAATTACAATCAAGAAATCCAACCCCACGCTCTAATACCAATTGTTGGGATATAATACGCGGAAACGATAAAATCTTGCAATTTACGTCAACAGGAAATCACCAGAGAAATTAACGAGAAAATCAAGGACACCAAAAATTTAAGTGGTTCAGTCCGAGTATCGGTACCTACGTCCATGGGGAGAGCCGGCAACAAATAATCCACTAAAACCGGAGAATCAGAGTTTACAATCACTCAATCGCTCAAGTGTTTCCTGCACCTAGATTTAACCCCAAACCCTAAGTGTATAAATAACAACTCGCTTGGGTATAAACTCACGGCACAAATTACCACGCGTTCAAGTTGCACACCAAAAAAAAACAAAAAGAATCTTCAGCTTCCTCGTGCAGCTTCTCTCTCACGGCGTGCGGCTTCTCGTGGATCCTTCGGTGGCTTCGTAGGAGTGCAGCAACTCACCGAAAAAGAAGAAGCAAAACCTGCATAAAAATTTCTTTCTATACGTGTGTTTGCGCCCCCAAGGTCAAACTTTTGACCTTAGGCCCCACCTCCTCCGTTTAGATTCCACAAGCAGAAGACTTCGTTCGAATGGGTTTCGGCTAAATGAAGAAAGCCCACGACGTGGGCCCCACCGTGACCAACAAACGCAGGTAAAGAAAATTTCGTATCTTCCGTTTATTTTATAATCCTTCGGAGATCAACGAAATTTGTTCTTGGCTTGGAAAAACTTTATCAATAAAATTCGATTTATCCGAAATCAAAATCGAGACATAATTTAACAGTATTGAAGCACTTAAGCAATAGCTACAGGTTTTAACTAATGGAACCAACATTTCGCAGGATAGTAGTAGAATTCAAAATATTAAGGAGGAAATTGAAAATCTATGAAGGAGAGCGAAGACATATTAGGGTTTAAGGTCTAAGATTAAATGGCTGAAATGGGAAGAAAACATGAGATATTTTCATGCCACCGCTATCCAAAGGAGGCAACAAAACAGAATTTTGATGCTGAGATCCTAAGAAGATAACTAGATAATGGACAAGCAGCAACATTAGAACTCAACAATTTCCTTTTTCCTAGATCTATATACCTCGATAGGGCCTACAAACTATGAACTTGTACTGAATCTATGTCCCAGAAGAGGTGGTAATGAAATGAACAATCCGTTAGTGGCAGAACCAACAATGGAAGAGGTAAGGATTGCTGCATTTCAACTTGGAGTGAACAAGGCTCATAGTCTAGATGGTTTAAATTGATTATTCTACCATTATCACTAGGAAGTAATAGAAGAGGACGTTTAAGGCAGTTAATGGTTTTTCACATCGAGAATCTTGGATTCAGCTTTGAACAGAACCCATATTACTCTTGAACAAACAATTCCCAACAAAAGACTTGAGTAGTTTCGTCCAATTATCCTTTACAATCTTGCATATATAATAATTTCAAAGATAATGACAAATAGGCTTAAATCCTAGATGCTTGAGTTAATTTCTAGATAACCAAGTGCATTTGTTAGTGGAAGACAAATCCAAGACAATATCTTTATTGTGCAAGAGGTGCTACACCAATTGAGTGTAAGGGAATGAAAGGAAAAATTTCAGGTTGTTCTAAAATTAGATATGCAAAAGGCTTATGATAGGGTGAAATGAGAGTTTTTGAAAGCATGTTTACTAAAAATGGTTTTTGTGAGGGATGGGTAAGTTGGGTTATGCAATGCGTCATTATGCAATGCGTCACCACAATATCTTTTAGTGTGAAATTAAATGTAGAATCTCTACCCTTTTTTCACCCAACTAAAGGTATCAGACAAAGGGACCCTCCATCACCTTACATCTTTATCCTGGTATCAAATTGTTTATCCCCTTTACAATTTTGCATATAAAATAATTTCAAAGATAATGACAAATAGGCTTAAATCCTAGATGCTTGAGTTAATTTCTAGATAACCAAGTGCATTTGTTAGTGGAAGACAGATCCAAGACAATATCTTTATTGTGCAAGAGGTGCTACACCAATTGAGTGTAAGGGAACGAAAGGAAAAATCCCAAGTTGTTCAATAATTAGATATGAAAAAGGCTTATGATAGGGTGGAATGAGAGTTTTTGAAAGCGTGTTTGCTAAAAATGGTTTTTGTGAGGGATGGGTAAGTTGGGTTATGCAATGCATTGTTATGCAATGCGTCATCACAATATCTTTTAGTGTGAAATTAAATGGAGAATCTCTACCCTTTTTTCACCCAACTAAAGGTATCAGACAAAGGGACCCTCCATCACCTTACCTCTTTATCTTGGTATCAAATTGTTATCCCCTTTCAATTTTTGAAATCAGGTTTAATTTCGCAGTTAATTTCAACCGGACACGATTTTAGTGTGACCTAACCTACTGGGTAGTTTTTATAAATTTTTAACGCATTTAACCCATGGTCAATCATTTTCGAGTCACATTGTACATCTTTGACTCATTGGCAACTCTCGGTTGTCGTGAAAATCTCAAGATTTCAAATATGGGCAGAGGGAACAGAAATGACAGAAAAATTGGTTTAGTACTGTTCGACGAGAATTTTGCAATTAGGTGGAATCACCCACATTTTAATCACATGCCTTTGTCGAAATGACCTATCTCCGTTCTCTAATCGATTTTGATGGTGCCGTATTGACCCTTGCTGATTAGCATGGTCGAGCAGTCGTTTTCTGGTCGAATTGTCAAATCTATTGCTTTTAGATTCCTTAACGGTTTCACCTGATAGACTAGTTATCTCGTGAGTGATTAGCTCAGGGAAAAAAACTATAGGCGTGCCGATGAAAAGCTCAACTCATTTAATTAAAAACAGAATCAGAAAATCAGGATGTCACATAAGGTTTCTTCTGATAAAAAATATAACACTTTAATCCATATAAAAAATCAAAATAATGAAAACGATAAATTCATATATTATATTAAGTGAATATCCTAAACTAGCTTAATTGAAGGACATCAAATTTCAATATCCTGAATTTGAATTCAAATAAAAGATTGAAGATGGTATTGGTAGTCAAGTCTGCAAAGTAGATTGCTTTTCGTGTCTCCAAGAATTCTCCTTACGGAGATGATAATCCATGCATTACATATATGATAGCCAGGTGAAAATACAAAAAGGAGCTGACATGTAGCAAGACAAAAACTACAAAGAGAAGAGGATAGAAGAGGAAGCTGTCGGGTAAATGAAATGGAGCATTTACATCTCAGATACATATACTGCATATACCCCTCACCATATCACAAAGGCTAGGGTCGGTCATGGAGTAAATGGTCCACGGAGTCTTGGCCTTGCTATAAAAGACTCATTTTCAGTCTTCTATCATCCTTGAGCTTTATAATTCTTGGGCCTTTAGACCATCAGGAGAAAGGAAAGAGAAAAAGGAAGCCTTTTGCATGTGGTTCCATATGCACTCCCTTCTTCAGTTCATTGGTCAATTAATAACCGATGATGCCATGATTCTTTTGCATAGAGGCACGCGGGTTTATCAAATACAATGTGCTAAAAAGCAACTTTTACCCATACGCAGCTCCATGCATACAGCTGCGAGCTCCACACGCTATCTCTATTTCACTTTCTATTTAAAGGCTTTGTAGGTCTTGGCTTTATTGCTGCGTGGTCCTCTCTCTCCCCCCGCCCCCTCTCTCTACACTAATGAAGCTAGCATATGACTTTCTTAGATACTTTTTGGTCACGTTTTGCTGCGAATTCTGTATGATGTTCTTTAATGCTCTTTGGTCTTGATTTAGTTTTCTTCGTAGAGCACAATAGGAGGAAAATATGAAAAATAATTTGTTTATGCAGTTAATTTCTGAGTAGTTTTTAGGATAAATATGTTGAATGCATTTAGATACGCGTATGCTATATCACTTTTGTTCTAGAGTAGCTTAAATTTGTGGAAAAGTAAAACAACTTATTTTCTATGACAAGATTTAACGTTCTTATTGAATTTGATGAGTCCGCATAGACTTCAAGATATAATTTGTACAACTTGTTAGATGAAATGCCTAATTTTTCACTTACTTTTTGTTAATGGAATGCCTAGCTATTAAACTATTACTCGGTGAGACTTGGCCAACTTGGAAGAGTCATCTTTTCTTTAAAATACATGCATTTATGCTAGAGTCCTTTTTTTTTTTTTTTTTCAAATAAAAGAAAAAGTAGGCAAACGCAATCTTGTAATAAAAGATGATTCATATTCGAGTTCAACTGACTTATTCTAAATCGACTTATGTAACCCAGACCAAACTAAAGACGTAAAGATTTATGAACATGTATTTGCGCATTACAAGGTAATGCTTTGCGCGAGATAGAACCAAGTAGGCTCATGACATTGACACATCCATGATAGAAACGAACCAAGAAGATAAAAGCAAGGTCCATCGGGCCATCTACGTAGAGAGAAGTAAAACCATATTCAGTGGGACCATCGTTTATATACTTTAGTTGGTAAATGGTCGGATCCAATGTTTCATGTGCAAATTTGAAGTGGCATCAATGACCATTAATTCCTTTCTGCAAGTTCATTAAGGGTAAAAAAATAAGAAAAAAAAAAATAATGAATACCATGGATTGATAGTATCCAATGGGGCAAAAATTTAGATGCCATCCTTGGTTTTCTAGAAACTAGATATCCCAGTTGAATAGTTTATTTATTGGATTAGAAGCTCTAATAAGATAGGTCTAATTTATGCTTAGAGTTATACTAGGAATTGACAAAAGTCCATTCTCATGTTTAATGTGTAGAAACGTGTTTAAATGTATCTAAAATCATGTTGATGCGATCAACATGTTAACTTATTCAAGTAGATATGCCTATTGCCTAGTATGTCATAAATGGGTTAGAATGGTCATTCGGTGAACCGCACATTTGCTATGTGTGTTTATAATTGGGTTGACATATTCATGACACGAACTTAATTAAGCCCAAATCGAGCACTCTTAATTAACTAATGACGTGTAAATAAGTCAAGTCAAAAAATCGCTACTTTTAGGTGTTGCATTGAGTCATGTAGCATTGAATACACAAATTATATCTTTTCACGCTAAAACTATAGCACAACAAAGCAGAGTTACAATACAAATAATAGATTGGACGGAAGTTTACCTCTGAAGTAATGTTTGTACAGTTTACTTTTCTAACTTTTCTAACTTTTCTTTTATGCAATGAAGTCCCTTAACTTGCACATTTTGTGCAATCAAATTTTTCCGTCACTAACTTCGTGTTAACCCACTGATGTGTCACTTTCTATCATTAGGGAAAAGAATAGAAAAAGAGAAATTCCGTTTGTTGGTAAAGATATTGAGGTCTGATGCAATCTTGCTCGTTTCCTAATGATTTTACTCCTTGTCAGCTTCGAGTCAGACATTAGTGGCGACGTGGAGGGTCATCCATCCTAAGTATTTCATAGGGGGAGAGAACTTGCCGAAAGCAGGAATGGGTCGCAAAGCTACTCTCTTTGTGCTTGGCACTATTGTGAAACCATTCATATCGGCTTAATTGCATCATGAAAGCCGAAGGGACCAAAAAATCCGAAGAAAGGTTCATAATGAGAACACATTGACAGACATTGAAACATAGAATATAGTACTGTTCATTATTGAGATCACAAAAGAAAAGCAATCAACGTATCCTGTCAGTTTCCCGTATAAACATTCATTTTATACTGTTTTATCATACGGCAATTTGACATCGACCCACTCCGGCCGGACCTTTCCAGTGTACAGACAAGAGACGACGTGTGAATGTGGGCCTTGAAGGGAACTACATGGACGGAGATTGTAATGAACACATGGAAAAAGACAGCATGTGGATATGGCCGTTCAGATTTGTCTATTAACTTCACGTGACTTCTTGACTTCCAAAAGGAATCTTTGCAGATTCAGCTCAATACCCATTCAACAGCAACATAGAGAGGTCCCAAAAGAATCAGATCACTAACATTCTCTCCTTGGACTGTACTCTGAGCCTGAGAATGATCCATCATGACCAGCTGTATGTAGAGACCACCGCAAATGAAAGCATAATCCATGCGAAGTTGACAAATGTGAAAGTTACTTATTTACCCGTATTTCTCTTGCAGGCAGATGCTATAAGAGACTAGGATTACTACGGCGTGTTAAGCCCTTCTTCTTTAGGAAGTGAAAAACAAAATTGTCACTGGTCAAGAATGGAGCAACCCGATGATTACTCTGGAGTTTCCCTCTCCTATCAGCCCAAGAAGCTTGAACCTGATGGTCACAACCTCGAAAATTCTGGTGAATGAATCTTTCTTTAGTGAACTTTTGATGTTGGGTATCGAGATAAAGCACCTTCTTTTCGTTGTATGATGTTTGTGTTGAATTATGTTTTTGGATTTTTCTTTGCACTCTGCTGAATAAAAGGTGTTTGATCTATATATGAATACTGAGACATCCTGAAATTCGACCCCGTTTCAATAAAGTGAAATGGGCATTTCGTCAATATACCTATGGCCCTTTTTTTCTGAGCTGATCACTCACGAGTTAACTAACCTATTTGGTGAAGCCGTTAAGGGATGTATCTGCAGTAAAATCTTCAAAAGCTACCTAATTAGTTAGATTTGGCTAAAATCACGTCTGATCGATTTTTAACCACGAAATTGAACTCGATTTCGGAAATCGAATTTTAAACGCGTCATAATTCTTTTATTTAGGACATTGTCTCATCGTTCGTCAATTTATTGACGAGTCCGAAATTTCAATAAAGAAATTATCGGAGGAAAATTGAAGACCGAAAGGAAATAGAAAGAGAAAGAGATAAGAAAAAAATAAGACTAAGGCTATTTCTTTTCTCTCTCTTCCTCTCTTTTCTTTTCTTTCTTCTCTCTCTCCTCTCCTCTTTCCCTCCCCCTCATGCGATTCCTCCCCCCAGCCGAACGCCTGTTGTCTTCCTCTTTCTTTTTTTTATTTCTTTGACTAGTCAAACCATTCTCTCTCTCTTTCTCACTCTCCCTCTCTCTCTTGCACTCTCTCTTCTTCCCCTTCTTTCTTCTTCTGGCGAACAGAACCAGAAGTGGAAGAAGCCGAGACAGCAGCCCGTCGCCCGTCCCGCCGCCGCACCGCCGCTCGCACGCCCACCGCTCGCCGCTGTCCTGCCGTCCGCGCACGCCCCGCACCCGCCGCTCGCTGCCATCCCTTCCCCGCGCGATTCTAGCCGCTACCCAGCTTGGTCCGGCGCCTCGGCCACCGCCCAGCCCCGTCCGGTCACCGCCTGGCCTCCCCGGCGTCCCCCTCACCCTCCGCCGGCCTCCCTTCGCCGCCCTAGCCGCCGGATTAGCCTCGGCCAGGCCAAATCCACAACCCACGAAATGGGTTTCCAGCTGGTTCGGGCCCACTTTTGGGCCGTTTCCGGGCCCCGAACCTGAGCCGTGCTTTGGGAAGAATCGTTCCTCGTGTCGCCCCCGTCGGATTGATCCGATTTGCTTTGGTGAGTAATTTCACTAATCCCGGATTAGTTAGCTAATTATGTTTAAGGTTGGTTTGGTTTTAATTAATTATGTTTAGGTTGTTAGATTAGAATAAATTAGCAATTATTAGTCAATTGTGATGCAATTTAGATAAATTGATTGCGCAATTAGCAAGTAGACGTGGTCTACTATTTATTGAAAATATCTCGGAATTTTCCGACCCCTAATTTGGCGAGGGCTTCAATTTGGCGATTCGGGCCTAAGTAGGATTTTTGGCATTTAAATAATTGATTTTTTGAAATTAATTAATTATTTATTTATTTTCCAAAAATTCAGTTAAATTAATTATTTATTTATTTTCTAAACGGAAAATATTTAATTCAGGGCACTGCACGAGGAAGAAGTCAGGCCCAAAAGAGGAATATTATGCTGAATCGGTTCTGGACGTCGTGGTCTTGGTATTGGCTCTTTTGCCCTGGATTGGGCTACCGTTGCTGCCTGGAATGGATCTCCATTAGCCTACCCGGGCTTTGCAATTATAAACATAAGCATTGGTTTCTTCCTCACGCTGTACGTGTTAATCCCGATTGCTTACCAGACGAACGCATTCGAAGCCAAGCGGTTCCCCATGATCTCGTCACACGTGTTTGATGCTAACGGAAACAAATACAATGTCGGATTAGTCCTGAACGAGACAAACTTCCAATTCAATCAGCATGGATATGATGATTACAGTAAAGTTCGCCTGAGTATCTTCTTTGCTTTTGCTTATGGATTGAGCTTTGCGACCTTGGCAGCTACAATATCTCATGTCGCTCTCTTCCATGGCAGGCGCATGCTTTTTACTCTTCTGCTGATCATGAGTATCACTAGATGGATCGATAACTACATTGATTCTTTCTTTTAATCACCTGCAGAAAATATAAAGACACCCCACAAAACTTTTACCGTAAACCAGAATAGTATTTATTAATTAAATGATAAAGACCATGAGGTTCACAAAGTTAATGGTGCACAAACTTGCATTGAGGATGAATTATCTCAAAAAACGGATTCCGACATTCCATTTACAGGACTATTTGGCAACAAACAAGGGCAACTTTTCAGGACAAGTTTGATGACGTGCATACTATACTGATGAAGAAGAACTATGATGCTGTCCCACAATGGTGGTTCTATTCGCTGATGCTGATAATGACCTTACTCGCCATGGTTGCTTGTGAAGGATTTGGCAGACAGCTTCAACTTCCGTACTGGGGAGTCCTCCTAGCACTCGGATTAGCTGTATTCTTCCTGTTGCCAATTGGAGTAATCACGGCCACCACAAACCAGGTATAGTCAAATATAAATCGTTTCCAATCTTCTGTGAAAATCTCCTCTCGTTATTGATGAGACATGGACTTTCGTGTTCAGCAACCCGGATTGAATGTCATCAGCGAGCTGATAATCGGTTTCATGTATCCTGGGAGGCCTCTGGCAAATGTGGCATTCAAGACATATGGTTACATAAGCATGGTGCAGGCGATAACTTTTCTCTCTGACTTTAAGTTGGGCCATTACATGAAAATCCCACCAAAGTCCATGTTCATTGTTCAGGTAATTTCCGAGTTTCAATACCACACGTTACCATGTCTCGTCTTACGTTTAGTACTGTTGTCAGATAATTATACACGTTCAAACAGTAGGAACTAACATTGACTTATTTCTCCTGAATGAAGCTGGTGGGAACGGTAGTCGCATCTTCAGTCTACTTTGGCACGGCCTGGTGGCTCCTCGCATCTGTGGATAACATCTGCGACCCTTCCAAATTGCCCGAGGGAAGCCCGTGGACATGCCCTGGGTATGATGTATTTTACTATGCCTCCATCATTTGGGGCGTGGTCGGACCACTCAGAATGTTCGGCCGCCTTGGGCCATATGCCAAGATGAACTATTCCTCTCTCTTTGGAATTCTCGCTCCGGTCCCGGTCTGGATCCTCTCCCGAATGTTTCCCGAGAAGAAATGGATAAGGTTCATCAACGTGCCTATCATCATAAGTGGCGCGGGGAATATGCTGCCGGCAACGTCCGGGAATTACATTTGCTGGATAACCGTCGGAGTTTTCTTTAACATATATGTGTTCAGGAGGTACAAAAGTTGGTGGGCAAGGCACAACTATATTTTGTCGGCTGGGCTCGATGCCGGCGTCGCCTTCATGGCCATACTTTGCTATTTCACATTGCAGATTAAGGACATCAACGGGATGAGTTGGTGGGGCCTGGAATTGGACGATCACTGCCCTCTCGCTAGTTGTCCTACAGCTCCGGGCATTGAGGTTAAAGATTGCCCGGTTTTTCGTTGATCAGAGGGCATCTCAAGTTCTTCGCTGATATGAAATGCCAAGGGGAATAAAATCTGTACTTTTCAGTTCATGCTCAATTGCTAGGAACACTAATACTGCCCAAATCTTGACGTGCAAAAGAAGAAAACGAAATAGATTTTGCAGTGTGCATGGATCTTTTGCCCTTATTTTTAACTACAACCGTTAATTTGATGAATCGATCAGCATAATAAGTTGATAACCATGGTGAAGTGAATGAGAGGTGTAGAAGCCAAACCAAAAAGAGGACACGCTTCTGCTGACGATATCATAATATCAGTGACCCTAACAATCTACATCATGCTAATCTTGCTATAATTCTTGCTAGTAACGAAGCATTTGTTGGTTTCGACAGGCTTTATTTTCTAATTTGAATCTGGAGTTCGCTAAAAATGCTATTGTGATAATTCAATGGAACGAAACCGTGCTGGACAAGAGATGTGCTTATGTGCACGATACTTAGACTCCGTTCATTTTACAGAAAATGTAACATTTCTGCAAAATATTTTCCTAAAATTCATTTTTCAAGAAAATAATGATATTTTTCAGTGTTCGGTAAAAACGTGAAATTGAAGCGGAAAATATTTTCCACCATCTGGTATCCAATTTGATTTTTCTCCATGCAATTCTTTTGATCATTTTTTTTTTTTTTATTGTGTTCTTTTTTTTTTTTTATATTTAAAAAAATTGAATTTTAAATTATTTTTATCCTTCTTTTTTTTTTTTTTTTTTTTTTTTCCTTTTTTTCTTTTCCTTAGTCGATTGCCTGCGACAGCCAACAAGCATAGCCTTAGGCCTTGAGCCTCGCAGATCCATGACATGAGCGTCACTGATCTAGTGAGGCCCAAGCCTTGCCACCATCTAGCGGCACTCAAGCATATTATCGATCTGTAAGGCTCAAGCCTCGTCATCGTCTAGCGATGCTTGAGTATCACTGAAGTAGCGAGCTATAAGGCCGTCAACTGACCAAAGAAGAAGGAAAAGAAAAAGAAAGAAAAGGGAAAAAAAAAAAAAAAAATCAAAAAAATCAAAATGAAAAGATATTTGTTGAAAGAAATTGAGGTGAAAGAAAATATTGAAAATGTTTTCCTCTTTGTCAAAACTGAAAAACATTTTCTCATTTTTAGAAGACTTTTTTTCTTTGATGTAAAATGTTTTCCAAGACTAGTTCATTTTACATGAAACAAATACTAGAAAATTTAGAAAATATTTCCCTGAAAGTTATTTTCCGTTAAATAAATGAAGCGTTAAGACTAAATTTGAGAATGGGTTGCAGACAAAGATAAAAAGGCCTAATATTCCTAGATCTTCATGTTGTGAACCATTAAAAGTCTCACCTTCTACGATGGAGGCATCCCATCGTTTTTTTCTTATGATGATGCATTTTTTTTTTTATCGACCTTTCAATATTATTTGCTTATCAAATTAGATTGATATTTTGATATTATTATTTTTTCCAATAGGAGACCAATTTGAGATGATCTTTTAATATTACTATTTGTCAACGATGGGTCAAATATTAGATAGGGATCCCTATATTGCAAAACTCTTTTAAAATCTTGTCATGAACAATTATTTTTAAACATATGATATGTAGGATATAGGTGTTGTAAAGTAGAATCTATATATGCATAAACCATTGTATTTAACATTTTATTACTAAAACATTTATATTTCTATTATTTTTTGTACATTAGTTAAAGTTATATTATATGAGAATTAGAGATCTGTTGAAGTGATTATCAAAAGCAAATTGTTTAGTATGATATGATAATTTGACACCCAACCACTTGGCCAGGCCTCTCTCTCTCTACAGTAGAGACTGCACATTACATGTGAATGCGTGCCTTGAAGGGAAGGATAGGGGAGGGGAAATTAACGTATACATGGAAGAAGACAAAGCCTGCGATGCAAAATTTCACAGGTGAAATAGCCCCATCACAACTTGTGGATATTGCCGTTCAGATTTTTTGTCTTTTAATACCACATGACTTTGTTGACAAAAAAGAGGAATCCTTACAAATTCTTCTCACGTTCATCCAACAGCAACTTGAGAAGTCCCAATAGAATCAGACACCAACCTTCTCTCCTTGCACTGTTCCTTCGTCTCGTACTCTTGAGTCTGAGGGTGATCCGTCATGTGCAGCGTGTGTGGTAGAGACTACTGAAAAATGAAAGTATAACTCAACCTGACATGCCAATATAATCCATGCAAAGATGACAAACTTAAAAGTAACTTAACCGATATTCTTCTCCCTGGCAGATGCTATTTAAGAGACTATGATTTTTGTGACATGTTAAGCACTTCTTCTTTAGAAAGTGAAAAACAAAATTGGCACTGGTCAAGAATGGGGCAACCGGATGACAACTATGGAGTATCACTCTCTTATCAGCCCAAGAAGCTTGAACCTGATGGTCACAACCTCGAAAATTCTGGTGAATGAATCTTTCTTAAGTGAACTTCTGACGTCAGTTTTGAGACAAAACGGCTTCTTTTCATTGTATGATGCTCGTGTTGAATTATTTGCACTCTGCTGAACAAAAGGTGTCTGATCTATAAATGAATACTGCAGTGAGTTTCAACCGCAATACCAAATGAAGCACAATTAACTGCAAACTTGGATATTATAATTGTTTTGCAGCAAGTGAGTCATGCAAGATAGCTTCTGAATCAGTGTTAACATAATGGCCGTTTGATAATTGATCAAAACATGTCTCAGAACTGGTTGTAACGAGTAGTTTGAAAGGTGACGGGGTTCATCCATTCTGTTGGATGAAAGGCATGAGTAATTATAATATACAACCCATCATTCATTGGTTCTTACACAAATTGTTGCCTAGTTGCTTTCAACAATCATTCACTATAGGATAATCTGCAGATGAAGTGAATGAAGTGAATGATGCTCCAATCAAGGGAGTGAGATTGACTGTTTCGATTAAGGATGATCCAACCTTGCCCTGCTTGATAGTTCGAACATGGGTTCCGGGAATCACCGCATGTGCAACTCTGGCTTTTCTAAATCAGTTCTTCGGCTACTGCCAAAAAGCACTATCTTTGATGTCTGTTCCTGCTCAGATTGTGGTACTTCCTTTGGGAAAATTTATGGCAGCGGTTCTGCTGAAGAAAGCAGTTTGCATCCCAGGAACAAATGGTCGTTCTCATTGAATGCAGGACCTTTCAACTTAAAGGAACATTTCCCGATAACCATATTTGCCAACGCCAGCTCATATGGTGTTTCTGCCATGAACATCGTCACCATTGTCCTGGCCTTTTATCACCGGCATATTCATCCTCTAGCAGCTAAGTTGCTGACGCTAACTACACAGGTTTATTCATTATTAATCACTCTCGACCTGGGATTTGACAATCATTAGTCTTCATGTTTTCTTGCCCTGTCCACACATTACAGTGATTATGGACCATTTCTGATGGAACAATATGTACCAAAAATTGCAGATGCTTGGATATGGATGGGCGGGGATTTTCCAGAAGTTCCTTGTTGATTCGCCATGCATGTGGTGGCCAGCGAACCTGGTTCAGGTCTCACTCTTCAGGTATGCCTCTAAGACCACTTCTTTATTTGCTTCTTTCTTCTCAGTTACTTCATTTGTGGTACTTTCAGGGCACTGCACGAGGAGGAGGTCAGGCCCAAAAGACGATTGACGAGACTGCAGCTCTTCCTTGTAGTCCCCATGTTGAGTTTTGCCTGCTATGTTGTTCCAAAATATCTGTTTCCATCCATAACTGCCCTGTCCTTTGTATGTTGGATATGGAAGGACTTGGTCACAGCATGACAAATTGGGTCTGGACGTCATGGTCTCAGTAATGGCTCCTTTGCCCTGGATTGGGCTACAGTTGCTGCCTTCATTGGATCTCCTTTAGCCACCCCAGGTTTTGCAGTTATAAACATAAGCATCGGTTTCTTCCTCACGCTTTATGTGTTTATCCCGATTGCCTACTAGACCAATGCATTCAAGCCAAGTGGTTTCCCATTATCTCATCGCACATGTTTTGATGCTAGTGGAGGCAAATACAACATCAGATTAGTCCTGAACGAGACAAACTTCCAATTCAATGAGCAAGGATATGATGACTACAGTAAAATCCACCTGAGTATCTTCTTCGCTTTTGCTTATGGATTGAGCTTTGTGACCTTGGCAGCTACAGTATCTCATGTTGCTCTCTTCCATGGCAGGTGAATGCTTTTTACTCTCTGTACTGATCACTGGGTATCACTCCCTGGACAGGGAACTGCCTCTATCCGTTCTATTCACCTGTGAATTATATCAACAAATCCTACAAACTTTTGCAGTAAAACAGAATAGCATTTAGTAACTGAATAATGAAAACCATGCGGTTAGCAAAGTTCACGGCACACCAAGTTGCAGAGCCATGAGGATTAATCATCTCAAAAATGGATTCTAGCATTCCATTTACAGGAATATCTGGCAACAAGCAAAGGCAGTTTTTCAAGATAAGTTTGATGACGTGCATACTAGACTGATGAAGAAGAACTATGATGGTGTTCTACTCACTGATGCTGATATTGATCAGACTTGCCATGGTTGCTTGTGAAGGATTTGGCAGACAGCTTCAACTTCCCTACTGGGTAGGCCTTCTAGCAATCGGCATAGTTCTATTCTTCATGCTGCCAATTGGAGTTATCACAGCGACCACAAACCAGGTACAGTCGATATAAATCATTCCTGATCTTCTATGGAAAGTCTCCCCTTCTTAACGGTGAGACCTTGACTTTCATGTTCAGCAACCTGGCTTGAATGTCATCACAGAGCTGATAATCAGGTATATGTATCCTGGAAAGCCTCTGGCAAATGTGACATTCAAGACATATGGTTATGCAAGCATGGTGCAGGCCATAACTTTTCTCTCAGACTTTAAGTTGGGCCATTACATGAAAATCCCACCAAAGTACATGTTGATTGTTCAGGTAATTTCCAAGTCCCAATATCTGCCATCATGTCTCATCTTATGTTTAGTACTATTGTAGAATAATTATACACATTCAAATAGTTGGAACTAACAGTGACTTATTTCTCCTGAATGAAGCTGGTAGCAACAGTAGCTGCATCTTCAGTATACTTTGGCACGGCCTGGTGGCTCCTCACATCTGTGAATAACATCTGTGATCCATCCAAATAGCCTGCGGGAAGCCTGTTGACGTGCCCTGGGGACGATGTATTTTACAATGCTTCCATCATTTGGTGTGTGCCTGGATCACTCAGGATGTTTGGCCGCCTTGGGGTATTTGCAAAGATGAACTATTTCTTTCTCATCGAAATTCTCTCTCTGGTCCCAGTCCAGGTCCTCTGTTGAGCGTTTCCCGAGAAGATATGGATAAGGCTCATCGAAATGCCTATCATCATAAATGGTGTGGGGAAAATGCTACTGGCAACGTCTGTGAACTACATATGTTGGATAACAGTCGGAGTTTTCTTCAATTAACATGTGTACAGGAGGTACGAGAGTCGGTGGGCAAAGCACAACTACATTATGTCCGCAGGGCTCGATGCCGGTGTCGCCTTCATGGCCATACTTTGCTATTACACATTGCAGATTAGGGACATTAACGGGATGAGTTGGTGGGGCCTGGATTTAGATGATCACTGCCCTCTCGCTAGTTGTCCTACCGCTTCAGGCATTAAGGTTGGAGATTGCCCTGTCTTCCGTTGATTGGAGGACATCCTGATTTCATTGCCGTTATGGAATGTCAAGAAAAAATAAAATCTGTACTGCCTTGTGCTCAATTTCTAGGGTCTGATATAGCGTAAAATCTTAGTTTTACTACAACCATTGATCAGCATCGTAAGTTAATAACCATGGTGAAGAGAATGAGAGTGTAGAAGTCAAACCAAAAGGAGAAGACACGTGCTTCTGCTGACATTATCCTAATATCAGTGAGCTTAACCATCTATATCATGAATCCTTTACATCATGCCAATCTTGCTGTAATTTTGGCAAGTAATTAAACAAGGGTTGGTTTTTACGGACTTTTCCTCTCTAATTTTGATTCTTGATTTGGTTAAAATGCTGTTCTGATCTTTTCAAAGGAGCAAAACCGTGCCAAACAAGAGTTGCGTATAGATGCATTACAGTTAATGACTGAATTTGAGAGCAGGACGCAGACAAAGATGGAGAGGCCTAGTGTTCCTTGATCTTCAAACTAACTATAAACCATTAGATCGTCGCAACACGCAAGTAAAAGTCTGAACTGTTTGATGTACTTCATCTGCATAGATTCATTTCTCGACAAATACTTTGCTGCGTAGTTTACCCCAGGGTAATTCTTTTTCCAACTATAAAGAACATCATCTAGGTTTTGGAATCACCCCTACTTCGGTAGTCAAAGGCAAACTTTGCGTGTGAGATGCCTGAAAATGGCCCTTTTGTTTATTGGCACCAAAGACAGAATCAGCTTTTTGGTAACAAAAGTGCTGTCTTGGACTATAAGGACAACTAATCTCTAGGCAGATTTCTTTCATTGGCCTGCAAACATGTCTTACGTGCTAAACGCAGGTACCAAGTGTGATGGTGACTAGAGAATCATTGTTAATGTTCATCTGAAAGAAAGGGAAGGTCCAAGTTTAGCTTTGGAACATTGATCAAGAAAAACCAGCCTACAGTAAAAATGGACCAACTGAACTGTATAGTGATTTCTATATAGATATTCTTGTGACGGTATACAGTGGATCCACCAATTGACAATGTATTCGCCGGCCAGAACTAGTATATAGAAATCCTTCGGCAAGATGGGGTGGACAAGGAGCAATTGACAAAAAGAGCGGTGAGGAGAGGCAGAAGATGCATCTGAGTATGATTAGAAATGCGAAACAGGTCAGGTCCATGACTGTGTTGAGAAAATTAGAGCAAGGGGAAGGGAAGAAAGAGTAGAATTGCTGTCGGAAAATGGTGGTTTTATTTTTTATTTTTTATAGAAATTACACAAAGGCCTTGAACTTAGGTTCAATATATAATGTGATTCATGAACTTTTAATACATATTCAATTTAATCCTTTGACTATTTGAAAATATTAAATATTGATCCTAATCTTGAATTAATAGGAGGATTAAATTCAATATTTTCATATAGTTCAAGGATTACATTGAACATTTGGTTAAAGTTCAGAAACCGCATTATACATGAAACCAAGATTTAGTGATCATTTATGTCATTATCCCTTTTTCTTCAAGCAAATCCATGTCTCGTGAGTTAGACCTTCGCTTTCAATTGCATAGTCTATCCCAAGGCACTCGGACAAAAGTTTCAAGAGATTGCATGTTCTTTGTCTGAAACTTCCATGCTCTGTTTTTCTCTCGGTGCAGAGCTCGCGGCCTATGTCCATGGAGGTCGCGACCTCCGGATGCTAGCCTCGCGTGGTCATAGAACAGGGTTAATATTTTTGCATTCATCTTTTTTTTAAAAAAAAATATTTTTTTGCAGTTTATTGTCATCACTTTCTCTAATGAGCGTTTATCATTTCATGATAATACTCAAGGTTTGATAGATCATTAATTGTCCCACTTTGTGTAATTTTCACAACAAAAATTTTGGTTTTTTCTTTTTTCTTCACGGTCCTCTTCTGAGTTAAACAAATAACATGTGTGAATAAAACCAAATGTCTAATAAATAACCGTAAACTTTGCTAAACCAAATTCGGTTTCTAAATTTTTATTCATCTCGAAGCATAATTGATATACCTTTACTTATTGTATATAAATCAATAAAATGGTCACTTAGATCAAGAGATTATAACCATATGAACCTCTAAGAGATTACTTTTTAAGATTGAATAAATTCATATGTTCCAAACAGAAAAAATGTGTTGCGCTTAAAAATATCTTAAGTCGTTACAAAAATGATGTCAATGATGAAATTAGAAAAAATAAAATTATGTTATTTGATGCTTTATAATTAACATATATAATGAATAGATGTTCTGTGTAAGAAATTAGAACAATTTTATCTGCATCTTCTGCGAAGATGCTCTAGACAAGAGACATAATTTGAAACCAAATTTTTGTGTTTCCAAAATTATAGATTATCGTTCTTCATACATGACTATATGTTTACAAAATGTGTTCTAATTTGCCGTTGAAAACACTGTGATGTAAGATAAGATGCGGCCCCATTTGCAACGCAATGTGACTCGTTACTAGTTAAAAAGAGCCAATAATTGCCCGAGAGTGCTAACAACCGTCCATAACTCACTAGATAAGAGCACATGAGCATGTCACGTCGTCCAACCTCGCGCAACTTTTATATAGCAAATATACCCCTTTTCAAAGATTAACATTATAAGTTTGACAACAACCCATTCGGCCCCGTGATCTTCTACTGGTCTTTAGAAAGAGCTAATAATTGTCCGAAAATTCTAATAATCACTGATAACTCAATAGGTAAAAGTATGTGAACATGTCGCATTGTTAAATCTGGAGCGACTTTTATATAGGATATATACCCCTTCTTAAAGACTAACATGGTAAATTAATTTGACACCAACCCACTCGCCCTGTGATGGTCTTCTAATCTTTAAATGAGCCAACAACGTCCTGGAGAGCTAATAAACCATTGATAACTCAATAGACAAAAGCATGTGAGCATGTAACATTGTTCAATTTCTAGCATGATAACTCAATTTGACAACAGGCTAGAAAAGAATGCATGCGAACGCTTGTCTTGAAGGGAAGGATAGGGGTGCGGAAATTAATGAACACATGGAAGACGACAAAGCTGGTGATGCCTTTGGAGGATATGGCCGTTCACCAAATGACTCGTTCACTTCGAATGAGGAATCTTTGCAGATTCCTTCTCAAGCCCATCCGGCAGCGACTTGAGAGGGTCCCAAAAGGATCAGATCACCAACAATCTCTCCTTGGACTGTACCTTCGTCTGGTGCTCTGAGTCTCAGACTGATCCATCATATGCAGCTGTGTGCAGTAGACAAAATAAAATGCACCTTGACCAATGCTCTCCTTGCCAACAGATGCTCTATAGGAGCCGGTCATCTCTACGGCGTGTTATGCCCTTTGTCTTTAGAAAGTGACAAAAAAGGTTTATCACTGATCAAGAATGGAGCAACCAGATGACGACCATGGAGTATCACCCTCTTATCAGCCCAAGAAGCTTCAACCCGATGATCACAGTTTCGACAGTTCTGGTGAGTGAATCTTTTCTTTAGCCAGCTTTTGATGTTGGGTTTCGCGACGAAGCGACTTCTTTTTCATTGGATGATGTTCGTGTTGTATTATGTTTCTGCAATTTTCTTTGCACTCCGCTGATTAAAAGGACTGATCTATATATGAATACCACAGTAAGCTTCAACTGCAAAACCAAGTGAAGTAGAAGTGCAATTCAACATTAAACTTGGTTATCAGTATTATTTTCACGGCAAGTCAGCCATGGTAATTTTAAACTTTTGGAAAGTTCACAGCTAAGAACTCAACTTACTATTTGCTTCAGGATCTGTTGAAATATGACCAAGTCTCTGAGTTAGTGTGTGTGTTAACATAGTGGCCTTCTGGTAATTGAGCAAAAGCATGTCTCAGAACCGGTTGGAACAAGTAGTCTCAATTGATTAATGGAGTGAGCAATAATACATAACCCATCCTTCATTGGAACTTTCATATATTGTTGCTGAGTCACTTTCAACAGTCATTCACTAATGGATGATGAATTATCTGCAGATGAAGTGAATGATTGTCCAATCGAGGAAGTGAGATTGACTGTTTCAATTAAGGATGATCCAACCTTGCCCTGCTTGACAATTCGAACATGGATTCTTGGAATCATCGCATGCACAACTCTGGCTTTTTAAATCAGTTCTTTGGCTACCGCCAAAACGCACTCTCTTTGACTTCAGTTTCTGCTCAGATTGTGGTACTTCCTCTGGGAAAATTTATGGCAGCAGTTCTGCCGAAGAAAGTTGTTCACGTCCCAGGAACAAAATGGTCATTCCCATTGAATCCCGGACCCTTCAACTTGAAGGAACATGTCCTGATAACCATATTCGCCAACACAGGCTCAACCAACGTGTATGCCATGAACATTATCACCATTGTCATGGCATTTTATCACCGTCATATTCATTTTTTAGCAGCTATGTTGCTGACACTAACTACACAGGTATATTCAATAGTAATCACTCTTGGCCTGGGGTTTGACAATCATTAGCGTTCATGTTTTCTTGCCCTGTCTACACATTACTGTGATTATGGACCCCCCCTGACGGAACAAAATGTATGAAAAATTGCAGATGCTTGGATATGGATGGGCGGGGATTTTTCGGAAGTTCCTTGTTGATTCGCCATACATGTGGTGGCCAGCGAACCTGGTTCAGGTCTCTCTCTTCAGGTATGTCTCTGAGACTTTCATATTTGCTTCTTTCTTTTCAGTTACTTCTTCAGGGTCGCAATTCCAATTTAGTTGAACTTTCAGGGCACTGCATGAGGAGGAGGTCAGGCCCAAAGGAGGATTGATGAGGCTGCAGTTCTTCCTCATAGTCCTCATATCGAGTTTCGCCTACTATGTTGTTCCAAACTATCTGTTTCCATCCATAACTGCCCTATCCTTTGTATGTTGGATATGGAAGGACTCAGTCACAGCCCAACAAATCGGTTCTGGACGTCGTGGTCTCGGTATTGGCTCCTTTGCCTTGGATTGGGCTACCGTTGCTGCCTTCATTGGATCTCCTTTAGCTACCCCGGGATTTGCACTTATAAACATAAGCATTGGTTTCTTCCTCATGCTCTATGTGTTAATCCCAATTGCCTACTGGACCAATGCATTCGAAGCCAAGCGGTTCCCCATCATCTCATCACATGTGTTTGATGCTAATGGAGGCAAATACAATGTCGGATTAGTCTTGAACGAGACAAACTTCCAATTCAATCAGCAAGGATATGATGATTACAGTAAAGTTCACCTGAGTATCTTCTTTGCTTTTGCTTATGGATTGAGCTTTGCGACCTTGGCAGCTACAATATCTCATGTCGCTCTCTTCCATGGCAGGTGAATGCTTTTTACTCTTTGTACTTATCGCTGAGTATCACTATATGGAAAAAGAACTACCTTTATTCTCTCTTTTTATCACCGACAAAAATATATCAAGATATCCTACAAAACTTTTGCAGTAAAACAGAATTGCATTCCGTAATTGAAATATAAAAACAATGTCGTTTTACAAAGTTGGTTGTGCAGAAAGCTGCAGAGCTGTGAGGATTAGTAATCATCTCAAAAACAGATTCTAACATTCCATTTACAGGACTATTTGGCAACAAACACAGGCGGCTTTTCAAGATAAGTTCGATGATGTACACACTAGACTGATGAAGAAGAATTACGATGCTGTGCCACAATGGTGGTTTTATTCACTGTGGCTGATAATGATTGGACTCGCCATGGTTGCTTGTGAAGGATTTGGTGGACAGCTTCAACTTCCGTACTGGGGAGTCATCCTAGCAATTGGTGTAGTACTATTCTTCATGTTGCCAATTGGAGTAATCACAGCCACCACAAACCAGGTATAGTCAACATAAGTCGTTGTCAATCTTCAATGAAAATTTCCTCCTGCTATTATTGAGACATGGTCTTTCGTGTTCAGCAATTCGGATTGAATGTCATCTCGGAGCTGATAGTTGGTTATATGTATCCTGGAAGGCCTCTGGCGAATGTGGTATTCAAGACATATAGTTATGTAAGCATGGTGCAGGCAATAACTTTTCTCTCCGACTTTAAATTAGGCCATTACATGAAAATTCCACCAAAGTCCATGTTCATTGTTCAGGTAACTTCCGAGTTTCAGTATTTTTAATTACCATGTCTCATCTTATGTTAAGTACTGTTGTCAGATAATTATACAAATTCAAATAGTAGGAATTAACATTGACTTATTTCTCCTGAATGAAGCTCGTGGGAACGGTAGTTGCATCTTCAGTCTACTTCAGCACGGCCTGGTGGCTCCTCACATCTGTGGATAACATCTGTGATCCATCCAAATTACCCATGGGAAGCCCGTGGACGTGCCCTGGGGACGATTTATTTTACAATGCCTCCATCATTTGGGGCGTGGTTGGACCACTCAGGATGTTCGGCCGCCTTGGGGTATATGCCAAGATGAACTATTTCTTTCTCTTTGGAATTCTCGCTCCAGTCCCAGTCTGGATCCTCTCTTGGATGTTTCCCGAGAAGAAATGGATAAGGCTCATCAACATGCCTATCATCATAAGTGGCTCGCCATCTATGCCACCGGGAACGGCAGTGAACAACATATGTTGGCTAACCGTTGGAATTTTCTTCAACGTATATGTGTACAGGAGGTACAAAAGTTGGTGGGCGAGGCACAACTACATTTTGTCTGCTGGGCTCGATGCCGGTGTTGCCTTCATGGCTATACTTTGCTATTACACATTGCAGATTAGGGACATTAATGGGATGAGGTGGTGGGGCCTGGATTTGGATGATCACTGCCCTCTCGCTGGTTGTCCAACCGCTGCCGGCATAAAGGTTGGAGATTGCCCCGTTTTTCATTGATCAAAGGACATCCTAAATCTTCACAGATATGCAATGTCAAGGAAAAACAGATCTGTACTACTCATAAATGCTCAAGTTATAGGGATAGATATAGTGTCAAATCTTTAAGTGGACAAAAAGAAAATGAAGCAGAACTTGTAGTGTGGGTAGAGCTTTTGCTGCTGCAGCCATTAATTTGATGAACCAATCACATCGTAAGTTAATAAGCATGCTGAAGAGAATGACAGCATAAAAGTTGAACCAAAAGGATAAGACACTTCTGCTGACATTATCCTCATATCAGTGAGCTTCATTATAGAACATTTACATCCTGTCAATCTTGCTGTAAATTTTGCTGATAATTAAACATTGGTTGGCTTTGACAGACTTCCCTTTATTATTTGAATCCTGATTTAGCTAAAATGCTGTTCTGATCATTTCAATGTAGCGAAACTGTGCTGAATGAGAGTTGTGTATATATGCACCATAGTTAATGACTGAATTTGAGAATGGAAGCAGACGAAGATGGAGAGGCCAAATTTTAGATCGTCACAACACACTATTAAAAGTCTTAACTGAATGATGTACTTCATTTTCGTTGACTCATTTATCAACAAACTTCGTGGTACAGTTAGGCCGACATGACAATTTTTTTTTTCCAAAAGAAAAGAACATCATTCCAGTTTGGTATCGTGCATATGTTGGTGTTCGAAGGCTGACTCTGTGTTAGATGCCTGAAAATGAACCCTTTTTTTTTATTGGCACTCAAGAGAGAGAATCAGCTTTTATGTTTGAGAAGTAGCACATCATTTGGCAACTAAAATTGTTGTCCAGGACTATAAGGACGAGTAATCTTCAAAGCAGTTTTCTTCATTGGCCTGTAGAAGTCTTGTGTGCTCAGTGCATGTAACAATTGTGATAGTGACTCTTCTTTAGTACGGTTGTTCTTTGTAGATAAGAATCTCAATGATCATCTGAAAGAAAAGGGAAGGCCATGTACAGCTTTGGAACATTTATCGACAGACACTAGTTTACAGTAAAAATGGACCAACTGAACTATATTGATGTCAATATCCAATTGAGGCGTCGGTGCAAACAAGAGTCGCATAAGATTTTGAACCATTCGAAATCCATTTCTTGTCTCCCCATACTATGGATCCACCAATCGACAATGAATTCACCAACCTGAACTACTTTATAGAAATTTTTCCAACAAGATGTGGCAGAGAAGAACAAGTAATTGACAAAGAACCGCGAGTAGAGGCAGAAGATATTGATGGGAATCCAAAAACGATCAGTGATGCTGATGAGAAAATGAGAGCAAAGGGATGGGAAACAGTGTAGAATTTTTGGGAGATTGCGGCTTCGCAGTAGGTGGCATTGGAATATGCAGTCGGACCGAAAGTGGTCCTAACGTTAAGGCTTGGGTCACAAGAAAACGATATCAAAAGGGTCCTTTCGAAGATGCGGAAAGACGAGAGCTAACAAAAATCAAGAATAGAGTTGGTGCTGCTTGTTCTTTCGACAAACAGAAGGTAATGGTTTGACTTTGACAACTCAAAGTACTGAAGCAGAAATGGCAAAAGTAATAGAATTGCTTCAAACAATTGCGACATGGCTAGAATTTGACATATCTCCTCGAAAAAGTATTGTTCCAAAAAAAGTTTAAATGTGGGTACATTTTTCTCTTTCCAGATATCTGCACAATTTTGATCCATATAATGTCGATTATTTCATTCCAATGATCGATGATAATTCATAGTAATTTGCAATAAAGTGAATACAAGATCTTTTAAATGTCGGGTTTTTCACTTACAAGCAACGGATGTGTTTTTTTGCTAGTTATTCTATTATAAACCATCCTTTTTAATTTTCGAGCAAACGAGATAAATAATATGATTAAGAGCCCAACAAAGTTAACCAACTGTCCAATAAAGCAGATGAGGAAAACAACAGTACATTAGACCATGTCCCAGGTTCATTGTGTTTTTCCATGGAAAATCTTGGCACTCTAACTCAGACAAGAGCAATCTAGATCCAGCCCAAATGCAGAACTGTGCGATGATTGTGTTGTGAAATTGAATTTGTACAGATTGGTAATTACTTATAAATTAGGATTACCTGAAAGTAGCTAGTAAACTTCTTTGATTAAAAAACATCCAGATCCCAAAAGCTCCTCAATAATGCATAATTTAAGTTTTTCCCGGAACATCATGGCACTACATTGTAGTGCACCAAATATAGAGCAAGCATAATTTGATTGATCAACGATGCATATTACTTGCTGCAAGCATTAGTCGAAGCCAAAAGTACTTGAATTATAACTAAAGTCTGCATCTCAGCGAAAATTACTTAGGAAATAACAACTATGAGTTTAATGTTCACCATAAACTTCCAACATTGATCAAAGAGTTCAGGGGAGGAGATAGATAATATGCAGGCCCAGAATCAAAGTGGTCCAGAAAAGGTCCTCCTCAAGGGTCTAAAGCCACCAACTTCACTTGGTCCTGGCCCATGCTGAGAGAAAAATAAGATGAACAGGCTATAATCAGTTCTCATAAATGTGATGACAGTATGGAGAGGGAGAATTTGAGCTAACAAAACTACACTTCAGAGTCAAGAATATATGAAGTTCCGATAATTGATATGTTGAGTTCTTGCATATTAATTTCTTCATTAAGCCTGTTCCTTCTCTTTCTCCTAACCGAAAGTATCTCAATAATATCTTTATAGTCAAGGATTTCTGTTCTCTGTATTGGCACGAACCGTGCATCTCCAACCATGCTAGCGGCATTTACAAGACAGACCAAACCTAAATCCGTCCAATTCTGCCTTGTGATGATTGGGTTTAGCTACAAGGGAGGCAAATCAAGTGTAAAAGGGGTGCTTCTTGGGTCCAATAATGACTTGACTCATTACTTTGAATGCCTCGCTTGCTTGTCCTTGGTTCTATAACTTGGACTCTAAATCACCGTATTAGGCCAATCCAACGGAATTGGGCATTCAATTACGTATAATCTTGGCAGGAAGAAAATGCCAGCGAGCGGTGGTGGATGAGTGATAAGTGTGAATTAAATTAATGACCATCTCTTCAGTTCTTAAAGTGCAGATTTGTTATTAATCTAGCATTAGTTGTAAATTCTTTCCAACACCAAAGATAAGCACCTAATAATATTCTTGACAATCAATCGTAGCTTCAGAGGAAAGGGTTGTCCAAGGATGACTACTAATTCATTCTATATATAAGACAATGCGGATCAGTTTCGGGAGACCAATGAGAGAGAGACAGACAGACAGAGTTTAAACATGATTACCGCCAACAGCTTTCTGCGATTATCATTTTCCCTGCGCATCCTCACGACCTTTCGCTCCAATTCGAGGATGTGATTCTGACCAATTAGTGGCATCAACAGATTTAGAACCTCATAAGGAGAAGTATTTTGAACGAAATTCTAGTTTACCAAACAAAATTTGTAGCGAATACTTGTGATCCGGCCTCACCGACTGAGATTACAGCAATTGTTGTTTGACTGAATTGATTATACATATAGGGAACTTTTACCTGAACTTTCTCGAGAGAACGAGCAGCAGCCATTCTGTTCTTAATCTTGTTGAACTCTTGCCTTTGAGCATATTCCAAAGTGCCTCTTTTGAATCTTTTCCTTTTGGACCATTTGTTTTCACTTTCGGTGGCATCTCCCTGAAGGATCTGCAAAGATCGGTCATATTCAGTGCGATCCTTATATCATATATTACTAGGAAGATTGCTAAATCAACAAACAAAATGCATGAGGAATAATTGTACAATAAAGTAAGCAGATAATTCTAACTGCTATTAGGCCAGAAAAAATCTTGGGCATGACACACAAAATTTGCCTTCTGGACACGACAATATGCATGAAATTGTCTTTTGGTCACCATGTGTCCTTCAATTCTCTGCAGGCTAGTTACTTTCCAAGAAGGAAAAAAACATGAACAATGAAAACGATTTACTTGAACAATAAAGGAAAAATATATGAAGAAATAATTATGAAAATGTATTCTCTTTTCATCTAGCAGGCACTAGTGATGTGTTTGGAACGGATGACCCTGTCCAAATTCAATCACATCAAAGCATGTCTAGGTATTTCAAACTCGACCCTCTAACTAGGAAGCAGCTAGAAATGCAAAAAATGTGGACACTTCTAACAAAATGCTCATCTTGCTCAATTAGATTATATTCACCATTCAGTGTAATTTACATCAAAAGCTACGACTCCTTTTTCGTTACCTTAAGGAAAAATTTCACAAAATGGCTCATGCCAAAATGATCATTTTGACTCAAATCCTAGTTCACAGCACAAATTCTATCTGCTGTAAGTTCATTTGAGATGATTTATCGGGGGTTTAAATCCAGAGTTATTACCTTCCTTTTCTCGATGGCTCCATCTACAACAACTCCATACTTCATATTGTTCGGCTCGCACTGCTGAGCATATTCCGGAAAACCCTTCTTACACCTTCCCTTGACATGTTCAGGTTCATTGTGTTCCTCAAGGATTCGCATGAAGAGGTCATATTCAATGCAGGCGTTAACGTCATCTAGGGGATGATGATCAACAGAACCCAAGCAGTGGTTCTCCAAAGGCTCGGATTCACGTAAAAGCTTGGTCTGCTCCGAAGAGTCTTTTTCTTTGATATAGTTCAGTGGATCCATGATCTACTTTCTAAGGCTAAAATGCTCATAAGTTTCCTCAAGCCGAGTTTCAATTTCTGCTCAATACCGAAGAAGGATGAAAGCTTTGTAGGATACCATCAAACACACCGTCACACTTCTTTCATGCATCAGGCAATTATTTCGTGCATTAGGCGCATCACTTGTGAAGGGAGTTTAAACCAACAAAGAAGATGCATGGAGCTCAGAGCACCTTTTCGTTGTTTGTTTTTCCGGAGTTGCCAAAACGTGTTTTGATATTGAGTGAAATATAATTCTGGGTCCTTTGTGAAACAAAGAGAATCATTCTTGGGCGGGTCATGCTCAGATTGCCTTCAAGACACCAGCACATACATTAGCCTTTACGTATCATGATTAATGAACACCGCCATTAGTATCAAAAAGAAATAGCGGTGTTCTTGATTCGATGGTACTACACTTTCGAAGTTCAAGTGAGTTTAAGTTCAGCTCAAGCTAATTAGACTAAACTTTACCTAAAACAGATCAAATCATAGTCAATATCTTGACAAATCATGATCCATTGAGTCTCAAGCTATGCATAATCAAGCCGAGTTAAGTTTATGTAGACTCAACTCAATCACACTTGCACCATTAGAACTTGATTGGATTGTGAACTTAGATAAATTGTCATCCCTGGATTATAATGGGAGTAATCTTCTAGTATTTAGTCAAATTCCTGGTGAAAGTACTTTACGGTCCACATAACTCTCAATTTATAAACTACCAAAGAGTATAACATGGCGCAACACCATTACCGACATCTGAGGCTAGGAGTTCTGTGTCGTTATGGGAATAGCAATTCCTTTATTGGTGATGATATGACAAGTGAGAGGTTGAAAGTTCAGCCTCCAAGTGAGTGATGATTTCCATTGGAAGCTAAAGCTTCCATTTTGTCCAAAGATTCCTTGGAAAGTGGATGAACAATGTACTGGGAGAAAGAATATTTTGCTTTCATGTGCATAGGCATGATCTGGGATCCATTCAGCCTCCTTCCTAATAGAAATGGGTAAAAAATTGGGTACCGAGGGCTGACCAATGCGGTGGCACCAACTAAGACCTGGCCGCCCATAAACGGAACAACAGCTTCTCTTTTGGACTATCTTAGATTAGTAGGCCCATTTGATGGAGTGGAGATTGACTACGCGCAATTGAAAAGGCTAGGGGTTACTATTCAAGCATTTTTATTAGGTTCATTGCCAATAATGCGAAGCCTGCGCGATTACTCCTGCACGGACGATACATATGTATGTGAGGATCAATTATGCACAACTCGTCCAGTAAAACATAGCGGGTCACCTATCAAATGTTTACTGTGTAATTTGGTTTTTTTGCTATGTTATCTTTCATCTGAGATTAGAGGAAATTTACTTCTCCCTCGGGATGATTTCGAGAATGGGATAATAGCACAAATGGTCCTTTAACTTTGGTTCAGTTTGCAATGTAATCCTTCAACTTTTATTTTTTGCAATGTCGTCCCTAAACTTTGACCTAATGTTTTATTATTGTCCATAAACTTTTAATTTGTTCAATATAATCATTGAACTATTAGTAAATATTCAATAGATTCATTAACTTATATGAAAATATTTAAAAGTTCAACAACCACATTGAACATTAGATTAAAAATCAATGATTACGTTGAACAAATTAAAAATTCAAGGATGATATTGCACATTATATCAAAGTTTATGAATCATTTATGTCATTTTCTCTTTTGGAATTGCATAAAAATATTATATCTATGGGTGATTTCCCTTTGCTAGTCCCATAAACAGAACCCTAACAAAAACACACACTCTCTCTCTTCAACCAACCATAACAACACCACCTCAGCCACTTGGCCACAGCCAACTTCAAGCTTCATCACGGCGGTACCAACCCCATTGCCATCGATGGACCACGCGCTACCTAACTCCACGGTCTTCCTTGATCTAGATGAAGTCCATCACTAATTGAGGGCGATAGCCATTGATCGACGATGATTATGACAGATATGCATGGGAGTGCACACTCGCGCGTGGGGAGAGAGACAGAGAGAGAGTTGCGGACCCCATTTTCTTTATAATGTTAAGAAGGTCCCAAATTCCCTGTTTTAGTGCCACTCCTTGTCTTCCATAGGCTAAAAACTTCATGTTGCCTGGCAGCCATGCTCACATATTGGCATGCCATAATTACTTTCTTGAAACATCTCCTCTATGTCTCTATAGCTGCAGTATGCCCTTTTTCTTCTAACCTGAAGTCCGCACGACACGATATTTTGTTGTAGTTGCTTTTGAGGACTTCATGCCCACATCAAAGTGTGTGTGTTGTGGTCTACATAGACCCCTAAGTTACTCTAGCTTCAATCATGCCCACTAGTGAGAAAATGGTGCCAAATCAATCAAAACCAAGTGAAAAAGGGGAGAAGAATGTAGAGTCTGAAAGATCCTGCCCTTTGGAAGAGGGAGAGGCTAAGAGCAGCAAGATCAGTAGCTCTCTTGACAATTGTAACTCAATCATCTTGACTGAAATTGTTGAAAGTTATCGAACACATGTTAAAAATTTATATTACTAAATTAAATTCTCAGATCTGTCGACACTAGTTTCATAAAATCTTACGGCAATAATGATTGTGGATGAATAAAGCAGTACATTCAACTCTTTTGAAAACGTAATCTATAGTATCGAGAGCATGAACTATCATCGATTTGAAAAAAAAAAAAAAAAAAAAAATCCATTCTATCTTTAGCCTCGCGGGCTTATCCAACCCACATGATCCCTCCCCTTTTTCCCCTATAAATAACTATATACGAAAGTTCGTTGATAAAAAAATGAATGTTTATGAGAACAAAAACACGGCAACCGCTAACTGACTAGCGGCACATTTATTTAATACGCACATGCAACTACCACGGCATGATTTGCCCTGAATTACGCGAACTCTTAATCAAACGAATAAAAAATCTGTTGATGCCACATAATTTGGGGCGATCAGGTAGTACTCATTAGTCATGCCTTGGACGCAAAATCCAAGATTGACTGCGAATCTCACCCAGCATACGAACGAAGAGGTCGGGCGATGCAACGTATGTTAAACTGGTCCATTGGGGACCATTTCATTAAAATATAGTTTGGACATTTGCTTTATCGGATGGTCCGCCTTGGACCATGAAGTTTATATTCATATGTAGCCATAGTCCTTGTTAGCTTCCAGCTAATAAAATATGCCTAATCTTATAAAAGTGAAAGAAGCAGACATGATAATACGAGGAGATAAGATATCGCTATACATCCAATTTCTTTTGAGTGGCGATTAAGAGGTACTTAATGTCCGTCTTTGCTTACTAAGCACATCTCCCATGTGCTACCAAAGGCACGCGGGTCACGTCAAAATTAGGGGATTCTTGTCCTAAAGATGTCGGGCAACTAAGAATAAAACCCTAGACAAATCTTACAACTTCTTGAAGCGCAAAAGCGCAAAAGCGCAAAACCATAGTTTCCATCTAGTTGACTATGTAGCAATTTTGACCTGTCTTTTCTCGACTTTAATTTCCACTTAGGATGCTATTATTATTACTTGTAATCAACATGTTCTGGGGCAGTTTCCTTTCGCTAATGAAGTGCCACTTTGCAACAATGAGTATACATAATATGTAATTAATGCATGAAGTGGCGGTTCTCGAAAGTTTTCTAAGGCACATGGCCGGCATCCGTCCAACAGATGGCAATGTTAACATGCAATTTGTAAGATTTTTAAAGGTTCATTTGCATTAAAAGGTGGGGCATGTCGTTGATCAGTGCAAATCATCATGATAGTCATTATCATCCTCCTAATCACATCACTTTCTCCGATATGGGGGCCAAATTGGCAAAAAAGAAAAGAATAAGAAAACATAAAACAGAAAAAAGAAACAAAAAGGAATATAGATTTTAATTTTTGGGTGGGGATAAAGTTTGTAAGCAATAAATATAAGTCGACCCCTCTTAGGTTATGAAGTATTGATTGAAATTAAATTATAAAATCTCTTTGCGTCACGAGATATCAAATGATTGTTGAATAAGTGTTGACCTAGGAAGAACCTAACAGAAATTTTTTGCATGATATAAAATCATGCTATTCTCTCTCTAACCAAAAAATCGAATAGGTTCGTCTTTATGAGTTGGGTATTAATCAGCGATGGACAAAAGATGAAGACATGAGCATCTACTAGACATTAGACAAATCCCTAAGCTCATCAAGACATGAAGGTGTCGGAATATCCAAAGATGTAGATCTTATACACCTCTTTTCATCAAAATCAATGTTGAGAAACTTTTATATGGGATGAGATTATTTATTTGTATATATTAGGCTTGACAAAATTAGTATCAGCCTATTGAAACCTCATATTGAAAAATAACATTTTAACCCTTCACTTGAAAACTAGATCGAAATCACTTAGAGAATGGATGGGGAATCGAAGTATCAAGGACAAGATTCAAATCAAATCCAAAAATGAAAAATGTGAAGCTTGGCTTTGGTTAATTAGAAAGTCAAACTCAAATTATTAAGTTTTAAGTAGAGAGAAACTATATGCAAATAAGACTGTTAAAATCCTATTTCAAGTGACGTCGGATGACAATGAACAGATAATATTTGGACCTTGTTCCTATAAAAAATTTTGTGGGTGCATTTATCAACAACAGAATTTTCATTTTAATACAAGCAAATGAGAGAGAGAGAGAGAGAGAGAGAGAGAGAAACGCACATTATATCGAGGAGGAGGAGGAGGAGGAGGAGGAGGGTGGCAACATGCTCCATTCATTGGATGTCCATGTGTCATTGTCTCATGTGTCTAAATGAAGATGATATAGTTTGAGAATAATTGGATAGGGTTTTGATCATTAGAGGATAGGTTGTAATCCCTCAAATGTTAGTATTAAGAAATTTCAAGATGATTTTATGCTTTTGATTTTTTATAAAACTATATCCATCCTGACATGATAAAGATTATGCTTGTTAAAGCTCTCTTTAATTCAACCAAGAGATTAATTGTGGTATTAGTTTACTCTTGATGGTGTAACCTAACTATCATATTTTTTTTTTTTTATAATTTACTTTTAAATAATTAAATTTTCAATTCAACTAAATACATCAATCATCTATTAAACTATAACATATACCCGTAGATTGCATTTGTATGTCTAATGTAGAGTCTAAAACTTGATATATTTTTCTTTTGAGTAGTTTATAATGCATTCAAATTGAATTTGATCAAATATAAGCTGGATAAGCATTATGAATATGAACATTTTTTGGTGAATGACCTCTCTCTCTCTCTCTTTCTCTCTCTTAGAACACCATTCTTGCACCGATCACTTGGTGAAAGCGATGATACACGAACACCAAAACACCAAATTCGATAGCATGTCTATACTCGACGTAATATCCAGCTATGACCAAATGAGATATGGTACGTACACGAGAAAACCCTCCTTCATTCTATCCTCGTCTTATCACGTTCATTCGGTTTATCTTAACGACAAAACACAGATTGTAAGTCCATTGCCCCCTCGAATGGCGAAAACTCCGGGGGGCCTTCCTACCAGGGACGCATTAACCCATGTGGATCCCGAGACGATCGCATCAAATCACCAAATCAATGATGCGCCATGAAGACTTGCGCACGCACGGGCACAGCGCAAGCTGCTCCGATGCTACAAACAAGCACACGATGACACCGGGCGAACCCTTTGTCTGCGTCCGGCCTCCGAAACCACCAACAAAGCGAGCGATTCCATTACAATCCAAGTCAAGGAGGCCCCAAGGGGGAAAAAGAGGGAGGGGAGGAGAGGACCCAAGTCCCATCAAGTCAAGAGATGATAACTTCTCAGACAGCTGAACCGACGGACCACATGCGACACGTGGCCGACATGCAATTCAAAAGAACCGAACCTCCTTCGCCAAATGGGGCCGCTGAGAAGGAGAATATACTCGAAAGATAGTGGGGAGGAGAATGATGATGATCCCGAAGATGGAAGAACAGGAACGTTTGACGTAACCCACGGATCGATGCTAATATCCCTGGACTAAATTGACTTACAAAGTGACTTAATATATTTATGTTAACCGAAGCCAGGAACCATCGCTCTGTGATTCGATCTTGTTTGCAAACCTCGCGTAGTTTCTCCATGTTTCTAGCGATGGGTCCCGTTTGGAGCCCACGGTTTCACGAGGAGCACTTAAGATAGAGAGAGGTCAGTCCACTTGCGATTGCATGCTTTTTGTGAATTCAATCATAGAGCCCCAGTGTTTCTCAATATGTGGGGGAGACAGTTCAAAGAAATACAGGGATTGCTTTTTAGCTTTCCTTTGCTACTTGTTTAATGATTGTACATACGTCTCTCTCTCTCTCTCTCTCTCTCTCTCTCTCTTCTTCTCGGTTCAGTCTCGGTTTTATGACAGCATCCTTTTATGCATTAACATATGTTGACTAAACCTAACGAACCACTTCTTTACTTTCCTTTTCCCCTCTTTTTTGATAAAAATATAAGTCTTCTCCACCCAATTCTCATGGTGTATACACCCATCTTTCTTTTTCTGGGCCAATTGCTTCATATCCCCGAAACTTCTGCGTCTTTGTTCCATAACGGTTGAGCTCTTCCAGAGATGACTAGCTTGCATGAAGAAGCAGAAAAGTCATCTCTTCTGCTTCGCCGCTGATATAGGTTTCTTGATGTTTCTGGGATTCATGTCCAAACTGGAGCCTGTAAACTACACACTGACATCAATCTTGTGTAGCCACTCTAGAAGGTTGAAAGCAAAATCTGGCGAAGTTTCACAACCTGCCTAGTTAAACCTTTGTGATTTCGTGGGATCAAAGAAATTCCCAGGTATGTTTTTTCTTACCTCTTTCAGGTTATTCCCATGAATCCCGCCGTAAGCTTACTTGCTGCTTTTTTTCATTCAATAATTAGTGTTATCCACAAGAACATTATTTTGCAAAATCTGCTTAGTGTATGAAAAGGTGTAGATGTCTAGAGAAAATCTCCTGTTGGGTTATTAGTTAGGAAAATCCAAATAGGATGTGGACAAGAGGAAATTATTTTTGACATTTTCTCAATGACATTGAGCAACAAATAAAACTTTTTCTAGTGGGCACACTTCAGCAGCATCTTTCCGAAGTTTAAAAAGAGAACTTAACTCAACAGGCTAGATGACACATAGAGGAGATCAGATTTTCCCAGAAATGAGTCTGAGATTCTGCAATTTTTGCGCCTAAAAAGGTGACTGAAGCAAAGACACAACATTTCTGATTCTTCACATAAGCATTGGGCCTGACCTGAGGCTGAGGGTGAAGTATAAAGCTAACTTTCTGAAAGGTGGGTTCTGAGGTTTCTGCAATTTTTCTATGCCTTTATTGGTTTAACCAATTGAAAGAAGAACCTCAAGGGCTTTTTTTCCTTTTTAGTTTTGTGTTACATGGCCAGTACTTGCCTTGAATGAGCCTAGCCTACATGTGCATTGTCACTCAGCTGCTTTCTTTTATCTCCATTACTCTCTTTTCTGGAAAAAAGGAATAAAGAAAAAGAAATAAACCTGGCCCTAGCCAAGATTTTAGAAGATCACTGGTGATAAAGACAATCCCCAGAGACATAATTGTACAATAGGACCACTAGCACACAACACACAGTTGGACGTGGGGGCAATTCTTGTTTACTTTTTTAAGGGATTGAAGGAAATGTCTGTGTCCTGACAGAGGTTTGAGCAACATATATATCATGCAATTGCAGGTCTCACACTCATCAACCATGTCATCTACAGCTAGTTTCAGATAGCGAAAAGTACATAAAATAATTGTTAAGAAAGAGAGCCTCAGTTAGGTGAAGCCATCCCTTCTGATGTCTGAATCCAATATCAAGATTCTGCAGAAAGAAATTTCAAAGGGTGATTGTTACAAGGTACAGTAGTGGCTTTTATTTTATGCATCTGCATTACATATGAATGGCTAGAAATTGCAAAAATTAGATGCTCAGCATTCTCAAATTAAACTTCTACCATGACTGGCCCAAAAAAATTGTGTTATTAGTGCGTCAATCTCATAGTAGATGAGAAGCAGCCAAGAGATTTTGGACATTGGTTCAGGTACTCAATATTTCTCAATTTTTGGAAAGAAATTCTATAAATCAAAATTCAGCGATGTTAGCACAAGATATCTACAATCCATCTGTTTTGCTAATTCAAATATGTATCAGTGATGCACACAGATCTTGTTTAAAAAGAAGGAAACAGATGCCAAACTATGCTGGAATGTTTGTGCACTTGTCACGACTACTCTTGTCAGAGTTCGGTTAAAACCTGAATTAATAGGTTTTATCTCAAGCAAGACATGTTATTTAAGAAAGATTCAAATCCAATTCCCATTCTTCTCCTGCGTATGTAAGAGGAAAACTGGGCAAGTTTAATATTGCCTTAGCTTTTTCAGAAATTATTAGCTTAGGCTCTTTGTGAGCCAAACTACAATGCAAATTATGCTGAAAATAGTTGGAGCATCAATTCAATTGAATTACAATATATTTCTCGAGATTCAAAATATTTTAAACATTTCTCGGCATATATGGAAACAAAAATCTGCAAAACTAGATAAAACATGACCTGTTACGCATAACTTCTTAACAAGTAAATGTCCTCTCCATTATTTTTCCTCTTTAAATTCTCGAAAGCAGTACTGCCTTCTCCTGGTGTGTCAGATTCTATCATTTTCAAAATCAGATTTCCCATAACTCCACAGTAATTGAGGTGCCAATTTTGTTCACAAGCAAAGGGTTGGTCCGATGCGGTAATGTATTACTTCCTTATAGTATCTATGAAATGAGCAATGAATGACGCAATAAAGGTAGTATTTATATGGTCGAGAGCGAGATAGCTACTCAGTCAATGCACGTAACTGCTGACCTCATCTTTTTGAAATCCAAAAGTCTCGTCATTAAGTCTTCTTTTTCTACAATTGTCAGCATTTGTCAAAAAGGGTAGAAAATCCCAAGATTCTTCTTGAATTGAATCCGATTTCTCATTGTCAAACTTTAATAGACCAGTTGCTTTTAAAAAGTTTTTGTCACTTACCATAAACAACAGAGGCGAATCTGCACGGCTTTAAGCAGAGTGCAGAGTGTTGTCCTAAGAGTTGGAGCCCTTTCAATATCTTGGCATTTCTTCAGGGAAGTGTTAGGGCGGTTCAAGTCTAGAGGGAATTTTAACTATAAAAGCAACCCATTTCTGTTGGAAGCATTAATGAAAAGGTGCAGCTGCTTGGTTTTCTGTTCTATTCTTTGTTTTCTTGTTCTCCTCCTTTCTGAGTTCTCCATCAAATTTGAAATGCATTCCCCTTTTTCTGATTAGGGATTTGTGATCTTGCCTTCTCTTCCTCTTCCTTTTTCTTTTTCAATTTGTTCCTCAATGGTTCATTAGCAGATATTTTTCAGGTTTTGGTGTTTCCGTTCCATTTTTTTGGTTCAATTATCTTGGCTATACCTTTTATTGCCATTTGCTTTTCGGTTTTTACCTGATCGACCTCCGTCTCTATTGATCTCTATCTTTCAATATTGAGTTTTAAATTGCTGGTGATCCTCAATTCGCATTTGGATTTGCTGATCAGTTTTTTTCATTAGAATCTGCTGGTACTGACTGAAATTTGTGCTTCAACTAATTGATACATTGCCTTCATGAGGAATAGAATTTGGGTATCTCAAATCACCCGGTTTCAATCTTTTTGCTTTTCTCTTTTGGGCATGAATAGCGTACAGGATAATGGGATTGCTCTGCTTTTGACGACTTCCTTCTTACTTTTGTGCAGAAAGCTCCTGTTTGTTGTTGATCGATTCGTAGCTACACTTTGCTCGGAAGCTATTCCAAAGTTTTGCAATTGCTCATCTTAAAATGGATAGACCATAATTGGTGGAATTCTTGGCAGTTTGAAGCACAGTTGCTGGAAAGGTGAGGCTATCAAGACTTAGAATCTGGTCATGAGCCCTGGAATTTGGATAGGAAGAAAAAGGAACCACGAAGATGAAGTTTATGAAACTTGGGACAAGGCCAGACACATTTTACACAGAAGAAGCGACAAGGTACAGATAGTAAACAAAGATGGAGGCCTTTCGTTTCTTTTTAATTTTATTTTGGACAAATACTGAGGATACTTGCGACTGACATCTTAGTTTTGGACAAACATTTGCAGAACGGTGACTTCAGATACACCGCCAGACCTAATTTTACGAATCAACAACATCAATTATCTTCTCCATAAGGTACAGGTTCAGAAAATCCTACTCAACATAAATATTAGGACAACTCAATCCTGCTGATATTAGTTTGAATTATGGAGTGGAAATAAATCTACGTGTGCGTAAATCAAATAGCAGAAGATGAAACTTCTTGAAAGTCTTTAACACAATCTCATCTTCAGATAAAAAAAGGAACACACTGAAAACTCATGAGTGTACAGAACTTTGTATGTTACTTGAATTGTTTATGTCGATTTATTTTATAACAAAGAGCTTTTAGTTGCAGTTCTCTCTGCTACCGAAATGCGGTCTCTTACAACAGCTTTGCCCAGTGGATGATGGTGAAATTGCCATAGATCTCCATGACACTCCCGGAGGTGAAGAGGCTTTCGAGATGTGTGCTAAATATTGCTATGGAATTACCATCAACTTCAGCGCTTATAACTTTCTACCGGCATTTTGCGCTGCCAAGTTCCTCCGAATGACCGAAGCGGTGGAAAAGGGAAATTTCGTGATGAAGCTTGAGGCTTTTTTCCAGTCGTGCATTCTCGAGGGCTGGAAGGACTCCATCATCACGCTTAAGACTACATCAAAATTACCTGATTGGTCTGAATCTCTCGGAATTGCTAGGAAGTGCATCGACTCAATTGTGCAGAAAATTCTCACCCCTTCACCGAAGGTTAAGGCATTTCTTTTCTTCTTTTATCTACTTTTTCTTCATTTAGACAAATTTTCACTGAAAAAATAAGGCCGGATTGTAACATATTTATGCAGGTCACATGGTCTTATACTTATACAAGACCAGGATATGACAGAAAACATCGACAATCAGTACCTCGTGATTGGTGGACAGAAGATATTTCTGATCTAGACATAGACCAGTTCCGATTTATTATCATTGCATTACGAAATATGCTCCCTTCACAGCTTATTGGTGAAGCTTTGCATGTCTATGCCTCTCGCTGGCTACCAGACATGAGTAGGACTAGCATTATCGGAAGTACCACATCACAACCAGAAGAAATCACGATGAAGAACCGGCGAATCCTAGAGGCTATTGTAAGCATGATCCCAGCGGAACGGGGTTCTCTTTCAATTAATTTCCTGCTAAGGCTACTGAGTCTTGGAAACTATCTAGGGTCATCTCCATTAACCAAAACTGAACTTGTCCGGAGGTCCAGTCAACAGTTGGACGAGGCGACGGTGAGTGATTTGCTGTTTCCTTCTTATTCCACATCAGACAAACACTTTTACGATGTGGAATTGGTACGGTCCGTGTTGGAAAGTTTTTGGGTACTGTGGAGAAGGCAGCCTCCTGGATCTTCAGAGAAGGGAGAGTCTATGAGGTCAGTTAGGAAGGTTGGGAAGCTCATTGATTCTTATCTTCAAGTGATATCCAAGGACGTCAACATGCCTGCGTCAACAGTAGTATCTCTTGCCGAATGCTTGCCTGATATTGCCAGGCCACTGCATGATGAACTCTACAAAGCTATTAACATCTACCTAAAGGTAATATATTTGAAGCATTGACACATAGAAAATTGGCGAAATTGAGTAGTTGTTCTTAATCTTGACTTTCAAGGTACTCGTCTGTTTATTGGATGGCTTAACAATTGGCTTCATGCTACTTCATGTGCTCGCAGGAGCATCCTGATTTGTCTAAAGCCGACAAAAAGTTCCTCTGTCGGATTTTAGATTGCCAGAAGCTGTCTCCTGAGGTACGAGCGCATGCTGTGAAGAACGAGCGCCTGCCTTTACGCACGGTGGTTCAAGTCCTCTACTTCGACCAAGAGAAAACTGCCAGGGGAGCAACAACACCTCACAGCTTGGCTTCACATGACACCAGAACTAGGGGAAAGGAGACTCTCGCTGCAAGAGAAGATCAAGGCAAGCAAAAGCTAAGCCCGGAAGTTGGATTTCCCAGACCAGATGACACGACGATATCAATAGCCGAAACCAGCACTACAGATCATCCTAGGATAATGCAACCGGAAATGAAGCTACCGCGAGAATTGGAGAGGAAGTTGGTGATGAGGGAGATGGAGGAAGGAGTAGAGTCATCAGATAAGGCAAAGGATGTCGCCGCAGACGAGAGATTGCAAAGAAGCACACTGGACCCCCATAAGATCGGGAAAAAGACTGGTAAAACAGACCGTGGCCATAATAAAGGGCGAGAGAGATAGCAAATTGGCCGATGGTCGTATACATCAGCAGGAAGGCGTTGTATTACACTTCAGGATCTGTAACTTTTCCTGTGCCCGTCAATTAGTTTGGTTCTGAGTCATTATTTGCAATGTAATCTGCGATTTGTGAGTAGACATAGCTTCTATAAGATGAGAGCCTCCATAAACCAAAGAAGAAATTCTACAGGATCTAATCCTAAGCCATTCATATACCAATATACCAGCAACATAGGCTGCTCTATGTACCTCATACACTCCTTTCCTCTAAAGATATGGATTTTTTTTCTGTCAGAGTTCCTACTGATGGTGTTTGGTGTGGACCTAGAGAGTTAAATTCAGATAAAAATTGAGAAGATAAGCTGTTGGGATATGGAATGGGTTTTTCCTGCCAAAATAAAAGTTCATTCTAATAAAAATCAACAATCTCGTAAATCTATCTATTAAATAGAGTCAAGTAAACAACATTTAATCTTGTAAATCAATTCAGCTTTAAATTATAAACAGTACATTTTTCAAAGTAAATGAACTTCGAATAGTAATCCTTTACACATATTAAAAATTCAAGTTAATATCACAAAAATCTCTTAAATTAATACATTTATAATTAATTTACTTCAAATTAAGCAATCAATAAAAATTTCAAATTAGTACACATGCGATAAATTTATCTTATTAATTTCCGTTAAATTTTAATATAAAATAACTAAATTGGATGATAAGGTGTATCGGTTTAGGGTTTTACCCTTGTTCGTTATTAATTTATGATTTTTCGATGTATTAATCTTAATTCAACGGAAACTAATGGTAGTAAATTTGTTACAAAACTACAATTCTGGATTTTTTATGGTAAAAATTTAATTTAGGATAGAGCTTTATTTGTTGATATCTTATATTCCCTTGGTGACCCAAAAAAACGGGGAGAATTTTCTTTTTTCCAACAGGTGGGATCTTATAGAACGCTTCAGATACCCCAACAAAAGCTCTCACTTTTCACTTTTCAGCGCTAAAAAAAACACCTGCAAGAACCCAGCAGAGCAAGAAGACGAACTCGAGCTCCGGTTCTGCTTCCCCCCCTCAGGTACGTCCGCCTCGTGCACCGCCCCCCTTCGCCTCCTCCGGCCTGCTAGTTCCGGTTTCACCCATTTCATGATTCGACGTGATCGTGCTATAATTTGCATTGATTTCTTGGGTTGGGGTGTTGCAGAGGCTGGTCATGGCGGAGAAGGGAGGGAAGGGGCATTCGCTGCCCGGCAAAGCGGCCAAGTCCTCGCTCAAGTCCACCACTCCCAACGGAGGTAAAAGTTAGCGCGACCCATTTTCGCTTTCTTCCGATTCTCGCGTCGTTGCTTCGTTTTTCGATCGCATTCTTGTTTTTGTGGCAATCGGCGTCTCTTGCTGTTCTTGGGTTTATACTGAGAGAATTTTTCATGGTTGTGTGTGTTGACGTGTAGCGTCCGCGAAGGGCAAGGACGATGGTTCTGGGAAACCCAAGAAGGGGAGGAAGGTTCAGTTTGATTCCGAAGGTTTGCATAGCGTTTGGGTAGTTTGATTCTTTTTCGTGGTTGTTGATTATAAGTGGTTTGGAGATGTGGGTTCTGTGACTATCCGGGGTTCGCTCCGTTTCCTTGTGGTGATGTTTCTTTGTTGTGGGTGGCTATTTGCACAGGTCTCGGGGATGGAATTTTCGGGTTTTCATCTGGCAGCAAAGCAGACAGCTTGTTGAATAAATGTCCGTCTCCGAATTCATCATTTTCAGGCTGTTTCTGTGGATTTATTGCTTGGCAGTTCCATGTGGCTTCGGTTGCTTGCGATGTGTTATTTGCTACTTACTGTGTGCTGATTATTTTGTCCTGGCAATCTGTGTATTTTCCTTAGTGAATTTGGGCAAAGGAGGGAAAGGAGATAAGACTGGCAGTGCTGCCAAAAGTTCTGCTCCCAAAGAACTGCCTCCTCTGGAGCTCAGAGTTGAGCAGGGTAGGTGTTTAGCTATACTGCTCCTTTTTTTAGTAGCGCAGATTGAATATCTTACTTATGGGTTGCTTCAACCTCTGACTGTCGGGTATAACTACACATGTGGAGCTTTGCTTGAATTGGTTTGTTTTAGGTATGAAAATCCAAATGAGATCAGTAATTGGCCTAAATTTTTTTATTTGAAAATTTTGGGTTCAAGCGAGATGGGCTTGGCAAGAAGGGGGCAAGAAGGCATTTAATACGAATGGAGAGACAGATGCCTTACAAATTACGTCTACCTTTAGCAGTTAATAAACTTACCCAATCATTGACTCATGCTTGTAAGCATAGGTCTGCATGTTGGCAACCTCTATGATTGTTTCATTTCTGACTTACTAGAGTCATACAGATTGGACTTTAGCAGGTTCATTTTGGACTGTGGAGTCATGGTTTTTCCTCTTCTGGCCAAAGAGCAGAGTTGTATTGAATTTTTCAATTTATTGGGCATATTGGTGATGATGCTACGTGTGAATAATACTTTACCTTTTCATCAGTTTAAAGGTTTGGTTTAGACTAGTTACTGTGTTGGGTATGCTTCCTGATCTTGTCAATTTATTGAATTTATAGAACTCCCAAAACATGCCAAATGTCTGATGGACTGTGAAGCTGCTGAAATCTTACAAGGAATCCAGGAGCAAATGGTTGTATTGTCTGAGGATCCAACGATCAAAATTCCTGTGTAAGGAGTACATTCTCGTGGGTATTCTTTTGATCCCTCTCTTTCAACATACCTGAGTCAACTGTCCTTTCAGATCCTTTACTCGTGGATTGCAATATGCCAAAAATGGAATTCACTATACAGATCCGGGATCAGTGAGAAGAGCTCTAGAGTATCCTTGTTTTTGAAGTTTCTTTTGAGTGCTTTAATAATGTGATTACCAATTCTCCTAATGAGGTCCCATGCAATGGATAAAACATTGTTAACCATTAACTCATCTCAAAGGCCTCTTACACAATATGGTGTCACTGAGGGCGAGGTACTAATCTCAACTTTTTGGGTAACATTTCTTAAGAAGATGCAGTGCCATTAATCTCAGATTTGGTGCAGATATGTGTCATTGGGAATGTCTGTCCAGAAACTCCAGATGAAGTCTTTGCTCTTGTTCCATCCTTGAAGGTACTCTATGACCATACTTTAAGATCTTTAGCTTGCCATGGACAATTTTCGATATGGCTGGTAACCTGCATTAGTAGAGACAATTTGGGCACCTCTGTTCAAAGCTGTTTTCATCCACTGAAAGGCTTTTCTTTTGTATGTTCCATTAGTGGAAAATTTGGCCTGTGCTGGATAATTGTGAGAATCAAGCATGACGAAACATGCTAATATCATTTTAAATAGAAGAATTGAATGCAAGTTCCAAGTTTTGAGTCAACATTTCATGCTGTGGATTCATAGGGTTCTTTTCACGACAGAGATTTTCATTTTGAGTCACCAGTTAAAAGAAATTTAGATGATATCCAACTAGGGTCATTGAAGTTTAAGCTTTTTGTTTACAGTTCATGTTGGGGTAATATGTGTATAAATATTCCTGCATGCTGAAAACTAGAGACGTCATAAAAGTCTCTGTATATGTCATTCTGTCTCCTTATGGCATGTTTGCTATTCGGCTTTGCAAGCCATTTTTGTCAACTCATTGATTCCTTATTTAAGTGTTTAGAAAAGGAAATTCGTCTGTACAACTAGGCTACCATTTGGAATCGAATCTGGTTGTATAATCCCTCCGGCTGCCTCCTTGTCATCATTACTGATACCTTGTCTTAGACAAAGTTTTGACCCCAAGTTTTGTGCAGTCTAAGAAGAGCAAGCTCGCTGAGCCTCTCAAAGATGTTTTGGCTGAACTAGTTAAGCTCAGAAAGGCAACGTGACACCCAGCAGAGATCTGCAGTAAGATTCCGCAGTTGCTGATCGACTGACATGGCTTCTTCTCCGCTCTTGCTTTTCCTTGGTGCTGATTACCGACTGGTCTTTAGTGTTAACTGCAGGTTTTTTTGTTTATAATATTTACTGTATTTCTGCTCTCGGAATTCAGGGTAGAGTTGTTCGGTGGGTTAGATTGTGTGTATAGCTTCACCTAGCAGAACAAGAAGCAGTATCCTCAGGACTTTCCTGCATCATTTTGTCACTTGTCGGATTCAGTTTTGTACTTGAATCTAGAGATGTGAGGTTTATTCTTGAGGAAAGTGTTACTAATACTTTTGAAGTGTACTGTGCATATGTGTTTACTCCCTGAACACGATGGTGTCTTTTTATATGATATGCATGACGATCATCTCATGTACTCACCTCATCTTCACGTTGTTTGGAGCCAGTGAATTTGGTGCTTCCATTAGCATTTCGTTGTACCCAGACTATCGTCTCAATGGTAGAGTTCACTGAGTGCGGTTTCTATGCAGTTCATTTCCGATCTTTAGCACTCTCTCTCTCTCTCTCTCCAGCTGAACATAAAAAGTCCATCCTTTCACTATTAGTTGTCCAATCATGGGTCTTTTATGACTAAAGGTCGAGTATTAATAGTCACAGCATATAACCTTGTCTTTGTTTTTCTGTATCATTATTTAGTTATAATTCACAGAGAGTATTCCTGAAACTTTTGGGTTAAAAGCTTTCAGATCAAAAGCTGAGTGAACTATCATAGCAGCCATCTTGATTTATGATTGTGGAAAACTCGAAAACCAATGACTCACCAGTTATGGACATTGATCTAATCTTTTTGACAGTAATAAGGATAAGTACAGAAATAGGATCTAAGATTTGTAAAGTTGGTCAATTGACTATTCAACGTCTTGTTTTGGCCACTTGAGGATTTAAAATTAACAAAAACTCAGTTCGCCATAGCTGTGATTTATCAAGAAAGCCTCAGCTGCTACCCCTCACTACTTCAAGTGATTGATGAGACATCAGCTTTAGCAAGCAATAGAGCATGACAATGTTGATGAGCTACATGGGTTAACAAAAGAATGAGCCAAATCGTGTATCTTAGGGCCTCTTCCCAGAGACTACCTTACACATCACCACGGTCACCAGGAAAACCCCAATGGGCATGGTGATGGCCATGTTGAAGCCGTGGTTTGTTCGGAAAGTGAATCAAGAGGGTTACAGGCCCGTGCACTTGGCTTTGCAAACAAGCATGGGCACTGATGACCCTCACCCTCAAGTTGATCCAAGTCCACGAACCACACGGCTTAAACCCCACTTTCCATTGTGTTGCCGAGAGAAATAGAGAGACATTGAGCCGGAGCTCCTAGCCGAGTTCCAATCTGTCTGCAAATTGTCCACTGAAAAACTTGATGAGCTAGTGTGAAACTACAGTTCACATTGCCATCAAGAACTGCAACCTCCAAGCATTCAAGGTGCAATTTGAATGGGCTTGAGAGAGTCAATCCGACAATCAATTTTGAATTGGAAAGACCAAGAGGGTAACACTGTCTTACATATTGGTGCATTCATAGGGTAGTTCATCAATTGCATGGTTGTTTGTGCTTTTATTGTTCAATCCTTGAATCGACATAATCCAACTCCAGAACAAATGTAATGGTAACAAAGATAATGGGATCACCTCATTCGGTTCTTTTGATGGAGAGAAGAAAATGAGTAAGGGGGAATTACTATCACTTCTTCCCTCCCAATCTTCTACTTCCTTTTTTCTTTTTGTATCGAATACAGTTTTTACGGCTTGATCCATTCTTTTATCTTCTTTTGTTTCCTTAGTGATTACTCTAATCATTTTATTTCTCTCCAAATCACTCGATCCAAACTTGTAATAGACTTTTTATGCTATTCAACTGGGTTGTGAAAGTGAGGTCAAGAAGTAGCATTTCTTCAAAAAAAAGGAAAATTTAGGAACTCATATTAGGATAGTGACAATATGCGTATGTAAATTATTTTTAAATGTATTCATTTAATTTACTGGATACATATTGGCTTGTTTCAAAATCCAATTAACCGTTGGAAATTACAAAATTTAACACTGAATGAGATTAAATTTGCATGATAATCCCGATTAATATTCAATTTAAAAGACTCAATTCGATCAAAACATTCACTTTTTTTTTAATCAGAAAAGCGTACTTCTCATTACTAGGGTAACGATTGTAGCTACAAAAATAAGAATTGAAACAAAGAAGAGTCCATTGGGCTTCAGAGGGTTTGGACAACCAATTAAAGGCCAAATATCTATTTCTACGGGCTTTAAATATAGATTACGTTTATTATCCTACTCTATATTTGGGAATGCCACTCGGACCGGATAAATTGGGATACGTCCAGATAAAATGATTGATTAGAAATTCAAGATGGGGTGGAATAGATCCGGATTGGATTAGAAAAAAATTAAATTAATTTTAAGAACAATTTGCTTTCTCCTGTGACGACTAGGGCCATCATTGCAACACAATTTCTCCGGAGAGCGAGTTGCACCGGTGGGAGAGCTCGTCGGAATAGCGAGATCCTCTGTAGTCCATGATTTCTCCGGGGATCCACGCTTTCACTGCAGATTGATTGTTCGTCTGCTGCTACGCCATCGACACAAGTCTGTGCTAGAACTTCCTGCTGCGCACGCTCCTGCCAACGACAATCCTTCCCCGTCGGCAACTGTTGACCCTAATTCCTTCTGCCATCATGTTTTTATTTTTCTTAAGCATTACAATTTTTGTTTTATAATTTTCATATTTTTAATTTTATTGAATTTTTACTTGTTTTCAAATCTTATGTTAAGTGTATCGAATTATAGGATAGGATATGTCCATCTTTACTATTCGGAGGATTTTATATCATACTTTATCTTATCTTATCCAGATCTTTTTCCCGACAATCAAACGTAGAGGATATGTGAGGAAAACATAGCAGTGACATAGAGAACGCCTTGTTTCTAGTCTATTAAATGAATTGTAAAGGTATGATTAAAATTGTTTCCCTTCCAACCCCTTTAAAATTCATGTTTAGTGAGCTCTAAATTTCTCTAAGTTGGATGGTTTTGGATACATAATTTCCTTCCAACTCTTTCCATCATGATTGCTCCTACCTTATTACTTAAATCATTATTTTCTGTTAATTGGTAACATCTCTTTCCTTCTTCAAAAATTGATTCGTCTGAACAGATTATAGGAGATAGAAGATAACAAGTACAATCCGACACAGCAATAAAATAACTAATTTGTGGACAGGAAAATTACTCCCAATCAGTTGAATCTCGTGCATATAGGCTATCGGGATACCTCTCCAAGGCTGTCTTTCTCTGCATAGCCAAACAGCTCGTGTACAGCATGTAATTGAATTTGAAACTTTTCAATTGATGTGAATTCGCCTATAATGACTCACATGGTAATTCCTAGCTATCACTAATATAATTTTTATTGATTGGACTGAATTGTACTTTTTGAATAGATTTAGGAATTCATTACATTGGTCGAAGTGATTCCATTCAATAAATAAGGTGTACATGCTTCGTTTCTCTTCCAGTGCACGTGTGCGAACGGCACATCCAAGTTCTGAACCGAATCGATGTCACCAGGGAACATTTCGGCAACTTCCTAGGATCAAACGATCGGAAATAACTCCCAAGTATCATTAACCATAGCTATTCTTGTCGCGTGTCCATATAATCCATCTTTCCAGTCTTTTTAAGGTTTGCCAGAAATACTCTTTTTCAGCAGTTGCAAGAGAGTTGGGCCGCGACGCTGGGGAAATCTGCCGAGGAGTACACGTGGAGATGGGCAGGGGAGAGAGTTCGGTGGAAGGTGTGGGTTGACTGAAGGAGACAACCGAAGATGGCTGGCAGAAATGGTGGAGGGAAAACTCGGTGGCTTCGGGCTTTGTGGAGTCGACTTTGAGGGAGTTTGCTGGGCTGTTGACTCGGTCGAGACGTGGACAATGACGGAGCAGCTTCGGACGAGATGAAAACGAAAGCGACGCAACCGGTGGGGCTTCGGATGAAGAAAATAAAGGAAAGCAGAATCAGAAGTTTGTGCGAAGGAGGAGGGGCTGGCAGAGTCGTGATCGAGAAGTCTTGGAAAAAGGGGGAAAAAGCCAAAATATGTCGGTCGAGACGTCTTGGAAGGTGTGGGTTGACTGAAGGAGACAACCGAAGATGGCTGGCAGAAACGGTGGAGGGAGAACTCGGTGGCTTCGGGCTTCGTGGAGTCGACTTTGAGGGAGTTTGCTGGGCTGCTGTTGATTCGGTCGAGACGTGGACAACGACGGAGCAGCTTCGGACGAGATGAAAACGAAAGCAAGGCAGCTGGTGGGGCTTCCGATGAAGAAAATAAAGGAAAGCAGAATCAGAAGTTTGTGCGAAGGAGGAGGGGCCGGCAGAGTCGCGATCGAGAAGTCTTGGAAAAAGGGGGTAAAAGCCAAAATTTTATCACTTACATTGATTGTATGTGTCTCCCCCCGGGAAAAAAAAAAATCTTTCTTGATATATTTCCCCAATATTGTCCAAATTGATACTAAAATTCAGCCCACAAACCATAGTTCGGAATTTCACTAATTTTAGATTTCAATTTCATCATCGATTTCTCCAAATCGACGTCCAATTTCAACGAAGAAAAATCTCATACAATTTTTTGTAAGTCCTAATACGCAGCGCTTGGCCAAGTTCAAATTCCCTTAAATTCGACCCATACGAATTTCCGTTAATTTTCCACAATGTCCGAATCGATTTTCCATAAAAATTCTGAAATTTTTGAAAAATTTTCGGAGGATGAGTCGACGTTTTTAAAATAAATACATGATACCATAGAATTTTCAAATTCTTAAATTGGGTTTAAATCCATGGTTAATTTGACTTCTCGGCACGTTTTTAGCATGATTCAGTCTACCAAGTAATTTTTATGAATTTTTAATGCAATTGACTCGTAAACGATTTATCTCGAGTCACAATATACATTTTCGACACATTGGCGACCATCGGTTGTCGTGAAAATCTCGAGGTTTCAATTACGGGCACCGGATACCAAAACGATAGAAAAATCGGTCTAGTGCCGATCGACGAGTATTTTGCAATCACGTGGAATCACCCACACTCTGATCACATATCTTAGTCGACTCAACCTATCTTCAATCTCTGATCGATTTCTGACAGTGCTATGATGACCCTTGCAGACCAACACCGTCGAGCAGTCGATTTTTGGTCGAATTCTCAAGTCTATTACATTTAGATTCCTTAATTGTTTTTCCGTATAATCCAGTTATCCCGTGAGTGATGAGCTCAAAAAATAGCACTATTATCATGTCGATGAAAGGTCCGATTTATTTAATTGAAAACAAGATCTGAAAATTCATACTATTACACCAATCCTATGCGTCCAATAAGGTTTTAAAATGCTATATGAATTCAAGATGTCAAAATATCCAGAAATATCCCATTCACCTCAGGTGTCAAATTATGAAATGATTTTTATTAAAAATAGAAAAAGAAAATAGATCCAAAACCCAGAGGCTGAAGGGTTCAAAAAAGTGATTAGATGAATTGTTATAAGTGCAATAACAAATTCCTTGATTATCATATCATGACATCTAAACTACAGGTAAAAGCGTTCAAGATCCCAAGCTATTCAGATACCCAGAGCAAAAGTAACAAAAAGGCAACACTTTCCTTCTGCTTTAAAGATTTCACTTGATGCTGAATGCAAAGAGAAACTTCTGTGAAGCTTGTTTTGGCCAAAAATAACGAATCTAATCGCAGTAACTCACAAACACTACTAAGTTTCATAAAGACCATATTGTTACCGCTATGGAAGATCATTTGAATTTCACACAAGGAGACCGCAATTCCAATCCTGCTAATAAGACAAGAACCTCTACCAATTCTACCACGCACGCTCACATGGAGTCTTCACAGTAAAAAGACAAGAAATTCCACCAATTTGCTCACCCCTACTCGTGACCCACCTCACATAAAAACCACAAAACAGAAAAGCAAAAGAAAAGAGAGAGCACTGAAAGGTAAGAAAAGCACCGCTCTCATTCCACAAAAGTCGTTCTATCGAAGTAAGTGTACATGTGGCGAGAGTTCTTCCGCTTCCCAAAGGATTGGCACATGACATTGACGCTAAATGAATAGAATCTTGACCTTACGCCACCACACTAATGATCCTCACGCAGAGTCGAGGGATTATCCCATAGATGGCGGAGGAAATTTACCTCAGATACCATTCCACGAAGTGATCCAATTTGTTTCGGGGTAGACCAGTGAACCGCCCTCTAACAAGCCATGCGTCCAGTACGGTTTTAAAATGCTGTAGATGATTGTTGTTTTCAGCTATCAATTTATCCCATGAATACAAAATGTCATGATATCCAGAGAAATATATAATTCTATTTGCCTCAAGTATTGGATCATGCAACGATTTTTAACAAAATAGATCCAAAGCTCCAAGGCCGAATGGTTCTACAAAGTGATTAGATGTTGATATAGTACAAGAACAAGTTTCTTAAACGTCATATCACAACATCTAAAGCACAGGTGAAAGCATTCAAGATCCCAAACTGTTAAGATACCCAGAGCAAAAGTAACAAAAAGGCAACACTTTTCCTTCTGCTTTAGAGACTGTACTTGATGCTGAATGCAAAGAGAAGCCTCTGTGAAGCTTGTTTTGGCCGAAAAGAACAACACTATTGACCGTAATAGCCAAAGAACAATTCATCCAACTCACAGTTATTGTCAAAAAAATACCGAGTTTCATAACGACCCCCATTGTTTCTGCTATGGAAGATCCTAGATTTGAATTCCACACAAGCAAACGAGAATTCCATTCCTCCCAATTAGACGACAACCCCTACCAACTCTACCACACATGCTCGCATTCTAACTCACTGTATGGAGGCTAGACAGTAAAAAGACATTGAATTCCGATTTGCTCACCCCCAGTCGCGATCCGCCTCACAGTAGAAAAATTGAAAAAGGAAAAGCAAAAGGAAAGGAAAGAGAGAGCACTGAGAGATAAAAAAAGCCTCTTTTATTTTCACTCCTCAAAAGAATTCTTCAGCTTTCAAAGAAGCCTTTCGGCGCATGGAATTGACACTAAATGAACAGATTCTTGACCATTACCCCACCACACCAGTACTCCTCACATGGATTCAGGGGATTATCCCGTAGATGGCGGAGGAAATTTAGCTGAGATGCCATCCCACGAAGGAATCGAAAACGAAACCCAACGTAGAGAGAGTATCTCGGAGCGGAGAGGAGAGTGTCGAATCGCGAACGAAGTCAAGATCAAGCCGCTGAAAGGGAGAGGCGGCAAGGCATCTGTAAAAAGAGTAGAAAGATTAACTTGGGATTAGCAGTGGACCAGTTGAAACCTAGGACCTTGTCTTGCAAGGTCAGTCTTTCGGTAAAATGAATGGTTCGGGGTATAGAATTGACATCCGAATTGGTCAAGACCGGTTCCCAATATTTTACCCGGAATTCGAACCAATATTTTTCGGTAAAATGAATGATTACGGAAAACTCGGTCGCCATTGCATTAAAGAGAAACAAGTGATGAAGAACCCACTAGTGACTCCAATTTATAGATATTGGTTTTATTCATCTCGACAGTAATTGAGATAAGTGTAATAAAGGGCTTAAGTTTGGGGGTTTAGTCAATTAAAGAGTCAAAAGTTTTTATTTTGGCCACTTGATGACTTAATTTTTTTTTTTTTTTAAAAGAAAAGGCTATAATCAGATTATCGAGTTCGCTTTTAGTGGAATTCGAGCATTGAAACCTTATGCTTTATTTTACCACGGATTACCCAAATGACAAGCGCGTTCGCGGGTGTAGTAATAATTTATCAAGGACAGCCTTAGCTGCTATTCCCCACAGCTTCATGTAGCTGCGGAGAAATGACCCCAAACGATATTAAAAAAAAAAAAAATCAGACCAGAAATTACTGGGTTTAGGTTTAATTAGACTTCTTCGGTTAATTTAAATTATCTTGCCGACTGAGCTCCCACATTGCGAAACTTCGCATATAATTTCTCCGACAGAGAAAGATTCCCAACTAGTTGCGTTGTTCCTTCTTTATAAATCATAAACAATGACTCGCCTTATTAAATTGCGTTGACCATGCACTATTTATGGTTCTGCAAGTTCGCTACTCCTACTTCCATCCATCATCATCACCGAGCAAATTCCCTCTCCTGCTACATTCCCCTCCTCAAACAATGACCCTTCAAGAAGCAATAGTAGCTGATAATGTTGATGAGCTATACAGCTCAATTGAGAGGGACAAAAATCTCTTAGATGATGCAGGCCCCTTCACAAATACTTCACTACACGATGCCGCAGAGCTGGGGAAAACTAAAGTGGCCATGGAGATAGCCACCTTGAAGCCGTCGTTCACTCGAAAGCTGAATTGCAGGGGTTATAGCCCCATGCACTTGGCTTTGGAAAAAAAGCATTATGGCACTGCGAGGGCACTGATGACCCTCGACCCTGAAGTGATCCGAGTCCGAGGACGAGAGGGGTACACCCCTTTACATTTTGTAGCTGGGCAAATAATGGAGGCTCAAGAGGAGCTCCAAGAACTCCTGGCAGAATTCCTGTCTACTTGCAAATCGTCCATTGAAGACTTGACAAACCAATGTGAGACTGCAGTTCATGTTGCTGTCAGGAAGGGTAACACCAAAGCACTTGAGATTTTGCTTGGATGGCTTAAGCGAGTTCATCTAACAGAAATCTTGAACTGGAAAGACCAAAACGGTAACACCGTCTTACATATTGCTGTATCCAAACAGCAGGCACCTGGGGCTGCATCTAGACAGCAGCACCTACCAGCGGCGGTATCCCTACAGCAGCAACTTCCTATGGCTGTATCTGGACAGCAGCAACTTGAGGTATAGTTCATGCCAATATACTTCATCGATTTCGTTGTTGTACGTGCTTTTATTGTTCAGTCCTTGAATTCGACATAATCTAATCCAAGAACAATTGTTATGGTAATGACATGGTAGGGACTGAAAATACATGGTTTTAGAAACATTCGAAGAGAAGAGACTTGAACGGAACCCCCTTGTTTGGTTTGTTTCGTAGGAGAGAAGAAAAGGAATTATGGAAGGGATGGATATCACTCCTTCCCTCCCAATTTTCTAATTCCAATTCCCTTCTTGACAATTTTCCCGTGCACAAGGTCATGGTAGAGTGGGCTCCACCCGTATATTCAGTACGTTTTTTACAGGTTGATCCATTCGTTTATCTTCGTTTGTTTCCATAGTGATTAATCATTTCATGTGTCTCCAAACCCCACAATCCATACATATATAGTTGACTTTATGCCATTCAGATGGGCTGTGAAAATTAGGTCAACAAGAAGTGCTTTTCTTTTGCTTTAGAAATAAATCAAATACTAATATTGAGAAGTTGATCGTATTCAGTGATGTACTTTTCATGGTCATATTATATTTTAAGCGTTTTACTTTTCGGTTTTAGCACAACAAGCCCATAGTTTCATTTTAAGGCTGCCAGTGCGAAAACCAATTTCAGCTCTTGATGCTTCTATTATGAGTTCTTTTTTTAATTGGCCCAACAATGTTTTCGGTTGGAGCGATACAGAGATCCTATTGTTTAAAGTTTATTTAGTGGAGAGAAGATATTATTTAAATTGTTTCCCTTCGAACCCTATGAAACTTCGTTTTTAGTGAGCTCTAAGTAACTCCCAAGTCAGATTGTTTTGGATGAATAATTTCCTTTCAACTTTTTTCATCGTAATCACTCGTACCTAACAAAACATTAACTTACTCCATTCAATCCAAATTATTGTGTTTCTCCTATTGATTTAGCAAAATCTCTTTTCTTCTTTCTTAATCAGTCCGTGTACGAGATAGAAGCTAACGACATGAAAGCTAACATGGACAACCCGACATGACCATAAAATAATGCCTTCATGGATGTGAGAATTACTCCCTATTCAGTTGAATCTCATGCATAAAGGGATATAAATAAACCTATCTAACGTTGTCTTTCTCTTCATAGCAAAAAAAAAAGAAAAACTCATTTACAAAATGTAATTCAATCATTTTAATTGGCCTGAAAATGTTTTGGTTGGAGGATATACAGAAAAAGATAGGAAAGAAATTGAGTGATATAGAGAGATCACCTGTACAGTTAGGTAAGTGGAGAGAAAAGTTTTGATTAAAATTGTTTCCTTCGAACCCCCATGAAACTCAATTTTCAGTGTGCTCTAAATCTCTCTAATTTGGATGGTTTTGGTCCTTTGGATGAATAATTTCCCTCCAACTCTTGCCATCATAATCACCCCTACGTAAACAACAATAACTTAATTCATTCTTCACTATTATTTCATTTTTCCTATGGATTAGCAAAATCTTTTCCTTCTTTCGAAATGAGTCCATCTAAACATTGTACAGTCTAGAAGCCAGTGAAATGGAAGCCAACAAGGAACATTTGACACAACCATAAAATAATCACTTTGTGGATTGGAAAATTACTCCCAAATCAGTTGAATCCTATGCATCAAGGATATAAATATACGTGTCTTAGGAAGTCTTTCTCTTCATAACAAGAGAACTAATATAAAAATGTGATTGAATCCTAAAAGCCTTTCTGATGGGTTAATTAAGGCCTATGCTTTTATGAAAGATCATAGTTATTAGGGCCATCATTTTTGTGGATTCACCTATGTTAAAATTCACCAAGAATATTCCTACCACGTAAATAATTTCGAGTGAAAGGACCAAATCGTACTTTCCAAAAACATTCAGGACTTCACTATATTGGTTGAAATAATTGACCTTAATAAGTCGGATTTAGTGAAAAAATTTCCCTTTGTTCATGGATCGTTGCATCATTTGCATCATTCAAACTTATATGGCATGAGCTCACTTTGTGCACACTAGTAAATTCTACAAGAAAGCAATAATTGAAATTGAAGGGATATATACTTCATTTTGTTCTATTTTCAATACTTTCAGATCATCAAGCTATTAGTTGGGTATACGAATGTAAATGCGAAGAACTTCCTGAATAGGACAGCTTTGGACATCTTCCAAAAGAGTGTTCATTTTGATGAAGACGTTGCGAAGAGGCTATGCCAAAGATCTACTTCCACCCTCTCTCTGTCACAGTTTTTTAGCAAGGAATTAACTGCTTTTGAGAAGTACACATATTTTTTCAGAATCGAAGATGAAGCCACTCGCAACATAATCCTTGTCGTGGCTACCTTAATTGCAACTGCCACATACCAAGCCGTTCTCAGTCCTCCGGGGGGATATTGGCAGGACTCCTCTTTAAATCCCCCGGACAATTCCTCTGTCGTTACTGCCAATTCCAGCGGCATTGCTGTTGAAAAGCTACATCAAGCCGGAAACACTATATTGAGTGGCTCCCATCTATATATGTTCGTATATCTCAACAGCACGGCTTTTTTTGTCTCCGTCGCCTCAATCGGGGTCGCTGCTCTTTCACTATGGCCCCACACTCGCATCGTTTCTTTCTCTTTGTTAATTATGAGCTTTGCCTACTGTTTTTTCCTTTTAATTGAAATCCCCAAATCCGATAAGGTCATAGGACTTATCCTGGTGGAGTTTTTTTGGATCTTGCTGGTCACCACGTTGGGGCTCCCCTGGGTCCTGTGGCTAAGGCACATTCAAGTTTTATACCGAGTTGATGCCACAAGGAGACGGCTCAGCAGCATCCAGGGATCAAAGGAATAATTCGCATGTAATGTTTACTTTAACTACTCTCGTCGCAAAACATCCCAGAAACTGTTGAACATATCTTTTTCTATTGTAATTGGACTCGCAGCATATGGTCACACGCCCAGATTAGAATACCTCTTTCTCTTACCTCTGTGAAAAGATTGGATGCATGGTTGGCTACTCGCGCCACTCATCCTCTCTCCTCCCCGACCTTTGAAGTCATTGCTACCTTGTTGTGGGAGATCTGGTGCCAACGCAATACTGCTATCTTCCGGCAAAAAGTCCCGAATCCCCTCCAGGCAATAGATAATGCAACATCCCAGAGTCGAATCTTCACCAGCCTTCAACCCCAAAATCTAGGGTTCCAAAATCTCAAGTTAGCAAGGATCACCGATGGAAGCCACCGATACGTGCATAATCAAATGCAACATCGATGGAGCTTTTGTATCAGGCAATCGTCACGGAGCTATTGCTTGTATTTACCGAAATAGTAAAGGTGAACTCACTGATATGTTTACCGAGACTGTTCCTGCGAAGTCGGCGTTCCAATCGGAGATCTTCGCGCTGATCAGGGCTCTACAGCATCTCATCAAGCAGGATCTGCACCTCCATCGTGTAGAGTTTGAATCCGACTGCCTCATCCTGCTGGAGATCCTTCAACAGAAGCGGCCGCAGCCCTGGGAAGAACGACACCTTTTCGCTACCCTCCACGACCTCCTCTCCCGGTGCCCTAATGTGTCGCTCAATCATGCTGGTCGAGAGGCTAACCTAGCAGCGGATTGGGCCGCCAAAGCCCATAGGGCCCAAGGCTTATCCAGCAATTGGATTGTTTTCCCTCCGCACCCTTTCCTGAATATTGTACTTAGTGACGCTCTTTTAGCTGGTTGTATTTCTCCTTTTACCTAATATATCAGCTATTTCGTCCCAAAAAAAAAAAAAAAAAACTACTCTCGTCGCATATGCATATAGTCTATGTTTGTAGTCTTGAGGTTTGTAATAGACAGTCTTCTTATTAGTTGCATGCACTGGACTTATCTATTAATTCCTTGAAGCCCAAAAAGGCCTTTAAGAGAGCTTTTTCCCTAAGACAACTTCATTAAAATGACGGAAGCATAAACGAAATTCACTAAGTAACGAATTAGAAATATGAATGCCCAAAACTACGTGCACCTTAAGCAAAGAGAGAAATATCTTGATTTTCTGTATTTCTTAAAAGAGGCGAATTGTGTGATTCTATAAAACATAACAAATATTCAAGATTGCAACCTTTTTTTCCCTAGAATTTACTACTTTACAAAGTAATAGAAAAGAGAAATCCTAGGAATATTACAAAAGCCCAGCAAAACCTTTAAAAACTACTAGATCATGTGGGATTTCCAATCAAAGACAAGATATGTTCAAGCATCTTGAAAATTAAAAGATAAAAACATTAAGTTCAGCTACTATATGCTAAAGGGAAAATTATCCAAAAAGTCCTAAACCTATTGCACTTTTGCAAATTCAGTCCTAAACCTTTTAACTTTGCCAATTGAGTCCTAAACCTTTTCACTTCTTACCAATTCAATCCATCCGGCCAATTTTGGCTGGAAAATGCTGACGTGGACGCCGGCGGTGCCACGTAGGATTGTCGGAGCCGACGTGGACAATTTTTAATAATTTTTTGAATTTTTTTATTATTTTATTGTTTTTTCTGTTTTTTCCCTTCTTTTTTTTTTTTTTTTTGGCTTTCTTGGCCTTTCTCGGTGGCCGGCCACTAGCCACGGGGACGGCCGGCCACCGGCCACGGCCAGCTGGCTGGCCTCGCCGCCACAGGCGGGCCTGGCCGGCCGATCCACTTCATCAATTTCTCCGAGCAACGCGCAAACAACAACCACCTTCGGAGCATTCACCCTCTCCCTCGACCCTTGCTCAGTTCCTCGGCACTTCCCTCCGTCGTCCTCATCCCCATCTCCATCTCCATCTCCATCTCCATCTTTGCTCACTCGCCAGCCTCATTTTCGCTTCCCTTGCGAGCGTCTGAAACCGGCCACCTTCCCCTTCTCCTCTTCCCTGCAAGGTCCGGTTTCGTCGCCGCTTTGCACCTTCAGGATCCTTTATTTACTCTTTCTCTTCTTTGGGTCGCTTCAATTTGCACCTACCTGAATCGTCGACGAGCGACGGCGACGATTTTGCATTGAGCAGACAGCGACATCTCGCTCATCGCCCGGCCAGGGGTGAGGGCCAGCCTCGCCCGGCGTCGCTGTCGCTCGGCCGACGCCCGGCGAGGCCACCACCTGCCTGGGCGAGGGTCGCCTCGCCCGGAGACCTTGCCGGGCCGTGCCGGGCGAGGGCTCCCGCGCGGGGCTCCTCCTCGCCGTTGCGGGGGCGAGGCCAGCTAGCCGGTCGTGGCCGGTGGCCGGCCGTCGCCGCGTGACCGGTGGCCGGCCACCGGAAAAGGCCAAAGAAAGCCAAAAAAAAAAGGGGGGGAAAAACAGAAAAAATAATAAAAAAATTCAAAAATTATTAAAAATTATCAACGTCGCCTCCGGCGAGTCCTATGTGGCATTGCCGGCGTCCACGTCAATATTTTCCGCCAAAATTGGCCGGATGGACTAAATTGGCAAGAAGTAAAAAAAAAGTTTATGACTCAATTGGTAAAGTTAAAAGGTTTATGACTGAATTGGCAAAAGTGCAATAGGTTTAGGACTTTTTGGACAATTTTCCAATATGCTAAATGAACATCCTAAACTAACTTGATTAAAGAAGAAAATATCAAAATTCAAAATCCTAGATATCATCCAAAAAAAGGCATAATTCCAAACTTGAGGTGCCCCACATCATTCTCACTTTATTGATTTAAAAAAAAAAAAAAAAAAAAAAAGCCAGACCATGAGTTTCCTTGATGTTTTTAAAATTTTCGATCGTCTGACAAAGCAAATCTACTTCACTACTCTTGGAATTCAGAGCCATCTCTGCAAAATGAATTGAAGATGCCAACCAAAACTTCAGCATCGATTCATCAAGTGATTCTGTAAATTTTCTGGTATAATGAAATCAATTCTACATCTATGGTAATTCTTTCGATTTTCTATCGCTTCAAATTTCTCAGTCGAAATCTCACATGTATCCCAATTCATATCAACATGAGAGGGGCTTTTCTCCAAAATCGTCTCTCCATTCTAATGGAAACAAAATGCTCACCCTGTGATTCTTCCCTTTAGCTCAAAATCCTCCGATTCTTTGAAAGGAATTTCAAAAACTTCAACTTCTTGCTCTTGAGGCACAAGAACAACCTTATTAACAGAAAACATAGAAGTGTCGATCTGTTTTTAGTTGTTCTTGTATATGATAACATGAAACTGGTTTGTTTGCACAACAGTTCGATCATCAAACCACGAAGATCGCCATCTTAATAGATTTCTCATTAAATGGCACATTCTAATCAGTGCTTTACCTGTTCCTTTTCGTTCAACCTGCACTTGATCCCACAAGGAAAGAAAAAATAATCTATCTTCAAGCTACAAGCTAAAAGATTTGGTCGTCGATATATGGATACGTACGTGCGATGGAAAGAGTGACCTAAAATCTTCTTTCAAGTTCAAATGTCCATAAAATCAAGGAACCTTGCACCCAATTCATGCAACTCTCTGGGACAACGGTAATGGCGCAGTAATCTGCATGACAAGCTCCCTAAACCTAGAAAAAAAAATTGGACACCTACCAATTAAAGATAAGATAGCTTAACATGTTTAAAAAGTTAAAAATAATAGGAACAAAAAAGTGAACTACTCCATACTAAATGAATATTCGACACTCTTAAAATTCTATCTTTTTGGTCCGGGGAGAAAGAAAAACCTTGAAATCACAAATTGTTGTGCGTGACCATCTTTAAATTCTTGGCTGAGTATCCTCGCTGTATTGTACGGGTAGTGTAATTCTTTAAGTTAATTGTAGTATCCAATTTATTCTCTTTGACTGTTAATATCTCTACTATTTATTTATAAAAAAAAACTCGTGGTAGCTATTATCGAAGAAATAATTCAAAATTCCACAAATTACCCTTTATCCAATGAAATCAGAAATCTACCAACAACAGAAAATTTTCCAACTCTTTCTGTGACTGGACCACAGAATCGTCCGCCAAAATTGTACGGCAATGCACAACTCCGCTGCTTCAATTTATTTTATTTTATTTTATTTTATTTTAGATGTTATGATATTGACCAATTTTAGTATAGTTAGTATTATACTCTATGGCCATTCTTTAAGAACTTTAGCTCGCCATGGACAATTTTGGTTGTGGCTGGTACCCTGCATTAGTAGAAACTATCTTGAGCACCTTTGATCAAATTTATTCTCATCCCCTGAAAAGATTTTCTCTTTCTTGTTCCATTAATGGAAAATTGGGCTTGTGCTGGATAGTTTTGAGAATCAGGCATGGCGAGACGTGCTAATATCACTTGAACTGAAGAATTGACTGCAAGTTCTGAGATTTCAGTCGACATTTTATGTTTTGGATTCATTCGATTTTACTAATTTTTATTTTCTATTTCATTTTCCCTTATTTTACCCTATTTTCGGATAATTATTTTAAAAAGGGAAAATTACACAAATAGTCCCTATAGTTTTACTCAATGTCCAATTTCGTCCCTGAACTTTCGATTGGCTCAATTTGGTCCCTGAACTATTGATAAAATGTCCGATCTAGTCCCTAAACTTTCGAATGGCTCAATTTGGTCCCTAAACTATTAATAAAATGTCCGATCTAGTCCCTGAACTTTTGATCGGCTCAAGTTGGTCCCTGAACTATGATGAAATGTCCGATCTAGTCCTTCGTTACTATTTTTCTTTTTTTTTTCCTCTTTTTTTTTTTTCCCTTTTTTCCTTTTTTTTTCCTCATTTTTCCTCATTTTTTCCTTTTTTTTTTTTTTCGCTTTCCCTCGCGGAGCCGGCGGGCGGCGGCCCCGGCGAGGAGCCCCTCGCCCGACGCCGGCGAGGGCTCTCCCTCGCGGATCCGGCGAGGGGCCGTCCTCGCCGGCGTCGCGAGAGAGCCCCTCGCCGGCGGGGCGAGGGCGAGGGCGAGGGGCTCCCTCGCCGCGTCCCCCGCAAGCGGGCGAGGGCTCTCCCTCGCGGATCGGCGAGGGTTCCTCGCCGACGCCGGCGAGGGAGAGCCCCCTCGCCCTCGCCCGACGCCGGCGAGGGGCTCTCCCTCGCAGACGCCGGCGGGGACGGCCCCTCGCCCGGATCTGCGAGGGAGAGCCCCCTCCCTCGCAGATCCGGCGAGGGGCCGTCCTCGCCGGCGTCGCGCGGGGCTCTCCCTCGCCCGGATCTGCGAGGGAGAGCCCCCGCCCCGCTTGCGAGGGACGCCGCGAGGGAGCCCCTCGCCCTCGCCCTCGCCCGACGCCGCGAAGGGCTCTCCCTCGCGCAGACGCCGGCGAGGACGGCCCCCTCGCCGGATCTGCGAGGGAGCCCTCGCCGGCGTCGGCGAGGGGCTCCCCGCAAGATCGGCGAGGGGCTCTCCTCGCGACGCCGCGAGGGACTCGCCCGCTGCGAGGGACGCCGGCGAGGGCCCTCGCCGATCCGGCGAGGGGCTCCCTCGCCGGACGCCGCCCCCTCCGCCAGCTCCGGCGGAGGGAAAGCAAAAAAAAAAAAAAAAAAAGGAAGGAAAAAAGGAAAAAAAAAAAGGGAAAAAAAGGGAAAAAAAGGAAAAAAGGGAAAAAAAGAAAAAGAAAAATAGTAACGAAGGACTTAGATCGGACATTTCATCATAGTTCGTGGCCAACTCGAGCCGATCGAAAGTTCGGGACTAGATCGGACATTTTATTAATAGTTCGAGACTAAATCGGCCATTCGAAAGTTTAGAGGACTAGATCGGACATTTATCAATAGTTCGACCAAATGGCCGATCGAAAGTTCGGGGACGAAATTGGACATCGAAATGAAAATATAGGACTATTTGTGTAATTTTCCTTTTAAAAATGAAAATTTCAAACGGAGGGCCCATTTCCCTTTTGTTCTCCCTCGGCCCGGCCCCCTCCCCCTTTCTTCTTCCTCCTCCTCCCCTCTGCAGCTCACGCGCGTGAAGGGCGCCCTTCCGAGGCAGAGCAGGGTAGGCCGGCGATGGAGGGGGCGTGCCATCAATGCCGCCGGACGGATGGGACGCTTCTTTAATGCCGAGCAGGCCTTCGCAGAGAATGGGGGTTGGGACCCTGGTTCGGCCGCACCAAGGCTGGTCGGCTCGCCAAGGGCATCGTCAACATTTAAGATTATCAATACTAGCACTTACTTTTCAATTTCATCAAAACAAGCCTTTCACTTCAAAAAAAATTCAAGGTTTAAATGGGAAAACTATTTTAAGCTCACGATGCTTCCAATTTGTGTTTGATTTAATTGGCTTAACAATGTTTTGGTTGGAGTTTATAGAGGAAAAGGAAGAAAAAAAGGCAGTGATGTAGAGAGATCACTTTGTCTATAGTTTAGTAAATAGAGAGAAAAGTTATGGTTAAAATTGTTTCTCTTCGAACCACAATAAAACTCATTTTTTAGTGTGCTCTAAATCTTTCGGGTTGGATAATTTTTTATGAGTAATTTCCTTCCAACTCATTACATCATAGTAATTCCTACCTAACACAATGATAACTTAATCATTCTTTTCCATCATTTCATATTTCCTATGGATTACCAAAATCTCTTTCCTTCTTTCAAAATCAATCCACCTGTACATATTGTACGAGATAGAAGCTAGTGAAATGGATGCTAACATGGACAATCCGATGCAACCGTAGAATAATCACTTTGTGGACAAGAAAATTAATCCTTGATCATTTGAATATTATGCATAGAGGATATAATATAAACACGCACACACCTATCTAAAATAGCCTTTCTCTTCATAGCAAAAACCACATGTACAAAATATAATTAAATCCCAAGCCTTTTAGTTGATGTGATTATCTCCTAAACTTTTCTGAAAAATCATAATCATTCCAGCCATCACTTTTGTGGAATTCCCTTTGTTGCGACTCACATGGGCAATTCCTAGCTATCACATAAATAATTTTTAAGTGAAAGGATTAAATTGCACTTAAAAAAAAAAAAAAAAAAACTAGACTTCATTATATTAGTTCATACAATTTGCATTTAATAAATAAGGTTAAATAGACTTTTCCCCTTGTAAATTCATCGTTGCATCACTAGCATCATCAAACTTATAGAGTTATATGGCATGAGCTCACTTGTGCATTGCATCACTAGCATCATCAAACTTATATAGTTATATGGCATGAGCTCACTTTGTGCACAATAATAAAGCTTGTGACAAAGCAGTAATTGAAAATTAAAGGGAAGCATACCTCATTTTGTTCCATTTGCATTCTTCTAGATCATCAAGCTCTTGATTGGATATACAAATATATATGCGAAGAACTTCCAAGGTAACATGGCTTTGGAAATCTTCCAAGTGAATCCCAGTGGCGATCCAGATGTTGCAGAAAGGTTTCACCATCAAGGACATCAAGCAAGACGTTTTATTACTACACTCTCTCTATCACAGTTTTATAGCACGGAAATAACTTTCTTTGAAAAGTACATAAATTGGTTCCGCATCCAAAATAAATCCGCTCGAGAAGTAATGCTTATAGTGCTTATAGTGTCAGCCTTAATTGCAGCTGCAACTTACCAAGCTGCGCGTGCTCCTCCAAAAGGATACTGGCAAGATTCCTCTTCAGATCCCTGGGCCAATTCCACTGTCGTTACCACTAATTCCAGCAGCATTGCCTTTGGAAAACCACATCAAGCCGGAGACCTTATCCTGAGTGGTTTGGATCTATATGTGTACGCGATCTGCAATAGCCTGGCTTTTTTCGCCTCGATTGCCACAATCTTGGCCACCGCTCTTACATTGGGGGTCGGCTCTTTCGTGTGTTCCATCTATGGGCCCATATGCCTTCTCTGCCTTACTCACTTATGTTCCTTGTTAGTCCAAATTCCGAAAACCAATGCGGCGGCAGGAAATTTTTTAGGGGTACTTTGGGTTTTCTCTTGGCTCGCCGCGTCAAGTCTCACCTGGTATGTGACGATAAAGCTCCAAAGAGATCGATGACGAATCGACGCCACGCGGAGACAAGTATAGGATCGAAGGGTTCAAAGTAATTTCACAAGTATTAGTTACTTTAACAGTTCTTGTTATTGGGGCATCTAATCTATGTTTCTTGTCTTAAGATTTGCAAGATCCAACTTTGTTGCCTATAATGGATCCGTTGATTCCTTCGTCACTGAAGACCTTTACTCTTGCTTGAATTGAGGACTTTGAATAGCTTTTTCCTTAATCCAATTTTATGAAATGATGCAGTGAAAGTCACAACTCGCAAGATGGACACACAAAGCATATAGGCACAAAGTGCAATGAGTGACATATCTTGATTTTCTATAATTCTGAAAAAAAAAAAAAGGCAAACTGGGTGACCCAATAAAACACAACAAATAAGTACAATTGCAGCTCTTTTTTCTAGAAATTACAACTCAGAACAGAAATACTAAGAATGTAATTGTCATCACCTAACTTTTCCGTTTGAAGAGGAAAAGACATAGGTTTTGGGGTATAGTCTAAAGGCATGCCCAAGGTACTCAATTAGATGTAGGCTATATTAAACCACGCGACATTTGATTATTCAATATTAAGTCAAATCGATGCTATGAGGCTTTTCAATCAATATATTGAAAGTGCTTATCAAGCAATAATCAAAGTAGAATTGCACAAATAATGACCTAATATTTGTCTCCAAAAACAAACCACATCCTATCATAAAACTTGAAGGGCTTGTTCAATTTCGAGTGAAAAGAATTTTTGATAAAAAAATTTCACATATTTTAAAAGAAAATACTCAAGATCTAATTTCTAAGCTTTTTCCTAATTTTGAGAAGAAATAACATCTTTTTCCGAAATTTTTCAGATTTTTAAATTTTATTAATATTATATTACGGATCCTCCGCATCCTCCCCGAGTCAGGACAGGCTCAGGCCCATGGCTGGACTGGGCTCAGTGAATGAGCCCAGTCTAGTGACACTAAAAAACAAATCTAAAAAGAAAAAGGCATTAAGCCCGGCCTGGGACATCAACCTAGCCCAACCACTAAACATTAACAAACAACAGCCCGGCCCACAAACTAAACTAAGCTCAAAAACAAAAATTGGCCCAACCAATACAAGGCCGGCCCCCCAACTGAAGCCGAGTAATCCTCGTAGTGGCAACCTTAATTGCGGCCGCAACTTACTAAGCTGTGTTCGCTCCTCCGGGAGGATACCGGCAGGATTTCTCGTCAAATCCCACAGCCAATTCCACTGTCTTTGCCGCCGATTCCAGCAGCATTGCTCTTGAAAAGCCACGTCAAGCCAGAAACATTATCTTGGCCAGTTGGAAACTACTTTGGTATATGTTCTGGAATAGCCTGGTGTTTTTCACCTCCATCTTCACAATCTCGGACACCACTTTTAATTTAGAGGACAGCACTTTGCTTTACGCCCCTGTATCCCTCCTCTGTGCTGCTTACCTTGTTTCTTTCACAACTCCAATTCCTAAATGCAATGCTGGGACAGCAATTTCCGTAGCAGTACTTTTTGAATTCGTTTTTCTCACCTCTCCCCGTGTACATAAGGATAAAGCACCTAGAATTTCGACGACGAATTGATGCTGCAGGGCGATGCATCGCCAACTTCCTAGGATCGAAGGATTGAAAGTAATTCGCAAGTATTGCTTACTTTAACAATTCTTGTCTCGTGTGCATCTAATCTATGTTTTTTGTCTTAAGGTTTGCAAGAATCAGACACTTTTATTTAATTGCATGCTATGGACACATCTATTAATTCCTTCGTCACTGAATGCCTTTAATCTTGCTTGAATTCGGGACTTCAAATAGCATTTTTCCTAATTGAACTTTATAAGATGTTGCAATAGAAACGAAAAGCACTAAACCACAACTTGCAAAGATGAACGCCCTAAACATACACGCACAAAACGCAACGAGCGAAATTTCATTGATTCACTGCATTTCTGAAAAGAGGCAAATTGCCTGGTCTAATAAAACACAACAAATAAGCACAATTGCAACCGTTTTTCTAGAAATTACAACTAAACGGAAGAAATACTAAGAATGTAACAAGACCCTAGCTACACGTAAAAGAATGACTAGATCCTAAAATATCTTAACGCGTTTAAAAAGTTAAAATAATAGAAACAGTAAATTCACATATTCTATACCAAATGAATGTCGTAAATTTATTAAAAGGAAATTCTTAATCATCAAATAAAAAATGTAAAATTGCTCGCGACACCTATACCCTTGTAGAATGGCTACTTGATTTAATTTTCACTCGATTTGATTTCAAGAAGCTAAATTGGTCTCATAGGGCCACTAAATTCTATATCCTTAAATTAGCTTATTTATCCAATTAATGCACTAACAGACTCAATAATATCATTTCAATTGGTTAGGAATGTTTTGATAACATTTACAATCGATACCTGAAATTGGACTAAGGTTTGTGGCTAGGTTTCGACTGGAAACGGCCTTAACATGACTTAAGCGAATTTGAACAGCATTGGTGGAGCTCGCTTGGCTAGACTCGAACTAAGTTCGACACCTATCTAAGGTTTTACGCATGACCTATATTTGAGTCCGATCAATCCATGGATGACCCTCGATTATCATGTAATCAAATAGAATCGATCAACCTGCCCTGAACTCACGATCGTTCGGAATTGGATTAGGGATGGCACATTGACCGTGCGGCATCACTCGCAACCGATATATACTCAAGCCGAATCGATCTATACCCGTCCATTGATCGACTCATGACAGCACTTGATCGTCCACATTGCCCTATATGGTCGAATGATCCTTTCATGGTTGAACACTCTAGTCTATCGCAACATTGATTCTAAGTTGTCTTGTCCCTAATCCAATTAGTTGGCTCATGAGCAATCTCCAAGATCAATCCACAGTTTATTCTCGTCATTGATGTACCAATCCTTATTCAATTTCCGTGGTTTGAATATAGGTCCGAATTCGGGATGTCACAGAAATTTTACAAAATATCTAGTGCATGGGCGGCAAGGAAGAGTATGGAGTCCACTAGATTTGTGTAGAAGAGACCACAAAATTATCTCTGCAAATGGCAGAGATATTTGCCCTTGAAAGTCAGTTTACATGCTCAATAATAGAGCCGACTAAAGCTGAGAAAATCTCTGACTTGATCAGAGAATTTTGCATGGGCAAGTCGGTGATATGCGCCTATATATGGGCTTGGCGGACATCCGGTCTTACTTAGAAACTAGCAAAACTCTCCTCCTTCCTTTATATCACCCTCCAAATGATAAAAGCCTTCGTGTTTTTCCATGTGTCTCCCCTTGCTGTGAAAGTCCACCTTCATTTACACACCCTCTCTTGTACCCTTGCCAAGAAAAATCTCACGTACTCACCTAAAACTATCACTATTAGCTTCCGCAAACCATCATACCTGAATTTAGAGATGAAAGGTTTGTTCTCGAGGTAAAGTGTTGCTGATATTTTTGAAGTGTACTGTGCAGATGTATTGGCTTCCCGAGCACCACAGGAACTTTTTATGATATTCATGGCAATCGTCCCATGTACTTGCCTCGTCGACTTGAGCCAGTGAAGTTGGTGCCACAAGCATTTCATTCACTCTACCTGAACCGCCATCTCAATGGAAGGGTTAACTAAATGAGGTGTCCATGCAGTTCATTTCCTTTCTTTAGCGCTCTCTCTATCCCTTCAGCTGAATATTAAAATCCCATCCATTTCACCATCATTTTCCTATCATGGCTCTTTTACAATTAAAAATCGAGTTTTAATGGTGAGTATTTAGATTTAAATGTACAAGCTAATTTTATGATATTCATGACAATTGTCCATGTACTTGCCTCGTTGACTTGAGCCAGTGAATTATTTCCACAAGCATTTCATTCACTCTACCTGAACCGTTGTCTCAATGGAAGGGTTCACTAAATGAGGTTTCCATGCAGTTCATTTCCATTCTTTAGCGCTCTCTATGTTCTTCAGCTGAATATTAAAATCCCATCCATTTCACCATCATTTTCAAATCATGGTTCTTTTACAACTAAAGGTCGAGTTTTAATAGTGAGTATTTAGATTTAAATGTACAAGCCATTTCCAAAATTAGATAGTGGCTAAGTTAACAAAATTCACATCACGTTTTATTTTATTTTTCCCAAAACAATATGCAGTTCATGAGAATTCCTCAAAATATTGGGTTAAAAGCCTTGAGATGAAAAGCAAGTAATCTATTATAGCATTGTGGATATTTGGTTCCAAAGTAGGAATTTGAAACCTATACAGTAATAGCTGATTTTCAATATGTGGAACCAGAAAACAAACCGATGAAAGCTTGGAAGCAGCTTGTAATTGAACCAACCAATTTTAGGGTACACCTAAGAAGCGGCCTAGACAGTATGCGGACACAGCTATGTTTTTTTTTTATGAGAGATCCAAGTATTACCCTCCAGCAAGCAATCACATAGGTCTAGTAAGGTTTTAGAATGCTGTAGATGATTGTCTCCATAGCTATCGGTTTATCTCATGAATCTCAAGATGTCAAGATATCCAGAAACATTCCATTCGCCTCAAGTATACAATCATGAAATGATTTTTTTCAAAAAATAAATCCAAAGCCCAAGGCTGAAGGGTTCGAAAAAGTGACTAGATACATTGGTATAAGTGCAATGACAAATTCCTTGATTATCAAATCACATATCAAATCACAACATCTAAACTACAGGCGAAAGCATTCAAGATCCCAAACTGTTCAGATACCCAAAGAGATTTCACCTGATGCTGAATGCAAAGAGAAACCTCTGTGAATCTTGTCTTGGCAAAAAAAGAACGAATCTATTCACCGTAACAGCCAAAGAACAAACACATCCAACTCACAAACATGACTAAGTAAGGTTTAGAATGTTGTATGTGATTGTTCTCCAAGGCTATTGATTTATCGCAAGCCCGAAATGACATGATATCCATAAAAATATATAATTCCATTCGTCTCAATGCCGGATAATGCAGCGATTTTTAGAAAGTACATCCAAGGCCCAGATGCTGAAGGGTTCAAAAAAGTGATTAGATGCATCGGTATAAGTATAAGAACAAGTTCCTCAAATATCTTATCACAACATAGGTGGAAGCATTCAAGATTCCAAATTGTTCAGATGCCCAGAGCAAAAGAAACCAAAAAAAAAAAAAAAAGAAAACAACAAAACAAAGAACACTTTTCCTTCTGCTTTAGAGATTTCACTTGATGTTGAATGCAAAGTGAAACCTCTGTGAAGTTTGTTTTGGCCGAAAGAAGAACAACACTATTGACGAAACAGCCAAAGAAGAGACATCCAACCTACAGTTATTGTCAAAACACTACGAACTTTCATAAAGACCATTGTTTCCCAATTAGACAGGAACATAGATTTGAATTTCATACAAGGAAACTAGATTTCCACTCCTCCCGATTAGACAGGAACCTCTACCCCACAGGCTCACATTCTAACTATTCACGGCATTGCTATTCACCCACCTCACATTTAAAACCAAAATACAAAAAGCTCAGCCCTGAGAGGTGAAAACCTCACATTTTCACTCCTCAAAAGTCGTTCTCTCGAAAAGTCAGTGTGTGAGCGGCAAGAGTTCTTACAGCTTTAATGATCACCATACCCCACCACCCTACTGCTTCTCACGCGGAGTCACGGGATTATCGCGTAGATGGTGGAGGAAATTTAGCTCAATTCCATTCCACGAAGAAATCGACAAACGAAACCAACGTCGAGGGTACGTTGGAGCGGAGAGGAGAGTGGCGAATCACGAACCAAGTCGAGATCGAGCCGCTGAAGGAGAGTGAGAAACAGAGGGGAAGAGAGAGAGGGGCAAGGCATCTGATAAAGAGTAAAAGATTAACTTGGGATCAGCATTGAACCAGAACACTAGAACTTTGTCTTGCACAGCCGGCTTTTTCTGTAAAATCAATCCTTTCAGGGTATAGAATTAGAAACCGATTCGATCAAGACCGGTTCCCAATCTTTTTATCCAAAAAGCAAACAAATTCCTGTGTGAACTAGCTTGGAACCGATAAGCCAGCTCAAACCGCTCGATTGCCCACTCCTAATAGTTTCCGTCGAATTTATAATTATGGAAAACTCAATTCCCCATTGCATTAAAGAAGAATGAGAAATGAAGAACTCATTACTAACTCACCAGTTCATAGATATTGGTTTAATCTTCTCGACAATTAAAAAAAAAAATGTAGAAAAGGCTTAAGATTGAGCACTTAGTCAATTGAAGAGTCAAATGTTTATTTTGGCCACTTGATGACTTCAAATTCAAAAAAAAAAAAAAAAAAAAAAAAGCTCTATTCAGATTATTGAGTTTCCTGTTGTGAAATTCGAGCAATGAAATTCTTATGCTTCACACAGTTTTAAGTAGATATCATTTTTGCGAACGGGATTGGGTAGCTATAATTTATCGAAACCGTTGAGGCCGTTTCGAAATTACACCAACCAATGTTAACAAAAAATAAAAAATAAAAATCAGACCACACATGTTAGATTAATTTTAATTACCTTTGATAACTTACTCCTGGCATTGTGAAATTTCGCATGCAAGTTCTCTGAATAGAAAGATCCCTCAACTTTGGTTCTATTTATGATGTTTGCAAGTTCGCTACTCCTACTTCCATCCATCGTCAACAAGCAAACCCCCTCTTCTCCTACATTTCACTCCTCAAACAATGGCCTTACAAGAAGCAATAGCAGCTGATGATGTTAATCAGCTATATAGATTAATTGAGGGGGACAAATATCTCTTAGATCGTGGATCTGAGGGCCCCTTCCCACATACTGCACTACACGATGCTGCATACCAAGGGGAAAACTAAATTGGCTATGGAGATAGCCACCTTGAGGCTGTTGTTCACTCGAAAGCTGAATTGTGGGGGTTATAGCCCAATGCACCTGGCTTTGCAAAATAAGCATTATCCTATTGTGAGGGCACTGATGTCCCTCGACCTTGAATTGATTCGAGTCCGAGGACGAGGTGGGATCACCCCTTTGCATTTTGTAGCTGGGAAAATAGGAGACAATGAGCAAGAGAAGGTGGAGCTCTTGGAACTCCTGGCAGAATTCTTATCTACTTGCAAATTGTCTATTGAAGACTTGACAAACCAATGCGAGACTGCAATTCATGTTGCTGTCAGGACAGGCAATAGAGAAGCATTCAAGGTTTTATTCGGATGGCTTAGGCGAGTCAATCTGACACAAATCTTGGACTGGAAAGATCAAAATGGTGACACCATTTTACATATTGCTGCATTCGAAAAGCAGCCTGAGGTATAGTTCATTGATTTCGTAGTTAGTCATGCTTTAATTGTTCAATCCTTCAATTCAACACAATCTTATCTGGGAACAAATACAATGGTAATAAGTTCTTGGTTTTGGAAAACATTCAAAATGAGGAGATTTGAAAGGGACCACCCTATTTAGTTTCTTTTGACGGAGAGAAGAAAAGGATTCAAGAGGGATGGTTATTACTTCTTAGTCCTTTCCTGCCAATCTTCTACCTCCACTTCTCTTTTTGACAATTTTCCCGTGCATTTGATCCAAAGAGGGTTGGCTCTACCCTAGTACTCAATGCAGTTTTTACATAGGTGGATCCATTCTTTTTATCTTCATTTGTTTCCTTAGTGATTAACCTAATCATTTCATTTCTCTCCAAATCACTCACTATCCAAACATTTAACATACTTTTTATGCCATTCAGATGGGTTGTAAAAATTAGGTCAACAAGTAGTGCTTTTATAATTAAAAAAAAAAAAAGAGTCAAGAACTCATATTAAGATAGTGATTACATGAGTATGTAGATCGTTTTTAATTGTTTTCATTTAATTTAACATATACATATTGGCATGTTTGAAATTTAAATTAAGTGCTCAAAATTAAAAATTTAGTAATGAATGAGATTAGGATTAAACCTTTGGGGAGAGTGAACCCTACACCCCTCCCAGGCCGGGATCTAGGCCTAGATAAAGATTTGGGAAAGAAGGGCAGCCACGTCTAAAAGACTTGGGGCGTGGTATAGGGAAATGATGGCCTAAAAGATTCAAACTTGTAATTATTGACTTAAAAGACTGATTTAGTCAAAACATTCACTTAATCTAGTAATCAATATAATTGATAGTAATCAAACTCTTCCCAATTATATTGTTAAACCTATCAATAGTAACAACAATTCCATGTTTGGTAAGAAATAAATCAAATTTAATGATGTATTTTTAATAATCAAGAAAGAATTTTTTTATTTCTATTGTCAACATTTAAGATTATCAATACTAGCACTTACTTTTCAATTTCATCAAAACAAGCCTTTCACTTCAAAAGTGGGAAAACTATTTTAAGCCCGCGATGCTTCCAATTTGTGTTTGATTTAATTGGCTTAACAATGTTTTGGTTGGAGGTTATAGAGGAAAAGGAAGAAAAGAAAGGCAGTGATATAGAGAGATCACCTTGTCTATAGTTTAGTAAATGGAGAGAAAAGTTATGGTTAAAATTGTTTCTCTTTGAACCCCAATAAAACTCATTTTTTAGTGTGCTCTAAATCTTTCGGGTTGGATAATTTTTTATGAGTAATTTCCTTCCAACTCATTACATCATAGTAACTCCTACCTAACACAATGATAACTTAATCATTCTTTTCCATCATTTCATATTTCCTATCGATTACCAAAATCTCTTTCCTTCTTTCAAAATCAATTCACCAGTACATATTGTATGAGATAGAAGCTAGGGAAATGGATGCTAACAAGGACAATCCGACGCAACCGTAGAATAATCACTTTGTGGACAAGAAAATTAATCCTTGATCAATTGAATATTATGCATAGAAGATATAATATATACACATACATACATAAACACGCACTCCCCTGTCTAAGGTAGCCTTTGCCTTCATAGCAAAAACCACATGTACAAAATATAATTAAATCCCAAGCCTTTTAGTTGACATGATTAACTCCTAAACTTTTCTGAAAAATCATAATCATTCCAGCCATCACTTTTGTGGAATTCTCTATGTTGCGACTCACATGGGCAATTCCTAGCTATCACGTGAATAATTTTTAAGTGAAAGGACTAAATTGCACTTTTTGAAAAAGACACTAGACTTCATTATATTAGTTCATACAATTTGCATTTAATAAATAAGGTTAAATAGACTTTTCCCCTTGTACATTCGTCGTTGCATCACTAGCATCATCAAACTTAGATAGTTATATGGCATGAGCTCACTTTGTGCACAATAATAAAGCTTGTGACAAAGCAGTAATTGAAAATTAAAGGGAAGCATACCTCATTTTGTTCCATTTGCATTCTTCTAGATCATCGAGCTCTTGATTGGATATACGAATATATATGCGAAGAACTTCCAAGGTAACACAGCTTTGGAAATCTTCCAAGTGAACCCTAGTGGCAATCCAGATGTTGCAGAAAGGTTTCACCATCAAGGACTTCAAGCAAGACGTTTTATTACTACACTCTCTCTATCACAGTTTTATAGCATGGAACTAACTTTCTTTGAAAAGTACATAAATTGGTTCCGCGTCCAAGATAAATCCGCTCGAGAAGTAATGCTTATAGTGTCAGCCTTAATTGCAGCTGCAACTTACCAAGTTGCGCTTGCTCCTCCAAAAGGATACTGGCAAGATTCCTCTTCAGATCCCTCGGCCAATTCCACTGTCATTACCACTAATTCCAGCAGCATTGCCTTTGGAAAAACACATCAAGCCGGAGACCTTATCCTGAGTGGTTTGGATCTATATGTGTACGCGATCTGCAATAGCCTGGCTTTTTTCGCCTCGATTGCCACAATCTTGGCCACCACTCTTACATTGGGGACCGCTCTTTCGTGTGTTCCATCTATGGGCCCATATGCCTTCTCTGCCTTACCCACTTATGTTCCCTGTGAGTCCAAATTCCGAAAACCAATGCAGGAAATTTTTTAGGGGTACTTTGGGTTTTCTCTTGGCTCGCCGCGTCAAGTCTCACCTGGTACGTGACGATAAAGCTCCAAAGAGATCGACGACAAATCGACGCCACCCGGAGACGAGTATAGGATCGAAGGGTTCAAAGTAATTTCGCAAGTATTATTTACTTTAACGCTTCTTGTCATTGGGGCATCTAATCTATGTTTCTTGTCTTAAGATTTGCAAGATCCAACTTTGTTGCCTGTAATGGATCCGTTGATTCCTTTGTCACTGTAGACCTTTGCTCTTGCTTGAATTGAGGACTTTGAATAGCTTTTTTCCTTATCCAATTTTATGAAATGATGTAGTGAAAGTCACAACTCGCAAGATGGACACACAAAGAGTATAGGCACAAAGCGCAATGAGCAACATATCTTGATTTTCTATAATTCTGAAATAAAAAAAAAAAAAAAAAGGCAAACTGAGTGACCCAATAAAACACAACAAATAAGTACAGTTGCAGCTCCTTTTTCTAGAAATTACGACTCAGAACAGAAATACTAAGAATGTAATTGTCATCACCTAACTTTTCCGTTCGAAGAGGAAAAGACATAGGTTTTGGGGTATAGTCCAAAGGCATGCCCAAAGCACTCAATTAGATGTAGGCTATTTTAAACCACGCGACATTTGAGTATTCAATATTAAGTCAAATTGATGCTATGAGGCTTTTCAATCAATATATTGAAAGTGTTTATCAAATAATAATCAAAATATAATTGCACAAATAATGACCTAATATTTGTCTCTAAAAAAACCAATCCTATCATAAAACTTGAAGGGCTTGTTCAATTTTCAATGAAAAAAAAAAAAATTGAAAAAAATAGTCAAAAGAAAATCCCTCAAGATCTAATTTCTAAGCTTTTTTCCTAATTTTTAGAAGAAATAACATCTTTTTCCGAAATTTTTCAGATTTTTAAATTTTATTAATATTATATTACGGATCCTCCGCATCCAACCCGAGTCAGGACTGGCTCAGGTCCACGGCTGGACTGGGCTCAGCCATGGACCTGAGCTCATCTGAGCCCAGTCAGGCGACCCCAAAAAACAAATCTAAAAAAAAAAGGACATTAAGCCCGGCCTAGGATATCAACCTAGCCCAACCACTAAACATTAACAAACAACAGCCCGGTCCACAAACTAAACTAAGCTTATAAAACAAAAATTGGCCCAACCAACTGGCCGACCGGCTAGCCAAGCCCGACTTGGCTTCGACCCGGATTTGACCCGACGCCCAATGCAGCCCTGACTCCTGTTGTGCCCCCCGCTCATCACGGCCTTGACGGAGGAATTGGCTTTTCAACAGCTATTCAAGTATTAGCTATTCTTTCAGATCATCAAGCTATCAATTGGACATGCGAATGTAAATGTGAATAACTTCCTGAATAGAACAGCTTTGGACATCTTCCAAGTGAGTGCTCCTTTTGATGAAGATGTTGCGAGGAGGATACGCTGAAGATCCACTTCTACCCTCTCTCTATCACAATTTTTTGGCAAGGAACTTTACTGTCTATGAGAAGTACTCATATGTTTTCGGCATCCAAGATGAGGCCACTCGCAACATAATCCTTATAGTGACTACCTTAATTGCAAGCGCCACATACCAAGCCATTCTCAGTCCTCCGGGGTGATAATGGCAGAATTCCTCTTCAAATTCCCCCCGCCAATTCCTCTGTTGTTACTGCCAATTCCAGCGGCATTGCCGTTGAAAAGCCAGATCAAGCCGGAAACATTATATTAGTGGCTCCAATCTATATATTTTCATATATCTCGACAGCACGGATTTTTTCGTTTCCGTCACCTCAATCGGGGTCGTTGCTTTTTCACTATGGCCCTGCACTCACACCGTTTTCTTCTTTTTGACTGTTATAAGTGCTGCCTTCTGTGTTTTCCTTGTGATTGAATTCCCCAAATCCGATAGCTAATGCACATCCGAGTTTTATACCGAGTTGATGCCACAAGGAGACGGCTCAGCTGCATCCTAGGATCAAAGGACTAGTTCGCATGTAGTGTTTACTTTAACTACTCTTGTGGCGTGTGCATATAATCTGTGTTCGTAGCCTTGAGGTTTGCAATTGACAATCTTCTAATTAGTTTTAAGCAATGGACTTACCTATTAATTCCTTAAAGACCGTAAAGACCTTTAAGGGAGCTTTTTCCCTAATAAAACTTCATTACAATGACAGAAGCAGAAATGAAAAGCACTAAGGGGCGAATTGAGAATATGAACGCCTAAATGTACGTACACCTTAAGCTAAGAGAGAAATATCTCAATTTTCTGTATCTCTGAAAAGGGGTGAATTGTGTGATTCTATAAAATGCAACAAATATTCAAGATTGCAACCATTTTTTCTTCTAGAATTTACTACTCGACAAAGTAATATAAAAAGAAATCCTAGGAATATAACAGAAGCCCCACAAAACCTTTAAAAACCACTAGCTCGTGTGGGATCTTCCAATCAAAGGCAAGATATCTTCGCGCATTTTAAAAATTAAAATATAAAAACATTAATTTCAACTATTATGTGCTAAATGAACATCCTAAACTATCTTGATTAAAGAAGCAAATATCAAAATTCAAAATCCTAAATTCATAAGGCATAATTCCAAACTTGAGGTGTCCCCACGTCATTCTCACTTTATTGATAAAAAAAAAGCCTGACCTTAAGTATCCTTGAGTTTTTAAAATGTTGGTCGTCTGGCAAGGCAAATCTACTATGATACTCTTGGAATTCAGAGCCATCTCCGCGAAATCAATCGAAATATTCTTGCTTTAGGAAAAGATCCCAACCAAAACTTCAACATCGATTCGTCAATTAATTCTGTAAATTTTCTGGTATGATGAAATCGATTCTAGATCTTATGCAATTCTTTTGATTTTCTATCGCTTCAAATTTCTTTGTCAAAATCTCACATTTATTTAAATTCATATCAACATGAGAGGGGCTTTTCGCCATGATCATCCTTCCATCCTAATGGAAAAGAAATGCTCACCCTGTGATTCTTCGCTTTAGCTCAAAATCCTCCGGTTCTTGGAAAGGAAATTCAAAAACTTCAACTTCTTGCTCTCGAGGCTCGAGAACAATCTTATTAACGGAAACCATAGAATTGTCAATCTGTTTTCAGTTGTTCTTACGTATGATAACATGAAACTGGCTTGTTTGCACGAAAACTCGATCATCAAACCATAAAGATCACCGTCTTTCCCGTTAAATGGCACATTCAAAGCTATACCTGCTCTTTTTCGTTCAACCTGCACTTGATCCCACAAGAAAAAAAAATCATCTCCCTTCAATCTACAAGCTAAAAGATTTGCTCGTCAATGTAATGATGACAATTCTTGGCAGCTATCTACATGACAAGCTCCACTATGTCGACCGTCCGTCTATCCTAATAATGGCGACCATCATTAGTGCTACCTTGTCTTGGACAAATTTTTGACCCAAGTTTTGTGCAGGCTAAGAACAGCAAGCTTGCCGAGCCTCTAAAATCTGTTGGGTTTTCTTTATAAATTTTACTGTATACGCTTCACTCGGACTCATAGTAGAGTAGTTCGGTGGGTTAGATTGTGTGTATAGCTTCACCTAGCAGACTAGTGGAACAAGCGTCGGTATCCTCAGGACTTTCCTGCATCATTTTTGTCACTTGTTGGAGTCAGTACTCCACTTGAGTCTAGAGGTGCAGAGTTCATCCTTAAGGAAAGTGTTACTGATATTTTTAAAGAGTACTGTGCATAAATGTTGACTCAATCATCAGGATAGTGGCTTTTTATGATATGCATGACAATCAGTCTCATGTACTCGCCTCATCATCTTGAGCAAGTGAGGTTCGTGCCATGAGCATTTTGTTCACTGTACTCGAACTGCCATCTCAATGAACTAGTTCATCAAGTGATGCTTTTGTGCAGTTCATTTTCGTTATTTAGCACGCTCTCTGTCTCTCCAGCCGAGCATTAGAATCCATCTTATATTATCATTTTCCTATCATGGGTCCTTTATAACTGATGGTCAAGTTTTAATAGTAATGGGATATTAGGTTTTTAGATGTAAATATATTATCCATTCCCAAAATTAGCTAGTAGCTCTATTATTTAATTTTGCGTTACAGTTATATTTTATTTGTTCTGAAACAATATGTAGTACATGAGAGTTCCTGAATCTTTTGGGTTAAAAGCTTTGAGATTAATAGCAAATGCACTATTATAGCATTTAGCAGTGATTGGTTTCAAGGTGTTTATGTTCTAGTCTAGGAATATGGAATTCAGTCTGTTAAAGTCAATTCTTATTTTTTGGAACTGGAAACCAAACCGACCCTAGAACTCACTTGGAACCAGATTGGCCAATTTTAAGGTAAACCTAACAACCGGCCTACGTCTTTATTTATTTATTTATTTAATTCATACTTAGCTTGAGGAAGACAGTACACGGATGCAGCTATGTTTCATCCTTCAAAACAGATCCAAGTATTCCCACTAGCAAGCCAATCCCGTGCGTCCAGTAAGGTTTAGAATGATATTAATGATTGTTATCCCTAGCAATCCATTTTATCCCGTGAAGCCTAAGATGTCACGATATCTAGAAAAATATGTAATTCCATTCGCCTCAGGTATCAAATCATGCAATAATTTTTAAAAAGTAGATCCAAACCCAAAGGCCGAAGGGTTCTAATAAGCAATTAAATGTATTGATATAAGTACAAGAACAAGTTCCTCAATATATATCACATCATTAAACTGCAGTTGAAAGCATTCAAGATCTCAAACTGTTCAGATACCCAGAGCAGAAGAAAAAGAAACTTCCTTCTGCTTTACAGATTTCACTCAATGTAAAGAGAAACTTCTTTGAAGTTTGATTTGGCCAAAAAAAGACGCAGCCAAAGAACAACACATCCAACTCACAGTTATTGTCAAAACACGCCCAGATTTCTTACAGGCCACATTGTTTCATAGATCTGAATTTTGCAAAAGGAAAGGAAAATTCTACTCCAAATAGACAAGAACCTCTACCAACTCTACCACACAGGCTCACATTCTACCTACTCCCAGCATTAACTATTCACAGTAAAAAGACACCGAATTCCTATTTGCTCACCCCTACTTGTGACCCACCTCACTTTAAAGAACCAAAACACAGAAAAGCAAAAGAAAAGAGAGAGCACTGAGAGGTAAGAAAAGCCTCTTTTATTTTCACTCCTCAAAAGAATTCTCCAGCTTTCCAAGAAACTTTCGGCGTATGACGTCGACACTAAATGAATAAAATCTTGATCTTTACCTCGACGAAGAGGGAGAGTAGGTAACTTAGATGGCAAGGTCTCCCTTCGAAATGAAGAAGCAGAGAGGGGGAGGTAGCAAGGCAAGGCATCTGACAAAAGAGTAAAAGATTCACTTGGGGTTAGCAGTGAACCGGTTGAACCTCAAACTTTGTCTTGCTAGGCCGGTTTTTCAGTAAAATCAATCGGTTCAAGGTAAAGAATTAAGAACCGACTTGAATGAGGCCAGTTCCCATTATTTTTTATCTGGAAATTGAACCAATTTTCATGTGAACCAACTTGCAATCTATAAAGCCAGTTCAAGCTGGTTCTCGATGAATTGGTCCTATTGTTCACTCTTACTAGCATCCGTCTTATGTAGGATTATGGAAATCTCAATTGCCAATTATGTTAAAGAGGAACAAGTGATGAAGAACCCACTATCTTGACAGTAATAGAAATAAGCGTAAAAAAGGGCTTAAGTTTAGGCATATAGTCAATTGAAGAATCAAAGTTGGCCACTTGATAACTTAAAATTAAAAAAGAAAAAAGAAGAAGCTCGAATTAGATTTTTTTTTTTTTTTTTTTTTTTGGTTGGTAGCTCTAATTAGATTATTGAGTTCGCTATTGGTGGAATCCGAGCATTGAAATTCTTATGCTTCACACAGTTATAAGTAGATACCATCTTTGTAAACTGGAACCGGGTGGGTATAGTTATGATTTATCGAAACCTGAGGCCATTTCGATATTACACCAATCGATATTAACAAAAAAAAAAAAAAATCAGACCTCGACCAATTGGAGTAATTACACTTGTTAGATCAATTTAAAGTAGCTTTAACGATTTGATTCTTGACATTGCAAAACTTAATATGCAAGTTCTCTAAAGAGAAAGATCCCCAACCAATTGAATTGTTTCTACGAGATACATCATGAACAATGACTCGCCTAATTATATTTTGGTTGACTATGGCACGGCACTATATATGATGTTTGCAAGTTCATTACTCCTACATCCATCCATCATCAATCAGCAAAGCCCCTCTTCTCCTACATTTCCCTTGTCGAAACAATGGACCCTCAGCTTCAACTAGCAATCGACCATGACGATATTGATGAAATATATAGATCAACTGAGGGGGACGAAGATCTCTTAGATCATGTATCCGAGCGCCCCTTCCCAAATACTCCACTACACTATGCCACTGACAAGGGGAAAACTAAAGTGGCCATGGAGATAGCCACCTTGAAGCCATTGTTCACTCAAAAGCTGAATTGATGGGGTTACAGCCTCATGCACTTGGCTCTGCAAAAGAAGCATTATCACACATAGTAAAAGATTCACTTGGGGTTAGCAGTGAACTAGTTGAACCTCAAACTTTGTCTTGCTAGGCCGGTTTTTTAGTAAAATCAATCGGTTCAAGGTAAAGAATTAAGAACCGAATTGAATGAAGCCGGTTCCCATTATATTTTATCTGGAAATTGAACCGATTTTCATGTGAACCAACTTGCAATCTATAAAGCCTGTTCAAGCTGGTTCTCGAACTGAATTGGTCCTATTGTTCACTCCTACTAGCATCCATCTTATGTAGGATTATGGAAATCTCAATTGCCAATTATGTTAAAGAGGAACAAGTGATGAAGAACCCACTATCTTGACAGTAATAGAAATAAGCATAAAAAGGGCTTAAGTTTAGGCATATAGTCAATTGAATAATCAAAGTTTTATTTTGGCCACTTGATAACTTAAAATTAAAAAGAAAAAGAAGAAGCTCTAATTAGATTTTTTTTTTTTTTTTTGGTCGGTAGCTCTAATTAGATTATTGAGTTCACTGTTGGTCGAATCCGAGCATTGAAATTCTTATGCTTCACATAGTTATAAGTAGATACCATCTTTGTAAACCGAAACCGGGTGGGTATAGTTATGATTTATCGAAACCTGAGGTCGTTTCGATATTACACCCATCGATATTAACAAAAAAAAAAAAAAAAAAAAAAAAAAAAATTCAGAGCTCGACCAATTGGAGTAATTACACTTGTTAGATCAATTTAAAGTATCTTTAACGATTTGACTCCTGACATTGCAAAACTTAATATGCAAGTTCTCTAAAGAGAAGGATCCCCAACCAATTGAATTGTTTTTACGAGATACATCATGAACAATGACTCGCCTAATTATATTTTGGTCGACTATGGCACGACACTATATATGATGTTTGCAAGTTCATTACTCCTACATCCATCCATCATCAATCAGCAAAGCCCCTCTTCTCCTACATTTCCCTTGTCAAAACAATGGACCCTCAGCTTCAACTAGCAATCGACCACGATGATGTTGATGAGCTATATAGCTCAACTGAGGGGGACGAAGATCTCTTAGATCATGTATCCGAGCGCCTCTTCCCAAATACTCCACTACACTATGCCGCTGACAAGGGGAAAACTAAAGTGGCCATGGAGATAGCCACCTTAAGCCATTGTTCACTCAAAAGCTGAATCAATGGGGTTACGGCCCCATGCACTTGGCTCTGCAAAAGAAGCATTATCACACATAGCAAAAGATTCACTTGGGGTTAGCAGTGAACCGGTTGAACCTCAAACTTTGTCTTGCTAGGCCGGTCTTTCAGTAAAATCAATCGGTTTAGGGTAAAGAATTAAGAACTGAATTGAATGAGGCCGGTTCCCATTATATTTTATCTAGAAATTAAACCGATTTTCATGTGAACCAACTTGCAATCTATAAAGCCTGTTCAAGGTGGTTCTCGAATTGAATTGGTCCTATTGTTCACTCCTACTAGCATTCGTCTTATGTAGGATAATGGAAATCTCAATTGCCAATTATGTTAAAGAGGAACAAGTGATGAAGAACCCACTGTCTTGACAAAGAATAGAAATAAGCATAAAAAAAGGGCTTAAGTTTAGGCATATAGTCAATTGAAGAATCAAAGTTTTATTTTGGCCACATGATAACTTAAAATTAAAAAAGAAAAAAAGAAGAAGCTCTAATTAGATTTTTTTTTTTTTTTTTTTTTTTGGTCGGTAGCTCTAATTAGATTATTGAGTTCGCTGTTGGTGGAATCCGAGCATTGAAATTCTTATGCTTCACACAATTATAAGTAGATACCATCTTTGTAAACCGGAACCGGGTGGGTATAATTATGATTTATCAAAACCTAAGGCTGTTTCTATATTACACCCATCGATATTAACAAAAAAAAAAAAAAAAATCATAGCTCGACCAATTGGAGTAATTGCACTTGTTAGATCAATTTAAAGTATCTTTAACGATTTGACTCCTGACATTGCAAAACTTAATAAGCAAGTTCTCTAAAGAGAAAGATCCCCAACCAATTGAATTGTTTCTACGACATACATCATGAACAATGACTCGCTTAATTATATTTTGGTTGACTATGGCACGGCATTATATATGATGTTTGCAAGTTCATTACTCCTACATCCATCCATCATCAATGAGCAAAGCCCCTATTCTCCTACATTTCCCTTGTCAAAACAATGGACCCTCAGCTTCAACTAGCAATCGACCACGATGATGTTGATGAGCTATATAGCTCAACTGAGGGGGACGAAGATCTCTTAGATCATGTATCCGAGCCCCTCTTCCCAAATACGCCACTACACTATGCCGCTGACAAGGGGAAAACTAAAGTGGCCATGGAGATAGCCACCTTGAAGCCATTGTTCACTCAAAAGCTGAATCGATGGGGTTACAGCCTCATGCACTTGGCTCTGCAAAAGAAGCAACATCACACATAGTAAAAGATTCACTTGGGGTTAGCAAAGAGCCGTTGAACCTCAAACTTTGTCTTGCTAGGCTGGTTTTTTAGTAAAATCAATCGGTTCAAGGTAAAGAATTAAGAACCGAATTGAATGAGGCCGGTTCCCATTATATTTTATCTGGAAATTGAACCGATTTTCATGTGAACCAACTTGCAATCTATAAAGCCTGTTCAAGCTGGTTCTCGGATTGAATTGGTCCTATTGTTCACTCCTACTAGCATCCGTCTTATGTAGGATTATGGAAATCTCAATTGCCAATTATGTTAAAGAGGAACAAGTGATGAAGAACCCACTATCTTGACCGTAATAGAAATAAGCGTAAAAAAGGGCTTAAGTTTAGGCATATAGTCAATTGAAGAATCAAAGTTTTATTTTGGCCACTTGATAACTTTAAATTAAAAAAGAAAAAAGAAGAAGCTCTAATTAGATTTTTTTTTTTTTTTTTTTGTTGGTAGCTCTAATTAGATTATTGAGTTCAATGTTGGTGGAATCTGGGCATTGAAATTCTTATGCTTCACACAGTTATAAGTAGATACCATCTTTGTAAACCAGAATCCGGTGGGTATAGTTATGATTTATCGAAACTTGAGGCCGTTTCGATATTACACCCATCGATATTAACAAAAAAAAAAAAAAAAATCAGACCTCGACCAATTGGAGTAATTGCACTTGTTAGATCAATTTAAAGTATCTTTAACGATTTGACTCCTGACATTGCAAAACTTAATATGCAAGTTCTCTAAAGAGAAAGATCCCCAACCAATTGAATTGTTTCTACGACATACATCATGAACAATGACTCGCTTAATTATATTTTGGTTGACTATGGTACGGCATTATATATGATGTTTGCAAGTTCATTACTCCTACATCCATCCATCATTAGTGAGCAAAGCCCCTCTTCTCCTACATTTCCCTTGTCAAAACAATGGACCCTCAGCTTCAACTAGCAATCGACCACGATGATGTTGATGAGCTATATAGCTCAACTGAGGGGGATGAAGATCTCTTAGATCATGTATCCGAGCGCCTCTTCCCAAATACTCCACTACACTATGCCGCTGACAAGGGGAAAACTAAAGTGGCCATGGAGATAGCCACCTTGAAGCCATTGTTCACTCAAAAGCTAAATCGATGGGGTTACAGCCTCATGCACTTGGCTCTGCAAAAGAAGCATCATCACACATAGTAAAAGATTCACTTGGGGTTAGCAGTGAACCAGTTGAACCTCAAACTTTGTCTTGCTAGGCTGGTTTTTTAGTAAAATCAATCGGTTCAAGGTAAAGAATTAAGAACCGAATTGAATGAGGTCAGTTCCCATTATATTTTATCTGGAAATTGAACCGATTTTCATGTGAACCAACTTGCAATCTATAAAGCCTGTTCAAGCTGGTTCTCGAAATGAATTGGTCCTATTGTTCACTCCTACTAGCATCCGTCTTATGTAGGATTATGGAAATCTCAATTGCCAATTATGTTAAAGAGGAACAAGTGATGAAAATAAGCGTAAAAAAGGGCTTAAGTTTAGGCATATAGTCAATTGAAGAATCAAAGTTTTATTTTGGCCACTTGATAACTTTAAATTAAAAAGAAAAAAAGAAGAAGCTCTAATTAGATTTTTTTTTTTTTTTTTTTTTTTTTTTGGTCGGTAGCTCTAATTAGATTATTGAGTTCAATGTTGGTGGAATCTAGGCATTGAAATTCTTATGCTTCACACAGTTTTAAGTAGATACCATCTTTGTAAACCGGAATCCGGTGGGTATAGTTATGATTTATCGAAACCTGAGGCCGTTTCGATATTACACCCATCGATATTAACAAAAAAAAAAATTCAGACCTCGACCAATTGGAGTAATTACACTTGTTAGATCAATTTAAAGTATCTTTATCGATTTGACTCCTGACATTGCAAAACTTAATATGCAAGTTCTCTAAAGAGAAAGATCCCCAACCAATTGAATTGTTTCTATGAGATACATCATGAACAATGACTCGCCTAATGATATTTTGGTCGACTATGGCACGACACTATATATGATGTTTGCAAGTTCATTACTCCTACATCCATCCATCATCAATGAGCAAAGCCCCTCTTCTCCTACATTTCCCTTGTCAAAACAATGGACCCTCAGCTTCAACAAGCAATCGACCGTGACAATGTTGATCAGCTATATAGCTCAATTGCATGGGACGAAGATCTCTTAGATCATGTATCCGAGCGCCCCTCCCTAAATACTCCACTACACTATGCCGCTGACAAGGGGAAAACTAAAGTGGCCATGGAGATAGCCACCTTGAAGCCATTGTTCACTCGAAAGCTGAATCGATTTGGTTACAGCCCCATGCACTTGGCTCTGAAAAAGAAGCATTATCGCACTGTGAGGGCACTGATGACCCTTGACCCCGAGTTGATCCGAGTTCATGGACGAGGCGGAATTACACCTCTACATTTTGTAGCTGGGCAAATAGGAGGCGATGATCTAGAGAGAGTGGAGCGCTCGGAACTCCTAGCAGAATTCCTATATGCTTGCAAATCATCTATCGAAGACTTGACAAATCAATTCGAGACTGCGGTTCACATTGCTATCAGGGAAAGCAACGCCGAAGCATTCAAGGTTTTGTTTGGATGGCTTAAGCGAGTTTATCTAATAGAAATCTTAAATTGGAAAGACCAAGAGGGTGACACTGCCTTACATATTGCTGTATCCAGAGGGCAGCAGCAACCTGAGGTATAGTTCATGCTAGTACACTTCATCAATTCCATGGTTGTTCGAGCTTTTATTATTCGATCCTTGAATTCAACATAATCTAATCCAAGAACAATTGTTATGGTAATGAAATAGTAGGGATTGAAAATACAAGGTTTTAGGAAACATTCAAAGACAAGAGTTTTGAACGGAACCACCTTGTTTGGTTTCTTTCGTATGATAGAAGAAAAGGAATTATGGGAGGGATGGATATCACTCCTTCCCTCCCAATCTTCTCATCCAATTATCTTCTTGACAATTTTCCCATGCGCAAAGGTCACGGAAGGGTGGGCTCGACCCTTATATTCAATAGAGTTTTTACAGGTTGATCCGTTCGTTTATGTTTGTTTACATAGTGATTAATCATTTCATTTCTCTCCACACCACTCCACCCAAACATACATAGTAGACTTTCAATGCCATTCAGATGGGTTGTGAAAATCAGGTCAGCAAGTATTTTTTTTTTTTTTTTTTTGGCTTTAAAAATTAATCAAATACTAATATTAAGATAATGATAATATGAGCATGTAGATAATTTTTTATTCCTTTCATTTAAATTCTTTAGATACAATAGGCCTGTTCAAAAACCCAATTAAGCGTTGCTAATTGAAAGTTAAGCACTGAATGAAATTAAACTTCTATAATTATCCTAATTACTATCTGACTTTAAAAGACTCCATTCAGTAAAAACATTTCCTTAATCTAGTAATCAATATAATTATAGTTTTTATATTCTTCGCAATTATATTATTAAATTAAAACCTATCAATAGTAATCACAAATCCATTTTTGGTAAGAAATTGATTGTATTCACTCACGTGCTTTTAATGGTCATCTTCTTTTTCAGCGTTTAAATTTTCAGTTTTAACACAACAAGCCCATAGTTTCATTTCAAGGCTGCTAGCAGGGAAACAATTTTAAGCTCGCGATGCTTCTAATTTGATGGAGAGAAAAGGCATGATTAAAATTGTTTCCTTTTTTTTTTTTTTTAGTGAGCTCTAAGCCCCCCAACTCTTTCCATCGTAGTCACTCCTGCGTAACAAAACATTAACTTAATCTCATTCTTTTGTTTCTCCTATTGATTAGCAAAACCTATTTCCTTCTTTCGTAATTAATCCGTCCAAAAGATAGAAGCTAGTAAAATGGAAGCTAACAAGGACAATCCGACATGGCTGTAAAATAATCCCCTCGTGGACATGAGAATTACTCCCTCATTAGTTGAATCTTATGTATAAAATATATAAATAAACATGTTTAATGTAGTCTCTCTCTTCATAACAAAAAAAAAAAAAAAAAAAAAAAACCTTACAAATTGTAATTAAATCATAAGACCTTTCGGTTGACTTAGTTAAATCCTAAAGTTTTCGGAAAATCTGATATTTCGAGTCATCACTTCTACAAAATTCACCAATGTTACAACTCACATGGGCAATTTCTATCTTTGACATAATAATTTCAGGTGGAAGGACTAGATCGCAATTTCTTGAGAAGATTTGTTGAGATTTCATTACATTAGTTGAAATGATGGCATTTGGTAAATAAGGTTTAGTACACTTTGTTCTTTTGTATATGTATCCCTAGCATCGTTCCAACTGACATGGCATGAGATCACTCCGTGCACAATGGTAAAGCTTAGTCACAAAGTAGTGACTGAAATTGAAGGGATACATACATCATTGTGTTCCATTTGCACTTCTTCCAGATCATCAAGCTATTGATTGGGTATACAAATGTTCATGCGAAGAACTTACAGCACAAGACGGCTCTGCAAATCTGCCTAGAGAATCCTAATCGCGATCAAGATGTTGAGGACAGATTACGCCATCAAGAACATCAAGCAAGACATTTGGCTCCTACCCTTTCACTATCACAGTATTTTAGCATGGAACTAACCGTGTTCGAGAGGTGTGCAGGGTATTTTGGCACCCGAAATGAAAAAGTTCGCAAAATAGTCCTTATAGTGTCTACCTTGATTGTGACTGCCACTTACCAAGCCGCTTTCACTCCTCCGGGAGGATACTGGCAGGATTCCTCTTCAAATAACCCAGCCAATTCCAGCAGCATTGCTATTGAAAAACCACATCAAGCTGGAAACCTTATCTTGAGCGGCTCGAATCTACTGTGTTTTACTATCCTCAACAGCTTAGTTTTTACCGCCTCCATCGGCACGGTCTGGGCCACCGCGATGACACTATACCCCGACACTTTAATGGCTTACTTGTCTTTATGGCTTCTCAGCATTGCCTACTTTGTTTTTGTCACAATCGAAATACCGAAATCTGATATGCTCGTGGTAAAGATCCTATTTGGAATTTATGAGTGCTCGTTACTCACCACGTTGCTCCTCCCCTATCGTGTGTGGCGGAAGCACTACCAAGTTCTATCCAGAATCGATGCCAGAAGGGGATGCGTCGGCAGCTTGCTAGGATCGAAGGATCGGAAATAGTTCGCAAGTATTATCTACTTTAACTATTCCTGTCGCATGTGAGGTTTGCATAATAGACTCTTTTTATTAGTTGCTTGTAATGGACTCATGTATTAGTTCCTTAATGCCTAAAGACCTTTAATCTTTGCGTGAAGTCGGGATTTGGATTTCCTAATACAACTCACGAGGCGAGGTGTTTTTACAGTGCATTTCCGTTCTTTAGCTCTCTTTGTCTCTCCATATTTTCATTATCATCTTCATGTGATGCGTCTTTTATGACTAGAGGTCGAGTTTTAATACACATAGGATACGAGCTATTATAACTTAAATATATAACTCATCCCCAAAGTTATCTAATAGCTATGTTATCTAATTTTGCATTACGGTTATGATTTATTTATTTATTTATCTTTTCCTACAACAACATGCAGTTATAATTCCCAAGAGTATTCCTGAGACTTCTGGGTTAATAGCTTTGGGGACTAAAAGCAGGCGAAACCATTATAGCAGCTGTCCGATTTGTGATTATGGAAAACTCAATTGTCAATTACATTAACGAGGAGCAAGTGATGAAGAACCCACCAATGGCTTATCAGTTTAGGTATATTGATTTGATCTTATTGACGGTAATATGGATAAGTTTAGAAACTGGACTTAAGGCTCGGTAGTTCATCGATTGAGGATATAAGATTTTGTCTTGGCGACTTGAATGCTTAAGTTTTTGGAAAAGCTCAACCAAACGCCGATTAAAGCAATGATATTCTCGTACTCCACACGGTTTAAGTGGTTACAATCGATGCGTGCGAGGTGGCTGTGGCCGTGCTTTATCAAGACAGCCTCACGTTCCACTCCACACAACTTCAAGTAGTAAAGGAGAAATGACACCCAACTATATTAAAAAGGTAAAAAAAAATAATTGTCGGGCCACAAATTATTGGCTTTAGATTGATTACAATTCTTCCTCGATATTAGATTATTTTGATAACTTGGCTCACGCATTGCAAAACGTGGTGGTTAAAATCTTCTGACAGAGAAAGGCCACCTATTCCTGCGGGATATATCATAAACAATGACTCCCCTAATTAAGTTTTCGTGGACCGTGGCACTATTTATGATTTCGCAAGCTCGCTACTCCTACTTCCACCGATCAACAATGAGCAAAGCCCCTCTGCTCCTACACTTCCCTCGTCAAACTATGGACCTTCCAGGAGCGATAGTAGATGACGATGTTAATGAGCTATACAGGTTAATTGAGGGGGACGGAAATCTCTTAGATCGTGGATCTGAGGACCCCTTCCGAAATACTCCACTGCACGATGCTGCGGACCAGGGGAAAACTCAAGTGGCTGTGGAAATGGCCATCTTGAAGCCGTCACTCGCTCAAAAGCTTAATCAAAAGGGTTATAGCCCCATTCACTTGGCTTTGGAAAAGAAGCATTACCGCACTGCGAGGGCACTGGCAACGCTTGATCCCAAGTTGATCCGAGTCCGAGGACGAGGCGGAATAACCCCTTTGCATTGGGTCGCTGGAAAGAAAGGAGACAACAAGCAAGAGCTCGAGCACCTCTTGGAGCTCCTAGCCGAATTCCTATCCACTTGCAGATCGTCCATCGAAGATTTGACAAGTCAATGCGAGACTGCCGTTCACATTGCTGTCAGGAAATGCAACACCGAAGCATTCAAGGTCTTGTTTGGATGGCTTAAGCGAACCTACATGACAGAAATCTTGGATTGGAAAGACCAAGATGGCAATAACGTCTTACATATTGCTGCGTCCGAAAATCAGCTTGAGGTATAGTTCATTGATTTAATGCTTATTCTTGCTTTTATCATTCAATCCTTGAAATAGCGTAATAACAAATGTTATGCTGATAAAATATGAAAGTACATGATTCTGATCACATTCAGAGAAGAGATTTGAACAAATCACCTCATTTGGTTTTTTCTGTTGAAGAGAAGAAGAGGAATTGGGAGGAATTGATATCTCTCCTTCCCTCCCAATCTTATATTTCTTATTTTTCTTTTTTGACAGCTTTCCCATGCACAAGGTCGCGTATGAGTGGGTTGGACCCCTTTATTGAATATGGTTTTATAGGTCGATCCATTCTTTTTTCTTCGCTTATTTCCTCAGTGGTTAGGTCTCCAAATCACTTCAGATGGGTAGTCGAAGTTAGGTCAACAAGGAGTGTTTATTTATTAAAGAAAAGTCAAATACTCACATTAAGATAGCGATAATATGAGTAGGTAGATTACTTTTATTTTTTTTTGTTTAATTCGATAGATACATATGGGCATGTTTAAAAATTCAATTAAGCGTTGGAAATTAAAAAAAAAATGGAGCCCGAATGAGATTAAACTGGTATCATAATCATAATTAGTATTTGACTTAAAAGACAAAATTGAGTCAAAATATTCACTTAATCTAGTAATCAGTATAAAAGATAATAAATAGAATATTCCCGATGATATTGTTAAAACCTACTCTAACAGTTCAAAGTCTGGTGACAAATTAATTATATTCAGTGATGTATTTTTAATCATAATCAAACAATTTTTTACTTCCCTTTTCAGGACTTAAGATTATCAACACTAGCACTTATTTTTCAATTTTATCAAGACAAGCCTATAGCTTCATTTCAAAATTTGCTAGTGGAAAACTATTAAGGTTTAAATTTGAGTTCATTTTAATTGGCATAACAGTGTTTTGTTTGGAGGATTTACAGAAAAAAAAAAAACAAGGAAAACAAAGGACAGATAGAGAGATCGCCTTGTTTCTTACCTAGCACAACAATAACTTAGTGACTTGTACTATAAATGGTTATAACATTTCTTAACTTATTGAATTGATGAAAATAATTTCAAGAAAACTAAGTAATCAAAATCACAAATGGAAAGGATGAAAGTTGCTATTTATGAAAATGTAAAAAAAAAAAAAACCACATTGTCATGAAAATATAAAACGGTCTTTATATATCAAAGCAATTATGATTTATCCCACCACTTTATGTAATTTTCCGTTTGTTTTTATGCAAACTTCATTTTTTTCTCTTCTTCTTACTATTGTGCTTAAGTTAATTCCGACAAGTGATTGTTTATAATGAGTTTGAACCTTGTTCTTGATCTTTGTTGATTAACATATATTAAATATATAATATAGTCATAAAGAGTTTGTAACTTTAACCATAGAATTCCCCTAAATAACTCGAATTAAGTAATTGCATATAACAAGGACTTTTTGTAAATGAACTTTAGGGAGACAATGTAAATAAACATGTTTTATAAATATTCTTTTAAATTGGAATTGTAATTATTTAATTTATTAAAATTATCAAATCTTAGATGATTATCGTTGAAAATCAATGAACACGTAACTTCTCCAATTCGGACTAAAAAGAAGAAAAGACGATAGTTTAGAAAAGATTGATAAAAATTATTAGATTGATCAAGTTACATTAGAGGTATTCTTTCCTTCTCCTTTATCAATTTTGCCATCACTAAGGCTTCAGTGAGGGCTATTTTCAACCATATAGAGTTTAATGTGGGTCTAAATCTGTTTTAGAGGTGGAAATAGCATGAGCCTATCTTAATTCTTTCTTTTCTAATGTTTTTATTTTTCCTATCGATTAGCAAAAATTTCTTTCCTTCTTCCAAACTCAGTCCATCCAAACATCTTGTATGAGGTAGAACCTAACAAGGACAATCCAACACAACCATACATAATCACTTTGTGGGAAATAACTCACTGATCAGTTGATTCCAATGTATAAAGGATATAAGTATACCTATCTAAGGTAGTCTATCTCTTCATAGCAAAAAAAAAAAAAAAAAAAAAAAACTCATAAAAATATAGTTGAATTCTAACATTTTAGTTGACATGGTTAAGTCCTAAACTTTTATAAATAATCATAGTCATTCATATCATTACTTTTGTGGATTCGCCTTTGTCAAAACTCACATGGGCAGTTCTTGACTGTCACACAAATTATTTTGGTGAAAGGACTAAATCACACCTTTTAAAAAGATTTAGGACTTAGTAACATTCGTTGAAATGATTGCATTTGATAAATAAGGTTTAGTGAAGTTTTCTCCTTGTACATATGTAGTTGCGTCACTAGTATCATCCATGCTTAATATGGCACTAGCCCACTTTGTGCACAATGGTAAACTAGTAACAGCACAGTGATTTTAATTGAAGGGGTACATACTTCACTTCATTTTCTTTGCATTTCTTCTAGATCATCAAGCTATTGATTGGGCGTACAAATATAAATGCGAAGAACTTCCAGGATGAGACAGCCCTGGAAATCCTCCAAGCAAATTCTTGTGGCAATCAAGATGCTGTGAAGAGGTTACGCCGTCAAACAAGCCTAGCAAGACTTTTTACTCCTACCCTCTCTCTATCACAGTATTTTACCACGGAACTAACCTTCTTCGAGAAGCACGCAAGTTTTTTTGGCATCCAAGATAAATCCACTCACAAAATAATTCTTTTAGTGTCAACCTTAATCGCAACTGCAACTTACCAAGCCGCTCTCAGTCCTCCGGGAGGATACTGGGTGGATTCCTCTTCAAGTCTCTCGGCCAATTCCACCGCCGTCACTGCCCACCCCAGCGGCACTGCTAATGGGAAACTACATCAAGCCGGCAACATGATCCTGAACGGCTGGAAGCTATATTTGTTCACGGTCCTCAACAGCACGGCCTTCTTCACCTCCATCGGCACAATCTGGGCTACCGGCATTTCATTAATGTCCAAACCCTTCATGGTTTACTTCTCTGTAACCATTCTCAGCTTTGCCTATATAATTTCCCTTATGGTCGAATTCCCAAAGCAGAATGAGGTCGCAGCAATTCTCTTATGGGCATTCTTTGGGTGCTCGCTGATCTCCGTGCTGTTGCTCCCCTGGTGCGTGCATGGAATGCACATCCGAGCTCGGAAACGCATCGATGCGACAAAAATGCGTGGTAACTTCCTAGAATCGAAGGATGGGAAATAGTTTGCAAGGATTATGTACTTTTTAAGTATTCTTCTCGTGTGTACAATGTAATCTATGTTTCTAGTCTTGAGACTTGCAAGAAATAGACTCTTTTGATTAGTTGCGTGTAATGGACTTATCTATTTATCCATAATCCCTAAGAACCTTTAAGATTGCTTAAAGTGTGGACTTCTAACAGCTTTTTTTCTTAATTCAACTCCATAAATTGATGCAATCGAAACAAAAGGCAGTGAGTCGCAACTCGCAAACATGAATACCTAAAACGTACACGTACAAAACAAACATAGGGAAATCTCTTGATTTTCTTCATTTATGGAAGGAGGCTAACTATGGGATCCGATAAAGCACAACAAATAAATACGGATGCAAGCCTTTTCTAGAATCACAACTCAATAACATAACAGAAAAATAAATACTTAAAATATAAGTTTTAAAATTCTAAATATCGAGTGAGAGATGTAAGGTCAATATTTTGGACTTTTTTTGTGGAAAACATGTTGCATTTTCTAGTTTCTTAACAAAAAGTGTTGGGAATGCTAACATGAGTTTGTTCTACACACTACAATAATCTAGTAAGTTATAATGTAAAGGTTCCCAGCCTCTAGCTAATAGCATCCTTGTGCTATTAGCTCAAAAAAAAAAAAAAATCTTCATTCTTGGGCTTTTAAATAAGGTCAAGGACATTTGTATAGATAAAAACTAGTTATATTGCCCGTGCTATGCACGAATTTTATAAATGAAATTATGTTGTATTTTATTTGAAGTTTCGTATATATTGATGTCCTTTCTAAAGAGAATTAGAATTACTAAAATGTCCTTTCATATATATTTAATTTTATAAATGTATTACCACACAATTATGACATGGAAACCTATTAACCAAATATCTATAACAATAGAAGAATAATTGCCATTGATAAAAGTCTAGAGGATTTTACCCCCATATAATGACCTAATGGAACATATTGAGTCTATAGATCTTAGGGAAAAAAAAGTGCCCAGTGTAATTAAATAAGTGGGAAAATGACACAAATGGTACCTGAACTTTAGTTTTTTTTTTTTTTTTTTTTTTTTTGATTAATACCCTGAAAAACCCCAAAATTAGTACACATGTGACAAATTTACCACAAATTATTTTTTTGAACCGTGAAAAACTCCAAACTAGTACACTTGTGATAAATTTACCTCGAGTGACCATAAAAAAAATCTTAAACTGGTACATTTATGACAAATTTACCCCAAACTAATTTATTCGATCACAAAAAACCCAAAACTAGTAAATTTGTGATAAATATACCCTTCACTAAATTGGATTAATACCACAAAAAATCACAAAAACTATAAATTTTGACAAACCGAGCGTAAAATCCCAAATTGATATACAAGTCAATTGTCACATTCATTTAATTTAATAATTTGATAATAAAATTTAACGAAAACTAACAGAGAGTAAATTTGTCACAAATGTTCTAGTTTGGGGTAAATTTGTCGAAAGTATACCAGTTTGAGTTTTTGGTGGTCAAAAAAATTGTTTTTGGTAAATTTGTCACAAGTGTACCAGTTTGAGATTTTTCAGGCTATTAACCATTTTTTTTTTTGAATGAGAATTTTGGTTCAATATGTAATATAATTTCTAAGTTTACTTTGTTTAATGTGGTCCTTGAACCACTGACAAATGTTCAATGCAATATTTCCATTTGCTCAAACAATAAATCAGACATTATTTGGAAATGTGAATTACTATATGTTGAGTTGGATTTTTAAAAATGATAAATCAACATATCCATTTTTTTATCCACTACTTTAGTACGGGAAAAAAAAAATTAGGGCATTAACATTTCCCTCATTATTTTATAATGTCGATTATTATATTTTAAATATATTTGAATATCTTACACAAAATAATCTACATGTTACTTTTATTTTTTGTCTACCATACAAACTTAATGAATTGGAAGCCATATCAACCAATTCCATTTAACTTGATTTGACAAAATGGCGACACTAAATATTTTCATGTAATATATGGACTAGATTTAACATTTATTAATACTTCCGAGACCACATTAAACTAATTTAATGTTCATGACAACATTGTACATTTGACCAAAATTTAAGAATTAGTTGTGTCATTTTCTCTTAGTAAGCAGCCCCATACCAATTGGAGCAAACCAAAAGATATGCACAACATACGAGAACACTCATTTTTATTTTTATTTTTGCCAATAGTAAATGAATTTCACCCATCAGGCCTCTTCTTTTCATGCTTTCGATATAACGCTCTGACTAATGAGAATATTTACAATTAAAAAAACGCGTATCTTTTATTTATATTTTTATAAATTCTTCTTAAATTATTGTTTCGAGTAAAAACGTGGAATCTTTTCATTTTCCATCGCTTCAAATATTTCCGCCTGAATCTCACCTGTATTTAAATTCAGATCAACATGAAAGGGGCTTCTTCTCCGAAATCATCTCTCCATTTTGAAGTTACCTATATATTGATCTATTCTTCTAAAGAGAAGTATGCCTTTAAAAGGAAAGTACCGAATATAATTAAATAAGCTGCCTCTTAGCAAATAGGAGCAAATCAATTGAAATGCACAACGTGCGAAACCGCTTGTTGTTTCGCCAACATCAAATTAATTCCACAATTAGACCGTGTTCTTTTGATGCTTTCGGTATAATGTCCTGACTAATATAATGAGAATTTTTATAATTAAAAAAAATACATGTTTTATTAATGGGAAGCCTATCTAACAGCACCCTGGAGTTCATACATGGAGATTAAAAGATTTAAATCTTATTCTTTTATTTTTATGGTCAGGGAAGATTAAAATCTTGAAATCACAAGCAGTTGGACCTGACCTTCCTTTTTTAGCTTTAACTTACTGATTTTCCTGGCCGTATAGTACGCCTAATGTAATCGTAAAATTAATTGTGATATCGAATTTAGTTTCTCTGACTATTAATATCTCTACTTCCTATTGAAAACACTCGTGGTAACTGTTATTGAAAAATAACTCAAAATTCCACAAATTAGCCTTCATCCGACAAAATCAGAAATCTCAAACAAACAACGTGACGGCCCAGTAAAGATCTGCAGTAAGATGCCGCAGTTGCTGAACGACTGGCATGGCTTCTCCACTCTTAGTTTTCCTCGATGCTGATCCGACTGCAGGTTTTTTCTTTATGACTTTTGCTGTATTCGCTGCCGTCGGATTGGGCAGAGTAGTTCGGTGGATCAGATCGTCTGTATAGCTTCACCTAGAGAAACATGCAGGAATCCTCAGGACTTTCCCCAAGGAAAAAAATAATTACAGTATCAATTTAAGTAAGTAATTTCTTGTACTTTACTCAGTTCGCTCCAATTCCGCCTCACTCCATTCACTTCAACTTGTTCTGGCATTGAACTAGATGCATCGCAAGGATTCGATTATTTCTAGAGGACGACAGTTCATGTGGCATGAACTAGATGCATCACACAAATTCAATCATCCAGAACGTCAATCGAGAACAATATCATATCTAGGCATAGAGTATAATCATCTTGACAGGCTTTAACGTTGTCGAAACGAGAAAATCAAGGTATATTTGGAGCGCCAAGTGATGTCACAAAATTTTCTTATTAAACAAAAGGAACTTCTTTAATTGAAAATCTTCTTTAATTGAAAATCTACGGATTTTTAGAAAGTTGCGTAAAAACAGATAATATATGCTTGTCGTTTGAACGACATAAAGCAAACACCGCATACCACAATGAAGGTTACATTGCAAAATATATTTAGTGAGACTGAAGGAGTTCCTGAGTAGGACGGATGAAGCTACTTGAACTTAAATGAAGGATGATTCAAGCTTAACTTAGATTTAGGGGTTTGACTAAATAGGCAATTGACACGGTTCAGCTCAAGCTTGAATAGACTTTGTCTGAGTAGCATGCGACCCTAATTGAATAGTTTTTTTTTTTTTTTTTTGTCAAAAAAGTAGCTTTCATTTCTTTAAAATAAATTTGCATCATAAGGCAGATGGGCCTCCATACACAATAGGTCCCATAATATCTGAGAAGGCTTAGAAACCCAATTACATGGCAAGGCCTCAATTTAATGGGTTTTAACGGTCCAATCCACTGCTTAGTTGGCCTCTCCTACATGATGCTCTTACCGGATTTGTTTAAAATTGCCCGACAAAGCTTTGCACTTGAGATTAGAGGAAGCACATCCCAGCCCACCGTGGCTTATCGCAATCTATGGGGAAGATAATCAAAGACAAGCTATCTGACTCCATAGTTAAAGTGAGTTCAGTTTGTTTGCTGAGAAAGTTCAGAGCCTCCAAGGTTGCTAGGGTTTCTACTTGCAAAACCGTAGAAGCACTTGCCAATTTCGTGAACCCATCTACAAGCCTCCCCGAATCGTCTCTGAACGCATCTGTTAGATGTGTCTTTTAAAACTTGTTCAGTTTTCACAATTCGCCTTCAGATTTTATTATTTAACTCACAAAATAAGCTGGCATTCGCTTTGACTGTTGCCTAGTTCCGAAGTAGAGGAGCATGAACATGGTTCTTGATTTTGTGGAGGTCGTTCACCTCTGCTTTTCCGCTGTCTCTCTAATTACAGGACCAACAAGCGTCGTTTTGAGCCGGTGATGTTGACGCCCAGAGCACTTCGTGTTGGAACCAAAATGATTTGGAATGAGAGAGTATAAACACACAAAAAGAGAATATATTACACAATATGCCTTCAAAGGCTTAATGGAGTACACACACAAGCTTTGCTAAGCTTAAAACTCTCTCTAGCTTTCTATATGCTTCTGAAGCTATCTCACTCCCTCTCTTTTAATCTCTATTCGCTCTGAGGCTGCAGTGCCTCCTGAGGCTCACACCTTGGTTTCTCTCTGAAGAGACTCTCTCTCTCTTAATCTCTCTTTTATCTCGTGTGGCCTTTTCCTTAAAGCTCACCTCGTACCTGGTGGCTTCCTGTTCCGAAGCTCTCACTGCTGGAGGCTTTCCTGAAGCTCACATGTGGCTTCCTTGATGGCCTGAGGTTTTCCGCCTGCATGTGGCGTGAGACCCTCTCCCTGGCTTGTTGACCTGAGGCTGCAATGCCTCTATGTGAGGCCTTCCGGCCTGAGCTCAAACGCTTCACGTACTGCCATGTTTATAAGCATCTTCCACCGCCTGACTCCACCGCCTTTGACTTCAACCTGCAAGAGCTGAAGTTTAACTTTTCTTCTTGGCTAAGGAGTCAACAATTGTGGGCTACTTTTCCTTCGCGTCCAAGTTGCCAGCCGCCAGTTTCACCTTGCTTCGTGCTCTTGAAGACTCCAGCAACAAGTATAATATTATTTTAATATGTGCCCATTCTTCTTTTTTTTTAATCAGCTTGTAGCTTCTTCAAGAATTCTCTTCTTTGGCGGTTTACGAAGTGACGCTGCAGCACACTTCTCTTTGGCTTCTTATTATTATATTAGGTGACTCCATAGTTAAAGTGAGTTCAGTTTGTTTGCTGAGAAAGTTCAGAGCCTCCAAGGTTGCTAGGGTTTCTACTTGCAAAACCGTAGAAGCACTTGCCAATTTCGTGGACCCATCTACAAGCCTCCCCGAATCGTCTCTAAACACATCTGTTAGATGTGTCTTTTAAAACTTGTTCTGTTTCATAATTCGAGTTCAGATTTTATTCTTTAAGTCACAAAATAAGCTGGCATTCGCTTTGACTGTTGCCTAGTGTTAAATTATTGATCCAATTTACTAGAAACTTCAAGATAAATATGAGCTAGAAAATTCAAGAGAAACTCTAGAAGACTCTACGGAATTATCTCTGAAAATGGCAGAGATATTTGCCTTAAAAAAGCCTATTTTTCTAGAAAAAAAAATTGTAAAAGAAACTCTTAGAAGATGGGCTAAGTCGGTGGAGTGTCCCTATAAATAGGGAAAAGGAGGGGGGAGCGTAAAAAGGCAAGCAAAAGGTAAGCTCCTCCCCTTCCTTTATACTTTGTGCTACAACTAAAAAAAAAAAAAGCTTTCTTTTGTTGTTCCCTTGTGTTCCCTTGCCGCAAATTATTTTTTTACCCATATTGTTCTTTCTTTAGCCCTCTTGAAAGTTCACACACAAAACACACTTGCACACACATCAAACACACACTTCCACAAATACCAATAGTAGTATCAGAGCCACGTCTTTGGTTGGTATTGGGCATTTATCCTACCTACCCATTTCTAAAACTACCCTTTCTAAATACCACTAATCAAAAACTATATCTAGTATCAAAATCATGCTTCCGTAGCGCGCACATTTAAAATTTTAACACCTAGTTCTGAAGTAAAGGAGCATGAACATGGTTCTTGATTTTGTGGAGGTCGTTCACCTCTGCTTCTCCGCTGTCGCTCTAATTACAGGACCAACAAGCGTCGTTTTGAGCCAGTGATGTTGACGCCGCGAGCACTTCGTTCACTGTACCAGTGAGGTTCTTCTGCAGCTATTTTTCGTTCTTTGGCACACTCTTGTCTCTCCAAGACTCCAACTGAACATGAAAGCCATTTTTTCACCGTCATTTTCCTGTCAGATCGCGTAAAAAAATAGATTCGAACTGCTCAGAATAATGTTTCCAGCTTGACGTGGTTTTCCAAGAGTAATGCTGCTGGAATTGGCGTAAATGACAGTGGAATTGGCCGTGGGATTTGAAGGGGAATCCTGCCAGTATCCTTCCGGAGGAGTGAGAGCAGCTTGACAAGTTGCAACTACAATTAAGGTCAACACTACAAATATTACTTCGAGAGCGGATTCATCTTCCATGCCGATACAACCTACGTACTTCACGAACAAAGTTAGTTCCAGTCTAAAAAAACTGTGATAGAGAGAGTGTAGGATTAGAATGTCTTCCTCAACATGGCCGAATTATGGCGCTCATTATTGCACTTTGGCTCTAAAATTTTCACTTTTACTAATTGAGTTCTAAATTTTTTCACATTTTGCCAATATAGTCCATTCGGCCAATATTAGCCGAAAACTATTGATGTAAACGCTGGCCATCTTACGTGACATGGTCAACGTCAATATAAACAATTTTTATAATTTTTTTTATTTTTCTTTCTTTCTTTCTTTCTTTCTTTCTTTCTTTTTCCTTCCAAGCCCAACGAGGGCCACTAGCCAACACTCATCAATCAGAAGTGAGGGCCAATTGAGCCTCACCAGCCCTCATCGAACTTGGTAGGAAAAGAAAGGAAAAGAAAGAAAAAAAAAAAAAAATTTAAAAAATCAATTTAAAAATATATATTATTTAAAAAATTATCTACGCCGGCGTCAACTGTGCTACGTTGTACTACTGATGTCCATGTTAGTGATTTCAAGTTAAAAATGGCCAGATTGACTCATTTGGCTAAACGTGAAAAAAATTTTAAAACTTAATTGGCACAATTAAAAGGTTTATAATTAAATTGACCAAAGCGTGATTTGGTCTTTTTGGACAATTTTTCCCTAAACATCAAGTTCCCATGATTCTAACACCAACCGACCCACAGTGGAGGTGAAAAGCATGAGTCACCTATCACAGAATCAAACTACAGGTGAAAGTAGTCAAGATTCCAATGTAGATCATGCAGTGATTTTTAAAAAGTAGATCCAAAGTCCAGAGGCTGAAGGGTTCTAAAAAGTGATTCGATGCACTGATTTAAGAACAAGAACAAGTTCCTCAAATATCATATCACAACATTAAACTATAGGTGAAAGCATTCAAGAAAGAAAAAAAGAAGGCTGTTAACATTTTCATATAGACCACACAGTGTCCACTACAGATAGATCATAGATCTGAATTTCACATTATTATAATAAATAAATAAATAAACTCTGAATTCCAATTTGCTCACCCCTTCTTGTGACCCACCTCACATGTAAAAAAGAAAGAAACAGAAAAGTAAAAGAAAAGAGAGAGCATGATAAGTAAGAAAAGCCTATTTTCGATCCTCAAAAGAGTTCTTTAGCTTTCCAAGAGACCTTTCGGCGTATAAAATCAACACTAAATGAATAAAATCTTGACCTTACCCCACCACACTGGTGCTCCTCACATGGATTCAGGGGATTCAGACACCATTTCATGAAGAAATCGAAAACGAGACCCAACGTAGAGGGTAACTCAGAGTGGAGAAGAGAGTGGCAAATCATGAAGGAAGTCAAGATCGAGCCACTGAAGAGAGAGAGCGAGTAACTGAGACGGAGAGAGAGAGGCAGCAAGGCTTCTAATAAATGAGTTAAAAAATAACTTGGGATTAGCAGTGAACCCGTTGAATACTGGTTCAACCTAGAACTTTGTCTTGTAAGGCCGGTTGTTTTTTTCTTTTCTCAATAAAATTGATCAGTTGAGGGTATAGAACCGGAACCGAATTGATCAACACCAGTTCCCAATTTTTTTTAATCCGAAAATCGAACCGATTCCCTTGTGAACAAGTTTGAAACTAATAAGGCTGGTTCGAGCTAGTTCTCGGATTGGATTGGCCTAATTGCTCACTCCTAATATCATCCGTCCGATTTACGATTATGGAAAATTCAATTGCCAATTACATTAAAGAGGAACAGGTGATGCAGAACACACACCGCTTATAGATATTTGTTTAATCTTCTTGATGTGATAGAGATAAGTGTAGAAATGGGCTTAAGTTTGGGCATTTAGTAGATTGAAGAGTCAAATTCTTATTTTGGCCACTCGATGACTTAAAATATTTATTTAAGAGAAAAAAAACCTCTCATCAAATTATCGAAGTTCACGGTTAGTGAAATTCAAGCATCGAAATTCCTATGCATTTATGCCAACCGGTAGATGTGATTATGATTTATCAAGACAGCCTCAGCTGCTACTCCCCACAACTTCATGTAGTACTGGAGAAATGACACCCAACCATATTAAAAAAAAAAAAAAAGATAGCAAGTTACTGGGTGAGTATTACTATCAATTAGACTTCTTCGATTAATTTAGATTTTCTTGCTGTCTTGGCTCCCGCATAGCGAAACTTAGTATGCAAGTTCTCTACAGAGAAAGATTCCCTGACCAATTAAATTATTTCTTTGGGATCTATCATTAACGATGACTCACCTAGTTATATTTTGATTGACTAGGACACTATTTATGATTTTGCAAGTTTGCCACTCTTTCTTCGATCCATCATTAACAAGCAAACCCCCCTCTGCTCCTCATTTCCCTCCTCCAACAATGACCCTTCAAGAAGCAATAGCAGCTGATAATGTTGATGAATTATACAGCTTAATTAAGGGGAACGAAAATCTCTTAGATCACGGACACGAGGGCCCCTTCCCAAATACCCCACTACACAATGCCGTGAACAAGGGGAGAATTAAAGTGGCCATGGAGATAGCTATCTTGAAGCCATTGTTCGCTCGAAAACTTAATCAAGAAGGTTTCAGCCCCATGCACTTGGCTTTGCACCAGAAGCATTATCACATAGCGAGAGCACTAATGAGCCTTGACCCCGAGTTAATCCGAGTCCGTGGACGAGGCGGGATCACCCCTTTGCATTTTGTAGCCGGCGAAAGAGGAAAGAGTGAGAAGGAGAACGTGGATCTCTTGGAACTCCTGGTTGAATTCCTATCTGCTTGCAAATCGTCCATTGAAGACTTGACAAGCCAATGCGAGATTGCAGTTCACATTGCCGTCAGGACGGGCAACATTGAAGCATTTAAGGTTTTGCTTGGATGGCTCAAGCGAGCTTGCCTTACACAAATTTTGAATTGGAAAGGCCAAGATGGTAACACTGTCTTACATATTGCTGCATTTGAACAGCAATCTGAGGTATAGTTCATCGACTTTATGGTTATTCATGCTTTTATTGTTCGATCTTTCTCAATTCGACACAATCTTATCCAGAAACAAATGTAATGGTTAGAAGTACGTGGTTTTTTAGAAATCATTCAAAATGAGTAGATTTGAACGGCACAACCTTGTTTGGTTTCTTTCGTAGGAGAGAAGAAAAGGAATTAGGAGGGCTGGATGTCGCTCCTTAGTCCTTCCCTCCCAATCTTAATACTTCCAATTCTCTCCCGACAAATTTCCCGTGCACTTTGTCACAGGGGTAGGCTCCACCCTAGTATTGATCGTAGTTTTTACATAGGTGGATCCATTATTTTATCTTCATTAGGTTCCTTAGTGATTATTCTAATCATTTCATTTCTCTCCAAATCACTCACCATCCAAACATGTAATAGTCCTTATGCCATTCAGATGGGTTATAAAAATTAGGTCAACAATTAGTGCTTTTTTATAATAATAAAAAAAAAAAAGTTAAATACTCATATGAAGATAGTGATTATATGAGCATGCTGATTGTTTTTTATTGTTTTATTTTAATTTAATATATACAGATTAGCATTTTTTAAAATTCAATTAAGTATTGAAATTAAAAATTTAGCGGTGGATGAGATTAAACTTGTATGATAAACCTAATAAGTATTTGACTCAAACGACCCAATCTAGCCAAAACATTCAATTAATCTAGTAATCAATATAACTGATAGTAATTAAAATCTTCCCCATCAATAGGTATAAACCTATCAACAATAGTAATCGCAGTTATATTTGCTAAGAAATTAATCATATTCAATAATTTGTTTGCAAAATATTTTTTTGTTTCTATTTTCAGCACTTAGAATTATCAACACTAACGTGATTTTTTCAATTTTTTCAAAATAAACCCATATTTTCAAAAAAATTCACGAAGAAAGAACGGAGAAAAGGGTCCCCCCGCGTTCGCGAACGCCCGGGCGCCCGTCGACCGCGCGCCGCCCTTCCGCCCGCCACCGAGCCTCTCCCACCGGTGACTCCTGCGCTGCCCGAGTCGCGCCCATCGCCGTGCCTCGCACCTGCGACCCGCCTCCGCGCTCCGCCGGCCTCGCCCGTGTCTGCAGCTCCATCGTCACTCCTCCGACGCCCGCTGTTGCTCCCCCCGCGCTCGCGGTGCGCCTCTTGTACCTGCACTGCGCCTGCGCCGCTTCGCCGGTTTCGCGTCCCGACGCCGCCAGAACCCTCACCGTCACTACTCGCCTCTCCTCGGTGCCCGACAGCAAGCTTCGCGCCCGCGCTACCACTGCTCGCTTTACCTGCGTCTGCACCAGCACCCGACTTCCCGCGCCAAAGCTCCGAACCGGTTGCCAAACTCTGTTTTAGAAGAACCCCAAAGCTTAGCCCTGGTATGTCCACTCGTTTTGGCCCGATTATGGATGAATTCGATTAGGGTTTTTCTCCCATCTGGGTTCTGGATTTCAAATTGCTGCTATGATGGCCTCGGCTTTTGGCCAGGCCTCTCGTGTTGATGAAGGGCCGAGTTCTCTCGCCCAAGTCCCTCAAGTTGTAGGTCGACTTTCTCTTGATGGGCCCTCGTGCAAGGTTAAGGGGCGAAGGCCCTCGTTTTTCCCTGATTCGAGACAGACGGATATTCCCATCCCTGTTCGTAACCATGCTGGTGTTCGCATGAAAAGCAGAGGTAGATCCAGAGCGAACCGGCCTCAGCCTACGGGCGAGGCAAATCCAGCTAGCTGTTCTTGGGCGTCTGTTGCTCAAGTATTGAGGAAAGGCTACGAATTAGAATTCACCCCTCCTGCATTTTTGGATGATAAACCGATGGTTGAGCCGTCGACCTTGACCTTCAAGCCGACCCCCCAAACTCCATGATTGTTTGATTGCCTATTATTTGGGTAGGAGAATTCCATTTAAAGTTACTGAGGAAGCTCTTAAAAGGGCGTGGAGCCCATACCTCACCGAAGTCATGGCAGACGGACAAGGTTTCTTCGTGCTGCATATTCCTGATATGGATTTTAGGAGGAAGCTCCTCGAAGGTGGCCTAATCACAGTTGTGAAGGTTCCATTTATTCTGCAACAATGGAGGCCTAGTCTTGAACTTGAGAAAGACACCCATTTAACTGTCCCCGTGTGGGTCAAGTTGAGAAACCTTCCTTTCTCCTTTTGGTCGGCCCAGGCTATTGGCAAAGTTGCGAGTGCGGTTGGTAAGCCTTTGTATGTGGATCATCGTACTGAGCAAATGGATATGTTAACTTTTCTTGTGCATGTGTTGAAATTACTGCAGACCAACCCTCTTGTGATTCTATACTGCTGGTTCATAATGGAAATTCCCGTATTGTTGATGTGGAATATGAGTGGCATCCACAAGTTTGTTCCAAGTGCGGCATCTTTGGCCACAACTGCAATCCCCCAGCCCCTCGCCAAGCATCTAATTTGAGGAGACCTGCAGCCAAGGCTCCTGTATCAGTTGTTCCTGCTCCTGTTCAGCTCCCCCAGGACAAGCCTGCTTCCCCTGTTTCCCTTGCTTCCCCTGTTTGGGTGGCTGCTCATGCCCCGCATCAGCAAGATTTGGAAAGAGTCCAGCAGCCTTTTGATGCTTTGGAAGCCGGTGGGGAACTTGCTGCTCCTCATGCGGAAGCCGCTGTTTTTTCCCAAGTGTCGTCTTCGGTTGCTCTGCCTATACCTACAAGAAACGATGCTGGCTCCTCTGATTTAGTCACAGTGCGTGAAGTCACGCCTGCCCTCGCTTCTTCCCCTCCACTTATTCCTCCCGCGGGTGAGGAATGGCATGAAGTGGTAGGTAAAAATAAAAAGAAAAAGCTTCCCTCTTCTAAGAAGGTGGCATCGGCGGTGGCGGGCGCTACCGAGGTGGACAACAGTTGAATCAAGACCGCTTCCACTAAACCGGTTAAACCACCTGTGCTCCCTCCTGTTCGGATTTCTAAGGGACTTTTGAAAGCACCTGTTAAGGTACATGATAATATTGCCAAGACCTTGGACCGTACCTCCCACTCAGGACATTCTATTGGCTCAGGTGAGATTGCTAGTTCTAGTATTCATGCTATCTCAGAGGATGATGATCTACTATCCATCAGTTCCTCACCTCGGGGGATGATGTCTTGTGCAAAGCCAGACTCTATTGAAGACCAGCTGGATTGTCTACTTCCTGAACCTACTACTTCGGTTCTTGCTAAGGCCACCTCTACTGGCCGCAAAGCCTCTATGAAGAGGTAAATGCCTCCCTTCCTTGTGTACATCTGTTTTTTGGATTCTGGAATGTTAGAGGTATCCTCAATCATGTTAGGCGTGCTGAGGTAAGGAAGCTTGTTCTCTCCAACAAGCTTTGCTTGATCGGTATTTTTGAGACTAAGGTGCCGAAGAATTGTTTGATACCATATCTTCGACCTTTTAAGAGGCTGGAAATGGACGGCGAACTATGAATATGCTCCTCGTGGTAGAATTTGGGTTGGCTGGGACCCAAGTGTAGTTGAGTTTGTTCCTATTTCTTCGAATAAGCAAGTTGTTCATGGTTTTCTTTCTTCTACTTCTTCTAACACAAGTTGTTGTATTTCTGCGATCTATGCTGATCACACGTTTGTCAGTCGTAGGCCCCTTTGGGATGATCTAATCCATTACAATGAAGTCTTCTAGGACTCGCCTTGGATTGTAGCTGGCGACTTTAATGCCATTAAGGACCCATCGGATAGGGTGGGGGGTTCGAACGCTTGGATTTCATCTTTTGACGAGTTTCGTTTATGTTTAGCTCAAACCAAGTTGGTGGACCTTCGATACATTGGCCTACGTTTTACCTGGTCTACTTCCTCTGGTGCTGCAAGGAAAATGCGCAAGATTGATCGGGTCCTTATTAACAATATGTGGAACCATCGGTTCTCCTTCTCTCAAGCCTCCTTTCTCAATCCGGGTATATCTGATCACTCGCCTATGATTGTTAGAGTGCTTGATCCGGTGTCGAGAAGGAAGCCGTTTAAATATTTTCATTTTTGGTCCGAACACCCGGATTACTTGTATTGCATCAATCAAGCTTGGAATATGCCAGTCTTCGGAGTGCCGATGTTCCGCCTCGTGTCCAAGCTGAAATTGGTTAAAGCTCGCCTCATATTACTCAACAAAAAGTATTTCTCCGACATTTCGATGAAGACGGCTGAAGCTAGAGAAGCCCTTCGCATCACTCAGGTTGGGCTTCATGATGATCCTTCTAATTCATCTCTTGCTGACTTGGAAAAAAACCAGCGACGTGCCTTTGTCCAACTGCGGGCCCATGAGGAGTCTTTTTACCGCCAAAAGTCTCGTGTGACTTGGCTGAAAGAGGGTGATCGGAACACTAGATTCTTCCACAATTCGGTTAAGAACAGACAGGACCCGAAAACCACATCCTCTTGGTTATGGATTCATCCGGTGTCCTCATAGATGATCCAGCCCTTGTGCCTCAAGTGTTTGTGTCCTACTTCTCAGAGTTGCTCTCACCTCAGGCGTGCCTCTCAAAACCATCTCTTCATGAGATGAAGGAGCTCATCCATCAGCCTCTCTCGGATATTCAATGCAGCTCCATCTCTTGCCCGATCACAGATTCGGAGATCAAGGATACTCTTTTCTCCTTAGCAAGAGGAAAAGCTCCGGGTCCTGATGGCTTTTCAGTTGAATTTTTCAAGACCAACTGGGATCTTGTCGAGCCATTGGTTATTGAAGCTGTTCAGGATTTCTTTGCTTCAGGCTTCCTCCTAAAAGAGGTAAACAGTACTATCCTTACGTTGATTCCCAAAGTTCAGAATGCTACTGCAGTCACGGATTTTAGACCTATCGCATGTTGTAATACCATCTACAAGGTTATTACAAAAATTCTAGCTAATCATGTGGCTGCTGTTTTGAATGTTTTGGTTGGATCATCTCAAAATGCATTTGTTAAAGGAAGGAGAATTAGAGATAACATTCTTCTTGTTCAGGAACTGTTCTCTGGTTTTCACTTAGATCCTTACCTTCCGAAATGTGCTGTTAAGGTGGACTTTTAAAAGGCGTATGATACTGTAGACTGGAATTTTTTGGAACTCACCCTGCAAGCTTTCAGATTCCCGGAATGGATCATCCATTTGATAATGGTGTGTGTGAGAACACCCAAGTTTTCAGTTTCTATTAATGGCGAACTTCATGGCTTCTTTTCCAAAGGTCGAGGCCTTCGCCAAGGGGACCCTTTGTCACCGTACCTCTTTACCCTTATTATGGATGTGTTCTCAGGGATTTTAAATGCCCGTACTTCGGTGAAAGGCTTCAAATACTTTTGGAGATGCAAGAAGGTAAAGCTGACCCATCTTTTCTTTGCTGACGATGTCTTTCTCTTTTGTCAAGCTAATTGGGTTTCCGCCACGATCCTCAAGAGAAGTCTTGATATATTCTCATCTTGGAGTGGACTGCTTCCGAACAAAAACAAGAGCGAGGTGTTTCTCTCGGGAGGCCCCGTTTCGTCGAGAGAGAATATTCGGCTTGCATTTGGCTTTCGGGAAGGCGACTCCCGTCCGGTACTTAGGGGTGCCCATCATTACTTCAAGACTTAGGAAAGCTGATTGTGCTTCGTTGATTGATCGTATTACCGCAAGAATTCAATCGTGGGCTCACCGCTTTTTATCCTTTGCTGGAAGGCTTCAACTTATAAGGTCGGTACTGCATTCTATCCAAGCCTTTTGGGCTAGTGTTTTTTCTCTGCCTATCTCTGTTCTTGATAGAATTGAACAACTGCTAAGACAGTTTCTATGGAAAGGTACCTCGCTTGGCCGAGGCGGTGCCAAAGTATCTTGGGATGACATTTGCCTCCCAAAAAATGAAGGTGGCTTGGGTATTCGGAAATTGAGAGACTGCAATACTGCTTCCTTGCTTAAGTACATCTGGTTTCTCTTCACTGATAGAGAATCTCTCTGGTGTTGTTGGATCCATTCTTATTTTTTAAAGAATGACAACTTTTGGAACTCCTCCACACCTACTACGTGTTCATGGGCATGGAAAAAAATCCTTCAACTTCGAAGACACTTTAGGCTCTCTTTCTTTTGGAAGATTGGCCACGATTCCTATGTTTCCTTATGGCACGACAATTGGCTGGAATGTGGCCCGCTTCTCTTACTTATCCCGCCGGACCTTGTGGAGAGCTATCGCCTTCCAAGCTATTCTCCCGTGGGTGCTTCTTTGAGAGAATTCCTCGCAAATATGGGAATTACTATACCCATTCTTTCTACTGATTCTGACCGCTTAACCTGGCAAGAAGATCCATCAGGTTCGTTCTCTGTTGCCTTTGCCTGGAAATACATCAGGGTTAAAAAGAATCGAGTGTCTTGGGCTCCTCTTATTTGGGACAATGACCTTTCACCCAGATTTCAATTTCATTTGTGGTTGCTCGCAAAAAATAGGCTGCCAACTCAGACTCTCCTTCTCTCTTATGGGAGGATTGAGTTCTCTGTTTGTGCTTTTTGCTGCTCCGTTCCGGACTCCGTGGACCACTTGTTCTTTGAGTGCACAACGTCTGCGACTCTTGCGTTCTTTTGGGTTTCTAGATGTAATTTACCTTGAAAGAACAGAGTTTGGAAGGACAACCTCTCTTGGGCTCTCAAATTCCTATCCGGCAAAGATTTTTTTCACAGTGTTGCCCGTTTCTCTTTTGGGGCTTTATGCCATTTCATATGGAAAAAAAGGAATTCTATCATCTTTCGAGGTGATTCTTTGGCAATTCCGGCCATGAAAATCACTTGATTAAGGTTGTGAAGGATAAGGCTCTTTTGTTCTCTAATGTCCTGCCAACTCCGAGAAACAAGCGACTCTAGAGAAGTTGGGGGTTCGATCCATCCATCTTCAGCTCGGCATGCTCTTCCTAGCTCTCCTCCATCACTTCAGCCTGAGGGTCATTAGTCTGTTTTTTAATTGTAGTTCAGCCGAGTAGTTGCTGCTTTGTTTCCTTCTCTCTGTATCTTTTTGATTCGGCACCCTCACACTCTCCCTGCCCCCACAGCTAAAGTGTGAGTTACGGTGCCGAATTCTTGTTCATTTCTCCAAAGTTTAATATATATTCTTACCTTTTACCAACAAAAAAAAAAAAAAACCCCATATTTTCATTTACAAACTGCTAGTGCGAAAATTATTTTAAGGTGGTGATGCTTCTAATTTGAGTTCATTTTAATTGGCTTAACAATGTTTTGACAAGAGGAGATAGTTGTTTAGAGTCTTAATAGCAGAGAGAAGGTATGATAAAATTTGTCTCCCATTGAACCCCTATAAAATTCGATTTTTTGTGAGCTTTAAATCTTAGTTGGACAGTTTTGGAATAATATTTTCCTTTCAACTCTTTCCATTGTAGACACTTCCACCTGAATAACTTAATTCATTTTTTCAATTGATTAGTAAAATTTCTTTGAAATCAGTCCACCCAACCATATGGTATAAGATAGAAGCTAGTGAAATGGAAGCTAACATTCAACCTAAAAAAAAATAAAAAATGGAAGCTAACAAGGACAATTAACACGACCAAAAAATCATCATTTTGTGGATAGAACAATTACTCGCTGATCAATGGAATCTTATGCATAAAGGATATAAATGTGCTTGTCTAAGATAGTCTTTCTCTTCCTAACTAAACGGCAAAAAAAAAAAAAAAAAAAAAAAAAAAAAAAAACCTAAATACAATATTTAATTTAATTCTAAACCTTTCAATTGTCATGGTTTAGTCCTAAACATTTATGAGAAAGCATAGTTATTGCATTCTTACTTCTATGGATTCACCCTATTAGGTAAATAATTTCAGGTGAAAAGACTAAATCGCATTTTTTGAAAAGATTTTGGACTTCATTAAATTGGTTGCAATGATTACATTTGATAAATAAAAATTATTAAACTTTTCCCCTTCTACATCAATGTGACATCACTATCATCATTCAAATTTATATGGCGCGAGCTCATTTTGTGCACAATAATAAAGCTTGTGACAAAGTAGTGAATGAAATTGAAGGGATGCATGTTTCATTTTGTAACCTTTGCATTTCTTCCAGATCATCGACCTATTGCTTGGTCACATGGATGTAAATGAAAAGAACTTCCAGGGTCATACGGCTTTGGAAATCTTCAAACTAAATCCTAGTGGCAGTCCAGATATTGCGAAGAGGTTTCGTAGTGCAGGATGTCCAAAAAGTCCTAACCTCTCTCTGTCAGATTTTTTTAGCAGGGAACTAAGTGTCTATGAGAAGTGTGCAAATTTCTACAGAGTCCAAAATGAATCAGCTCGCGATGCAATCCTTGTAGTGTCAACCTTGATTGCGGCTGCCACTTACCAGGCTGCTCTCTCTCCTCCGGGAGGATATTGGCAGGATTCCTCTTCAAATCCCCCAGCCAATTCCACTGCTGTCGCAGCCAATTCCAGTAGCATTGCTCTTGAAAAACCACATCAAGCCGGAGAAATTATCCTGAGCGGTTCGAAACTATCTTTATACGAGACCTGCGATAGCTTGGCCTTCTTCACCTCCATTTTTTACAATCTGGGTCACCACTTTTACGGTAGAGGCCAATCCTATGTTTTTCTCCGCTCTACCCTTTCTCTGCGGTGCTTTCGGTATGTCTTCTTTGATCCAAATTCCCAAAAACAATGAGGCGGCACGAAATTCCCTATTTGCGCTTTACATGTTCTTTATGATCGCCGGGTTTTGTCTCCCCATGGGCATGAGGATGAAGCACATAGTAGCTCGACCGCAAATCGATGCCCGAGGGAGGCGCGTCGCAACTTTCTAGGATCAAAGAATTGAAAGTACTTCGCAGAAGTATTATTTACTTTGACAATTCTTGTCGCGTGTGCATCCATTCTATGTTTCTTATCTTCAGGTTTGCAAGAAACGGACTCTTTATATTGGTTGCATGTAGTAGACTGGTCTATTAATTCCTCGGTCACTGAAGACCTTTGATTTTGCTTGAATTTGGGACTTCGAATAGCCTCTTTCGTAATGTAATTTTATAAAATGACACGGTGGAATGAAAAGCACCGAGACGCAACTCGCAAAGATGAGGGCGCGAAGTGTAGACACACCAAACGCACAGAGGGAAATCTCTTAGTTTTCTATATTTCTGAAAAAAAAAAAAAAGCTCTCATTACATACATTGCATATAGGTTACTCTTTGTTGTTAGATAAATAGAAACCGCACCCCCCCCCCCGCAAAAAAACAAAGTAATAATAAGTGATGTTTAGATCTTCGCTTTCTTTCTTGCAACTTATTTATAGTTTTGATTTATTGAGCATGAATTTCTTGATTACATGCTCAAATGACCGCCCCACATGTTAGTGGCTAGGCTTCAAATTAATCCAGGTTACCTAAAAAAATGCTTTTGTTGAATATAAAAGAAGATACCATAAGGGCATTAGATTAATTTAGTGTAATCAAGCTTTTGAATTCATTTAATCTTTGGTTCGTAAAAGTAAAGTATTCTCCCACACCTTACTTGGGTTTTCAATCAACCTACCAAAAATAGATTAGTAATGCCTCCCAAATCAAAATGATTTACATGTTAAATATTAAACCTAAGTTGCAAATTGGTATAAATTTAAAAGAGCCCGAATTAGGTCTAAATTTAGTAATCCATTAATCAAATCTTAAAATAGTCCACTAGTTGGGGGAGGGTCGCAGCAATCTCTATTCAAATGAAAGAAAAGGAAAGGTGCAGTCAAGTTCCTCCAGATTGGCGATTATTGCAACTCGCTAAAACAACTAGGCAAACTTCGCATAAGTGAACCTCAGCCGGGGCATATCAATTCAATTACTTTTTTGAAGTAGTGGTCTTGTGGCAATCAGAACGATGACGAAATGTTATTGCTGACACCTGATTCTTAATCCATAAATCAAATGTGTATAAAAATAGTAGAAAATAGAATAAAATGAAGAGAAAGATCAACAAAAGAGTTAAAAGAAAAAGCGAGGAAAAAAAAGAGCATTTTTGAAACCCATTCGACCATTGCATTCGGAACTGGTCTAATAGCTTGATCCATTCATCCCACACCAAGCCCATCATCAAACTCTAATCAATGCGTGGACTCGCTAAATGCCCATTTGCATCAAACGAAGCCCATAGGATACAAAAGGAGGAATCGATGGAAGGACATCAATACACGTCCAAGTCTTCCGATTGAAGATCAAGGGATCACCTTGTTCGGTTCTTTTGATGGAGGGAAGAAAAGGAATAAGAAGGATTGGTATCACTCCTTCCCTCCCAAACTTCTACTTCCAGTTTCTCTTTTTGATAATTTTCTCCTGCAAAAGATCACGAGAGAGCAGGCTCGATGCAGTTTTTACAGGTTGATCCATCCTTTTATCTTCTCTTATTTCCTTAGCGATTAATTAATTCATTTCTCTCCAAATAACTCTATCCAAACTTATAATAGATTTTTTATGCCATTCAGCTAGGTTGTGAAAGTTAGGTCAAGGAGAATTGAATGCAAGTTCCGAGCTTTGAGTCAACATTTTATGTTTTGGATTCATTTGGTTCTTTTCATGACAGAGCCTTTGATTTGGAGTCTAGGGTTATTGAAGTTTCGAATTTTTGTTTACAGTTCTAGCATGCCAAAAAATTTAGGCATCCGAAAACTCTCTGTATATGTTATCTTATCTCCTAAATGTGCACATGACAAAATTTCTAGAATATAAATCAATTTCTAGCAAGCAAAAATTGATTTCTCAATTTATATTCTTTGAACGAGTTTCTGAACAAAATCATATGTAGGACAACGACTCAAAATTTTTATTTTTGGAATAGAAATTCGTTTGATAATATAATAAAATTTCTATTTCTAGGGGAAAAATGGCGGCTAGCATTTGACGATTGGCAACAGACATCCGGCATCCCATGGATAGCGATCGGTGATGAGAGTGAACAATGAAAACAAATTTTATTTTCTTACTTTTGCCCCAAAAATACAAAAAACTAAAAATCTTAACTTCTAATTTCTATTCCAAATTTATTTTTGAAATAGAAATCTCTTCAAAAATAAAAATGAAATTGTATTACTAAACGAATTTCTATTCCAATCTGTTCAAGGAAATAGAAAAAAAATCAAAGAGATAAAAAAAATGAAAAAATTCGAAATAGAAATTTTGTTATGCCCGCCTTAATTGTCTGCTTGTTTTATTCGGCTTTGCGAGTTCATTTTTGTCAACTCATTGATTCCTTATTGAAGTGTTTAGAATAGGAAACTCGTCTAGACAGCCACTCTACCATTTGGAACCGATCCTTGGTGTATGATCCTTCTGGCTACCTCCTTGTCATCATCAGTGCTAACTTGTCTTGGACAAGTTTTGAGCCCAAGTTTTGTGCAGGCTCGGAGGTGCAGGCTCGGAGAAGCAAGCTCGCCGAGCCTCGGAAAGATGTTCTGGCTGAACTAGTTCAGCTTAGACAGGCAATGTGATGGCCCAGCAGAGATCTGCAGTAAGATACTGCAGCTGCCGATTGATGGACATGGCTTCTTCTCCAACCTTACTTTTTCCTTGACACTGATTACCGCCGGGCATTCCATGTGGACTGCAGTTTTTTTTATTTATACTTTTCTCTATAAGTTTCATTGTATCCGCTGCTCTCGGACTCGAGGTAGAGTGGCTAGGTGGGTTCGATTGTGTGTATACCTTCACCTAGGGAACAAGGAACAGTATCCTCGGGACTTTACCGCATCATTTTGTCACTCAACGGAATCAGTAATTTACTTAAACTTAGATATGTAAGGTTTATCCTTGAGAAAAAGTGTTATGATATTTTTAAAACGTGTTGACTCCTTAAACATGGCAGTTGCTTTTCGGGATAATGGCACAAATAGATCTGGAACTTTGGCCAAATGTAATATGATTCATGAAATTTTAATTTGTCCAATATTGTCCTGGAAATTCATGCAATATAGGGGCCAATTTTAATAGATTCCAAAAGTTCATAGATCATATTAAACAAATTAAAAGTTCATAAATTATATTACACACTAAATTAAAGTTTAAAGATATATCAAACAAATTAAAAATTCATAAATCATATTACATATTGATTTAAAATTTCGAGATTATTAATGTTATTTTCCTTTGTTGTGCCTCATCGTTTTGAGTGGATGAAGTTGGTCCCTGAAGCATTTCGTTCACTTTGAGTCTGTGAAGTTGGTACCCGGAGCATTTCGTTCACTGTACCGGAACCACCATCTCCACTGAAGTGTTCACTGAGTGAGGTTACCATGCAGTTCGTTTCTGTTCTTTAGCACTCTGTCTCTCCGGCCGAGCATTAAAAACCATCCCTTCACTGTCACTTCCCATGATGCGTCTTTCACTCATATTTAGACAATCTTTTCTTTCTCAGCTTGTAATATTTGTATTATCCCTTGGCAAATTTTCATCGACCATAAAATATACACGTGGCAATGGATTGGACATGCATTTCGAGTGCAAGGACGCCATGACCAAAATTTTAAAATGGGCGATAGAGCGTGTGGCCCCAACGGCTGAGTCCGCTCAAAATCTTTAATTGGTAAAATTTTGTCAGTGGCCCCTGTGATAAGGTGGTTTTGGCATTGTCTCTCTTCTGTATCATGAAAATCCACTCGTACATCAACATTTGCCAACTAGGAGAGAGAATTTTTTAAATCAGATCGAAAATGTTATCATATTAACCTTCATTAATTTAATTAAACATTATTAAATTTGTATAAATTTACTATCAATCGTTATTTCGTTTGGCTTTGCCGACTTTCCTCCAACTTGTCCTTTGCCCCTTGCGAAAGCTAAGTAAGGATTGTTGTGTTCGTATGTATGTGAGAAAGGATCTTGGCAAATCTGGCCAAGAGGAATCAATGCTCTCTTCCAAGTTTGGCTTTAGTTCGATGTTGCTTCTTTGTCTTCATTGTGAAGAAAGAGATCAGGTACAGAAAGTAGCCGGTAGCTATATTATAAATCTGTGATAAATATGTCACCTTTATTAAGATAAATGTGTTCATCTTTCTCGTTTCACAGCTACATTACATGAATAACCCATCCCCACAATTAGCTGGTATCCATGTTATCTAATTTTGCAGTGTGGTTTTATTCTGATTTTTAAACACAATATGTAATTATAATTCACGAGAGAATTCCTGAAATTTTTGGGTTAAAAGCTTTGAGATTAATAGTAAGTGGACTATTATTATGGAAGCCGTGTGATTTATTATCATGAAAACTTAATTGCCAATTCATTAAAGAGGAACGAGTGACGAAAAACTACCAATAACTCATTGGTTTATTGATGTTGGATTTTAACAGGGATAAGTGTAGAAACAAGAGTTTTGGATAGTTGATTAATTGTAATCAGAATTATTTTTTTCCAATATTGTTGGGTGTCATTGCTCCCCAAACTACTTGAAGTTGGGTCATTATTCATGATTTATCCCATAGGATCAATGATGTTGGCTGGTGGGTCTTTCTCTGTCAAACAACCTACATGCGAACTTTCCCAATACGTGAGCCAAGTCGTCAACCACTCGGGCTTGCTCCAGTGGCCACCCTTCCAACTTGGAAGGGGGAAATGGGGGGTTCGAATCCCCACCTTCTCAAGGGGTAGGGGTGGGGATGATTTAATTTTAGGAATGGATTTCGACTCCCACACCCTACAAGGAGACAGAGCAAAAGTCAAGAGTGAGAGTTAGAATGGGAATAAAATAGGACCGACCAAAAAAAAAAAAAAAAAAAAAGCCAAGTCGTCGAGGTAATTTAAATTAATTGAAGAAGTCTGATTAATCCTAAGCACAAAATTTGTGGTTTGAATTTTTAGTATCTTCGGTGTCATTCCTCTTAGGAAAATTACCAAAAAAATCCAAAACCTATTATACGCATAGATGGCCACTTAGTCATAAAATTTTTAATTTAGTCATTTTAGCTAATTTTGCCCTAATTTGCTGAAGTAGACGCCAACTGTCTTATAAGGCACAACTAGTGGACGACCAGCGTTGACATCGACAATTTTTTCTTTTTAATTTCTAAATTGATTGATGTATAATAATTTAAGATTTATTGGATAATTTTCTCCATTTCTTTTTAATACATGAAATTGTGGGGTGTAGCAGATGAGGCTATCTTGATAAATCACAACTATACCCACCCTGGTATGCAAAGGCAGTAATTAATTTAAATGTGAGGACGATAAGAATTCTGATGCTGGAAGTCAACCGATCGATTGGAGTTCTTTTTCCCCCCTAGATTTTAAGTCTTCGAGTGGCCAAACAAAACTTTATTGACTTTGGATAATTTAGACTTCTTCGATCTATGTAAATTATCGTGGCTCACGAGTTGGGAATTTTCGCACGCAAGTTGTGTGATAGAGAAAGACCCACTAACCACTTTAATTGTTCCCATGGGATAAATCATAAACAATGACCCTCATTCAAAAGAAAAGCCATTTTGGTCACTATTTTTTTTTTTTTTTTGCTTTTTCGGGTAAGAAAAGCCCTATTTTCACTCCTTAAGACTTCTTCAATGATTTTGTGGACGTTGCTGTCGATTTCCTCCACAAAAGAGGAGAGTTTTGTCCTTGTGAGATCTAAAGATCGAAGCGTAAGCGTCTTGGAAGAATCTGCTCTCTCTAGATCTGCTTGCTTGCTTTGACTCCAGGTGTTTGCTCTAGAAAGTCGAGCGCTCTGCAAGTCTACTTCTCTCCTGTAACACAATGGACTTATCTAAATGTGATTTTATGATCGATTAATATGTATTTTGCAACTCCACTTTCCTGATTTAGAGTTAGATTTGGATTTTGGTGTTATTCTATCCCAATCTAGATATAGATCTAGGATTTACAAGGTGTTATTTGTGCTCTTTCAATTTATCGGTGTTGTTGTTATCTCTGTACAGTAATAGTGTTGGGAACCCTGAACCTAGACACGTACTGCATTTTGGCATATAGCTACTAGAAAGGGAGATCTTGACATATGTTCAGCATTGATGATGATGCGAGTTTCAGCGATTGGCCGTCGATTGTGCTATGATGCTATGACAAATCCATTCTTATGAAAGGAGCAAGTCAAGTTGATTCATTTTTTAGATTTTCACTAGACGGCAACTCTCTACGAATGATTTTGTCTTGAAGTTATGTATCTCTTTAATGTGAAATGAATATTTTCCTTTCCCCCAAAAAAACAGTGGCAAGAGTTCTTCAGCTTTAATGCTATAATCCAAAAAACCCTCGGGCATATGACATCACCACTGACTGAATAAAGTCTTGACTTACCCCGACCACACTAGTGCTCCTCAGATGGATTCAGGGGATTATCCCGAAGATGGCTGAGGAAATTTAGCTCAGATGTCATTCCACGAAGAAATCGAAAACGAAACCCAACGTGGAGAGTACCTCGGAGTAGAGAGGAGAGTGGCAAATTGCGAATGAAGTCGAGATCGAGGAGAGCGAGTAACTGAGAAGGAGAAATAAGAGAGGGAGAAAAGAGAGAGAGAGAGAGAGAGAGAGAGAGAGAGAGAGAGAGAGAGAGAGAGAGAGAGAGAGGGGCAAGGCATCTGACACAAGAGTAAGAGATCAACTTGGGATTAACAGTGAATCGATTGAAAGCGGTTCAACCCTAGCTAAGTCTTGGAAGGCCGGTTTTTCAGTAAAATCGATTGGTTTTTCAGCAAAGCAACGATGGGATTTTTCTCTCGTTTATGGTAGAGTTTCTCCTCGCGTCATGCTCGAGTCTTCCCCAATGTCTTCCGTCTTCTCAGTTATCCTTCTGCACTTCTCATTCTGTTTGCACCACCTCTGCTTACTTCAAATTCCACCATAGCTGATCCCTGTCTTCGTGGATTGCCTTGCATGCGAAGTTTCTATCATCCCCTGTAGTCATCACAATCTTTCTCCTCTTCTCACCCCCATCTGTTTGCTGCTGGTATTCTCAATTTCACTTGATTTCGCAATTTCAGAGTTGCATGTATGCGATCTGGGACATGCAACCCCCGAAGGTTTGCTTTCTGTACCATGTTCCTGTCAATTAACCCATGTTAGTGAATTCCTGCTACATTTGGGCTATGGATGAAAGCGACAATACCTCGCGAATTGCTTCGTTGTGTCACCGTCTGGGACGTCTGTGTTCGGAACAGGAGTTGGAGGTTTGGGATGACATACCTGCATCAAAGAAACTGAAGGACTATCGCCTTATCCTGGTTGGTAATATCTTCACAAATCCTATTGTCAATTTATCTGCTATTCAAGTCGCGATGAAGAAAGCGTGGCGTGTTGATCAAGTTGAGATTTCTCCTAGTAATGGCGGGCTGTACATCATTAAATTTCGATCTGAAATGGAAAAAAGGCACATATTAGAGGGCAGCCCTTGGTTATTCTCAGGTCATTTGGTCCATCTGCGTCCATGGCAACCAAATACTCCTTTACACTGTTAAGACTTTTCTAAGTGCGCATTCTGGGTGCATGTGATAGGCTTACCTTTGGAGTGGACCACTCCACCGCTTCTGTGAAGAGCTGTGCAACAGGTGGGACGAGTTCTGGAAGTGAAACCTGATACGTCTGGGAGGGTTCGAATAGAATTAGACCTGAAAGCACCTTTAAGGTCAGGAAAGCTTATAAGAATCGAAGGACAACCCCTATGGCTAGATTTTTGTTATGAGCGACTATCCCACTACTGTTATTCTTGTGGAAAGCTTGGTCATTATGCCGCTTCATGTAAAAATTACCCTTATGAGGAAGCACAATTTGAAGGCCGCGAGACAATGATCTATGGCCCGTGGCTAACAGCAGAGGTTAAACAGTTTAGCCCTTATTAGGATGTTTTTTACCATCCTACAGCACCTATAGAGCAGATGGAAGAGACAGTACCTGAAACCCCTCCAGCTATGCAGCCCATTATCCCAGCTCTCCCTCCCATTCCTGCATCAGAGGCCCCTGTTTCGACCCCTGTTCTACCCCCAGGGACCTCCTCTCATCTGAACTCTGTCAACCCAGCAGTGAAAGCAACTGATTTGGTACTCGCAAAGGCAAAGTTGAAGAGCATTCAGCTACCTTCATCGGACATTCCTCTACAGGGTATCAAATTAATCAAGACCCATTCTCAATATTTTTATCTGAAAATCAAACCGATTCTCATGTGACTAGCTATTTCTTGGATTGAACTTATCCGATTGCTCTCTCCTAATAGCATCCATCTAATTTATGATTATGGGAAACTCAATTGCCAATTGTGTTAAAGAGGAACAAGTTACGAAGAACCCACTAATGAGTCATTAGTTTATAGGTATTTATATAATCTTTGGGTGCGTTTGTTTATGTTTCTGTTCAAAAATTGTTCCAGGGAACAGAAATAGAAAAAACTATTTCTACTCTGGGGAATAATTTTTGACTAGAAAGACGCGTTTGATAAACTTGTTCCGAGAATAAAAAATGAATAGAAACACGTTTGGTAAATTTATATTCTTTTTTTTGTTTCTTTTAATTTTTTAATATTTTTATTTTATTTTTCCTTTTATTTTTTTCTTTTGGCTTGCGGCCTCGCCTAGCCACGGTGAGGCTCGCCGGCCCCAACGAGGCCGAGCCTCACCATGGTTGGATGAGGCTCGGCCTTACCTTGGTTGGGTGAGCTTGAGCTCGCCCAAATCCGGCGAGGCCGAGCTCGCCTATCCACCGACGAGGCTTGGGCTCACCAAATCTGGGCGAGCCCGAGCTCGTCAAGCCTTGCCCCACGCCGGGCGGTGAGGCTCAAGCTCGCCAGATTTGGGCAAGCTTGAGCTCGTAGAGCCTCACCCCGCGCTGGCGAGGCTCAACCTCGCCTTGGCTAGGTGAGATCGGGCTCGCCCAGATCCGGCGAGGCCGAGCTCAGCCTCGCTGGATCCGGGCAAGCTTGAGTTCGCCCAACTAAGGCGAGGCCGAGCCTCGCCAGGGGCCGGCAACCCTCCGGCAAGGTCGCTGGCCCTCAACGGCCGGTCGTCGACCATGGCCAAGGCCGGCGACAGGCCAAAGAAAAAAGAAAAAAAAAGAAGTAGAAAAAAAAAGAAAGAAAAGAAATGAGAGAAAATTTGTTCTTCAAAAGTGTTTCGGAACAAAAAGAGAGAGAAAATTTGTTCTTCAAAAGTGTTTCGAACAAAAAAATAACTTTTTTTTTTGTTTCTTATTTCTATTCCAATTTTGTTCCCAGAACAAAACAATAGATTTTGAACAAAAACGCAAACAAACGCGTTTGTTCTTTTTTTTGTTCTAGGGAACAAAAAAAAAACCTGTTCATGAACAAAAAAAAAGAAACACAAACATGCAGGCCCTTTGTGACCATAGAGGGGATAAGAGCAGAAAAATGGCTTAAATTTGGGGATTTAGTCAATTGAATAGTCAAAGTTTTATTAAGCTCTAATCAAATTATTGAGTTCGCTGTAAGTGAAATTCGAGCAATGAAATCGGTATGCTTCACATAGTTTTAAGTAGATACCATCTTTGCAATGCGGGTGGGTGTAGTTGTGATTTATGGAGATGCCTCAGTTGCTACTCCTCACTACTTCATGGCTTCAGTGTAGTTGCGGAGAAATGACACCGAACGATATAAAAATCGAAAAAGATCAGACCGCAAATACTGGGCTAGGATTAATTAGAGTTCTTCGATTAATTTAAATTATCTTGCTGACTGAGCTCCCATATTGTGAAACTTTGCATATAATTTATCCGACAGTGAAAGATCCCCAACTAGTTGTGTTGTTCCTACTTTATTAATCATAAACAATGACTCGCCTTATTAAATTACGTTGACTATGGCGCCATTTATGATTATGCAAGTTCGCTACTCCTACTTCCATCCATCATCATCACCAAGCAAATCCCCTCTCCTACTACATTTCCCTCCTCAAACAATGACCCTTCAAGAAGCAATAGTAGCTAATAATGTTGATGAGCTATACAGCTTATTGAGAGGGAAAATAATCTCTTAGATGATGCAGGCCCCTTCACAAATACTCCACTACACGATGCCGCAAAGTAGGGAAAAACTAAAGCGGCCATGGAGATAGCCACCTTGAAGCCGTCGTTCACTTGAAAGCTGAATCGTAAGAGTTATAGCCCCATGCACTTGGCTTTGCTAAATAAGCATTATCACACTGTGAGGGGACTGATGACTCTCGACCCTGAAGTGATCCGAGTTTGAGGACGAGATGGGTACACCCCTTTACATTTTGTAGATAGGGAAATAATGCAGGATCAAGAGGAGCTCCAGGAACTCCTGGCAGAATTCCTGTCAACTTGCAAATCGTCCATTGAAGACTTGACAAACCAATGCGAGACTGTAGTTCACGTAGCTGTCAAGAAGCACACCACCAAAGCACTTGAGATTTTGCTTGGATGGCTTAAGCGAGTTCAACTAACAGAAATCTTGAACTGGAAAGACCAAAACGGTAACACCGTCTTACATTGCTGTATCCAAACAGCAGGCGCTTGAGGCTATATCCAGACTGCAGCAACTACTGGCAGTTGTATCCGGCGGCTGTCTCTGGACAACAGCAACTTCCCACGGCTTTATCCGGCCTGCAGCAACTTCAGGCCGAACAGCAGCAACTTGAGGTATACTTCATCGATTTCGTTGTTGTATGTTCTTGTATTGTTCAATCCTTGAATTCGACATAATCTAATCCAAGAACAATTGTTATGGTAATACATGGTTTGTTTAACCTACAAACCATAGTAGGGATTGAAAATACATGGTTTAAGAAACATTCGAAGAGAAGAGACTTGAACATAAACCCTTTGTTTGGTTTGTTTCGTAGGAGAGGAGAAAAGGAACTATGGGAGGGATGGATATCACTCCTTCACTCCCAATCTTCTAATTCCAATTCTCTTTTTGACAGTTTTCCCGTGCACAAGGTCATGGTAGGGTGGGCTCCACCCTTATATTCTGTATGGTTTTTACAGGTTGATCCATTCGTTTATCTTCGTTTGTTTCCATTGTGATTGATCATTTCATTTATTTCCAATTCCCACCATCCATACATATATAGTTGACTTTTTATGCCATTCAGATGGGTTGTGAAAAGTAGGTCAACAAGCAGTGTTTTTCTTTTGATTTAGAAATAAATCAAATAGTAATATTAAGAAATTGATCGTATTCAGTGATGTACCTTTCATGGTCATCTTATATTTTAAGCGTCTTAATTTTCGGTTTTAGCACAACAAGCCCATAGTTTCATTTCAAGATTGCTAGTGCGAAAACTAATTTAAGCTCCTGATGCTTCTATCATGAGTTCTTTTCTTAATTGGCCCAACAATGTTTTCGGTTGGAGCGATATTGTTTACAGTTTATTTAGTGGAGAGAAACTTCATTTTTAGTGAGCTCTAAGTAACTCCAAGTCAGATGGTTTTAGATAAATACCTTTCAACCCTTTTCATCGTAATAACTCCTACCTATCGAAACAATAACTTTATCCATTCTTTTTCTATTATTGTAATTCTCCTATTGATTAGCAAAATCTCTTTTCTTCTTTTGGAATCAGTCCATCTATGAGGTAGAAGCTAATGACATGGAAGCTAACATGGACAATCCCACATGACCATAAAATAATCCCTTCATGGACGTTAGAATTTCTTCCTATTCAGTTGAATCCCATGCATAAAGGGATATAAATAAACCTATCTAACGTAGTATTTCTCTTCAAAGCAAAAAAAAAAAAAAAAAAAAAAAAAACTCTTTTGTAAATTGTAATTCAATCATAAATCTTCAATTGGCTTAATTAAGCCCCCAACTAATAGGAAAATATGATATTTTGGATGCTCCCTTCTGCAAAATTATTCAATGTACTACTCACATGGGCAATTTCTAGTTATGACATATATAATTTCAGGTGAAAAGATTAAATCGCATTTTCCGAAAGAGAGTTGGGACTTCATTACATTGGTTGAAATGATGGCATTTAATAAATAAGGTTTAGTAAACATTTTCCTTTTGTAAATGTATCCCTAGCATCATTCAAACTTATATGGCATGAGGTTACTTTGTGCACAATGATAAAGCTTAGTCACAAAGCAGTGATTGAAATTGAAGGGATACATACTTCATTTTGTTTTGTTTGCATTTCTTCCAGATCAAGATCATCAATCTATTGATTGGGCATACGAAAGTTCATGCTAAGAACTTAGAAAAGAAGACGGCTTTGCAAATCTACCTAGACAATCGTAATCACAATCTAGATGTTGAGAACAGGTTACGCCAACAAGAAAAAAAAAAAAAGCAAGACATTCTACTCCTACCCTCTCATTATCAAAGTATTTTAGCATGAAACTAACTATGTTTGAGAGGTATGCAGGGTATTTTGGTACCCAAAATGCAAATGTTCGCAAAATACTCCTTGTAGTGTCTACCTTAATCGTGACTGCCACTTATCAAGCCGCTTTCACTCCTCCGGGAGGATACTGGCAAGATTCCTCTTCAAATCACCCAGCCAATTCCACTATTGTTTCTGCCAATGCCAGCAACATTGCTATTGAAAAACCATATCAAGCCGGAAACCTTATCTTGAGCGGCTTGAAGCTGTTGTGTTTTATTATCCTCAATAGCGTAGTTTTTACCGCTTCCGTCGGCACAGTCTGGATCACCGCTATTACACTGTTACCCGACATTGTTATGGTTTACTTTTCTTTATGGCTTCTTAGCACTGCCTACTTTATTTTTGTTGGAATCGGAATACCGTAATCCAATAAGGTCACAGGAAGGATCCTATCTGGATTTTGTGAGTGCTCATTACTCACCATGTTCATCCTCCCCTCCTACGTGTGGCAGAAGCACAACCGAGTCCTATATAGAGTTGATGCCACAAGGAGACGCATCGGTGGCTTGCTTGCTTGAATTTGCATAGTCTCTGGCAAAAAATCTGGTCAATGAGGACTCTCCCCAAACTCCTCACTTTCCTCTGGTCCGTCAACCAAAATGCCCTTGCAACCCGCGATAACCTGTTTCACTGTCATATCGTTCTAGACCCCTCATGCCCTCTATGCCAGCAATCTATCCCTGAAACCATTGAACACCTCTTTCGTCAATGTCCCTAGACTAGAGCTATTTGGTCAAATTCGAAGATTGATTTATTGTCTTCAGCTACCATAGCTCCCAGTATCAACTGGTGGTTAACGTAAAAGGTGATTTTACCTGATCACTCACCTGGTGTAGAGGTTGTTGCAAATTTACTTTGGCAGATCTGGCGGAATAGAAATAATTTTGTCTTTCGAAACCAGCATACGAACCCTTCCCTTGTTGTCGATACAGTCATGGCACAAACCAGATCTTACAAGCTCTCTGTTGCTGCATCCCAACCACGATCTGGCTTGGATCTTCTTCAGCCAGATCAACTTTGGCGACCTCTGGGAAAGGGTGCCCTGAAATGTAATATTGATGGCAGTTATCGACCGGGTAAACCTGAAGGCTCCATGGCCTGTATTTGCAGAGACGATCAAGGTCGTCTTATTGATGTCTTTTTACGAAGTTTTCTAGCGAACTCACCTTTTGAATCAGAACTCCAGGCGCTCAATCTCACCCTCCAACATCTTCATCGACGAGGCCTTCAAGAAGTTCCACTAGAACTTGACTCTGACTACCTTCAGCTCGTCGAGATAGCGCTTGGTATACGATTGCCACCATGGGAGCTGCGACTTGTGATAGACAAGACTTTCTTTTGGCTATCCAACTTCTCTCACCTCTGTCTGCATCACTGTCGACGCTCATCTAACCTAGTGGCTGATTGGGCTGCGAAAGCCTAATTAGCTAACTTGGCCCTCAACTGGAACTTCTCTCCTCCATTTGTACTGCTAGATTTAGTGTATTCGGATGCTGTAGCTGCAGGGTGTAAAGTCCCATTATGATCAATATATTAGTTGGTTTCTGTCAAAAAAAAAAAAAAAAAAAAAAAACTATTCCTGTCGCGTGTGAGGTTTGCAAGAAGTACTCTTTTTATTAGTTGCATGTAATGGACTCATCTTTTAATTCCTTAATGCCAATAGACCTTTAATCTTTGCTTGAAGTCGGGATTTGGATTTCCTAGTACTACTCCATTATGACGCAATGGAAACGAAAAGAATTGAATGACACGAATACCCAAAATTTGCAAGTACAAAAATGTGAGAAGAGTAACATCTCGATTTTCTATAATTTTGAAACGAGGCAAACTGCCCGATCCCATAAAACCTGACAAAAATATGTACTTACGACCCTTTTCTAGAAGTTCACAACTCAATAATGTAACAGAAAAAAATAAATGTGGATAATATGACAAAATCGTAACTAAATCTAAAAAAAAAAAAAAAAAATTAGGTCCTTATGGCATCTTAGAATCAAAGAAAAAAAAATATCATAACGCATTTAGAAAGTTAAATTAATAAAAACAATGATTTCGAATACTCTATACTAAAGACATCCCAAGCTAACCTAATCAAAGAATGAAATATCAAATTTCAAAATACTAAAATTTTCAAATATCTAATCTTACGATGCCCCCACGACGTTCTCTATTTATTGAAAAAAGAAATAGGCTTGACCTTGAGTTTTTAGAATGTCGGTCATCTGACATAGCATATCTTGTACAATCCTCGTAGAATTCCGAACCATATCTGCAAAATGAATCAAAATTTTTGGCTTTAAGAAAATATCCCAACCAAACCTTTAGATCCATCCAACAATTGATTCTACCAGCTAAAAAATTTGTTTGTATATATTTGCATACGTACGTGCGAATAAAGAAGTGATTTACATCTGCAGTAACATTTCCCAAGTCCAAATATCAATTAAAACAGAGAACCTTGCAACGAATTCGTGTAACTCTTTAAGACAAACGGTGATGGTCACAATCCTTGGCGGTAATCTTTATGACAAGCTCCACCATGGCTGTACTAGTTAAGCTCAAACAGGCGACGTGCTACGCAAAGATACTGCAGTTGCTGATTGACTGACATGGCTTCTTCTCCATTCTTGCTCTTCCTTTGATACTGATTACCACCTGTTATTTAATATTAACTGCAGGATTTTCTTTAAAAATTTTACCGTATTTGCTGCCCTCAGACTCAGTGTAGAGTAGTTCAGTGGATTAGATTGTGTGCAGAGCTTCACCTAGCAGAACAAGCAGCGGTATCCTCTTGACTTTCCGGCATCACTTGCCAGACTTGGTACTTTACTTGAGTATAGAGATGCAGGGTTGGTCCTTAAGGAAAGTGTCACTGATATTTTTAGAGTACTTTGCATGTGTTGACTCCCTGAACATGATAGTTGCTTCTTATGATATGCATGACAATTAGTCTCGTTCTCACCTCATCGTCTTGAGCCAGCGAAGCCGGTGCCATAAGCATTTTGTTCGCTGTACTCGAACCACCATCTCAATGAAAGAGTTCACCAAGTGATGCTTTTATGCAGTTCATTTTCGTTCTTTAGCAGGCTTTCTGTCTTTCCAGTTAAGAATTAAAATCCATCCTTTCACTATCATTTTCCTATCATGGGTCTTTTATAACTAAAGGTCAAGTCTTAATTATCATAAGACATGAGGTCTTCAGATGTAAACATATAATTTTGTGTTATGATTATATTTATTTTTTCTAAAATAATACGTAGTTCACGAGAGTTCCTTAATCTTTTGGATTAAAAGCTTCGAGATTAAAAAGCAGATGAACTATTATAGTTTTTAGGAGTGATTAGTTTCAAGATTGAAAAGATTCAAAGCTTTGTAATTAAAAAGAAAATGAACTATTATAGTATTTAGGAGTGATTAGTTTCAAGATAGACAGCTTCTAGACTGAAAATATGGAATCTATCCTATTAAAGCTGATAGTTTTTGAAACTAGAAACCGCACCAGCCCTAAAACTAGCTTGTAACCTAACCAGCCAATTTCACGGCAAACCTGTTAACCAGCCTGCATCTTTTTTATTTATTTATTTATTTATTTATTATTTATTTTATTTTTTTCGTACTTAGTTTTTTCTTTTGGGTCAGGTTTCTCATACCTAGTTCAAGGAAGATAACATACGGACGCAGCTCCATTTCATCCTTCACAAGAGATCCAAGTATTCCCTCTAGCAAAGCCAATCCCATGGGTCCATTAAGGTTTAGGATGCTGTCGAGGATTGTTATACACAGCTGTCAATTCATCCCATGAATCCTATCCTGAAAAATATGTAATTCATTCACCTTAAGCACCAGATCGTCAACTTTATCCCCTCCCCTCCATTTCTTTCTTTTCTCTACCACACGTTTTCCCTCAATTCATCCTCACGCCAGCATCACACCATCCATAATTTACCTCCATCACTCCATCATCATCCCATCTTCACCATCATCCACCATCAGCCCCCACCCTCCTCACGCCATATTCTTCATCTTCGCCACTCCACCGCAACCTCACCACCAGCGGCTTCCCCTCCTCAAACGATGGCCCTTCAAGAAGCAATAGCAGCTGATGATGTTAATCAGCTATACAGATTAATTGAGGGGGACATATATCTCTTAGATCAAGGATCCGAGGGCCCCTTCCCAAATACTCCACTGCACGATGCTGCAGACCAGGGGAAAACTAAAGTGGCAATGGAGATAGCCACCTTGAAACCATCGTATGCTCGAAAGCTGAATCGTGGGGGTTATAGTCCCATGCACTTGGCTTTGCAAAATAAGCATTATCATCTTGTGAGGGCATTGATGACCCTCGATCCCGAGTTGATTCGAGTCCGAGGACGAGGTGGGATCACCCCTTTGCATTTTGTAGCTGGGAAAATAGGAGACGATGAGCAAGAGAACATGGAGATCCTAGATCTCCTGGCAGAATTCCTATTTGCTTGCGAATCGTCTATCAAAGACTTGACGAACCAATGCGAGACTGCAATTCACATTGCCGTCAGGACGGGCAACACGGAAGCATTCAAGGTTTTATTTGGATGGCTTAAGCAAGTTCATCTGACAGAAATCTTGCACTGCAAAGATCAATATGGTGACACCGTCCTACATATTGCTACATTAGAAAAGCAGCCTGAGGTATAGTCCATTGATTTCATGGTTATCCATGCTTTTATTGTTCGATCCTTAAATTCAACAAAACCTTATCTAGGAACAAATATGATGGTAATAAGTTAATGTTCTTGAAAACATTCTGAATGAGGAGAATTGAAAGGGACCATCTTTTTTAGTTTCATTTGTCGGAGAGAAGCAAAGGAATCAAGAGGGATGGTTATTACTCCTCGATCCTTCCCTGCCAATCTTCTTCTTCCACTTCTCTTTGACAATTTTCCCGTGCACTTGGTTAGGGGAGGGTTGGCTCTACGGTTCTACCCTAGTATTCAGAGCAGTTGTCACACAGGTGGATGCATTCTTTTTATCTTCATTTGTTTCCTTAGTGATTAACCTAATCATTTCATTTCTCTCCAAATCACTCACCATCCAAAAATCTAATAGACTTTTTATGCCATTCAGATGGGTTGTAAAAATTAGATCAACAAGTAGTGTTTTTTTATAATTAAAAAAAGTCAAGTACTCATATTAAGATAGTGATTATATGAGTATGTGGATTGTTTTTAACTGTTTTCGTTTAATTTAATACACACATATCGGCATGTTTGAAAAATTAAATTGAGTGCTTGAAATAACAAATTTGGCAATGAATGAGATTAAATTTGTATTAGTATATGACTTAAAAGACTTGATTTAGACAAAACATTCACTTAATCTAATAATCAATATAATTGATAGTAATCAAAATCTTCCCAATTATATAGTTAAACCTATTGATAGTAACAACAATTTCATGTTTGGTAAGAAATAAATCAAATTTAATTATGTATTTTTAATTATCAAGAAACAATGTTTTATTTCTATCGTCAGCGTGTAAGATTATCAATACTAGTGCTTACTTTTCAATTTTATCAAAACAAGCCCATAGTTTCACTTCAAGAGTGGGAAAACTATTTTTAAGCTTGTGATGCTTCCAATTTGTGTTTATTTTAATTGGCTTAACAAGGATTTGGTTAGAGGATATAGAGGAAAAGGAAGAAAAGAAAGGCAGTCATATAGAGAGATCACCTTGTTTATAGTTTATTAAAAAGAAAGAAAAGCTAGGATTAAAATTGTTTCTTTTTGAACCCCAATAAAATAATTTTTTAGTGTGCTCTAACTCTTTCAGGTTGGATAATTTTTAATGAGTAACTTCTTCCAACTTGTTGTGTCAGTCACTCCTACCTAATACGATGATTACTTAATTCATTGTTTTCTATCATTTCATCTTTCCTATGGATTAGCAAAATCTCTTTCCTTCTTTCAAAATCAGTCCTCCTGAAGATATTGTACGAGATGGAAGTTAGTAATATGGATCCTAACAAGGACAATCCGACACAATCATAGGATAATCAATTTGTGAACAAGGATATCATGCATAGAGGATATCTATATGGACACATGCACACACCTGTCTAAGGTAGTCTTTCTCTTCATAGCCAAAACCATTTGTACAAAATCTAATTAAATCCCAAGCCTTTCAGTTAATGTTATTAAGTCCCAAACTTTAATGAAAAACCATAATCCTTCGGGCCATCATCCTAACTATCACATGAATAATTTCTAAGTGAAAAGACTAAATTGCACTTTTTGAAAAAGACTATGGACTTCATTATATTGGTTCATACAATTTGCATTTAATAAATAAGGTTTTTCCCTTTGTTCATTCGTTGTTGCATCACTAACATCATCAAACTTACATATTTATTTGGCATGAGCTCATTTTATGCACAATAGCAAAGCTTATGGAACCATACTTCATTTTTTTCCCTTTGCATTTCTTCCAGATCATCAAGCTCTTGATTGAATATACGACCGTACATGTAAAGAACTTTCAAGGTAACACAGCTCTGGAAATCTTCCAAGCGAATCCCAGCGGCGATCCAGATGTTGTGGAGAGGTTTCGCCAAATAGGACGTCAAAAAAGACGTTTTACTACTATAATCTCTCTATCACAGTTTTATAGCACGGAACTAACCTTCCTTGAGAAGTACAGAATTTGGATTGGCAACGGAGATAATTCCAGTCGCGAAGCAGTGCTTATAGTGTCAACCTTAGTTGCAGCTGCAACTTACCAAGCTGCGCTTGCTCCTCCGAAGGGATATTGGCAAGACTCCTCTCCAGATCCCCAAGCCAATTCCACTATTGTTACCGCCAATTTTAGCAGTATTGCTCTTGGAAAACCACATCAAGTTGGAGACCTGATCCTAAGTGGTGATCAACTATCTGTATACACGATGTGGAACAGCATGGCTTTTTTCGTCTCGATTGCCATAATCGGGGCCTGCTCTTTAACACTAAAGGACCGCCATTTCGCCTGTGCCGCCGTTTTGCCTATAATGTTTCTTTGCTTTTCTTACTCGGTTACGTTTACACTCCAAATCCCCAAAACCAATAACGTGGCAGGATTTTATCTAACAGCTTTCCCTCTCTTTTGGGTCGCCTGGTTTAGTCTCTTCATATACGTGACGATAAAGCTCAAAAGAGATCCACGACAAATCGACGCAACGAGGAGACCAGTCAAGGATTGAAGGGTCCTAATTTCACAAGTATTATTTACTTTTAACACTTCCTGTCGTTGGGGCATCTAATCTATGTTTCTTGTTTTAAGGTTTGCGAGAATCCAACTTTGCTACCTGTAATGGAGACATCCATTGATTCCTTCATCACTGGAGACCTTTACTCTTGCTTGAATTGAGGACTTAGAATAGCTTTTTTCCTTATTCAATTTTAAAAAATGATGAAGCGTGAGATGGACGCACAAAGCATACATGCACAACAAAGAGCGACATATCTTGATTTTGTATATTTTTTTTTTTTAAAAAAAAAGATATATTAAGAATATAGCTGCCACCACCTTTTCGTCCGAAGAGGAAAAGACATAAATTTAGGGGCATTACTTAAAGACGTGGCCAAGGCACTCAATTAAGCATGAGCTCTCCCAAACCCTTACCCCACACAATGTTTAGGTATTTGATATTAAGTCAAATTAATGCTATGAGGGTTTTTAATCGATATATTGAAAGTGTTTATCAAATAATAATTGAAATAGAAATGCACAAATAATGAGCTACTATTTGTCCTTAAAAACAAATCACAGCTTTAAGGGCTTGTTCAATTTTGAATGAAAAAGAAAAAAAATTGATCAAAGATTGGCACATTTTAAAAGAAAATCCCTCAAGATCTAATTTCTAAGATTTTTCCTAATTTTTAGAAAAGATAAAATCTTTTTCCGAATTTTTTCAGATTTTTAAATTTTATTGATATTATATTACGGATCCTCCGCCTCCGTCCCGAGTCAGGACTGGCTCAGGTCCATGGCTGGACTGGGCTCAGTCCGGTGACCCTAAAAAACAAATCTAAAAACAAAAACAAAAAAGACATTAAGCCCGGCGTGGGATATCAACCTAGCCCAACCACTAAACATTAACAAACAACAGCCCGGCCCACAAGCTAAACTAAGCTTCTCAAACAAAAATTGGCCCAACCAACTGGCCGACCGGCGAGCCAAGCCCGAATTGGCTCCGACCCGGATCTGACCCGACGCCCAACACAGCCCTGACTCCTCTTGTGCCCCCCGCTCATCGCGGGCTTGACGGAGGAATTGGCTTTTCAACAGCAATTCAAGTATTAGCTGTTCTTTCAGATCATCAACCTATTAATTGAACATGCTAATGTAAATGTGAAGAACTTCCTGAATAGAGCAGCTCTGGACATCTTCCAAGTGAGTGCTCCTTTAGATGAAGATGTTGCGAGGAGGTTAGGCCGAAGATCCACTTCTACCCTCTCTCTATCACAATTTTTTAGCAAGGAACTTTACTGTCTATGAGAAGTACTCATATGTTTTCGGCATCCAAGATGAGGCCACTCGCAACATAATCCTTACAGTGGCTACCTTAATCGCGACCGCCTCATACCAAGCCGTTCTCAGTCCTCTGGGCATATAATGGCAGGATTCCTCTTCAAATGCCCCCGCCAATTCCTCTGTCGTTACTGCCAATTCCAGCGGCATTGCCGTTCAAAAGCCAGATCAAGCCGGAAACATCATATTGAGTGGCTCCAATCTATATCTGTTCGTATATCTCAATAGCACGACTTTTTCATCTCAATTGCCTCAATCGGGGTCGCTGCTTTTTCACTATGGCCCCGCACTCGCATCGTTTCCGTCTCTTTGACTATTATAACCGCTGCCTACTGTGTTTTCCTTGTAATTGAATTCCCCTAATCCGGTAGCTAATGCACATCCAAGTTTTATCCCAAGTTGATGCCACAAGGAGACGGCTCAGCTGCATCCAAGGATCAAAGGACTAGTTCGCATGTAGTGTTTACTTTAACTACTCTTGTGGCGTGTGCAAATAATCTGTGTTCGTAGCCTTGAGGTTTGCAATGGACAATCTTCTCATTAGTTTTAAGCAATGGACTTACCTACTAATTCCTTAAAGACCATAAAGACCTTTAAGGGAGCTTTTTCCCTAATAAAACTTCATTACAATGACAGAAGCAGAAACGAAAAGCACTAGGTGGCGAATTGAAAATATGAACGCCGAAACGTATGTACACCTTAAGATAAGAAAGAAATATCTTGATTTTCTGTATCTTTGAAAAGGGGTAAATTGTGTGATTTTATGAAACACAACAAATATTCAAGATTGCAACCCTTTTTTTTTTTTCTAGAATTTACTACTCGACAAAGTAATAGAAAAAGAAATCCTAGGAATATAACAGAAGCATAGCAAAACCTTTAAAAACTATTAGATCATGTTTCCAATCAAAGATAAGATATCTTCGCGCATTTTAAAAATTAAAAATTAAAAACATTAATTTAAACTATTATATGCTAAATGAACATCCTAAACTATCTTGATTAAAGAAGCAAATATCAAAATTCAAGATCCTCAATTGGTCCAATAAAAGGCATAATTCCAAACTTGAGGTGTCCCCACGTCATTCTCACTTTATTGATAGAAAAGCCAGACCTTAAGGATCCTTGAGTTTTTAAAATGTTGGTCGTCTGGCAAGGCAAATCTACCATAATACTCTTGGAATTCAGAGCCATTTCCGCGAAATCAATCGAAATATTCTTGCTTAAGGAAAAGATCCCAACCAAAACTTCAACATCGATTCGTCAATTAATTCTGTAAATTTTCTGGTATGATGAAATCGATTCTAGATCTTATGCAATTCTTTTGATTTTCTATCGCTTCAAATTTCTTTGTCAAAATCTCACATTTATTTAAATTCATATCAACATGAGAGGGGCTTTTCTCCATGATCATCCTTCCATCCTAATGGAAAAGAAATGCTCACCCTGTGATTCTTCGCTTTAGCTCAAAATCCTCCGGTTCTTGGAAAGGAAATTCAAAAACTTCAACTTCTTGCTCTCGAGGCTCGAGAACAATCTTATTAACGGAAACCATAGAAGTGTCAATCTGTTTTCAGTTGTTCTTACATATGGTAACATGAAACTGGCTTGTTTGCACGAAAACTCGATCATCAAACCATCAAGATCACCGTCTTTCCCATTAAATGGCACATTCAAAGCTTCGCCTGCTCTTTTTCGTTCAATCTGCACTTGATCCTACAAGAAAAAAAAAAATCATCTCCCTTCAATCTACATGCTAAAAGATTTGCTCGTCAATGTAATGATGACAATTCTTGGCAGCGATCTACGTGACAAGGTCCACTATGTCGACCGTCCCTCTATCCTAATAATGGCGACCATCATTAGTGCTACCTTGTCTTGGACAAATTTTTGCCCCAAGTTTTGTGCAGGCTAAGAACAGCAAGTTTGCCAAGCCTCTAAAATCTGTTGGATTTTCTTTATAAATTTTACTGTATTCGCTTCACTCGGACTCAGAGTAGAGTAGTTCCGTGGGTTAGATTGTGTATATAGCTTCACCTAGCAGACTAGTGGAACAAGCATCGGTATTCTCAGGACTTTCCTGCATCATTTTGTCACTTGTTGGAGTCGGTACTTCACTTGAGTTTAGAGATGCGGGGTTCATCCTTAAGGAAAGTGTTACTGTTATTTTTAAAGAGTTCTGCACATATATGTTGACTTCCTGATCATGATAGTGGCTATTTATGATATGCATGACAATCAGTCTCATGTACTCGCCTCATCCTCTTGAGCAAGTGAAGTTGGTGCCATGAGCATTTTGTTCACTGCACTCGAACTGCCATCTCAAAGAACTAGTTCATCAAGTGTTGCTTTTATGCAGTTCATTTTTGTTATTTGGAACGCTCTCCGTCTCTCCAGCTGAGCATTAAAATCCATCCTTTCATTATCATTTTCCTATCATGGGTCCTTTATAACTGAAGGTCAAGTTTTAATAGTCATGGGATATGAGGTTTTTAGACTTAAATATATTATCCATCCCCAAAATTAGCTAATAGCTCTGTTATTTAATTTCGTGTATCACAATTTTCCGGAAAGAGATTAGCTAGTAACTCAACTTGAAGGCCTCTTGCACAACTTGGTGTCGCTGATGGCAAGCTTTTTTGGGTACCATTTCTTAAGAAGATGCAGTGCCATTAATCTCAGATTTGATGCAGATGTTTGTCATTGTTTATGCCCGTCCAGAAACTCCAGATTGCTCTTGTTCCGTCCGAGAAGGTACCCTACGACAATGCTATGAGATCTTTAGCTTGCCATGGACAATTTTCAATGGGGCTGGTACCCTTCATTAGTAGGGAAAATTTTGAACGCCTTTGTTCAAAGCTCTTTTTCATCCCCGAGAAGATTATTTTTCTAATGGGCTTTGCGAGTTCATTTCTGTCAACTCATTGATTCCTTATTGAAGTGTTTAGAAGAGGAAACTCGTCTAGACGACTCCTCTACCACTTGGATTCTTGGTGTATTATCCTCCTAGCTGCCTCCTTGTCATCACCAGTGCTAACTTGTCTTGGACAAGTTTTGAGCCCAAGTTTTGTGCAGGCTCAGAAAAGCAAGCTCGCCGAGCCTCTCAAAGATGTTCTGGCTGAACTAGTTTAGCTCAGACAGGCAATGGGATGGCCCAGCAGAGATCTGCAGTGAGATACTGCAGCTGCTGATTGACTGATAGACATGGCTTCTTCTCCAACCTCGCTTTTTCCTTGACACTGATTACCGCCTGGTATTCGATGTCAACCGCAGTTTTTTTTTTCTTTCTTTCTTTGTAAGTTTTATTGGATCTGCTGCTCTCGGACTCAGGGTAGAGTAGTTTTTTTTTTTTTTTTTTTGGTCGAAAGGGTAGAGTAGTTTGGTGGGTTAGATTGTGTGTATACATTTATACCTTCACCTAGGGAACAAGGAGCAGTATCCTCAGGACCTTACCGCATCATTTTGTCACTTAAAGGAATCAGTAATATACTTACATTTAGAAATGTAAGGTTTATTCTTGAGGAAAGTGTTACTGATATTTTTAAAGTGTGCTGACTCCTTGAACATGGTAGTTGCTTTTTGAGATAATGACACAAATAGATGCGGAACTTTGGTCTAATGTAATGTGATTCATGAATTTTTAATTTGTTCGATGTCGTCCTGAAAATTCATGTAATACAGGGACCAGTTTAAATAGGTTCCAAAAGTTCATTAACGATATTAAACAAATTAAAAGTTTATGAGCCATATTACATACTAAGTTAAAGTTCAGAGATACATCGAACAACTTAAAAATTTATAAACCACATTGCATATTGAGCCAAAATTTCAGGATCATTTGTGCTATTTTCATTTGCTGTTTGTGATATGCATGACAGTCGTCTCATGCACTCGCCTGTTAATTTTAAGTCGGTGAAGTTGGTACCCGGAGCATTTCGTTCACTTTGAGTCGTTGAAGTTGGTGCCCGGAGGATTTCGTTCACTGGAGCGGAACCACCATCTCCATGGAAGTGTTCACTGAGTGAGGTTATTATGCAGTTCACTTCTATTCTTTAGCACCCTGTCTGTCCCTCCGGCTGAGCATTAAAAACCATCCTTTCACTATCACTTCCCATCATGCGTCTTTTACTCATATTAAGACAATCTTTTCTTTCTCAGCTTGTAATATTTGTATCATCCCTTGGCAAATCTTCAACGACATGCATCCCGAGTGCAAGGAGGCCATCACCAAAATTTTAAAATGAGCGATTGAGCGTGTGGCCCCAATGGCATTAATACACTTTAATCAAACATTGTTTTAAATAAGAAATCAGACGCTGAGTCTGTTCGAAATCTTTAATTGGTACAATTTTGTCAGTGGCCCCTGTGATAAGGTGGTTTTGGCATTGACTCTTTTTTGTACCTTGAAAATCCACTCGTACATCAACATCCGCCGGCCAGGAGAGGGAATTTTTTAAGTTAGATAAAAAATGTTATCATAGTAACCTTCATTAATTTAATTAAACATTATTAAATTTCTATAAATTTTCTATCAATCGTTATTTTGTTTCCTTCGCCCCTTATTTTGTTTGGCTTTGCCGACTTTCCTCCAATTCGTCCTTCGCCCCTTGTGAAAGCTAAGTAAGGATTGTCGTGTTCGTATGTATGTGAGAAATGATCTGGGCAAATCTGGCCAAGAGGAATCAATGCTCTCTTCCAAGTTTGGCTTTAGTTCGATGTTGCTTCTTTGTCTTCATTGTGAAGAAAGAGATCAGGTACAGAAATTAGCCGGTAGCTATGTTATAAATATGTGATAAATCTGTCACCTTTATTAAGATAAATGTGTTCATCCTTCTCGTTTCACGGCTACATTACATGAATAACCCATCCCCAAAATTAGCTGGTAGTCATGTTATCTAATTTTGCAGTGTGGTTTTATTCTGATTTTCTAAAACAATATGTAATTATAATTCATGAGAGGATTCCTGAAATTTTTGGGTTAAAAGCTTCGAGATTGATAGTGAGTGGACTATTATAGCAGCCGTGTGATTTATTATCATGGAAAACTAAATTGCCAATTTATTAAAGAGGAACGAATGACGAAAAACTACCAATAACTCATTGGTTTATTGATGTTGGATTTTAACAGGGATAAGTGTAGAAACAAGAGTTTTGGACAGTTGATTAATTGTGGTCTGAAATTATTATTTTTTCCAATATTGTTGGGTGTCATTTCTCCCCAACTACTTGAAGTTGGGTCATTGTTTATGATTTATCCCGTAGGATCAATGACGTTGGCTGCTGGGTCTTTCTCTGTCAGACAACCTACATGCGAACTTTCGCATGAGCCAAGTCGTCGAGATAATTTAAATTAATTGAAGAAGTCTAATTAATCCTAAGCACATAATTTGTGGTTTGAACTTTAGTATCTTGGGTGTCGTTCCTCCTAGGAAAATTACCAAAAAAATCTAAAACCTATTATATGTAAAGATGGCAACTCAGTTATAAAATTTTTATTTTGTCAATTTAATTATAAACCTTTTAATTTTGCTAATTTAGTCCTAAATTTATTGACAATTTACAAATTTAGTCATCTGGCTAATTTTGCCTAATTTGCTGAAGTAGACGCTAGATGTCCTATAAGGCACAATTGGTGGACAACCGACGTTGACATGACAATTTTTTTATATTGTATAATAATTTAAGATTTTTTTGGATAATTTTTTCCATTTCTCTTTTAATACATGAAATTGCGAGGAGTAGCAGATGAGGTTGTCTTAATAAATCACAACTACACCCACCTGGTATGCAAAGGCGGTAATTAATTTAAATGTGAGGACGATAAGAATTCCAATGCTAGAATTCAATCGATCGATTGGAGTTTTTCCCCCCTAAATTTTAAGTCTTCGAGGGGCCAAAACAAAACCTTAGTGACTTCGGATAATTTAGACTTCTTCGATCAATGTAAATTATCGTGGCTTACGAGTTGGGAATTTTCGCATTTAAGTTGTGTGACAGAGAAAGACCCACTAACCAGTTTAATTGTTCCTACGGGATAAATCATAAACAATGACCCACTTTCAAAAGAAAAGCCATTTTGGTCGCCATTTTTTTTTTTTTGCTTTTTTTGGGTAAGAAAAGCCCTATTTTCACTCCTTAAAAGTCATTCTCTTCATCTTTAAGAATTCTTCAATGATTTTGTGGACGTTGCTGTCGATTTCCTCCACAAAAGAGGAGAGTTTTGTCGTTGTGAGCTCTAAAGATCGAAGCGTGAGAGTCTTGGAAGAATCTGCTCTCTCCAGATCTGCTTGCTTGCTTTGACTCTAGGTGTTTGCTCCAGAAAGTCGAGCGCTCTGCAAGTCTACTTCTCTCTGAAGCACAATGGGCTTATCTAAATGTGACTTTATGATCAATTAATATCTATTTTGCAACTCTTTTTTCCCAATTTAGAGTTAGATTTGGATTTTGGTGTTATTCTATCCCAATCTAGATATAGATCTGGGATTTACAAGGTTGTTATTCGTGCTCTTTCAATTTATCGGTATTGTTGTTATCTCTATACGGTAATAGTGTTGGGGACCCTAAACCTAGACACGTATTGCATTTTGACATGTAGTATCTAGAAAGGGAAATCTTGGCATATGTTTATCACTAATGATGATGCGAGTTTCAGCGATCGGCCGTCGATTGTGCTATGATGCTATGACAAATCCATTCTTAAGTAAGGAGTGAGTCTCTGCAGGTGGTATCAAGTTGATTCATTTTTTCGAATTTGCACCAGACGGCAACTCTCTGGATATGATTTTGTCTTGAAGTTATGTATCCCTCTTTCACGTGAAATGAACATTTTCCTTTCCACCAAAAAAAACAGTGGCAAGAGTTCTTCAGCTTTAATGCTATAATCCAGAAAACCCTCGGGCATATGACATCACCATTGACAGAATAAAATCTTGACCTTACCCCGGCCACACTAGTGCTCCTCACATGGATTCAGTGGATTGTCCCGAAGATGGCTGAGGAAATTTAGCTCAGATGTCATTCCACGAAGAAATCGAAAACGAAACCCAACGTAAAGAGTACCTCGGAGTAGAGAGGAGAGTGGCGAATTGCGAACGAAGTCGAGATCGAGGAGAGCGAGTAACTGAGAATGAGAAATAAGAGAGGGAGAAATGGGAGAGAGAGGGGGGGGGTGGCATCTGACACAAGAGTACGAAATCAACTTAACTTGGGATTAACAGTGAATCGGTTGAAAGCGGTTCGACCCTAGAACTAAGTCTTGGAAGGCAGGTTTTTCAGTAAAATCGATTGGTTCAGGGTATGGAATTGGGAATTGAATTAATCAAGACCAATTCCCAATATTTTTATCCGAAAATCAAACTGATTCTCATGTGAGCTAGCTAATTCTCGGATTAAGCTGATCTGATTGTTCTCTCCTAATTGCATCAATCTAATTTATGATTATGGAAAACTCAATTGCCAACTGCGTTATAGAGGAACAAGTTACGATGAACCCACTAATGAGTCACCAGTTTATAGATATTGATATAATCTTCGTAACCATATAGGGGATACGAGCAGAAAAAAGGGCTTAAGTTTGGGTATTTAGTCAATTGAAGAGTGAAAGTTTTATTAAGCTCTAATCAGACGATTAAGTTCGCTGTAAGTGGAATTCGAGCAATGAAATTGGTATGCTTTACATAGTTTTAAGTAGATATCATCTTTGCGATGCGGATGGGCGTAGTTGTGATTTATAAAGATGCCTCAGTTGCTACTCCTCACTACTTCATGGCTTTAGTGTAGTTGCGGAGAAATGACACCGAACGACATAAAAATCGAAAAGATCAGACCGCAAATTACTGGGCTAGGATTAATTAGAGTTCTTCGATTAATTTAAATTATCTTGCTGACTGGGCTCCCATATTTCGAAACTTTGCATGTAATTTCTCCGACAGAGAAAGTACTAGTTGTGTTGTTCCTACTTTATAAATCATAAACAATGACTCGCCTTATTAAATTACATTGACGATGGCGCCATTTATGATTCTGCAAGTTCGCTACTCCTACTTCCATCCATCATCATCACCGAGCAAATCCCCTCTCCTGCTACATTCCCCTCCTCAAACAATGACCCTTCAAGAAGCAATAGTAGCTGATAATGTTGATGAGCTATACAACTTATTGAGAGGGAAAACAATCTCTTAGATGATGCAGGCCCCTTCACAAATACTCCACTACACGATGCCGCAAAGCAGGGCAAAACTAAAGTGGCCATGGAGATAGCCACCTTGAAGCCATCGTTTACTCGAAAGCTAAATCGTAAGGGTTATAACCCCATGCACTTGGCTTTGCTAAATAAGCATTATCACACTGCAAGGGCACTGATGACCCTCGACCCTGAAGTGATCCGAGTCCGAGGACGAGACGGGTAAACCCCTTTACATTTTGTAGCTGGGGAAATAATGCAGGATCAAGAGGAGCTCCAGGAACTCCTGGCAGAATTCCTGTCTACTTGCAAATCGTCCATTGAAGACTTGACAAACCAATGGGAGACTGTAGTTCACATTGCTGTCAAGAAGCGCAACACCAAAGCACTTGAGATTTTGCTTGGATGGCTTAAGCGAGTTCATCTAACAAAAATCTTGAACTGGAAAGACCAAAACGATAACATTGTCTTTACATATTGCTGTATCCAAACAGCAGGCGCCTGTGTTGGAAGATATGATTTGCAACATCAGGATGATTTGTAAATTAATATGTTTGTGTCTATATTAGGATTAGAAAGATCACAGGATATTTGGGAAATGTAAACTTGCTTTTATTATTATTTCTTTTGTATTATATATATCAATGTACAGAAGATACAATCAATAAAGTGAGGCACTAAATATTTTCTTCCCTATGACCTTCAGCTCTTCTTTCTTCTTCGCTCACCTAGTTTCGTGACATGGTATCGGAGCCTTCTTGAAGTTCTGAACCTTTCATTGCTTCCGCTTCGATTGCCTCACGGAACTCCAATCTGCAAAGGGGTTGCCATAGGAATCATTATTTTCTTTAGGGAAGAAATTTTTTCATCATGCCTAAAACACAAGACCTCACCTCTACTTCAAGCGACAAACCTGCAACAACACTAGAAACCTTGCAAACCCAGGACTCCTCTATCATGACTACAGCTTCAGAACAACAACTCAGTCAGGCGCATCAACAAGCGCAACACGTGCAATGGCAGCCATTCCAGGCTCAGTCCAATCTGGGGCAACCGTTTATGGGCCATCCATACTAGTGGATACCATATCCATGGTTCCTTGGGCAAAACCCAGATGCATCACTGCCTAGAGGCTACCAAAGCAACGTTGGTTCTGATGGAGGCCTACCAACCGGTGAAGGGGCAAGCGCAACCATCGGAAAAGATTAGATGGGTGGCACAACTGGATCGGGCATGGGAGGAAACCCTCACCTGACCTTCCTCAATACGGGTCATGCGGGTTATGCGAGTCAAGGAACCGGACCGAATCTCGGACCCGGAATTTTTCCCTATCAATTTTTTGCTACCGGTGCCTAACCGGAACCAAGCGACCCGCTTCACATGACTAATGCCGACGGGCCGGAATTGAAGCTTATCAGCCAGCAATTGACTGGTGCCGACAATTACTCGAGCTGGTCGCGAGAATTTCGACGGGCACTGTTAACAAAAGATAAAGATGGATTTCTTGACAGGACAATTCCGATTCCAACCGACGAAAGGATGGCACGATTTTGGAAGAAATGCAACTAGTTGGTTAGAATGTGGATTGGAAATTGCATATCAATCGAAGTCGCAGCCGGACTCCCTCCGACGGAGGATTCAAAATCGATGTGGGAGAATATCAAAGAGATGTTCGGAAAACTTGATCAAGTCAAGATTTTTCGTTAACACAACAAATCTCGAAGCTTAAATAGGGAAACATGTCCGTTGCAGCCGTCTACAATAAACTTTCGACTTTATGGAATGAACTCGAGGTAGCTGAAGAAAGGTTCGACTGGCCCGAGCCGATTCTACAGTAATACAAACGGATGCGCGAAAGGGAAAAGGCGACAAGATTTCTGCTCATACTCAACAAGAATTACCTCTCGTTCCGCTCCTAGATCTTGACTATGGAGCCCTTACCGAGCATCGGCCGAATCTATCAATTGGTCGTGCAAGAAGAAAATCAACAGAGAACAGCAGATTACAACAAAGGAAGAGATGGAAGGGCGTTGGCGGCGAAAACCCTAGCTCAATCTTCGTCAAGGAGCAAAGGAGGAAGAGGACATAAAGGGGTGGAACTAGGGTTTCTCGAGGAGAACCCTAGCCATCTTGAATATATTGGGCGATTGGACGGTCCTCGTTCGTCCCTAGCAGCGAGCAGATCGGACGGCTCACGTGGAAGTGGCGCAATTGGCCCAGAAGGGCCGCGAAGTGCTTTTGGCTGGATCGGCCCAGATGGGCCGCGAGGCATTCATGGGCTAGAAATCTTGCGTGGGGAATTATCCGGTGGATCAAAAGGCTCGTATGGGCCGACTTTGGCCCAAATTTCACAATCTACGAACAGAACTCTTTTAGGCCCGAGAAATTTTACCTCCAAAGGCAAAGGTAAAATGTACTGTGATTATTGTAAATGTCCACATCACACAGTAGAAAATTGCTGGAAATTACATGGGAAACCTGGAGAAAAAGAAAAAGGAAAATTTTCCTAGATTTTTCAGGTATCGGGACAACCAATGGAGAAGACAATTAGTCATGATGAATATCAGGGACTTATGGAGGCTCTAAGGAAATTGGACAGCTCTGATAAATCTGGAAGTTTCACAGGTACTTCTTATTGTCTGGTAAATACAATTTCGAATAGTGCATGGATTATTGATTCAAGTGCTAATGATCATATTACCTGTGATAGGAGCTTGCTTTCAAACATCAGAAAATTGTCTTTTCCCAAATCTGTACAACTCCCAAATGGAAACATGATCCAAGTTGAAATGATTGGCACTGTGAATCTTAGCTCACATATCATACTTCGAAATGTGCTTTACATTCCTAATTTCCAGTTCAATCTCATGTCAGTATCTCGAGCTTGTGAAGAAAATTCTTGTCGTGTCTTATTCAAATCTGATAAATGTTTCTTTCAGGCCCTTTCAACTGGGAAACTAATGGGCTTGGGTAGAGTCTTTCAAGAACTATATTTCTAGATGAATTTTCAATTATCTTCCAATAAATCATTGTGTAATACTACTATCAATGATAAGAATCTTCTCTATCATCAAAGATTGGGTCATACTGCTTTGTTCCTTGTCCTCAGTGCCCTATATGTCCATTAGCAAAACAGACACGTCCTCCTTTGCCAAATAGCACTTCTCAAGTCAATGAAATATTCTCATTAATTCATGCTGATGTTTGGGGACCATATCACGCTTTGAATCATGATGGGTCCAGGTTTTTTCTCACAATCGTAGATGATTTTTCACGTGCGACATGGATATTCCTCATGCAATCAAAAGCTCAGATTCTTTCTCACCTGAGAACTTTCCTTGCTTTGTCCAAAAATCAATTTGGGAAATCAATCCGTCGTATACGTACTAACAATTGTAGAGAGTTCTTTAATGGAGAATGTGCTTCTTTTCTTTCCTTAAATGGAATTTTGCATGAAAGCTCTTGTACATATACACCATAGTAAAATGGAGTAGTTGAAAGAAAGCACCGTCACTTATTGGAAGTAGCATGTACTCTTAAGTTCCAGGCTTCTATTCTTGAAATTTTTTGGGGAGATTGTGTGGTCACAACAGCATACCTGATCAATCATATGCCATCACGCATTCTTAAAGGAAAAACTCCTTTCGAAATATTGTATGGGAAGAAACCAGATCTGAGTCATCTTAGAGTTTTTGGGTGCCTATGTTATGTGACCATGGTAGGGCACAAGGATAAGATGGAACCTCGTGCAAGACAGTGTATATTCATGGGGTATTCAAATCTGAAGAAAGGATATCGTGTTTATGAACCATCCACAGAGGAATTTTTTGTGAGCAGAGATGTGTTTTTCTATGAAGACATTTTTCCTTTTCAGAGACGCTCTTCATATATCTCAAAATGAAAGGCCAGGCATTAATCGATCCTTATCAGAGGAAGAGCCATCTTCTGGAGAATCTTACATTGTTATTCCTCCTCCAAGAAATTCAGAATCAACTGCTGCACAATCCCCGATGTCTACTGAGGCCCATACGAATCATTCAATTGATGAGGACCCCAAAGAAAGGGATTCTCATCTGACAGCTCTTCCAGAATCGAGTACTAATGAAGACCTGACCTTAATCCAGCATGAAGAACCTCGGCGATCTGGTTGAGTTAGTCGTCCACCTATCTGGATGAAGGACTATGTATGTGCTTCATTAGGATCACCAGGTACTCGATATCCCATTTCATCCTATATTTCATTTGATAGGCTATCGTCAGAACATTTATGTTGCATAAGCCATATCTCTGAGGGGCAAGAGCCATCTAGTTATAATGAAGAAATGCATGATCCACGTTGGCAAAAGGCTATGGAGGCAGAATTACAGGCTTTAGTGGAAAATCATACTTGGGATATTGTGCCATTACCTACTCATAGAAAACCTATTGGGTGTAAGTGGGTATATAAAATTAAATATCGAGCAGATGGTTCTATAGAGAGATATAAGGCTCGACTCATGGCCAAAGGTTTCACACAACGAGAAGGTTTTGTTTATCATGAAACCTTCTCCCCAGTAGCCAAAGATGTCACTATTCGTTCCTTCTTGTCGGTTGCTGCCTTTCGAGACTGGCCATTACATCAAATGGATGTACATAACGCCTTCTTACATGGCGATCTGGATGAAGAAATATACATGGATCTTCCACCAGGATTACGGAGACAGGGGGAGTCTAAGGTATGTCGTCTTCGCAAATCTCTGTATGGACTGAAACAAGCTTCCCGTCAATGGTATGCCAAATTTATTAATGCTCTTACTGCTACTGGATTCAAACAATCTAAATATGATTATGCATTGTTCACTTGGAGGAAAGGTATGTCATCTATCTATTTGATGATTTATGTTGATGACATACTCATCATGGGCAATGATGGCTCTGCTGTCAAGAATCTAAAGGAATATCTGCATTCCACTTTCCCTATCAAAGATTTAGGCTCGCCTAAGTATTTTCTCGGAATTGAGATAGCTCGTTCAGATCAGGGAATCTCACTCAGCCAGTGGAAATTCATAATGAAGATTATATCAAAAGCAGGATTATTAGGTTGCAAACCTGCCATTATCCCTATCGAGCAAAATGCCAAGCTGACTTCAGTTGACTATGATGCTGGAGTATCTTCTTCTGATGATCCAGTATTGAAAGATCCATCAGGATATCAAAGACTCGTAGGGAAACTTATCTACCTTACCATGATGAGGCCGGACATCTGCTATGCAGTACAGACTCTCTGCCAATTCATGCACAGCCCATAACAATCTCATATGAATGCAGCTTTGAAAATTGTGAGATATTTGAAGACATGCCCAGGATTGGGAATACTTCTTTCTCGGAAATGCAACATGGAAATGACAGCCTATTGCGATGCGGATTATGCTACATGTCCTATGAGCAGAAGATCTATTACTGGTTTTTGTATCAAATTTGGGGAATCATTACTTTCATGAAAGACGAAGAAACAATCAACTGTGTCCTTATCTTCAGCTGAAGCCGAGTATCGATCTATGGCCAAAACTGTTTGTGAAATAGTTTGGTTAAGAGGTTTGCTTATGGATCTTGGGGCACAAATTAAGGGACCTACTACACTCTTCTGTGACAATGATTTAGCACTCAAGCTTGCAACAAATCCCATAGTTCATGAAAAAACAAAATACATAGAGGTCGATTGTCATTTCACTAGAGAGAAGATTCAAGAAGGAGTTATTCAGACTAGAGGAATTAGAACTACGGAGCAACAAGCGGACATGTTCACTAAACCTCTATGTCAGAAACAACACGCATATCTTCTAAGCAAGCTGGGTGTCTTGGACATATACAAGCCACCAGCTTGAGGGGGAGTGTTGGAAAATATGATTTGCAGCATCGGGATGATTTGTAAATTGATATGTTTGTGTCTATATTAGGATTAGAAAGATCACAGGATATTCAGGAAATGTAAACTTGCTTTTATTATTATTTCTTTTGTATTATATACATCATTGTACAGAAGATACAATCAATAAAGTGAGGCACTAAATATTTTCTTCCCTATGACCTTCGGCTCTTCTTTCTTCTTCGCTCACCTAGTTTTGTGACAGCCTGAGGCTGTATCTGGATAGCAGCAACTTCCGGCGGCTGTCTCTAGACAACAGCAACTTCCCACAGCTTTATCCGGACAACAGCAACTTCAGGCCGGACAGCAGCAACTTGAGGTATACTTCATCAATTTCGTTGTTGTATGTGCGTGTATTGTTCAATCCTTGAATTCAACATAATCTAATCCAAGAACAATTGTTATGGTAATACATGGTTTGTTTAACCTACAAACCATAGTAGGGACTGAAAATACATGGTTTAAGAAACATTCGAAGAGAAGACACTTGAACAGAACCCCCTTGTTCGGTTCATTTCGTAGGAGAGGAGAAAAGGAACTATGGGAGGGATGGATATCACTCCTTCCCTCCCAATCTTCTAATTCCAATTCTCTTTTTGACAGTTTTCCCGTGCACAAGGTCATGGTAGGGTGGGCTCCACCCTTATATTCTGTACGGTTGTTACAGGTTGATCCATTCGTTTATCTTCGTTTGTTTCCATTGTGATTAATCATTTCATTTCTTTCCAATTCCCACCATCCATACATATATAGTTGACTTTTTATGCCATTCAGATGGGTTGTGAAAATTAGGTCAACAAGCAGTGTTTTTCTTTTGCTTTAGAAATAAATCAAATAGTAATATTAAGAAATTGATTGTATTCAGTGATGTACCTTTCATGGTCATCTTATATTTTAAGCGTCTTAATTTTCAGTTTTAGCACAACAAGCCCATAGTTTCATTTCAAGACTGCTAGTGCGAAAACTAATTAAGCTCTTGATGCTTCTATCATGAGTTCTTTTCTTAATTGGCCCAACAATGTTTTCGGTTGGAGCGATATTGTTTACAGTTTATTTAGTGGAGAGAAACTTCGTTTTTAGTGAGCTCTAAGTAACTCCAAGTCAAATGGTTTTAGATAAATAATTTCCTTTCAACCCTTTTCATCGTAATAACTCCTACCTAACGAAACAATAACTTTATCCATTCTTTTCTATTACTGTATTTCTCCTATTGATTAGCAAAATCTCTTTTATTCTTTCATAATCAGTCCATCTATGAGATAGAAGTTAATGACATTGAAGCTAACACGGACAATCCAACTTGACCATAAAATAATTTCTTCATGGACGTGAGAATTACTCCCTATTCAGTTGAATCTCATGCATAAAGGGATATAAATAAACCTATCTAACGTAGTCTTTCTCTTCAAAGCAACAAAAAAAAAAAAAAAAAAAAAAAAAACTCTTTTGTAAAATGTAATTCAATCATAAATCTTCAATTGGCTTAATTAAGCCCCCAACTAATAGGAAAATATGATATTTTGGATGCTCCCTTCTGCAAAATTCTTCAATGTAACTACTCACATGGGCAATTTCTAGTTATGACATAAATAATTTCAGGTGAAAAGATTAAATCACACTTTTCGAAAAAGAGTTGGGACTTCATTACATTGATGGCATTTAATAAATAAGGTTTAGTAAACATTTTCCTTTTGTAAATGTATCTCTAGCATCATTCAAACTTATATGGCAGGAGGTCACTTTGTGCACAATGATAAATCTTAGTCACAAAGCAGTGATTGAAATTGAAGGGATACATACTTCATTTTGTTTTGTTTGCATTTATTCCAGATCAAGATCATCAATCTATTGATTGGGCATACGAAAGTTCATGCAAAGAACTTAGAAAAGAAGACGGCTCTACAAATCTACCTAGACAATCGTAATCACAATCTAGATGTTGAGAACAGGTTACGCCAATAAGAAAAAAAAAGCAAGACATTCTACTCCTACCCTCTCATTATCAAAGTATTTTAGCATGAAACTAACTATGTTTGAGAGGTATGCAGGGTATTTTGGCACCCAAAATGCAAATGTTCGCAAAATACTCCTTGTAGTGTCTACCTTAATCGTGACTGCCACTTATCAAGCCGCTTTCACTCCTCCGGGAGGATACTTGTGACATCTCAAATTTCACCGACCTTCATTAGTGTAATTAGATCATTAGGAACTTAGATTAATTAGATTGGGCCAGAAAATGAACCCAATGGATCGTGAGAAACGTGTGGGCTCGAGAAATGAGTGGGCCACACGAATTGGACTTAATAAATCGAATGAGTGATTATGGGCTTGGACTTGGCTTGAAGCGGGCCAAGGTTCGAAATTATTAGATTTGTAGATTTGGTTTAGTGGGCCCGAATTGTTATAGATTGAGCCTGTTGGGCCGGGAATGAATATTTAGGCCCGAATGATTTTATTTTATAGATTATAGTTACGATAACTTGATTAATGTTTATAATGCTAATATCAATTTCTAACTTTAGCATTCTTTTTGTGTTGAATTCTTTATAGACTAAAGTTGACTAGTCGATATGTTATGTCATTCGATATGTTATATATATGTTATGACTTTGTATAATTGGGATTAAGTAGAAACAAAAGGCAATTAGATGAAAATATTAGAAGCTAATGAACTAACGAATGATATCGATTAACTGTTAATTAGCGACGATCGACAGATGGCGAAAATCTTCATGCATGAAAGCCACGACACCTTTCTCTCTCTCGATTCTCTCATCAACACCCATGGTTTTTCTCAATCCAAAGAACCGAAGATGGCAACTCCAAGGAAGCATAATCATTGGCTAAATCTAATCATTACACTAGCCTAGGACTAGCTCATAGCCTATTTCCCCCTTAAGCTTCATACACTCTCTCTCTCTCCATATAAAACCCAGCAACCCATCTTATTCTTCATCTTTTCTCTCGGCTGAGTAGCGAAAAACCAGAAGCAAACCAGCAACCTTCTTCTTCTTGCATGTTGATTTTGAGTGTTGATCTTGAAGCATCTCTGTGTTGTTTAGTAGCTGAAGCAAGGTAAGGAAAGATCTAACTCTAAATTGAAAGTTATCCATTGTTTCATCAAGGGAGCTTGAGGATCTAACCAAATAGTGATGGATATAGTTTGTAGTTGCTGTTTTGTGATTGATCTAAGCTGAGAAAGTGTTAGATTAGAGTTAGAAGCCATTGCATGTTGTTTTTGAGGACTGCATGTTTCGAAATCCTTGTGTGAGTATGTTGTTTTGTTGAGCGAAGTGATGAAATGGATGCCGAGTGGATGGATATGGTGTATGCTGTGATGAGTGAACTCACGGATGCGTTTATACTTCAAGCCGAGCTGTGGAATTGATCATTTGTTAGAGAAAGATATGCTGAAGTTGCTTTGAGTTGCTGTGAGTAAGCATTGGAGTATTTTAGAAGAGATTTGTGGATAGACAAGTTGTTTCATTGAGTTAGAAGTGAGAAAATTTGTGTATCTATTTTGTTCTAAGTGAAAACAGTTACGGAGTCTTCTGTTTGTGTTTAGTTTTCTTTATATATGTTAATAGAAATAAGAAAGAAACCATTCTACATGATAGAACATCTATAAGATCAAGTTATACACATAGCTATAACCATATGACTATAAAAACATAGAGACAGAAGTGTACTTAGTAAAACCAGTAAACTGTTGTAGAACACATCTTAAGGAATGATGTGTCAAAATTTGAGATTAAATGGATAAGAGTTGGTTAGTGAAACAATTTTCTTTGTAAATACGAAATCTGGACGTCGGTACAGGGTACTAATAAAGATTATGGCAACTGTTACTCTTAATACAGTGAGAATCAGACTTAAGTTTCTTCATGGGAATTGTTAGTCTATGTCTCAAATATAACATAATAAAAATTTGGTAGTATTTAGACAAGAATTGATATACCTTCTGTGTCTGAAACCGAAATTGTTCATTTAGCTAGTAAACTGTTTGTACCGAGAACATATATTAGATGTAGTGTCTTGTATCTTAGACTTGTATGATGAACATAGAGTCTAAGAAACCTTATAATAGATGTTAGTTGTGTATAAGTAAGTCTCATATGTCGATAGAGGTATAAGTGCATATAGAATCATGCGTGTGCAATGAGTGCGATGCATAGTGCTTGATTATGGGATAAATATCTGTTCGCCATGGAATGGGACATGACGTAATGGGTTTTATCTTATAATCCGGACACGCACGTGTGCTAGGTTCATGAGAGTTAGATAGATACTTTAGAGTCTTTTTCTTTTGCATACGATAAATGCATTAATCAAAGGTGTGGTGGTGTGAAACGTGTGCTTAAGATGAATGAACCCATCGGTACCGAGATACCGGTGATGCCCCCGGAAGTTTGGGATGCCCTTGCTGTGTGGTCTTGGATGCATCGGTAGAGAGATACTGAGATGCCTCGGAGTGAGATGCCCTTGTGTGTGATCAAGGATGCCTTGGTTGTGTGATACTGAGATGCCTCGGAGTGAGATGCCCTTGTGTGTGATCAAGGAGGACCTCGGTTGTGTGATGCCGGGATGCCTTGGAGTGAGATGCCCACAATTAGAGATATTGTGGAAGTCCGAATAACGTACCTTCCGGAAGTGACTCGATCAGGTCGGTAGAGTCCCGGTTGTGACTGATTCGAGGGTGGATTTTATGCACACTAAATATAATTATTTGGCGAGTGAGTTCATTTATTATTGTTGCATTATATTTTGATGTGAGATTGAGTTTGTGAAGGGTAAGTATAGAAGTGGATGCATATAAGGTGATTTCTTACATGAAGTAATAGTATTGTTTATGCATGTGATATATTCTCTTAGTATCCTAAATTGTTTGATGATTCACTTGTAACTTTGATGGCTATGGATTGTTTAAGTTAGAGTTTTATCATTCTTTACTGGGCAATGTTGTTTGCTCATACCTTACATTTTCAGATTGATAGCATGGATGTACCGCCGGTAGCTCGATACGGGGCCGTAGTGCGTCTTGATGTTTCTCTTCATGACGTGTATGATCCCGACATTGACATGGTTTTCTCCAAATATGAGGCGACTTTATGGCTAAATGACGGTAGAGCTGAGTTATTACCGATGACGTTCGTTGCATGGTTTATCAACCATGAAGGAGAGATGTTCGGACCTTTACCCTTTGGAGCAGGAGGACCTGGAGCGGGGATGGACGGCGCCTAGACGCCTTTGATCTTGGAGAAGCTGACTGACTTTTGTTTTTTGTTAGATGCGGGCTAGTGTGGGAACTTGTGGAGTAGATACCCTCACCCATATCCCTGGCTTTTGTTGCGCCTTACTTTTGTTTTGTATATGATTAAATATATGGGCGAAGAACATGGAATGAGTCTAGGTCGATAATTTTGTATGCCCCGTTGATGATAAAATGAAAGGAAGCCTTTTATGATCTTGTCTATGTGCATTGCAGGATAACCTTATAATATAAATTTAGGATTTTAAATAATCCATGTTATACATGCTAACCTTCAATGGTAAACACTATGGGTTATCTAAAGGAGATTACAAGCTAGACAAGAAGATAATAATAATTATAATTCCGCTTGCGCTTAGTACGTGACGCTCTGGGACGTCACAGCTGCTCGTCACAATACTGGCAAGATTCCTCTTCAAATCACCCAGCCAATTACACTGTCGTTTCCGCCAATGCCATCAAAGGCGAAGAATTGGGCTCAACTCCAATCCAATAGTCTAAGACCGATCCGATCAAATGGTGAAGGCTCACTGGCCCGAGCAATGCCAATGATGATTTTTTGAGCTTTGACTCTTTTATAGGGTTGCTATTGAAAAACCACATCAAGCTGGAAATCTTATCTTGAGCGGCTTGAAGCTGTTGTGTTTTATTATCCTCAATAGCATAGTTTTTACCGCTTCCGTCGGCACAGTCTGGGTCACCGCTATTACACTATAACCCGACACTACTATGGTTTACTTTTCTTTATGGCTCCTCAGCACTGCCTACTTTATTTTTGTTGGAATCGGAATACCGAAATCCGATAAGGTCACAGGGAGGATCCTATCTGGATTTTGTGAGTGCTCATTACTCACCATGGTCGTCCTCCCCTCCTACGTGTGGCAGAAGCACAACCGAGTTCTATACAGAGTTGATGCCACAAGGAGACGCATCGGTGGCTTGCTTGGATCGAGGGATTGGAAATAATTCGCAAATATTATCTACTTTAACTATTCCTGTCGCGTGTGAGGTTTGCAAGAAGTACTCTTTTTATTAGTTGCATGTAATGGACTCATCTTTTAATTCCTTAATGCCAATAGATTGAAGTCGGGATTTGGATTTCCTAGTACTACTTTATTATGACGCAATGGAAACGAAAAGAATTGAATGACACGAATACCCAAAATTTGCAAGTACAAAAATGTGAGAAGAGTAACATCTCGATTTTCTATAATTTTGAAACGAGGCAAACTGCCCGATCCCATAAAACACGACAAAAATATGTACTTACGACCCTTTTCTAGAAGTTCACTACTCAATAATGTAATAGAAAAAAATAAATGTGGATAATATGAAAAAATCGTAACTAAATCTAAAAAAAATAAAAAAATTAGGTCCTTATGACATCTTACAATCAAAGAAAAAGATAATATCATAAGGCATTTAGAAAGTTAAATTAATAAAAACAATGATTTCGAGTACTCTATTCTAAAGACATCCCAAGCTAACCTAATCAAAGAATGAAATATCAAATTTCAAAATACCAAATTTATCAAATATCCAATCTTAAGATGCCCCCACGACATTCTCTCTTTATTAAAAAAAAAAAAAAAAAAAAAAAATAGACTCGATCTTGAGTTTTTATAATGTCGGTCATCTGATATAGCATCCTTGTACAATCCTCATGGAATTCTGAACCATATCTGTAAAATGAATCAAAATTTCTGGCTTTAAGAAAATATCCCAACCAAACATTTAGATCCATCCAACAATTGATTCTTTAATTTTATAGTGCTAATGAAATCAATTTTGGATCTACGATTATTTTTTCCATTTTCCATTTCTTCAAATTTCTCTGCCAGATCTCAACTGCATAAATTCAGATCAACATGAGAGGGGTTTTCTCCAAAATTATCTATCCATCGTCATGGAAAACATGCCCAAGCCTGAGATCTTTCCTCAAGCTCAAAATCCTCCAAATCCGATTCTTGAAAAGGAAAGTCAAAATCTTCGACTTACATGCTCTGAAGGTCAACTGTCACGCCCCGATCCTCTGGCACGCACACATCCCTTACCTTTAGTCGATTTTTAAAGCAATATCCCAAGACGTATCGCCAAGTCTTTTCATTTTAATATGCACATGCGGGAGCAATTATAATCCCTAGACAATAAAACAATAAGATAGAAAAGTAGGGCCATATTTTTCATACTGAAATTCACAACTACTCTTTTATACAAGCACCTCATAGTATATAATGCAATACTATTCTCAGGGGTCTAATCTAACCCTTATCCACGTACAATCAAGATCTGACAAAACAAGATGGGATCTCAGTCTTCATCTGGGTCATACTCAGGATCCTCCTTATGGTCATATTCTTCTCCAAAATCTTCCTTCTCATCTGGTTCCACATTAGGGTTCTCCTCTTCAGATTTCTCCTCCTCAGGCTCCCCATCAGGGTCCTGAAATGGTTATTCAATAACCATTGAGACCACGTCTTAGCAAGTTCTACCCCCTAAGACCCGATTAGTAAACTAATACACCTTAAGCTGCCTAAGCACATCACGAGTCAGAGGACTTATATTGGCCTCAGTTCCTTCCTGCAAGTTAGTATATATATCAAATATACATCATCACATCACATCACCCAATCAGATCGAATCATCGATCAATCGACCTAGTCGATTACATATCATCCAAATTATCTCTTGATCGACCCCTTCCATACTTTATATAAGTCTGATCAACATCCAAGACTACTCACCCTAGATGATATATAGATAGTATGTTATCTTATCTCCAGATGACATATAGAGTCATCGAGCTGTCAAATCATACCGTACTGTCTCAAGATAATCTGTAAAGTCACTGAACCAGTAGATCATACCGTCCTATCTCAAGATGACATATAAAGTCACCGAGCCGGTATACACACAATTTATCATACCATATTGTCTCCAGATGCTCCGTAGAGTCATCGAGCCGGTAGATCATATAATTTATCATACCGTACTGTCTCAAGATGTTCTGTAGAGTCATCAAGCTAGTAGATCATACCGTCCTATCTCAAGATGACATATAAAGTCACCGAGCTGGTATACACACAATTTATCATACCGTACTGTCTCCAAATGCTCCGTAGAGTCATCGAGCTGGTAGATCATACAATTTATCATACCGTATTACCTCAAGATGCTCCGTAGAGTCATCGAGTCGGTAGATCTTACCATCCTGTCTCAAGATGCTCCGTGGAGTCATCGAGCCAGTTACATGCCATTCCAAGCAAACAATCAAATAACCAATTTTTATCATTTCCGATAAAATGGCGTGCGTGGGTACACGATTTGCCCTAGCCAAAATATAATAATTTCCTTTTCATAAATCCCACCATTTTATATAGTCCACCAAAATATTTTTGGCGCTGTCAACCGACACTTGGTTATTTTTTCAATCAATAACCAAAAATTATTCCATTAAAGAATAATTCCCAATTTCACAAATAATTCAATTCAGCACAAAATAAAGCTCAATTAAATAAACGAACTGCGCCACGATAATCAGCATAAAATTCCAGTCACTGGCCATCCCAGTTGAATATCCGGGAGTTAATTAATTAAATAATTAATTTCGAAAATTAAATAAATAAATACAATAAATTCAATTTAGCACAATATAAAGCTCAATTAAATAAACGGACTGCACCATGATCATCAGCATAAAATCCCGATCACTGGCCATCCCAGTTGAATTTCTGGAATATAAATAATTAAATAATTAATTTTAAAAATTAATATTTAATTCCTAAAAATTCCAATTAGGCCTGAATTGCCTAATTAACACCCGATAAGGGTCGGGAAAAGTCCCAAGAAGCATCCAATAAATACTATAGGCAATTCTATATCTAAGTACACTAACCACCTAACTAATATGCAATGCAATTAATTAATAATCATTAATCCATTCTAATCTAACCACCTAATTGCACTTAATTAAATCTAATCAACCTTTAAGTATAATTAGCAAAATAAGAAGGCATTAGTGAGCAAAACTCACTTGGCAAAGCGAAGACCGGAACACCGCGAGGACGACGCAATGGCGGCCGAACTTGGGCTCGCGACGACACCTACGGGCTTGGACTTGGCTATGGACTGGGCCTACTTCGCAGGCTGAACTACTGAAACTTCTTGGGCTTCGAGTGGCTGAAACAAAACTGAACTGAGCTTGCGAAGTGGGCTGCTTGGCTCACTTGGGCTGAGATAACCTGAATTCCACTTGGGCTGAACTTGATGGACTGAAGATAGGCCCAGCTGTTGGACCACGAAAATTGTGTGGGCTGCACTAGAAGGCCTAAGGATGGGCTGCTAAAATTGAAGCTTAAGCTGAACTGGGCTGCGGTTGGTCTCGGGGAAATGAAGTCCGACACTCCTGGGCCGTTGCAAAATGCTGGGCTGAGCTGCTGCAAACTGAAGCAGCAACGAAGGAGCTGGCATCTTCAGCTTCGCTGGTGTTGCAGGTCTGACTAAGCCGACAAAACTCGGTGGAATCTCTCGCGGATGAAGACGCAGGCTTCCTCGGTTGAATCGGTGGCAGCAAGCTGGGCCAAAGACACGCAACTGAAGACTTCGCGGTTTTGTTGAGTGCTGAGTTGACAGAACGTAGCAGCTCGGTGGAAGTGCTGCGCGTCACTGCTGGGCCAAACAAGCCGACACAAGGAAGTCAACAAAGGAGCTTCTTGCTGAGCTGAAGTTGACCGAAGGAAGCAGAATCGTGGACAGCTGGCTATGGATGGGGAGAAACCACCGAAGGTAAGAGAGAGAGAAATCGTGAGTTGTGGTCTTCAGTCGGCAAGGCTTCATGGAGTTGGGCTGCCTTCGGTGAGTGGACTTCATGGCAGAGGAGCAACAGTGAAGAAGATCCGGCAGTTGAGGCGGTCAACACTTGGGGCTTCTATTGGGTTTTTGACCGAGAGAAGTGGAAGACCTGTACGCGTGTGCTGTTGCAGGCTTCGGTGAATCACGTGGAGAAGCAGACGTCGCTGGCAAGGGTCTTTGATGCAGCTGGCGTGAGATGAAGAAAACCGAAGAGATGCGTGGGCGAGGATGAACGACAGAAACGATGGAGTAGAGGGAGATAACTAGTGGCATGGGGTGTTTAGCAAGCTTGGGAAGCTTGAAGTCCAAAGATATTATCCAACCACTCAAGTGCTTGTCCCCTCTAAAGCTCACATAATTATCTTAATGCCTCCCATTTACTTTCCAACCACATTTTCACCAATAAATCTAATATTGATGCCAAAATATGCTGCCCTCACCATTGATCCGAATTCTTCATTTTAAGCTTCAATTTATCCACTAAATCTCCAAATCGAAGTCCAATTTCGATGAAGATAAATCCTGTAGAATTTACAGTAAATACCCAACACCCAAAGACTTGGCTTGAAAGTCCAAACTCGCTTAAATTCGGTCCATACGAATTTCTGTTAATTTTCCACGACGTTCGAATTGATTTTCCGTTAAAATCTCGGGAATCTTCAAAAATTCTTCGAGACGAGTCGACGTTCCTAGAATTGATCGTGACACCACGTAACTTTCAATTTCTGAAATTGGACTCGATTGGCAGTTAATTTCACTCGAGCGCGTTTTTAGTGTGACCAAGACTACCAGGTAATTTTCAGAACTTTTTAAGACAAATGACCCATGGTCGATTTTCTTCGAATCACAATGAACCAACTCGACCCATTGGCGATTCTCGTTTATCGTGAAAATCTCGAGGATTCAAATATGGACACAGGATACCAAAACGACAGTAAAATCAAATTAGTGCCAATCGATGAGAGTTTTCCAATTTAGTGGAGTCACCCATAATCAATCATTCATCTTAGTCGAACCGACCTATCTTTGATCTTAATTCGATTTTTAACTGTGCCGTAATGATCTCTAAAGATGAGCACGGTCGAGAAATCGATTCTTGGTCGAATACTCAAGTCTATCTGTCTTAAAGTCCTTAATAGCTTACTCAGCTAGTCTAGTTATCTCGTGAGTAGCCAACTCAGAGAAAAACACTATAGTCGCGTCGATGAAATACCCAATTTATCTAATCGAAATCCGAACCCGAAAATCTGGATGTCACATCAACAACAACCTTATCAACGGGAATCACAAGAGTATCGATCTTTTTTTGGTTGTTGTTATTGAGTTTAACATGAAACTGGCTTGTTTGCACATCAGCTCGATCATCTATCCACAAAAATCATCGCCTTCACCGATTTCGCCTTTGATGCCACGTTCTAACTAGCGCAAGTAAAAAAAAAAAAAAAACCAAGAAGAAGAAGAAGAAGAAGAAGAAGAAGAAGAAGAAGAAGAAGCATCTCCCTTGAATTTACCAGCTATAAGATTTGTTTGTGTATATTTGCATATGTACGTGTGAAGAAAGAAGTGATTTACATCTGCAGCAACATTTCCTAAGTTATCCATTAAAACAGAGAAACTTGCAGTGAATTTGGGTAATGTCACACCCCAAAACCATCAAGAATAGGGGATGACACGGCCGTCCTTCCACTCAAAGGACGCAGCCTCAAAGCTCCCAAAATCCAACTCTTAAAAGTCCCCACATCCATATCGCTCTCATACCTACTCATCGTTAGTCGAGGAACCTAAAAAAGATTGGAAAATAGAGGGGTGAGTAACCACGGCTCAGTGAATAGTGCATCTCTTTTAAGCAGATCGAGCACCCACTATGCATATTTACAAAACCAAACCGCAACTCTATTAACCCAAATCTAAGATATAACAAACATACAGTAATAAGAATAAGTTACATACACTTCAACATAACTATATTTATAGCAAAAATAATCATTTCATAATGACATCAAAATAAACATCAATGGTCTAATCCACTAATCAATCTCATTAATTCATACGCCAATGGTCCATTCCATTAGTTAATCTCATACCACACCAAACCTAGAAATTTAACAAACCTTCAAGGCCAAAATATAACATTTCTTACTTTAACACAATATATTCAAAGCAAAAAATATTCAAGATAATAAAAGGCAAATGTCAATGGTCTAACCCATTGGTCAATCTCATAAAACATGTATCAATGGTCTATTCCATTGATTAATCTCATCAAACCACACACCGATAATTTAATTGAAATTACACATCGATGGTCCATTCCAATGACTAATCTCAAATTACATGTCGATGGTCTATTCCAACAACTAATCTCAAATTACATGTCGATGGTCCAATCCAACGACTAATCTCAAATTACACATCGATGGTCCATTGCATTGACTAATCTCATATTACATGTCGATGGTCCATTCCAGCGACTAATCTCAAATTACACATCGATGATCCATTCCATTGACCCAACTCATATCACATGTCAATAGTCCACTCTATTGACCAATCTGTTGCTCAATATCATACCATGGTCACGATACAACGCCTGGTGACAAGATGACCAAGATTCTCCCCTTGGCAAGGTCTCCACCTATTATTAGCCGGTGGCTCGGCCCACAAGGATATCCTAGAATAGTATGCGCATACTCACAAGCCCCTCGCTGGGCTCACAGCGATATTGAGCATCCACATCAATCTAGAACAACACCATCCATAATTCTCAAATTAAATCCATAAAACGTTTCATATATCACGAAAAGATTTTGCAACTCAACTTATCCGCCAGAAATACTTTTCATAAAACAGTCTCAAATAATTTCAAGACCCGTCTCATAAATCAATTTCAAATCAAACACATTTCAAAAAGCTTATTATAAATCAATAACTATATAACCTTCCATAAATCATCTCAAAGTTGAGCTTTTCGTGAAATGGTTTCACAAACCCAAAACATGTAATATTTCTCAACTTCATTCATCAAACAGAACATATATTTCCACCAAAAATTCTCACACTATTCTTAAACACCAAAACACAATAATGCCCGATCCAAATTCTATGTAACAAATATGCTTATTCATAACTCATAAAATATCAATCATTTATCATTTTAAAAACATGAGCTTATAAATTCTTAGAAGAGATAGCACCACTCACCTGGGAAAGTCGAAAATCAACTACCGACGCTCACTCAAACCAACGCACTTGGATTCCTAACAATTAACGGAAAAACAATATCAAAAGGCCGAGTAAAAAGGATATTTTCATAACGGCTCATCTATACTAGGCCTATTTGTCGATAAAACGATACCTATGCGCCACGAAAGCTCGCATTTATCGAAAACCCATTGATTTCTTGTTAGGCGTAGCCCATACGCCAACTTTGCTGCGCCATAACTTCCTCCACAAAATTCCGTTTCAAGCTATCTTACAGTTTTTAGAAAGCTGTCTTAACGTACAACAACAACCCCAACTCAGCCACCCCAAAACAGTACTGAAAAAAAAAAAAAAAAAAAAGCTCGAAGCTACTGTTCGCTACAATACCCGAATGCGCCCCAACTTCAAAATTCCGTTTCAGACAAACCACAAGCTCAAATCACGATATGTAAGATGCTATAGCTTCACAACATCCCAAAGTACAATTTCTACAAAAATATGCAATTCAACAACTCAAAAATCAAACTTCGCCGCTCGATTTTCCCAAAATTCCGAATTTTAAGCCATAGGTCCAAAATTACTCTGATTGAATGAAGGGGGAGCACGAGTACTTACTGAGCGTTGCGTTATGTAGTTAACATGGCTTGGTGAGGCTCCCATGACGAGAACGCATGAAGCCCCTCTTTTTCTCTTCTTCTCTTCTTCTTCTTCTTCTTCTTCTTCTTCTTCTTCTTCTTCTCTCTATGTTCGAGTTCTCTACCGTCCCTCTCTCTCCCCTTCTTTCCTTCTCTCTTTCCCTTTTATCTCCTCCTTGTTCTGTTCTTTTTCCTTTTTTTTTTTTTTCTGTCTTTTCTTCCTCTCTCTTTCTCTCTCTCTTCTCTTTTCCCTCTCCCGAAAACTCTCGATTCCTCTCTCTCTCTTTTCTCCTTTTTATTTTTGACTGGGTCAAAGCCCATATTTTACATTCTCCCTCCTTAAAAAAAAAAATTTGTTCTCAAAATTTAGACATACATTAATTACCAAGCAAGTGAGAGTATTCGCATCTTGCCTTTTCCTTGAGCTCCCAAGTGGCCCCTCTCCCGATATGATTTTGCTATTGAATCTTCACATATAATCTCGTTATCTTTTCATTGAGGATATGTCTCATCACCAACCAGAAATTCATGAATTATTCCATGCTTTGATCCTGCTACAACTTGGCCCTTTTTTTTTATAGCTTCTGAAGGCTTACAACTTCTACCAAGCCCACTTAACAAGGCCATGCAAGGTAGAGTGTTCGGTTTGCAGCTATACCTTTCCATCTACTTAAGCAGCTTTCTAGCTTGATCCACTCTACGTACCCGACAAAACCCAACGATAATAATGGTATATGTCACATATTTGGGATACAACCCTTCAAGGACATCTCGTTCACTATTTCCTTTGCCTTGCTAGATTCCCCTCCTTACAAAATGAATGAACTATGGCACTATATTCCACTTTACCAATTGGAAACCTCTCCGTTTTGCTTCCCTCAAAATTCAAGAGCCTCGTCTCCATGACCATGCTTGGCAAGCACATTGACCAAACGATTATAAGTAATCTTGGTTTGGTAATAATTTACCACCCTTACCATTTTCTGCAGCATCTCCCACACTCCTTCATCCCTTCTCCTTACATAGAAAAATCCATGACAAGGTAGCAACTGACCTTATCTGTAGGCATGCCATTCGCAAGTTCTACAGTAGCTTTGATCTCAAGTATGGTGTCTCCCTTTCCATATACAATACTGTCCTTGATGCAGCACACAAATAACACAGGCTTCTAATTAACAAGCCCGAGTTTGCTCTTGATCCTTTTAAGTTGAAACTCTTTAAAGTTAATACGATTGATAAGTACTTCACTGGCTTGGGGGTCATAGAATCTCTCTAACAAACTGATGTAGAACAATATGCAAATGCCTTTCTGGAAACAATGGAGCGTCATAAGAGCAGGTGGTCCCACAAATCAAAGAGGATTGTGTGATCTTCAAGATTGCAAAAGGGGTTACAATATTTGATTCATGCGTTTCCCTTTATTTATTATTAGATTTTAGATATTCTGGTTTATCTGAAATATTCTAGTTTATCGATATCGTTTTCTTAATTTGTTATTAGATTTTAGATTTCCTAGTTTATCAATATTTTTTCAATTTTGTTACTAGATTTCGGTTATTTTGTTATTTTCTAGATGGCGACTTCCTTATAAATAGGCGCCAAAGATATTGTAATCGAACTTCCTTATTCAAAATAAACACCATCTTTTGGAATTCTTTCCAAGCATCACTTTCTCTGCGTCACAAACTGATCACTATGGACTTCCTACTTCCACTTTGTCCCACTAGAGTGGCAGTTGTACCACTCAGGATGCTAAGAGAGAACCCATTGAATGTTTGCTCATTGGACCTGGCTACGTAACTGAAACAAACATCCACCAACTCAATATCTCATTTAATTCATCTAGTTTCTTTCCCTTAGTGTCAAAAGAATCGATCTTCGGCTTCCCACGGATGGTCTTGGACATCTTCTATGCAACAGCTCAACCAATAGCAAATGCACTAATGCATGAAGAAGCCTGCCTAAGAGACATGGAACCAAATCAATATTGCCATGATCACATCAGTCACTGCGTTCCTGTTATATCTCTTGTCTAACATCAACTTCACGTTGTACCATGTTGCCAAAGCAAAAACACTAAAAATTATGAGCATGACTCCTCCAAGATTTAGTAGGCTCCGGTGGACACTTCGTTTGTATGCTTGTATGCATTCACAAGGAATTTGCTGAAATTTGCGATTGCTCGTTTCTCTTTGGTAAATGATGTAACCGTCTTAGTTGAACCACTTGTTTGTTTAACAAAATTTGTTGCCTTTACATAAGCCTTTGCCTGCGGGATGCCATCTTGAGATGACGAGGGACATGACTCTAGTCACAATCACTAGCAGAGGAATCATGAAAAGCATAACCCGGGTCAATAGCCACCCCTTGATAAATGCCATCACAAAGCCTCCAACAAATGTCAACATGAGCTATATGAACTTTCACATGTTTTCACCCAAGTGTCCTAGATGAGAACTGTGTTGCCCAACATTCTCCTGGCCAACTCTCCAGTGTTAGTCTATTTGTCAAAGAATGCGACATCTTGTCTCAATATAATTTGCAAATAAAGACCTCTTATTCTTGCAGCCGGTTGCTTGCCGGTGACCATCTAGCAAGACACCTAAAGAAATGCTACCGCACCACACCTAAGCACTAGATAAACTTAAGAGGAGTCTGAAGATTTCACAATCTCAACATAAAAACTTTCTTTTCAAGAAATGAGTTTCTTTGTAACAATTCATAAAGTCCATATTTGCAAAGGTTTAACCTTAGACACAAGAGAAACAATATCATTATTAGCCTAGCTCTAGTCGAATGTATTGATCAGTTGTTTGAACAAGGTGATCATAAGTGGTAGAGAAAGGCCATTCCTCACTGCGCCTATCAATCCAAACAACTATCAATAGCATATCAGTAGAATCTGCAAATGAGAATAGCTTGAGGAATGGAATAGAGTTCCCTTTCTCATCTCTTTTGCTCTTGTTGGAATCCTGTTCATTCTCATTCACAGCAGGGCTCTTTGCCATTGCCGCTGCCACCTCGAGGCTCCTTGATATGATAGTTTCATTGTTTCCCAAATCTTTGATTGCTTCATTTTCGATAGCCATGCCACTGTACCCGGACACAAATCCATTATGCAACTTCATTATTTGTATATATATAGAATTGCTTGGGGAGTTTCAAAAAAAGTTAGCTTGCGAGTGATATCTTCAAAGATCCTTGATTATATACGATCTTGAGATGAGTTTTAACCACCAACTCTTCTATTAAATGCACACTCAAAAATTGATTGTCCAACAAGCAAAGCATGGTACCACGAGTTGCTCTCTCTCTTGATTGAAGACTCGTAGCCCTACATTTCTTATCCTTAAACTCAACACTCCTACCACAATAACATCCTCCTTTATCACACTTGGCACATCAAGGCTTTAATCAATCTCTGCATTATGACCCTTCAAGTCACAGTGATCTTCATAGTATCCGCAGGGTGTTCCACAACTTTAAACATTGTTGCACGAGTTTTGACCCCAAAAAGAAAATACCTACATCCTAATACATAACAAAGACTAACGCGCTAAAACTAACACACCCTCACAACGTCCCATAAAATTTACACCCAAAAGATCATAACCTAAGCTCTGATACCAAAAGATGTCACACCCTAAAATCATCAAGAATAGGGAATGACACGGCCGTCCTTCCACTCAAAGGACGCAGCCTCAAAACTCCAACTCTTAAAAGTCCCCACATCCATATCGCTCTCGTATTTACTCATCGTTAGTCGAGGAACCTGAAAAAGATTGGAAAATAGAGGGGTGAGCAACCACAGCTCAATGAGTAGTGCATCTCTTCTAAGCGGATCGAGCACCCACTATGCATATTTACAAAACCAAACCACAACTCTTTTAACCCAAATTTAAGATATAACAAACATACAGTAATAAGAATAAGTTACATACGCTTCAACATAACTATATTTATAGCAAAAATAATCATTTCATAATAACATTGAAATAAACATCAATGGTCTAATCCACTAATCAATCTCATTAATTCATACACCAATGGTTCATTCCATTGGTTAATCTCATACCACACCAAACCTAGAAATTTAACAAACCTTCAAGGCCAAAATATAACCTTTCTTACTTTAACACAATATGTTCAAAGCGAAAAATATTCAAGATAATAATAGGCAAATGCCAATGGTCTAACCCATTGGTCAATCTCATAAAACATGTATCAATGGTCTATTCTATTGATTAATCTCACCAAACTACACACCGATAATTTAATTGAAATTACACATCGATGGTCCATTCGAATGACTAATATCAAATTATATGTCGATGGTGCATTCCAACGACTAATCTCAAATTACACGTCGATGGTCCATTCCATCGACTAATCTCAAATTACACGTCGATCTACTCCATTGACCAATCCGTTGCTCAATATCAAACCATGGTCACGATACAATGCTTGGTGACAAGGCGACCAAGATTCCCCCCTTGGCAAGGTCTCCACCTTTTATTAGCCAGTGGCTTGGCCTACAAGGATATCCTAGAATAGTATGCGCATACTCACAAGCCCCTCGTTGGGCTCACAGCGATATTGAGCATTCACATCAATCCAAAACAATTACCATCCATAATTCTCAAACCAAATCCATAAAACATTTCATATATCACGAAAAGATTTCGCAACTCAACTTATCCGCCAGAAATACTTTTCATAAAACAGTCTCAAATAATTTCAAGACCCGTCTTATAAATCAATTTCAAATCAAATACATTTCAAAAGCTTATTACAAATCAATAACTATATAACATTCCATAAATCATCTCAAAGTCGAGCTTTTCGTGAAATAGTTTCACAAACCCACAACATGTAATATTTCTCAACTTCGTTCATCAAACATAACATATATTTCCACCAAAAATTCTCACACTATTATTAAACACCAAAACACAATAATGCTCGATCCAAATTCTATGCAACAAATATGCTTATTCATAACTCATAAAATATCAATCATTTATCATTTTAAAAATATGAGCTTATAAATTCTTAGAAGAGATAGCACAACTCACCTGAGAAAGTCGAAAATCAACTACGACGCTCACTCGAACCAATGCACTCGGATCCCTAACAATTAACGGAAAAACAATATCAAAAGGCCGAGTAAAAAGGATATTCGCATAACGACTCGTCTATACTAGGCCTATTTGTCGATAAAATGACACCTATGCACCATCAAAGCTCGCATTTATCGAAAATCCATCGATTTCTCGCTAGGCGCAGCCCATGCGCCAACTTTGTCGCGCCATAACTTCCTCCACAAAATTCCGTTTCAACCCGTCTTACAGTCTTTAGAAAGTTCTCTTAACGTACAACAACAACCCCAACTCAGCCACCCCAAAACAGTACCCAAAAAAAAAAAAAGCTCGAAGCTACTGTTCGCTACAGTACCCGAATGCGCCCCAACTTAAAAATTCCGTTTCGGACAAACTGCAAGCTCAAATCATGATCCGTAAGATGCTATAGCTTCACAACATCCCAAAGTACCATTTCTACAAAAAATATGCAGCTCAACGACTCAAAAATCATACTTCGCTGCTCGATTTTCCCAAAATTCCGAATTTCAAGCCCTAGGTCCAAAATTACTCCGATTAAATGAAGGGGGAGCACGAGTACTTACCAAGCGTTGCATTATGTAGTTAACGTGGCTTGGCGAGTCTCCCATGACGAGAACGCGTGAAGCCCCTCTTTTTCTTTGTTCTTCTTCTTCTTCTTCTTTCACTCTTTATTCTTCTCTGTGTTCGAGCTCTCTGCCGTCCCTCTCTCTCCCCTTCTTTCCTTCTCTCCTTCCCTTTTATCTCCTCCTTTTTCTTTTCTTTTTCTTTTTTTTTTTTTCTTTCTGTCTTTTCTTCCTCTCTCTCTCTCTCTCTCTCTCTCTCTTCTCTTGTCCCTCTCCCGAAAGCTCTCGATTCCTCTCTCTCTCTCTTTCTCCTTTTTATTTTTGACTGCGTCAAAGCCCATATTTTACATGTTACTCTTTAAGACAAACAGTGATGGTCACAATCCTTGGTGGTAATCTTTATGACAAGCTCCACCATGGCTGTACAACTTAAGCTCAAACAGGCGACGTGCTACACAAAGATACTGCAGTTGCTGATTGACTGTCATGGCTTCTTCTCCATTCTTGCTTTTCCTTTGATACTGATTACCGCCTGGTATTTAATGTTACCTGCAGGATTTTCTTTAAAAAATTTACCGTCTTTGCTGCCCTCAGACTCAGTGTAGAGTAGTTCGATGGATTACATTGTGTGCAAAGCTTCACCTAGCAGAACAAGCAGCGGTATCCTCTGGACTTTCCAGCATCACTTGTCAGACTTGGTACTTTACTTGAGTTTAGAGATGCAGGGTTGGTCCTTAAGTGTTACTGATATTTTTAAAGAGTACTTTGCATGTGTCGACTCCCTGAAGGTGATAGTTGCTTCTTATGATATGCATGACAATTAGCCTCACATTCTCACCTCGTCGTCTTGAGCCAGTGAAGTTATTGCCATAAGCATTCTGTTCGCTGTACTCAAACCGCCATCTCAATGAAAGAGTTCACCAAGTGATGTTTATGCAGTTCATTTTCGTTCTTTAGCACGCTTTCTGTCTCTCCAATTAAGCATTAAAATCCATCCTTTCACTATCATTTTCCTATCATGGGTCTTTTATAACTAAAGGTCAGGTCTTAATGGTCATAGGCTATGAGGTCTTTAGATGTAAACATATAATTTTGTGTTATGATTATATTTATTTTTTCTAAAATAATATGTAGTTCACGAGAATTCCTTAATCTTTTGGATTAAAAGCTTCGAGATTAAAAAGCAGATGAACTATTATAGTTTTTAGGAGTGATTAGTTTCAAGATAGAAAAAGATTCAAAGCTTTGTAATTAAAAAGCAAAAGAACTATTATAGTATTTAGGAGTGATTAGTTTCAAGATAGACAGCTTCCAGACTGAAAATATGGAATCTATCCTGTTAAAGCTGATTCTCAGTTTTTGAAACTAGAAACCGCACCAGCCCTAAAACTAGCTTGTAACCTAACCAGCCAATTTCACGGTAAACCTGTTAACCAGCCTGCATCTTTTCTATTTATTTATTTATTTTTATTTTTTTTGTACTTAGTTTTTTCTTTTGGGTCAGGTTTCTCATACCTAGTTCAAGGAAGATAATATACGGACGCAGCTACATTTCATCCTTCACAAGAGATCCAAGTATTCCCTCTAGCAAAGCCAATCCCATGGGTCCATTAAGGTTTAGGATGCTGTCGAGGATTGTTATCCACAGCTGTCAATTCATCCCATGAATCCCAAAATGCCATGATATCCTGAAAAATATGTAATTCCATTCACCTCAACCACCAGATCGTCAACTTTATCCCCTCCCCTCCATTTTCTTTCTTTTCTCTACCACACGTTTTCCCTCAATTCATCCTCACGTCAGCATCACACCATCCATAATTTACCTCCATCACTCCATCATCATCCCATCTTCACCATCATCCGCCATCAGCCCCCACCCTCCTCACGCCATATTCTTCATCTTCGCCACTCCACCGCAACCTCACCACCAGCGGCTTCCCCTCCTCAAACAATGGCCCTTCAAGAAGCAATAGCAGCTGATGATGTTAATCAGCTATACAGATTAATTGAGGGGGACATATATCTCTTAGATCAAGGATCCGAGGGCCCCTTCCCAAATACTCCACTGCACGATGCTGCAGACCAAGGGAAAACTAAAGTGGCAATGGAGATAGCCACCTTGAAACCATCGTATACTCGAAAGCTGAATCGAGGGGGTTATAGTCCCATGCACTTGGCTTTGCAAAATAAGCATTATCATCTTGTGAGGGCATTGATGACCCTCGATCCTGAGTTGATTCGAGTCCGAGGACGAGGTGGGATCACCCCTTTGCATTTTGTAGCCGGGAAAATAGGAGACGATGAGCAAGAGAACATGGAGCTCCTAGATCTCCTGGCAGAATTCCTATTTGCTTGCGACTCGTCTATCAAAGACTTGACGAACCAATGCGAGACTGCAATTCACATTGCCGTCAGGATGTTCAACACAGAAGCATTCAAGGTTTTATTTGGATGGCTTAAGCGAGTTCATCTGACAGAAATCTTGCACTGCAAAGATCAATATGGTGACACCGTCCTACATATTGCTACATTAGAAAAGCAGCCTGAGGTATAGTTCATTGATTTCATGGTTATCCATGATTTTATTGTTCAATCCTTAAATTCAACAAAACCTTATCTAGGAACAAATATGATGGTAATAAGTTAATGTTCTTGAAAACATTCTGAATGAGGAGAATTGAAAGGGACCATCTTTTTTAGTTTCATTTGTCGGAGAGAAGTGAAAGGAATTACTCCTCGATCCTTCCCTGCCAATCTTCTTCTTCCACTTCTCTTTGACAATTTGCCCGTGCACTTGGTTAGGGGAGGGTTGGCTCTACGGTTCTACCCTAGTATTCAGAGCAGTTGTCACACAGGTGGATGCATTCTTTTTATCTTCATTTGTTTCCTTAGTGATTAACCTAATCATTTCATTTCTCTCCAAATCACTCACCATCCAAAAATCTAATAGACTTTTTATGCCATTCAGATGGGTTGTAAAAATTAGATCAACAAGTAGTGCTTTTTTATAATTAAAAAAGTCAAGTACTCATATTAAGATAGTGATTATATGAGTATGTCGATTGTTTTTAACTGTTTTTGTTTAATTTAATACACACATATTGGCATGTTTGAAAATAATTTAAGTGCTCGGAATTAAAAATTTAGCAATGAACGAGATTAAACTTGTATTAGTATTTGACTTTAAAAGACTCGATTCAACCAAAACATTCACTTAATCTAGTAATCAATATAATTTATAGTAATCAAAATCTTCCCAATTATATAGTTAAACCTATTGATAGTAACAACAATTTCATGTTTGGTAAGAAATAAATCAAATTTAATTATGTATTTTTAGTTATCAAGAAACAATTTTTTATTTCTATCATCAGCATGTAAGATTATCAATACTAGTGCTTACTTTTCAATTTTATCAAAACAAGCCCATAGTTTCACTTCAAAAGTGGGAAAACTATTTTTAAGCTTGTGATACTTCCAATTTGTGTTTATTTTAATTGGCTTAACAAGGATTTGGTTAGAGGATATAGAGGAAAAGGAAGAAAAGAAAGGCAGTCATATAGAGAGATCACCTTGTTTATAGTTTATTAAAAGGAAAGAAAAGCTAGGATTAAAATTGTTTCTTTTTGAACCCCAATAAAATAATTTTTTAGTGTGCTCTAACTCTTTCAGGTTGGATAATTTTTAACAAGTAACTTCTTCCAACTTGTTGTGTCAGTCACTCCTACCTAATACGATGATTACTTAATTCATTGTTTTCTATCATTTCATCTTTCCTATGGATTAGCAAAATCTCTTTCCTTCTTTCAAAATCAGTCCTCCCGAAGATATTGTACGAGATGGAAGTTAGTGAAATGGATCCTGACAAGGACAATCCGACACAATCATAGGATAATCAATTTGTGAACAAGAATATCATGCATAGAGGATATCTATATGGACACACGCACACACCTGTCTAAGGTAGTCTTTCTCTTCATAGCCAAAACCATTTGTACAAAATATAATTAAATCCCAAGCCTTTCAATTAATGTTATTAAGTCCCAAACTTTAATGAAAAATCATAATCATTCGGGCCATCATCCTAACTATCACGTGAATAATTTCTAAAAGAAAAGACTAAATTACACTTCTTGAAAAAGATTGTAGACTTCATTACATTGGTTCATACAATTTGCATTTAATAAATAAGGTTTTTTCCCCTTGTACATTCGTTGTTGCATCATTAGCATCGTCAAACTTATATATTTATTCGGCATGAGCTCACTTTATGCACAATAGCAAAGCTTATGACAGAGCAGTGATTGAAAACTAAAGGGAACCATACTTCATTTTGTTCCCTTTGTATTTCTTCCAGATCATCAAGCTCTTGATTGAATATACAACCGTACATGTAAAGAACTTTCAAGGTAACACAGCTCTGGAAATCTTCCAAGCGAATCCCAGCGGCAATCCAGATGTTGTGGAGAGGTTTCGCCAAATAGGACGTCAAAAAAGACGTTTTACTACTATAATTTCTCTATCACAGTTTTATAGCACGGAACTAACCTTCCTTGAGAAGTACAGAAATTGGATTGGCAACCGAGATAATTCCAGTCGCGAAGCAGTGCTTATAGTGTCAACCTTAGTTGCAGCTGCAACTTACCAAGCTGCGCTTGCTCCTCCGAAGGGATATTGGCAAGACTCCTCTCCAGATCCCCAAGCCAATTCCACTATTGTTACCGCCAATTCCAGCAGCATTGCTCTTGGAAAACCACATCAAGCCGGAGACCTTATCCTAAGGGGTGATGAACTATCTGTATACACGGTGTGGAACAGCATAGCTTTTTTCGTCTCGATTGCCATAATCGGGGCTTGCTCTATAACACTAAAGGACCGCCATTTCGCCAGTTCCGCCGTTTTACCTATAATGTTTCTCTGCTTTTCTTACTCGGTTACGTTTACACTCCAAATTCCCAAAACCAATAACGAGGCAGGATTTTATCTAGTAACAGCTTTCCTTCTCTTTTGGCTCGCCTGGTTTAGTCTCTTCTTATTCGTGACGATAAAGCTCAAAGGAGATCCACGACAAGTCAACGCGACGTGGAGACGAGTCAAGGATTGAAGGGTTCTAACTTCACAAGTATTATTTACTTTTAACACTTCTTGTCGTTGGGGCATTTAATCTATGTTTCTTGTTTTAAGGTTTGCAAGAATCCAACTTTGCTGCTTGTAATGGAGACATCCATTGATTCCTTCGTCCCTGGAGACCTTTACTCTTGCTTGAATTGAGGACTTCGAATAGCTTTTTTCCTTATTCAATTTTATAAAATGATGAAGCGCGAGATGGACGTACAAAGCATACATGCACAAGTGCAAAGAGCGACATATCTTGATTTTGTATATTTTTTTAAAAAGAGATATACTAAGAATATAGTTGCTACCACCTAACTTTTCCGTCGGAAAAGGAAAAGACATAAATTTAGGGGTATTACTTAAAGGTGTGCCCGAGGCACTCAATTAAGCATGGACTCTCCTAAACCCTTACCCCACGTGTTGTTTAGGTATTCGATGTTAAGTCAAATTAATGCTATGAGGGTTTTTAAATTAATATATTGAAAATTTTTATCAAATAATAATTGAAATATAAATGCACAAATAATGACCGACTATTTGTCCTTAAAACAAATCACAGCTTTAAGGGCTTGTTCAATTTTGAATGAAAAAAAAAATTGATCAAATATTGGCACATTTTAAAAGAAAATCCCTCAAGATCTATTTTCTAAGCTTTTTCCTAATTTTTAGAAAAGATAAAATCTTTTTCCGAAATTTTTCAGATTTTTAAATTTTATTGATATTATATTACGGATCCTCCGCAACCGACTCGAGTCAGGACTAGCTCAGGTCCATGGCTGGACTGGGCTCATCTGAGCCCAGTCAGGCGACCCCAAAAAACAAATCTAAAAAAAGAAAAGACATTAAGCCCGGCCTGGGATATCAACCTAGCCCAACCACTAAACATTAACGAACAACAGCCCGGCCCACAAGCTAAACTAAGCTTATAAAACAAAAATTGGCCCAACCAACTTACCGACCGGCGAGCCAAGCCCGACTTGGCTCCCACCCGGATTTGATCCGACGCCCAACGCAGCCCTGACTCCTCTTGTGCCCCCCGGCTCATCACGGCCTTGATGGAGGAATTGGCTTTTCAACAGCAATTCAAGTATTAGCTATTCTTTCAGATCATCAAGCTATCAATTGGACATGCAAATGTAAATGTGAAGAACTTCCTGAATAGAACAGCTTTGGACATCTTCCAAGTGAGTGCTCCTTTTGATAAAGATGTTGCGAGGAGGTTAGGCCGAAGATCCACTTCTACCCTCTCTCTATCACAATTTTTTTTAGCAAGAAACTTTACTGTCTATGAGAAGTACTCATATGTTTTCGGCATCCAAGATGAGGCCACTCGCAACATAATCCTTACAGTGGCTACCTTAATAGCGACCGCCACATACCAAGTCATTCTCAGTCCTCCGGGGGATAATGGCAGGATTCCTCTTCAAATTCCCCCCACCAATTCCTCTGTTGTTACTGCCAAGTCCAGCGGCATTGCCGTTGAAAAGCCAGATCAAGCCGGAAACATTATATTGAGTGGCTCCAATCTATATCTGTTCGTATATCTCAATAGCACGACTTTTTTCATCTCAATTGCCTCAATCGGGGTCGCTGCTTTTTTCACTATGGCCCCGCACTCGCATCGTTTCCTTCTCTTTGACTATTATAACCGCTGCCTACTGTGTTTTCCTTGTAATTGAATTCCCTAATCCGGTAGCTAATGCACATCCGAGTTTTATCCCAAGGTGATGCCACGAGGAGACGGCTCAGCTGCATCCAAGGATCAAAGGACTAGTTCGCATGTGGGGTTTACTTTAACTACTCTTGTGGCGTGTGCAAAAAATCTGTGTTCTAGCCTTGAGGTTTGCAATGGACCATCTTCTCATTAGTTTTAAGCAATGGACTTACCTATTAATTCCTTAAAGACCATAAAGACCTTTAAGGGAGCATTTTCCCTAATAAAACTTCATTACAATGACAGAAGCATAAACGAAAAGCACTAAGTAGCGAATTGAAAATTTGAATGCCGAAACGTATGTACACCTTAAGCTAAGAGAGAAATATCTCGATTTCTGAAAAGGGGTGAATTGTGTGATTTTATGAAACACAACAAATATTCAAGATTGTCCTTACAAAAAAAAAAAAAAAAAGAACAAATATTCAAGATTTTAACCCTTTTTTTCTAGAATTTACTACTCGACAAAGTAATAGAAAAAGAAATCCTATGAATATAACAGAAGCATAGCAAAACCTTTAAAAACTATTAGATCATGTGGGATCTTCCAATCAAAGATAAGATATCTTCGCGCATTTTAAAATTAAAAATTAAAAACATTAATTTCAACTATTATATGCTAAATGAACATCCTAAACTATCTTGATTAAAGAAGCAAATATCAAAATTCAAAATCCTAAATTCATCCAATAAAAGGCATAATTCCAACTTGAGGTGTCCCCACGTCATTCTCACTTTATTGATAAAAAGTCAGAAAGTATCCTTGAGTTTTTAAAATGTTGGTCGTCTGGCAAGGCAAATCTACCATAATACTCTTGAAAATTCAGAGCCATCTCCGCGAAATCAATCGAAATATTCTTGCTTTAGGAAAAGATCCCAACCAAAACTTCAACATGGATTCGTCAATTGATTCTGTAAATTTTCTGGTATGACGAAATCAATTCTAGATCATATGCAATTCTTTTGATTTTCTATCGGTTCAAATTTCTTTGTCAAAATCTCACATTTATTTAAATTCATATCAACATGAGAGGGGCTTTTCTCCATGATCATCCCTCCATCCTAATGGAAAAGAAATGCTCACCCTGTGATTCTTCGCTATAGCTCAAAATCCTCCGGTTCTTGGAAAGGAAATTCAAAAACTTCAACTTCTTGCTCTCGAGGCTCAAGAACAATCTTATAAACGGAAACCATAGAAGTGTCAATCTGTTTTCAGTTGTTCTTACATATGATAACATGAAACTGGCCTGTTTGCACGAAAACTCGATCATCAAACCATAAAGATCACCGTCTTTCCCGTTAAATGGCACATTCAAAGCTATACCTGCTCTTTTTCGTTCAACCTGCACTTGATCCCACAGGAAAAAAAAAAAAAAAAAAAAATCATCTCCCTTCAATCTACAAGCTAAAAGATTTGCTCGTCAATGTAATGATGACAATTCTTGGCAGCGATCTACATGACAAGCTCCAGTATGTCGACCGTCCGTCTATCCTAATAATGGCGACCATCATTAGTGCTACCTTGTCTTGGACACATTTTTGCCCCAAGTTTTGTGCAGGCTAAGAACAGCAAGCTTGCCGAGCCTCTAAAATCTGTTGGATTTTCTTTATAAATTTTACTGTATACGCTTCACTCGGACTCAGAGTAGACTAGTTCGGTGGGTTAGACTGTGTATATAGCTTCACCTAGCAGACTATTGGAACAAGCATCGGTATCCTCAGGACTTTCCTGCATCATTTTGTCACTTGTTGGAGTCAGTACTTCACTTGAGTTTAGAGATGCAGGGTTCAACCTTAAGCAAAGTGTTACTGTTATTTTTAAAGAGTACTGTGCATATATGTTGGCTCCTTGATCATGATAGTGGCTTTTTATGATATACATGACAATCAGTCTTATGTACTCACCTCATCATCCTGAGCAAGTGAAGTTGGTGCCATGAGCATTTTGTTCATTGTACTCAAACCGCCATCTCAATAAACTAGTTCATCAAGTGATGCTTTTGTGCAGTTCATTTTCGTTATTTTTAGCACGCTTTCTGTCTCTCCAGCCGAGCATTAGAATCCATCTTATATTATCATTTTCCTATCATGGGCCCTTCATAACTGAAGGTCAAGTTTTAATAGTAATGGGATCTTACGTTTTTAGATTTAAATATATTATCCATCCCCAAAATTAGCTAGTAGCTCTATTATTTAATTTTGCGTTACAGTTATATTTTATTTGTTCTAAAACAATATGTAGTACATGAGAGTTCCTGAATCTTTTGGGTTAAAAGCTTTGAGATTAATAGCAAATGCACTATTATAGCATTTAGCAGTGATTAGTTTTAAGGTGTTTATGTTCTAGTCTAGGAATATGGAATTCAGTCAGTTTTAAGGTAAACCTAACAACCAGCCTATGTCTTTATTTATTTATTTCTTTATTTATTTCATACTTAGCTTGAGGAAGACACTATACGGATGCAGCTATGTTTCATCCTTCAAAACAGATCCAAGTATTCCCTCTAGCAAGCCAATCCCGTGTGTCCAGTAAGGTTTAGAATGATATCAATGATTGTTATCCCCAGCAATCCATTTATCCCGTGAAGCCTAAGATGTCACGATATCCAGAAAAATATGTAATTCCATTCGCCTTGGGTATCAGATCATGCAATAATTTTTAAAAAGTAGATCCAAACCCAAAGGCCGAAGGGTTCTAATAAGCAATTAAATACATTGATATAAGTACAAGAACAAGTTCCTCAGTATATATCACAACAATAAACTGCAGTTGAAAGCATGCAAGATCTCAAACTGTTCAGATACCCAGAGCAGAAGAAAAAGAAACTTCCTTCTGCTTTACAGATTTCACTCAATGTAAAGAGAAACTTCTTTGAAGTTTGATTTGGCCAAAAAAAAACGCAACCAAAGAACAACACATCCAACTCACAGTTATTGTCAAAACACTCCCAGATTTCTTACAGGCCACATTGTTTCATAGATCTGAATTTCGCACAAGGAAAGGAAAATTCTACTCCAAATAGACAAGAACCTCTACCAACTCTACCACACAGTCTCACATTCTACCTACTCCCGGCATTAACTATTCACACTAAAAAGACACCGAATTCCTATTTGCTCACCCCTACTTGTGACCCACTTCACGTTAAAGAACGAAAACACATAAAAGCAAAAGATAAGGGAGAGCACTGAGAGGTAAGAAAAGCCTCTTTTATCTTCACTCCTCAAAAGAGTTCTCCAGCTTTCCAAGAAACTTTCGGCGTATGACGTTGACACTAAATGAATAAAATCTTGACCTTTACCTCGACAAAGAGGGAGAGTAGGTAACTTAGATGGCAAGGTCTCCCTTCGAAATGAAGAAGCAGAGAGGGGGAGGCAGCAAGGCAAGGCATCTGACAAAAGAGTAAAAGATTCACTTGGGGTTAGCAGTGAACCGGTTGAACCTCAAACTTTGTCTTGCTAGGCCGGTTTTTCAGTAAAATCAATCGGTTCAGGGTAAAGAATTAAGAACCGAATTGAATGAGGCCGGTTCCCATTATTTTTTATCTGGAAATTGAACCGATTTTCATGTGAACCAACTTGCAATCTATAAAGCCTGTTCAAGCTGGTTCTCGAATTGAATCGGTCTTATTGTTCACTCCTACTAGCATCCGTCTTATGTAGGATTATGGAAATCTCAATTGCCAATTAGTTAAAGAGGAACAAGTGATGAAGAACCCACTATCTTGACAGTAATAGAAATAAGCGTAAAAAAGGGCTTAAGTTTAGGCATATAGTCAATTGAAGAATCAAAGTTTTATTTTGGCCACTTGATAACTTAAAATTAAAAAAGAAAAAAGAAGAAGCTCTAATTAATTTTTATTTTTTTTTGGTCGGTAGCTCTAATTAGATTATTGAGTTCGCTGTTGGTGGAATCCGAGCATTGAAATTCTTATGCTTCACAGAGTTATAAGTAGATACCATCTTTGTAAACCGGAACCAAGTGGGTATAGTTATGATTTATCGAAACCTGAGGCCGTTTCGATATTACACCCATCGATATTAACAAAAAAAAAAATTCAGACCTCGACCAATTGGAGTAATTACACTTGTTAGATCAATTTAAAGTATCTTTAACGATTTGACTCCTGACATTGCAAAACTTAATATGCAAGTTCTCTAAAGAGAAGGATCCCCAACCAATTGAATTGTTTCTACGAGATACATCATGAACAATGACTCACCTAATTATATTTTGGTCAACTATGGCACGGCACTATATATGATGTTTGCAAGTTCATTACTCCTACATCCATCCATCATCAATGAGCAAAGCCCCTCTTCTCCTACATTTCCCTTGTCAAAACAATGGATCCCTCGGCTTCAACTAGCAATCAACATCATCAAAACAATGGACCCTCGGCTTCAACTAGCAATCGACCATGATGATGTTGATGAACTATATAGCTCAATTGAGGGCGACGAAGATCCCTTAGATCATGTATACGAGGGCCCCTTCTCAAATACTCCACTACACTATGCCGCTAACGAGGGGAAAACTAAAGTGGCCATGGAGATAGCCACCTTGAAGCCATTGTTCACTCGAAAGCTGAATCGATGGGGTTACAACCCCATGCACTTGGCTTTGCAAAAGAAGCATTATCACACTGCGAGGGCACTGATGATCCTTGACCCCGAGTTGATCCGAGTTCATGGATGAGGCCGGATTACACCTCTACATTTTGTAGCTGGGGAAATAGGAGACAATGATCTAGAGAGAGTGGAGCTCTCAGAACTCCCAGCAGAATTCATATATGCTTGCAAATCGTCTATCGAAGACTTGACAAATCAATGCGAGACTGCGGTTCACATTGCTATCAAGAGAGGCAACACCGAAGCATTCAAGGTTTTGTTTGGATGGCTTAAGCGAGTTTATCTAACAGAAATCTTAAATTGGAAAGACCAAAACGGTGACACTATCCTACATATTGCTGTATCAAGAGAGCAGCAACCCGAGGTATAGTTCATGCTAGTACACTTCATCAATTCCATGGTTGTTTGTACTTTTTTATTATTCGATCCTTGAATTCGACATAATCTAATCCAAGAACAATTGTTATGGTAATGAAATAGTAGGGATTGAAAATACAAGGTTTTAGAAACATTCAAAGATAAGAGTTCTGAACGGAACCACCTTGTTTGGTTTTTTTCGTAGGAGAGAAGAAAAGGAATTATGGGATGGATGGATATCACTCCTTCCCTCCCAATCTTCTACTTCCAATTCTCTTCTTGACAATTTTCCCGTGCGCAAAGGTCACGGAAGGGTGGGCTCAACCCTTATCCTCAATACAGTTTTTACAGGTTGATCCATTCGTTTATCTTTGTTTGTCCATAGTGATTAATCATTTCATTTCTCTCCAAACCACTCCACCCACACATACATAGTAGACTTTCAATGCCATTCAGATGGGTTACGAAAATCAGGTCAGCAAGTTTTTTTTTTTTTTTTTTTTTTTGGCTTTAAAAATTAATCAAATACTAATATTAAGATAATGATAATATGAGCATGTAGATAATTTTTTATTCTTTTCATTTAAATTCATTAGATACAATAGGCCTGTTCAAAAACCCAATTAAGCGTTGCTAATTAAAAGTTAAGCACTGAATGAAATTAAACTTCTATAATTATCCTAATTAATATCTGACTTTAAAAGACTCCATTCAGTAAAAACATTTCCTTAATCTAGTAATCAATATAATGATAGTTTTTATATTCTTCGCAATTATATTATTTAATTAAAACCTATCAATAGTAATTACAAATCCATTTTTGGTAAGAAATTGATTGTATTCACTCACGTACTTTTAATGGTCATCTTCTTTTTTTCAGCGTTTAACTTTTCAGTTTTAACACAACAAGCCCATAGTTTCATTTCAAGGCTGCTAGCGGGGAAACCATTTTAAGCTCATGATGCGATGCTTCTAATTTGATGGAGAGAAAAGGCATGATTAAAATTGTTTCCTTTTTTTTTTTTAGTGAGCTCTAAGCCCCTAACTCTTTCCATCATAGTCACTCCTGCGTAACAAAACATTAACTTAATCTCATTCTTTTATTTCTCCTATTGATTAGCAAAACCTATTTCCTTCTTTCGTAATTAATCCGTCCAAAAGATAGAAGCTAGTAAAATGGAAGCTAACAAGGACAATCCAACGTGGCCATAAAATAATCCCCTCGTGGACATGAGAATTACTCCCTCATTAGTTGAATCTTATGCATAAAATATATAAATAAACATTACTAATGTAGTCTCTCTCTTCATAACAAATAAAAAGAAAACAAAAAACCTCATTTACAAAATGTAATTAAATCATAAGACCTTTCGGTTGACTTAGTTAAATCCTAAACTTTTAGGAAAATCTGATATTTCAAGTCATCACTTCTGCAAAATTCACCAATGTTACAACTCACATGGGCAATTTCTATCTATGACATAATAATTTCAGGTGGAAGGACTAGATCACAATTTCTTGAGAAGATTTGAGATTTCATTACATTAGTTGAAATTATGGCATTTGTTAAATAAGGTTTAGTACACTTTGTCCTTTTGTATATGTATCCTAGCATCGTTCCAACTTACATGGCATGAGATCACTCTGTGCACAATGGTAAAGCTTAGTCACAAAGTAGTGACTGAAATTGAAGGGATACATATTTCATTGTGTTCCATTTGCACTTCTTCCAGATCATCAAGCTATTGATTGGGTATACAAATGTTCATGCGAAGAACTTACAGCACAAGACGGCTATGCAAATCTGCCTAGAGAATCCTAATCGCAATCAAGATGTTGAGGACAGATTACGCCATCAAGAACATCGATTAAGACATTTGGCTCCTACCCTTTCACTATCACAGTATTTTAGCATGGAACTAACCGTGTTCAAGAGGTGTGCTGGGTATTTTGGCACCCGGAATGAAAAAAGTTGGCAAAATAGTCCTTATAGTGTCTACCTTGATTGTGACTGCCACTTACCAAGCCGCTTTCACTCCTCTGGGAGGATACTGGCAGGATTCCTCTTCAAATAACCCAGCCAATTCCAGCAGCATTGCTATTGGAAAACCACATCAAGCTGGAAACCTTATCTTGAGCGGCCCGAATCTACTGTGTTTTACTATCCTCAACAGCTTAGTTTTTACCGCCTCCATCGGCACGGTCTGGGCCACCGCGATGACACTATACCCCGACACTTTAATGGTTTACTTGTCTTTATGCCTTCTCAGCATTGCCTACTTTGTTTTTTTTTTTTTTTTTTTTTTGGTAAAGTTGCCTACTTTGTTTTTGTTACAATCGAAATACCGAAATCTGATATGCTCGTGGTAAAGATCCTACTTGGTTTTTTTGAGTGCTCGCTAGTCACCACGGTGCTCCTCCCCGCATCGGTGTGGTCGAAGCACAACCAAGTTCTGCACAGAATCGATGCTACAAGGAGACGCGTCGGCAGCTTGCTAGGATAGAAGGATCGGAAATAATTCGCAAGTATTATCTACTTTAACTATTTTTGCCGCATGTGAGGTCTGCAAGAAATAGACTCTTTTTATTAGTTGCATGTAATGGACTCATGTATTAGTTCCTTAATGCCTAAAGACCTTTAATCTTTGCGTGAAGTCGGGATTTGGATTTCCTAATACAACTCACGAGGCGAGGTGTTTTTACAGTGCATTTCCGTTCTTTAGCTCTCTTTGTCTCTCCATATTTTCATTATCATCTTCATGTGATGCGTCTTTTATGACTAGAGGTCGAGTTTTAATACACATAGGATACGAGCTATTATAACTTAAATATATAACTCATCCCCAAAGTTATCTAATAGCTATGTTATCTAATTTTGCATTGCGGTTATGATTTATTTATTTATTTATCTTTTCCTACAACAACATGCAGTTATAATTCCCAAGAGTATTCCTGAGACTTCTGGGTTAATAGCTTTGGGGACTAAAAGCAGGCGAAACCATTATAGCAGCTGTCCGATTTGTGATTATGGAAAACTCAATTGTCAATTACATTAACGAGGAGCAAGTGATGAAGAACCCACCAATGGCTTATCAGTTTAGGTATAAGATTTGATCTTATTGACGGTAATAGGGATAAGTTTAGAAACTGGACTTAAGGCTCGGTAGTTCATCAATTGAGGATATAAGATTTTGTCTTGGCGACTTGAATGCTTAAATTTTTGGAAAAGCTCAACCAAACGGCGATTAAAGCAATGAAATTCTCGTACTCCACACGGTTTAAGTGGTTACAATCGATGCGTGCGAGGTGGGTGTGGCCGTGCTTTATCAAGACAGCCTCACCTTCTACTCCACACAACTTCAAGCAGTAAAGGAGAAATGACACCCAACTATATTAAAAAGGTAAAAAAGAAAATTGTCGGGCCACAAACTATTGGCTTGAGATTGATTACAATTCTTCCTCGATATTAGATTATTTTGATAACTTGGCTCACGCATTGCAAAACGTGGTGGTTAAAATCTTCTGACAGAGAAAGGCCACCTATTCCTGCGGGATATATCATAAACAATGACTCCCCTAATTAAGTTTTCGTGGACCGTGGCACTATTTATGATTTCGCGAGCTCGCTGCTCCTACTTCCACCGATCAACAATGAGTAAAGCCCCTCTGCTCCTACACTTCCCTCGTCAAGCTATGGACCTTCCAGGAGCCATAGTAGATGATGATGTTAATGAGCTATATAGGTTAATTGAGGGGGATGGAAATCTCTTAGATCGTGGATCCGAGGACCCCTTCCGAAATACTCCACTGCACGATGCTGCGGACCAGGGGAAAACTCAAGTGGCTGTGGAAATGGCCATCTTGAAGCCGTCACTCGCTCAAAAGCTTAATCAAAAGGGTTATAGCCCCATTCACTTGGCTTTGGAAAAGAAGCATTACCGCACTGTGAGGGCACTGGCAACGCTTGATCCCAAGTTGATCCGAGTCCGAGGACGAGGCGGGATCACCCCTTTGCATTGGGTCGCTGGAAAGAAAGGAGACAACAAGCAAGAGCTCGAGGACCTCTTGGAGCTCCTAGCCGAATTCCTATCCGCTTGCAGATCGTCCATCGAAGATTTGACAAGTCAATGCGAGACTGCCATTCACATTGCTGTCAGGAAATGCAACTCCGAAGCATTCAAGGTCTTGTTTGGATGGCTTAAGCGAACCTACATGACAGAAATCTTGGATTGGAAAGATCAAGATGGCAATAACGTCTTACATATTGCTGCATCCGAAAATCAGCTTGAGGTATAGTTCATTGATTTAATGCTTATTCTTGCTTTTATCATTCAATCCTTGAAATAGCGTAATAACAAATGTTCTGTTGATAAAATATGAAATTACATGATTCTGATAACATTCAGAGGAGATTTGAACAAATCACCTTATTTGGTTTCTTCTGTTGAAGAGAAGAAGAGGAATTGGGAGGAATTGATATCTCTCCTTCCCTCCCAATCTTATATTTCTTATTTTTCTTTTTGACAGCTTTCCCATGCACAAGGTCGCGTATGAGTGGGTTGGACCCCTTTATTGAATATGGTTTTATAGGTTGATCCATTCTTTTTTCTTCATTTATTTCCTCAGTAGTTAGGTCTCCAAATCACTTCAGATGGGTAGTCAAAGTTAGGTCAACAAGGAGTGTTTATTTATTAAAGAAAAGTCAAATACTCATATTAAGATAGTGATAATATGAGTAGGTAGATTACTTTTAATTTTTTTGTTTAATTCAATAGATACATATGGGCATGTTTAAAAAATCAATTAAGGGTTGGAAATTAAAAAAATGGAGCCCTGAATGAGATTAAACTGGTATTATAATCATAATTAGTATTTGACTTAAAAGACAAAATTGAGTCAAAATATTCACTTAATCTAGTAATCAGTATAAAAGATAATAAATAGAATATTCCCGATAATATTGTAAAAACCTACTCTAACAGTTCAAAGTTTGGTGACAAATTAATTATATTCAGTGATGTATTTTTAATCATATTCAAACAATTTTTTACTTCCCTTTTCAGGACTTAAGATTATCAACACTAGCACTCATTTTTCAATTTTATCAAGACAAGCCTATAGCTTCATTTCAAAATTTGCTAGTGGAAAACTATTAAGGTTTAAATTTAAGTTCATTTTAATTGGCATAACGATGTTTTGTTTGGAGGATTTACAGAAAAAAAAAAAAAGCAAGGAAAACAAAGGACAGATATAGAGATCGCCTTGTTTCTTACCTAGCACAACAATAACTTAGTGACTTGTACTATTTTTATGCTCTAAATGGTTATAACATTTCTTAACTTATTGAATTGATGAAAATAATTTCAAGAAAACTAAGTAATCAAAATCACAAATGGAAAGGATGAAAGTTGCTACTTATGAAAATGTAAAAAAACCATATTGTCATGAAAATATAAAACGGTCTCTATATATCAAAGCAATTATGATTTATTCCACCACTTTATGTAATTTTCCGTTTTTTTTTTTTAAGCAAACTTCATTTTTTTCTCTTCTTCTTACTATTGTGCTTAAGTTAATTCCGATAAGTGATTGTTTATAATGAGTTTGAACCTTGTTCTTGATCTTTGTTGATTAACATATATTAAATATAGAATATAGTCATAAAGAGTTTGTAACTTTAACCATAGAATTCCCTAAATAACTCGAACTAAGTAATTGCATATAAACAAGGACTTTTTGTAAATGAACTTTAGGGAGACGTTGTAGATAAACATATTTTATAAATATTCTTTTAAATTGGAATTGTAATTATTTAATTTATTAAAATTATCAAATCTTAGATGATTATCGTTGAAAATCAATGAACATGTAACTTCTCCAATTTGGACTAAAAAGAAGAAAAACGATAGTTTAGAAAAGATTGATAAAAATTATTAGATTGATCAAGTTACATTAAAGGTATTATTTCCTTCTCCTTTATCAATTTTACCATCACTAAGGCTTTAGTGAGGGCTATTTTCAACCATATAGAGTTTACTGTGAGTCTAAATCTGTTTTAAAGGTGGAAATAGCATGTGCCTATCTTAATTCTTTCTTTTTTAATTTTTTATTTTTCCAATTGATTAGCAAAAATTTCTTTCCTTCTTCCAAAATCAGTCCATCCAAACATCTCGTATGAGGTAGAAGCTAACAAGGACAATCCAACACAACCATACATAATCACTTCATAGGAAATAACTCACTGATCAGTTGATTCTAATGTATAAAGGATATAAGTATACCTACCTAAGGTAGTCTATCTCCTCATGGCAAAAAAAAAAAAAAAATCATAAAAATGTAATTAAATTCTAACATTTTAGTTGACATGGTTAAGTCCTAAACTTTTATAAATAATCATAGTCATTCAGATCATTACTTTTGTGGATTCGCCTTTGTCAAAATTCACATGGGCAGTTCTTGACTATCATGCAAATTATTTTCGTGAAAGGACTAAATCACACCTTTTAAAAAGATTTAGGACTTAGTAACATTCGTTGAAATGATTGCATTTGATAAATAAGGTTTAGTGAAGTTTTTCTCCTTGTACATATGTAGTTGCGTCACTAGTATCATCCATGCTTAATATGGCACTAGCCCACTTTGTGCACAATAGTAAACTAGTAACAGCGCAGTGATTTTAATTGAAGGGGTACATACTTCACTTCATTTTCTTTGCATTTCTTCTAGATCATCGAGCTGTTGATTGGGCATACGAATATAAATGCGAAGAACTTCCAGGATGAGACAGCCCTGGAAATCCTCCAAGCGAATCCTTATGGCAATCAAGATGTTGTGAAGAGGTTACGCCGTCAAAAATGTCTAGCAAGACTTTTTACTCCTACCCTCTCTCTATCACAGTTTTTTACCACGGAACTAACCTTCTTCGAGAAGCACGCAAGTTTTTTTGGCATCCAAGATAAATCCACTCACGAAATAATTCTTTTAGTGTCGACCTTAATCGCAACTGCAACTTACCAAGCCGCTCTCAGTCCTCCGGGAGGATACTGGGTGGATTCCTCTTCAAGTCTCTCGGCCAATTCCACCGCCGTCACTGCCCACCCCAGCGGCACTGCTAACGAAAAACTACATCAAGCCGGAAACATGATCCTGAACGGCTGGAAGCTATATTTGTTCACGGTCCTCAACAGCACGGCCTTTTTCACCTCCATCGGCACAATCTGGGCAACCGGCATTTCATTAATGTCCAAACCCTTCATGGTTTACTTCTCTGTGTCCATTCTCAGCTGTGCCTACATTATTTCCCTTATGGTCGAATTCCCAGAACAGAATGAGGTCGCAGCAATTCTTTTATTGGCATTCTTTGGGTGCTCGCTGATCTCCGTGTTGTTGCTCCCCTGGTGCGTGCATGGAATGCACATCGGAGCTCTAAAACGCATCGATGCCACCAGGAGGCGTGGTGACTTCCTAGGATCGAAGGATCCGAAATAAGCTGCGTGTATTATCTACTTAACTATTCTTGTCGCCTGTGCATGTTATTTATGTTTCAGTCTTAAGGTTTGCAAGAAATAGACCCCCCTGATTGGTTGCATGTAACGGACTTATCTATTTATCCATATTCCCTAAAAATCTTTAATCTTGCTTGAACTCGGGAATTGTAATAGCTTTTTTCCTAATTCAACTTCATAAAATGATGCAGTGGAAACAAAAAGCACTGAGTCACAACTTGCAAACACGAACGCCTCAATCGTACATGCACAAAACTTGAGTAGGGAAATCAATCAATTTTCTGTATTTCTAGAACGAGGCAAACTGCGCGATCCGACAAAACACAGCAACAAATAAATAGAGTTACAATCATTTTCTAGAAATTACTACCCAATAAGGCAATACAAAAGGAAATACTGAGAATATAACAAAAGCCTGGTTAAACCTTAAAAAAAAAAAAAAATTAAGAAAAAACTACCAAATGAATATCCTAAACTTACTTAATTAAAGAAGGAAAATCAAATTTAAAATCCTAAATTTATCAAACGAAAATGTAAACCCAAACTTGATGTGCCCACCGACAAAAAAAAAAAAAAAAACTTGATAACCCCCATATCAGTCTCCCTTTATTGGACAATAGCTAAACCTCAAGTTTTTGAAAAGTCAGGTTATCAGGTAACACATCTCTGCGACAGTTCTCTTTGACTTTGGAGCCACATCTGCAAAATCAATCAAGATTTCTTGTTTTAATAAAAGATGTCAACCAAACTTCAAGATCGATCCATCAATTTATTCCTTGAATTTTTCTGGTAAAATGAAATCAATTTTGGATCTACTGTCTTTCCTTCCATTTTCTATAGCTGCTCTCATTCTCCGCCAGAATCTCGTCTTTATCTAGAGTTCCTTTCAACATGAGAAGGTCTTTTCTCCAAAATCATCTCTCCATTGTCATGGAAAACATGCTCACCTGAGATTCTTCCTCAAGCTCGAAATCATCCTGTTCTTGAAAAAGAAATTCGGAAATTTCGACGTGAATGCTTAAAGTTTTGAAAAAGCTCAACCAAACGTCGATTCAAGCAATGAAATTCTCGTACTCCACACGGTTTAAGTGGCTACAATCGTTGCGTGCCAGATGGGTGTGGTCGTGATTTATCAAGACAGCCTCAGCACCGACTCCACACAACTTCAAGTGCTAAAGGAAAAATGACACCCAACAATATTAAAAAGGTAAAAGAAAAAAAGGAATCGTCAGACCACAAATTATCGGCTTAACATTGAGTGCACTTCTTCCTTAATGTTATGATATTTAGATAACTTGGATCACGCTAAAATTTTCTAACCGAGAAAGACCAACCATTCCTGCCGGATAAGTTATAAACAATGACTCCCCTAATTAAATTTTGGTTGACTATGGCACTATATATATATATATATATGATGTTTGCAAGTTCGCTACTCCTACTTCCATCAATCCATCATCAACAAGCAAAGCCCCTCTTCTCCTACATTTTCCTTGTCAAAACAATGGACACTCGGCTTCAGCAAGCAATCGACCATGATGACGTTGATGAGCTATATCGCTTGATTGAACAAGATCAAGATCTCTTAGATCAAGGATCCAGGGGCCCCTTCCCAAATACTCCACTCCACTATGCCGTTGACGAGGGGAAAACTAAAGTGGCCATGGAGATAGCCATCTTGAACTCGTCGTTCGCTCAAAAGCTGAATCGAAGGGGTTACAGCCCCATGCATTTGGCATTACAAAAGAAGCATTATGACATTGTGAGGGCACTGATCACCCTCAACCCTGAGTTGATCCGAGTTCAAGGACGAGGCTGGATCACCCCTTTGCATTTTGTATCTAGGGAAATGGGAGAAAATGAGCAGGAGAATGTGGAGCTCCTGGACCTCCTGGCCGAATTCCTATCCGCTTGCAAATCATCCATCGAAGACTTGACGAGCCAATGCGAGACTGCGGTTCACATTGCCGTCAAGAACTACAACATTAAAGCATTCAAGGTTTTATTTGGATGGCTTAAGCGAACCTATATGACTGAAATCTTAGATTGGAAAGATCAAGATGGTAATAACGTTTTACATATTGCTGCCTCCCAAAATCAGCCTGAGGTATAATTCACTGATTTAGCAATTATTTATGCTTTTATTGTTTGATCCTTGAAATCGACTTAGCATAATAAAAATGTTATGAAATCGACTTAGCATAATAAAAATGTACATGATTTTAACATTCAGAGAGGGGGAAATTTCTTTTTATTTGTTTAGAGAGGGGGGAGATTTGAACGGATCTCCTTATTTGGTTTCTTATATTCAAGTGAAGAAGAGGAATTAGGAGGGATTGCTATCACTCCTTCCCTCCCAATCTTCTACTTCCAATTTTTCTTTTGACAGCTTTCCCATGCACAAGGTCACGTGTGGGGAGGTTCTTATTGAATTTGGTTTTATAGGTTGATCCATTCTTCTATCTTCGTTTATTCCTTAGTGATTATGTCTCCAAATCACTTCAGATGGTTTGTCCAATTTAGGTCAACAAGCATTGTTTATTTATTTTTTTTTTAAAAAAAAAGTCAAACACTCATATGAAGATAGTGATAATATGTATATGTAGATTAGTTTTAGTTGTTTTGTTTAATTCAGTAGATACATATGGAGATCTTTGAAAATTCAATTTGAGCGTTGGAAACTAAAAGATGAGCACTGAATGATAGTAAACTTGTATTATAATCGTGATGTACTTGACTTAAAAGAATCAATTGAGCCAGAACATTCACTTAATCTAATAATCTGAAAAATGGATGATTTTAGAATATTCCCAATTATATTGTTAAAACCTACTCTCACAGTTCCATGTTTGGTGACAAATTAATTATATTCAGTGATGTATTTTTAATTATTATCAAACAATCTTTTACTTCTCTTCTCAACACTTAAGATTATCAACACCAGCACTTATTGTTCAATTTTATCAAAACAAGTCTATAGCTTTATTTCAAAATTTGCTACTGGACAACTATTAAGCTTTAAATTTGTGTTTATTTTTATTGGCATAAAAAGTATTGGTTGGAGGATTTAGAGAAGAAAAAGAAAAGGAAATCACTCTCTGATCAGTTGAATCTGATGTAGAAAGGATATAAGTATACATGTCTAAGGTAGTCTTTCTCTTCATAGCCAAAAAAAAAAAAAAAAAAAACTCATAACAAAATATAATTAAATTATGAATCTTTTAGTTGACATGGTTAAGTCCTAAACTTTTATAAATAATCATAGTCATTCAGATCATCACTTCTATGGATTCGCCTATGTTACAACTCGCATGGGCAATTCCTAAGTATCATGCAAATTATTTTGGTGAAAGGACTAAATTGCACTTTTTGAGAAGATTCTGAACTTTGTAACATTGGTTAAAATGATTGCATATGATAAATAAGGTTTAATTTCCCTTTCTACATCTGTCGTTGCATTCCTAGCATCATTCATACTTAATATGGCATGAGCTCACTTTGTGCACGATAGTAAAGCTAGTAACAGAGTAATGATTGCAATTGAACGGGTACATACTTCATTTCGTTTTCTTTGCATTTCTTCTAGATCATCAAGCTGTTGATCGGGTATATGAAGATAAATGCAAAGAACTTCCAGGATGAGACAGCTCTAGAAATCTTCCAAGCAAATCCTATTGGCAATCGAGATGTTGTGAAGAGGTTATGCCATCAAAGATGCTTGGCAAGACTTTTTACTCCTACCCTCTCTCTATCACAGTTTTTTAGCATGGAACTAACCTTCTTCGAGACGCATGCATCTTTCTTTGGCATCCAAGATAAATCCACTCACAAAATAATCCTTCTAGTGTCGACCTTAATCGCAACTGCCGCTTACCAGGCCGCCCTCACTCCTCCGGGAGGATACTGGGTGGATTCCTCTTCAAGTCCCTCAGCCAATTCCACCGCCATTACTGCCCATCCCAGTGGCGCTGCTAATGGGAAACCACATCACGCCGGAAACATGATCCTGGACGGCTGGAAGCTATATTTGTTCACGGTCCTCAACAGCGTGGCCTTTTTCACCTCCATCGGCACAATCTGGGCTACCGGCATTTCATTAATGTCCAAACCCTTCATGGTTTACTTCTCTGTATCCATTCTCAGCTGTGCCTACATTATTTCCCTTATGGTCGAATTCCCAGAACAGAATGAGGTCGCAGCAATTCTCTTATGGGCATTCTTTGGGTGATCGCTGATCTCCGTGCTGTTGCTCCCCTGGTGCGTGCATGGAATGCACATCCGAGCTCGGAAACGCATCGATGCGACAAAAATGCGTGGTGACTTCCTAGAATCGAAGGATGGGAAATAGTTTGCAAGGATTATGTACTTTTTAAGTATTCTTCTCGTGTGTACAATGTAATCTATGTTTCTAGTCTTGAGGCTTGCAAGAAATAGACTCTTTTGATTAGTTGCGTGTAATGGACTTATCTATTTATCCATAATCCCTAAGAACCTTTAAGATTGCTTAAAGTGTGGACTTCTAACAGCTTTTTTTCTTAATTCAACTCCATAAATTGATGCAGTCGAAACAAAAGGCAGTGAGTCGCAACTCGCAAACATGAATACCTAAAACGTACACGTACAAAACAAACATAGGGAAATCTCTTGATTTTCTTTATTTATGGAAGGAGGCTAACTATGGGATCCGATAAAGCACAACAAATAAATACGGATGCAAGCCTTTTCTAGAAATTACAACTCAATAACATAACAGAAAAAGAAATACTTAGAATATCAAGTTCTAAAATTCTAAATATATCGAGTGAGAGATGTAAGGTCAATATTTTGGACTTTTTGTTGAAAACGTGTTGCATTTTCTAGTTTCTTAACAAAAAGTGTTGGGAATGCTAACATGAGTTTATTCCACACACTACAATAATCTAGTAAGTTATAATGTAAAGGTTCCTGGCCTCTAGCTGATAGCATCCCTGTGACATCCAGATTTTCGGGTTTTAATTTGACTGGATAAATAGGGCCGTTTTGTTCAGTTGAAGCCAGAGATTGTGAATTCGGGATACAAGTGGGCTATACTGATAAGTAAAAGTACCAATTTGATCGATGAAATATTGAATGAAATTATGGGGGTCAAATTGATTTGATTCAAGTGGGATTAAGGTCCAATTAGGAAGAAAACCTAGCAAAATTCGAATGCCTAGTGGACCATACACTTTAGCCTACCTAAATGCTTCTAGAAGGGGGCATAATTGTCAAAAATGGTGGGTGGATGACAGCCCATGGTGGCTCACATACGGATGACATAAGAGAGAGAGAGTGAGAGAGGAAAAAGGGGAAACCGGTTCCCCCTTTCTTCCTCGTCGCTGCCTCTCTCCCCTGCATCTTCATCTTCAGCTGCACGACACCATGGAAGCCGAAGACCAGCGAAGCAGAAGCAGCTCGCCGTCGCAGCCAGCAGCCGAAGCTGGAGTCGCCGCCGCCGCTTTGCCTCGCTCGCGCCGCTGCTCCGCCCTCCGCCTTCCTCTTCCCCCTTCTGCTACCGCCAGTTACTTCTTCTTCTTCTTCGGTGTGCCTTGAAGACTTCGAATCCCAGCAGATCTGGGACAGACGCCGGAGTCGCCAACGCCGCACACGCGATGCCACTGACCTACGCCTTGCCGCCGTTCGTCCCCCTCTAGCCCGCTCGAACGCCGTCCGCCTCATCCAGTTGAGCAACCGCCTCTGTCTAGCCCCTGTTTTGCCTCTGCTCGGTCCCGTTCAACCACCTCAGGCCGCCGCCCAACCACCTCCGGCCACCATCGACCCCGCCGAAGCTCCGCCTCACCCTCAGCCGCCCTTGGCCGCCTCAACCGACGCCGGAACCACCTCAACCAGCCGCGCACAGAGAGTGCAGAAAAATGGGTATGACAGTGGGTTTTGGCCCGTTTTGGCCGCCTTCCCGAGCTTGGATGCTCGGCCCGCTTTGAGGAAAGTCGATCCTCGCGTCGAGCCCGTCGTTTTGAGTGAGTTTTACTCACTAATGCCTTTTTAGTGCGCTAATTATACTTAAAGGTTGATTAGTGTTAATTAAGCGTAATTAGGTTGTTAGATTAGAATTGATTAGTGATTATTAGTTAATTGCTTTGCATATTAGTGGTGTGATTAGTGTAATTAGATAGAGAATTAATTGTAGTATTTATTGGATGCTTCTTGGGATTTTTCCGTCCCTTATCGGGTGTTAATTAGGCAAATCGGACCCAGGTGGAATTTTTAGGAATTAAATATTAATTTTCGAAATTAATTATTTAATTATTTATTTCCCGGAAATTTAACTGGGATGGCCAGTGACCGGGATTTTATGCTGATGATCATGGCGCAGTCCGTTTATTTAATTGAGCTTTATATTGTGCTAAATTGAATTTATTGTATTTATTTATTTAATTTTCGAAATTAATTATTTAATTATTTATTCTCCGGAAATTCAACCGGGATGGCCGGTGACCGGAATTTCGTGCTAATTGTCGTGGAGTGGTCCGTTTATTTAATTGAGCTTTAACTCGTGTCGAATTGATTTATCGGTGCATTTTTAAGTAAGTTATTAAATAATGCAATTTTGGCCTTGTGATTGAGAATTGGTCGGGTATCGGTTGTTAGTATCGAAAGTGAGTTGGTAAATCACCTTGAAGATGCACGTGGCCCAGTGAATTGGAATGTTACTCGGGAAAGACACGTGGCTCGGTGATTAGATATGTCATCTTGGCGAAAAGGTAGCCTTAGAGAATGTACGTGGCTCGGAGACTCGGTATGTCTTCCTGGAGAATGCACGTGTCTCGGTGACATAGTATGGCATTATAAAAAAGGGTCGGGTGGGACCATAAAGCCACTAAATCTTGGAAAGGTCGGGTGGGACCGTAAAGCCACTAGATCATGAGAGGGTCGGGTGGGACCATAAAGCCACTAAATCTTGAAAAGGTCGGGTGGGACCGTAAAGCCACTAGATCTTGAGAGGGTCGGGTGAGACCGTAAAGCCACTAGATCATGAGAGGGTCGGGTGGGACCATAAAGCCACTAAATCTTGAAAAGGTCGGGTGGGATCGTAAAGCCACTAGATCTTGAGAGGGTCGGGTGGGACCGTAAAGCCACTAGATCTTGAGAGGGTCGGGTGGGACCGTAAAGCCACTAAATCTAAAGAATTGCTTGGTGTGGGATGAATGACTGGGAAATGGTCAGGCTGACATGTAATCGACGAGGTCGATTGATCATTGTTTTGATTTGACGTTGTGAATTGAATGATTGAATAGAGATGACTGTGAGTGGTCTTCTTGGTGTGAAATCGACTAAGTCGATTAGATCGATGCTTCGATCTATAATATGATTTCTTGGGTGCCTATATGATCTGTGCTAATATGCAGGTGGAATTTGAGGCCAAGGTAAGTCCTCTGACTCATGTTGTGAGTAGGCAGCCCTAAGGTGTATTAGTTTACTAATCGGGTCTTAGGGGGTAGAACTTGCTGAGACGTTGTCTCAGTGGTTATTGAATAACCATTTCAGGACCTGGATGAGGAGCTTAAGGAGCATGAATCTGACGAGGAGATCCTTGTTGAGGAACCCGAAGAGGAGTACGTGGAGGAGGACCCCGAGTATGACATCGAGTACGACCCGAATGGGGACTGAGATCACGTCCTATCTTGTCAGACCTTGTTTGTATGTGAATAGACGTTAAACCAGAGTTGCGTATATATAGTATTGTAGAATACTATGAATTGCATGTAAAAAGATATAGTTGTGAATTTTCAGTAAGAAAAATATATGGCCTGCTTTTCTATCCCATTGCTTTATTGTCTGGGGAATTATAACTGCTTCCGCATGTGTTATTAAAAATGAAAGGGTCGGCGATACATAGTCCTGGGATATCGCATTTTAAAATCGACCAAAAGTAAGGGATGTGTGTGTGCCTGAGGGTCGGGGCGTGACAATCCCTGTGCTAGAAGAACTAACATCTCCAAAAAAATATCTTCATTCTTGGGCTTTTAAATAAGGTCAAGGACATTTGTATAGATAAAAACTAGTTATATTGCCCGTGCTATGCACGAATTTTATAAATGAAATTATGTTGTATTTTATTTGAAGTTTCGTATATATTGATGTCTTTTCTAAAGAGAATAAGAATTACTAAAATGTTTATAGTATTATTACCACACATTTATGACATGGAAACCTATTAACCAAATATCTATAACAATAGAAGAATAATTGCCATTGATAAAAGTCTTGATGATTTTACCCCCATATAATGACCTAATGGAACGTATTGAGTCTATAGATCTTAGGGGAAAAAAAAGTGCCCAATGTAATTAAATAAGTGGGAAAATGATAAAAATGGTACTAGAACTTTGGTTTTTTTTTTTTTTTTTTTTTTGAACGAGAACTTTGGTTCAATATGTAATATAATCTCTAAGTTTACTTTGTTCACTGTGGTCCTTGAACCATTGATAAATATTCACTGCAATATTTCCATTTGCTCCAACGATAAATCAGACATTATTTGGAAATGTGAATTATTATATGTTGAGTTGGATTTTTAAAAATGATAAATCAACATATCCATTTTTTTTATCCACTACTTTAGAAAGGGAAAAAATATTAGGGCATTAACATTTCCGTCATTATTTTATAATGTCGATTATTATATTTTAAATATATATGAATATCTTACATAAGATAATCTACATGTTACTTTTATTTTTTGTCTACCATACAAACTTAATGAATTGGAAGCCATATCAACCGATTCCATTTAACTTGATTTGACAAAATGGCGACACTAAATATTTTCATGTAATGTAGGGACTAAATTTAACATTTATTAATACTTCCGAGACCATATTGACTAATTTAATGTTCATGACAACATTGTACATTTGACCAAAATTCAAGAATTATTTGTGTCATTTTCTCTTAGTAAGCAGCCCCATACCAATTGGAGCAAACCAAAAGATATGCAGAACATACGAGAACACTCAATTTTTTTTTTTTTTTGCCAATAGTAAATGAATTTCACCCATCAGGCCTCTTCTTTTCATGCTTTCGATATAACGCTCTGACTAATGAGAATTTTTACAATTAAAAAAATGCGTTTTCTTTTATTTATTTTTTTATAAATTCTTCTTAAATTATTGTTTCAAGTAAAAACGTGGCATCTTTTCATTTTCCGTTGCTTCGAATATTTCCGCCTGAATCTCACCTGTATTTAAATTCAGATCAACATGAAAGGGCTTCTTCTCCGAAATCATCTCTCCATTTTGAAGTTACCTATATATTGATCTATTCTTCTAAAGAGAAGTATGCCTTTAAAAGGAAATTACCGAATGTAATTAAATAAGCTGCCTCTTACCAAATAGGAGCAAATCAATTGAAATGCACAACGTGCGAAACCGCTTGTTGTTTTGCCAACATCAAATTAATTCCACAATTAGGCCGTGTTCTTTTGATGCTTTCGTTATAATGTCCTGACTAATATAATGAGAATTTTTATAATTAAAAAAATACATGTTTTATTAATGGGAAGTCTATCTAACAGCATCCTGGAGTTCATACATGGAGATTAAAAGATTTAAATCTTATTCTTTTATTTTTATGGTCAGGGAAGATTAAAATCTTGAAATCACAAGCAGTTGGACCTGACCTTCCTTTTTGATCTTTAACTTACTGATTTTCCTGGCCGTATTGTACGCCTAATGTAATCGTAAAATTAATTGTGATATCGAATTTAGTTTCTCTGACTATTAATATCTCTACTTCCTATTGAAAACACTCGTGGTAACTGTTATTGAAAAAATAACTCAAAATTCCACAAATTAGCCTTCATCCGACAAAATCAGAAATCTCAAACAAACAACGTGATGGCCCAGTAATGATCTGCAGTAAGATGCCGCAGTTGCTGAACGACTGGCATGGCTTCTCCACTCTTGGTTTCCCTCGATGCTGATCCGACTGCAGGTTTTTTCTTTATGACTTTTGCTGTATTCGCTGCTGTCGGACTGGGCAGAGTAGTTCGGTGGATCAGATCGTCTGTATAGCTTCACCTAGCGGAACATGCAGGAATCCTCAGGACCTTCCCCAAGGAAAAAATAATTACAGTATCAATTTAAGTAAGTAATTTATTGTACTTTAGTCAGTTCGCTCCAATTCTGTCTCACTCCATTCACTTCAGCTTGTTCTGGCATTGAACTAGATGCATCGCAAGGATTCGATTATTTCGAGAGTACGTCAGTTCATGGGGCATGAACTAGACGCATCACACAAATTCAATTATCCATAATGTCAATCGAGAACAATATCATATCTAGGCATAGAGTATAATCATCTTGACAGGCTTTAACATTGTCAAAACGAGAAAATCAAAGTATATTTTGGAGTGCCAAGTGATGTCACAAAATTTTCTTATTAAACCAAAGGAACTTCTTTAATTGAAAATCTATGGATTTTCAGAAAGTTGCTTAAAAACAGATAATATATGCTTGTCGTTTGAATGACATAAAGCAAACACCGCATACCACAATGAAGGTTACATTGCAAAACATATTTAGTGAGACTGAAGGAGTTTCTGAGTAGGACGAATGAAGCTACTTGAACTTAAATGAAGGATGATTCAAGCTTAACTTAGATTTAGGGGTTTGACTAAATAGGCAATTGACACGGTTCAGCTCAAGCTTGAATTGACTTTGTCTAAGTAGCATGCGAGCCTAATTGAATAGTTTTTTTTTTTGGGTCGAAAAGGTAGCTTTCATTTCTTTAAAATAAATTTGCATCATAAGGCAGATGGGCCTCCATACACAATAGGTCCCATAATATCTGAGAAGGCTTAGAAACCCAATTACATGGCAAGGCCTCAATTTAATGGGCTTTAATGATCCAATCCATTACTTGGTTGGCCTCTCCTAGACGATGCTCTAGCGGGGTTTGTTTAAAATTGCCCGACAAAGCTTTGCACTTGAGATTAGAGGAAGTACATCCCACCGTGGCTTATCGCAATCTATGGGGAAGATAATTAAAGACAAGCTATCTGACTCCATAGTTAAAGTGAGTTCAGTTTGTTTGCTGAGACAGTTCAGAGCCTCCAAGGTTGCTAGGGTTTCTACTTGCAAAGCTGTAGAAGCACTTGCCAATTTCGTGAACCCATCTACAAGCCTCCCCGAATCGTCTCTGAACACATCTGTTAGATTTATCTTTTAAAACTTGTTCTGTTTTCATAATTCGCGGTCAGATATTATTATTTAACTCACAAAATAAGCTGGCATTCGCTTTGACGGTTGCCTAGTTCCGAAGTAAAGGAGCATGAACATGGTTCTTGATTTTGTGGAGGTCGTTCACCTCTGATTTTCCGCTGTCTCTCTAATTACAGGACCAACGAGCGTCGTTCTGAGCCAGTGATGTTGACGCCGCGAGCACTTCGTTCACTGTACCCGACGGCAATGTCAATGGAAGAGTTCATTAAGTGAGGTTCTTCTGCAGCTCATTTCCGTTCTTTAGCACACTGTGTCTCTCCAACTGAACATGAAAGCCATTTTTTCACCGTCATTTTCCTGTCAGATCGCGTAAAAAAATAGATTCGAACTGCTCAGAATAATGTTTCCAGCTTGACGTGGTTTTCCAAGAGTAATGCTGCTGGAATTGGCGGAAATGACAGTGGAATTGGTCGTGGGATTTGAAGGGGAATCCTGCCAGTATCCTTCCGGAGGAGTGAGAGCGGCTTGACAAGTTGCAACTACAATTAAGGTCAACACTACAAATATTACTTCGAGAGCGGATTCATCTTCCATGCCGATACAACCTACGTACTTCGCGAACAAAGTTAGTTCCAGTCTAAAAAAACTGTGATAGAGAGAGTGTAGGATTAGAATGTCTTTTTCAACATGGCCGAATTATGGCGCTCAATATTGCACTTTAGCCCTAAAATTTTCACTTTTACCAATTGAGTTCTAAATTTTTTTACATTTTGCCAATATAGTCTATCCGGCCAATGTTAACCGAAAACTATTAATGTAAACGCCGGCCATTTTACGTGACATGGTCAACGTTAACATAAACAATTTTTATAATTTTTTTTTCTTTTTCTTTATTTCTTTATTTCTTTTTCTTTATTTTCCTTCCAAGCCCACTAGCCAACACTTGTCAGTCAGAGGTGAGGGCCAATTGAGCCTCACGGGCCCTCATCGAACTTGGTAGGAAAAGAAAGGAAAAGAAAGAAAAAAAAAAAAAAAAAATTAAAAATCTATTTTAAAAATATTTTAAAAAATATCTATGCCTGTGTCAACTATGCTATGTCGTACTACCGGTGTCCATGTCAGTGATTTCAAGTTAAAAATGGCTAGATTGACTCATTTGACTAAACGTGAAAGGTTTTAAAACTTAATTGGCACAATTGAAAGGTTTATAATTAAATTGACCAAAACGTGATTCGGTCTTTTTGGACAATTTTCCCCTAAACATCAAGTTCCCATGATTCTAACACCAACCGACCCACAGTGGAGGTGAAAAGCATGAGTCACCTATCACGGGATCAAACTACAGATGAAAGTAGTCAAGATTCCAACGGTGATCATGCAATGATTTTTAAAAAGTAGATCCAAAGTTCAGAGGTTGAAGGGTTCTAAAAAGTGATTCGATGCACTGACTTAAGAACAAGAACAAGTTCCACAAATATCATATCACAACATGAACTATAGGTGAAAGCATTCAAGAAAGAAAAAAAGGAACGCTGTTAACATTTTCATATAGATCACGTTGTGTCCACTACAGATAGATCATAGATCTGAATTTCACATTAAAAAAAAAAAAAAAAAAAACTCTGAATTCCAATTTGCTCACCCCTTCTTGCGATCCACCTCACATTATATATACAAAAGAAACAGAGAAGCAAAAGAAAAGAGAGAGCACTGAGAGGTAAGAAAAGCTTATTTTCGCTCCTCAAAAAAGTTCTTCAGCTTTCCAAGAAACCTTTCGGCGGATAAAATCAACACTGAATGAATAAAATCTTGACCTTACCCCACCACACTAGTGCTCTTCTTCTTGTGACCCACCTCACATTAAAAAAATAAAATAAAATAAAATAAGAGAGAGCACCGAGAGGTAAGAAAAGCCTATTTTCGCTCCTCAAAAGAATTCTTCAGCTTTCCAAGAAACCTTTCGGCGTATAAAATCAACACTAAATGAATAAAATCTTGACCTTACCCCACCACACTGGTGCTCCTCACATGGATTTAAGGGATTCAGACACCATTCCACGAAGAAATCGAAAATGAGACCCAACGTAGAGGGTAACTCAGAGTGGAGAAGAGAGCGGCGAATCATGAAGGAAGTCAAGATCGAGCCACTGAAGAGGCAGAGCGAGTAACCGAGACGGAGAGAGAGAGAGGCAGCAAGGCTTCTAATAAAAGAGTTAAAAAAAAATAACTTGGGATTAGCGGTGAACCCGTCGAATACCGGTTCAACCTAGAACTTTGCCTTGTAAGGCCGGTTGTTTTTTTTTTTTTTTTTTTTTTCTTGATAAAATTGATCAGTTGAGGGTATAGAATCAGGAACCGAATTGATCAACACCAGTTCCCAATTTTTTCTTATCCAGAAATCAAACCGATTCCCTTGTGAATGAGTTTGAAACCGATAAGATCGGTTCCAGTTAGTTCTCAAATTGGATTGGCCTAATTGCTCACTCCTAATATCATCCATCTGATTTACGATTATGGAAAATTCAATTGCCAATTACATTAAAGAGGAACAGGTGAGGAAGAACACACACCGGCTTATAGATATTGGTTTAATCTTCTTGATGTGATAGAGATAAGTGTAGAAATGGGCTTAAGTTTGGGCATTTAGTAGATTGAAGAGTCAAATTCTTATTTTGGCCACTCGATGACTTAAAATATCTATTTAAGAAGAGGAAAAAAAAAAAGCTCTCATCGAATTATCGAGTTCGCTGTTAGTGAAATTCAAGCATCGAAATTCTTATGCATTTATGCCAACCAGTGGATGTGATTAGGATTTATCAGGATAGCCTCAGCTGCTACTCCCCACAACTTCATGTAGTACCGGAGAAATGACACCCAACCATAGTATTTAAAAAAAAAAAAAATCAGACAGCAAATTACTGGGTGAGTATTACTATCAATTAGACTTCTTCGATTAATTTAGATTTTCTTGCTGTCTTGGCTCCTGCATAGCGAAACTTAGCATGCAAGTTCTCTACAGAGAAATATTCCCCGACCAATTAAATTATTTCTTTGGGATCTATCACTAACAATGACTCATCTAATCATATCTTGATTGACTAGGACACTATTTATGATTTTGCAAGTTTGCCACTCTTTCTTCGATCCATCATCAACAAGCAAACCCCTCTCTGCTCCTCATTTCCCTCCTCCAACAATGACCCTTCAAGAAGCAATAGCAGCTGATAATGTTGATGAATTTGGTGCCCGGAGCATTTCGTTCACCTTGAGTCGTTGAAGTTGGTGCCCGAAGCATTTCGTTCACTGGAGCGGAACCATCTCCATGGAAGTGTTCACTAAGTGAGGTTATTATGCAGTTCATTTCTATTCTTTAGCACCCTGTCTATCCCTCCGGCTGAGCATTAAAAACCATCCTTTCACTATCACTTCCCATTGTCGCGACCTCTTTTTTTCGGCGCCCGCAATCGCGTACGAACGCCTAAGGAGACTAATGGCTTGGCTGAAATTACTTCTGCCCGGACTCTCCCAAGTCCACAAATTCGCAACTTAATAGTTCAAGTTTTTAACCTGCAAGTTAATTTTTAAAATGGAGTCGCCACTAATCAATTTCGGGTGAGTTGATTAGAAACCCAAGTGAAGTATCGGGAGAAATACTCACTCTTGCGCAACCAGAGAAATTAGGATTGGGGACTTGATCACACTAGTTAATCACTAATGCCCTTTCGGTACCTAATCTTGTTTAAACCCTAATGTTTTTGGATGTTCGAGGGATTTTCCATGCATTTTTGGAGGAAAAACATTTTTCGAGTCTTTTTCTAATTTTTTTGGACATAAAAGGGATTTTTTTATTTTGGTATTTTTTGGAAAAATACAAGTCTTTTTGGAAAAATACTAGTCTTTCTGGCTTTTTCTGAAATTTTTTGGCATTTTCATGAATTTTTGGCTTTTTGGCATTTTTTTGAAAATATGAAATATTTTTGATTTTTTTGAAATAAAATATTTATTTTTTATTTATTATAATATTATTTTATATTAAAATAACAAAATAAAACCAACCCGGCCGGATCCGCAGGCTGGGTTCAACCCGGCTGGCGACCCGGCGAGGGACGGGCCGCGTTGCGGGCCCGACTCAGATTTTATTTATTTTTTAAAATAATATTTTATATTAATATATATATTTAAAAACGACCCGGGTCGGGTTCCCGGTTGGGACCGACCCGAGTCGTCGCTCATAGCCGGACGGGCCCGCGTTGCGGGCCCGACTTGGGCCCTTTTTTGGTTTTTCTTTTAAAAACACATGCCCAAACGATTTAGCTCATTTTCGTCAAAAGAACTTCAGCCCAACAACCGCCCGGCCCACGTGTGCAACCCGACCCAGGCGAAACCCTACCCGGAAACAGGGGAACCGGGTCGCGACAGACCCGCGAATCGGCCTGGTTCCCGGCCTCCTCTACCCCTTGCTCTCTCGCGGCGCTGATGAGAGGGACTGCGGCGTCACCGGGTGGACGGTGGCGACGGCAGAGATGACGGACTTGACAGCGACGACAGTGGAGACGACGGTGGAGACGGCGACGACAATCCGCCTATGAGGACAGCGAGGGCGAGCGACAATGGGTCTGTGATGGGGATTTCAGTGGCGGCACGGTTCGAAAGGGAGGGAGACGCGACGGCGACGACGCGATCGGAGGCGGCGGATACCTGGTGGTGGCGAACGGTGATGGTGACGACGGTGGAGCAGCGACGATCGCGATGGCGAGGCCTCGGCTTCCCAGGATCTGGTGTGGCGTTAGCGGGTCGGTCTCGGCACGGCGTCGGGCGGGGGAGCAGCAGCAGCGAGGTTTCTACCCTCGGATCTGACCCTTCACGCTCAGATCTCTCCCTCTCAAGCTCACCTGCTCGCGGATCTGGGTTCGCTTGCCGCCGGCCTCCCACGATGTCTCTCGGTGGGAGGTCGTTTAGCTTGCGACCCAATCCTCCACCCTCTTGGCTTGCTCTTCGATTTCCCCCTTGAAGTCTCTCAAAGGGAAGATCTCGGAGTTCGCCCCCCTTTGTGTCGACGGAGGTGCTCCACTATTTATAGGCGAGGGGGTCCGGTCGACGGAGGAGCTCGACCACCGGTCTTTGGCTTGCCGACCGGACTCCCGCGGCCCAACCGGCGTCTCATCTTAGCATTAAAGGTGCGCATTGAAGGCGCATGCGCGTTGTCCTCTCCTTCGGTGGCCTACCTCCGTGCCTCTCTGCCGTAGGCTACCCTCGAGCGCATTGCCGGCCACCGCGCGTGAGATGCGGAGAGGCGAATGAAGAAGAAGAAGACAGGGAGGAAGAAGAAGAGGGGGGGGCAGGTCGTGTGAAGAAAGAAAAAGGGGCTGGCTGATTTTTTTGCTTTTTGCTTTTCTTGTTTTTATTTGTTTTTTTTTGTTTTGTTATTTGTTTATTATTTCGAAAAAGACAAAATAAATAAAAACTTAATTAATAAAATAAACATACTAAAAATTGAGGTATCAACAGCTGCCCCTCTTTGAAGGTGAGCTCGCAGAGGTTGCATTCAAAGACAGACTAATGCCTCAATTTTATCCATGCATGCGTAGCAGATTATATTTTATTTGGGACCTATTATTCTATGCGGAAAAAGAGTAATATAACTTTACATATACTAAGACAGATAAGAAGATACCTGTAGATACTTACCGGGAGTGAGTGAGATAGGGTGTAAACCCCGAGTTTGGCAAGTATCAAGGTGTCATCTTACCTGTTGATATGAGGAGGTTGCTTTTCTAGGACCCGAACCTTTCTTCGGTCGCCTTGACGGGAGACTGCTCTTCCAGGACCCGAACCATTCTTCGGTCGCCTGTTAAAACAATCAATGGTTTGTCTAGGTACCGAACCTTTCTTCGCCGCCTTGACGGGAGATCTCTTCCAGACCCGAACCATTCTTCGGTCACCTGTTAAAACAATCAATAGTTTGTCTAGGACCCGAATCTTTCTTCGGTCGCCTTGACGGGAGATTTTTCCTCTAGGACCCGAACCATTCTTCGGTCGTCTGTTGGAGTAATCAGTGGTTTGTCTCGGACCCGAACCATTCTTCGATCGCCTGTTAAAACAATCAATGGTTTGTCTAGGACCCGAACCATTCTTCGGTCGCCTGTTAAAACAATCAATAGTTTGTCTAGGACCCGAACCTTTCTTCGGTCGCCTTGACGGGAGATTGCTCCTCTAGGACCCGAACCATTCTTCGGTCGTCTGTTGGAGTAATCAGTGGTTTGTCTACGACCCGAACCATTCTTCGGTCGCCTGTTAAAACAATCCATGATTTGTCTAGGACCTGAACTTTTCTTCGGTCGCCTTGACGGGAGATGCACCGACCTTTCTCAGGGCATCTCATTTGTGGGTGCCTGATTTGTATCGAGGACACTAGTTGGTACCCGACCTTTCTCGGGAGATGCGCCGACCTTTCTCAAAGCATCTGTTTTGTTGGGGTGTCTGACTTCTGTAAAAGACACTGGTTGGAACCCAACCTTTCTCGGGAGGATGCACCGACCTTTCTCAGGGCATTGATTTGTGGGGCGTCTGACTTCTGTCGAAGACACCAGTTGGTACCCGACCTTTCTCGGGAGATGCGCCGACCTTTCTCAGAGCATCTGTTTTGTTGGGGTGTTTGACTTCTGTCAAAAACACTGGTTGGAACCCGACCTTTCTCGGGAGGATGCACCGACCTTTCTCAGGGCATCGATTTGTGGGGCGTCTGACTTCTGTCGAAGACACCAGTTGGAACCCGACCTTTCTCGGGAGAGTGCGCTGACCTTTCTCAGGGCATCAATTCTGGAAGATACCCGAACATTCACAAGCATATCAAAGAGTACCTGGATATTCACAAGCACTAACCTGAAGGATATTTGGGCCTTTACAAGTGTCAAAAGGGGCATTTGATTGATCATAAGCATAAACTCTTGGAGGATACCTGGATGTTCGCAGGCATTAAAGGAATACCTGATTGCTTGCGGGTATTGAAAGAGTACTTGAATGATCACAAGTACAAACTCTTGAAGGATACCTAGCATTCACAAGTATCGAAGGGGTACTTGATAATTGAAAATACTGAGAACATACCTTGGATATTTGTGAAGGTGTCCCACCTCCTGGCAATTGGGAAATATCGAGGGCATACCTGGGATATTCGTGAAGGTCTCTCACCTTCTGGTAGTGGGAATATTGAGGATGGATCTCGCATATTCATGAAGGTCTCTCACCTCCTGGTAGTTGGAATATCGAGGACGTGCCTCATATATTCTTGAAGGTTTCTCACCTCCTGGTAATTGGGAATATTGAGGACGTGCCTCGCATATTCATGAAGGTCTCTCACCTCCTGGTAAATGGGAATATCGAGGGCATACCTGGGATATTCGTGGGGAAATATCGAGGATGGGTCTTGCATATACGTGAAGGTCTCTCACCTCCTGGTAGTTGGAATATCGAGGACGTGCCTCATGTATTCGTGAAGGTCTCTCACCTCCTGGTAGTTGGAATATCGAGGACGTGCCTCATTGTTGATACCTAAAAATTTAATTAGGTAATTAATTTGGCTTTAGTTTCTTTATTTATGTATTTTTCCTTTTTTTTAGATAATAAACAAAACAAATAACAAAAACAACAAAAAAAAAAATAAGAAGCAGCCCATCGGGGCTGGGCCTTCGCGCTCGCCCCTCTTCTTTTTCTTTTTCTTTCCCACGTAGGCCCAGGGCCCAGATTTTTCCCCAGCCCGCCCCTCTCTCTTCTCCTCTTCTTCTTCCTTCTTCCCCTTTCTTCCCCCTACGCCTCGCAACTCACGCAACCTATGGCCGAGGAGGGTAGGCCGACGTCGGCCGGAGATGACAGATCTCAGGCGCCATTAATGGCTGCCTTCAATGCCGAGCACGCTTTGTTGGAGGAGCGAGGATGGGACGCCGGTTCGGCCGCGGGCGTTCGTTCGGCATGCGAAGACCGGAGGCCGAATCCCCGTCGACCGGCCGCCCCCTCTCCTATAAATAGCGAAGCACCACCTCCATCGAAGGACACGGCGAACTCGGAGATCTTCCCTTGAGAGACTTCAGGGAGAATCAACGAGCGAGCACGCGAGAGATCGGGTCGCAAAGCCCCCGCGCCGTGCTCCCTCTACGAACAGTATTAACCACCGCCCGCCGTTGCTTTTTACCCGAAACCCTAGTCGCCGCCCCTGCCATCACCGATCGCATTGTCGCCATTGCCTCCTGCTGGAAACCCTAGTCGCGTCTGTCAATCCCCCCCGACGAAAGCCTCGCTTGCTGCTGCTCTACCGCGACGTCGCCCTCGTCGAACGGCCTGCCGTTCAATGCGACACCATCCCCGTCAGGCGGCCAGCTGCTGTCCTCGAGCCCGTTGTCGCCATCATCGTCGTCGTCGACCGCCCAGTAGCTCCTCGGCCACCCTCGTCAGTGCCGCGAAGACGCGGGCAAGAAGAGGGGCGCCTGTCGGGTCCGAACCGGGTAGGGTTTGCCCCCTTCCCCCAGTCGGGTCGGACCCGGATTGGGCGTCCGGGTAGGGTTTCCCTCGTTTTGGGCCTGCGTGTGTGGGCCGGCTAATCCTTGGGTTGGTTTTTCTTAATGAAGATGGGCCAAATCAGTGGGCTCTGCTTGTGTTTAAAAAAAAAAGAAAGAAAAGGACCAAAAAAATCCGAGTCGGGCCCGTCCTCATTCGGATCGCCGGCCGGGTCGGACCCGGCCCGCGGATCCGACCGGCCGGCTTTTTTATTTTTTATTTTTATTTTTTTATTTTATTTTTTATTTATAATATAATATTTTAAAAATAATAAAAATAAATTTATTTTCCAAAAATATTAAAAAATATTTTATTTTCCGAAAAATAAAAAAATCAAAAATATTTCATATTTTCCAAAAATGCCAAAAATCCAAAAAAAAAAGCCAAAAATTCATGAAAAAGCCCAAAAAAAAATCAGAAAAAGCCAAAAAGACTTGTATTTTCCCAAAAATACCAAAAAATCCCAAAAAAAAAAAAAAATCCCTTTTGTGTCCAAAAAATTAGAAAAGACCTAGAAAATGTTTTTCCTCCAAAAAATGCATGGAAAATCCCTTGAACATCCAAAAAACCTCAAGGTTTAAACAAGATTAGGTACCGAAAGGGCATTAGTGATTAACTAGTGTAATCAAGTCCCCGATCCTAATTTCTCTGGTTGCGCAGGAGTGAGTATTTCTCCCGATACTTCACTTGGGTTTCTAATCAACCCACCCCAAATCGATTAGTGGCGACTCCAATTTAAAATTTGATTTATAGGTTAAAAATTTAGACTATTAAAGTCGTGAATTGGTGGACTTGGGAGAGTCCGGGCATAAATAAATTCAGCCGAGCCATTAGCCTCCTTAGGCGCCCGTACCCGATTGCGGGCGCCGAAAAAAAAAGAGGTCGCGACAGCTTGGCGACTCCGCTGGGGAACCTGAGGACTTAGGCCTTTTTTTGTCTTGTTTAGTATCTTTACTAACTCAATTTTTTTTTATTTTTTTTTTTTTTTTTTTTTTTTTTTTTTTTTGCGGGTCGGTGGCTTAGAAACTTTTTAATCTTGCTTAAAATAAATTATCTTGTGATTATAAACTGTTGTGCATGCTTTACTGTTTTAAACACTACACATGGCACACACAACCCGGCTGCCGGACCTGGGCCGCCATAGGATTTCTAGGATGGTGTTAAGAAAGATACGACCTCGAACGCGAGACTGCGATGTAGAGGTTGCATTTCTTTTCCCGAATTTCTTAGCCGAGGTTAGGAGGGTATGCTGCTAACGCGAGACTGCGACGGGCGGATATCCTTTTAATCTCACCAAGCCTTCTGAGTTAGAAATCGAGCCACACGTCCCATTTGTATGTCTTTGTGCTTGCCATTTTCTTTAAAAGCAAAGTAATTTATTTACTTTTACTCAGTCTTTTCTGGCTCATGGCAAAATAGGGTCAGGTTATGTATTTCCCGTTCTTATATGCGATGGGAAGAATTGATATCCAGTTCATTCCTACTCCCAAGGGAGAGCTTCTCAGATGGTGGAAGCAATTAGATCAGCTTGGCCAAGAGCGCGTTAAAGCAAGAATCGGTCATCTCCTCCCATTGCTCCAAATCAATATCCACTCTGGGGTCATGCAAGCACTACCACATTTCTGGTGCCCTAAAACATCCACCTTCATGTTCGGCAAATTTGAACTGACTCCAACTTTAGAAGAGTACAGTCTCGCCATAGGAATGCCCCCAGGGAAGCGAGCTTGCCAAACCACCAATCGGCATTGACCTTGTGGTTAGTCTATCACGGTTTCTAAAAATCATTCGGTAAGAGAAATTGTTCAAGCCAACAACAATGCTTTTCCGCTATCATCTTTAACTGAATGCTTTGAAAAACAATCAATGACCCAAAAAGCCAAGATCTTCCTCTTAGCATTCTTTGGTTTTATTATCTTTCCCCATCGAAAGAATGCTATAAATCCTTCAATCACATGGGTGGTAAATCAAGTCATTTTTGGAGCAGGATATGTGAACATGGTTTTAGCCGAAACGTTTTTATCCCTTAATCGTTTCAAAGAAAAAAAGAAAAATCATGAGGGCCGCTCCAGAAATTTTACAAATGTGGTTCTTTTCCCATATCAAAGGATTTGGGCACTTCATGCAAATATTTGAAATCAATGAATTTAAACACCCATTGCAAAAGTTTCAAACCTTGGAAAAATATTCTCCCAATGAAGAGTATTCTCGGTGGATTAACTTGCTAAAAACCCGGTCCCCGAGACATTCCTATGGCGGGCTAAATGGTTCTTTGCGGAGAGGCGCGCTTTGCGCTTAATTATTACAACCCCATCCCGTTGCTGGGCCTCTCTGGAGCTACCTCATATTATCCATATAGGGTGGCTCGTCAATACAAGGTCCTCCAAGAAATCCCGCCACCGCTCAAATTAGGATTGTGCCGAATCCTTTTCACCTGTACAGACTACAACTACTTGGAGGAGATCCGTATAATTCAGAACGCATGGAGTAGATGTCACACTGAAAAGATCGTCGTGCCCAGAAGGTTAAAAGGACAAGAAAAAGTTCATCATGCATCAACATTCTACATCCTCAACCATATAATTCCCAAGGAGCTACAACCAGTAATCCCCGATGTAGTTGATAAACTTACCTTGCAAAGGCGAATCGAATCTCTTGAAAAGAGCTTGGAGACAAGCAGGAGACACGTATCGAAGCTAGTACGAAGGAGCAAGCGGCTTCACAAGACTGGAACTTCCCATCGCATATAAAAATGGGCAGTGGGACTTTTAATGTGAATATTTCTAATGTGAATATCTAGGGTCGTTCTAACTGGTGTAAAGAGCTCTTGTTAGCATTGTATAAATCTCCTGTTAATAAATAAGAATGACTCGACCCTTGCCATGAGCCGCTTTTCATGTGTTTCCCTCATTTACGTTTTCTCCATTTTCTGTGCTACCAGTAATCACGTCATAGTCATATTCACCAAATCCAAAAGCTAGAATGGCCGAAGAAAATGTACCAAGCCGTGTCGAGATTATGGAAAGTGAAATGAAGCAAGTCTTCAATGTGCTTCAACAACTCTCAAAGCGTATAGATTCCATCCAAGGCAAATTGGCTCCCGCCCCAGCCTCAATCGAAGTATTGTTACCGCAATCGTCTACCCGAGGTGATCAAGGAAGAGATACCGATGATAACATGCCCGAATTGGAGGATGATACGCACCAAATCATAGTTGAGAAAGCAAAGCCCAACAGTTTGTCTAAGACTTGAGCATGACAAACGCCTTGAGAAGCTTGAAGAGAGGCTAAAACAACTGCAGGGCCTCCAAGATCCTACTCCAACAGACCTCTCCATCTACTCTAAGGTCAAAATGCCGGAAAAATTCAAAATGCCTGAGTTTGAGAAGTACGATGGCACGACTTGCCCAAAGGCTCAATTGCAAATGTACTTGGTTCGAATGACCCAATACGTTAATAATGTGCCTCTAATGATCCAATTGTTCTAGTCGAGTCTAGTAGGTCCTGGCCTGAGGTGGTACATCACAAAAAATATAAACCTCCCTGAAACATGGAGTGAAGCAAGTGAAGCATTCCTCAAGTAGTACAAGTTCATAATGGACATTACCCCTTCTAGTGAGGATCTCGAGCGCACATAAAAGAAAAAGCATGAATCTTTCAAAGAATATGCTATTAGATAGAGGAATCTAGCCGCCCAAATCAGTCCTGAACCAACTGATTTTGAACTAAGAAAAATGTTCATCAAAACCCTCCCTTATGAATACCGCAACCGAATGGTGACTACGATCGCTGAATCATTCAATCAACTCATTCCAAAGAGGAGAGCAGATTGAGATAGGGTTAAGGGATGGCTGGTTCACCGAACTCCGCACCCGTCGCGAAGGCTCAACCTAAAAAAGACAAAGAACCCCTGTAGATGTTAATGCAACCTACACTGCAAATACCGGTCACCTCCCGACCGTTCAGACAAGCACAGGCCAACAACAGACCACTAGTCGTCAACCACCCCAGCGTTACAACAACATAAGACAATTCACTCCACTTCCTGGATCTCTATCACAGGTTTTGGCAATCCTCCGGAACAAGAACCTCCTCTCAATTGAGCCAAAACGACCCAACGCTGAAAGCTTCTCCAGCTATGACCCGTCCAAAAAATGTGACTATCACATGGGAGAAGTAGGCCACTCAACTGACGAGTGTTTCATCCTTAAGCATCGGATCCGAACTTGCTGGATACTAAGGCTTTCTCATTCCAAACTACAAAACCAAATGTCCAAAGCAATCCGCTCCCGATCACACCGACAAAGTAAACGCGATATTCAATTAAAGCCAGCCAAATCAAAATGTCAATGCACATATTGTTGACATATATCGAGGGTTAGTAGAAACCAGGTATTATTCAGGCGATGAAATACCACCCTTAGCAACAATGAAAGAAAGGGTATCAAGAATGATAGAGGCAGGAATAATTGTGTACGCTGGCCACACCGGCATGGTCTCTACTATATCGCAAGTCGTCATCAATTGGGATGAAGAATTTGCCACACTAAATGAAAAGAGAGAGAAGAAGGATTCCACCCCACTTGAGGGCGTCTTTGAAGGGAAAGGAGCCATAGTTCAAGCATCGACAGCAGAAGCAGCTATAGTCATTGAGATCCCCCAGCCCTACAAATACGAAGGCAACAATGCAGTACCGTGGTCTTACAACCTCGATGTTGGCTTAGTCACGAGATCTGGGCGAACCTATGCTCAGGCCAATACACGGCTTGCCAAGCCCGTCACTGACGAAGAAGCCAAGGAGTTTTTGGCTGTAGTTAAAGCCAGCGAGTACAACGTGGTGGAACAATTACGGAAATCACCAGCACAGATCTCTTTACTGGAATTACTTGAGACATCTGTCAAGCACCAGAAATCCCTCATGAAGGTACTAAGTGAAGTACATGTCCCTGAAACGATTGAACATGACAAACTCGAGGAGTTTGTCAATACCATCCTTCTAAAAGATCAAATGGCATTTTCTGATGAAGAGATCCCCGAGGAGGGTAGAGGACACACCAAAGGCCTCTACATATCAGTCAAGTGCAACGCATCTCACGTCGCTCGAGTATTGATTGACAATGGATCTGCTCTTAACATATGTCCACTAGCAACACTCGTCGTCTTAAAATAGAGACATCACGAATCCAACTCCTAAGACTTCCGTTCGAGCATTCGATGGAACAAAGAAGGAAACAAAGGGGAGAGATCGAGCTTGACGTTCAAATAGGCCCAACCATATTCAAAATTTTGTTCCAGGTGATGGATATCCCCACTGCGTTCAATTTCCTCTTAGGCCGCCCATGGATCCACGTTGCTGGAGCAGTACCTTCAAGCCTCCACCAAAATGTAAAGTTCGTGATTGGAGGAAAACTGATCACGATCCGCGGAGAAGAAGATCACCGCATCTACCATGAGACAACCATCCCTTATGTTGAACCTGGTGACAAAAATGAATCCAGTTATCAATCGTTCGAGCTTGTGTCTACTATACACGAATCTCGAGGGACTCCATCCCTTGTCCCCGAAATATCAAGCATTGCAATCATGGTAGGGAAAATCATGACTGGATACGGTTTTATCCCGAGTCAAGGGCTCGGCAGGGGAAGCCAAGGCATCCGCGAGCCTATCAGAGCCTTGAGGAGACCTCACACCATCGGTTTAGGATATCAGGAGCAATACCGTGAAGGAAAAGCAAAAAAGAAGACCGGCCTTGTATACCCTCGCCTTGAGGAAACCTTCCCAGGCCCTGCAAAGATGATGCATGAGGAAGAAGAAATGATCGGCGTTCCAAAGAAATTCAACCATGAAAGCATGAAGTTTCCCATTTATTTGGGCATGGGTCAAAAGAGCATAACTCAACCAAGATACTTACAAAGAAAGAAGGGCCGATGACGTGACCACCATGTTTGGGGACCTTTTCGTAGGTGCCATTGAGGAGGAACAGCTAGAAGAAACAGGCGATAACTTTTCATTCACCCAGCTTCAGCGTCAAGTCGATGAACTACGCGATAGCATATACCACTTGACAGAAAATTTTGTTCAAGCTGCCCGTACATTCCGCTCTCGTCACAATGAGGAGTTGGTAGCCAAAGTAAGTGAAGAAGACCCAACCGACACAATCTGGCAAGGAGCTCGGCTACCACAGTCCTCAAGAATCACGCGGTCATATTCGCCTCTTCCTAAATCGATGGTCACTATTTTCCCCATCCTCCTAGAGCAAGGAATAATCTCTAGGGAACTGAGGCGTCCTACTCCGGAGTACTTCCTTGATTATGATCCATCCAAGTACTGTGACTATCATTCGGGGGAATTGGGACACTCGCTTGATGACTGTACCATCCTGAGAGACAAGATTCAGGATCTTTTGGATGCTGGGGTATTCACGTTCCGCTCCCCGTGGCTATGTTATGGCAAAGATGACCTTCTTGTGGTACCTAGCACCCATACCATGCTCCATGAGCATGCTAAGGAAGCACATAGAGGAAAGGCAATCATGGACACTTTGGGCCAACCAAGTGGTAAATTCGACTATTATGTCAACTATTCAATTCCCCAAGGTTTCTATGACCATCATCAGAGCATCGTCCCTGATGGATGGGGAGGCATGGACGATCTGAAATTCACAAAGTTGGGAGCACAAGGAGGCGTGACTGGTGACTGGTATGAAGACTTCTTCGTGGGCGCTATCAACGAAGGACCGTCAGGGGAAATGGGTGCAGGCCCGCTCGAGTAGAACCCTTTTTTAATTCCTTTGCATACTCCCCTACGTGGGAGCTTGTACATATTTCTTAAATTTTGGCTTGTTTTGTTTTCAACATTAGTTCTACTTAAGGAACTATTTTTTGAAATCACCTTGTAAATCCGTCTACTAATAAATAAAGTTGAAAACATTTTGAGGGCATGAGGAGACACACCAAACCGGCCCGTTGATGATAGCCATCCGTCAAATGAAAGAAGAAATCTGAGGCCCGGGTCTCCTCATGTTCCTTGTCCTAAATCTTCAAGAACAATTTATCACCTTTTCAAAAGAAAGAAGCATTCATGCTGTTAGCCTTATTTGTTCCCTTAGCCTATCTACTCTATGACACAGGAGTAATCTAGCGGCAGGCGAGGGTATGGGAACGGTCCAAACCAACGTCATGGATAGCCATGATAGCAATTCCGATAGCTCAGATGATGACTTTGATAATTCCGATGAAATTCAACGAGACTGGGAGCGTCATGAAGAAGCAAGGCCCTCTACCACTGAAGACACCGTCACTGTCAATTTAGGCAGCATAGAAGATCCAAGAGAGATAAAGATTGGCGCCAGCCTTCCTGAAGAAGAAGCTGCAGATCTGATTGCTCTTTTAAAGAGGTATCAAGACGTATTCGCATGGTCATACACGGATATGCCAGGCCTTGATCCAATGATCGTGGAGCATAGTTTGCCAACCAACCTTGATATGGCCCCCAAGAAGCAACGGCTAAGAAGAACCAAGCCAGAATTGTCAAAAAAGATTGAAGAAGAGGTAATGAAGCTCCTTGAAGTGGGTTTCCTCAAAGTCTCGCAATACCCCAGCTGGGTAGCAAACATTGTGCCGTGAAGAAGAAGGATGGTCGAATACGTGTTTGTGTCGACTATCGTGACTTGAACAAAGCAAGCCCGAAAGATGATTTCCCATTACCCCACATAGATGTTCTGGTAGATAGTACTGCAGGGTTCAAACTGTTCTCTTTTATGGATGGATTCTCGGGATACAACCAAATAAAGATGAAGGTGGAAGACAAGAAAAAAACGGCGTTCATTACTCCATGGGGAACTTTCCATTATAAGGTCATGCCTTTTGGCCTGAAAAATGCTGGAGCAACTTACCAACGAGCCATGGTTACCCTTTTCCATGACATGATGCACAAAGAAATTGAAGTATATGTCGATGACATGATCGCTAAAACCAAACATGGAGAAAACCATGTGAAGACCCCGGAGAAACTATTTGAGCGACTTCGCCGCTTAAGTTGCGATTGAATCCAGCGAAATGTGTGTTCGGGGCAACTTCTGGCAAATTACTTGGATTCATTGTGAGCTGTAAAGGGATAGAAGTGGACCCGTCAAAAACTAAAGCGATATTTGAGATACCTCCTCCCTCGACTGTAAAAGAAGTCCGGAGTCTCTTAGGGAAGATTAAATTACATTGCGCGATTCATTTCCCAGCTTTCCCGAAACTGCAAAGCCTTTCTTTAAACTTCTCGGAAAGATGCACAAATCAAATGGGATGATGACTGCCGACTGGCGTTTGAAAATTTAAAGCAATACCTGATGAAACCCCCTATTTTAGTACCCCCGACTCCAGGACACCCTTTGACCCTCTACCTTACCATCAACAGTGAATCCCTAGGTGCAATGTTGGCACAGAAAGGACCCCATGATGGGAAGGAACGAGCCATTTACTATTTGAGTAAAAAGTTCACCACGTCAGAGCAAAACTACTCCAAATCAGAAAAAACATGCGCTGCGTTGGTATGGGTGTTGCACAGACTCCGGCAGTATACTTTGCATTACCAAACATTCCTTGTAACTGAGAGTGACCCAATCAAGTATTTGCTCGGTCGCCCGACCTTGGTGGGAAAATTGGCCAAATGGCAAATCCTGATCTCAGAATTCGACATCCAAGTGATGTCGCAAAAATCAGTTAAAGGTCGGGTGATTGCTGATATGTTAGCAGATTGCCCTAAAGAAGTATGCGAGGATCGTTCCCCAGATGATCGAATTTCAACAGTAGAAGAGGACACATGGACTATGTTCTTTGACGGAGATGTAAATTTGTCGGGTTCGAGCACCGGGCGGTCTTGATATCCCCAAATGGGCAACATTATCCTGTGGCTGCAAAATTGATGTTTCCATGCACCAACAATATAGCCGAATATGAAGCATGCATCCTCGGCCTACAAGCGGCTATTGGAATGGAAGTGTCAAAACTAAAAGTGTTCGGTGACTCCACCTTAATTATCCTCCAGACTGTGGGCGAGTGGAAGACAAGAGACGCCAAACTAGTACCTTATCATGAATACTTGGAAGAATTGGTGGGAGAATTCCAGGACGTCTCGTTTGAATACCTACCTAGAATTCATAATCAGTTCGCCGATGCGCTAGCAACGTTATCATCTATGTTACAAGTAACAGAAGGGTTAGAAGTGGAGCCTCAAAGATTGAAGTCCTAGCAAGACAAGCTCATTGCATGACTATAATCAAGAACCCGACGGGAAACCCCGGTATTATGATATCATGAAATATGTCCGAAGCGAATTCCCTAAAGAAAGCACTCCCTCGGATCGAAAATACCTAATGAAAATGGCTTCGAGGTTCTTCGTCGGCGGTGAAAATTTGTACAAAAGATCATATGACTCAATCTGTTAAGGTGTGTGGATGCAAATGAAGCCGCACAAATAATGCAAGAAATACATGAGGGAGTATGTGGCCCTCACATGAATGGACGTATGTTGGCCAAGAAAATAATGAGATTGGGTTATTATTGGCTCCCCTTAGAGGGCGATTGTGCCCAGCATGTGCGAAGCTGTCATCGTTGTCAGATTCACGGGGACAAGATAAATGTCCCTCCAACTGAATTGCATCAGTTATCTGAGCCGTGGCCATTTTCAATGTGGGGCATCGATGTAATTGGCCCAATCAATCCGAAGGCATCAAACGGGCACCGGTTCATTTTGGTCGCAATCGATTACTTCTCAAAATGGATCGAGGCCGCATCCTATGCAAGCGTAACTGCACGAAACGTTATGAAGTTCATCAAACGTGACATAATCGCCCGTTATGGCGTACCGGAAGCTATCGTCACCGACAATGGGTCAAACCTGAACAACAAGTTGATTGATCAATTATTTTCTGAGTTCAAAATCCAACATCTGAACTCGTCCCCTTATCGTCCGCAAATGAATGGAGCCGTGGAAGCCGCCAACAAGAACATCAAGAGAATCTTATCCAAGACAGCTGAAAACTACCGCGACTGGCATGAGAGGTTACCCTTCGCACTAACAGCATATCGAACTTCGATTCGAACTTCCACCGGGCAACGCCTTTTTCCCTGGTTTACGGCATGGAGGCGGTTTTGCCCGTGGAAGTAGAAATCCCTTCCCTGCGAATTTTATCCCAAGCAGTAGGATTGTCCAAGGAAGAATGGACACAACAAAGGCTTGAGCAACTGAATATGATCGATGAAAAACGACTGAAAGCCCTCTGTCATGGTCAGTGTTACCAACAGAGGATAGCTCGATCGTTCAATCAAAAGGTGCGACCTAAGCACTTTGAGGTAAACGAGCTAGTCTTGAGAAAGACACTGCCAATCTTTCCAGAGCCTAGAGGCAAGTTTGCCCCAAATTACAAGGGTCCTTATGTAATAAAGAAGATACTCCCCGGAGGAGCCTTGATCCTAACTGAGATGGATGGGCGAGAATTCTCTAAACCAGTTAATTCCGATGCTGTGAAAAAGTACTACCCTTGAAAGATGTTCATTGTCTGGCATTGCCAAGCACTTCTCTATCAGAATGAAAATGCCTATGCACCTTTATATATGAATGATGTATTTCCACCATCATAAAAAAGCGTGTGTTTGGTTGACTCGATGAAGAAAAATGAATGATAATCACCAGCATTTAAAGAAGTATCAAATAGCAAATTCGATGGCATAGCTTGAGCAAATCGACATTACCCAGGCAGACTCGTAAGAGTAATCCATGTCAATTTTGCCCAACTCGGTGTAAAGGACGCGTCATTCAAGAACCGGTCTGTTTAGAAGGAACCTTCTGTCCCAGTCAACAATCTTAGAATCTGGAAGCTTCACTTTTTGTTCAGACGCAGGCTCTCGCAAGAAGTAATTGCCATTAGAGAAATTAGAGGTTTTGATTGTCCATATCAGATTCCATAGAAGCTTGAAGTACATGACTTAACTCAATGCTACTAATGGTCATATGGTCAAAGACAGAATTCCACAGAAGGAAGGCGTTGCAAATTATCAATCATGTACACAGGGCCACAAATGAAGAGAGCCAATCAAAAGAGACATTAAACTGTGTCAAAAACAAAAGGCCGTCATTGACATACAAAGATCCCTAGGAGTCAGCAAATACAAACTTTGGAGAAGAGTAATTTGGTATCGTTTCCAATACTCCTAGTATCGAAATCACTTTTGACATATTTTCTCCTATTGACAGAAGCATAGGATTCAAAAAACAAGCTCAATGGTTAATTTGGGCAAATCAAATGATCCATATCGATTTACCTAACTTGGTATGAAAGGACGTGTCGTCCAGAGCCGGTTCGGTTAAATAAAAAAAGCGCCCTATGAACACCGTCGGCGCCTTTAGCCGAGTGGTATCCGGAAGAAGCGAAAAGGTCCGAAGTCGGGGTTCGAATCCCCGACGCGGCGGTTAGCCGCTTGGTAAAAAAAATAATAAAAAAATTTTTTTTGCTTCTCTTGCGCTTGCAAATTACGAGAAAGCAGGTGATCTAACGAAGCAAAAGACATAGGACTTCGTGTCCCACTCGCATTTCAGGTCCATCCAATCATCTGCAAAGCAGTGAAGGGTAATGTTGTATCGCTCCCGTTGTTTAAACTCCTGTAAAAAATCATGATTGACACCTTCTTTCCTATCTTTGGTAGGATCACCCGACCAAAAAACAAAGATAACGGATCAATGAGAGGCATGACAAACTCTCCCAAGCAAAATGGCATCTCAAGTATTGCCAAAGCAAATGACATAAAATCTTCAGGCCTCAACTCACATTTGATTTTGGCTAGACTAATTGATCTACTTGTACATCTTCTCTTCTGCAAGAACAAAAACGGAGATGCCCGATCAGATTCCCAACCCCGACTGATCATTCATGTGTCATATCCCTAATCAATAGAAACAACTATCGACACCCATTTGCGAATAACCCTTTTGATGTTCAAAATTTAACATATTTGGAAACACCATTATGTTAATTCTTAAAGTTATCAATAGGGTCTTTTTTGAGTCGAAACCATTCACTTGTTTTGAAGAGTTCAAACTCCATCATATTCAAAATGTTGCATGTCACTTCTAGATGAATTCTGCATGATGATTTTGTCTGTCTAAGTCACTGATTCCACTGAGGATTATTAGAATAGACAGCTAAGTGAAGAATACAAGATTGATTGAGCATGTTGGATGAGGCGCGTCAGAATGATGACAGGCAAGCTATATCCTACACACAGTCCCCCCCATCTATACACTTGTGAGATGAGCGCAAAAGATTCCATGGCTGCAGGGTAAAGAGTTCTCTCGCGAATGGTACGATAACCAAAATAGTGAGAGGCATTCCATCGCTCACCTCATTGAGCCCCATACACTAATGAAATTTATGTCCTATCCCTGTCAAGAACCACCCCACACTGGGGCAGATCAGAGGCGAAGCAACATCGCAAGGTGAGAAGAGAGATAGAAATTTTCTTGCTCGCACTTGCATCAATCTTTGGGTGTCTTTATTGCATATGAACACTCGCATTAATTTAAGTGCCCTAGAGTCATGAAGAGCAATTCTTTCTTTACGCACTTGTATCTATTGTATAACTCAATTGAGTCTGTAAATTTACCCTCACATGGAGGCAAAGCAGAAGCTACTGCCGTTTGAGCAGCATAATCAAAAGCGCCGGCAAAAGATGAAGACCCAATAGTCTAACAAAGGCGTTTGCTTGAACTTGTCAAGATCAGCTCTCAAGCAACAAGAATGAAAAAAAACATGGGCATAAAAAAGCAGTGTACCTGGTAAAAGCAAGGTCAATGCCCATAAATGAAGAACTGGAATAAAAATAGGGGCATGAAAAAAGCAGTGTGCCTGGTAAAAGCAAGGCCAATGCCCCCAGCAAAAAATTACAGTCAATTGTATTCCCAAGAGAAGTTGCTGTTCAATTGATAGAGCCTCCATCTGATAGCGAGAAGAAAGACTGATGACAAATGCCAAGGCAATCACCAGCTCTCACCCTTTTACACATAAGTCCAGCCTACATTGCATCCCATTGTAAAAGTCTCTTCAGACTAGGGGCACTTCAATTAACATAGGATTTCATGTGTACATAAGCATCGCTCGAAGAAGTACGAGCAAGATCACTCTATCTCTTTTCGCAGGACTCTTGAATTGCAAACTTGGAGATGATCGTGTGGCACTTCGTTCATGAGCCTTGACCTCGACGATCCCATTTGATGAGCTATTGACCAAGTCTTCATCACAATTTCAACAAAGACCTCTCACATTGGTAAAGTCGTACCACTTGCGAGAATACTTAAACCCCTACTGACATGATGACAGTGAGAAGTGTGGTCCTTATAAATCCTGCATCAATGGTCAGGATAGCCTTTTCCATGAGAGTGAGCGAAAAGTCCTTTCAGACTTAAAGTCCCTCATCTGGCATGCTCAAGACATCTACATTCTGAATAAAGATTGTCTTTCAAAATCTTCCCCAGTGGAATTCGAATGATACAAAGTAGACAAAGTTGTCATGCATGAATCTCATTTAAATTCATGAATTTATAGCATATATAATCATGTGTGCATATTGTGCAAATAGCAGACATACTCTCAGAGATCAGAGATATTGCCAGGTAAGCATATTTCTATCCCCTTGTCTTTGAGTACTCACCACTTGCCGGGTACTCCCTCTTATCGACACTCAACCCGTACGAGTTGTCCCAGAGTATCGATACTTGTGATCATTCAGGTATCTCCAAAGAGTTTGTACTTGTGATCGTCCAGGTACCCCTTCGATACTTGTGATCATCCAAGTATCCCCAAAGAGTTTGTACCTATGATCGTCCAGGTACCCCTTCGATACTTATGATCATCCAAGTATCCCCAAAGAGTTTGTACCTGTGATCGTCCAGGTACCCCTTCGATGCTTGTGATCATCCAAGTATCCTCCAAGAGTTTGTACTTGTGATCATCCAAGTACTATCTCCCAACAAGCAGATGCCCTGAGAAAGGTTGGCGCATCTCCCGTCAAGGCGACCGAAGAAAGGTTCAGGTCCTAGACAAAACCAACTTATTGCTCCAACAGGCGACCGAAGAAAGGTTCGAGTCCTGGAAAGGCAATTCCCCGTCAAAGCGACCAAGAAAGAAAGGTTCGGGTCCTAGACAAACCAACTTATTGCTCTAACAGGCGACCGAAGAAAGGTTCGGGTCCCGGAAAGGCAATTCCCGTCAAAGCGACCGAAGAAAGGTTCGGGTCCTAGACAAACCAACTTATTGCTCCAATAGGCGACCGAAGAAAGGTTCGGGTCCTGAAAAAGCAATTCCCCGTCAAGGCAACCGAAGAAAGGTTCGGGTCCTAGACAAACCAACTTATTGCTCTAACAGGCGACCGAAGAAAGGTTCGGGTCCTGAGAAGGCAATTCCCCGTCAAGGCGACCGAAGAAAGGTTCGGGTCCTAGACAAATCACTTATTGCTCCAATAGGCGACCGAAGAATGGTTCGGGTCCTGGAGAAGCAATCTCCTTATGCAACGAGGTAAGATGACGCCTTGAATACTTGCCAAAACTCGGGGTTCACACCCTATCTCACTCACTCTCGGTAAGTAACTACGGTATCTTCTTATTTGTCTTAGTATATGCAATGTTATATTGCTCATTTTCTGCATAGGACACTAGGTCCTAAATATCATATAATCTATTGCATATGTATAGACAAAATTTAGGTATCAGGTTTATCTTTGAATGCAACCTCTGCGAACTCACCTTCAAAGAGGGGCAGTTTGTTGATACCTAAAATTTTGATTAGGTTATTAATTTGGCTTTAGTTTCTTTATTTATGTATTTTTCCTTTTTTTTTTAGATAATAAACAAAACAAATAACAAAAACAAAAAAAAAAGCAAATAAAAAAAAAAGAAAAAAATCGCAGCCCATCGGGGCCGGGCCTTCGCGCCCAGCCCCCTCTTCTTTTCTTTTTCTTTCCCACGTAGGCCCTTAGGGCCCATTTTTTCCCCCAGCCCACCCCTCTCTCTTCTCCTCTTCTTCTTCCTTCTTCCCCTTTCTTCCCCCGCCTGCGCAACTCACGCGCTCACGCAACCTATGGCCGAGGAGGGTAGGCCGACGTCGGCCGGAGATGACAGATCTCAGGCGCCATTAATGGCTGCCTTCAATGCCGAGCACGCTTTGTTGGAGGAGCGAGGATGGGACGCCGGTTCGGCCGCGGGCGTTCGTTCGGCATGCGAAGACCGGAGGCCGAATCCCCGTCGACCGGCCGCCCCTCTCCTATAAATAGCGAAGCACCACCTCCGTCGAAGGACACGGCGAACTCGGAGATCTTCCCTTGAGAGACTTCAGGGAGAATCAACGAGCGAGCACGCGAGAGATCGGGTCGCAAAGCTCGAACGACCTCCCTCCGAGAGACTTCGGGAGGCCGACGGCAAGCGAACCCGAAGAGAGAGGGTCGAGGTCCAGATCTGAAGATCTAAGGGCGAGGGTTTGCGGAAGGGCCAGATCTAATCCGATCTAGGAGACGACGCTGCTTCACCGAGCCATCGCAGCCCCGACGCCGACCAGCAAAGCCCCCGCGCCGTGCTCCCTCTACGAACAGGTATTAACCACCGCCCGCCGTTGCTTTTTTACCCGAAACCCTAGTCGCCGCCCCTGCCCATCACCGATCGCATTGTCGCCATTGCCTCCTGCTGGAAACCCTAGTCGCGTCTATCAATCCCCCCCGACGAAAGCCTCGCTTGCTGCTGCTCTACCGCGACGTCGCCCTCGTCGAACGGCTCGCCGTTCATGCGACACCATCCCCGTCGGTGGGATGGCCAGCTGCTGTCCTCGAGCCCGTCGTCGCCATCATCGTCGTCGTTGACCGCCCAAAACCGGCTCCTCGGCCACCCTCGTCGGTGCGCGAAGACGCGGGCAAGAAGAGGGGCGCCGTCGGTCCGAACCGGGTAGGGTTTGTCCCCTTCCCCCGGTCGGGTCGGACCGGATTGGGTGTCCGGGTAGGGTTTCCCTCGTTTTGGGCCTGCGTGTGTGGGCCGGCTAATCTTTGGGTTGGTTTTTCTTAATGAAGATGGGCCAAATCGGTGGGCTCTGCTTGTGTTTTAAAAAAAAAAAATAAAGAAAAGGACCAAAAAAAATCCGAGTCGGGCCCGTCCTCATTCGGATCGCCGGCCCGGGTCGGACCCGGCCCGGATCCGACCGGGTCGGCTTTTCTTTTTTATAATATAATATTTTAAAAATAATAAAAAATAATTTATTTTCCAAAAATATTAAAAAATATTTTATTTTCCGAAAAATAAAAAAAAATCAAAAATATTTCATATTTTCCAAAAAATGCCAAAAATCCAAAAAAAAAAAATCAGAAAAAGCCAAAAAGACTTGTATTTTCCCAAAAATACCAAAAAATCCCAAAAAAAAAAATCCCTTTTGTGTCCAAAAAATTAGAAAAAGACCTAGAAAATGTTTTTCCTCCAAAAATGCATGGAAAATCCCTTGAACATCCAAAAACCTCAGGGTTTAAACAAGATTAGGTACCGAAAGGGCATTAGTGATTAACTAGTGTAATCAAGTCCCCGATCCTAATTTCTCTGGTTGCGCAGAGTGAGTATTTCTCCCGATACTTCACTTGGGTTTCTAATCAACCCACCCCAAATTGATTAGTGGCGACTCCAATTTAAAATTTGATTTATAGGTTAAAAATTTAGACTATTAAAGTCGTGAATTGGTGGACTTGGGAGAGTCCGGGCATAAATAAATTCAGCCGAGCCATTAGCCTCCTTAGGCGCCCGTACCCGACCCGAAAAAAAGAGGTCGCGACACTCATGTATTCGTGAAGGTCGCCACCTCCTAGTAGTGGGAAAAAATTCATGAAGGTTTCGCACCTCCCGTAACATAGTTGCAAGCACCTAAACTCAAGGGACGACTCGAATAGGTTGAGTGTCAATAAGAGAGTACCTGGATAGTGATAGGTACTTTAAGACAAATGGGGATAGAGATATGTTTACCTAGCAATATCTCTGATCTCTGAGAGTATGTCTGCTATTTGTACAATATGCACACATGATTGTATACATTGTAAATTCCTAAATTCAAATGTGATTTATGCATGACAATCTTGTCGGTTTGTATCATTCGAATTCCACTGGGAAGATTTTGAAAGACAACATTTATTCGGAATATAGATGCTTTGAGCATGCCAGATGAGGGACTTTCAGTCTGAAAGGACTTTTCACTCACTCTCATGGAGAAGGCTATCCTGACCATTGATGTAGGATTTATAAGGACCACACTATCTCACTGTCATCATATCAGCAGGGGTCCGAGTATTCTCGCAAACAGTACGATTTTATCAATGTGAGAGGTCTTTGTTGAAACTGTGATGAAGTCTTGGCCAGTGGCTCATCGAAGGGGACCATCAAGGTCAAGGCTTATGAATGGAGTGCCGCACGATTGTCTCCGGGCTTGGAAGTCAAGAATCCTGCGAAAAGAGATAGAGTAATCTTGCTCGTACTTCTTCGAGCGATGTTTATAGACATATGAAATCCTACGTTAATTGAAGTGCCCTAGTCTGAAGAGACTTTTACAATGGGATGTAACGTAGACTTGGCTCACATGTAAGGGGGTGAGAGTTGGTGACTGTCTTGGCATTTGTCACTAGTCTTTCTTGTAAGGTGGAGGTTCTATGGACCACAACAACTTTTCTTGGCTGTATTTTTGACTGGGGGGCGTTGGCCTCGCTTTTACCAGGCACACTGCTTTTTTCATGCCCCTATTTTTATTCCAGTTCTTCTTTTATAGGCATTGACCTTGCTCTTACCAGGTACACTGCTTTTTTATGCCCATGTTTTTTTCATTCTTGTCATTAGAGGAACTAGCCTAGGCAAGTTCAATCACGACACCATTGTTAGACTCTTGAGTCTTCGTCTTCAGCTAGCGCTCCGAGCTATGGTAGTAACTTCTATTTTGTCTCAATGTGAGGGTAAAATTACAGACTCACTTGAGTTGTACAATGAATACAAGTGCGTAGAGAAAGAATTGCTCTTCATCATTCTAGGGCACTTAAATTAACTCGAGTGTTTATATGCAATAAAGACACTCAAAGATTGATGCAAGTGCAAGCAAGAGAATTCCTATCCCTTTTCTCACCTCGTGATGTTGACTTGCCTTCAACTTGCCCCAGTGTAGGGTGGTTCTTTGACGGGGGTAGGACAGAAACTTCACCAGTGTAAGGAGCTTAAAGGGGTGAGCAATGAAATGCCTCTCACTGTTTTGGTTATCGTACCATTCGGGAGAGAACTCTTTACCCTGCAGCCATGGAATCTTCTACACTCATCTCACAAGTGTATAGATGGGGGACTGTGTGTAGGATATGGCTTGCCTTTCATCATTCTGACGCACCTCATCCAGCATGCTCAATTAATCTTGTATTCTTCATTTAGCTGTCTATTCTAATAATTCTCAATGGAATCAGTGATTTAGACAGACAAAATCATCATGCAAAAATCAATTTGGAAAAGGCATGCAGCATTTTAAACATGGTGGAGTTTGTACTTTCAGAACAAATGAATGGTTTTGGCTCAAAAAGACCTTCTTGGTAGCTTTAAGGGTCAACAGAATAGTATTGATAAATTTTGAACATCAAAAGGGTTATTCACAAAGGGGTGTCGATGGTTGTCCCTATTGATTAGGGATATGACACATGAATGATCAGCCAAAGATTAGGAATTTGATCGGGCATCTCTGTTTTTACCCCTGTAGAAGAGAAGATGTACAAGTAGATCAATTAGTCTGGCCAAAATCAAATGTGAGTTGAGGCCTGAAGATTTTCTGTCATTTGCTTTGGCGATACTTGAGACGCCATTTTGCTTGGGAGAGTTTGTCATGCCTCTCATTGATTTGTTATCTATGTTTTGACAGTCAGGTGACCCTGCAATAGATAAGAGGGAATGTGTTAGTCATGAACTCTTTTAAGAGTCGAATAATTGGAAGCGATACAACTTTACCCTTCACTGGTTTGCAGACGATTGGGTGAACCTGAAGTGAGAGGGTGACACGAAGTCCTATGTCCCTTGCTTCGTTAGGTTGATTATTCTCTCGAATTGGCTCTGGATGACGCGTCCTTTTACACGAAGCCGGTGAATTTGATGCGAGTCATTTCCATGAACCTCGCTTGGCCAACATTGACCATCAAGTTTGGTTTTGATTCCCAATGTTTCTGTCAATAGGGAAAATACGTCAAAAGCGAGTTCAGATAGTGGAAGTAATGGAAACGATACCGAATTACCCTTCACTGGTTCGTAGATGATTGGATGGACTTGAAGTGCAAGTGGGACACGAAGTCCTATGTCTTTTGCTTCGTTAGGTCACCTGTTCTCTCGTAATTTGCAAGTGCAAGGGAAGCAAAAAAATTTTATTATTTTTTTATCAAGCAGCTAACTGCCGCGTCGGGGATTCGAACCCCCGACTTCGGACCTTTTTGCTTCTTCCCAGATACCACTCGGCTAGAGGTGCCGACGGTGTCCGTAGGGCGCTGCTTTTTTCATTTAACTAAACCGGCTCATGGACAAAACGTCCTTTTATACCCAGTTAGGTAAATCGATATGGGTCACTTGATTTGCCCAAATTAATCATTAAGCTTGTTTCTTGAATCATATGCTTCCTGTCAATAGGAGAAAATATGTCAAAAGTGAGTTCAGATACTGGGAGTATTGGAAATGATACCAAATTACTCTTCCCCAGAGTTTATATTTGCTGACTCCTAGGGATATTTGAATGTCAATGACGGCCTTTTGTTTTTGACACAGTTCAATGTCTTTTTTGATTGGCCCTCTTCATTTGTGGCCTTGTGTACACGATTGATGATTTGCAACGCCTTCCTTCTATGGAATTCCGTCTTTGACCATATGACCATTAGTAGCATTGAGCAAAGTCATGTATTTTAAGCTTCTATGGAATCTGAGATGGACAATCAAAACCTCTAATTCTCTTATGGCAATTACTTCTTGCGAGAGCATGCGTCTGGATAAGAAGTCAGGTTTCTAGGTCCTTATTTTGAATAGGGGCTAGAGACTGCTTCAACTGTCTGGATTTCTTCCCTGTTGACAGTAGCCAATTCAAAGAAAGAGAAAAGATCCATTCCTTGTGCTTTTGGGTTTGTCGAAGCTGGAAGTCCTGTTGATGAAACCACAGCATCTGGTTGCTCAGGCACATTGTGGGGAAAGGATACTGCTCTAGCTTATGAAGGAGTCGGGCAGGAGCGAGGTGGAGTGCACAGAGCTCTTAGGGACGGCTTGATTTTCAACCGTATGCCTGTACCTATTATGTCTTATCTTCTGTTTCCTGTAAATAGAAGAGAGAGGACATCATTTTCAAATTATATTCAGAGAATAAGACTTACCCTCTTTTGGTGTAGGATGATTCTTTCTATTTGCCCCTGTTTTCTTGGCAGGGTGTCTTTGAATTTGGCGAGTTCACCCGATGTGCTTGCTTCAAATGCCCCCCCTCGTCACACTAAGTCAAAGGGGACGGGAATGATCTTCGAGACATAAAGTGAGTGAGTCAGAAAGACAAACGTGCTTAAATTTATCATCTTGTTTTGACAAAAGCTTTTGGGTGATGAAATATTCTTTATTTTCAAAATACGTCTTTGGGGGAGAAAAAGCATGAGGAAGCCCAGCCCTCAGTATTCTCCTTAGATGATATTTTCTTTTCATGGTTGGATAACATCACTGGGTTGGTTTGGAGTACCGCATCATGCTTTTAAAACAAAATATTATAACTGTACAATAGAGTACTTGGAATGGAAAATACAACGGTAGTACACTAGACAAGATAAGAAACATGAAATTATAAAAACAAGTAAAACCCATGAAAACTCCCCGTGTAAAGGAGTGCTTTGATAATGTTGGTTCTGAAATCAAGCGCCTTTGAGTTCCTCGCCTCCAGTAGACTCGAAGTATTCGCATGAGAGGACCACTTCATTGAAGCTATGGAAATGCAACCCATGCAACCAACAACGATGCTTGCAAGGTAAAGCCCCTATGAATAGCTTTATCATTTCTTCTTCGGCCAGTTGAGGGTAAGTTTGCATCATAAAAGCCTCCCACCTCCTTGCATACGCTCGGAAATCCTCCATTGGTCTTCTTCAAAGTGAACCAAGTTCGACAAGGCACTTCAGTCCCAATCGCTTTGATATTGAAGCAGGAATGCAGAAGACAGCTCATTCCAATCTCTCATGAGGCAGATATCTGCTGTGATGAACCATTGCAATGCAGACCCTGTAAGACTTTCTTGGAAGGCTTGAGTTGTGAATGACATCGGGCCATAGTACCGACTCATTTCAGCATGGAGGTACTGCAAGTGGGCCACGGGACAAGTCGTGCCGTTATACTTGCGGAGATTAGGTATCCACATTCCTCCAGGGGTCATGATCCTATGAGCGCAAGACGGGCTTGATGTATCCTGGTTAGGCCACTGGTTTTCCCACTGCATATTCGTTGTAGTGGTGAATTTTTCTATTTCAGGAAAGTTGGATTCTACCGAGATTACCCCATTGCTTTCTTCTTGGTCAAAATTTCCGAATGAGGATGAAGTATTGAATCTATCCTCATGGTCAGAGGACAAGCTTAGTACTTCGTTGGGATCGTAGCGGATAAAGACGTATGCTTCCTCTTCTGACGGACTTTCATCCCCGGATGAGAGTATGAAACAGTTTTACGATGAATCGTCAGTTTCATTGTCGAAATAACGCTGGAAGTCCTTGGGATTGTATTCTAGGGCCGGGAAGTCTTCAGGGTTGTACTCTAGAGGATGGTGGCCTTCAAAGCTGTATTCTTGGGAATGCTCGAAGCTTTGGTGTGGTGGCTCGTTGGTAGATGCTGAATCAATCTGCTTAGGCTTTCTTTTCTTGGCTTCTGGTCCGGACCTCTTGAGTAAGGCCCTTCGTTTTGCTAACTTGATTCTGTCAAGGGAAGTGAGGGACATTAGAGTTTCACTGTCTGATTCACTTTCCAGGTTGATAGGGGTTGGTATTCTTTGGACCCTAGCTCTTGGAGTAAGCTTGGGGAGTTGTCCAGTTGTGCCCTGCTCTTGAACAGGTTCTGAGTCTATGATCTCGTACAAGGGCTCTTTGCCTTTCCTAGTGGGAAATTTTCCAATTACAGGATGTTGCTTAGCTGCCCATTTATTATGCAAGGCTTCATTGACACGTTTCTCTCCTATCTCAGCAACTAACGGCTCCTCGTGCTCCGCGATCATCGGCTCTTCGTAGGGAAAGGTGATGTCAGGGGCGATATCAATATTGTACTCTTGGTGAAAAACATGAATTAGTTCCCTCCAGGCTTTAAGGGGATTAATCTTCCTGACAATGTACCATCGCAAGGCAGGGCCAGTCAAGTTTGATTGGTACGATTGAATCATCCTTCGGACCAAATAGGCCTACAAGTAGGTCTCTGGGCGAGAGGTATCAGCATACCTTTCGCATTCAGGTGCTTTGAGCTTTTCAAGGATCTTAATGTCGGCGTAATTAGATAGGTCCATGGGATTCTGCTCCTGTAGCTAGCTTAACTTTTTCATGATTCTTTCAAACTGTCTATAGTACTGGCTATTTTCTGGCAAATTTGCGGGTGTCTTGATGGTGTTTGAGGCAACTATAGAGTTGGGCTCAGCTTGAGTGGATTTCATTTGTCTCGAGAGTTGTTGAAGGACAATGGACATCTGTCCTACGCCGTCTTCAATGTTAATGAGGCGATTTTGTACATCATTCTGATTGGGCCCTAGTGCATGAGGCCATTCACGACCTATTGGCGGCCGTCGATTCATAATTACCTGTCGTTGCGAAAATAATGAATGAGCACAAAAGTAAACAGAGATTGACCCATGGCAATGGTCTAACTACTTTTTTATTTATCAAAAGAGGATTTTATAGATCGTAAACTTCTGACATCTAAAACTTAAAATTGAAATGACATAATGAAATACTAGACATTAAACAAAAATCCCTAAACAATGGGACAAAACTTTCATTAAGGGGCACATGATTCCCAATTTATATGCAACGGGGAGCCTTGCTCTTGCGAGGATGCCTGCTTCCTTGGGCTGGCTCTGAGGTGTGCATCCAGTCCATTCCCAAATCCCTCTCCATGAGCTCTGCTTGCTTGTGCGGGCTGCTCTCTCTGATTGAGCGAGGAATTGATGGCTTCCACCTTGTCGGGATGTGATGATTGTAGATGTAGGCTGCAGAGGCGTGGTGGGCTTTTTCTTCTCCCTCAAGCCCTTCAGGTACCACGATCCTTTTGCGATGGCACTTGTCCCAAGTTTCTTCAACGATAGAAATTTCGACCGCATAGTCACGGCTTGTGTTGAAAAGAACTGGAGGAATTCTCCTCTTGGAAGGCGGTGGAATCTCCTGAAGGGCTCCAAATTGTCGTGCCACCTGATATGGGTAATAGGGAACGGCGCCAGTGCAGCCAAGCAACGAAATTGGGCGGGTGCGTTTGTAAGCAAAACGGGCCCTCTTTTCATGGAACCAACCAGCACACCATTGGAATGCCTCAGGAGCTGGGTTTCTTAGGAAGTCAACCCAATTTAAACAGCTTTGATTGGGAATATACGGTCCTAAAACCATAAATTTTTTTAACGGATTTTCGAAAGCATTTGTTTCAGACGATTGCATGAAGTCTCGGAATTCGCTTAAGTGAGAAAAGAACCAGACTTGTAAAATTTCAGGAGAGGCTCGCATGATTTTCTCCGTGTTGTCTTTAAAATGATTAAATGACAAGAATGTTTCAGTTAAAATCATGTTGACATAATTTCCCCCCTCAAGATCTTATCAATTATCCATGCCATCTTAGGACTTATGGCATTTCTTTGATGAGGGAAAATGATGAGCCCGAAAAAGGCCAGGAGGAAAATCTCACTTTTTTGGGTCATAGGTTGATTTTGAAAACGGGCATTCATAAATTCAAATGGACATGTATTATGGTTGTTTTCAAGAATTTGTATCATAACATGGACTTCAATTCTCAAAAGTCGCGCCAACCCACGCAATGGGATGATGCCATTGATGGTCTGACAAGCTTTTTCTCAAGAGGCATTCCAATGATGATGCTGTATTCCTCCAGGGTTGGAGTTAGCTCAAACTTTCCAAACATAAAAGTAAGTGTTCTCGAGCACCAGAAATGTGCCATAGCTTGTATGACTTCGGGACGAACAGTGATTTGAATCAACGATAGGAGATGACCGATTTTGGCTTTCACGCGCTCTTGGGCAAGCTAATCCAATTGACCCCACCATCTGAAGAGCTCTGCCTTGGGAGCAGGAATGAACTGGATATCGTCCTTCCCCATCACATATAAACGGGACTTGAAAAACTTATCCTAAATTGCCATGGGCCAATAAAAAGACTAAGTAGAAGTAAAGAAATCACTTTGCTTTTAAATAAAATGGCAAGCACAAAGACATGCGCATGGGACGTGTGGCTCGATTTCTAACTCAGAAGGCTTGATGAAATTAAAAAGGTATCCGCCCGTCACAGTCTCGCGTTAGCAGCATACCCCCTTAACCTCGACTAAGAAATTCGGGGAAAAGAAAGGCAACATCTACATCGCAGTCTCGTGTTCGAGGTCGTATCTTTCTTAACACCATCCTAGAAATCCTATGGCAGCCTAGGTCCGGCGGCCGGGTTGTGTGTGCCATGTGTAGTGTTTAAAACAGTAAAGCATGCACAACAGTTTATAATCACAAGATAATCTATTTTAAGCAAAAATTAAAATAAATTTCTAAGCTTTTGACCTGCATAAAGAAAAAAACCTAAGTCAGTAAAGAATTTAAACAAGACAAAAATGGCCTAAGTCTTCAAAGTCCCCAGCGGAGTCGCCAAGCTGTTGCGACCTCTTTTTTTCGGCGCCCGCAATCGTGTACGAACGCCTAAGGAGACTAATGGCTTGACTGAAATTACTTCTGCCCGGACTCTCCCAAGTCCACTAATTCGCAACTTAATAGTTCAAGTTTTTAACCTGCAAGTTAATTTTTAAAATGGAGTCGCCACTAATCGATTTGGGGTGGGTTGATTAGAAACCCAAGTGAAGTATCGGAGAAATACTCACTCATGCGCAACCCAGAAAATTAGGATCGTGGACTTGATTACACTAGTTAATCACTAATGCCCTTTCGGTACCTAATCTTATTTAAACCCTAATGTTTTTTGGATGTTCGAGGGATTTTCCATGCATTTTTGGAGGAAAAACATTTTTCGAGTCTTTTTCTAATTTTTTTGACATAAAAGGGATTTTTTTATTTTGGTATTTTTGGAAAAATACAAGTCTTTTTGGAAAAATACAAGTCTTTTTGGAAAAATACAAGTCTTTTTGGCTTTTTCTGAAATTGTTTGGCATTTTCATGAATTTTTGGCTTTTTTGGATTTTTGGCCTTTTTTGAAAATATGAAATATTTTTGATTTTTTTTTTAAATAAAATATTTATTTTTTATTTATTAGAATATTATTTTATATTAAAATAACAAAATAAAACCAACCCGGTCGATCCGCAGGCTGGGTCCGACCCGGCCGGCGACCCGAACAAGGACGAGCCGCGTTGCGGGCCCGACTGGATTTTTTTGATTTTTTTTTAAATAATATTTTATATTAATATATATATATTTAAAAACGACTCGGGTCGGGTTCTCGGGTTGGGACCGACCCGAGTCGTCTGCTCATAGCCCGGACGGGCCCGCAATGCGGGCCCGACTCGGCCCTTTTGGTTTTTCTTTTAAAAACACAAGCCCAAATGATTTAGCCCATTTTCGTCAAAAGAACTTCAACCACCGGGTCGCGACAGACCCGCGACCGGCCCGGTTCTCGGCCTCCTCTACCCCTTGCTCTCTCGCGGCGCTGATGAGAGGGACTGCGGCGTCACTGGGTGGACGGCGGCGACGGCAGAGATGACGGACTTGACGGCGACGACGGTGGAGACGACGGTGACGATGGTGGAGACGGCGACGACAATCCGCCTATGAGGACAGCGAGGGCGAGCGACAATGGGTCTGTGATGGGGATTTCAGTGGCGGCACGGTTCGAAAGGGAGGGAGACGCGATGGCGACGACGCGATCGGAGGCGGCGGATACCTGGTGGTGGCGAACGGTGATGGTGACGACGGTGGAGCAGCGACGGTCGCGATGGCGAGGCCTCGGCTTCCCAGATCTGGTGTGGCGTTGGCGGGTCAGTCTCGGCACGGCGTCGGGGCGGGGAGCAGCAGCAGCAGCAAGGTTTCTACCCTTAGATCTGACCCTTCACGCTCAGATCTCTCCCTCTCAAGCTCACCTGCTCGCGGATCTGGGTTCGCTTGCCGCCGGCCTCCCCCGATGTCTCTCGGTGGGAGGTCGTTTAGCTTGCGACCCGATCCTCCACCCTCTTGGCTTGCTCTTCGATTTCCCCCTTGAAGTCTCTCAAAGGGAAGATCTCGGAGTTCGCCCCCCTTTGTGTCGACGGAGGTGCTCCGCTATTTATAGGCGAGGGGGTCCGGTCGACGGAGGAGCTCGGCCGCCGGTCTTTGGCTTGCCGACCGGACTCCCGCGGCCCAACCGGCGTCTCATCTCAGCATTAAAGGCGCGCATTGAAGGCGCATGCGCGTTGTCCTCTCCTTCGGCGGCCTGCCTCCATGCCTCTCTGCCGTAGGCTACCCTTGAGCGCGTCGCCGGCCACCGCGCGTGAGATGCAGAGGCGAATGAAGAAGAAGAAGACAGGAGGAAGAAGAAGAGGGGGGGGGGCAGGTCGTGCGAAGAAAGAAAAAAGGGGCTGGCTGATTTTTTTGCTTTTTGCTTTTCTTGTTTTTATTTGTTTTTTTCTTGCTTTGTTATTTGTTTATTATTTCGAAAAAGACAAAATAAATAAAAAATTAATTAATAAAATAAACATACTAAAAATTGAGGTGTCAACACCCATCATGCGTCTTTTACTCATATCAAGGCAATCTTTTCTTTCTCAGCTTGTAATATTTGTATCATCCCTTGGCAAATTTTCATCGACATGCATCTCGAGTGCAAGGACGCCATGACCAAAATTTTAAAATGAGCGATAGAGCGTGTGGCCCCAACGGCATTATTATACCTCAATCAATGATCGTTTTAAATAAGAAATCAGACGCCGAGTCCGTTCAAAATCTTTAATTGGTAAAATTTTGTCAGTGGCCCCTGTGATAAGGTGGTTTTGGCATTGACTCTCTTCTGTATCATTAAAATCCACTCGTACATCAACATTTGCCAGCTAGGAGAGAGAATTTTTTAAATCAGATCGAAAATGTTATCATATTAACCTACATTAATTTAATTAAACATTATTAAATTTGTATAAATTTACTATCGATCGTTATTTCGTTTGGCTTTGCCGACTTTCCTCCAATTCGTCCTTTGCCCCTTGCGAGAAAGGATCTTGGCAAATCTGGCCAAGAGGAATCAATGCTCTCTTCCAAGTTTGGCTTTAGTTCGATGTTGCTTCTTTGTCTTCATTGTGAAGAAAGAGATCAGGTACAGAAATTAGCCGGTAGCTATATTATAAATCTGTGATAAATATGTCACCTTTAGTAAGATAAATGTGTTCATCTTTCTCGTTTCACAGCTACATTACATGAATAAGCCATCCCCACAATTAGCTGGTATCCATGTTATCTAATTTTGCAGTGTGGTTTTATTCTGATTTTTTAAACACAATATGTAATTATAATTCACGAGAGAATTCCTGAAATTTTTGGGTTAAAAGCTTTGAGATTAATAGTAAGTGGACTATTATTATGGCAGCCGTGTGATTTATTATCACGAAAACTTAATTGCCAATTCATTAAAGAGGAATGAGTGACGAAAAACTACCAATAACTCATTGGTTTATTGATGTTGGATTTTAACAGGGATAAGTGTAGAAACAAGAGTTTTGGATAGTTGATTAACTGTAATCAGAATTATTTTTTCCAATATTGTTGGGTGTCATTTCTCCCCAAACTACTTGAAGTTGGGTCATTGTTCATGATTTATCCCGTAAGATCAATAACGTTGGCTGGTGGGTCTTTCTCTATCAAACAACCTACATGCGAACTTTCCCAATACGTGAGCCAAGTCGTCAACCACTCGGGCTTTGCCCCAGTGGCCACCCTTCCAACTTGGAAGGGGAAAGTGGGGGGTTCGAATCCCCACCTTCTCAAGGAGTAGGGATGGGGATGATTTAATTTCAGGAATGGATTTCGACTCCCACACCCTGCAAGGAGACAAAGCAAAAGGCTAAGAGTGAGAGTTAGAATAGGAATAAAATAGGACCGACCAAAAAAAAAAAAAAAAAAAAAGCCAAGTCGTTGAGATAATTTAAATTAATTGAAGAAGTCTGATTAATCCTAAGCACAAAATTTGTGGTTTGAATTTTTAGTATCTTGGGTGTCATTCCTCTTAGGAAAATTACCAAAAAAATCCAAAACCTATTATACGCACGGATGGCCACTCAGTCATAAAATTTTTAATTTAGTCATTTTAGCTAATTTTGCCCTAATTTGCTGAAGTAGACACCAACTGTCCTATAAGGCACAACTAGTGGACGACCAGCGTTGACATTGACAATTTTTCTTTTTAATTTCTAAATTGATTGATGTATAATAATTTAAGATTTATTGGATAATTTTCTCCATTTCTTTTTTAATACATGAAATTGCGGGGTGTAGCAGATGAGGCTATCTTGATAAATCACAACTATACCCACCCTGGTATGCAAAGGCAGTAATTAATTTAAATGTGAGGACGATAAGAATTCTGATGCTGGAAGTCAACCGATAGATTGGAGTTCTTTTTCCCCCTAGATTTTAAGTCTTCGAGTGGCCAAACAAAACCTTATTGACTTTGGATAATTTAGACTTCTTCGATCTATGTTAATTATCGTGGCTCACGAGTTGGGAATTTTCGCACGCAAGTTGTGTGACAGAGAAAGACCCACTAACCAGTTTAATTGTTCCCACGGGATAAATCATAAACAATGACCCTCATTCAAAAGAAAAGCCATTTTGGTCACTTTTTTTTTTTTTTGCTTTTTCGGGTAAGAAAAGCCCAATTTTCACTCCTTAAGACTTCTTCAATGATTTTGTGGACGTTGCTGTCGATTTCCTCCACAAAAGAGGAGAGTTTTGTCCTTGTGAGATCTAAAGATCGAAGCGTAAGCGTCTTGGAAGAATCTGCTCTCTCCAGATCTGCTTGCTTGCTTTGACTCTAGGTGTTTGCTCTAGAAAGTCGAGCGCTCTGCAAGTCTACTTCTCTCCTGTAACACAATGGACTTATCTAAATGTGATTTTATGATCGATTAATATGTATTTTGCAACTCCACTTTCCTAATTTAGAGTTAGATTTGGATTTTGGTGTTATTCTATCCCAATCTAGATATAGATCTAGGATTTACAAGGTGTTATTTGTGCTCTTTCAATTTATCGGTGTTGTTGTTATCTATGTACAGTAATAGTGTTGGGAACCCTGAACCTAGACACGTACTGCATTTTGGCATGTAGCTACTAGAAAGGGAGATCTTGACATATGTTCAGCATTGATGATGATGCGAGTTTCAGCGATTGGCCGTCGATTGTGCTATGATGCTATGACAAATCCATTCTTATGAAAGGAGCAAGTCAAGTTGATTCATTTTTTAGATTTTCACTAGACGGCAACTCTCTACGAATGATTTTGTCTTGAAGTTATGTATCTCTTTAATGTGAAATGAATATTTTCCTTTCCACCAAAAAAACAGTGGCAAGAGTTCTTCAGCTTTAATGCTATAATCCAAAAACCCTCGGGCATATGACATCACCACCGACTGAATAAAATCTTGACTTACCCCGACCACACTAGTGCTCCTCGATGGATTCAGGGATTATCCCGAAGATGGCTGAGGAAATTTAGCTCGATGTCATTCCACGAAGAAATCGAAAACGAAACCCAATGTGGAGAGTACCTCGGAGTAGAGAGGAGAGTGGCGAATTGCGAATGAAGTCGAGATCGAGGAGAGCGAGTAACTGAGAAGGAGAAATAAGAGAGGGAGAAAGGAGAGAGAGAGAGAGAGAGAGAGAGAGAGAGAGAGAGAGAGAGAGAGAGAGAGAGGGGCAAGGCATCCGACACAAGAGTAAGAGATCAACTTGGGATTAACAGTGAATCGATTGAAAGCGGTTCAACCCTAGCTAAGTCTTGGAAGGCCGGTTTTTCAGTAAAATCGATTGGTTTTTCAGCAAAGCAACGATGGGATTTTTCTCTAGTTTATGGCAGAGTTTCTCCTCGCGTCATGCTCGAGTCTTCCCCAATGTCTTCCGTCTTCTCGCTTATCCTTCTGCACTTCTCATTCCGTTTGCACCACCTCTCGCTTACTTCAAATTCCACCATAGCTGATCCCCGTCTTCGTGGATTGCCTTGCATGCGAAGTTTCTATCATCCCCGTAGTCATCACAATCTTTCTCCTCTTCTCACCCCCATCTGTTTGCTGCTGGTCTTCTCAATTTCACTTGATTTCGCAATTTCAGAGTTGCATGTATGCGATCCGGGACATGCAACCCCGAAGGTTTGCTTTCGTACCGTGTTCTGTCAATTAACCCATGTTAGTGAATTCCTGCTACATTTGGGCTATGGATGAAAGCGACAATACCTCGCGAATTGCTTCGTTGTGTCATCGTCTGGGACGTCGTGTTCGAACAGAGTTGGAGGTTTGGATGACATACCCGCATCAAAGAAACTAAAGGGCCGTCGCCTTATCCTGGTTGGTAATATCTTCACAAATCCTATTGTCAATTTATCTGCTTTTCAAGTCGCAATGAAGAAAGCGTGGCGTGTTGATCAAGTTGAGATTTCTCCTAGTAATGGCGGGCTGTACATCATTAAATTTCGATCTGAAATGGAAAAAAGGCGCATATTAGAGGGTAGCCCTTGGTTATTCTCAGTCATTTGGTCCATCTCGCATCCATGGCAACCAAATACTCCTTTACACTTGTTACGACTTTTCTAAGTGCGCATTATGGGTGCATGTGATAGGCTTACCTTTGGAGTGGACCACTCCACCGCTTCGCGAAGAGTCAGTGCAACAGGTGGGACGAGTTCGAAGTGAAACCCGATACATCCGGGAGGGTTCGAATAGAATTAGACCTGAAAGCACCTTTAAGGTCAGGAAAGCTTATAAGAATCGAAGGACAACCCCTATGGCTAGATTTTCATTATGAGCGACTATCCCAATACTATTATTCTTGTGGAAAGCTTGGTCATTATGCCGCTTCATGTAAAAATTACCCTTATGAGGAAGCACAATTTGAAGGCCGCGAGACAATGATCTATGGCCCGTGGCTAAGAGCAGAGGTTAAACAGTTTAGCCCTTATTAAGATGTTTTTTACCATCCTACAAAGACCTATAGAGCAGATGGAAGAGACAAGACCTGAAACCCCTCCAGCTATGCAGCCCATTATCCCAGCTCTCCCTCCCATTCCCGCATCGAGGGCCCCTGTTTCGACCCCTGTTCTACCCCCAGGGACTTCCTCGCATCTGAACTCTATCAACCCAGCAATGAAAGCAACTGATTTGGTACCTGCAAAGGCAAAGTTGAAGAGCATTCAGCTACCTTCATCGGACATTCCTTAACAGGGTATCAAATTAATCAAGACCCATTCTCAATATTTTTATCTGAAAATCAAACCGATTCTCATGTGACTAGCTATTTCTCGGATCGAACTTATCCGATTGCTCTCTCCTAATAGCATCCATCTAAGTTATGATTATGGGAAACTCAATTGCCAATTGTGTTAAAGAGGAACAAGTTACGAAGAACCCACTAATGAGTCATTAGTTTATAGATATTGATATAATCTTTGGGTGCGTTTGTTTATGTTTCTGTTCAAAAATTGTTCCGGGGAACAGAAATAGAAAAAAACTATTTCTGCTCTGGGACTAATTTTTTATCGAAAGACGCGTTTGATAAACTTGTTCCAAGAATAAAAAATGAATAGAAACACGTTTGGTAAATTTATATTCTTTTTTTTGTTTCTTTTAATTTTTTAATATTTTAATTTTAATTTTTCTTTTTTTCTTTCTTTTTTTCTTCTTTTGGTGGGCAGCCTCACCTAGCCACGGTGAGGCTCGCCGGCCCCTAATGAGGCCGAGCCTCGCCATGGTTGGACAAAGCTCGACCTCACCTTGGTTGGGTGAGCTTGAGCTCGCCCAAATCCGGCGAGGCCGAGCTCGCCTAGCCACCGACGAGGCTTGGGCTCGCCAAATGGGGCGAGCCCGAGCTCGTCGAGCCTTGCCCCGCGCCGGGCGGCGAGGCTCAAGCTCGCCAGATTTGGGCAAGCTTGAGCTCGTCGAGCCTCACCCCGCGCCGGCGAGGCTCGACCTCGCCTTGGCTAGGTGAGACGGGCTCGCCCAGATCCGGCGAGGCCGAGCTTAGCCTCGCCGGATCCGGGCAAGCTCGAGTTCGCCCAACTAAAGCGAGGCCGAGCCTCGCTAGGGGCCGGCAACCCTCGGCAAGGTCGCCGGCCCTCGACGGCCGGTCGTCGACCATGGCCGAGGCCGGCGACCGGCCAAAGAAAAAAGAAGAAAAAAAGAAGTAGAAAAAAAAGAGAAGAAAAGAAATGAGAGAGAAAATTTGTTCTTCAAAAGTGTTTCTGGAACAAAAAAATAACTTTTTTTTTGTTTCTTATTTCTGTTCCAATTTTGTTTCCAGAACAAAAAAAACAGATTTTGAACAAAAACACAAACAAACGTGTTTCTGTTCTTTTTTTGTTCTAGGGAACAAAAAAACAGAAAACCTGTTCATGAACAAAAAAAAGAAACACAAACATGCAGGCCCTTTGTGACCATAGAGGGGGTAAGAGCAGAAAAATGGCTTAAATTTAGGGATTTAGTCAATTGAATAGTCAAAGTTTTATTAAGCTCTAATCAGATTATTGAGTTCGCTGTAAGTGAAATTCGAGCAATGAAATCGGTATGCTTCACATAGTTTTAAGTAGATACCATCTTTGCAATGCGGGTGGGTGTAGTTGTGATTTATGGAGATGCCTCGCTTGCTACTCCTCACTACTTCATGGCTTCGGTGTAGTTGCGGAGAAATGACACCGAACGATATAAAAATCGAAAAAGATCAGACCGCAAATACTGGGCTAGGATTAATTAGAGTTCTTCGATTAATTTAAATTATCTTGCTGACTGAGCTCCCATATTGTGAAACTTTGCATATAATTTATCCGACAGTGAAAGATCCCCAACTAGTTGTGTTGTTCCTACTTTATTAATCATAAACAATGACTCGCCTTATTAAATTACGTTGACTATGGCGCCATTTATGATTATGCAAGTTCGCTACTCCTACTTCCATCCATCATCATCACCGAGCAAATCCCCTCTCCTACTACATTTCCCTCCTCAAACAGTGACCCTTCAAGAAGCAATAGTAACTAATAATGTTGATGAGCTATACAGCTTATTGAGAGGGAAAACAATCTCTTAGATGATGCAGGCCCCTTCACAAATACTCCACTACACGATGCCACAAAGTAGGGAAAAACTAAAGCGGCCATGGAGATAGCCACCTTGAAGCCGTCGTTCACTTGAAAGCTGAATCGTAAGAGTTATAGCCCCATGCACTTGGCTTTGCTAAATAAGCATTATCACACCGTGAGGGGACCGATGACTCTCGACCCCGAAGTGATCCGAGTTTGAGGACGAGATGGGTACACCCTTTACATTTTGTAGATAGGGAAATAATGCAGGATCAAGAGGAGCTCCAGGAACTCCTAGCAGAATTCCTGTCTACTTGCAAATCGTCCATTGAAGACTTGACAAACCAATGCGAGACTGTAGTTCACATTGCTGTCAAGAAGCACACCACCAAAGCACTTGAGATTTTGCTTGGATGGCTTAAGCAAGTTCATCTAACAGAAATCTTGAACTGGAAAGACCAAAACGATAACACCGTCTTACATATTGTTGTATCCAAACAGCAGGCACTTGAGGCTATATCCGGACTGCAGCAACTACTAGCAGTTGTATCTGGACAGCAGCAACTTCCGGCGGCTGTCTCTGGACAACAGCAACTTCCCACGGCTTTATCCGGCCTACAGCAACTTCAGGTATACTTCATCGATTTCGTTGTTGTATGTGCTTGTATTGTTCAATCCTTGAATTCGACATAATCTAATCCAAGAACAATTGTTATGGTAATACATGGTTTGTTTAACCTACAAACCATAGTAGGGACTGAAAATACATGGTTTAAGAAACATTCGAAGAGAAGAGACTTGAACAGAAACCCTTTGTTTGGTTTGTTTCGTAGGAGAGGAGAAAAGGAACTATGGGAGGGATGGATATCACTCCTTCCCTCCCAATCTTCTAATTCCAATTCTCTTTTTGATAGTTTTCCCGTGCACAAGGTCATGGTAGGGTGGGCTCCACCCTTATATTCTGTATGGTTTTTACAGGTTGATCCATTCGTTTATCTTCGTTTGTTTCCATAGTGATTAATCATTTCATTTCTCTCCAAACCCCACCATCCATACATATATAGTTGACTTTGTATGCCATTGAGATGGGTTGTGAAAATTAGGTCAACAAGCACTGTTTTTCTTTTGCTTTAGAAATAAATCAAATACTAATATTAAGAAGTTGATCGTATTCAGTGATGTACTTTTCATGGTCATCTTATATTTTCAGCGTTGTACTTTTCTGTTTTAGCACAAGCCCATAGTTCATTTCAAGGCTGCTAGTGCGAAAACTAGTTTGAGCTCCTGATGCTATTATGAGTTCTTTTTTTAATTGGCCCAACAACGTTTTCGGTTGGAGCGATATTGTTTACAGTTTATTTAGTGGAGAGAAACTTCGTTTTTAGTGAGCTCTAAGTAACTCCAAGTCAGATGGTTTTAGAAAAATACCTTTCAACCCTTTTCATCGTAATAACTCCTACCTATCGAAACAATAACTTTATCCATTCTTTTTCTATTATTGTAATTCTCCTATTGATTAGCAAAATCTCTTTTCTTCTTTTGGAATCAGTCCATCTATGAGGTAGAAGCTAATGACATGGAAGCTAACATGGACAATCCCACATGACCATAAAATAATCCCTTCATGGACGTTAGAATTTCTTCCTATTCAGTTGAATCTCATGCATAAAGGGATATAAATAAACCTATCTAACGTAGTATTTCTCTTCAAAGCAAAAAAAAAAAAAAAAAACTCTTTTGTAAAATGTAATTCAATCATAAATCTTCAATTGGCTTAATTAAGCCCCCAACTAATAGGAAAATATGATATTTTGGATGCTCCCTTCTGCAAAATTCTTCAATGTACTACTCACATGGGCAATTTCTAGTTATGACATATATAATTTTAGGTGAAAAGATTAAATCGCATTTTCCGAAAGAGAGTTGGGACTTCATTACATTGGTTGAAATGATGGCATTTAATAAATAAGGTTTAGTAAACATTTTCCTTTTGTAAATGTATCCCTAGCATCATTCAAACTTATATGGCATGAGGTCACTTTGTGCACAATGATAAAGCTTAGTCACAAAGCAGTGATTGAAATTGAAGGGATACATACTTCATTTTGTTTTGTTTGCATTTCTTCTAGATCAAGATCATCAATCTATTGATTCGGCATACGAAAGTTCATGCAAAGAACTTAGAAAAGAAGACGGTTTTGCAAATCTACCTAGACAATCGTAATCACAATCTAGATGTTGAGAACAGGTTACGCCAACAAGAAAAAAAAAAAAAAAAAGCAAGACATTCTACTCCTACCCTCTCATTATCAAAGTATTTTAGCATGAAACTAACTATGTTTGAGAGGTATGCAGGGTATTTTGGTACCCAAAATGCAAATGTTCGCAAAATACTCCTTGTAGTGTCTACCTTAATCGTGACTGCCACTTATCAAGCCGCTTTCACTCCTCCGGGAGGATACTGGCAAGATTCCTCTTCAAATCACCTAGCCAATTCCACTATCGTTTCCGCCAATGCCAGCAACATTGCTATTGAAAAACCATATCAAGCCGGAAACCTTATCTTGAGCGGCTTGAAGCTGTTGTGTTTTATTATCCTCAATAGCGTAGTTTTTACCGCTTCCGTCGACACGTCCGGATCACCGCTATTACACTATTACCCGACATTGTTATGGTTTACTTTTCTTTATGGCTTCTTAGCACTGCCTACTTTATTTTTGTTGGAATCGGATTACCGAAATCCGATAAGGTCACAAGAAGGATCCTATCTGGATTTTGTGAGTGCTCATTACTCACCATGTTCATCCTCCCCTCCTACGTGTGGCAGAAGCACAACCGAGTCCTATACAGAGTTGATGCCACAAGGAGACGCATCGGTGGCTTGCTTGCTTGAATTTGCATAGTCTCTGGCAAAAAATCTGGTTGATGAGGACTCTCCCCAAACTCCGCACTTTCCTCTGGTCCATCTGCTAGAATGCCCTTGCAACCCACGATATCCTGTTTCACCGTCATATCGTTCTAGACCCCTCATGCCCTCTATGCCAGCAATCTGTCCTTGAAACCATTGAACACCTCTTTCTTCAATGTCCCTAGACTAGAGCTATTTGGTCAAATTCGAAGATTGATTTATTGTCTTCAACTACCATAGCTCCCAGTATCAACTGGTGGTTAATGGAAAAGGTGATTTTACCTGATCACTCACCCGGTGTAGAGGTTGTTGCAAATTTACTTTGGCAGATCTGGCGGAATAGAAATAATTTTGTCTTTCGAAACCAGCATACGAACCCTTCCCTTGTTGTCGATACGGCCATGGCACAAACCAGATCTTACAAGCTCTCTGTTGCTGTATCCCAACCACGATCTGGCTTGGATCTTCTTCAGCCAGATCAGCTTTGGCAACTTCCGGGAAAGGGTGCCCTGAAATGTAATATTGATGGCAGTTATCGACCGGGTAAACCTGAAGGCTCCATGGCCTGTATTTGCAGAGACGATCAAGGTCGTCTTATTGATGTCTTTTTACGAAGTTTTCCAGCGAACTCACCTTTTGAATCAGAACTCCAAGCGCTCAATCTCACCCTCCAACATCTTCATCGACGAGGCCTTCAAGAAGTTCCACTAGAACTTGACTCTGACTGCCTTCAGCTCGTCGAGATAGCGCTTGGTATACGATTGCCACCATGGGAGCTGCGACTTGTGATAGACAAGACTTTCTTTTGGCTATCCAACTTCTCTCACCTCTGTCTGCATCACTGTCGACGCTCATCTAACCTAGTGGCTGACTGGGCTGCGAAAGCCTAACTAGCTAACTTGGCCCTCAATTGGAACTTCTCTCCTCCATTTGTACTGCTAGATTTAGTGTATTCGGATGTTGTAGCTGTAGGGTGTAAAGTCCCATTATGATCAATATATTAGTTGGTTTCTGTCCAAAAAAAAAAAAAACTATTCCTGTCGCGTGTGAGGTTTGCAAGAAGTACTCTTTTTATTAGTTGCATGTAATGGACTCATCTTTTAATTCCTTAATGCCAATAGACCTTTAATCTTTGCTTGAAGTTGGGATTTGGCTTTCCGAATGCTAATCCATTATGACGCAATGGAAACGAAAAGAATTGAATAAACATGAATACCCAAAATTTGCAAGTACAAAACGTCTGAAGAGAAATGTCTCGATTTTCTATAATTTTGAAACGAGGCAAATTGCCTGATCCCATAAAACACAATAAAAATACACTCTCGCAACCCTTTTTTAGAAGTTCACTACTCAATAATGTAACAGAAAAAAGAAATGCCGATAATATAACAAAATCGTAACTAAACCTAAAAAGCAATTAGATCCTATGGTATCTTACAATCAATGATAAAATATCATAATGCATTTAGAAAGTTAAATTAATAAAAACAATGAATTCGAATACTCTATACTAAAGACATCCCAAGCTAACCTAATCAAAGAATGAAATACCAAATTTCAAAATACCAAATTTATCAAATATCCAATCTTAAGATGCCCCCACGACATTCTCTCTTTATTTAAAAAAAAAATAGACTCGATCTTGAGTTTTTATAATGTCGGTCATCTGATATAGCATCTCTTGTACAATCCTCATGGAATTCTGAACCATATCTGCAAAATGAATCAAAATTTCTAGCTTTAAGAAAATATCCCAACCAAACATTTAGATCCAGCCAACAATTGATTCTTTAATTCTACAGTGCTAATGAAATCAATTTTGGATCTACGATTATTTTTTCCGTTTTCCATTGCTTCAAATTTCTCTGCCAGTATCTCAACTGCATAAATTCAGATCAACATGAGAGGGGTTTTCTCCAAAATTATCTATCCATCGTCATGGAAAACATGCCCAAGCCTGAGATCTTTCCTCAAGCTCAAAATCCTCCAAATCCGATTCTTGAAAAGGAAAGTCAAAATCTTCGACTTACATGCTCTGAAGGTCAACAACAACCTTATCAACGGGAATTACAAGAGTATCGATCTTTTTTTGGTTGTTGTTATTGAGTTTAAGATGAAACTGGCTTGTTTGCACATCAGCTCGATCATCGATCCACAAAAATCACCGCCTTCACAGATTTCGCCTTTGATGCCACGTTCTAACTGGCGCAGGTAAAAAAAAAAAAAAAACAAGAAGAAGAAGAAGAAGCATCTCCCTTGAATTTACCAGCTAAAAGATTTGTTTGTGTATATTTGCATACGTACGTGTGAAGAAAGAAGTGATTTACATCTGCAGTAACATTTCCTAAGTTATCCATTAAAACAGTGAAACTTGCGGCAAATTTGTGTAACTCTTTAAGACAAACAGTGATGGTCACAATCCTTGGTGGTAATCTTTATGACAAGCTCCACCATGGCTGTACTACTTAAGCTCAAACAGGCGACGTGTTACACGAAGATACTGCTGTTGCTGATTGACTGTCATGGCTTCTTCTCCATTCTTGCTTTTCCTTTGATACTGATTACCGCCTGGTATTTAATGTTACCTGCAGGATTTTCTTTAAAAATTTTACCGTATTTGCTGCCCTCAGACTCAGTGTAGAGTAGTTCGATGGATTAGATTGTATGCAAAGCTTCACCTAGCAGAACAAGCAGCGGTATCCTCTGGACTTTCCAGCATCACTTGTCAGACTTGGTACTTTTGAGTTTAGAGATGCAGGGTTGGTCCTTAAGTGTTACTGATATTTTTAAAGAGTACTTTGCATGTGTCGACTCCCTGAACGTGATAGTTGCTTCTTATGATATGCATAACAATTAGTCTCGCGTTCTCACCTCGTCGTCTTGAGCCAGTGAAGTTGGTGCCATAAGCATTCTGTTCGCTGTACTCAAACCGCCATCTCAATGAAAGAGTTCACCAAGTGATGCTTTTATGCAGTTCATTTTCGTTCTTTAGCACGCTTTCTGTCTCTCCAATTAAGCATTAAAATCCATCCTTTCACTATCATTTTCCTATCATGGGTCTTTTATAACTAAAGGTCAGGTCTTAATGGTCATAGGATATGAGGTCTTTAGATGTAAACATATAATTTTGTGTTATGATTATATTTATTTTTTCTAAAATAATACGTAGTTCACGAGAGTTCCTTAATCTTTTGGATTAAAAGCTTCGAGATTAAAAAGCAGATGAACTATTATAGTTTTTAGGAGTGATTAGTTTCAAGATCGAAAAGATTCAAAGCTTTGTAATTAAAAAGAAAATGAACTATTATAGTATTTAGGAGTGATTAGTTTCAAGATAGACAGCTTCCAGACTGAAAATATGGAATCTATCCTGTTAAAGCTGATTCTCAGTTTTTGAAACTAGAAACCGCACCAGCCCTAAAACTAGCTTGTAACCTAACCAGCCAATTTCACGGTAAACCTGTTAACCAGCCTGCATCTTTTTTATTTATTTTATTTTTTTCATACTTAGTTTTTTATTTTGGTTCAGGTTTCTCATAACTAGTTCAAGAAAGATAATATACGGACACAGCTACATTTCATCCTTCACAAGAGATCCAAGTATTCCCTCTAGCAAAGGCAATCCCATGGGTCCATTAAGGTTTAGGATGCTGTCGAGGATTGTTATCCACAGCTGTCAATTCATCCCATGAATCCCAAAATGCCATGATATCCTGAAAAATATGTAATTCCATTCACCTCAAGCACCAGATCGTCAACTTTATCCCCCCCCTCCATTTTCTTTCTTTTCTCTACCACACGTTTTCCCTCAATTCATCCTCACGCCAGCATCACACCATCCATCATTTACCTCTATCACTCCATCATCATCCCATCTTCACCATCATCCACCATCAGCCCCCACCCTCCTCACGCCATATTCTTCATCTTCGCCACTCCACCGCAACCTCACCACCAGCGGCTTCCCTCCTCAAACAATGGCCCTTCAAGAAACAATAGCAGCTGATGATGTTAATCAGCTATACAGATTAATTGAGGGGGACATATATCTCTTAGATCAAGGATCCGAGGGCCCCTTCCCAAATACTCCACTGCACGATGCTGCAGACCAGGGGAAGACTAAAGTGGCAATGGAGATAGCCACCTTGAAACCATCATACGCTCGAAAGCTGAATTGCAGGGGTTATAGTCCCATGCACTTGGCTTTGCAAAATAAGCATTATCATCTTGTGAGGGCATTGATGACCCTTGATCTCGAGTTGATTCGAGTCCGAGGACGAGGTGGGATCACCCCTTTGCATTTTGTAGCCGGGAAAATAGGAGACAATGAGCAAGAGAACATGCAGCTCTTGGAACTCCTGGCAGAATTCCTATTTTCTTGCGAATCGTCTATCAAAGACTTGACAAACCAATGGGAGACTGCAGTTCACATTGCCGTCAGGATGGGCAACACAGAAGCATTCAAGGTTTTATTTGGATGGCTTAAACGAGTCAAACTAACAAAAATCTTAGATTGGAAAGATCAAGATGGTGACACTGCCTTACATATTGCTGCATCCGAAAAGCAACCCGAGGTATGATTCATTGATTTCATGGTTATTCGGCTTTTATTGTTAGATCCTTCAATTTGATACAATCTTATCTAGGAACAAATATAATGGTAATAAGTTCATGTTTTTTGAAAACATTTAGAATGAGGAGATTTGAAAGGGACCACTTTGTTTAGTTTCTTTTGTCAGAGAGAAGTGAAGAAATCAAGAGGGATGGTAATTACTCCTTTGTCCTTCCCTGCTAATCTTCTTCTTCCACTTCTCTTTTTGACAATTTCCCCATGCACTTGGTCAGGGGAGGGTTGGCTCTATTCTAGTAATCAAAGCAGTTGTCACACAGGTGGATCATTCTTTTTATCTTCGTTTGTTTCCTTAGTGATTAACCTAATCATTTCATTTCTCTCCAAATCACTCACCATCCAAAAATCTAATAGACTTTTTATGCCATTCAGATGGGTTGTAAAAATTAGATCAACAAGTAGTGCTTTTTTATAATAAAAAAAGTCAAATACTCATATTAAGATAGTGATTATATGAGTATGTAGATTGTTTTTAATTTTTTTCATTAATTTAATATATACATATCAGCATGTTTGAAAATTAAATTGAGTGCTCGAAATAACAAATTTAGCAATGAATGAGATTAAATTTGTATTCGTATTTGACTTAAAAGACTCCATTCAGCCAAAACATTCACTTAATTTAGTAATCAATATAATTGATAGTAATCAAAATCTTCCCAATTATATTGTTAAACCTATCAATAGTAACAACAATTTCATGTTTGGTAAGAAATAAATCAAATTTAATTACGTATTTTTAATTATCAAGAAACTTTTTTTTTTTATTTCTATTGTCAGCGTTTAAGATTATCAATACTAGTGCTTATACTTCAATTTTATCAAAACAAGCCCATAGTTTCACTTCAAAAGCGGGAAAACTATTTTAAGCTTGTGATGCTTCCAATTTGTGTTTATTTTAATTGCCTTTACAATGTTTTGGTTGGAGGATATAGAGGAAAAGGAAGAAAAGAAAGGTAGTGATATGGATTATAGAGAGATCACCTTGTTTATAGTTTAGTAAATGGAAGGAAAAGTTGTGATTAAAATTGTTTGTCTTTGAACCCCAATAAAAATCATTTTTTAGTGTGCTCTAACTCTTTCAGGTTGCATAATTTTTTATGAGTAATTTCCTTCCAACTTGTTACATCAGTCACTCTTACGTAACACAATGATAACTTAATTCATTCTTTTCTATCATTTTATTTTCCTTATGGCTTAGCAAAATCTCTTTCCTTCTGTCAAAATCAGTCCACCCAAACATATTGTACGAGAAAGAAGCTAGTGAAATGGATGCTAACAAGGACAATCTGACACAATTATAAAATAATCACTTTGTGGACAAGAAAATTACTCTTTGACCAATTGAATATTACGCAAGCACACCCCGCGCGCGCTCATGTCTAATGTAGTCTTTCTCTTCATAGCAAAAATCATATGTACAAAATATAATTAAATCCTAAGTCTTTTAGTTGATGTGATTAAGTCCTAAACTTTTATGGAAAATCATAATCATTTGGGCCATCACTTTTGTGGAATTCCTATGTTACAACTCACATGAGCAATTCCTAGCTCTCACATGAATAATTTTTAAGTGAAAGGACTTAATGTTACGAAATTGCATGTTGATTCCAGAAAAATAACGTTCACAAACAATTCACCAAGTAGAATATAATAATAAAATAATAGAATCCGAAGAACACGCCATAAAATTTGTTAACGAAGTTTGTAACGACTTGGGCCCCACTATGTAATATTATCCGCTATTGTCCTCGCATGTGGACATTGTGGGAGTCGGCTCTGATACCATTTGTAATGACCCGGGCCCCACTATGTAATATTGTCTGCTTTGGACACTGAGTTCTCAGTGCTTTAAAACGCGTCACACAGATTAGAGAAATCTAAGCCTTATAAATTAACCCCAGGACTCCCCCCTAAGCGATGTGGGATAGAAGACACACCCTCACGCTTGGGCCGTCACAAAGTTCACCCAAACCTGAGCTACATCTCCGCACAGAGGTACTTTACAAATCCATTAAACTTCGAAAAGTTGGAATACAACGACGATCTCCTCTCAAGATTAGAGCACAAATAGATTGAAAACCCTCATAAAGAAAAAAAAAAAAAAAAACTCGCTTTTTTCTTCTTCTTTTTTCTTGCCTTTTTATTTTCTTTTTCAACGTCTTGACGGCTAGCAACTTGCCATCGCTAATATAAAGGTATCACTTTTAACCTAAAAGCAAATCTGATAGAAAAGACCAAAAAGCCCCTAAAAAATATTTGGCTCATCTATAACGCTTAATTGCACCTTTTGAAAAGCACTCTAGATTTCATTATATTGGTTCATACAATTTACATTTAATAAATAAGGTTAATTAGACTTTTCCCTTTGCACATTTGTCATTGCATCACTTGCACCATCAAACTTATATTGTTATTTGGCATGAGCTCACTTTATGCACAATAGTAAAGCTTATGACAGAGTAGTGATTGAAAATTGAAGGGAACCATACTTCATTTCGTTCCCTTTGCGTTTCTTCTAGATCATCAAGCTCTTGCTTGGATGTACCGCTGTACATGCAAAGAACTTCCAAGGTAACACGGCTCTGAAAATCTTCCAAGTGAATCCCAGTGGCGATCCAGATGTTGCAGAGAGGTTTCACCAAAAAGGACGTCAAGAATCTACTACTGTACTTTCTCTATCACAGTTTTATAGCAAGGAACTAACCTTGTCTGAGAAGTACAAAAATAGCATCTGCAGCCTAGATAAATCCACTCGCGAAGTAGTGGTTGTAGTGTCAACCTTAATTGCAGCTGCAACTTATCAAGCTGCGCTTGCTCCTCCAGAAGGATATTGGCAAGACTCCTCTTATCCCCAGGCCAATTCCACTATTGTTACTGCCAATTCCACTGTTGTCATCGCCAATTCCAGCAGCATTGCTCTTGGAAAACCACATCAAGCCGGTGATCTTATCTTGAGCGGTCGGATTCTATTTTGTTACACGATCTTAAATAGCCTGACGTTTTACGCCTCGATTGCCACAATCACGGCCTCCGCTGTTTCGATAAAGCCCCGCCGTTTCGCAGGTTCCATCATTTTGCCTATATTCCTTCTCTGTTGTTCTTACTACTTTACGTTTTTAATCCAAATTCCCGAAGCCAATGTGGCAACACAAATATCTCTAGTGGTACTTTCCCTTTTATTTTTGTCCGTCTTGGGGAATCTCGTGTACCTGACAGCAATGCTCCGAAGAGATCCACGACGAATCGACGCCACGTGGAGACGAGTTAAGGATTGAAGGGTTCAAAGTAATTTCGCAAGTATTATTTACTTTTAACACTTCTCGCCGTGGGGGCATCTAGTCTATGTTTCTTGTTTTAAGGTTTGCAAGAATCCAACTTTGCTGCCTGTAATGGAGACATCCATTGATTCCTTCGTGACTGGAGACCTTTACTTTTGCTTGAATTGAAGACTTTGTACAGCTTTTTTCCTTATTCAATTTTATAAAATGATGAAGCGCAAGATGGACACACAATGTGTACAGGCACAAGTGCAAAGAGCAACATATCTTGATTTTCTATATTTTTGAAAAAAGAGATATACTAAGAATATAGCTACCGCCACCTAACTTTTTTGTCCGGAGAGGAAAAGACATAAATTTAGGGGTATCGCTTAAGGGCGTGCCCAAGGCACTCAATTAGGCGTGCGCTCTCCTAAATCCTTACCCTCGCGATGTTTAGGTATTCAATGTTAAGTCAAATTAATGCTATGTGGGTATTTAATCAATATATTGAAAGTGTTTATCAAATAATAATCGAAATAGAATTGCACAAACAATGACCTAATATTTGTCTTTAAAAACAAATCACATCATATTGTAAAGCTTTAAGAGCTCATTCAATTTTAAATGAAAAAAAAGTTGATCAAAGACTATTGCACATTTTAAAAGAAAATCACTCAAGATCTAATTTCTAAACTTTTTCGTAATTTTTAGAAGAAATAAAATCTTTTCCGAAATTTTTCAGATTTTTAAATTTTATATTACGGATCCTCCACATCCGACCCGAGTCAAAACCTAAGAAGCATCAACACTCTCCGGAAGTCTTCGTGTCGTGTCGGACACTTCGACACGTGTCCAACACTCTCGGACACTCTCGGACACTTAGTTAACACGTGTCGGAAAATCTGACATCCGGTCAATTTTTCTGACACTTTTTGACACTTGAATCGGAATTCCGACATGCGAGTTTTTGACACACAATTCCGACCTACGAGGTTGATTTTAAAAATTTTCAATAAATTAAATGTCAAAATATATATGTGAAAAAATAAAAATCAATAATAAAAATAACAAATTAGGAAAGAAGAAAAACCTAATTTTTTCTTCTCTTCTCCTTTGACTCTCACTTTCCATCATACACAATTTACCCTTAAGTTTTTTTCTTTTTTTCTTTTGATACGTTTGACAAACAAGTCTAGAATGTGAATTACTTATTTTTTTCCAAGTTTTACGGATTTATTGCAATGGAGTTGGATTTGTTAAATTGAAATAATTAAGGATATTAATAAATTATGGATTAATATTTTTAGTGTAAATTTATTATCGAATTTTTTATTATTTATTTATTTGTGAATTTGAATCATATTAATTTGATTGAAAAATAATCATAAAAATAATAATTTATTATTTATATATAAAATATATATTGAGTATACAACGTGTTGGAATTTTATATTTTTTTAGAAACGACGTGTCGCATATTATGTAATGTCGTGTCGCGTGTCGCGTATCGGTGTCGGTCTTCTTAGTCAGGACTGGCTCAGGTCCATGGCTGGACTGGGCTTAGTGAATGAGCCAACTCCGGCAACCCTAAGAAACAAATCTAAAAAAAGAAAAGACATTAAGCCCGGCCTGGGATATCAACGTAGCCCAACCACTAAACATTAACAAACAACAGCCCGGCCCACAAACTAAACTAAGCTTATCAAACAAAAATCGGCCCAATCAACTGGTCGACCGGCGAGCCAAGCCCGACATGGCTCCAACCCGGATTTGACCCGACGTCCAACACATCCCTGACTCCTCTTGTGCCCCTCGCCCATCACGGCCTTGACGGAGGAATTGGTTTTTCAGCAGCAATTCAAGTATTAGCTGTTCTTTCAGATCATCAAGCTATCAATTGGACATGCGAATGTAAATGTGAACAACTTCCTGAATAGAACAGCTCTGGACATCTTCCAAGTGAATGCTCCTTTTGATGAAGATGTTGCGAGGAGGTTAGGCCGAAGATTCACTTCTACCCTCTCTCTATCACAATTTTTTAGCAAGGAACTTTACTGTCTATGGGAAGTACTCATATGTTTTCGGCATCTAAGATGAGGCCACTTGCAACGTAATCCTTATAGTGGCTACCTTAATTGCAACCACCACGTACCAAGCCGTTCTCAGTCCTCCGGGGGAATAATGGCAGGATTCCTCTTCAAATTCCCCCACCAATTCCTCTGTCGTTACTGCCAATTCCAGCGGCATTGCCATTGAAAAGCCACATCAAGCTGGAAACATTATATTAAGTGGCTCCAATCTATATATTTTCGCATATCTCAACAGCACGGCTTTTTCGTTTCCGTCGCCTCAATCGGGGTCTCTGCTTTTTCACTATGGCCCCGCACTCGCATCGTTTCCTTCTCTTTGACTATTATAAGCGCCGCCTACTGTGTTTTCCTTGCGATTGAATTCCCCAAATCCGATAGCTGATGCACATCCGAGTTTTTTACCAAGTTGATGCCACAAGGAGACGGCTCAGCTGCATCCTAGGATCGAAGGACTAATTCGCATGTAGTGTTTACTTTAACTACTCTTGTGGCGTGTGCAAATAATCTGTGTTCGTAGCCTTGAGGTTTGCAATGGACAATCTTCTCATTAGTTTTAAGCAATGGACTTACCTATTAATTCCTTAAAGACCATAAAGACCTTTAAGGGAGCTTTTTCCCTAATAAAACTTCATTACAATGACAGAAGCAGAAACGGAAAGCACTAAGGGGCGAATTGAAAATATGAACGCCAAAATGTACGTACACCTTAAGCTAAGAGAGAAATATCTTGATTTTTTGTATCTCTGAAAAGGGGTGAATTGTGTGATTTTATGAAACACAAATAAATATTCAAGATTGTCCTTACCAAAAAAAAAAAAACAAATATTCAAGATTGCAACCTTTTTTTTTCTATTATTTACTACTCGACAAAAAAATAGAAAAAGAAATCAAATATTCAAGATTGCAATCCTTTTTTTCTAGAAATTATATAATAGAAAAAGAAATAGGAATATAAAGCAAAAAACCTTTAAAAACTATTAGATCATGTGAGATCTTCCATCAAAGATAAGGTATCTTCACGCATTTTAAAAATTAAGAATTAAAAACATTAATTTGAACTATTATATGCTAAATGAACACCCTAAACTATCTTGATTAAAGAAGCAAATATCAAAATTCAAGATCCTCAATTCATCCAATAAAACATAATTCCAAACTTGAGGTGTCCCCACGTCATTCTCACTTTATTAATAAAAAGCCAGACCTTAAGGATCCTTGAGTTTTTAAAATGTTGGTCGTCTAGCAAGGCAAATCTACCATAATACTCTTGGAATTCAGAGCCATCTCCGCGAAATCAATCGAAATATTCTTGCTTTAGGAAAAGATCCCAACCAAAACTTCAACATCGATTCGTCAATTAATTCTGTAAATTTTCTGGTATGACAAAATCCATTCTAGATCTTATGCAATTCTTTTGATTTTCTATCGCTTCAAATTTCTTTGCCAAAATCTCACATTTATTTAAATTCATATCAACATGAGAGGGGCTTTTCTCCATGATCATCCTTCCATCCTAAAGGGAAAGAAATGCTCGCCCTGTGATTCTTCGCTTTAGCTCAAAATCCTCCGGTTCTTGGAAAGGAAATTCAAAAACTTCAACTTCTTGCTCTCGAGGCTCAAGAACAATCTTATTAACGGAAACCATAGAAGTCTCAATCTGTTTTCAGTTGTTCTTACATATGATAACATGAAACTGGCTTGTTTGGACGAAAACTCGATCATCAAACCATAAAGATCACCGTCTTTCCCATTAAATGGCACATTCAAAGCTTTACCTGCTCTTTTTCGTTCAACCTGCACTTGATCCCACAAGAAAAAAAAAATCATCTCCCTTCAATCTACAAGCTAAAAGATTTGCTCGTCAATGTAATGATGACAATTCTTGGCAACGATCTACATGACAAGCTCCACTATGTCGACCGTCCGTCTATCCTAATAATGGCGACCATCATTAGTGCTACCTTGTCTTGGACAAATTTTTGCCCCAAGTTTTGTGCACGCTAAGAACAGCAAGCTTGCCGAGCCTCTAAAATCTGCTGGATTTTCTTTATAAATTTTACTGTATACGCTTCACTCGGACTCATAGTAGAGTAGTTCGGTGGGTTAGATATTGTGTATAGCTTCACCTAGCAGACTAGTGGAACAAGCGTCGGTATCCTCAGGACTTTCCTGCATCATTTTGTCACTTGTTGGAGTCAGTACTCCACTTGAGTCTAGAGGTGCAGAGTTCATCCTTAAGGAAAGTGTTATTGATATTTTTAAAGAGTACTGTGCATAAATGTTGACTCCCTGATCAGGATAGTGGCTTTTTATGATATGCATGACAATCAGTCTCATGTACTCGCCTCATCATCTTGAGCAAGTGAGGTTGGTGCCATGAGCATTTTGTTCACTGTACTCGAACTGCCATCTCAATGAACTAGTTCATCAAGTGATGCTTTTGTGCAGTTCATTTTCGTTATTTAGCACGCTCTTTGTCTCTCCAGCCGAGCATTAGAATCCATCTTATATCATCATTTTCCTATCATGGGCCCTTTATAACTGAAGGTCAAGTTTTAATAGTAATGGGATCTTAGGTTTTTAGATTTAAATATATTATCTATCCCCAAAATTAGCTAGTAGCTCTATTATTTAATTTTGCGTTACAGTTATATTTTATTTGTTCTAAAACAATATGTAGTACATGAGAGTTCCTGAATCTTTTGGGTTAAAAGCTTTGAGATTAATAGCAAATGCACTATTATAGCATTTAGCAGTGATTGGTTTCAAGGTGTTTATGTTCTAGTATAGGAATATGGAATTCAGTCTGTTAAAGCCAATTCTTATTTTTTGGAACTGGAAACCAAACCAACCCTAGAACTCACTTGGAACCAGATTGGCCAGTTTTAAGGTAAACCTAACAACCGGCCTATGTCTTTATTTATTTATTTATTTAATTCATACTTAGCTTGAGGAAGACACTATAAGGATGCAGCTATGTTTCATCCTTCAAAACAGATCCAAGTATTCCCTCTAGCAAGCCAATCATGTGCGTCCAGTAAGGTTTACAATGACATCAACGATTGTGATCCCCAGCAATCCATTTATCCCGTGAAGCCTAAGATGTCACAATATCCAGAAAAATATGTAATTCCATCGCCTCGGGCATCAGATCATGCAATAATTTTTAAAAAGTAGATCCAAACCTAAAGGCCGAAGGGTTCTAATAAGAAATTAAATGCATTGATATAAGTGCAAGAACAAGTTCCTCAATATATATCACAACATTAAACTGCAGTTGAAAGCATGCAAGATCTCAAACTGTTCAAATACCCAGAGCAGAAGAAAAAGGAACTTCCTTTTGCTTTACAGATTTCACTCAATGTAAAAAGAAACTTCTTTGAAGTTTGATTTGGCCAAAAAAAGACGCAGCCAAAGAACAACACATCCAACTCACAGTTATTGTCAAAACACTCCCTGATTTCTTACAGGCCACATTGTTTCATAGATCTGAATTTCGCAAAAGGAAAGGAAAATTCTACTCCAAATAGACAAGAACCTCTACCATCTCTACCACACAGGCTCACATTCTACCTACTCCCAGCATTAACTATTCACAGTAAAAAGACACCGAATTCCTATTTGCTCACCCCTACTTGTGACCCACCTCACGTTAAAGAACCAAAACACAGAAAAGTGAAAGAAAAGAGAGAGCACTGAGAGGTAAGAAAAGCCTCTTTTATTTTCACTCCTCAAAAGAGTTCTCCAGCTTTCCAAGAAACTTTCGGCGTATGACGTCAACACTAAATGAATAAAATCTTGACCTTTACCTCGATGAAGAGGGAGAGTAGGTAACTTAGATGGCAAGGTCTCCCTTCGAAATGAAGAAGCAGAGAGGGGGAGGCAGCAAGGCAAGGCATCTGACAAAAGAGTAAAAGATTCACTTGGGGTTAGCATTGAACCGGTTGAACCTCAAACTTTGTCTTGCTAGGCCGGTTTTTTAGTAAAATCAATCGGTTCAGGGTAAAGAATTAAGAACCGAATTGAATGAGGCGGGTTCCCATTATTTTTTATCTGGAAATTGAATCGATTTTCAGGTGAACCAACTTGCATTCTATAAAGCCTCTTCAAGCTGGTTCTCAAATTGAATTGGTCCTATTGTTCACTCCTACTAGCATCCATCTTATGTAGGATTATGGAAATCTCAATTGCCAATTATGTTAAAGAGGAACAAGTGATGAAGAACCCACTATCTTGACAGTAATAGAAATAAGCTTAAAATTAAGTTTAGGCATATAGTCAATTGAAGAATCAAAGTTTTATTTTGGCCACTTGATAACTTAAAATTAAAAAAGAAAAAAGAAGAAGCTCTAATTAGATTATTTTTTTTTTTTCGGTAGCTCTAATTAGATTATTGAGTTCGCTATTGGTGGAATCCGGCATTGAAATTCTTATGCTTCACACAGTTATAAGTAGATACCATCTTTGTAAACCAGAACCGGGTGGGTATAGTTATGATTTATCGAAACCTGAGGCCGTTTCAATATTACACCCATCGATATTGAAAAAAAAAAATCAGACCTCAACCAATTGGAGTAATTACACTTGTTAGATCAATTTAAAGTATCTTTAACGATTTGACTCCTGACATTGCAAAACTTAATATGCAAGTTCTCTAAAGAAAGGATCCCCAACCAATTGAATTGTTTCTATAAGATACATCATGAACAATGACTCGCCTAATTATATTTTGGTCGACTATGGCACGGCACTATATATGATGTTTGCAAGTTCATTACTCCTACATCCATCCATCATCAATGAGCAAAGCCCCTCTTCTCCTACATTTCCCTTGTCAAAACAATGGACCCTCAGCTTCAACTAGCAATCGACCATGACGATGTTGATGAGCTATATAAGCTCAATTGAGGGGGATGAAGATCTCTTAGATCATGTATCCAAGCGCCCCTTCCCAAATACTCCACTACACTATGCGGCTGACAAGGGGAAAACTAAAGTGGCCATGGAGATAGCCACCTTGAAGCCATTGTTCACTCGAAAGCTGAATCGATGGGGTTACAGCCCCATGCACTTGGCTATGCAAAAGAAGCATTATCACACAGAGTAAAAGATTCACTTGGGGTTAGCAGTGAACCGGTGGAACCTCAAACTTTGTCTTGCTAGGCCGGTTTTTTAGTAAAATCAATCGGTTCAGGGTAATGAATTAAGAACCGAATTGAATGAGGCTAGTTCCCATTATTTTTTATCTGGAAATTGAACTGATTTTCATGTGAACCAACTTGCAATCTATAAAGCCTCTTCAAGATGGTTCTCGAATTGAATTGGTCCTATTGTCCACTCCTACTAGCATCTGTCTTATGTGGGATTATGGAAATCTCAATTGCCAATTATGTTAAAGAGGAACAAGTGATGAAGAACCCACTATCTTGACAGTAATAGAAATAAGCGTAAAAAAGGGTTTAAGTTTAGGCATATAGTTAATTGAAGAATCAAAGTTTTATTTTGGCCACTTGATAACTTAAAATTAAAAAAGAAAAAAGAAGAAGCTCTAATTAGATTTTTTTTTTTTTTTTTTTTTTTGGTCGGTAGCTCTAATTAGATTATTGAGTTTGCTGTTGGTGGAATCCAAGCATTGAAATTCTTATGCTTCACACAGTTATAAGTAGATACCATCTTTGTAAACCAAAACCGGGTAGGTATAGTTATGATTTATCGAAACCTGAGGCCGTTTCGATATTACACCCATCGATATTGACAAAAAAAAAAAAATCAGACCTCAACCAATTGGAGTAATTACACTTGTTAGATCAATTTAAAGTATCTTTAATGATTTGACTCCTGACATTGCAAAACTTAATATGCAAGTTCTCTAAAGAAAGGATCCCCAACCAATTGAATTGTTTCTACAAGATACATCATGAACAATGACTCGCCTAATTATATTTTGGTCGACTATGGCACGGCACTATATATGATGTTTGCAAGTTCGTTACTCCTACATCCATCCATCATCAATGAGCAAAGCCCCTTCTCCTACATTTCCCTTGTCAAAACAATGGACCCTCAGCTTCAACTAGCAATCAACCATGACGATGTTGATGAGCTATATAGCTCAATTGAGGGGGACGAAGATCTCTTAGATCATGTATCCGAGCGCCCCTTCCCAAATACTCCACTACACTATGCGGCTGACAAGGGGAAAACTAAAGTGGCCATGGAGATAGCCACCTTGAAGCCATTGTTCACTCGAAAGCTGAATCGATGGGGTTACAGCCCCATGCACTTGGCTCTGCAAAAGAAGCATTATCACACAGTAAAAGATTCACTTGGGGTTAGTAGTGAACCAGTGGAACCTCAAACTTTGTCTTGCTAGGCCGATTTTTAGTAAAATCAATCGGTTCAGGGTAATGAATTAAGAACCGAATTGAATGAGGCTAGTTCCCATTATTTTTTATCTGGAAATTGAACCGATTTTCATGTGAACCAACTTGCAATCTATAAAGCCTCTTCAAGCTGGTTCTCGAATTGAATTGGTCCTATTGTCCACTCCTACTAGCATCTGTCTTATGTAGGATTATGGAAATCTCAATTGCCAATTATGTTAAAGAGGAACAAGTGATGAAGAACCCACTATCTTGACAATAATAGAAATAAGCGTAAAAAAGGGCTTAAGTTTAGGCATATAGTTAATTGAAGAATCAAAGTTTTATTTTGGCCACTTGATAACTTAAAATTAAAAAAAGAAAAAAAAGAAGCTCTAATTAGATTTTTTTTTTTTTTTTTTTTTTTTTTTTTTTGGTCGGTAGCTCTAATTAGATTATTGAGTTTGCTGTTGGTGGAATCCAAGCATTGAAATTCTTATGCTTCACACAATTATAAGTAGATACCATCTTTGTAAACCAGAACCGGGTGGGTATAGTTATGATTTATCGAAACATGAGGCCGTTTCGATATTACACCCATCGATATTGACAAAAAAAAAAAAAATCAGACCTCGTCCAATTGGAGTAATTACACTTGTTAGATCAATTTAAAGTATCTTTAACGATTTGACTCCTGACATTGCAAAACTTAATATGCAATTTCTCTAAAGAGAAGGATCCCCAACCAATTGAATTGTTTCTATGAGATACATCATGAACAATGACTTGCCTAATTATATTTTGGTCGACTATGGCACGAGACTATATATGATGTTTGCAAGTTCATTACTCCTACATCCATCCATCATCAATGAGCAAAGCCCCTCTTCTCCTACATTTCCCTTGTCAAAACAATGGACCCTCAGCTTCAACTAGCAATCGACCATGATGATGTTGATGAGCTATATAGCTCAATTGAGGGGGACGAAGATCTCTTAGATCATGTATCCGAGCGCCCCTTCCCAAATACTCCACTACACTATGCGGCTGACAAGGGGATAACTAAAGTGGCCATGGAGATAGCCACCTTGAAGCCATTGTTCACTCGAAAGCTGAATCGATGGGGTTACAACCCCATGCACTTGGCTCTGCAAAAGAAGCATTATCACACTGTGAGGGCATTGATGACCCTTGACCCCGAGTTGATCCGAGTTCATGGACGAGGCGGAATTACACCTCTACATTTTGTAGCTGGGGAAGTAGGAGACGATGATCTAGAGAGAGTGGAGCTCTCGGAACTCATAGCAGAATTCCTATATGCTTGCAAATCATCTATTGAAGACTTGACAAATCAATTCGAGACTGCGGTTCACATTGCTATCAAGAGAGGCAACGCCGAAGCATTCAAGGTTTTGTTTGGATGGCTTAAGCGAGTTTATCTAATAGAAATCTTAAATTGGAAAGACCAAAACGGTGACACTGTCTTACATATTGCTATACCAGAGAGCAGCAACCCGAGGTATAGTTCATGCTAGTACACTTCATCAATTCCATGGTTGTTCGTGCTTTTATTATTCGATCCTTGAATTCAACATAATCTAATCCAAGAACAATTGTTATGGCAATGAAATAGTAGGGATTGAAAATACAAGGTTTTATAAAACATTCAAAGATAAGAGTTTTGAACGGAACCACTTTGTTTGGTTTCTTTCGTAGGATAGAAGAAAAGGAATTATGGGAGGGATGGATATCACTCCTTCCCTCCCAATCTTCTCATCCAATTATCTTCTTGACAATTTTCCCGTGCGCAAAGGTCACGTAAGGGTGGGCTCGACCCTTATATTCAATACAGTTTTACAGGTTGATCCATTCGTTTATGTTTGTTTCCATAGTGATTAATCATTTCATTTCTCTCCAAACCACTCCACCCAAATAAACATAGTAGACTTTCAATGCCATTCAGATGGGTTGTGAAAATCAGGTCAGCAAGTATTTTTTTTTTTTTGGCTTTAAAAATTAATCAAATACTAATATTAAGATAATGATAATATGAGCATGTAGATAATTTTTTATTCTTTTCATTTAAATTCATTAGATACAATAGCCTGTTCAAAAACCCAATTAAGCGTTGCTAATTGAAAATTAAGCACTGAATGAAATTAAACTTCTATAATTATCCTAATTACTATCTGACTTTAAAAGACTCCATTCAGTAAAAACATTTCCTTAATCTAGTAATCAATATAATGATAGTTTTTATATTCTTCGCAATTATATTATCAATAGTAATCACAAATCCATTTTTGGTAAGAAATTGATTATATTCACTCACGTACTTTTAATGGTCATCTTCTTTTTTCAGCGTTTAACTTTTCAGTTTTAACACAACAAGCCCATAGTTTCATTTCAAGGCTGCTAGCGGGGAAACAATTTTAAGCTCGGGATGCTTCTAATTTGATGGAGAGAAAAAGCATGATTAAAATTGTTTCCATTTTTTTTTTTTTTAGTGAGCTCTAAGCCCCCCAACTCTTTCCATCGTAGTCACTCCTGCGTAACAAAACATTAACTTCATCTCATTCTTTTGTTTCTCCTATTGATTAGCAAAACCTATTTCCTTCTTTTGTAATTAATCCGTCCAAAAGATAGAAGCTAGTAAAATGGAAGCTAACAAGGACAATCCGATGTGGCCATAAAATAATCCCCTTGTGGACATGAGAATTACTCCCTCATTAGTTGAATCTTATGCATAAAATATATAAATAAACATGTTTAATGTAGTCTCTCTCTTCATAAAAAAAAAATTACAAAATGTAATTAAATCATAAGACCTTTCAGTTGACTTAGTTAAATCCTAAAGTTTCAGGAAAATCTGATATTTCGAGTCATCACTTCTACAAAATTCACCAATGTTACAACTCACATGGGCAATTTCTATCTTTGACATAATAATTTCAGGTGGAAGGACTAGATCGCAATTTCTTGAGAAGATTTGAGATTTCATTACATTAGTTGAAATGATGGCATTTGGTAAATAAGGTTTAGTACACTTTGTCCTTTTGTATATATATACCTAGCATCGTTCCAACTGACATGGCATGAGATCACTCCGTGCACAATGGTAAAGCTTAGTCACAAAGTAGTGACTGAAATTGAAGGGATAGATACTTCATTGTGTTCCATTTGCACTTCTTCCAGATCATCAAGCTATTGATTGGATATACAAATGTTCATGCGAAGAACTTACAGCACAAGACGGCTCTGCAAATCTGCCTAGAGAATCCTAATCGCAATCAAGATGTTGACGACAGATTACGCCATCAAGAACATCAAGCAAGAGATTTGGCTCCTACCCTTTCACTATCACAGTATTTTAGCATGGAACTAACCGTTTTCGAGAGGTGTGCAGGGTATTTGGGCACCCGAAATGAAAAAGTTCGCAAAATAGTCCTTATAGTGTCTACCTTGATTGTGACTGCCACTTACCAAGCCGCTTTCACTCCTCCGGGAGGATACTGGCAGGATTCCTCTTCAAATAAACCAGCCAATTCCAGCAGCATTGCTATTGGAAAACCACATCAAGCTGGAAACCTTATCTTGATCGGCTCGAATCTACTGTGTTTTACTATCCTCAACAGCTTAGTTTTTACCGCCTCCATCGGCACGGTCTGGGCCACCGCGATGACACTATACCCCGACACTTTAATGGTTTACTTGTCTTTATGCCTTCTCAGCATTGCCTACTTTGTTTTTGTTACAATCGAAATACCGAAATCTGATATGCTCGTGGTAAAGATCCTATTTGGTTTTTTTGAGTGCTCGCTAGTCACCACGGTGCTCCTCCCCGCATCGGTGTGGTCGAAACACAACCAAGTTCTGCACAGAATCGATGCTACAAGGAGACGCGTCGGCAGCTTGCTAGGATAGAAGGATCGGAAATAATTCGCAAGTATTATCTACTTTAACTATTTTTGTCGCATGTGAGGTCTGCAAGAAATACACTCTTTTTATTAGTTGCATGTAATGGACTCATGTATTAGTTCCTTAATGCCTAAAGACCTTTAATCTTTGCGTGAAGTCGGGATTTGGATTTCCTAATACAACTCACGAGGCGAGGTGTTTTTACAGTGCATTTCCGTTCTTTAGCTCTCTTTGTCTCTCCATATTTTCATTATCATCTTCATGTGATGCATCTTTTATGACTAGAGGTCGAGTTTTAATACACATAGGATACGAGCTATTATAACTTAAATATATAACTCATCCCCAAAGTTATCTAATAGCTCTGTTATCTAATTTTGCATTACGGTTAAGATTTATTTATTTATTTATTTTATCTTTTCCTACAACAACATGCAGTTATAATTCACAAGAGTATTCCTGAGACTTCTGGGTTAACAGCTTTGGGGACTAAAAGCAGGCGAAACCATTATAGCAGCTGTCCGATTTGTGATTATGGAAAACTCAATTGTCAATTACATTAACGAGGAGCAAGTGATGAAGAACCCACCAATGGCTTATCAGTTTAGGTATAAGATTTGATCTTATTGACGGTAATAGGGATAAGTTTAGAAACTGGACTTAAGGCTCGGTAGTTCATCAATTGAGGATATAAGATTTTGTCTTGGCGACTTGAATGCTTAAGTTTTTGGAAAAGCTCAACCAAACGCCGATTAAAGCAACGAAATTCTCGTACTCCACACTGTTTAAGTGGTCACAATCGATGTGTGCGAGGTGGGTGTGGCCGTGCTTTATCAAGACAACCTCACCTTCTAATCCACACAACTTCAAGTAGTAAAGGAGAAATGACACCCAACTATATTAAAAAGGTAAAAAAAAAAATTTGTCGGGCCACAAATTATTGGCTTAAGATTGATTACAATTCTTCCTCGATATTAGATTATTTTGATAACTTGGCTCACGCATTGCAAAACGTGGTGGTTAAAATCTTCTGACAGAGAAAGGCCACCTATTCCTGCGGGATATATCATAAACAATGACTCCCCTAATTAAGTTTTCGTGGACCGTGGCACTATTTATGATTTCACAAGCTCGCTACTCCTACTTCCACTGATCAACAATGAGCAAAGCCCCTTTGCTCCTACACTTCCCTCATCAAACTATGGACCTTCCAGGAGCGATAGTAGATGACGATGTTAATGAGCTATACAGGTTAATTGAGGGGGACAGAAATCTCTTAGATCATGGATCCGAGAACCCCTTCCGAAATACTCCACTGCACGATGCTGCGGACTAGGGGAAAACTCAAGTGGCTGTGGAAATGGCCATCTTGAAGCCGTCACTTGCTCAAAAGCTTAATCAAAAGGGTTATAGCCCCATTCACTTGGCTTTGGAAAAGAAGCATTACCGCACTACGAGGGCACTGGCAACGCTTGGTCCCAAGTTGATCCGAGTGCAAGGACGAGGCGGGATCACTCCTTTGCATTGGGTCGCTGGAAAGAAAGGAGACAACAAGCAAGAGCTCGAGGACCTCTTGGAGCTCCTAGCTGAATTCCTATCCGCTTGCAGATCGTCCATCGAAGATTTGACAAGTCAATGCGAGACTGCTGTTCACATTGCTGTCAGGAAATGCAACACCGAAGCATTCAAGGTCTTGTTTGGATGGCTTAAGCGAACCTACATGACAGAAATCTTGGATTGGAAAGACCAAGATGGCAATAACGTCTTACATATTGCTGCGTCCGAAAATCAGCTTGAGGTATAGTTCGTTGATTTAATGCTTATTCTTGCTTTTATCATTCAATCCTTGAAATAGTTCGTTGGACCCCTTTATTGAATATGGTTTTATAGGTTGATCCATTCTTTTTATATTTCTTATTTTTCTTTTTGACAGCTTTCCCATGCTTATTTCCTCAGTGGTTAGGTCTCCAAATCACTTCAGATGGGTAGTCAAAGTTAGGTCAACAAGGAGTGTTTATTTATTAAAGAAAAGTCAAATACTCATATTAAGATAGCGATAATATGAGTAGGTAGATTACTTTTATTTTTATTTTTTGTTTAATTCAATAGATACATATGGGCATGTTTAAAAATTCAATTAAGGGTTGGAAATTAAAAAAAAAAAAAAAAATGGAGCCCTGAATGAGATTAAACTGGTATTATAATCATAATTAGTATTTGACTTAAAAGACAAAATTGAGTCAAAATATTCACTTAATCTAGTAATCAGTATAAAAGATAATAAATAGAATATTCCCGAAAAACCTACTCTAACAGTTCAAAGTTTGGTGACAAATTAATTATATTCAGTGATGTATTTTTAATCATATTCAAACAATTTTTTACTTCCCTTTTCAGGACTTAAGATTATCAACACTAGCACTTATTTTTCAATTTTATCAAGACAAGCCTATAGCTTCATTTCAAAATTTGCTAGTGGAAAACTATTAAGGTTTAAATTTAAGTTCATTTTAATTGGCATAACAATGTTTTGTTTGGAGGATTTACAGAAAAAAAAAAAAAAAGGAAAAAACAAAGGACAGATATAGAGATCGCCTTGTTTCTTACCTAGCACAACAATAACTTAGTGACTTGTACTATTTTTATGCTCTAAATGGTTATAACATTTCTTAACTTATTGAATTGATGAAAATAATTTCAAGAAAACTAAGTAATCAAAATCACAAATGGAAAGGATGAAAGTTGCTACTTATGAAAATGTAAAAAAACCATATTGTCATGAAAATATAAAACGGTCTCTATATATCAAAGCAATTATGATTTATTCGACCACTTTATGTAATTTTCCGTTTGTTTTTAAGCAAACTTCATTTTTTCTCTTCTTCTTACTATTGTGATTAAGTTAATTCCGATAAGTGATTGTTTATAATGAGTTTAAACCTTGTTCTTGATCTTTGTTGATTAACATATATTAAATATAGAATATAGTCATAAAGAGTTTGTAACTTTAACCATAGAATTCCCCTAAATAACTCGAACTAAGTAATTGAATATAACAAGGACTTTTTTATAAATGAACTTTAGGGAGACGTTGTAGATAAACATATTTTATAAATATTCTTTTAAATTGGAATTGTAATTATTTAATTTATTAAAATGATCAAATCTTAGATGATTATCGTTGAAAATCAATGAACATGTAACTTCTCCAATTTGGACTAAAAAGAAGAAAAACGATAGTTTAGAAAAGATTGATAAAAATTATTAGATTGATCAAGTTACATTAAAGTTATTAAAGTTATTCTTTCCTTCTCTTTTATCAATTTTACCATCACTAAGGCTTTAGTGATGGCTATTTTCAACCATTTAGAGTTTACTGTGTGTCTAAATCTGTTTTAGAGGTGGAAATAGCATGAGCCTATCTTAATTTTTTCTTTTCTAATTTTTTATTTTTCCTATTGATTAGCAAAAATTTCTTGCCTTCTTCCAAAATCAGTCCATGCAAACATCTTGTGTGAGGTAGAAGCTAACAAGGACAATCCAACACAACCATACATAATCACTTCATGGGAAATAACTCACTGATCAGTTGATTCTAATGTATAAAGGATATAAGTATACCTGTTTAAGGTAGTCTATCTCTTCATAACTAAAAAAAACTCACAAAAATATAATTGAATTCTAACATTTTAGATCACATGGTTAAGTCCTAAACTTTTATAAATAATCATAGTCATTCAGATCATCACTTTTGTGGATTCGCCTTTGTCAGAACTCACATGGGCAGTTCTTGACTGTCACGCAAATTATTTTGGTGAAAGGACAAAATCACACCTTTTAAAAAGATTTAGGACTTAGTAACATTTGTTGAAATGATTGCATTTGATAAATAGGGTTTCGTGAAGTTTTTCTCCTTGTACATATGTAGTTGCGTCACTAGTATCATCCATGCTTAATATGGCACTAGCCCACTTTGTGCACAATGGTAAACTAGTAACAGCACAGTGATTTTAATTGAAGGGGTACATATTTCACTTCATTTTCTTTGCATTTCTTCTAGATCATCAAGCTATTGATTGGGCATACAAATATAAATGCGAAGAACTTCCAGGATGAGACAGCCCTGGAAATCCTCCAAGCAAATTCTTGTGGCAATCAAGATATTGTGAAGAGGTTACGCCGTCAAAAATGTCTAGCAAGACTTTTTACTCCTACCCTCTCTCTATCACAGTATTTTACCACGGAACTAACCTTCTTCGAGAAGCACGCAAGTTTTTTTGGCATCCAAGATAAATCCACTCATGAAATAATTCTTTTAGTGTCGACCTTAATCGCAACTGCAACTTACCAAGCCGCTCTCAGTCCTCCGGGAGGATACTGGGTGGATTCCTCTTCAAGTCTCTCGGTCAATTCCACCACCGTCACTGCCCACCCAAGCGGCACTGCTAATGGGAAACTACATCAAGCCGGAAACATGATCCTGAACGGCTGGAAGCTATATTTGTTTACGGTCCTCAATAGCACGGCCTTCTTCACCTCCATCGGCACAATCTGGGCAACCGGCATTTCATTAATGTCCAAACCCTTCATGGTTTACTTCTCTGTAACCATTCTCAGCTTTGCCTATATAATTTCCCTTATGGTCGAATTCCCAAAGCAGAATGAGGTCGCAGCAATTCTCTTATTGGCATTCTTTGGGTGCTCGCTGATCTCCGTGTTGTTGCTCCCCTGGTGCGTGCATGGAATGCACATCGGAGCTCTAAAACGCATCGATGCCACAAGGAGGCGTGGTGACTTCCTAGGATCGAAGGATCCGAAATAAGTTGCGTGTATTATCTACTTAACTATTCTTGTCGCCTGTGCATATTATTTATGTTTCAGTCTTAAGGTTTGCAAGAAATAGACCCCCCTGATTGGTTGCATGTAACGGACTTATCTATTTATCCATATTCCCTAAAAATCTTTAATCTTGCTTGAACTCGGGACTTGTAATAGCTTTTTCCTAATTCAACTTCATAAAATGATGCAGTGGAAACAAAAGCACTGAGTCATAACTTGCAAACACGAACGCCTCAATCGTACATGCACAAAAATAGCACCGCAACAAATAAATAGTTACAATCCTTTTTTCTAGAAATTACTACCCAATAAGGTAATAGAAAAGGAAAAACTGAGAACATAACAAAAGCCTGGCTAAACCTTTGGAAATTTTTTTTTTTACAAAAAAAATAGAACTATGATATCTACCAAATGGATATCCTAAACTAACTTAATTAAAAGGAAAATCAAATTCAAAATTTATAAATTTATCAAATAAAAGATGTGAATCCAAACTTATCGATGAGCCCTTTGGAACCACATCTGCAAATTCAATCAAAATTTCTTGTTTTAATAAAAGATCTCAACCAAACTTCAAGATCGATCCATCAATTTTTCTTTGAATTTTTCTGGTAAAATGAGATCAATTTTGGATCTACTGTCTTTCCTTCTATTCTCTAAGCTTCTGTCATTCTCCGCCAGAATCTCATCTTAAGGGGGTATAGCCCCATGCATTTGGCATTACAAAAGAAGCATTATCACATTGTGAGGGCACTGATGACCCTCGATCTCGAGTTGATTCTAGTCCGAGGACGAGGCTGGATCACCCCTTTACATTTTGTAGCTAGGGAAATGGGAGAAAATGAGCAGGAGAATGTGGAGCTCCTAGACCTCCTAGCCGAATTCCTATTTGCTTGCAAATCATTCGTTGAAGACTTGACGAGCCAATGCGAGACTGCAATTCACATTCCTGTCAAGAACTACAACACTAAAGCATTTAAGGTTTTATTTGGATGGCTTAAGCAAACCTATATGGCTGCGTTTGGTCGACCGGATAAAAACCAGGATAGGATATGTTTTATCCTATCCCATGTTTGGTAGCTGTCTAAGGTCGGATATAGGAGGGATATAGACCGGATAAAAAAATCCGAGGGGGGGGTGGGATAAGGTCGGATAGGATATCTTTTATCCGAACATAAAACCCTACGCTTTTTTTTCTTTCTCCGTCGTTCACCCACAGACGACTCTCTGTTTCCAGAGTATCAACGTTGAAGCCTTCTTCTCAATAGCTCTCCAATTCTCATCGAAATTTTTTTACGAAAGCGACGAATTTTCAAAGGTAAATAATCATTCTCTCTCTAACGTTGATTTCTAAAGTAGTTGTGGATTGTTTTTCTGTTTCATCTATGTTTTAGCTTACGTAGGTCAGAATTATAGTTCTAGGTTTTTTTGCTGGTTGATTGGAGATCATCTTCTTGGTAGTTTTGAATCTGTAGATTTATAAAGGCCTTTCTATTTTTGTGCAAAATATTTGATATCTTCAACGCGAATTGTTCGTTCTTGGTTATGTTCTTCAATACCCAGATTTCCAAGGCTACTAAATCTCTCTCTCTCCTTGTGAGATAATTAAATAATTGTGGAGAATCGACAATGTTCCTATGGTGGCTGACTCAAAAGATTCGCAATTGTTCCTGTCTTGCCGTGCTTTTTCTCTCCCTTCTCCAAACCCCCCTCCCTCCCCCAACGCCTTTCCCACGACGACCGTGCATGACCCTTCTGCATTCTGGATGTCTTTTTTTTTTTTGCCCCCTATTGTTGGAAGCCTGAACGAGGGGAAAGTAGAATGAGACTCTGTTTCCTTCTCCCTTATCTGAGTACAACCTTGTATATACGTTGTTAGTTTTGTGCATGCTGGTTTTCAGTTACCATATCAAGTTCATGATCATTAGGGGCCAAGTACTTGCATTTTGCATCGTGTGGACTTCTCCAGTTTAATGTTGACTTGGCTAAAGCATCTATGATTCATGCTTGCGAGAATCATTGTTTTGCCCGAGATTTTCTAGGTATTAAATTTGGGGTATATATAGGGACTTATGCTTGTAGACTAATGGAGTTAAATGATCTTGAAATTTCATGTTACAGTTGTAAGACAACTGTGACCAACAGTCATTTTTTAGCTGCATATCATTTGAATATTATCTGGAACTATAAGGGCCTTTATATTTATTTTTTGGTGCTTGGGCATTTTCCAGGATTTGAAAGATTAGGAGAAATCTTGTAACTTTTGCCAACTTGGCCTTATCAACTCTTTTCCAAAATGAAATTTTGAGAAATACTTCTGTCCCATACAAGATAAGGAAGATCTTGTTCCAATTTTAGTTGCAATAGCTTGTTTCTATGTACTTGCTTCTCATGCGGTCTTTTAGTTCTTAATTTCAGATTGCAAGAGATTTAGTCATGAATGTTTTAAACATATTAGTATATATGTGTACACGGGTCCAAATGAACTTGAGCTTGTGTTCCAAAATGAAACGCGAAAATGGCAAGTTGGATGAATAGCAAATTGGCCACTGATGAAAGCTTTGTTTGCTTACTTATTTAAAGTATATAGACAGATAAGTTGAAAATGCTTTCTTTTATAAACGTTAGGTATCTTCAGGGCTGGATGAGTTGGTTGGGTCAAAGGGGAGGGTTCTTTCTATTGATAGGATTAGGAGTACAATACCAACCCAGGTGGAAATCACTTGGATGCTCCACATCCCAATTTTATTGGCAAACATCATACAAGACAGAATGGGAGAAAATTAATCTGTCCATTTCCTTGTTCCTGCTGATTATTTAAATGGATATTGACACCATATTTCACCTGAGTGTGCTTCAACTTGTTGGTGTGCTACCTTTGCAAATTATTAAGACGACTTGCTATATCAACTCTCTCATCTTAAAGTTTATGTATCATCCGTGATCTCAATTGTTATCTCCAAAAAGCCACAATTGACCATGCATATATTATTTCTGCCTTCATGTATGAGTTCTTCCTTCATGTGTGCTGTTTGCTGTTTGCTTGGCCATGTCACATCATGTCATTCTACGGGAGTTGCATGTGTGAGAACCTACATAACAATCTGGTGGCATATATCTGAAAGTTTCTTTGGTTATAATTTTTGCACACTCCTTTTGTTTTGGACCTTTTCATGTAGCATGTGCTGGAGTTCCATTATAAATTTATTTAGGAATAGATATATAAATGTATATGTATATAACCTGGCACTGATATTGAAAATATGACATTCAATGCTTTATTGTTCTAGTCTTTGGAGAATTAATCAAGATCATTGATAGATTGCAGTGAGTTAGGTTGTTAACATGGAAGGTAGCAATTTCAGTCAAACTCAAGGAAGGGGAACAAAGAGAGACCGACGTATATGGACAATAGATGAAGAAAATGCACTTCTAGATGGTCTTGAAGAATTAGTTACGCGAGGAATGAAAGCCGATAACGGCTTCAAGAGTGGTTACATGGTTATGTTAGAGAAGTGGTTTGAAGAGAAATTCCCTCATTCTGGCATCAAGGGTAATCCTCACATAGAGTCAAAAATGAAAAACTTGAAAAGTTGTATAATCAGATATATGACTTGAGGAATCAAAGTGGCTTTGGGTGGGACCATGAAAAGCATTGTGTCGATATTCATTCTGAGGATAGTTGGCAAAAATATTGCAAGGTTTGTGCCACTTCTTCTCATTTGTCTTCTTTATTAATTGTTTCATTTTTAACAAAATAATATAATTTTCTTTGTAGACCTATCCAGGAGTTGCTTCTTTGAGAGGGAAGTCCTTCCCTCAATATGATCGATTAGCAAACATATTTGGAAAAGATCGTGCCAAAGGAAATCTCAGTGAAGACCCTTCAGAAGCTCATGCGGCTGTAGATCATGAGGAATATGAAAATCATGATAATGTGGCAACCAATGGTGTAAGTCAAAACTCACCGCCACTATCATCTTCTCAGGCACAAAATGTTTCTGATTCTTCAAGAAGAAAAAGGGCTAAAGCAAGTGACAAATGGGCTGCTGGCTTAGTTGAGATAGCAGGAACTTTTGGCTCATTCTTGGAAAAAGCTAACGAGAGAATGGAGATGATCGCTAGCCGCATCGGACATGCCAAGGATTTGGATAATGACAAACGAAAAATCAATGAGGAGCTTCTTCAAATGTCTTTAGGTACTATGGATAGAATAAAATTATGTAGAAAAATTGTGAAGGATCCTGAGAGAATATTCATCTATTTTTGGGATTTCAAGGAGAAGACAGGAAAGCATTTGTGGAATTACTTCTCCAAGAGATGAGAGAAGAGAATGAGTGATGATGAGTTGTTTATGAGTTTGTAGGAGATATGTTTTCTCTCCATACTTTTTCTTTTTTTCTTCTTTATGTTTTTTTTTTAAAGGGTTTTGGGGTTAGCTATAAGCTTTAATGTTATCTTTTTGGACATAGCCATGACTTGAAAAGAGGTGGATATGGCTTGAAACTTTATCTCATTGCCTCTGTCTTTTATTTTCATAAATAGTTTCTCTGTCTCCTTGGCAAAAAACCTAGGCATGATTTGGTATTGGACCTGTAACAAAATGGAAACAAATGAAAAACTTGTAAGAGAGAAAGAATTCATGTTTTAAAGTGAATATATTGAAATCGAGGTTATTCTAAAAACGTTTGGCGTTGAAGGGGTATCCAAAAGATTATTTCAAAGGAACGTAAAAGATTATTACGATGCGTAATCATGAAATTCAATGAGAATCTGTTAATTTGAAAAATATATATTGTTTTGGATGATTTTGTGAATATTAAACCTGCAAATTTGTACTTGCCTAATGTTAGTGTTTTTAAAATATCCAGAATTAAATCCGTAGTTCACAAAACGATAGATTTGATAAGATAAGAGCATATCCAACCTTAAATCCATGAGTTCACCAAACAATAGATTGGATATGATATGAGGATATCCGACTTTAAATCCGTAGTTCACCAAACAGTTGATGGGATATGAATAAATCCATGGATTTCTTATCCTATCCTATCCAGTCCTATCCCATTTAGAAATCCGGACGACCAAACGCAGCCTATGACTGAAATCTTAGACTGGAAAGACCAAGATGGTAATAATATTTTATATTGTTGACACCTAATTTTGGAAAAATAAAATTGCATTTTGAACAAATAAAAAGAAAGAAACGAAAATGGGGGAAATTGATTTGATTGAAGTATGCAAGGAAACATGGAATTTTGATGGATGTCCGGATTTTGTTAAATGCATCAACAATTTTAAAACCAGGTGAACAAATGGCAAGGATTTTGATAAAATGGAATGAATCAATGCAAAATTGAGCTGATTGCGAAATCATACTCCGATTTGCATCCATGATTTAATGTAATAGAAGATGGAAGTTTAAAATTTTTCATAAAAAGCGGTCGATCGGAACCACTATAAAAAGGGGTTGACGTGCACAATATTCGGGGAGCGAATTTAGAAAAATTTTCAGAGGGGGATTCTCGAAAAATGGAGAGAAAAATTTGAGAAGGAAATTCGTGCCAAAAAAAAAAAAAAAAAGGGTTTCGTCTGTCTTGGTCAGAGAAAACATTTCTCCTTTCTTTCTCTGACCAAGAAAAGAGAAAGAAAAGTCAGTAAAAAGTGCCGAGAGAAGAGACAAGAAGTGACGTGAGAGAGGTGAGGAGAGAAGAAAAATAGAATTACTGTGCATCTTCTTCCTCTCGCACCCATCGCCTGCGTCCTCCCTGCGAAGCTCGACGCGCCGATCTCGCTCATTGACGCCCCCCCAAACCCTACTCGCCGTTGCGCCACCGCGAGCACCGTCACCACCTTGCCGCCGACGCAGCAAACCCCTCGACGCCGCTGCCGCGCGCCTCCGACGCCCGCCGCCGCGCCTTTGCACCCGACGACCGCGCTCTCGCCCTCGCCGACGCCGCGCCGCTACAACACCGCAGCCCCGACCCGCGACGCCGCCCATTGATCTCCGACGCTCGCCGATCCGCCTCTACCCGCACCGGATCCGCCCCCGACGTGCTCACCGCGCCGGTGACCCACGACTTCGAGATCCGCTCGATCGTCGACCCCGCGCCGGCCCACGACTCAACCGGCCGTCCTCGCCGCTCCGCTCCTCGACGTCCGCCGCTCGAGACCCACGGCCGAGCCCCCCACCGGAACTCCAACGACCGGTCAAACGACCACCCGGCGCCATTCCCCTGTCGATTCCCTTAGGTAGTTTTCTTTTTATTTTATTTTTAACTTTTTACTTTACTTTTCACTTTATTTAGTTTAGTTTATTTTACTCTTTTTATTTGTTATGTTATCTTTTTGTGTATTTAATTTGATAGCGTTTTTAGTTTAGTTATTTGATTTGTAATATTGGATGTTAATATCTGTAACTTTTGTACACCTTATCCGCAAAAATTTTGTCCGAAATTATTATGATTATTAATTTGATCAGAGGCATACGATCATTTTTTTTAATTATTTTAATTGTTGGGCTTTTTAGTGGAATTTCAATTGTTAAATCACAATGATTATTTAATTTAATCCGTAAGACTTCGGATCGATTTGTAATTATTTTGATCTCTTTGTTGTGATAATTAGGGTTAGAATAATCGTTAATTTGACCTGTGAGACAACAGGTTATTGTTTCGATTATTTTAATAATTTATTTTGTTGATAGCTTAGATTTAATATTTATTTAATAATTACTTATCTTTATATAAAAACTAAAAAAATCAGAAAATCAAAAATGTCAAAATTCTATATGAGCATATAGGGTTAGTAAATCAAACATGTAGGTATAGTAAATTAGAATTTTCTTAGGATTACATTTTTAGGGTTGCACTTTTAGAACTAAGTTAGGGTTGGACCTAAACTAATCTTTTTAGATAATGATCGCACATTTTAATTATCTCACTTTTAAAAAAAATTAGTTTGCTAAGATAGGATAGGGTTTAAGTCAAATTAATCCCTAAAATAAATTAGAAAATTATCCTTTTTAGATAGTTTAATTAGGGTTTTTATTAATTCTGAATTTCAATAAAAAAAATACGAAAATCCTAGGTGCATGTCAACTAGTTCGCATAATAGGATCATTTAATTAGAATTTGCTTGTTAGTAAAATTAGGTCATATAGTTAGAAATGCATTTCATAAAAAATCTAAGAAAACCCAAAAATTGTTAGCCTCATGTGATACAATTTATTTCATTTGTTGAATTTCCAATAATGGTTGAAGACTCGTGTGTGGTCACCACATTTGCATAATTATAATTTAGGTTAAAATAAATTAGCTGCTTGCAAAAACATTTTGAAAAAAAAAATTAAAAAGAAATTGTACCGAAAGGGCATTAGAAAATTCTAGTGTAGAACAAGTCCAAGTCATTTTTACTGATTCGTATGAGTAAAATAAATTTCCCTTTATTTTACTTAGGTGTCTAATCGACCTACCATAACCCGATTAGTGGCAACTCTTAGTTAATAACCTCTTGCATGTTAAAAAACTTAAACCTTAAGTCGCGAATTTCCCAAGCCCGAGTTAAGTGTAAAAACTTAGCAGTCCATTAACCTAGTTTTAGGTGGTGCACCTGAAAAAATAGGTCGCGACATACATATTGCTGCATCCCAAAATCAGCCCGAGGTATAGTTCACCGATTTCGTGGTTATTGGTGCTTTTATTGTTCGATCCTTGAAATTGACTTAGCATAATAAAAATGTTATGATAATAAAATATGAAAGTACATGGTTTTAACATTCAGAGAGGGGAGAATTTCTTTTTATTTGTTTAGAGAGGGGGGTAGATTTGAACGGATCTCCTTATTGGTTTCTTATATTGAAGTGAAGAAGAGGAATTAGGAGGGATTGACATCACTCCTTTCCTCCCAATCTTCTACTTCCAATTTTTCTTTTTGACAGGTTTCCCATGCACAAGGTTACGTGTGGGGAGATTCTTATTGAATTTGGTTTTATAGGTTGATCCATTCTTCTATCTTCGTTTATTTCCTAGTGATCAGGTCTCCAAATCACTTCAGATGGTTTGTCCAATTTAGGTCAACAAGCAGTGTTTATTTATTAAAAAAGAAAAAGTCAAAACACTCATATTAAGATAGTGATAATATGAGTATGTAGATTAGTTTCAGTTGTTTTGTTTAATTCAATAGATACATATGGAGATGTTTGAAAATTCAAATTGAGCGTTGGAAATAAAAAGATGAGCACTGAATGATATTAAACTTGTATTATAATCACAATTAGTATTTGAATTAAAAGAAACAACTGAGCCAAAACATTCACTTAATCTAACAATCAGTAGAATGGATAAAAATTAGAATATTCCCGACTATATTGTTAAAACCTATCTCACAGTTCCATGTTTGGTGACAAATTAATTATATCCAGTGATGTATTTTTAATTATTATCAAGCAATTTTTTACTTCTCTTTTCAACACTTAAGATTATCAACACTAGCACTTATTGTTCAATCTTATCAAAACAAGTCTATAGCTTTATTTCAAAATTTGCTACTGGACAACTATTAAGCTTTAAATTTGAGTTTATTTTTATTGGCATAAAAATTTATTGGTTGGAAAATTTAGAGAAGAAAAAAAAGAAGGAAAACAAAGGAGAGATATAGAGATCACCTATTTTCCTACCTAGCACAACAATAACTTAGTGGCTTGTGCTATTTTTACTTTTTAAGTGGCTATTACATTTCTTAACTTATTGAATTTGATGAAAATAATCTCAAGAATATTAAATAATCAAAATCACAAATGGAAAGGATGAAAGTTGCTTTTTATGAAAATGCAAAAACTAATAATAATAACATATTGTCATGAAAATGTAAAACTCTCCACACACACATATGTATCAAAATAATGACGATTAATTTCACCAGTTTAGTTTATTTTCCGTTCATTTTCATGCAAACTTCTTCTTTATTTTCTATCTCTCTCTTCTAGTTACTAAAGTGCTCTAGTTAATTCCTGTAAATGATCACCCAAAAAAGAAAATTTCTTATAAATCATTTTTCTAATGAATTTGCACCTCGTTCTTTATCTTTGTTGATTAACATATATCAAATATAGATTATAATCATAAAGAGTTTGTAACTTTGACCATAGAATTCCCCTAAAAAACTTGAACTAAATAATTGCATATGACAAGGAGTTTTTTGTGAATGAACTTCAAAGAGACATTGTAATATTCTTTTGATCGGAATTGCGATTATTTAATTTATAAAAAATTATCGAACCTTAGATGATTATCGTGGAAAATCAATGAGCATGTGAACTTCTCCGATTTGGACATAAAAGAAGAAAAAACAGCAGTCTAGAGAAGGTTAATAAAAGTTATTACATTGATTGAGCTACATTAAAGATATATTTTTCCTCTCTGTCATCGATCTTACCATCAATGAGGTTCCAGTCAGGACTCATTTAAAGTTTACAATGTGTTTAAAGCTGTTTTACAGGTGGAAATAGCATGGGCCTGGCTATTTTAGCTAATTTTTTCTCTTCTTCTATTTTTCCTATTGATAAGCAAAATTCCTTTCCTTCTTTCAAAATCAGTCTATTCAAACATTTTATGCGAGGTAGAAACTAACAAGGACAATCCAACACAATCATATATAATTACTTTGTTGATAAGGAAATCACTCTATGATCAGTTGAATTTGATGTAGAAAGGATATAAGTATGCATGTCTAGGGTAGTCTATCTCTTCATAGCCAGAAAAACTCATTTACAAAATATAATTGAATTATGAACCTCTTAGTTGATGTGGTTAAGTCCTAAACTTTTATAAATAATCATAGTCATTTGGATCGTCACTTCTGTGGATTCGCCTATGTCACAACTCACATGGCAATTCCTAAGTATCACCCAAATTATTTTGGTGAAAAGACTAATCGCACTTGTTGAAAAGATTCCAAACTTTGTGACATTGGTTAAAATGATTGAATTTGATAAATAAGGTTTAATTTCCCTTTCTACATCTGTCGTTGCATCACTAGCATCATTCATACTTAATATGGCTTGAGCTCACTTGCACAATAGTAAAGCTATTAACAGAGCAATGATTGCAAGGGGTACATACTTCATTTCGTTTTCTTTGCATTTCTTCTAGATCATCAAGCTGTTCATTGGGTATACAAAGATAAATGCAAAGAACTTCCAGGATGAGACAGCCCTAGAAATCTTCCAAGCAAATCCTAATGGCAATCAAGATGTTGTGAAGAGGCTGTGCTGTCAAAGATGCCTGGCAAGACTTTTTACTCCTACCCTCTCTCTGTCACAGTTTTTTAGCACGGAACTAACCTTCTTCGAGACGCATGCATCCTTCTTTGGCATCCAAGATAAATCCACTCACAAAATAATCCTTCTAGTGTCGACCTTAATCGCAACTGCCACTTACCAAGCCGCCTTCACTCCTCCGGGAGGATACTGGGGGGATTCCTCTTCAAGTCCCTCAGCCAATTCCACCGCCATTACTGCCCATCCCAGTGGCGCTGGGAATGGGAAACCACATCACGCCGGAAACATGATCCTGGACGGCTGGAAGCTATATTTGTTCATGGTCCTCAACAGCGTGGCCTTTTTCACCTCCATCGGCACAATCTGGGCTACCAGCATTGCATTAATGTCCAAACCCTTCATGGTTTATTTCTCTGTATCCATTCTCAGCTGTGCCTACATTATTTCCCTTATGGTCGAATTCCCAGAACAGAATGAGGTCGCAGCAATTCTCTTATGGGCATTCTTTGGGTGCTCGCTGATCTCCGTGCTGTTGCTCCCCTGGTACGTGCATGGAATGCACATCCGAGCTCGGAAACGCATCGATGCCACAAAAATGCGTGGTGACTTCCTAGAATCGAAGGATGGGAAATAGTTTGCAAGGATTATGTACTTTTTAAGTATTCTTCTCGTGTGTACAATGTAATCTATGTTTCTAGTCTTGAGGCTTGCAAGAAATAGACTCTTTTGATTAGTTGCGTGTAATGGACTTATCTATTTATCCATAATCCCTAAGAACCTTTAATATTGCTTAAAGTGTGGACTTCTAACAGCTTTTTTTCTTAATTCAACTTCATAAATTGATGCAGTGGAAACAAAAGGCAGTGAGTCGCAACTCGCAAACATGAATACTTAAAACGTACTCGTACAAAACAAACATAGGGAAATCTCTTGATTTTCTTTATTTATAGAAGGAGGCTAACTATGGGATCCGATAAAACACAATAAGTTAATACGGATGCAAGCCTTTTCTAGAAATTACAACTCAATAACATAACAGAAAAAGAAATACTTAGAATATCAAGTTCTAAAATTCTAAATATATCGAGTGAGAGATGTAAGGTCAATATTTTGGACTTTTTTTGTTGAAAACATGTTGCATTTTCTAGTTTCTTAACAAAAAGTGTTGGGAATGCTAACATGAGTTTGTTCTACACACTACACTGATCTAGTAAGTTATAATGTAAAGGTTCCTAGCCTCTAGCTAATAGCATCCTTGTGCTAGTAGAACTAACATCTCCAAAAAAAAATCTTCATTCTTGGGCTTTTAAATAAGGTCAAGGACATTTGTATAGATAAAAACTAGTTATATTGCCCGTGCTATGCACGAATTTTATAACTGAAATTATGTTGTATTTTATTTGAAGTTTCGTATATATTGATGTCCTTTCTAAAGAGAATTAGAATTACTAAAATGTCCTTTCGTATATATTTAATTTTATAAATGTATTACCACACATTTATGACATGGAAACCTATTAACCAAATATCTATAACAATAGAAGAATAATTGCCATTGATAAAAGTCTTGAGGATTTAACCTCCATATAATGACCTAATGGAACATATTGAGTCTATAGATCTTAGGGAAAAAAAAAAAGTGCCCAGTGTAATTAAATAAGTGGGAAAATGACACAAATGGTATTTGAACTTTAGTTTTTTTTTTTTTTGATTAATACCCTGAAAAACCCCAAATTAATAGACATATAACAAATTTACCACAAATTATTTTTTTGACCATGAAAAACCCCAAACTAGTATATCTGTGATAAATTTACCCCAACCGACCATAAAAGAAACTTTAAACTAGTACATTTATGATAAATTTACCCTAAACTAATTTATTCGATCACAAAAAACCACAAACTAGTAAGTTTGTGATAAATATATACTTCGCTAAATTGGATTAATATCACACAAAAAAATCACAAAAATTGTAAATTTTGACAAACGGAGCGTAAAATCCTAAATTGATACATCAAGTCAACCGTCACATGTCATTTAATTTAATAATTTGACAACATAATTTAACGAAAACTAACAGAGAAAATTTGTCACAAATGTACCAGTTTTGGGTAAATTTGTCAAAAGTATACCAGTTTGAATTTTTGGTGGTAAAAAAAAAATAGTTTTTGGTAAATTTGTCACAAATGTACCAGTTTGAGATTTTTCAGGCTATTAACCATTTTTTTTAATGAGAATTTTTGTTCGATATGTAATATAATTTCTAAGTTTACTTTGTTCAATGTGGTCCTTGAACCACTGATAAATGTTCAATGCAATATTTCCATTTGCTCAAATGATAAATCAGACATTATTTGGAAATGTGAATTACTATATGTCGAGTTAGATTTTAAAAAATGATAAATCAACATATCCATTTTTTTATCCACTACTTTAGTACATGAAAAAATATTAGGGCATTAACATTTCCGTCATTATTTTATAATGTCAATTATTATATTTTAAATATATATGAATATCTTACATAAAATAATCTACATGTTACTTTTATTTTTTGTCTACCATACAAACTTAATGAACTGGAAGCCATATCAACTGATTCCATTTAACTTGATTTGACAAAATGGTGACACTAAATATTTTCATGTAATGTAGGGACTAGATTTAACATTTATTAATACTTTTGAGACTACATTGAACTAATTTAATGTTCATGACAACATTGTACATTTGACCAAAATTCAAGAATTATTTGTGTCATTTTCTCTTAGTAAGCAGCCCTATACCAATTGGAGCAAACCAAAAGATATGCTCAACATACGAGAACACTCTTTTTTTGTTTTTTTTTTTTTTTTTGCCAATAGTAAATGAATTTCACCCATAAGGCCTCTTCATTTCATGCTTTCGATATAACGCTCTGACTAATGAGAATTTTTACAATTAAAAAAAATGTGTTTCTTTTATTTTTTATTTTTTATTTATAAATTCTTCTTAAATTATTGTTTCAAGTAAAAACGTGGCATCTTTTCATTTTCCGTTGCTTCGAATATTTCCACCTGAATCTCACCTGTATTTAAATTCAGATCAACATGAAAGGGGCTTCTTCTCCGAAATCATCTCTCCATTTTGAAGTTACCTATTTATTGATCTATTCTTCTAAAGAGAAGTATGCCTTTAAAAGGAAAGTACCGAATGCAATTAAATAAGCTGCCTCTTACCAAATAGGAGCAAATCAATTGAAATGGACAACATGCGAAACCGCTTGTTGTTTTGCCAACATCAAATTAATTCCACAATTAGGCCGTGTTCTTTTGATGCTTTCAGTATAATGTCCTGACTAATATAATGAGAATTTTTATAATTAAAAAAATACATGTTTTATTAATGGGAAGCCTATCTAACAGCACCCTGGAGTTCATACATGGAGATTAAAAGATTTAAATCTTATTCTTTTATATTTATGGTCAGGGAAGATTAAAATCTTGAAATCACAAGCAGTTGGACCTGACCTTCCTTTTTGATCTTTAACTTACTGATTTTCCTGGCCGTATTGTACGCCTAATGTAATCGTACAATTAATTGTGATATCGAAATTAGTTTCTCTGACTATTAATATCTCTACTTCCTATTGGAAACACTCGTGGTAACTGTTATTGAAAAAATAACTCAAAATTCCACAAATTAGCCTTCATCCGACAAAATCAGAAATCTCAAACAAACAACGTGACGGCCCAGTAAAGATCTGCAGTAAGATGCCGCAGTTGCTGAACGATTGGCATGGCTTCTCCACTCTTGGTTTTCCTCGATGCTGATCCGACTGCAGGTTTTTTCGTTATGACTTTTGCTGTATTCGCTGCTGTCGGACTGGGCAGAGTAGTTCAGTGGATCAGATCGTCTGTATAGCTTCACCTAGCGGAACATGCAGGAATCCTCAGGAATTTCCCCAAGGAAAAAATAATTATAGTATCAATTTAAGTAAGTAATTTCTTGTACTTTACTCAGTTCGCTCCAATTTTGCCTCACTCCGTTCACTTCAACTTGTTCTGGCATTGAACTAGATGCATCGCAAGGATTCGATTATTTCTAGAGTACGTCAGTTCATGTGGCATGAACTAGATGCATCGCACAAATTCAATCATCCAGAACGTCAATCGAGAACAATATCATATCTAGGCATAGAGTATAATCATCTTGACAGGCTTTAACATTGTCAAAACGAGAAAATCAAAGTATATTTTGGAGCGCCAAGTGATGTCACAAAATTTTCTTATTAAACAAAAGGAACTTCTTTAATTGAAAATCTACGGATTTTCAGAAAGTTGCGTAAAAACAGATAATATATGCTTGTCGTTTGAACGACATAAAGCAAACACCGCATACCACAATGAAGGTTACATTGCAAGACATATTTAGTGAGACTGAAGGAGTTCCTGAGTAGGACAGATGAAGCTACTTGAACTTAAATGAAGGATGATTCAAGCTCAACTTAGATTTAGGGGTTTGACTAAATAGGCATTTGACACGGTTCAGCTCAAGCTTGAATAGACTTTGTCTGAGTAGCATGCGAGCCTAATTGAATAGGTTTTTTTTTTTTTGGATCGAAAAAGTAGCTTTCATTTCTTTAAAATAAATTTGCATCATAAGGCAGATGGGCCTCCATACACAATAGGTCCCATAATATCTGAGAAGGCTTAGAAACCCAATTACATGGCAAGGCCTCAATTTAATGGGTTTTAACGGTCCAATCCACTGCTTAGTTGGCCTCTATGATGCTCTTGCCGGGTTTGTTTAAAATTGCCCGACAAAGCTTTGCACTTGAGATTAGAGGAAGTACATCCCAGCCCATCGTGGCTTATCGCAATCTATGGGGAAGATAATCAAAGACAAGCTATCTGACTCCATAGTTAAAGTGAGTTCAGTTTGTTTGCTGAGAAAGTTCAGAGCCTCCAAGGTTGCTAGGGTTTCTACTTGCAAAACCGTAGAAGCACTTGCCAATTTCGTGGACCCATCTACAAGCCTCCCCGAATACATCTGTTAGATGTGTCTTTTAAAACTTGTTCTGTTTTCATAATTCGAGTTCAGATTTTATTCTTTAACTCACAAAATAAGCTGGCATTCGCTTTGACTGTTGCCTAGTTCTGAAGTAAAGGAGCATGAACATGGTTCTTGATTTTGTGGAGGTCGTTCACCTCTGCTTCTCCGCTGTCACTCTAATTACTGGACCAACAAGCGTCGTTTTGAGCCGGTGATGTTGACGCCCCGAGCACTTCGTTCACTGTACCCGAACGGCAATGTCAAAGGGAGAGTTCACTAAGTGAGGTTCTTCTGCAGCTATTTTCCGTTCTTTGGCACACTGTCTCTCTCCAAGACTCCAACTGACACATGAAAGCCATTTTTTCACCGTCATTTTCCTGTCAGATCACGTAAAAAAAATAGATTCGAACTGCTCAGAATAATGTTTCCAGCTTGACGTAGTTTTCCAAGAGTAATGCTGCTGGAATTGGCGGAAATGACAGTGGAATTGGCCTTGGGATTTGAAGGGGAATCCTGCCATTATCCTTCCGGAGGAGTGAGAGCAGCTTGACAAGTTGCAACTACAATTAAGGTCAACACCACAAATATTACTTCGAGAGCGGATTCATCTTCCATACCGATACAACCTACGTACTTCGCGAACGAAGTTAGTTCCAGTCTAAAAAAACTGTGATAGAGAGAGTGTAGGATTAGAATGTCTTCCTCAACATGGCCGAATTATGGCGCTCAATATTGCACTTTGACCCTAAAATTTTCACTTTTACCAATTGAGTTCTAATTTTTTTTACATTTTGCCAATATAGTCCATCCGGCCAATATTAGCCGAAAAATATTGATGTAAACGTCGGCCATCTTACGTGACATGGTGAACGTCAACATAAACAATTTTTATAATTTTTTTTTCTTTCTTTCTTTTCTTTCTTTTTTTTTTTTTTTCCTTCCAAGCTTGACGAGGGCCACTAGCCAACACTCATCATTCAAAGGTGAGGGCCAATTGAGCCTCACCGACCCTCATTGAACTTGGTAGGAAAAGAAAGGAAAAGAAAGAAAGAAAATAAATAAAAAATTTAAAAATCAGTTTAAAAAAATATTTTAAAAAATTATATATGCCAGCGTCAATTGTGCTACGCCGTACTACCAGTGTCCATGTCAGTGATTTCAAGTTAAAATTGACTCATTTGGCTAAACGTGAAAAGTTTTAAAACTTAATTGGCACAATTGCAAAGTTTATAATTAAATTGACCAAAGCGTGATTTGGTCTTTTTGGACAATTTTCCCCTAAACATCAAGTTCCCATGATTCTAACACCAACTGACCCAAAGTGAAGGTGAAAAGCATGAGTCACCTATCATAAGATCAAACTACAGGTGAAAGTAGTCAAGATTCCAACGTAGATCATGCAATAATTTTTAAAAAGTAGATCCAAAGTCTAGAGGCTAAAGGGTTCTAAAAAGTGATTCGATGCACTGACCTTAGAACAAGAACAAGTTCCTCAAATATCATATCACAACATTAAACTATAGGTGAAAGCATTCAAGAAAGAAAAAAAGAAGGCTGTTAACATTTTCATATAGACCACACAGTGTCCACTACAGATAGATCATAGATCTGAATTTCACATTATTATATAAAATAAAATAAAAATAAAAAATAATAAAAACTCCGAATTCCTATTTGCTCACCCCTTCTTGTGACCCACCTCACATGTTAAAAAAGAAAGAAACAGAAAAGTAAAAGAAAAGAGAGAGCATGATAGGTAAGAAAAGCCTATTTTCGATCCTCAAAAGAGTTCTTTAGCTTTCCAAGAGACCTTTCGGCGTATAAAATCAACACTAAATGAATAAAATCTTGACCTTACCCCACCACACTAGTGCTCCTCATAGGATTCAGGGGATTCAGACACCATTCCATGAAGAAATCGAAAACGAGACCCAACGTAGAGGGTAACTCAGAGTGGAGAAGAGAGTGGCGAATCATGAAGGAAGTCAAGGTCGAGCCACTGAAGAGGGAGAGCGAGTAACCGAGACGGAGAGAGAGAGGCAGCAAGGCTTCTAAAAAAAGAGTTTAAAAATAACTTTGTATTGTGAGGCCGGTTGTTTTTTTTTTTTTTTTTTTTCTCGATAAAATTGATCGGTTGAGGGTATAGAATCGGGAAGCGAATTGATCAACACCAGTTCCCAATTTTTTTTATCCGGAAATCGAACGGATTCCCTTGTGAATGAGTTTGAAACCGATAAGGCCAGTTTGAGCTAGTTCTCGAATTGGATTGGCCTAATTGCTCACTCCTAATATCATCCGTCCGATTTACGATTATGAAAAATTCAATTGCCAATTACATTAAAGAGGAACAAGTGATGAAGAACACACGCCAGCTTATAGATATTGGTTTAATCTTCTTGATGTGATACACAACTTCATGTAGTACCGGAGAAATGACACCCAACCATATTATTAAAAAAAATAAAAATCAGACAGCAAATTACTGGGTGAGTATTACTATCAGTTAGACTTCTTCGATTAATTTAGATTTGCTTGCTGTCTTGGCTCCACATGGCGAAACTTAGCATGCAAGTTCTCTACAGAGAAAGATTCCCCGACCAATTAAATTATTTCTTTGGGATCTATCATTAACAGTGACTCATCTAATCATATCTTGATTGACTAGGACACTATTTATGATTTTGCAAGTTTGCCACTCTTTTTCGATCCATCATCAACGAGCAAACCCCCCTCCGCTCCTCATTTCCCTCCTCCAACAATGACCCTTCAAGAAGCAATAGCAGCTGATAATGTTGATGAATTTGGTGCCCGGAGCATTTCGTTCACTGGAGCGGAACCATCTCCATGGAAGTGTTCACTAAGTGAGGTTATTATGCAGTTCACTTCTATTCTTTAGCACCCTGTCTGTCCTTCCGGCTGAGCATTAAAAACCATCCTTTCACTATCACTTCCCATCATGCGTCTTTTACTCATATCAAGACAATCTTTTCTTTCTCAGCTTGTAATATTTGTATCATCCCTTGGCAAATTTTCATCGACATGCATCTCGAGTGCAAGGACGCCATGACCAAAATTTTAAAATGAGCGATAGAGCGTGTGGCCCCAACGGCATTATTATACCTCAGTCAATGATCGTTTTAAATAAGAAATCAGACGCTGAGTCCGTTCAAAATCTTTTTTTTTTTTGGTTGAAAAGGGAGGTATTATATATCAACATAAAGAACCAGAGAAGCCCGTAGCATGGGCCTCAGTATACAAAAGATCTAAAAGGAAGCCTGGTGGGGACAAAGCCCAGTTCGAAGCAAGAGTGCCATTACAATGGGCTTTGGCAGCCCAATCAGCCACAAAGTTTGCCTCTCTGCTATAGTGATGCAAAGCTAGGTTAGGGAAATTAGAGAGCTTCACCGCCGCTTCAGCAATGAGGGAACGCACCTCCCATGGAGTCTCGATTGGGTCGTGAAGAGCATTCACCAACACCATACAGTCCGATTCAATGAGAAGATGATCCTCATACTTCCCTTCTCATGACAGATGATCAAGGGTAAGGATGAGAGCTTGGATCTCGGTTTGCAGAGCTGATTTCGCTGGAAAATCACAGGTAAAGCCATATATAAAGGTGCCCGAATGATCCCTTTGAATGCTTGCCATTGCTCCTCTGATATTATCAGGATAAAAGGCCCCATCAATGTTAATTTTCACCACGCTAGGATCTAGTGGTCGCCATAGTGAATGAGGATGTAGAGAACAGTGGGACGTTCACTGCAGAGATGAGCGGGTTGATTGTTGCGGCAACGGATCAAAGAGATTGTAGGTGTGAACCTGGGCAAAAGCCATGTGAATAACCTGAAGATGATTGGGATGCTGTTGCTGAAATACAAAGCGATTGCGTGCCTTCCAAATTTGCCACAACAGAGCTGCAATCATTTGCAGATCAGGACAAGTACGCCGTTCTTCTAGTTGAGCGACTAACCACACATCTATCCGTGTAATTGATTGCTGAGTGATGTGAATGTTAATCTGTGGATGAGACCATAGATGTTGCGTCCATGGACATAGTAGGAAGAGGTGTTCTGTAGTTTCTGGGATAAAGTTTGAACATATGGGGTAATAGGAATCTGTAGTGATGCATCGTTGGAATAAATTGGCTTTCGTGGCTAAAGCATTATGGCAGACTGACCAGAGAAAAGGTCGGATTTTAGGGGGAAGCTTCACAGCCCAAATAGTTTTCCATAGTGACTTGGGTGGGTGATAGGACGAAGACGCTATATTTTGTTGAGTAGTAGGATTTGCATTCCTAAGGGTATGATATCCTTTTTTCACCGAATATGTGCCATTTGTAGTACCTATCCAGATAAGTCTATTAGAAGTGTATTGAGGACGAACTTGGATGTCAAGTATTTCTTGGACTGTGGAATCATCAAAATGTTGGTGCAGAAGAGGAACGTTCCAACTGTGACTGTCCGGGTCCATTAATTCGATAACAAATAATGGATCATTCCAATTAGCCGGGCCACCGATAACTCTTCTCGGAAGCCATTGATCTTGTCTGACTTGAATAGACTGTCCATTTCCTAGCGACCGGCGAAGATGAGATAAAATAGACTCCCTCCCAACTAGAATACTTCGCCATCCCTAGGAAGGTCTTGATCCCCTTTCAGCATGATTAAAATCGGTAAAGTGAAAGTAAAGCCCTTTAAAAAGTGTACTCCATAGCGCTGTTGGGTTCTGAACTAATCGCCATGCTTGTTTCCCAAGAATGGCTTTATTAAAATCTTGAAGATCCCTAAAGCCTAGGCCCCCACTCTATTTGCTACACTTAAGAATAGCCCAACTTTTCTAGTGAATACCTGCTTTAGTACTATATTTCTGCCACTAAAACCGTGCAACTTTCTATTCAATGGATCGACAAATAGATGTAGGAATTCTAAAAATGGACATGGCATAGTGAGGTATCGCTTGTACAACAGTTTTAAGTAATATTTCCTTTCCACCCTTAGACAACAGACTTTCTTTCCATCCCTCTAGTTTGGCATTCACCCTCCCCAAAATCCAAGCAAACATGTCCCGTTTAGATTTGCCCCAATCCGATGGTATGCCTAGATACTTTCCAGTCCTCTGAACCATTGGAATTCGAAGCACTCCAGCTAAATTTTCTTGGAGACTAAGAGGGTAGAATTTGCTAAAAATATGCCAAATTTATTTCTATCGACAGCTTGACCAGTAGCATAACAATATTGATTTATAAGGTCCGCTAAATTCTGACATTCAAGTAATTTTTCGTCTAGAAAGAAGATAGCATCATCAGCAAAAAATAGATGGGATAGAGTGGGACACCACCTGTTCAGTTTGATTCCCTTGAGATGACCTATGGTGATAGCTTGATGAATAAGATGGGATAATAGATTCGCCAGAAGGATAAAAAGGTAGGGAGATAGGGGGTCCCCCTGTCTGATGCCTCGGGTAGGTTGAAAATAAGACAAAAGTTCACCATTGAATTTGACAGCAAAAGACACCGTCGTTATGCATTGCATGATCCATTGTACCCATGTAGGGTGAAATCCTAGAGTGAGGAGATAGTCCTTTAGAAAGTCCCATTCCATCCTATCATAGGCTTTCTGCATATCCATTTTAAGAACAACCCGGAATTGACGTCTACATTTTCTGACTTTAAATTGATGTAGAACCTCTTGGACTATTAAGATATTGTCCTGAATTTGACGTCCATTAACAAAAGCGCTTTGCTCCTAGGAGATAAGTACACGCAGGTAGGGCTTAAGGCGATTGGCAATCACCTTAGAAATGATTTTATATGCATAATTACAAAGACTAATGGGGCGGTATTGGTCTAATCGTTCAGGATGTGGTACCTTGGGTATTAGGGCTATGATGGTTCGATTGAGATCCGGTGGTATGACTCCAGAATTAAAAAATTGCTGCACTGATGAGAATAGTTCATCCTGGAGTATATCCCAATGATGCTGGTAGAAGAGTCCATTCAAGCCATCTGGACCGGGGGCCTTGGTGAGTCCCAGTTGGAAAGTAGCCTCTCTAACTTCCTTCTTGGTAACAAGAGCTATGAGGGACATATTCATCTCATTAGTAACAACTCGAGGACACTGGTTTAGAATACGCAAGTAGTCTCGATGTCCTACTGTCTGAAATAGATGTGAAAAGTAACCCGTTGTCATCATCTTCAAAATTTTAGGATCACGCACCCAAGCTTGATTGTCATCCTGCAACATACTAATCTTGTTTCGTTGTCGTCTTTGTATAGTTGTTGCATGAAAAAATTTAGTATTTTTGTCCCCCTAGTTGAGCCATTTAATTCGAGAGCGCATCGCTCAGAATTGTTCTTCTTGCTGCCATAACTGTCGAATTTTCTCTTTCAAGTAAGTAACCAATGATGCATCATGTTGACAAAAAGGCTTATTAGTATGATCTTTGAGTTGTTGGTGCAAAATTACAAGCTGACGATGGCCCCTGGAAAATTTGGATTTACTCCCCGACCCAAGGCTGAAGCCACCACTCGAAGTTTGGAAGGCAAATTAGAGATGTGGGGCTGAGTGGAATTCCATGACCGAGCAATAACTTCACAGCAGTCAGGGTTCTTAGTCCAAAAGTATTCGAAGATAAAAGGTCGATGTCATCGACAGGGTATAGCGGCAGAGGTTAAGATCAGCGGGCTATGGTCAGAGCCCACCACTGGTAAAGTAAACACCTCAGCCTCAGGAAAATTAAGGCGCCAATCCAGATTGCAAAGAGCACGATCCAACCTTTCCTTAACAAGATCATCGCTAGACCGTTGGTTCATCCAGGTAATAGAACAACCTTTACTTGCCATATCCATAAGTGAGCAGTCATGTAATACTTCTCTAAGACATGCATCCTAGTGGAGTCAGCAGAACGCTGACTTACTTTTTCCCAGGGATATAAGACTTCATTGAAATCACCAACGCAAATCCACGGGAGGGTGTTGATTGTGCATATAAACCTTAATTCAGCCCAGAAAAGCCGGCGCTGCTGAATATCAGACGGAGCATGGATGCAGGTGAGTCTCATCAGATTACCTCCCATTAAGTCAATGCATATTATATCAAAAAACTCCTTAGCTGATCGATCCACCGTAATATGAAACCGATCATTCCAAAAAAGAGCCATCCCCCCAGCTAAACCAATGGGATTCATCAAAACAGAATTAGGATATCTGAGTTGTAAACGTACCCGATGAACTGCCACTTCTTGGTTCTTTGTTTCCATCAAAAAAATAATATCGGGCCTCTCCTTAGCCACTAAGGCCTTGAGTGATTGGACTATCAGGGGGTTGCCCAGCGCCTGATAGTTCCAACTGAGAAGTTTCATTTTTCACTCGGTGGCTTTTTTGGGCAAGCCACCATAGCCCATGGTCCGACTTCTTCGACTTCCATGATAGGAGTGTCCAGAAGTTGTGTGTCATCTAGGTCAGCATGTACATGTAGTCGTGTAGTATAAGGAGAAAACCTTTTCAGTTTTTTGCTTGTTCCTACTGTGGTGTTGAGTCTGGATTGCTTTGTCTTTTTTGCTTGGACCGGATCTTGAGGAGCTTTCAACTTTGCAGAGGTAATGTCATCCTCAACTCTTATTGGAGATTTAGGCTTCTGGTCAGATACAGCTGCTAGTTGTTTCTCTGTTAGAACAAAATGCGTGGCAAAGATGGTATCCTGGTGAAGAAGAGGTAGGGTAGACGCATGGGAAAAGTCCCTGTTATTGTGTTCACAAGGGGGTTGAGCTACAACCAATGGATGGGACGGAGGGGGAGTTTCTGGGATGACCTCATCCAGAACTGCAAGTATGGTTTGCGGTTCATAGAAAACCTTCCAATAGGGACTATGTTCCCGAACCTCCGCTCTTAACCATTGACCAAAGGCCATTTGTTCTTTACCCTCCATCTTTGCATCAGTAAAAGGATAGTCCTTGCAGTACGTAGCATAGTGGCCGAGTTTCCCACAAGAATAACAGAAATGGGATAAGCGTTCATACCGAAAATCTATCCATAAAGTCTTCCCATTGATTTGTATCAGCTGTCCTGTTTTGAGGGGTTCTTGTACATCAAGATCAACCTTAGCTTTTACAATTCGGATAGAATTACCCTCTTTGATGTCATTATGAACCTCTATGACTTTTCCTATATGGCTAACTGCTTGTATCATATTTGCAGAGCTCCATTCTAGTGAAATACCAAATACTTGCACCCAGAATTTGCAAGTCAAAAAGTCATAACAATGCAACGGCGTATCGGGAATTTAGGCCTTGAATATGACTAAATGGCCAGAAAATTGCCAGGGGCCCCCATCTAGAACACGTTATCTATTTGCCTCAGATTTAAATTTAGCGACATACAACCCTTCTTCCCGGACTGATATATCTACCTGGTCTATTCTCCACACACGCCTAAGGGTACTTTGAAAGGCTGGTAAGTTTATGGGTGGATTAGATAGAACTGTACCAATCAGAGATAACTTACAATCTTCAACAGTTGCAGCAGGTGGTGCATCGGTCCAGACGTCAATCCTCTATTCTGGCCAAAGTCGACCTATACGGGAACATAGAGCAGCGAGCCGAGAGATGCCGTCATCATCATTTTCAGCCATGACTGCAGAGCTCCGTTAGTAGCCATTATCAGAGAGACAAAATTAAGAGATGAATAGACATGCAGCATCTGGTCAGAAAGAGAAGGGAATAGAGCGAGTAAAAACGGAGATGGAAAAAGACACGCAGCAGTTATGTGGACTAGGTCAAGATACTTGGATTCCGAAATATAGCAATTGGCGTCGAGGTGGAAGTGGATTGAACTGCTTGTAATACTGGTAGGAAAACGAAAGGAAATCTAAACAGAGGACAGCCAGGAAAGTGATCTGGTGAAAGATGGGTAACATGCAGTAGTTCGTTGAAATGGGTTTCGATCCATGTCGAGCAGTAAGAGGAACTGATTTGTGGAGAATTCAAAGATGGATGAGCAATTCGGTAATGGAAGACTGACGATGGAAGAGACGAAGATAAGGGTTTAGGGTTTAAAACTACCATGAAGGTAGAAAACAAACTCTACATGTCGAGAGAATTTTTGAAATTAAATCAAGTTAAACAAACTCTACATCACCAAGGATTTCGACGTTCAAAATCTTTAATTGGTAAAATTTTGTCAGTGGCCCCAGTGATAAGGTGGTTTTGGCATTGACTCTTCTGTATCATGAAAATCCACTCGTAAATCAACATTTGCCAGCTAGGAGAGAGAATTTTTTAAATCAGATCGAAAATGTTATCATATTAACCTTCATTAATTTAATTAAACATTATTAGATTTGTATAAATTTACTATCAATCGTTATTTCGTTTGGCTTTGCCGACTTTCCTCCAATTCGTCCTTTGCCCCTTGCGAAAGCTAAGGATTGTTGTGTTCGTATGTATGTGAGAAAGGATCTTGGCAAATCTGGCCAAGAGGAATCAATGCTCTCTTCCAAGTTTGGCTTTAGTTCGATGTTGCTTCTTTGTCTTCATTGTGAAGAAAGAGATCAGGTACAGAAATTAGCCGGTAGCTATATTATAAATCTGTGATAAATATGTCACCTTTATTATTAAGATAAATGTGTTCATCTTTCTCGTTTCACAGCTACATTACATGAATAACCCATCCCCACAATTAGCTGGTATCCATGTTATCTAATTTTGCAGTGTGGTTTTATTCTGATTTTTTAAAAACAATATGTAATTATTATCATGAGAGAATTCCTGAAATTTTTGGGTTAAAAGCTTTGAGATTAATAGTAAGTGTACTATTATGGCAGCCGTGTGATTTATTATCATGAAAAGTTAATTGCCAATTCATTAAAGAGGAACGAGTGACGAAAAACTACCAATAACTCATTGGTTTATTGATGTTGGATTTTAACAGGGATAAGTGTAGAAACAAAAGTTTTGAATAGTTGATTAATTGTAATCAGAATTATTTTTTTCCAATATTGTTGGGTGTCATTTCTCCCCAAACTACTTGAAGTTGGGTCATTGTTTATGATTTATCCCATAGGATCAATGACGTTGGCTGGTGGGTCTTTCTCTGTCAGACAACCTACATGCGAACTTTGTGAGCAAAGTCGTCAACCACTCGGGCTTGCCCCGTGGCCACCCTTCCAACTTGGAAAGGGGGAGTAGGGATTCGAATCCCCACCTTCTCAAGGGGTAGGGGTGGGGACAATTTAATTTCAGGAGTAGATTTTGACTCTCACACCCGCAAGGAAGCGAGCAAAAGTCTAAGAGTGAGAGTTAGAATAGGAATAGAATATAACCGACCAAAAAAAAAAAAAAAAAAGCCAAGTTGTCAAGATAATTTAAATTAATTGAAGAAGTCTGATTAATCCTAGGCACAAAATTTGTGGTTTGAATTTTTAGTATCTTGGGTGTCATTCCTCTTAGGAAAATTACCAAAAAAATCCAAAACCTATTATACGTACGTATGGCCACTCACCATAAAAATTTTAATTTAGTCATTCTAGCTAATTTTGCCCTAATTTGTTGAAGTAGACGCCAATTGTCCTATAAGGCGCAACTAGTGGACGACCAGTGTTGACATTGACAATTTTTTTTAATTTCTAAATTGATTGATGTATAATAATTTAAGATTTATTGGCTAATTTTCTCCATTTCTTTTTAATACATGAAATTGCGGGGTGTAGCAGATGAGGCTATCTTGATAAATCACAACTATACCCACCCCAGGTATGCAAAGGCGGTAATTAATTTAAATGTGAGGACAATAAGAATTCTGAAGCTGGAAGTCAACCGATCGATTGGAGTTCTTTTTCCCCCTTGTAAGTCTTCGAGTGGCCAAACAAAACCTTAGTGACTTTGGATAATTTAGACTTCTTCGATCTATGTAAATTATCGTGGCTCAAGAGTTGGGAATTTTCGCACGCAAGTTATGTGACAGAGAAAGACCCACTAACCAGTTTAATTGTTCCCACGGGATAAATCATAAAAAATGACCCACATTCAAAAGAAAAGCCGTTTTGGTCACCATTTTTTTTTTTTTTTTTGCTTTTTTCGGTAAGAAAAGCCCTATTTTCACTCCTTAAAAGTCAATCTCTTCATCTTTAAGACTTCTTCAATGATTTTGTGGACGTTGCTGTTGTTGGAGAAATCTTTCCAGAATATTTTGAAGCTGACAAAACGTTTCTATCAGTCTAGTCTGGATAATTGGAGACCTTCTGTTTAGAGTCTGAAGACTTTCAGATCACCAGACTCAGCACTCAAGACTCAAGACTATTCTCATTGATAGTTTTTCTAATCCAGTGACGAAGGCAATCCAGAGTCATAGTATTTGGTTGAGGATTTAGTCCTATCCTCTGGAGAAGATCTCTTGGCTGGATAAATATAACAGATTCTTTTATTCGTAATCAAGATCGTTTGAAGATCTGATGGTCGACGAAATATTCTTAGAATGTTCTATTCTTGGAAACCAAGATCCTGATTGTATGGGCGAACATGATTGATGGGCTATCGTCAGGTTCCTTTAATAGCTCGAATGATCTTCTTGATTGATTCCGTCCAACGGGTAGATTGGAGGAATTCCTTTGGTAAGTGCCAACGGGTATGATGGCATAAATGAGTATAAAAGGAAGACATTCTAGTTGCTTTAGTGCATGATTGATAGAGAAATTCCAGAGTCTGAAGCACCTTGATTATTAGTCGATACATTTTGAGCGAAATTGTATACATAGAGAGCGTCTATACTTAGTGAGACCTTGAGCGAGTGTGGTAGATCATCTACACCGAGAAATCAAGGAAGAACAACGCTGTAACATATCTTTGTTCATAGTGGAATCCAGCCAATAGGCTGTCAGTGTAGAAGAGTGGACGTAGGCTTGAAAGAAGCCGAACCACTATAAACCGCGTGTTCAATTTCTCTTCCCTTCTCTCAGTCTTACTTTGATTATTGTTTGTCTCAAATCTATCAACTGTCTAGTATTGTGCAACTATCGAGAAAAATCCTTTATATACCTATTCACCCCCCTCTAGGTACTTATACTAGCTATATCAATTGGTATCAGAGCTCGTATACTCACTTTATTTGAAGTGTTTTACTTTAGAGTAAAAGATCCATGGCTAGTATGCTAGCACCGGGGCTGTGGAAGGGCAAAGCAATACTGCACCACCCTACTTTGATGGAAAGGATTACAACATCTGGAAGAACAAGATGAGAGATTTCCTACGATCAAAGGATCCTCTGGAATGGGACGTTGTAGAAAAATGAATTACTCCTACAGCTGCATCGCCCTCGAAAGAGGGAAAGAAACCTTGAGACCAAATGGAATGACTCAGGAAGAGATAATCAAGAGACAAGCACTCGATGCAATTGTGCTTTGTCACCAACTGAATATAACAAAATATCTTCTTGTGTTACGGCAAAAGAAGTTTGGGACAGATTACATATCACCTATGAAGGAACAGATCGAGTGAAGGAAACCAGAATTAATATTCTTCTCGGTCAATATGAAGCCTTCAAAATGAAACCAGGAGAATCTATAACTGACATGTTTAGCCGTTTTATAGATATTGTCAATGGTCTTGAGAATCAAGGACAAAAAATTTCTGATCCCATGAAGGTAAACAAGCTACTGCGTGGACTCTCCAATGATTGAAATCACATAAAGACTTCAATAAGAGAGACGCAAAGAATTATGCCACTATCCGTCGACGAGCTGATTAGAACTCTTTAGTCTTATGAAGTGGAATGAATTAATGAAGACGAAGATCCAAAAGGTAAGAAATCCATTGCATTAAAATCAAATGATGATTATGATGATACAGATTCTAAAGATGATATGGACGATGAGGAGCTTGCTCTCATGATAAGAAGATTCAGAAAACTGAATAGAAAAGAAAGAAGGTTCAACTCAAAGAAACAAAGTTTTCAAAGACAGCAGACCAAGTCTATTGATGATGAGGAACCAAACAAAGATGTAGTTTGCTTTGAATGTAAGAAAAAGGGACACATCAGACCCAACTGTCCTCTTCTGAAGAAGAAGAGAGGAAAAGCTGAAAAGTTTCGAAAAGCTCTCAAAACCGAAACCTGGAGTGATACAGAGTGTGAAGAAAGTGATAATGAATATGCCAACCTATGTCTAATGGCACATTCAGACTCAGACTCAGATTCTGGATTAGACTCAGACAATGAATTTGAGGTCTCCGTCAAGAAAAATGTAAAGTGGTATCTTGACAGCGGATACTCAAGACACATGACATGAGACTCAAATTGCTTCATAAAGCTTGTTCAAGTAAATGGTGGAAAAGTTTCCTTTGGAGGAAACAACAAAGGAAGTATTGTGGGACTTGAAACTGTGAAAATTGGAAATCTCACACTAAGTAATCTTTCCCTAGTGGAAGGACTCAATTACAATCTTCTCGTATTAGCCAATTGTGTGATACTTTGGGTTTAAGATCTTCTTTCAAGAAGGAACATGTTCTGGAACCAAGAAAGACTCTACTCGCTTTTTTCATGGGTCGAAGACATGGAAATATCTATCTTCCGGATGTGAAACCAAATGAATCGCAATGCCTAATCTCAATTCAAGACGAAGCAAGCTTATGGCACATAAAGCTTGGTCATGTCAACATGAAGCAATTAGCCAAAATCTCATCAAAGTAGATTGTTCGAGGTCTACTCAAATTACCATACCAAAAGTCCGATCCATGCACACCATGTATTCTGGGAAAGCAGGTAAGAAATTCATTTAAGCCAATAAATCATGTCTTTACTAATCATGTACTACAGTTGCTGCATATGGATCTCTTCGGACCAACAAGAACCCAGAGCATTGGAGGTAAGAAATATTGCCTTGTAATTGTGGACGATTACTCCCGTTTTACTTGGGTATATTTCCTTGCAAGTAAGTCCGAAACCTTCTCATATTTTGAAAAATTTGCTAAAAATGTTCAAAATGAAAAATGATGTGTTATCTCAAGTATAAGAATAGATCATGGAGGTGAATTTGAAAATCAAGATTTTATAAAATTTTGTGATGAATCTGGCTTTAAGCATGTGTTTTCCTCTCCATATACTCTTTAGCAAAATAGGGTTGTGGAAAGAAAGAATAGATCTCTTCAAGAAATGGCTAGAACTCTTTTAAGTGAAAGTAAAATTTCTTCACGATTTTGGCTGAAGCTGTTTCAACAGCGTGCTATATTATCAATAGAGTCTTCTTAAGACCTACTCTAGAGAAAACCCCTTATGAGTTATTCAAAGGTAAGAAGCCCATTATTTCATACTTTCATGTGTTCGGTTGCAAATGCTTTATATTGAAAAATGCAAAAGATCGAGTTGGTAAATTTGAAGAAAGATCAGATGAAGGCATCTTCCTTGGATATTCTACTTCAAGCAAAGCCTACAGAGTCTATAACAAGAAGAGCTGCTCTGTGGAGGAGTCAATGAATGTCAAATTTCAAGACTCTACGCAAGATGAATCCAGTCAGACTCATTATGAAGAGTCTCGAACCTACCTGCACCCTTCAAAGCTTACAACTCAAGAAGCATCTCGTACTGGAAGACCAGCATCAAGCTGTTCGTAAAGATTCAAATAAAGAAAGAGATCATCAACCGACAAATCAACCAAGAATCGGAAGCATAAGTCCAGTCATCCCAAAGATCTCATTATCGGCGAAATTAATGAAGGAATTCGCACCAAATCCAAAAGGCGTGAAGAGTCTAGTGCTTTGTAGCTCTCATTTCTGAAATTGAACCAAAGAGCATAGAAGAAGTTTTATCGATGAAAGCTGGATTGAAGCTATGCAAGAAGAGCTCGAGATAGTTCAACATTAATGATGTCCGGGAATTGACATATAAACCAAAAGGTAAAACTGTTATTGGAGCTAAATGGGTGTTCAAGAACAAGATGAATGAAAAAGGAAAAGTCGTACGAAACAAAGCAAGACTCATGGCCAAATGATATACACAAAAAGAAGGAATAGACTATGATGAGACTTATGCACCAGTAGCAAGGTTAGAAGCTATTCGACTATTACTTGCGTTTGCTTGTTATAAAAATTTCAGGTTATTCCAAATGGACGTCAAAAGTGCCTTCCTAAATGGATTTATCCATGAGGAAGTTTATGTGAAACAACCACCAGGGTTTGAAGACCTAAAGAAGCCAGACTCAGTCTTCAAACTGAAAAAGGCCTTGTATGATTTAAAGCAAGCACCTCGAGCTTAGTACGACAGACTAAGTAAGTTCTTAATACATAATGGTTTTGTCAAAGGTAAAGTAGATACTACTTTATTTATCAAAAAGGAAAACAAAAGCTTTTTACTTGTTTAAATATATGTGGATGATATTATTTTTGGATCCTCTAATGAAAGTTTGTGCAAGAAATTTTCTAAGTCTATGCAGGATGAGTTTGAAATGAGTATGATGGGAGAGTTAACATTCTTTCTTGGTCTTCAAGTAAAGCAATTGAAGAAATGAACTTTTATTTATCAAGAAAAATATGCTAATGATCTTGTCAAAAGGTTTGGATTGGAAAAATGCAAAAAGACCGACATACCGATGTCAAGTTCTTTCAAGATAGACAAAGATGAAGAAGGGAAGAAAGTTGATCAAAAGCTGTACAGGAGCATCATTGGTTCACTTCTTTATCTTACTGCTTCTAGACCTGACATTTTGTTGAGTGTTTGCATCTGTGCTAGGTTTCAATCAGATCCTAGAGAATCCCATCTCAGTGCTGCGAAACGTATTATCAAATACGTTGCTTCATCTTCAAGCATCGGTCTTTGGTATCCTAAAAAGGGAGACTTTAATCTTCTGGGATATTCAAACGCAGATCTGGCTGGTTGCAGAGTCGATAGAAAGAGCACTTCGGGAACTTGCCAGTTGCTTGGAAGCAGGATAGTATCTGGGTTTTCAAGGAAACAAAGCACTATGGCTCTCTCAACAACAGAAGCAGAGTATGTAACTCTTGGAAGTTGCTGTTCGCAAATTCTATGGATAAAACAACGGCTACAAGACTTTGGAATTGAAGACTCATGCACAGAGATTAGATGTGACAACACCAGCGCAATTAATCTCACTAAAAATCCAATCCTTCACTCAAGAGCAAAGCATATCGAGATTCGACATCATTTCATTAGAGATCATGTTCAAAATGGAGAAATCTCGATTCAATTTGTTGATTCAAATAATTAACTAGCGGATATATTCACAAAGCCTTTGGAGAAAAATCAATTCGATTTTATCCGTTCCAGACTCAACATTTTGAAGCTTGAGGAAGTTAAAGTTTAGAGACTCTCCAACCCTCGACTCGGACATTCATGGCTATAGATTGTAAGTTGTTATTATATTCAATCTCGAAAAGGTACGATCTTTAGATCAGTTAATTTATAATTTCCGTAAAAAACGGAATCTTGTCTTTTCAAAAGGATTAACTTCTATTTGGCAGTTATCGATTTTAAAAAGAAGCGTCTGTTCACTTTCCTTTGTGCCGATTGGTTTTTCCTTTTTTAAACTGAGTTATATATATACGCTTTTCCTCACTTAAACTTCAAAACCCTAAAAAGGCATTCTCCTCCCAATCCCGTCTCTACTTCGTGTTCATCTTCGAGAAAGTTGTCATCTTTTCTTGGGAAAGCGAGTAAAGGAATCTTTCAACGATAATGAAGGATGTCTCCTTCGAGGAAGTCTTCAAGAATCGCGAACAAGGGACCATAGAGAATGAGGGAGGGGCCTACCCATTTCGATCTCACCGAAGAAGAAGATTTACCGAGTCAGCAACAGAGCCCGATTCACTCTCCACCACGTCACTCAACACCATCTACCCCACAAGGTGCGGGTCAACAACCGAGGAAAAAATAATCGAGGATGCACTCACAAGAGTCAAAAACCCTCTTTTATTTACAAGCTCTATTGTGCATTGAAGAGCACTGGGACTCCGCTAAACTACGTAGATGACTTCCTTAAATATAAGAATTATGGGAATGAGTATATTTTTTTGCGACAAATGGAGGATTTGAGAATTGCTCACAAAGGAAAGGCTGAGGAAGCACTTGCGAACATTTCAAGTGACCCTCGTGTATCGGTACAAAATCCGACTGATGGGAACGATGATGATAAAATGTTCAGTGAATTTCAACCTAGAATGGGTGTTGCTGCGAAGGTGAAGGGAAAAAAGATGGATTTGTTTAAATCGAAGGAACAGGAGAATCTGTTCTTCAGACTATTGAAACGAGGGGTGATAAACCCTAGAAGTGTTGATTTCGATTTCTTGGATGCCATTAATGTGAACTTAAGGGAGAAGTTCAATCTACTTCAACTTGAGCAATTTTGCTCCGATACCACAGACGGTTATGCGCAATTGACAGCATACTTCTATTCGAATCTTAGCTTTTTAGATGCGAATAGAATATCATTCAGTGTTCGAGACCAAGTCTATGTGGTAGATGTGGACATGTTGGCAGATATAATTGGAGTAGAGAGAGGACGCTATCAACCTATTAAAGTTTCGATTGCTCGTGTCACATTGGAGCTTGTCAAAGACAGGGATACAAAGGGAAGAATTACCTACTCAAGAATGCGTGCCATCAACATCTTGCTTCACAAAATTGTGATCAATTGTATCAGGCCAAAGTCTACATCCAAGACTGATGTGTCCAACTCCGAGGCGAAATTGATGTACGCGATCAATACAGGGAAGAAGTTATCTCTCCCTCACACTATTCTCTTTCACATGTACAGAGCAATGGTGAAGGACAAGGGCCAATTGCCTTACCCAGGTCTTGTGACCAAGATCTTCAGACACTTAAACATTGAACCTCCACATACTCTTTGTGTTCGACCATGCGACAAAATGGTGGTGGGTTTGAAAATGCTGACAAAAATGCGTCTGAAAGAGCTTGCTAAGGCAATGGAGAAGTTCGAGTGAAGACTCCAAAGTATCTTCTGCATCAAAGAGAAAAGGGAAGGAGCCCATTGGTGCCCCATCCAAAAAGAAAAGAACTCTCATCTTGGAGGATGAAGATGAAGAGGAAGATCTCACTATCTCTGCATTGATAAGGACCAGACGTTCTGTACCTAAATCAACGGAACATCAAAAGAAAGGGAAAGAAGCAGAGGAAAAAGAACAGAGAGAAGTAGAGGAGCAACAAGAGAAAGATAAAGAAGACAAAGAGAAAGAAGCTGAAGAAGAGGGAGAAGCAGTGAAAGAAAAGTCTGCAGATGAAGCCGGAGAGAAAGGGAATCAAGATGCTGAAAAGCATGACCATCACTCTTCCCCATTTGAGGTCCTAGAGACAGGGGGAGATGGCGAGTAAGGAAGGACTACACCACATGCTGTCAACAGTGAAGGTGTGAGTCGCTCACCAACAAATCCAGAAGATTTTCAGGCTTCTCAAATGCCTGAAGAAGGACATAATACGTCAACACCAAATCTGCAAGATTACACAGAAGTTCCATCGTCTGCCTTCACTCCATACGAGAGAGCAAATGCGAGCACACAGACGGACAATACAGCAGATTTTTGTCGTATCCTTAATGTTCTTCTGGAAATGCAGGGTCAAATCTATGCTCTAGACTGTGAACTTCAAGTCATGAAGAATGCTGGACAAGCATCTTCTGTTACCCTGGAGGATAAAATGAAAGACCTCGCTTTTCAAATTCAAGCCAATGCCAAAGCAGAAGAGGTGGCTCATCTACGAGAAGACTTGAAGAGGCTGGAAGGCATCGTACAGTCGATGGGAGATTTCCAGATTGTGCGCATTCCCAAGCAGACTTGACTCTTTTCTTACCTTTTTAATGATGACAAAAAGAGGGAGAATTGCAATTTGAACTCTTTAAACTCTAACTTTAAATTTCTTATGTGTGTTTGAATGTTTGTTTTTGAGTATGACTTGGGTGTGAACTTGAATTTGACTGACTTGGGTGTAAATTTTGATGCTTGACTGTTTGTATTTATATCAAGTGTTGTTGTATGGTCTTGCTCATGAAAGACTAGCCGATTTTCTGTGGATGCAGAGTCTGGTTGATTTATTAATCTTTATGAGATAGCCATATTGCTTGAGTAATGTTTTTGCAGGTCAAAGTTGTTCAAATCTACAAGAAAGTTTTGTCACCATAAAAAAGGGGGAGATTGTTGGATAAATCTTTCCAGAATATTTTGAAGCCGACAAAACATTTCTATCGCTAGTCTGGATAATTGGAGACCTTCTGTTTAGAGTCTGAAGACTTTCAGATCACTAGACTCAGCACTCAAGACTCAAGACTATTCTCATTGATAGTTTTTCTAATCCAGTGATGAAGGCAATCCAGAGCCGTAGTATTTGGTTAAGGATTTAGTCCTATCCTCTGGAGAAGATCTCTTGGCTGGATAAATATAACGGATTCTTTTATTCGTAATCAAGATCGTTTGAAGATCCGATGGTCGACGAAATATTCTTTGAAGATTCTATTCTTGGAAACCAAGATTCTGATTGTATGGGCGAACATGATTGATGGGCTATCGTATGGTTCCTTTAATAGCTCGAATGATCTTCTTGATTGATTCCGTCCAACGGGTAGATTGGAGGAATTCCTTTGGTAAGTGCCAACGGGTATGATGGCATAAAGGAGTATAAAAGGAAGACGTTCTAGTTGCTTTAGTGCATGATTGATAGAGAAATTCCGAGTCCGAAGCACCTTGATTATTAGTCGATACATTTTGAGCGAAATTGTATACACAGAGAGCGTCTATACTTAGTGAGACCTTGAGCGAGTGTAGCAGATCATCTACACCGAGAAATCAAGGAAGAACAACGCTGTAACATCTCTTTGTTCATAGTGGAATCCAGCCAATAAGCTGTCAGTGCAGAAGAGTGGACGTAGGCTTGAAATAAGCCGAACCACTATAAACCGCATGTTCAATTTCGCTTGCCTTCTCTCAGTCTTACTTTGATTATTGTTTGTCTCAAATCTATCAACTGTCTAGTATTGTGCAATTATTGAGAAAAATCCTTTATATACCTATTCACTCCCCTCTAGGTACTTATACTAGCTATATCAGCTATCAATTTCCTCCACAAAAGAGGAGAGTTTTGTCCTTGTGAGCTCTAAAGATCGAAGCGTAAGCGTCTTGGAAGAATTTGCTCTCTCTCCAGATCTGCTTGCTTGCTTTGACTCTAGGTGTTTGCTCTAGAAAGTCGAGCGCTCTGCAATTCTACTTCTCTCCTGTAACACAGTGGACTTATCTAAATGTGATTTTATGATCGATTAATATCTATTTTGCAACTCTACTTTCCTGATTTAGAGTTAGATTTGGATTTTGGTGTTATTCTATCCCAATCTAGTTATAGATCTGCGATTTACAAGGCGTTATTTGTGCTCTTTCAATTTATTGGTATTGTTGTTATCTTTGTACATTAATAGTGTTGGGAACCCTGAACCTAGACACATACTGCATTTTGGCATGTAGCTACTAGAAGGGGAAATCTTGACATATGTTCAGCATTGATGATGATGCGAGTTTCAGCGATTGGCCATCAATTGTGCTATGATGCTATGACAAATCCGTTCTTCTGGAAGGAGCAAGTCAAGTTGATTCATTTTTTAGATTTTCACTAGACGGCAACTCTCTACAAATGATTTTGTCTTGGAGTTATGTATCTCTTTAATGTGAAATGAATATTTTCCTTTCCACCAAAAAAAACAGTGGCAAGAGTTCTTCAGCTTTAATGCTATAATCCAAAAAACCCTCGGGCATATGACATCACCACAGACCGAATAAAATCTTGACTTACCCCGACCACACTAGTTCTCCTCAGATGGATTCAGGGGATTAACCCGAAGATGGCTGAGGAAATTTAGCTCAGATGTCATTCCACGCAGAAAATCGAAAACGAAACCTAACATGGAGAGTACCTCGGAGTAGAGGGTATCGAATTAATCAATACCAATTCTCAATATTTTTATCTGAAAATCAAACCGATTCTCATGTGACTAGCTATTTCTCGGATTGAACTTATCCGATTGCTCTCTCCTAATAGCATCCATCTAATTTATGATTATGGGAAACTCAATTGCCAATTGTGTTAAAGAGGAACAAGTTACGAAGAACCCACTAATGAGTCATCAGTTTATAGATATTGATATAATCTTTGGGTGCGTTTGTTTATGTTTCTGTTCAAAATTGTTTCGGGGACTAGAAATAGAAAAACTATTTCTGCTTCGGGGAACAATTTTTGACCGAAAGATGTGTTTGGTAAACTTGTTCCGGAATAAAAATTGAATAGAAATATGTTTGGTAAATTTATATTCTTTTTTGTTTCTTTTAATTTTTAATACTTTTTAATATTTTTCCTTTTTTTTTCTTTCTTTTTCTCTTCTTTTGGCCGGTCGCTCACCTAGCCACGGCAAAGCTCGCCGGCCCCGACGAGGCCGAGCCTTGCCGTGGTTGGGCGAGGCTCGACCTCGCCTTGGCTAAGCGAGCTCAAGCTCACCCAAATCGGGCAACGCCAAGCTCGCCCAGCCACCGACAAGGCTTGGGCTCGCCGGATCTAAGCGAGCCCGAGCTCGCCGAGCCTCGCCCGTGCCGGTGAGACTTGGCCTCGCCTTGGCCGGGCGAGATCGGGCTCGCCCGCATCCGGCGAGGCTCAGCCTGGCCGGTGGCTAGGCGAGTTCAGCTTCGCCGGTTCTAGGTAAGCTCGAGTTTGCCCAGCCAAGGTGAGGCCGAGCCTCACTAGAGGCTGGCGACCCTCCGGCAAGGTCGCCGGCCCTCAACGGTCGATCGCCGGCCATGGCCGAGGCAAGCGACCAGTCAAAAAAAAAAAAGAAAAAAAGAAAAGAAATGAGAGAGAAAATTTGTTCTTCAAAAGTGTTTATGGAACAAAATAACTTTTTTTCTTATTTCTGTTCTAATTTTGTTCCCGAACAAAAAAACAGATTTTGAACAAAAACACAAACAAACGTGTTTCTTCTTTTTTTTTTGTTCCCAGGAACAAAAAGACAGAAAATCTGTTCATTAACAAAAAAAAAAAAAAAGAAACACAAACATGCAGGCCCTTTGTGACCATAGAGGGGGTAAGAGCAGAAAAATGGCTTAAATTTGGGTATTTAGTCAATTGAAGAGTCAAAATTTTATTAAGCTCTAATCAGATTATTGAATTCGCTGTAAGTGAAATTCGAGCAATGAAATTGGTATGCTTCACACAATTTTAAGTAGATACCATCTTTGCAATGCGGGTGGGTGTAGTTGTGATTTATGGAGATGTCTCAGTTACTACTCCTCACTACTTCATGGCTTCGGTATAATTGCAGAGAAATGACACTGAACGATATAAAAATCGAAAAAGATCAGACCGCAAATACTGGGCTAGGATTAATTAGAGTTCTTCGATTAATTTAAATTATCTTGCTGACGAGCTCCCATATTGCGAAACTTTGCATATAATTTCTCCGATAGAGAAAGATCCCCAACTAGTTGTGTTGTTCCTACTTTATAAATCATAAACAATGACTCGCCTTATTAAATTACGTTGACTATGGTGCCATTTATGATTATCCAAGTTCGCTACTCCTACTTCCATCCATCATCATCACCGAGCAAATCCCCTCTCCTGCTACATTCCCCTCCTCAAACAATGACCCTTGAAGAAGCAATAGCAGCTGATAATGTTGATGAGCTATACAGCTTAATTGAGAGGAACAAAAATCTCTTAGATGATGCAGGCCCCTTCACAAATACTCCACTACACGATGCCGCAAAGCAGGGCAAAACTAAAGTGGCCATGGAGATAGCCACCTTGAAGCCGTCATTCACTCGAAAGTTGAATCGTAAGGGTTATAACCCCATGCACTTGGCTTTGCTAAATAAGCATTATCACACTGCGAGGGCACTGATGACCCTTGACCCTGAAGTGATCCGAGTCCGAGGACGAGACGGGTACACCCCTTTACATTTTGTAGATGGGGAAATAATGCAGGATCAAGAGGAGCTCTAGGAACTCCTAGCAAAATTCCTGTCTACTTGCAAATCGTCCATTGAAGACTTGACAAACCAATGTGAGACTGCAGTTCACGTTGCTGTCAAGAAGCGCAACACCAAAGCACTTGAGATTTTGCTTGGATGGCTTAAGCGAGTTCATCTAACAGAAATCTTGAACTGGAAAGACCAAAATGGTAATACCGTCTTACATATTGCTGTATCCGGACAGCAGCAACTTCCTGTGGCTATATCCGGACAGCAGCAACTACTCACGGCTGTATCCGGACAGCAGCAACTTCAGGCTGGACAGCAGCAACTTCCTGTGGCTGTATCCGGACAGCAGCAACTTCCTGTGGCTGTATCTGCGGCTGTCTCCGGACAGCAGCAACTTCCTGTGGCTGTATCCGCGGCTGTCTCCGGACAGCAGCAACTTCCCGCAGCTGTATCCGGACAGCAGCAACTTCCTGGCGGCTGTATCCGGACAGCAGCAACTTCCTATGGCTGTATCCGGGCAGCAGCAACTTCCTGTGGCTGTATCCAAAGAGCAGCAACTTGAGGTATAGTTCATGCCGATATACTTCATTGATTTCGTCGTTGTACGTGCTTGTATTGTTCAGTCCTTGAATTCGACATAATCTAATCCAAGAACAATTGTTATGGTAATACATGGTTTGTTTAACCTACAAACCATAGTAGGGACTTAAAATACATGGTTTAAGAAACATTCGAAGAGAAGAGACTTGAACGGAACCCCCTTGTTTGGTTTGTTTCGTAGGAGAGGAGAAAAGGAATTATGGGAGGGATGGATATCACTCCTTCCCTCCCAATCTTCTAATTCCAATTCTCTTCTTGAAAATTTTCCCGTGCACAAGGTCATGGTAGGGTGGGCTCCACCCTTATATTCTGTACGGTTTTTATAGGTTGATCCATTTGTTTATCTTCGTTTGTTTCCATTGTGATTAATCATTTCATTTCTTTCCAATTCCCACCATCCATACATATATAGTTGACCTTTTATGGCATTCAGATGGGTTGTGAAAATTAGGTCAACAAGCAGTGTTTTTCTTTTGCTTTAGAAATGAATCAAATAGTAATATTAAGAAAATGATCGTATTCAGTGATGTACCTTTCATGGTCATCTTATATTTTAAGCGTCTTAATTTTCGGTTTTAGCACAACAAGCCCATAGTTTCATTTCAAGATTGCTAGCGCGAAAACTAATTTAAGCTCTTGATGCTTCTATCATGAGTTCTTTTCTTAATTGACCCAACAATGTTTTCGGTTGGAGCGATATTGTTAACAGTTTATTTAGTGGAGAGAAACTTCGTTTTTAGTGAGCTCTAAGTAACTCCAAGTCAGATGGTTTTGGATGAATAATTTCCTTTCAACTTTTTTCATCGTAATCACTCCTGTCTAACAAAACATTAAACTAATCCATTCTTTTCTATTACTGTATTTCTCCTATTGATTAGCAAAATCTCTTTTCTTCTTTCATAATCAGTCCATCTACGAGATAGAAGTTAATGACATTGAAGCTAACATGGACAATCCAACTTGACCATAAAATAATCCCTTCATGGACGTTAGAATTTCTTCCTATTCAGTTGAATCTCATGCATAAAGGGATATAAATAAACCTATCTAACGTAGTCTTTCTCTTCAAAGCAAAAAAAAAAACTCTTTGTAAAATGTAATTCAATATAAATCTTCAATTGGCTTAATTAAGCCCCCAACTAATAGGAAAATATGATATTTTGGATGCTCCCTTCTGCAAAATTCTTCAATGTACTACTCACATGGGCAATTTCTAGTTATGACATAAATAATTTCAGGTGAAAAGATTAAATTGCACTTTTTGAAAGAGAGTTGGGACTTCATTACATTGGTTGAAATGATGGCATTTAATAAATAAGGTTTATTAAACATTTTCCTTTTGTAAATGTATCCCTAGCATGAGGTCACTTTGTGCACAATGATAAAGCTTAGTCACAAAGCAGTGATTGAAATTGAAGGGATACATACTTCATTTTGTTTTGTTTGCATTTCTTCTAGATCAAGATCATCAATCTATTGATTGGGCATACGAAAGTTCATGCAAAGAACTTAGAAAAGAAGACGGCTCTGCAAATCTACCTAGACAATCGTAATCACAATCTAGATGTTGAGAACAGGTTACGCCAACAAGAAAAAAAAGCAAGACATTCTACTCCTACCCTCTCATTATCAAAGTATTTTAGCATGAAACTAACTATGTTTGAGACGTATGCAGGGTATTTTGGCACCCAAAATGCAAATGTTCGCAAAATACTCCTTGTAGTGTCTACCTTAATCGTGACTGCCACTTATCAAGCCGCTTTCACTCCTCCGGGAGGATACTGGCAAGATTCCTCTTAAAATCACCCAGCCAATTCCACTGTCATTTCCGCCAATGCCAGCAACATTGCTATTGAAAAACCACATCAAGCCGGAAACCTTATCTTGAGCGGCTTGAAGCTGTTGTGTTTTATTATCCTCAATAGCGTAGTTTTTACCGCTTCCGTCGGCACAGTCTGGGTCACCGCTATTACACTATTACCCGACACTGTTATGGTTTACTTTTCTTTATGGCTTCTCAGCACTGCCTACTTTATTTTTGTTGGAATCGGAATACCGAAATCCGATAAGGTCACAGGAAGGATCCTATCTGGATTTTGTGAGTGCTCATTACTCACCATGTTCGTCCTCCCCTCCTACGTGTGGCAGAAGCACAACAGAGTTCTATACAGAGTTGATGCCACAAGGAGACGCATCGGTAGCTTGCTAGGATCGAAGGATCGGAAATAGTTCGCAAGTATTATCTACTTTAACTATTCCTGTCGCATGTGAGGTTTGCAAAATAGACTCTTTTTATTAGTTGCATGTAATGTACTCATCTTTTAATTCCTTAATGCCAATAGACCTTTAATCTTTGCTTGAAGTTGGGATTTGGCTTTCCGAATGCTAATCCATTATGACGCAATGGAAACGAAAAGAATTGAATGACACGAATACCCAAAATTTGCAAGTACAAAAATGTGAGAAGAGTAACATCTCGATTTTTTATAATTTTGAAACGAGGCAAATTGCCCGATCCCATAAAACCCGACAAAAATATGTACTTACGACCCTTTTCTAGAAGTTCACTACTCAATAATATAACAGAAAAAAATAAATGTGGATAATATGACAAAATCGTAACTAAATCTAAAAAAAAATAAAAATATGTCCTTATGGCATCTTACAATCAAAGAAAAAAAAAATATCATAACGCATTTAGAAAGTTAAATTAATAAACACAATGATTTCGAATACTCTATTCTAAAGACATCCCAAGCTAACCTAATCAAAGAATGAAATATCAAATTTCAAAATACCAAATTTATCAAATATCCAATCTTAAGATGCCCCCGCGACATTCTCTCTTTATTTTAAAAAAAAAAAAAAAAAAAATAGACTCAATCTTGAGTTTTTATAATGTTGGTCATCTAATATAGCGTCCTTGTACAATCCCCATGGAATTCTGAACCATATCTGCAAAATGAATCAAAATTTCTGGCTTTAAGAAAATATCCCAACCAAACATTTAGATCCATCCAACAATCGATTCTTTAATTCTATAGGGATAATGAAATCAATTTTGGATGTACGATTATTCTTTCCGTTTTCCATCGCTTCAAATTTCTCCGCCGGAAACTCAACGGCATAAATTCAGCTCAACATGAGAGGGGGTTTTCTCCAAAATCATCTCTCCATCGTCATGAAAAATATGCCCAACCCTGAGATCTTTCCTCAAGCTTAAAATCCTCCAAATCCGATTCTTGAAGAGGAAAGTCAAAATCTTCGACTTACTTACTCTGAAGGTCAACAACAACCTTATCAACGGGAATTACAAGAGTATCGATCTTTTTTTGGTTGTTGTTATTGAGTTTGACATGAAACTGGCTTGTTTGCACATCAGCTCGATCATCGATCCACAAAAATCACCGCCTTCACAGATTTCGCCTTTGATGCCACGTTCTAACTAGCGCAGGTAAAAAAAAAAAAAAAAAAAAAAAAAAAAAAAACCAAGAAGAAGAAGAAGAAGAAGCATCTCCCTTGAATTTACCATCTATAAGATTTGTTTGTGTATATTTGCATACGTACGTTTGAAGAAAGAAGTGATTTACATCTGCAATAACATTTCCTAAGTTATCCATTAAAACAGAGAAACTTGCAGTGAATTTGTGTAATGTCACACCCCAAAACCATCAATAATAGGGGATAACATGGCCGTCCTTCCACTCAAAGGACGCAGCCTCAAAGCTCCTAAAATCCAACTCTTAAAAGTCCCAACATCCATATCGCTCTCGTATCTACTCATCGTTAGTTAAGGAACCTAAAAAAGATTGGAAAATAAAGGGGTGAGCAACCACAGCTCAGTGAGTAATGTATCTCTTCTAAGTAGATCGAGCACCCACTATGCATATTTACAAAACCAACCGCAACTCTTTTAACCCAAATCTAAGATATAACATACAATACTAAGAATAAGTTACATACGCTTCAACATAACTATATTTATAGCAAAAATAATCATTTCATAATAACGTCGAAATAAACATCAATGGTCTAATCCACTGATCAATCTCATTAATCATATGCCAATGGTCCATTCCATTGGTTAATCTTATACCACACCAAACCCAGAAATTTAACAAACCTTCAAGGCCAAAATATAACATTTCTTACTTTAACACAATATGTTCAAAACAAAAAATATTCAAGATAATAATAGGCAAATGCCAATGGTCTAATTCATTGGTCAATCTCATAAAACATGTATCAATGGTCTATTCCATTGATTAATCTCATCAAACCCACACACCGATAATTTAATTGAAATTACACATCGATGGTCCATTCCATCGACCTAACTCATATCACGTGTCAATGGTCCACTCCATTGACCAATCTGTTGCTCAATATCAAACCATGGTCACGATACAACACTTGGTGACGAGACGACCAAGATTCTACTATTAGCCGGTGGCTCGGCCCACAAGGATATCCTAGAATAGTATATGCATACCCACAAGCCCCTCTCTGGGATCACAGCGATATTAAACATCCACATCAATCCAGAACAATTACCATCCATAATTCTCAAACCAAATCCATAAAACATCTCATATATCACGAAAAGATTTCGCAACTCAACTTATCCGCCAGAAATACTTTTCATAAAATAGTCTCAAATAATTTTAATACCCATCTCATAAATCAATTTCAAATCAAATACATTTCAAAAAGCTTATTACAAATCAATAACTATATAACCTTCCATAAATCATCTCAAAGTTGAGCTTTTTGTAAAATGGTTTCACAAACCCAAAACATGTAATATTTCTCAAATTCGTTCATCAAACAGAACATATATTTCCACAAAAAATTCTCACACTATTCTTAAACACCAAAACGCAATAAATGCCCAATCCAAATTTTATGCAACAAATATGCTTATTCATAACTCATAAAATATCAATAATTTATCATTTTAAAAACATGAGCTTATATAGAAGAGATAGCACCACTCACCTAGGAAAGTCAAAAATCAACTACGACACTCACTCGAACCAACGCACTCAGATCCCTAACAATTAACAGAAAAACAATATCAAAAGGCCGAGTAAAAAGGATATTCACATAACAACTCGTCTATACTAGGCCTATTTGTTGATAAAATGACATCTATGTGTCACGAAAGCTCGCATTTATCGAAAACCCACTGATTTCTCGTTAGGCGCAATCCATGTGCCAACTTTGTCGCACTGTAACTTCCTCCACAAAATTCCGTGCTCTCTTAACATACAACAACCCCAACTCAGCCACCCCAAAACAGTACCAAAAACAACAAAAAAACAAGCTCAAAGCTACTATTCGCTATAGTACCCGAATGTGCCCCCAACTTCAAAATTCCGTTCTGGACAAACCACAAGCTCAAATCACGATCTGTAAGATGCTATAGCTTCACAACATCCCAAAGTACCATTTCTACAAAAATATGTAACTCAATGACTCAAAAATCAAACTTCACCGCTCGATTTTCCCAAAATTCCGAATTTCAAGCCATAGGTCCAAAATTATTCCGATTGAACGAAGGGGGAGCATGAGTACTTACCGAGCATTGCATTATGTAGTTAATGTGGCTTGATGAGGCTCCCATGACGAGAACGTGTGAAGCCCCTATTTTTCTTCTCTTCTTCTTCTTTTTCTTCTTCTTCTCTCTATGTTCAAGCTCTTTGCCGTCCCTCTCTCTCCCCTTCTTTCCTTCTCTCTTTCCCTTTTATCTCTTCCTTTTTCTTTTTTTTTCCTTTTTTTTTTTTCTGTCTTTTCTTCCTCTCTCTCTCTCTCTATCTCTCTCTCTCTCTCTCTCTCTCTCTCTCTCTTCTCTTTTTCTTCTCCCAAAAACTCTCGATTCCTCTCTCTCTCTCTTTCTCCTTTTTATTTTTGACTGGGTTAAAGCCCATATTTTACATTCTCCCTTCCTTAAAAAAAGTTTCATTCTCGAAATTTAGACATACATTAATTACCAAGCAAGTGAGAGTATTCGCGTCTTGCCTTTTCCTTGAGCTCCCAAGTGTCCCCTCTCCCGATATGATTTTGCTATTGAATCTTCACATATAATCTCGTTATCTTTTCATTAAGGATGCGTCTCATCACCAACCAGAAATTCATGAATTACTCCATGCTTTGATCCTGCTACAGCTTGGGCCTTTTATTTTTTTAAGCTTCTAAAGGCTTACAACTTCTACCAAGCCCACTTAACAAGGCTATGCAAGGTAGAGTGTTCGGTTTGCAGCTATACCTTTCCATCTACTTAAGCAGCTTTCTAGCTTGATCCACTCTACTAACCCGACAAAACCCAACGATAATAATGGTATATGTCACATATTTGGGACACAACCCTTCAAGGACATCTTGTTCACTATTTCCTTTGCCTTGCTAGATTCCCCTCCTTACAAAATGAATGAACTATGGCACTGTCAAGCTCCGATACTCGGGCACGCACACATCCTTCTACCTGGTCAATTTTAAAATGCGATATCCCATGACTATGAATCGCCGACCCTTATATTTTTATTATGCATGCAGAAGCAGTTATAAATCCTCAAACAATAAAACAATGTGATAGAAAAGCAGGACTATAATTTTCATATTTAAATTCACAACCATACTTTTATACAGAGTATAATTCAAAGAGCTTCACAAAACTATACACGACTTTCTAATTTCACTCTATTCACATCAAAACAGGATTCCCAAAAGAGGATGGGACCTCAGTCCCCATTCGGTCATACTCAAGATCCCTTTCTGGATCATCTTCTTCTTCAAAAATCTTTCTCCTCCTCAAGTTTCACTTCAGTGTTCTCCTTCTTCGATTCCTCCTCCTCGAGTTCATCTACGGGCCTGCAATGATGTCCCACAACCGGGATGAGACTACGTCTCAACAAGTTCAACCCTACTAAGACTCGATTAGGAAACCAGCATGTTAACCGGGCTACCTATACACACACGGGTTAGAGGACTTACCTTGGCCTCAAATTCCACCTGCATATTAGCACAATTCAATAGGCACCCAAGTAATTATATCACAGATCGATATCTCAATCAATCGACCCAGTCGATCACACACCAACAAGACCACTCACGGTCATTTCCATTCAATTAATCATTTCACAGCATAAAATCAAAGCAATGATCAATCGACCTAGTTGATTACATATCAGTTGGACCATTTCTAGGTCATCTCACTCCACACTATATAATCTCCAATAGTATACTCATTCATAGAGCTACATTAATGCTCTCGGGCGTCGATTCGCCAAGGTGATGTACAATAAACAATTTATGAGCAGGCTCTTAGGCATTCCAATTACTTTCAACCACACGAGCACGATACTCGACACACAAAATTACGGCCACGCAGGCACAATCTACGCCACACAGGCATGATCAATTATCACCACACAGGCATGATCAATTATCGCCACACAAGCATGATCGATATTCAATAATTTACGTGCACTCTCTAAGGCATCCACATGCCAAAGCGATGTAATAATCGCAGAGCCACATGACACAGCATTTCTTCTCATCTTTTATCATCATTGATAAATTATTGTGCGTGAGTACACGATTGGCCTTAGCCAAAATATATAATAATTTCATTTCCATAAATCCCACCATTATTTGCATCCACCAAAACACTTTTGGTGATGTCAATCGACACCCAATTATTTTCTGATTAATTATCCAAATTAATTAATCTAGGAAAATAATCTTATAATCACAATTGATTCATTTCAGCACAAAATAAAGCTCGATTAAATAAATGGACTGCACCATGACGATCATCACAAAGTTTTAGTCATCGGCTAACCCAGCCTTAATTTCCAAAAAAAAAATTAATTAATTAATTTCGAAAATTAATAATTAATTACAATAAATCCAATTTAACTCAAAATAAAGCCCATTTAAACAAACAGACTTCACCACGGTCATCAGCATAATATTCCGGTCACTGGCCATCCCAGGTTGAATTTTCGGAAAATAATTAATTAATTAATTTAATTCTAAAACAATAATATTTAAATACCAAAAATTCCACTTAGGCCCGAATTATCAAATTGAAGCCCGATTAGGGTCGGGAAAAATCCTAGGCTATCCTCAATAAATAGTAGACCACGTCTACTTGCTAAATGCACACTCAATTTATCTAATTAGCATCACAATTGATTAATAAATACTAATTTATATTAATATAACCACCTAAACCTAATTAATTAAAACTAAACAACCCTTAAGCATCATTAGTCTACTAAATAAGGATTAGTGAGATTACTCACTGGAATCGTGCACAAATCGGATCAATTCGACAGGGGATGACGCGAGGAACAATACTTCCCAAAGCACGGCTCGGGTTTGGGGCCCAAAACGGCCAAAAACGGCCCACGAACGGGCTGGATACCCACTGACCAGCGGCCGATCTAGGCTAGCCAGGGCTGGTTCAGTGGCTGAGGCTGCGAGGGGAGGCCGGCGGAGGGCAAAGGAAGCTCCAATGGGTCCGAACGGTGGCCGGACGGAGTTGGGCAGAGGCAGAGCAGGGGCTAGATCGCGCAGGGGACGCCTAGGCACAAGGGGACAGGGGCTGGCAAAGCGCGCGCGGTGAGCGGCGGACGCACGGGCGGCGGGACGGCGGCGAGCAGCGGGCAGCGACGGTCCTCGGCAAGCTGCTGTCTTCGCTTCAGCTTTTGGTTTGCTAGTTGTACGAAGAAGAAAGAAAGGAGGGGTTCGGTCACGTGGGGGAGGGGAGAAGAGAGAGAAGAGAAAGAGAAAAAGAGAGAAAATATAGGTTTGAATGGTCAAAGGGAGAGGGCAAAAACAAGTGGGTGACAGCCCACAATTCGGTGGAAAGGGGGGGGCAATTCGCACGAAGGGAAGAGGAAAGAGAGAAAAGAGAGAGAGAGAGAAAAGAGTGAAAAGGAAGAGAGAAAAAAAATAACACTTTAATAAGAAAACACAATTTTCTTATTACTTCTATTATTTTCCTTTTCTCATTCCCTTTTTCTTTTCTTTCGATCTTTGATTTTTCCTCCGATAATTTCTTTCTTGAAATTTCGGACTCGTCAATAAATTAACAGACGATGAAACGATCTTAAACATGAATTGTGACACACTCGAATATTCGATTCCTGAAACCAATTTAAATTTCATGGTTAGAATCGATTAAACGCAATTTTAGTCCAATCCGACCAATTAAGTAGCTTTTAGGGATTTTACTGCAGGTTCATCCCTTAACGGCTTCACCCAATAGGTTAGTTAACTCGTGAGTGATTAGCTTAGAGAAAAAGGACCATAGGCACGTCGACGACATGTCCATTTCACTTTATCGAAACGGGATTGAATTTCACGATGTCACAATTTTTTTCCCTCTTATAGAAATTTCGTCATCGAAATTTAAACCATTACACACTTTGCTAAAAAAGGCGGGGGTACAACTATCTCATCGACTCTTCAATCTCCCAAGTCGCTCATTTAGTACTGTGGTGTTGTCAAATCACTTTGACTAACGGAATGGACTTTGTACGCAGAACTTACTCTTTGCGATCGACAATTTGAACCAGGCTTTCAACATATGACACACGGTCATCCACGTCCAATTCCTAAAAATTAAGCACGTGGGTCGGGTCAGGCTTGTACTTCATTAACATCGACACGTGAAGGATGTTGGAGAAATCTTTTCAGAATATTTTGAAACTGACAAAACGTTTATATCAGTCTAGTATGGATATTTGCAGACCGTCAGTTTAAAGTCTGAAAACTTTCTGATCACCAGACTCAGCACTCAAGACTCAAGACTTAAGACTCAAGACTTTTCTCATTGACATTCTTTCTAATCCAGTGACGAAGGAAATCCAGAGCCGAAGTTTATGGTTAAGGATTTAATCCTATCCTTTGGATAAGATCTCTTGGTTGGATAAATATATCGGATTCTTTTGTTTGTATCTAGATCAATTGAAGATCCGGTGGTCGACGAAATATTCTTGGAATGTTCTATTCTTGGAAACCAAGATCCTGATTGTATGGGCGAACAGGATTGATGGGCTATCGTCAGGTTCCTTTAATAACTCGAATAATCTTCTTTGATTGATTCCATCCAACAGGTAGATTGGAGGAATTCCTTTGGTAAGTGCCAACGGTATGATGGCATAAAGGAGTATAAAAAGGAAGACGTTCTAGTTGTGTTAGTAACGTGATCGATAGAGAAATTCCAGAGTCTGAAGCACCTTGATTATTAGTCGATACAGTTTGAGCGAAATTGTATACACAGAGAGTGTCTATACTTGGTGATACCTTGAGTGAGTATGGTAGATCATCTACACCTAGAAATCAAGGAAGATCAACGCTATAACATCTCTTTGTTCATAGTGGAATCCATCCAATTGGCTGTCAGTGCAGAAGAGTGGACGTAGGCTTGAATCAAGCCGAACCACTATAAACCGCGTGTTCAATTCTCTTTTTCCTTTACTCAATCTTACGTTGATTATTATTTGTCGCAAATCCTTCAACTGTCTAAGTATTGTGCAATCATCACGAAAAATCTTTTATATACCTATTCACCCCCCTCTAGGTATTCGTACTAGCTATATCAATTGGTATCAGAGCTCGTGTTCTTACATTATTTGAAGTGTTTTACTTCAGAGTAAAAGATTCATGGCTAGTATGCTAGCACCAGGGCTGGTGGAAGGGCAAAACAATACCAGACCACCTTACTTTGATGGAAAGGATTACAACATCTGAAAGAACAAGATGAAAGCTTTCCTACGATCAAAGGATCCTCTGGAATGGGACGTTGTGGAAAGAGGAATCACTCCTACTGCTGCATCAGTCTCTGAAAGAGGGAAAGAAATTGAAACCAGCAGAATGACTCAGGAAGAAATAAATAAGAGACAAGCACTCGATGCAAAAGCAATTTACTCTTTATATTGTGCTTTGTCACTAACTGAATATAACATAATATCTTCTTGTGTTACAGCAAAAGAAGTATGGGACAGATTACATATCACCTATGAAGGAACAGATTGAGTGAAGGAGACCAGAATTAACATTCTCCTCGGTCAATATGAAGCTTTCAAAATGAAACCAGGAGAATCTATAACTGACATGTTTAGTCGTTTTACAGATATTGTCAATGGTCTTGAGAATTAAGGACCAAAAATTTCTGATCCCATGAAGGTGAACAAGCTACTGCGTGGACTCTCCAAGGATTGGAATCATATAAAGACTTCAATAAGAGAGACGCAAAGAATTATGCCATTATCTATCGACGAGCTGATTGGAACTCTTTAGTCTTATGAAGTGGAACGAATTAATGAAGACGAAGATCCAAGAGGTAAGAAATCCTTTACATTAAAATCAAATAATGATTCTGATGATACAGATTCAGAAGATGATATGGACGATGAGGAGCTTGCTCTCATGATAAGAAGATTCAGAAAACTGAATAGAAAATGAAGAATGTTCAACTCAAAGAAACAAAGTTTCCAAAGACAACAGACCAAGTGTGTTGATAATGAGGAACCAAACAAAGATGTAGTCTGCTTCGAATGTAAGAAAAAGGGACACATCAGACCCAACTGTCCTCTTCTAAAGAAGAAAAGAGGAAGAGTTGAGAAGCTTCGAAAAGCTCTCAAAGCCGAAACCTGGAGTGATACAGAGTGTGAAGAAAGTGATAATGAATATGTCAACATATGTTTGATGGCACATTCAGACTCAGACTCAGATTCTGGATCAGACTCAGATAGCGAATTCGAGGTAAGTGATTTTAAAATTCCTATTAAAGTCTCTAAATACATTGATGAACTTTGTTTTAGCCTTAAGACTTCTCTCAAAAGGATTTCCGAACTTAAAAAGGAAAACTCAGATCTAAAACAAAAGAAAGACATTTTAGAAGAAAGAGTCAAAAGTTTAGACTTGAATGTTTCTACTCTTAAAGAAAAAGAAGATAATCTTTTGAAAGAAAATGCTTTATTAAAAACTGACTTATCAAATATTTCAAAGAAATTTTCGATAGGATTCGAAAAACTTGAAAAAGTTCTTTCAATTCAAAGACCTTACTTCAATAAGTCTGGTCTAGGTATGATAGCAGAAACAATTTCCTTGATTGATTTTCCTAAAGTAAAAGAAAGAATTAAGAAAAGACCGTCGAGAGAGGCTTACAAAAATCATTTCAAGAAAGTTTTTGTAAAGTCTGTAGGTCGAAATGCTCTAAGGTGTTCAAAGTGTAACAGTCAGGATCACTTTGAAAAATAGTGTCCTATGGTTTGGAAGCCTGTTAAGAAAGTATGGCCTAATAATGTTTATCCTACTAACACCAAAGGACCCAAGAAAATTTGGATACCAAAAAAGGCTTGAGACTCTTTGTTAAATGCAGGTCTCCGTCAAGAAAAAGGTAAAGTGGTATCTTGACAGCGGATGTTCAAGACACATGACAGGAGACTCAAATTGCTTCATAAAGCTTATTCAAGTGAATGGTGGAAAAGTTTCATTTGGAGGAAACGGCAAAGAAAATATTGTGGGATTTGGAACAATGAAAATTGGAAATCTCACAATAAGCAATGTTTCTCTAGTGGAAGGACTCAACTATAACCTTCTCAGCATTAGCCAATTGTGTGATACTGGCTTCAAGATCTCCTTTCAAGAAGGAATATGTTCTGGAATCAGTAAAGACTCTACTCAGTCTTTCATGGGTCGAAGACATGGAAATATCTACCTCTTAGACATGAATCTAAATGAATCGCAATGCCTAATCTCAATTCAAGATGAAGCAAGCTTATAGCACAGAAAGCTTGGTCATGTCAACATGAAGCAATTAGCTAAAATCTCATCAAAGCAGCTTGTTCGAGGTCTACCCAAATTACCATACCAAAAATCCGATCCATGCACACCATGTATTCTGGGAAAGCAGAACCCAGAGTATTGGAGGTAAGAAATACTGCCTAGTAATTGTGGACGATTACTCCCGTTTTACTTGGGTATATTTCCTTGCAAGTAAGTCAGAAACATTTTCGTATTTTGAAAAATTTACTAAAAAGGTTCAAAATGAAAAAGGATGTGTTATCTCAAGTATATGAACAGATCATGGAGGTAAATTTGAAAATCAAGAATTTAGAAAATTGTGTGATGAATCTGGATTTAAGCATGTGTTCTCCTCTCCATACACTCCTCAGCAAAATGGAGTTGTGGAAAGAAAGAATAGATCTCTTCAAGAAATGGCTAGAACTCTTTTAATTGAAAGTAAAATTTCTTCACGATTTTGGGCTGAAGTTTGTTTCAACAAGGTATGCTATATCATCAATAGAGTCTTCCTAAGACCTATTCTTGAGAAAACTCCTTATGAATTATTCAAAGGTAAGAAGCCCATTGTTTCATACTTTTGTGTGTTCGGTTGCAAATACTTTATATTGAAAAGTGCAAAAGATCGAGTTGGTAAGTTTGAAGAAAGATCAGATGAAGGCATCTTCCTTGAATATTCTACATCAAGTAAAGCCTACAAAGTCTATAACAAGAAGAGCCAATCTGTGGAGGAGTCAATGAATGTCAAATTTCAAGACTCTACGCAAGATGAATCCAGTCAGACTCAGTATGAAGAGTCTGAACCTGCACCAAACCTTCCAAAGCTTACAACTCAAGAAGTATCTCAGACTCTGAAAGACCAGCATCAAGATGTTCATGAAGATTCAAATAAAGAAAAAGATCATCATCCAAACAAATTAACCAGTAACTGGAAGCATAAGTCCAGTCATCCCAAAGATCTCATTATCGGCGAAATTAATGAAGGAATTCGCACCAGATCTAAAAGACGTGAAGAGTCTAGTGCTATGACTCTCATTTCTGAAATTGAACCAAAAAGCATAGAAGAAGTTTTATCTGATGAAAGCTGGATCGAAGCTATGCAAGAAGAGCTCGGACAATTCAACATTAATGATGTCTGGGAATTGACATCTAAACCGAAAGGTAAAACTGTTATTGGAGCCAAATGGGTGTTCAGAAACAAGATGAATGAAAAAGGAAAAGTCGTACGAAACAAAGCAAGACTTGTGGCCAAAAGATATACGCAAGAAGAAGAAATAGACTATGATGAGACTTACGCTCCTGTAACAAGGTTAGAAGCTATTCGACTATTACTTGCGTTTGCTTGTTATAAAAATTTCAGGTTATTCCAAATGGACGTCAAAAGTGCTTTCCTAAATGGATTTATCCAAGAGGAAGTATATGTGAAACAACCACCTGGGTTTGAAGACCCAAAGAAGCCGACTCGCTTGACTGAAAAATGCTTTGTATGGTTTAAAGCAAGCACCTCGAGCTTGGTACGACGTGACTAAGTAAGTTCTTATTACAAAATGGTTTTGTCAAAGGTAAAGTAGATACTACTTTATTTATCAAAAAGGAAAACAAAAGTTTTTTACTTGTTCAAATATATGTGGATAATATTATTTTTGGATCCTCGAATGAAAGTCTATGCAAGAAATTTTCTAAGTCTATGCAGGATGAGTTTGAAATGAGTATGATGGGAGAATTAACATTCTTTCTTGGTCTTCAAGTAAAGCAATTGAAGGAAGGAACTTTTCATTTACCAAGAAAAATATGCTAATGATCTTGTCAAAAGGTTTGGATTGGAAAATTGCAAGAAGACCGATATACCAATGTCAAGCTCTTTGAAGATAGACAAAGATGAAGAAGGGAAGAAAGTTGATCAAAAGCTATACATGAGCATCATCGGTTCACTTCTTTATCTAACTGCTTCTAGACCTAACATTTTGTTGAGTGTTTGCATTTGTGCTAGGTTTCAATCAAATCCTAGAGAATCCCATCTCAGTGCTGCAAAACGTATCATTAAATATGTTGATTCATCTTCAAGCATTGGTCTTTGGTATCATAAGAAGGGAGACTTTAATCTTCTAGGATATTCGACGCGATCTGGCCGGCTGTAGAGTTGATAGAAAGAGTACTTCAGAACTTGCCGCTTGCTTGGAAGTAGAACAAAGTGTCTTGGTTTTCAAGGAAACAAAGCATTGTGGCTCTCTCAACAACAGAAGCAGAGTATGTAGCTCTTGGAAGCTGTTGTCCGCAAATTCTATGGATAAAACAACAGCTACAAGACTTTGGGATTGAAGACTCATGCACGAAATCAAATGTGACAACACCAGCGCAATCAACCTCACCAAAAACCCAATCCTTCATTCAAGAGCAAAGCATATAGAGATTCGACATCACTTCATTAGAGATCATATTCAAAATGGAGAAATCTCGATTCAATTTGTTGATTCAAAAAGTCAACTAGCGGATATATTCACAAAGCCTTTGGAGAAAAATCAATTCGATTTTATCCGTTCCAGACTCAACATTGTGAAACTCGAAGAAGTTAAAGTCTAGAGACTCTCCAACCCTCAGACTCTAATCTCTCAGACTCTAAATCCTTAGACTCAGACATTGATGGCTATAGACTGTAAGTTTCCATTTTATCTAAACATATTATTCGAAAAGGTACGATCTCTCGTTCAGTTATTTTATAGTCTCCGTGAAAAACGAAATCTTGTCTTTTCAAAAGGATTAATTTTGGCAGTTATTGATTTCGAAAAGAAGTGTTCGTACACTTTTCTTGTGCCAATTGAACTTCCCTTTTCAAAACTGAGTTATATACACAGTTTTCTTTTTCACGCAATCTTCAAAACCCTAAAAGGCATTCTCCTCCCAATCCGGTTTCTACTTCGTGTTCATCTTCGAGAAAGTTGTCATCTTTTCTTGGGAAAGCAAGTAAAGGAATCTTTCAACGACAAGGAAGGATGTCTTCTTCGAGGAAGTCTTCAAGAATCGCGAACAGGGGACCACAGAGGATGAAGGAGGGACCTACCCATTTCGATCTCACTGAAGAGGAAGAATTATCGAGTCAGCAACAGAGTCCGACTCACTCTCCACCACGTCACTTAATGCCATCTACCCCACATGATGCGGGTCAACAACCGGAGGAAGAGATAATAGAGGACGCAGACTCTATAAGAGTCCAAAAACCCTCGTTTATTTACAAACTCTACTGTACATTGAAAAGTACTGGAACTCCGTTGAAATACGTGGATGATTTTCTTAAAGATAAGAATTATGGGAATGAGTATATCTTTCTGAGAAAAATGGAGGATTTGGGAATTGCTCCCAAGGGAAAGGCTGAGGAAGCACTTGCGAACATTCCAAGTGACCCTCGTATGTCGGGACCTAATTCGGCTGAAGGAAACGATGATGATAAAATGTTCAGTGATTTTCAACCTAGAATGGGTATTGCTGCGAAGGTGAAGGGAAAAAGGATGGAGTTATTTAAATTAAAGGATCAAGAGAATCTGTTCTTCAGACTGCTGAAACGAGGGGTGACAAACCCTAAGAGTGTCGATTTCGATTTCTTGGATGCCGTTAATGTGAACTTAAGGGAGAAGTTCAATCTGCTTCAACTGGAACAATTTTGCACCGATACCACAGACGGATATGCGCAATTAACAGCATACTTCTATTCGAATCTTAGCTTCTTAGATGCAAATAGAATATCATTCAGTGTTCGAGACCAGGATTATGTGGTAAACGTGGACATGTTGGCGGACATAATTGGAGTTGAACGAGGACGTTATCAACCAATAAAAGTCTCAGTTGCTCGTGCCTCAATGGAACTTGTCAAAGATAGAAATATAGAGGGAAGAATCATCTATTCAAGGATGCGTGCCATCAATATTGTGCTGCACAAAATTGTGATCAATTGCATCGGGCCCAAGTCTACATCGAAGACTAATGTGTTTAATTCCAAGGCAAAATTAATGTATGCAATCAACTCAGGGAAGAAGTTCTCTCTCCCTCACACTATTCTTTTTCACATGTACAGAGCAATGTCGAAGGACAAGGGACAATTGCCTTACCCAGGTCTAGTGACCAAGATCTTCAGACACATGAATATTGAACTGCCACATACACTTTGTGTTCGACCGTGCGATAAGATGGTGGTAGGTTTGAAGATGTTAACGAAGATGCGTCTGCAAGAACTTTCCAAGGCAATGAAGAAATTCAGAGTGAAGTCTCCAGTACTGTCTGCTTCAAAGAGAAAATGGAAGGAGGCCATTGGAGCTCCATCGAAAAAGAAGAAAACTCTCATCTTGGAGGATGAAGATGAGGAGGAAGATCTCACAATCACTGCCTTGATAAGGACCAGATGTTCTGTACCTCAATTGACAGAACTTCAGAAGAAACAGAGAGAAGAAGAGGAGCAAGCCAAGAACAGAGAAGAAGAAGAGCAGAGAGAAAAGGAGAAAGAAGCTGAAGAAGAAGGAGAATAAAAGAAAGAAAAGTCTGTAGCTGAATCTGGAGAGAAGGGGAATCAAGACACAAAAGATCATCACTCTTCTTAGAGACAGGGGGAGTTTGCAAGCAAGAAAGGTCCACATCTCATGCTGCCAATAGTGAAGGTCTAAGACAATCTCCAGCAGACCCAGAAGAGTTTCAGGCTTCTCAATTGCTTGAAGAAGGACACGATACGTCAACACCAAATCTGCAAGATTATACAGAAGCGCCATCGTCTGCATTCACTCCATCTGAGAAAGCAAATGCAAGTACACAGACGGACAATTCTGTAGATTTTCGTCCTATTCTTGATATTCTTCTAAAAATGTGGGGCCAAATCTATGCTCTGGATTCTGAAATTCAAGCCATGAAGAATGCTGGACAAGCATCTTCAGTTACCCTAGAGGACAAAATGAAAGATCTAGCTCTACAACTTCAAGCCAATGCCAAAGGAGAGGAGGTAGCTCATCTAAGGGAAGACTTGAAGAGGCTAGAAGGCATAGTCCAGTCAATGGGAGATTTCCAGATCGTGCGCATTCCCAAGCAGACCTGACGCTTTTCTCACCTTTTTAATGATGACAAAAAGAGGGAGAATTGCAATTTGAACAAATTTTAAACTTGACTTTAGATTTGTTTTTGTGGTTATGTTTGTTTTTTAGTATGACTTGACTTAAGTGAACTGAATTGGCTGTGGATTTTGATGCTTGACTATCTGCATTTATATCAAGTATTGTCAAATGGTATTACTCATGAAAGACTAACCAATTTTCTGTGGATGTAGAGTCTGGTTGTTTTATTAATCTTTATGAGATACCCGTATTGCTTGAGAAATGTTTTTGCAGGTCAAAGTTGTTCAAATCTACAGGAAAGTTTTGTTACCATCAAAAATGGGGAGATTGTTGGAGAAATCTTTCCAGAATATTTTGAAGCTGACAAAACGTTTCTATCAGTCTAATCTGGATATTTACAGACCGTCAGTTTAAAGTTTGAAGACATTCTGATCACCGAGACTCAGCACTCAAGACTCAAGACTTAAGACTCAAGACTTTTCTCATTGACAGTCTTTCTGATCCAGTTACGAAGGAAATCCAGAGCTGAATTTTTTGGTTAAGGATTTAATCCTATCCTCTGGATAAGATCTCTTGGTTGGATAAATATATTGGATTCTTTTGTTTGTATCTAGATCAATTGAAGATCCGGTGGTCGACGAAATATTCTTGGAATGTTCTATTCTTGGAAACCAAGATCCTGATTGTATGGGTGAACAGGATTGATGGGCTATCGTCAGGTTCATTTAATAGCTCGAATAATCTTCTTTGATTGATTCCGTCCAACGAGTAGATTGGAGGAATTCCTTTGGTAAGTGCCAACAGTATGATGGCATAAAGGAGTATAAAAAGGAAGACGTTCTAGTTGTGTTAGTAACGTGATCGATAGAGAAATTCCAGTCCGAAGCACCTTGATTATTAGTCGATACAGTTTGAGCGAAATTGTATACACAGAGAGTGTCTATACTTGGTGATACCTTGAGTGAGTATGGTAGACCATCTATACCTAGAAATCAAGGAAGATCAACGCTGTAACATCTCTTTGTTCATAGTGGAATCCAGCCAATTGGCTGTCCGTGCAGAAGAGTGGACGTAGGCTTGAATCAAGCCGAACCACTATAAACCGCGTGTTCAATTCTCTCTTTCCTTTACTCAGTCTTACGTTGATTATTATTTGTCGCAAATCCTTCAACTGTCTAAGTATTGTGCAATCATCACGAAAAATCTTTTATATACCTATTCACCCCCCTCTAGGTATTCGTACTAGCTATATCAAAGGACGTCATGCACTTGCGCCAATCTTGGCGGTAATGCAAGACGATACGCTAGGTTTCCGATTCTTTCAAGAATCTTAAACGGACCTATGTACCTCGGACTCAGCTTGCCTTTCTTACCAAAGCGCGAAGTTCCCCTCATTGGTGACACTTTCAGAAAAATATGATCACCAACTTGGAATTCCAAAGACCTTCGACGCTTATCTGCATAACTTTCGTGTCTGCTCTGCACTATCTTTAATTTGCCTCTAATCACTGTCATGGCAACTCTAGGCCTGTTATCTTCCTTTCTCCTACTTCATCCCAACATACTGGAATTTTGTATGCTCTGCTATACAACACTTCAAATGGAGCCATCTGGATACTCTGCTAATAACTGTTGTTGTAGGCGAATTCCACCAGATGAAGCTGATCTTCCCAACTTCCTTTAAAGTCTATTACACACGCTCTTAGCATGTCTTCAAGAGTCTGAATTGTCCTTTCCAACTGGCCATCCGTCTGAGAATGATATGCCGTACTCTACTGAAGCTTTGTACCTAAAGCGCTCTGCAAGCTCTTCCAAAAAGCAGCAGTAAACCTCGGGTCTCTATTGGATGTTATCGTAACCGGCAGTCCATGCATTCGAACTACTTGACGCACGTACATGTTTGCGTGCCTATCAAGACTAAGGTCCTTTCGAACTGCAATGAAGTGAGCCGACTTTGTCAACCTGTCGACTACTACCTAAATTGAATTATTTCCCTTTTGACTCCTTGGTAGTTCAGTCACGAAATCTATCATGATATGCTCCCATTTCCATTCTAGGATCGCGAGAGGTTACAGAAGTCCTCCCGGCTTGCAATGCTGGCCTTTTACTTGTTAACACGTCAAACACTTGGCGACATACTTGGCAATGTCTGACTTCATACCTAACCACCAATAGTGTTGACGCAAACTTTTGATACATCTTTATACTTCCAAGATGAATGTTGTAACTACTACAATGCAATTCAGATAAAACATCCTCTCTAAGTTCTACATCGTTAGGTACAACTAAACATCCACGAAACCTTAATGTCCCATCGTTAGAAATCTGAAAGTTAGCTTTTCCTTAAGCCCTTGAAAATTACAATTACACTGATCTGTCCACACGAACTTTTCTTCCTCTTTTAGGAGTCGAGTTGCTAACACTGAGAACCCTTCCATAAACCTTCTGTAATACCTTGCTAAACTTAGAAAACTTCTGATCTTCGTCACGGTTGTTGATCTTGGCCAATTGATTACAGCTTCAATCTTATTTGGGTCCACGAAAATCCCTGTTTCTAAATTCATGTGACCTAAGAACGCAACACGAGTCAACCAAACTCGCTTTTGCTAAACCTAGCATACAATCGATGGGTTCTTAAGGTCTGGAACATTAATCTTAGATGGTTCTCATGCTCTTTATCACTTCTCGAATACACCAGAATATCGACAATGAACACGATTACAAATTGATCCAGATATTCATTGAACGCACAATTCATTGCGACAAAACATTCCTTAAGCCAAACATTTTTATATAGAACATCAAGTTATACATAAACAAAATATTCAGGTACCACTCTAGTCAGTGATTCTTCTCTTTACAACTTCATTTTCACAAACTAAAATTCTATAAAGTTAACCAAAATTTCATTATGCTACTTCAATAAAGTCACTCCAAAAAGCGTTCTTCCTCCGATTGATGCATAGTCAATTCGTTCCTGTCCCCTTCACCATTCTAGTGGTGCTCTATCTGCGATGCTTTCCCTTTGTCATGTCCATTAGTGATGGCATATGTCCGTCCTTGAGCTGGAGATCCGAATAATCTACCCTGCTGTGCAATTGATGGCAGGAGTCCTCAGTTTTGACCCATCTGTGGCGGTGGTGGCAGCTGTTGATGTCCCATCTTTCTTTGGGGACAATCTTTGGCTAGGTGACTGTGCTGGCAACACTCGTAGCAAACTCTTGTTCTAGGAAAGCACGGGGCCAATCCGTGTTGTCTTCCGCAAAAACGACACACACCAATCTGATTGGGTTCCGACTTTCCAATTCCACCCTCCTTACTAGGCGGAATATGAGATCTACCTCCAATCATCAGTCTTTTCCCAAACCGATTTCTATCTTGGTTCGAACCAAACCGCGATCCAGATGCGGCGGCTCGTTCATTCTGATCCATCTCAATCTTCTGAGCTCTCTGATATATGTTGTTATAAGTCTTTAGATCCAGAAGGACTAAGGCGCTTCTCAAATCCTATCTAAATCCATCTCTGAACCTCCTCGCTCGATTCACAAGATTCTCATTTAACTCGGAGCCATATTACGAAAGTTTAGCGAACTTCGCCTCATATTCATCAACAGTTATTCTACCCTAACGAAAACGTTGAAATTCTGCCATCTTCACCTCTCTGGCAGTCTCAGAGAAAAACTTATCATTGAAGACTTCAAGGAAAGTGTTCCAATCCTAAACAGCGCCTTATGAAAAAATCGTTTCACGAGTAGTCATCTACCAAGTGTCCGCAACTTCCTCCAACTGGTAAGTTGCTAACATTACATTCTCAGTCTTGTTGCACATCAGCAGTGCAAACACCTTCTCGAGCTTCTGAACCCATGAAGAAGCAGCTTCGGGATCTCCAGACCCGGTAAACAATGGTGGATTTAGTCTTAGGAAATGCTCCACCAACTTATGGATTGGTCTTGCAGCAACCACTATTTCCAGTGAACCTTCAACATTCACTGCGGCTGGAGCAACGGCAAGTGCGACTACAGGTGCAGAAGTAGGGGCAACTCTAATAGCGGCGGCAACAATGGCAGTTGTAGCGGCTTAAGCAACTGCTTCAACAGTAGTAGCTTGCTGATCCATTCTAGTACCCATTGCTTCTAGAACACGCAAGATCTCATCCACCCTGGAATCATTAGGGGTTGCTACCCCGACATCTATGACAAGTGGAATCATTCCACTCGCGCTAGCCTGTGTTGGCATTCGACCATGTCCGCCTCGGGTTCCGACATGAGTCGGAGCTCTACCCCGAATAACGGCCCTACTGGTCCTCTTTGCAGGAGTTCTCGGCTCCTGATCGCTCATGGTGTAACTTTACTCAACTAACACCTGTTTCCAATTCAATACTAAATTAGAAACAGAGCGATCTAAACAACAAACAATTTTAGCACTCAGCTAACACAGACATGCACCAGCATGAATTTAAAGGCCTTTCCTACTAACAATCCCATGGTCATCGCTCCTTATCACTCCAATCTTGAACTTCGCTCTGATACCACAAAAAGGGGATGTCACGCCCTGATCCTCGGGCACACACACATCCTTCTACCTGGCCGATTTTAAAATGCGATACCCTAGGACTACGCATCGCCGACCCTTCTATTTTTATTACGCATGCGAAAGCAGTTATAAATCCCTAGACAATAAAACAATGGGATGGAAAAGCAGGGCTATAATTTTCATATTGAAATTCACAGCCATACTTTTATACAGAGTATAATTCAAAGAGCTTCACAATTTCTAAGTTCACTCTATTCACATCAAAACAGGATTCCCAAAAAAGGATGAGACCTCAGTCCCCATCCGGTCGTACTCAAGATCCCTTTCTAGATCATCTTCTTCTTCAAAAATCTTTCTCCTCCTCAGGTTTCACTTCAGTGTTCTCCTTCTCCGATTCCTCCTCCTCAGGTTCATCTACGAGCCTGAAATGATGTCCCACAACCGGGATGAGACTACGTCTCAACAAGTTCTACCCCACTAAGACTTGATTAGGAAACCAATACGCTAACCGAGCTGCCTATGCACACACGGGTCAGAGGACTTACCTTGGTTTCAAATTCCACCTACATATTAGCACAGTTCAATAGGCACCCAAGCAATCACATCACAAATCGATATCTCGATTAATCGACCTAGTCGATCACACACCAACAAGACCATTAACGATCATTTCAATTCAATCAATCATTTCATAGCATCAGATCAAAGCAATGATCAATCGACCTAGTCAATTACATGTCAATTGGACCATTTCTAGGTCATCTCACTCCACACTATATAATCTCCAATAGTATACTTAGTCATAGAGCTACATTAATGCTCTCGGGTGTCGATTCGCCAAGGTGATGTACAATAAACACTTTATGAGCAGGCTCTTAGGCATTCCAATAACTTTCAGCTACATGGGCACGATACTCAACACATAGAATTACGACCACGTAGGCACAATCTACGCCACACAAGCATGATCAATTATCACCACACAGGCATGATCAATTATCGCCACACAGGCATGATCGATATTCAATAATTTACGTGCATTCTCTAAGGCATCCTACATGCCAAAGCGATGTAATAATTGTCGAGCTACATTATACAGCATTTCTTCTCATCATTTATCATCATTGATAAAATATAATGCGTGGGTACACAATTGGCCTTAGCCAAAATATAATAATTTCGTTTTCACAAATCCCACCATTATTTGTATCCACCAAAACACTTTTGGTGTTGTCAACCGACACCCGATTATTTTCCAATTAATTATCCAAATTAATTAATCTAGGAAAATAATCTTATAATCACAATTAATTCATTTCAACACAAAATAAAGCTCGACTAAATAAATGTACTGCACCACGACGATCATCACGAAGTTTCGGTCATCGGCTAACCCAGCCTTAATTTCCGAAAAATAAGTAAATAATTAATTAATTAATTAATTTCGAAAATTAATAATTAATTACAATAAGTCCAATTTAGCTCAAAATAAAGCCCATTTAAATAAATGGACTTCACCACGGTCATCAACGTAATATTCGATCACTAGCCATCCCAGTTGAATTTTCGAAAAATAGATAATTAATTAATTTAATTCCAAAAAATCATATTTAAATACTAAAAATTCCACTTAGGCCCGAATTGTCAAATTGAAGCCTGATTAGGGTCGGGAAAAATCCCGGGCTACCCTCAATAAATAGTAGATCATGTCTACTTGCTAAATGCACACTCAATTTAACTAATTCACATCACAATTGATTAATAAATACTAGTTTATACTAATCTAACCACCTAAATCTAATTAATCAAAACTAAACAACCCTTAAGCATCATTAATCTACTAAGCAAGGATTAGTGAGATTACTTACCGGAATCGCGCGCAAATTGAATCAATCCGACGGGGGTGATGCGAGGAACAATACTTCCCAAAGCACGGCTCGGGTTCGGGGCCCGGAAACGGCCAGCGGCCGATCTAGGCTGGCTAGGGCTAGTTCGGTGGCTGAGGCGGCAAGGGGAGGCCAGTGAAGGGCGAAGGAAGCTCCGACGGGTCCGAACAGTGGCCGGACGGAGCTGGGCGACGGCCGAAGGTGGCTGGACGAGCTGGGCAGAGGCGGAGTAGGGGCTAGATCACGCAGGGGACGCCTAGGCACGAGGGGACAGCGGCAAAGACGCGCGCGCGGGCAATGGGATGGCGGCGAGTGGCAGGCGGTGACGGTCCTCAGTGAGCTGCTGTCTTCGCTTCAGCTTTTGGTTCGCTAGTTGCACGAAGAAGAAAGAAAAGAGGGGTTCAGTCACGTGGGGGAGGGGAGAGGAGAGAAAAGAGAGAAGAGAGAGAGAAAAAGAGAGAAAATATAGGTTTGAATGGTCAAATGGAGAGGGGAAAAACAAGTGGGTGACAGCCCACAATTCGGTGGAAAGTGGGGGACAATTCGCACGAAGGGAAGAGGAAAGAGAGAAGAGAGAGAGAGAAAAGAAAAAGGAAAAGAAAATAACACTTTAATAAGAAAACACAATTTTCTTATTACTTCTATTATTTTCCTTTTCTCATTCTCTTTTTATTTTCTTTCGGTCTTCGATTTTTCCTTCGATAATTTCTTTCTTTAAATTTTAGACTCATCAATAAATTGAGAGACGATGAGACGGTCCTAAAAATGAATTGTGACACGTTCGAATATTCGATTCCCGAAACTAATTTAAATTTCATTGTTAGAATCGATCAAACGCAATTTTAGTCAATCCAACCAATTGAGTAGCTTTTAGGGATTTTACTGTAGATGCATCCCTTAACGGCTTCACCCAATAGGTTAGTTAACTCGTGAGTGATCAGTTTAGAGAAAAGGACCATAGGCACGTCGACGACATGCCCATTTCACTTTATCAAAACGGGATCGAATTTCAGGATGTCACAGGCACTATGTTCCACTTTACCAATTGGAAACCTCTCCGTTTTGCTTCCCTCAAAATTCAAGAGCCTTGTCTCCATGACCATGCTTGGCAAGCACATTGACCAAACGATTATAAGTAATCTTGGTTTGGTAATAATTTACCACCCTTACCATTTTCTGCAGCATCTCCCTCACTTCTTCATCCCTTCTCCTTACATAGAAAAATCCATGACAGGGTAGGAACTGACCTTATCTGTAGGCATACCATTCGCAAGTTCTAGGTTTGATCTCAAGTATGGTGCCTCCCTTTCCATATATAATATTGTCCATGATGCTGCACACGAATAACACAGGCTTCTAATTAACAAGCCCGAGTTTGCTCTTGATCCTTTTAAGCTGAAACTCTTCAAAGTTGATACAATTGATAAGTACTTCACTGGCTTGGAGGTCATAGAATCTCTCTTACATACTGATTACTATGAACGTCCTACTTCCGCTTTGTCCCACTAGAGTGGCAGTTGTACCACTAGGGATGCTAAGAGAGAACCCATTGAATGTTTGCTCATTAGGCCTAGCTGCATAACTAAAACAAACATCCACCAACTCAATATCTCATTGAATTCATCTAGTTTCTTTCCCTTAGTGTCAAAAGAATCGATCTTCGGCTTCCCACGGATGGTCTCGGACATCTTCTATGTAGTAGCTCAACCAATAGCAAATGTACTAATGCATGAAGAAGTCTGCCTAAGAGACATGGAACCAAATCAATATTGCCATGATCACATCAGTCACTGCGTTCCTGTTATATCTCTTGTCTAACATCAACTTCGCATTGTACCATATTGCCAAAGCAAAAACACTAAAAATTATGAGTATGACTCCTCCAAGATTTAGTAGGCTTTGGTGGACACTTCGTTTGTATGCATTCACAAGGAATTTGCTGTAATATGCGATTGCTCGTTTCTCTCTGGTAAATGATGTAACCGTCTTAGTTGAACCACTTGTTTGTTTAACAAAATTTGATGCCTTTACATAAGCCTTTGCCTACAGGATGCCATCTTGAGATGACGAGGGACATGACTCTAGTCACAGTCACTAGCAGAGAAATCATGAAAAGCATAACCACCCCTTGATAAATGCCATCACAAAGCCTCCAACAAATGTCAACCTGAGCTATATGAACTTTCACATGTTTACACCCAAGTGTCCTAGATGAGAACTGTGTTGCCCAACATTCTCCTAGCCAACTCTCCGGTGTTAGTCTATTTGTCAAAGAATGCGACATCTTGTCTCAATATAATTTGCAAATAAAGACCTCTTACTCTTGCAGCCAATTGCTTGTCGGTGACCATCTAGCAAGACACCTAAAGAAATGCTACCGCACCACACCTAAGCACCAGATAAACTTAAGAGTCTGAAGATTTCACAATCTCAACAAAAAAAAAAAATTCAAGAAATGAGTTTCTCTGTAACAATTCATAAAGTCCATAGTTGCAAAGGTTTAACCTTTGACACAAGAGCAACAATATCATTATTAGCCTAGCTCTAGCCGAACGTATTAATCAGTTGTCTGAACAAGGTGATCATAAGTGGTAGAGAAAGGCCATTCCTTATTGTGCCTATCAACCCAAACAACTATCAATAGCATATCAATAGAATATGCAAATGAGAATAGCTTGAGGAATGGAATAGAGTTCCCTTTCTCATCTCTTTTGCTCTTGTTGGAATCCTGTTCATTCCCATTCACAGCAGGGCTCTTTGCCATTGCCGCCGCCACCTCGAGGCTCCTTGATATGACAGTTTCATTGTTTCCTGAATCTTTGATTGCTTCATTTTCAATAGCCATGCCACTATACTCGAGACACAAATCTATTATGCAACTTCATTATTTGTATATATATAGAATTGCTTGTGGAGTTTCAAAAAAAGTTAGCTTGCAAGTGCTATCTTCAAAGATCCTGATTATATACGATCTTGATATGAGTTTTCACCACCAACTCTTCTATTATATGCACACTCAAAAATTGATCGTCCAACAAGCAAAGCTTGGTACCACGAGTTGCTCTCTCTCTCAATTGAAGACTCATAGCCCAACATTTCTTATCCTTAAACTCAACACTTCTACCACAATAACATTCTCCTTTATCACACTTGGCACATCAAGGCTTTACTCAATCCCTATATTATGACCCTTCAAGTCATAGTGATCTTCATAGTATCCGCAAGGTGTTCCACAACTTTAAACATTGTTGCACGAGTTTCGACCCCAAAAAGAAAATACCTACATCCTAATACGTAACAAAAACTAACACGCTAAAACTAACACACCCTCACAATGTCCCATAAAATTTACACCCAAAAGATCATAACCTAAGCTCTAATACTAAAATATGTCACACCTCAAAACCATCAAGAATAGGGGATGACACGGTCGTCATTTCACTCAAATGACGCAGCCTCAAAGCTCCCAAAATCCAACTCTTAAAAGTTTCCATCGCTCTCGTATCTACTCATCGTTAGTCGAGGAACTTGAAAAAGATTGGAAAATAGAGGGGTGAGCAACCACGGCTTAGTGAGTAGTGCATTTCTTCTAAGTGGATCGAGCACCCACTATGCATATTTACAAAACCAAAACGCAACTCTTTTAAACAAAATCTAAGATATAACAAACATACAGTAATAAGAATAAGTTACATACGCTTCAACATAACTATATTTATAGCAAAAATAATCATTTCATAATAACATTGAAATAAACATCAATGGTCTAATCCACTGATTAATCTCATTAATTCATATGCCAATGGTCCATTCCATTGATTAATCTCATACCACACCAAACCCAGAAATTTAACAAACCATCAAAGCCAAAATATAACATTTCTTATTTTAACACAATATGTTCAAAGCAAAAAATATTCAAGATAATAATAAGCAAATGCCAATGGTCTAACCCATTGGTCAATCTCATAAAACATGTATTAATGGTCTATTCCATTGATTAATCTCATCAAACCACACACCGATAATTTAATTGAAATTACACATCGATGGTCCATTTTAAACTAATCTCAAATTACACGTCGATAGTCCATTCCATCGACTAATCTCAAATTACACGTCAATGGTCTATTCCATCAACTAATCTCAAATTACACGCTGATGGTCCACTCCATTGACCAACCTGTTGCTTAATATCAAACCATGGTCACGATACAATGCCTAGTCACAAGGCGATCAAGATTCCCCCCTTGGCAAGTTCTCCACCTATTATTAGCCGGTGGCTCGGCCCACAATGATATCCTAAAATAATATGCGCATACCCACAAGCCCCTCGCTAGGCTCACAGCGATATTGAACATCCACATCAATCTAGAACAATTACCATCCATAATTCTCAAACCAAATCCATAAAACGTTTCATATATCACGAAAAGATTTCGCAACTTAACTTATCTGCCAGAAATACTTTTCATAAAACTGTCTCAAATAATTTCAAGACTTGTCTCATAAATCAATTTCAAATCAAATGCATTTTAAAAAGCTTATTACAAATCAATAACTATATAACATTCCATAAATCATCTCAAAGTCGAGCTTTTCGTGAAATGGTTTCACAAACTCAAAATATGTAATATTTCACAACTTCATTCATCAAACATAACATATATTTCCACCAAAAATTCTCACACTATTCTTAAACACCAAAACGCAATAAATGCCCGATCCAAATTTTATGCAACAAATATGCTTATTTATAACTCATAAAATATCAATCATTTATCATTTTAAAAACATGAGCTTATAAATTCTTAGAAGAGATAGCACCACTCACCTGGGAAAGTCGAAATTCAACTATGACATTCACTCGAACCAATGCACTCAGATCCCTAACAATTAACGGAAAAACAATATCAAAAGGCTAAGTAAAAATGATATTCGCATAACGACTCGTTTATACTAGGCCTATTTGTCGATAAAATGACACCTATGCACCACGAAAGCTCGCATTTATCGAAAATCCATCGATTTCTTGCTAGGCGCAACCCATGCGCCAACTTTGTCGCGTCATAACTTCCTCCACAAAATTCCGTTTCAGGCCGTCTTACAGTCTTTAGAAAGCTCTCTTAACGTACAACAACAACCCCAACTCAGCCACCCAAAAACAGTACCCCAAAAAAAAAAAAAAAAAGTTACTGTTCGCTACAGTACCCGAATGTGCCCCCAACTTCAAAATTCCATTCCTGACAAACCACAAGCTCAAATCATGATCCGTAAGATGCTATAGCTTCACAACATCCCAAAGTACCATTTCTACAAAAATATACAGCTCAACGGCTCAAAAATCATACTTCGCCACTCGATTTTCCCAAAATTTTAAATTTCAAGCCCTAGGTCCAAAATTACTCCGATTGAACGAAGGGGGAGCACAAGTACTTATCGAGTGTTGCATTATGTAGTTAACGTGGCTTGGCGAGGTTCTCATGACGAGAACGCGTGAAGCCCCTCTTTTTCTTTTCTCTTCTTCTTCTTCTTCTTCTTCTTTCTCTCTTTATTCTTCTCTCTGTGTTCGAGCTCTCTGCCGTCCCTCTCTCTCCCCTTCTTTCCTTCTCTCTTTCCCTTTTATCTCTTCCTTTTTCTTTTCTTTTTTCCCTTTTTTTTCTTTCTGTCTTTTCTTCCTCTCTCTCTCTCTCTCTCTCTCTTCTCTTTTCCCTCAGCCGAAAACTCTCGATTCCTCTCTCTCTCTTTCTCCTTTTTATTTTTGACTGGGTCAAAGCCCAGATTTTACATGTAACTCTTTAAGACAAACAGTGATGGTCACAATCCTTGGTGGTAACCTTTATGTCAGGCTCCACCACGGTTGTACTACTTAAGCTCAAACAGGCGACGTGCTACACAAAGATACTGCAGTTGCTGATTGACTGTCATGGCTTCTTCTCCATTCTTGCTTTTCCTTTGATACTGATTACCGCCTGGTATTTAATGTTACCTGCAGGATTTTCTTTAAAAAATTTACTGTATTTGCTGCCCTCAGACTCAGTGTAGAGTAGTTCGATGGATTAGATTGTGTGCAAAGCTTCACCTAGCAGAACAAGCAGCGGTATCCTCTGGACTTTCCAGCATCACTTGTCAGACTTGGTACTTTACTTGAGTTTAGAGATGCAGGGCTGGTCCTTAAGTGTTACTGATATTTTTGAAGAGTACTTTGCATGTGTCGACTCCCTGAAGGTGATAGTTGCTTCTTATGATATGCATGACAATTGGTCTCACATTCTCACCTCGTCGTCTTGAGCCAGTGAAGTTATTGCCATAAGCATTCTGTTCGCTGTACTAAAACCGCCATCTCAATGAAAGAGTTCACCAAGTGATGCTTTTATGCAGTTCATTTTTCGTTCTTTAGCAAGCTTTCTGTCTCTCCAATTAAGCATTAAAATCCATCCTTTCACTATCATTTTCCTATCATGGGTCTTTTATAACTAAAGGTCAGGTCTTAATGGTCATAGGCTATGAGGTCTTTAGATGTAAACATATAATTTTGTGTTATCATTATATTTATTTTTTCTAAATAATATGTAGTTCATGAGAATTCCTTAATCTTTTGGATTAAAAACTTCGAGATTAAAAAGCAGATGAACTATTATAGTTTTTAGGAGTGATTAGTTTCAAGATAGACAGCTTCCAGACTGAAAATATGGAATCTATCCTGTTAAAGCTGATTCTCAGTTTTTGAAACTAGAAACCGCACCAGCCCTAAAACTAGCTTGTAACCTAACCAGCCAATTTCACGGTAAACCTGTTAACCAGCCTGCATCTTATTTATTTATTTATTATTTATTTTATTTTTTTCGTACTTAGTTTTTTCTTTTAGGTCAGGTTTCTCATACCTAGTTCAAGGAAGATAATATACGGACGCAGCTACATTTCATCCTTCACAAGAGATCCAAGTATTCTCTCAGCCAATCCCATGGGTCCATTAAGGTTTAGGATGCTGTCGAGGATTGTTATCCACAGCTGTCAATTCATCCCATGATCCCAAAATGCCATGATATCCTGAAAAATATGTAATTCCATTCACCTCAAGCACCAGATCGTCAACTTTATCCCCTCCCCTCCATTTTCTTTCTTTTCTCTACCACACGTTTTCCCTCAATTCATCCTCACGCCAGCATCACACCATCCATAATTTACCTCCATCACTCCATCATCATCCCATCTTCACCATCATCCACCATCAGCCCCACCCTCCTCACGCCATATTCTTCATCTTCGCCACTCCACCGCAACCTCACCACCAGCGGCTTCCCCTCCTCAAACAATGGCCCTTCAAGAAGCAATAGCAGCTGATGATGTTAATCAGCTATACAGATTAATTGAGGGGGACATATATCTCTTAGATCAAGGATCCGAGGGCCCCTTCCCAAATACTCCACTGCATGATGCTGCAGACCAGGGGAAAACTAAAGTGGCAATGGAGATAGCCACCTTGAAACCATCGTATGCTCGAAAGCTGAATCGCGGGGGTTATAGTCCCATGCACTTGGCTTTGCAAAATAAGCATTATCATCTTGTGAGGGCATTGATGACCCTCCATCCCGAGTTGATTCGAGTCCGAGGACGAGGTGGGATCACCCCTTTGCATTTTGTAGCCGGGAAAATAGGAGACGATGAGCAAGAGAACATGGAGCTCCTAGATCTCCTGGCAGAATTCCTATTTGCTTGCAAATCGTCTATCAAAGACTTGACGAACCAATGTGAGAGTGCAATTCACATTGCCGTCAGGATGGGCAACACGAAAGCATTCAAGGTTTTATTTGGATGGCTTAAGCGAGTTCATCTAACAGAAATCTTGCACTGCAAAGATCAATATGGTAACACCGTCCTACATATTGCTACCTCAGAAAAGCAGCCTGAGGTATAGTTCATTGATTTCATGGTTATCCATGATTTTATTGTTCGATCCTTAAATTCAACAAAACCTTATCTAGGAACAAATATGATGGTAATAAGTTAATGTTTTTGAAAACATTCTGAATGAGGAGAATTGAAAGGGACCATCTTTTTTAGTTTCATTTGTCGGGGAGAAGTGAAGGAATCAAAGAGGGATGGTTATTACTCCTCGATCCTTCCTTGCCAGTCTTCTTCTTCCACTTCTCTTTGACAATTTGCTCGTGCACTTGGTTAGGGGAGGGTTGGCTCTACCCTAGTATTCAGAGCAGTTGTCACACAGGTGGATGCATTCTTTTTATCTTCATGTGTTTCCTTAGTTTCATTTCTCTCCAAATCACTCACCATCCAAAAATCTAATAGACTTTTTATGCTATTCAGATGGGTTGTAAAAATTAGATCAACAAGTAGTGCTTTTTTATAATTAAAAAGTCAAGTACTCATATTAAGATAGTGATAATATGAGTATGTCGATTGTTTTTAGATGTTTTAGTTTAATTTAATACACACATATCGGCATGTTTGAAAAATTAAATTGAGTGCTTGAAATAACAAATTTAGCAATGAATAGATTAAATTTGTATTATTATATGACTTAAAAGACTTGATTTAGCCAAAACATTCACTTAATCTAATAATCAATATAATTGATAGTAATCAAAATCTTCCCAACTATATAGTTAAACCTATTGATAGTAACAACAATTTCATGTTTGGTAAGAAATAAATCAAATTTAATTATGTATTTTTAATTATCAAGAAACAATTTTTTATTTCTGTCGTCAGCATGTAAGATTATCAATACTAGTGCTTACTTTTCAATTTTATCAAAACAATGCCATAGCTTCACTTCAAAAGTGGGAAAACTATTTTTAAGCTCGTGATGCTTCCAATTTATGTTTATTTTAATTGGCTTAACAAGGATTTGGTTAGAGGATATAGAGGAAAAGGAAGAAAAGAAAGGCAGTCATATAGAGAGATCACCTTGTTTATAGTTTATTAAAAGGAAAGAAAAGCTAGGATTAAAATTGTTTCTTTTTGAACCCCAATAAAATAATTTTTTAGTGTGCTCTAACTCTTTCAGGTTGGATAATTTTTAACGAGTAATTTCTTCCAACTTCTTGTGTCAGTCACTCATACCTAATACGATGATTACTTAATTCATTGTTTTCTATCATTTCATCTTTCCTATGGATTAGCAAAATCTCTTTCCTTCTTTCAAAATCAGTCCTCCCGAAGATATTGTAAGAGATGGAAGTTAGTGAAATGGATCCTAACAAGGACAATCTGACACAACCATAGGATAATCAATTTGTGAACAAGAATATCATGCATAAAGGATATCTATATGGACACACGCACACACCTGTCTAGGGTAGTCTTTCTCTTCATAGCCAAAACCATTTGTACAAAATATAATTAAATCCCAAGCCTTTTAGTTAATGTTATTAAGTCCCAAACTTTAATGAAAAATCATAATCATTCGGACCATCATCCTAACTATCACGTGAATAATTTCTAAGTGAAAAGACTAAATTGCACTTCTTGAAAAAGATTGTGGACTTCATTATATTGATCCATACAATTTGCATTTAATAAATAAGGTTTTTCCCTTTGTACATTCGTTATTGCAGCACTAGCATCGTCAAACTTACATATTTATTTGGCATGAGCTCACTTTATGCACAATAACAAAGCTTATGCAGAGCAGTGATTGAAAACTTAAGGGAACCATACTTCATTTTGTTCCCTTTGCATTTCTTCCAGATCATCAAGCTCTTGATTGAATATACAACCGTACATGTAAAGAACTTTCAAGGTAACACAGCTCTGGAAATCTTCCAAGCGAATCCCAGCGGCGATCCAGATGTTGTGGAGAGGTTTCGCCAAATAGGACGTCAAAAAAGACGTTTTACTACTATAATTTCTCTATCACAGTTTTATAGCGCGGAACTAACCTTCCTTGAGAAGTACAGAAATTGGATTGGCAACCGAGATAATTCCAGTCGCGAAGCAGTGCTTATAGTGTCAACCTTAGTTGCAGCTGCAACTTACCAAGCTGCGCTTGCTCCTCCGAAGGGATATTGGCAAGACTCCTCTCCAGATCCCCAAGCCAATTCCACTATTGTTACCGCCAATTCCAGCAGCATTGCTCTTGGAAAACCACATCAAGTGGGAGACCTGATCCTAAGTGGATATCGACTATCTCGGTACACGATAATGAATAGCATGGCTTTTTCCGCCTCGATTGCCGTAATCGGGGCCTGCGCTTTAACACTAAAGGATCTCCTTCTCGCCTGTGCCGCTGTTTTGCCTATAATGTTTCTCTGCTATTCTTACTTGGTTACGTTTAGACTTCAAATCCCCAAAACCAATAAGGCGGCAGGATTTTATCTAACAACACTTTTGCTTCTCTTTCGGGTCGTCTGGTCTAGTCTCTTCATATACGCGTGGATAAAGCTCAAAAGAGATCCACGACAAATCGACACAACGTGGAGACCAGTCAAGGATTGAAGGGTCCTAATTTCACAAGTATTATTTACTTTTAACACTTCTTGTCATTGGAGCATCTAATCTATGTTTCTTGTTTTAAGGTTTGCAAGAATCCAACTTTGCTGCCTGTAATGGAGACATCCACTGATTCCTTCGTCACTGGAGACCTTTACTCTTGCTTGAATTGAGGACTTAGAATAGCTTTTTTCCTTATTCAATTTTAAAAAATGATGAAGCGTGAGATGGACGCACAAAGCATACATGCACAACAAAGAGCGACATATCTTGATTTTGCATATTTTTAAAAAAAGAGATATATTAATAATATAGCTGCCACTGCCTTTTCGTCCGAAGAGGAAAAGACATAAATTTAGTGGCATAACTTAAAGGCGTGCCCAAAGCACTCAATTAAGCATGGACTCTCCTAAACTCTTACCCCCACACGATGTTTAGGTATTTGATATTAAGTCAAATTAATGCTATGAGGGTTTTTAATCGATATATTGAAAGTTTTTATCAAATAATAATTGAAATAGAAGTGCACAAATAATGAGCTGCTATTTGTCCTTAAAAACAAATCACATCTTTAAGGGCTCGTTCAATTTTGAATGAAAAAAAAAATTAATCAAAGACTATGGCACGTTTTAAAAGAAAATCCCTCAAGATCTAATTTCTAAGCTTTTTCCTAATTTTAAGAAAAGATACAATCTTTTTCCAAAAATTTTCAGATTTTTAAATTTTATTGATATTATATTTCGGATACTCCGCATCCGACCTGAGTCAGGACTGGCTCAGGTCCATGGCGGGACTGGGCTCACCTGAGCCCAGTCCGGCCACCCTAAAAAAACAAATCTGGAAAAAAAAAAAATACAGTAAGCCCGGCCTGGGATATCAACCTAGCCCAACCACCAAACATTAACAAACAACAGCCCGGCCCACAAACTAAACTAAGCTTATATCAAACAACAATTGACCCAACCAACTTGCCCACCGGCGAGCCAAGCCCGAATTGGCTCCGACCCGGATTTGACCCGACGGCCAACACAGCCCTGACTCCTCTTGTGCCCCCCCGCTCATCACGGCCTTGACGGAGGAATTGGCTTTTCAACAGCAATTCAAGTATTAGCTATTCTTTCAGATCATCAAGCTATCGATTGGACATGCGAATGTAAATGTGAAGAACTTCCTGAATACAACAGCTCTGGACATCTTCCAAGTGAGTGCTCCTTTTGATGAAGATGTTGCGAGGAGGTTGTTGACACCTAAATTTCGTTTTTTTTTTTAAATTAATTAGGTTTTTTTTTTTTACATTTATTTGCCTTTTTTGGATAGTAAATAATAAATAAATAAACAAACAAAACAAAAAACAAATAAAAACAAGAAAAGCAAAAAGCAAAAAAACAAAAAAAAAAAAAACAAGCAGCCCCCACCCTTTTTCTTTCTTTTTCCTTCGCACGACCTGCCCCCCCCTCTCTTCTTCTTCCTCCCATCTTCTTCTTCCTTCGTCTTTCTTCCGCCTCTGCAGGTCACGCGCGGCGACGAAGACGCGCTCGAGCACAACCTACAACCGAGAGGGGAGCGTAGGCCGGTGGCTGAGAGGACGCAACATTGAAGGCGAGCATGCCTCCGTGGAAGGGGGAAGATTTGACGCCGGTTCAGCCGCACCCAGGGCCGGTCGGCGTGCGAGAGCCGACGGCCGAACCTCCGTCGACCGGCCTCCTCCTCGCCTATAAATAGAGGAGCACCTCCGTCGACGAAGGGACACGGCGAACTCGAAGATCTTCCCTTGAGAGACTTCAAGGGAGGATTAAAGAGCGAGCACGCGAGAGATCGGGTCGCGAAGCTCGAACGACCTCCCTCCGAGAGACTTCGGGAGGCCGGCGGCGAACGATCCCGAGAAGGAGAGCACGGCGAGTGAGGGACCTCCGGTAGCAAGCCGAAGACCTTTCCCGAGAGACTTCGGGAAGGTTTGAAGCCAAGCCACCGGAGATCTCGGATCTTGCCGGGAGGGGGAGATCTGGTCGAGCCGGAGGGTTTGGTTACGAGGGAGTCCTAGATCCGGAGGAGAGGAAGTCGGAGGATCGTCTGGACACCAGATCTGAAAAGGGGGAAACGTCTGTGAGATCAGCTCCCGTCGCCGTCGTCGTCTGCCCCCACACCATCGCCATTCGATCGCTGCCGCTCGCTGTCCGCCCCAGCTCCACCGCAACCCCGATGCTGTCACCTCAATCGAGCCCAGACGACAGCGCCTCAAGCTGTGCCGCCCCTGTTGCCTTGACCAAACCCAGACGCCATCTCTTCAAGCTGCGCCGCTGCGCTGTGTCGGCGCCGAGGACAGGTGACGACGAGCCCTACTCACACCATCCCTGTCGCTGCTTCCCCTCTCGAAACCTAACCGCCGCCGTCCGCCACATCGCCGCCGTCGTCAGGCGCCCCGCCGCTGTCCGGTGACACCTCCAGTCCCTCCACCTGCGCTGCAAACGGATGGAGAAGCCAGCGAGCCCGCGTCGGGTCGAGCCGGGTCGGGCGTGGTTCGCGAAACCGGGTAGGGTTTCGCGAGACCTAGGCGGCCGGAAACCGGGTCGGGCGCACCTCACCCGGGTAGGGTTTCGCCAGCCCGGGCCATGCGCGCGTGGACCGGGCCTTTTTGGAAAATAGATCTATTTGGGCCCGGGTTAGTTCATGGGCTTGGAAAAAGAAAAATGGGAGAAAAATCGAGTCGGGCCCGCGTTGCGGCCCTTTCCGCTCGCGTTCGGGCTGGCCCGGCCGGACCCAACCCGCAGATCCGACCCGAGTCGGCTTTTCCTTTTTAAAGTTTTATTTTAAATAATATTTTAATAAATAATTAATAAATAATTTATTTTCAAAAATTATTAAGAAATGTTTTAATTTCCAGAAAATCGAAAAATATTTAAAAATGTTTTATTTTCTAAAAAATACAAGAAAAAAATCAAAAATAATTTATTTTCAAAAATATTAAAAATATTTTATTTTCCGAAAAATCAAAAAAATCAAAAAAATTTCATATTTTCCAAAAAATGCCAAAAATCCAAAAAAAGCCAAAAATTCATGAAAAAGCCAAAAAAATTCAGAAAAAGCCAAAAAGACTTGTATTTTTCCAAAAATACTAAAAAAATAAAAAATCCCTTTCTTGTCAAAAATTAGAAAATGACTCAAAAATATTTTTCCTCCAAAAATGCATGGAAAACCCCTCGAACATCCAAAATGCGTAAAAATCCCCATCCAAAAAGTCTCAAGGTTTAAACAAGATTAGGTACCGAAAGGGCATTAGTGATTAACTAGTGTAATCAAGTCCCCGATCCTAATTTCTCTAGTTGCGCAAGAATGAGTATTGCTCCTGATACTTTGCTTGGGTTTCTAATCAACCCACCCCAAATTGATTAGTGGCGACTCCATTTTAAAAATTAACTTTACAGGTTAAAAACTTAGATTATTAAAGTCGTGAATTGGTGGACTTGGGAGAGTCCGAGCTTTAATTAATTCAGCCGAGCCATTAGCCTCCTTAGGCGCCCGCACCCGATCGGGAGCGCCGAAAAAAAGAGGTCGCGACAGCTTGGCGACTCCGCTGGGGACTGTGAGGACTTAGGCCATTTTTGTCTTGTTTAAACTCTTTACTGACTTGTTTTTATTTTTTTTTTTTTGCAGTTTTTAGTTTAGAAATTTATTTTAATTTTTTTAAAATAGATTATCTTGTGATTATAAACTATTGTGCATGTTTTACTATTACTATTTTAAACACTACACATGGCACACACAACCCGGCCGCCGGACCTGGGTCGCCATAGGATTTCTAGGATTGTGTTAAGAAAGATACGACCTCGAATGCGAGATTGCATTGTAGAGGTTGCCTTTCTTTTCCCCAAATTTCTTAGCCGAGGTAGGAGGGTATGCTGCTAACGCGAGACTACGACGGCCGGATATCTTTTTAATCTCAACCAATCTTCTTAGTTAGAAATCGAGCTGCACGTCCCATGCGCATGTCTTTGTGCTTGCCATTTTTCTTTAAAAGCAAAGTGATTTCTTTACTTTTACTTAGTCTTTTTATTTTGCCCATGGCAATTTAGGATAAGCTTTTCAAGTCCCAGTTTATATGCGATGGGGAAAGACGATATCCAGTTCATTCCTACTCCCAAGGCGAAGCTCTTTAAATGGTGGGGTCAATTAAATCAATTTGCCCAAGAGCGTGTGAAAGCCAAAATCAGTCATCTCCTATCGTTGATTCAAATCATTGTTCGCCCGAAGTCATACAAGCCATGGCACATTTCTGTGCTTGAAGACACTACTTTTATGTTTGGTGGGTTTGAGCTAACCCCAACTCTAGAAGAATACAGCATCATCATCACGGAATGCCTCTCGAGAAAAAGCTTGTTAGGCCATCAACAGGCTTCCTCCCGTGGCGGGTTAGCGCGACTTTTGGGAATTGAAATCCATGTCATGAGACAAATTCTTGAAGACAATCATAATACTTGCCCACTAGAATTCATGAATGCATGTTTTCAAAATTAGTCTATAACCCAAAAAAGTGAGATTTTCCTCCTGGCCTTTTTTGGGCTCATCGTTTTCCCCCACCAAAGAAATGTCATAAGTCCTAAGATGGTATGGATTGTTGATCAGATCTTGAGGGGGGAAATTATATCAACATGATTTTAACTGAAACATTCTTGTCCTTTAATCGTTTTAAAGACAACGCGAAAAAAAATCATGCGGGTCTCCTGAAATTTTACAAGTCTGGTTCTTTTCTCACTTAAGCGAATTCCGAGACTTCATGCAATCGTCTGAAACAAATGATTTTGAAAACCCATTACAAAAATTTATGGTTTTAGGACCATACATTCCCAATCAAAACTGTTTAAATTGGGTAAACTTCCTAAGAGACCTAGCTCCTGAGGCATTCCAATGGTGTGCTGGTTGGTTCAATGAAAAGAAAGCTCGCTTCGCTTACAAATGTTGCCGCCCAATTCCGTTGCTCGGCCTCACCGGTGCTTTTTCCTATTTCCCAAAGGGTGGCACGACAATTGGAGCCCTTCAGAGATCCCACATCTTTCAAGAAGAGGACCCCTCCACTTCTTTTCACTGACATCAAAATTTTGAATACATGGTTGACATTTATGAAGAAGCTAGGGACAAGTGCCATCGCAAAAGGATCGTGATACCCGAAGGGCTTAAGGGAGAAGAAAAAGCCCACCATGCCTCCATGTCCTACATCCACAATCATCACATCCCGACAAGGTGGAAACCATCGGTCCCTCGCTCAATCAGAGAGAGCAGCCCCGCACGAGCAAGCGAGCTCATGGTGAAGGATTTGGGAATGGATTGGATACACACCTCAAAGCTAGTCCAAGAAAGCAAGCATTTGCGCAAGAACAAGACTCCTCGTCGCATATAAATTGGCAATCATGTGTCCCTTAGTAAAGTTTTTTGTCCCATTGTTTAGGGACTTTTGTTTGATATCTAGTATTTTATCCTGTCATTTCAAGTTCAAGTTTTAGATGTTAGAGTTAGCGGTCTATAAATCCTCTTTGATAAATAAAAAAGTAGTTAGGCCATTTCCATGGGTCAATCTTTGTTTACTTTCGTGCTCATTCATTATTTTCGCAATGAACAGGTAATTATGAATCGCAGGCCACCAATCACACGCGAATGGCCTCATGCAATAGGGCTCGATCAGAATGATGTACAAAATCGCATCATTAACATTGAAGATGGTGTAGGACAGATGTCCATTGTTCTTCAACAACTCTCGAGACAAATGAAATCCACTCAAGCTGAGCCCAACTCTATAGTTGCCTCAAACACCGTCATGACACCCGCAAATTTGCCAAAAAATAGCCAGTGCCATAGACAATTTGAAAGGATCATGAAAAAGTTAAACCAGCGGGGGCGGAATCCCATGGACTTGTCCAATTACGCCGGCATTGAAATTCCTGAAGAGCTCAAAGCACCTGAATGCGAAAGGTATGCTGATACCTCCCGCCCGGAGACCTACTTGCAGGCCTACTTGGTTCGAAGGATGATTCAATCGTACCAATCAAGCTTGACTGGCCCTGCCTTGCGATGGTACATTGTCAGGAAGATTAGTCCCCTTAAAACCTGGAGGGAACTAATTCATGCTTTCCATCAAGAATATGATATTGACATCAGCCCTGACATAGCCTTGTCCTACGAAGAACTGATGATCACGGAACACGAGGAACCATTAGTTGCTGAGATAGGAAAGAAACGTGTTGATGAAGCCTTGCATAATGAGTGGGCAGTTGAGCAGCATCCTATTACTGAAAAACTTCCCACTAGGAAAGTTAATGAGCCTTTGTACGAGATCAAAGACACAGAGCCTGTTTAAGATCGGGGCATGAAAGGACAGCTCCCCAAGCTTATTGCAAGAGCTAGGGTCCAAAGAATACCAACCCCCATCAACTTAGAAAGTGAATTAGAAAGTGAAACTCTAATATCTCTCACTTCCCTTGACGAATCAAGTTAGCAAAACGAAGAGCCTTACTCAAAAGGTTTGGACCGGGGCCAAGAAAAGAAAGCCTAAGCAAATCAATTCAGCATCGGCCGACAAGCCACCGTACCAAAGCTTCGAGCGTTCTCAAGAATACAGCTTTGAAGGCTACCATCTCCTAGAGTACAACCTTGAAGACTTCCTGGCCCTAGAATACAATCCTAAGGACTTCCAGTGTTATTTCAACAATGAAACTGACGATTCATCGTATAACTGTTTTTTACTCTCATCTGGGGATAAAGGCCCGTCAGAAGAGGAATCATACGTCTTTATCCGCTACGATCCTAACGAAGTACTAAGCTTATCCTCTGACCATGAGGATAGCTTCAATACTTCATCCTCATTTGGAAATTTTGACTAAGAAGAAAGCAATGGAGTAATCTCGGTAGAGTCCAACTTTCCTGAAACAGAAAAATTCACCACTACAACGAATATGCAGTGGGAAAACCAGTGGCCTAACTAGGATACATCAAGCCCATCTTGCGCTCATAGGATCATGACCCCTGGAGAAATGTGGATACATAATCTCCATATCTATCTCACGAGAGATTGGAATGAGCTGTCTTCTGTATTCCTACTTCAGTATCAAAGCCAGATTGGGACTAAAGTGCCTTGTCAGAACTTGGTTCACTTCAGAAGAAGACTAATAGAGGATTTCCGATCGTATGCAAGGAGGTGGGAGGCTTTTATGATGCAAACTTACCCTCAACTGGCCGAAGAAGAAATGATAAAGCTGTTCATAAGGGCTTTACCTCGTAAGCATCGTGGTTGGTTGCATGGGTTGCACTTCCATGGCTTTAATGAAGTGGTCCTCTCATGCGAATACTTCAAGTCTACTGGAGGCGAGGAACTCAAAGGTGCTTGATTTTAGAACCAACACTATCAAAGCACTCATTTACACAGGAGTTGTCATGGGTTTTACTTGTTTTTATAATTTCATGTTTCTTATCTTGTCTAGTGTGCTACTGTTGTATTTTCCACTCCAAGTACTCTATTGTATAGTTCTAATATTTTGTTTTAAGAGTATGAGGCGGTACTCCAAACCTGCCCAGTGATGCTATCCAACCATAAAAAATATCATCCAAGGAGAATATTGAGGGCTAGGCTTCCTCATGCTTTTTTCTCCCCCGAATACATATTTTGAAAATAAAAAACACTTCATCACCAAAATTTTTGTTAAAACAAGATGATAAATTTAATCATGTTTGTCTTTCGACTCACTCACTTCGTGTCTCAAATATCATCCCCTTTGACTTAGTGTGACTAGGAGGCATTTAAAGCTGGCACATCGTGTGAGCTCGCCGAATTCAAAGACACTCTTCCAAGAAAACAGGGACAAATAGAAAGAATCATCCTACACCAAAAGAAGGTAAGTTTTATTCTCTGTATATAATTTGGAAATGATGTCCTCTCTATTCTATTTACAGTAAACGGAAGATAAGACATAATAGGTACAGGAATACGGTTGAAAATCAATCCGTCCCTAAGAGCTCTGTGCACTCCACCTCGCTCCTACCTAACTCCTTCACAAGCCAAAAAGCAATATCCTTTCCCCACAATGTGCCTGAGCAACCAGATGCTATGGTTTCATCAACAGGACTTCCAGCTTCGACAAGGCCAAAAGCACAAGGAAGGAGTTCTTTTCCTCTTCTTTGAATTGATTACCGTCAACATGGAAGAAATCTAGATAGTTGAAGCGGTCTCTAGCCCCATTCAAAATGACCTAGAAACCCTTCCTATTCGACGCATATTCTCGCAAGAAGTAATTACCATAAGAGAATTGGAGGTTTTGATTGTCCATCTCAAATTCTATAGAAGCTTGAAGTACATGACTTTGCTCAATGATGCTAATGGTCATATAGTCAAAGACATAAGAAAATTCCATAGAATGAAGGCATTGAAGATAAATCAACAACCATCAATCATGCATACATGGCAATGAGTGAGGAAGGCCAATTGAAAGAAATGTCAAACTATGTCGAGACGAAAAGGCTGTCATTAATGTTCAAATATCCCTAGGAGTCAACAAATACAAACTTTGGAGAAGAGTAATTTGGTATCATTTCCAATACTCCCCCTCTTTGAAACTCACTTTTGACATATTTTCTCCTATTGACAGGAAGCATAGGATTCAAGAAACAAACTTGATGGTTAGGTTTGGCAAATCAAATGATCCACGTCCAGAGCCGGTCGGTTAAATAAAAAAAAGAGCGCCCTACGGACACCATCGGCACCTCTAGCCGAGTGGTATCCGGGAAGAAGCAAAAAGGTCCGAAGTCAGGGGTTCGAATCCCCGACGCGGCATTTAACCGCTTGGTAAAAAAATAATAAAAAAAATTTTTGCTTCCCTTGCACTTGCAAATTACGAGAGAAGAGGTGACCTAACGAAGCAAAAGACATAGGACTTCGTGACCCACTTGCACTTCAAGTCCATCCAATCATCTGCAAACCAATGAAGGGTAATTCGGTATCGTTTCCATTACTCCCACTATCTGAACTCGCTTTTGACGTATTTTCCCTATTGACAGAAAACATTGGGAATCTAAAACCAAACTTGATGGTCAATATTGGCCAAGCTAGTACGTAGAAATGACCCACATCAAATTTACCTGGCTTCGTGTAAAAAGACATGTCATCCAAAAGCCAATTTAGAGAATAATTGACCTAACAAAGCGAGGGACATAGGACTTCGTGTCCCCCTCTCACTTCAAGTTCACCCAATCATCTGCAAACCAGTGAAGGGTAAAGTTGTATCGATTCCAGTTATTCGACTCTTGAAAGAGTTCATGACTAACATATTCCCTCTTGTTTGTTGTAGGATCACCTAACTGTCAAAAGCAAGGATAACAAATCAACGAGAAGCATGTCTTGTTGCAAGATCACTTGACTGTCATAAACAAGGATAACAAATCAATGAGAGGCATGACAAACTCTCCTAAACGAAATGGCGTCCTGAGTAATCGCCAAAGCAAATGACAGAAAATCTTCAGGCCTCAACTCACATTTGATTTTGGCTAGACTAATTGATTTACTTGTACATCTTCTCTTCTACAGGGGCAAAAGCAGAGATGCCCAATCAAATTCTTAATCCTTGGCTGATCATTCATGTATCATATCCCTAATCAATAGGGATAACCATTGACACCCATTTGCAATAACCTTTTGATGTTCAAAATTTAACAATTTGGAAACACCATTATGTTAGACCCTTAAAGCTACCAAGAAGGTCTTTTTTGAGCCAAAACCATTCATTTGTTTTGAAGAATTCAAACTCTATCATATTTTAAATGTTGCATGCCTTTTCCAAATGGATTTTGCATGATGATTTTGTCTATCTAAATCACTGATTCCATTGAGAATTATTAGAATAGACAGCTAAATGAAGAATACAAGATTAATCGAGCATGTTGGATGAGGCACGTCGGAATGATGAAAGGCAAGCCATATCATATACATAATCCCCCCCATCTATACACTTGTGAGATGAGTGCAAAAGATTCCATGGCTGCAGGGTAAAGAGTTCTCTCGCGAATGGTACGATAACCAAAATAGTGAGAGACATTCCATCGCTCACCCCATTAAGCCCCATACATTGGTGAAGCTTCTCTCATACCCCCATCAAGAACCATCCCACATTGGGGCAAGTCGGAGGCAAAGCAACATCACAAGGTGAGAAGAGATATAGAAATTTTCTTACTCGCACTTGCATCAATCTTCGGGTGTCCTTATTGCATATGAACACTCACGTTAATTCAAGTGCCCTAGAATGACAAAAAGCAATTCTTCCTGCCCTTGTATTCATTGTACAACCCAATTGAGTATGTAATTTCACTATCACATGGAGGCAAAACAAAAGTTACTGTCATTTAAGCAGTATAGCCTAGAGCGCCAACTGAAGATGAAGAATCAAGAGTCTAATAACGGTGCTTCGATTGAACTTGCCTAGGCCGGTTCCTCTAACGACAAGAATGAAAAAACATGGGCATAAAAAAGTAGTGGACCTAGTAAAAGTAAGGTCAATGCCCATAAATGAAGAACTGGAATAAAAATAGGGGCATGAAAAGCGGTGTGCAAAAAAGCAAGGCCAATGCCCCCCCAGGTCAAAAATGCAGCCAAGAAAAGTTGTTGTGGTCCATAGAACCTCCATCTTACAAGAAAGACCGGTGACAAGTGCCAAGGCAATCACCAACTCTCACCTCTTACACATGAGTCAAGCCTACATTGCGTCCCATTGTAAAAGTCTCTTTAGACTAGGGCACTTCAATTAATGTAGGATTTCATGTGTATATAAGCATCACTCAAAGAAGTACGAGCAAGACTATTCTATCTCTTTTCGCGGGGTTCTTGACTTGTAAACCCGGAGATGATCGTGCGGCATTTTCGTCCATCGGCCTTGACCTTGATGGTCCCATTTGATGAGCCATTGACTAAGATTTCATCATAATTTCAACAAAGACCTCTTACATTGATAAAGTCGTACTGTTTACGAGAATACCGGACCCTTGTTGACATGATGACAGTGAGATGGTGTGGTCCTTATAAATCCTGCATCAATGGTCAGGATAGCATTTTCCATTAAAGTGAGCGGAAAGTCCTTTCAAACCGAAAATCCCTCATCTGGCATGCTCAAGACATCTACATTCTAAATGAAGGATGTCTTTCAAATCTTCCCCAAGTGGAAATCGATGATGCAAAATTGACAAAATTATCTTGCATGAATCCCATTTGAACTCATGAATTTACAGCATAGACAATCATGTGTGCATATTGTGCAAATAGCAAACATACTCCCAAAGATCAGAGATATTGCCAGGTAAGCATATTTCTATCCCCATTTGTCTTAAAGTACCTACCACTTTGTCCAAGTACTCTCTTCTTGACACTTGACCTATTTGAGTTGTCCCTTGAGTTTGGATGCTTGCAATGGTTTAGTATTCCATTGTCTTTGAGTACCGACCACCGTTCGGATACTCCCCTTTCCTGACACTCGACCTGTTTGAATTGACCCCAGAGTATTGATACTTGTGACTCCACCAAGTATCTCTTTGAATACCTCTTCTTTTTTAGGTATCCCCATATCGTCAAGTACCCGCCTTTGTCTAGGTACTTCCTTTTTCGACACTCAACTCAAAATTGTCCCCAAATGAATACTAGTAGCTGTTCAAGCACTCCACTTGCGTTATGCACCCGCGGTTACCCGTATGCTCTCTTATCATCATGATACTTGGACCTGCCCGAGTGGTCCCGGATCATATCATTAAATACTTGTGTTCATCCAAGTATTCCAAAAGATTTCTTTGTACACCCGTGGCTACCTAGGTGTTCTAGCCCTTTGAGTGCATGCGGCCATCCAGGTAAGCCTTATGCTACATTCAAGTTTATGTTGCCAGGAGGTGGGAGACCTTCATGAATATGCGGGGAATGTCCTCGATATTCCCCTTTACCAAGAGGTGAGAGACCTTCATGAATAGCCGAGGCGCGTCCTCGATATTCTCATTTACCAGGAGGTGAGAAACCTTCATGAATATGCGGGGCACGTCCTCGATATCCCCATTACCAGGAGGTGAGAGACCTTCACGAATATACGGGGCATGCCCTCGATATTCCCATTACCAGGAGGTGAGAGACCTTCATGAATATGTGAGGCACATCCTCGATATTCCCAATTACCAGGAGGTGAGAGACCTTCACGAATATATGAGGCACGTCCTCGATATTCCAACTACCAGGAGGTGAGAGACCTTCACGAATATCCCAGGTACATCCTCGATATTCCCAACTACCAGGAGGTGAGAAACCTTCATGAATATGCGGGGCACGTCCTCGATATTCCCTTTACCAGGAGGTGAGAGACCTTCATGAATATCCAAGGTACGTCCTCAATATTCCCACTACCAGGAGGTGAGAGACCTTCACGAATATCCCAGGTACGTCCTCGATATTCCCAACTAGCGGAGGTGAGAGACCTTCACGAAATATCTCAAGTACGTCCTCGATATTCCCATCTACCAAGAGGTGAGACCTTCACGAATAGCTCGATACGTTCTCGATATTCCCAATTACCGGAGGTGAAAGACCTTCATGAATATCCAAGGTACGTCCTCGATATTCCCACTACTAGGAGTTGAGAAACCTTTACGTATATGCAAGACCCATCCTCGATATTTCCACACGAATATCTCAGGTATGCCTTGATTCTTCCTTTAGAGTTTGTACTTGTGATCGTCCAGGTACCCCTTCAATACTTGTGATCATCCAGGTATCCCCCAAGAGTTTGTACCTGTGATCGTCCAGGTACCCCTTCAATACTTGTGATCATCCGGTATCCCCAAAGAGTTTGTACCTGTGATCGTCCAGGTACCCCTTCGATACTTGTGATCATTCAAGTATTCCCAAAGAGTTTGTACCTGTGATTGTCTAGGTACCCCTTCGATACTTGTGATCATCTAGGTATCCCCAAAGAGTTTGTACCTGTGATCGTCCAAGTACACCTTCGATACTTGTGATCATCCACGTATCCCCAAAGAGTTTGTACCTGCGATTGTCTAGGTACTCCTTCGATACTTGTGATCATCAAGGTATCCCCAAAGAGTTTGTACCTGTGATCGTCCAGGTACCCCTTCGATACTTGTGATCATCTTGGTATCCTCCAAGAGTTTGTACTTGTGATCATCCAAGTACTATCTCCCAACAAACAGATGCCTTGAGAAAGGTCGGCGCATCTCCCATCAAGGCGACCGAAGAAAGGTTCGGGTCCTAAACAAACAACTTATTGCTCTAACAGGCGACCAAAGAAAGATTCGAGTCCTGGAAAAGCAATTCCCCGTCAAGGCGACCGAAGAAAGGTTCGGGTCCTAGACAAACAACTTATTGCTCTAACAGGCGACCGAAGAAAGGTTCGGGTCCTAGACAAACAACTTATTGCTCTAACAGGCGACCGAAGAAAGGTTCGGGTCCTAGACAAACCAACTTATTGCTCTAACATGCGACCGAAGAAAGGTTCGGGTCCTAGACAAACCAACTTATTGCTTTAACAGGCGACCGAAGAAAGGTTCGGGTCCTGGGAAAGCAATTCCCCGTCAAGGCGACCGAAGAAAGGTTCGGGTCCTAGACAAACCAACTTATTGCTCCAACAGGCGACCGAAGAAAGGTTCGGGTCCTGAGAAGCAATCTCCTCATGCAACAAGTAAGGTGATGCCTTGATACTTGCCAAAACTCGGGGTTCACGCCCTATCTCACTCACTCTCGGTAAGTAACTACAGGTATCTTCTTATCTGTCTTAGTATATGTAAAGTTACATTGCTCTTTTTCCGCATAGAATAATAAGTCCCAAATAAAATATAATCTACTACGCGTGCATGGATAAAATTTAGGCATCGGTTTGTCTTTGAATGCAACCTCTGCGAACTCACCTTCAAAGAAGGGCAGCTATCGACACCTAAATTTCGTTTTTTTTAAATTAATTAGGTTTTTTTTTTTTACATTTATTTGCCTTTTTTGGATAGTAAATAATAAATAAATAAACAAACAAAACAAAAAACAAATAAAAACAAGAAAAGCAAAAAGCAAAAAAAAAAAAAAAAAAAAAAAAGCAGCCCCCACCCTTTTTCTTTCTTTTTCCTTCGCACGACCCCGCGCGACTGCCCCCCTCTCTCTTCTTCCTCCCATCTTCTTCTTCCTTCGTCTTTCTTCCACCTCTGCAGTCACGCGCGGCGACGAAGACGCGCTCGAGCACAACCTACAACCGAGAGGGGAGCGTAGGCCGGTGGCCTGAGAGGACGCAACATTGAAGGCGAGCATGCCTCCGTGGAAGGGGGAAGATTTGACGCCGGTTCGCCGCACCCGGGCCCGGTCGGCGTGCGAGAGCCGACGGCGAACCTCCGTCGACCGGCCTCCTCCTCGCCTATAAATAGAGGAGCACCTCCGTCGACGAAGGGACACGGCGAACTCGGAGATCTTCCCTTGAGAGACTTCAAGGGAGGATTAAAGAGCGAGCACGCGAGAGATCGGGTCGCGAAGCTCGAACGACCTCCCTCCGAGAGACTTCGGGGGAGGCCGGCGGCGAACGATCCCGAGAAGGAGAGCACGGCGAAGTGAGGGACCTCCGGTAGCAAGCTTCGAAGACCTTTCCCGAGAGACTTCGGGGAAGGTTTGAAGCCAAGCCACCGGAGATCTCAGATCTTGCCGGGAGGGGGGAGATCTGGTCGAGCCGGAGGGTTTGGTTACGAGGGAGTCCTAGATCCGGAGGAGAGGAAGTCGGAGGATCGTCTAGACACCGGATCTGAAAAGGGGGAAACGTCTCGTGAGATCGGCTCCGTCGCCGTCGTCGTCTCGCCCCCACACCATCGCCATTCGATCGCTGCCGCTCGCTGTCCGCCCCAGCTCCACCGCAACCCCAACAGCTTTGTCACCTCAATCGAGCCCGGGCACGAGCGCCTCAAGGCGTGCCGCCCCTGTTGCCTTGACCAAACCCGCACGCCATCTCTTCAAGGCGCGCCCGCGCCGTGTCGGCGCCAGGACAGTGTGACGACGAGCCCTACTCACACCATCCCCGTCGCCGCCGCTTCCCCTCTCGAAACCTAACCGCCGCCGTCCGCCACGTCGCCACCGTCGTCGGCGCCCGCCGCTGTCCGGTGACGCCTCCGGTCCCTCCACTGCGCCGCAAACGGATGGAGAAGCCGGCGAGCCGTGTCGGGTCGAGCGGGTCGGGCGTGGTTCGCGAAACCGGGTAGGGTTTCATGAGACCTAGGCGACCGGAACCGGGTCGGGCGCACCTCACCCGGGTAGGGTTTCGGCCAGCCCGGGCCATGCGCGCGTGGGCCGGGCCTTTTTAGAAAATAGATCTATTTGGGCCCTGGGTTAGTTCATGGGCTTGGAAAAAGAAAAAGGGGAGAAAAATGCGAGTCGGGCCCGCGTTGTGGGCCCTTCGCGTTCGGGCTAGCCGGGTCGGACCCAACCCGCAGATCCGACCCGAGTCGGCTTTTCCTTTTTAAAGTTTTATTTTAAATAATATTTTAATAAATAATTTATTTTCAAAAAATATTAAGAAATGTTTTAATTTCAGAAAATCGAAAAATATTTTAAAAATGTTTTATTTTCTAAAAAAATCAAGAAAAAAATCAAAAATAATTTATTTTCCAAAAATATTAAAAAATAGTGAAAAATATTTTATTTTCCGAAAAATCAAAAAAATCAAAAAAATTTCATATTTTCCAAAAAGTGCCAAAAATACAAAAAAATGCCAAAAATTCATGAAAAAGCCAACAAAATTCAGAAAAAGCCAAAAAGACTTGTATTTTTCCAAAATACCAAAAAAGGTCAAAAAAATCCCTTTCTTGTCAAAAATTAGAAAATGACTCAAAAATGTTTTTTTTCCAAAAATGCATGGAAAACCCCTCGAACATCCAAAATGCGTGGAAAATCCCTCGAACATCCAAAAAGTCTCAAGGTTTAAACAAGATTAGGTACCGAAAGGGCATTAGTGATTAACTAGTGTAATCAAGTCCCCGATCCTAATTTCTCGATTGCGCAGAGCAAGTACTTCTCCCGATACTTCGCTTGGGTTTCTAATCAACCCACCCCAAATTGATTAGTGGCGACTCCATTTTAAAAATTAACTTGCAGGTTAAAAACTTAGACTATTAAAGTCGTGAATTGGTGGACTTGGGAGAGTCCGGGCTTTAAATTCAGTCGAGCCATTAGCCTCCTTAAGCGCTCGTACCCGATTGCGGGCGCCGAAAAAAAAAAGAGGTCGCGACAGAGGTTAGGACGAAAATCCACTTCTACCCTCTCTCTATCACAATTCTTTTTAGCAAGGAACTTTACTGTCTATGAGAAGTACTCATATGTTTTCGGCATCCAAGATGAGGCCACTCACAACATAATCCTTATAGTGGCTACCTTAATTGCAACCGCCACATACCAAGCCGTTCTCAGTCCTCCGGGGGATAATGGCAGAATTCCTCTTCAAATTCCCCCGCCAATTCCTCTGTTGTTACTGCCAATTCCAGCGGCATTGCCGTTGAAAAGCCAAATCAAGCCGGAAACATTATATTGAGTGGCTCCAATCTATATATTTTCATATATCTCAACAGCACGGCTCTTTTCGTTTGCGTCGCCTCGATCGGGGTCGCTGCCTTTTCACTATGGCCCCGCACTCGCATCGTTTCCTTCTCTTTGACTATTATAAGCGCTGCCTACTGTGTTTTCCTTGTGATTGAATTCCCCAAATCCGATAGCTGATGCACATCCGAGTTTTATCCCAAGTTGATGCCACAAGGAGACGGCTCAGCTGCATCCTAGGATCAAAGGACTAGTTTGCACGTAGTGTTTACTTTAACTACTCTTGTGGCGTGTGCAAATAATCTGTGTTCGCAGCCTTGAGGTTTGCAATGGCCAATCTTCTCATTAGTTTTAAGCAATGGACTTACCTACTAATTCCTTAAAGACCATAAAGACCTTTAAGGGAGCTTTTTCCCTAATAAAACTTCATTACAATGACAGAAGCAGAAACGAAAAGCACTAAGTGGCGAATTGAAAATATGAACGCCGAAACGTATGTACACCTTAAGCTAAGAGAGAAATATCTCAATTTTCTGTATCTCTGAAAAGGGGTGAATTGTGTGATTTTATGAAACACAACAAATATTCAAGATTGTCAAAAAAAAAAAAAAAAAAAAACAAAACAAAACAAAACAAAAACAAATATTCAAGATTGCAACCCTTTTTTTTTCTAGAATTTACTACTCGACAAAGTAATAGAAAAAGAAATCCTAGGAATATAACAGAAGCATAGCAAAACCTTTAAAAACTATTAGATCTGTGGGATCTTCCAATCAAAGAAAAGATATCTTCGCGCATTTTAAAAATTAAAAATTAAAAACATTAATTTCAACTATTATATGCTAAATGAACATCCTAAACTATCTTGATTAAATAAGCAAATATCAAAATTCAAAATCCTAAATTCATCCAATAAAAGGCATAATTCCAAACTTGAGGTGTCCCCACGTCATTCTCACTTTATTGATAAAAAAAGCCAGACCTTAAGCATCCTTGAGTTTTTAAAATGTTGGTCGTCTGGCAAGGCAAATCTACCATAATACTCTTGAAATTCAGAGCCATCTCCGCGAAATCAATCGAAATATTCTTGCTTTAGGAAAAGATCCCAACCAAAACTTCAACATCAATTCGTCAATTAATTCTGTAAATTTTCTGGTATGATGAAATCGATTCTAGATCTTATGCAATTCTTTTGATTTTCTATCGCTTCAAATTTCTTTGTCAAAATCTCACATTTATTTGAATTCATATCAACATGAGAGGGGCTTTTCTCCATGATCATCCTTCCATCCTAATGGAAAAGAAATGCTCGCCCTGTGATTCTTCGCTTTAGCTCAAAATCCTCCGGTTCTTGGAAAGGAAATTCAAAAACTTCAACTTCTTGCTCTCGAGGCTCGAGAACAATCTTAACGGAAACCATAGAAGTGTCAATCTGTTTTCAGTTGTTCTTACATATGATAACATGAAACTGGCTTGTTTGCACGAAAACTCGATCATCAAACCATAAAGATCACCGTCTTTCCCGTTAAATGGCACATTCAAAGCTATACCTGCTCTTTTTCGTTCAACCTGCACTTGATCCCACAAGAAAAAAAAAAATCATCTCCCTTCAATCTACAAGCTAAAAGATTTGCTCGTCAATGTAATGATGACAATTCTTGGCAGCGATCTACATGACAAGCTCCACTATGTCGACCGTCCGTCTATCCTAATAATGGCGACCATCATTAGTGCTACCTTGTCTTGGACAAATTTTTGCCCCAAGTTTTGTGCAGGCTAAGAACAGCAAGCTTGCCGAGCCTCTAAAATCTGTTGGATTTTCTTTATAAATTTTACGGTATACGCTTCACTCGGACTCATAGTAGAGTAGTTCGGTGGGTTAGATTGTGTGTATAGCTTCACCTAGCAGACTAGTGGAACAAGCGTCGGTATCCTCAGGACTTTCCTGCATCATTTTGTCACTTGTTGGAGTCAGTACTCCACTTGAGTCTAGAGGTGCAGAGTTCATCCTTAAGGAAAGTGTTATTGATATTTTTAAAGAGTACTGTGCATAAATGTTGACTCCCTGATCAGGGTAGTGGCTTTTTATGATATGCATGACAATCAGTCTCATGTACTCGCCTCATCATCTTGAGCAAGTGAGGTTGGTGCCATGAGCATTTTGTTCACTGTACTCAAACTGCCATCTCAATGAACTAGTTCATCAAGTGATGCTTTTGTGCAGTTCATTTTGGTTATTTAGCACGCTCTCTGTCTCTCCAGCCGAGCATTAGAATCCATCTTATATTATCATTTTCCTATCATGGGCCCTTTATAACTGAAGGTCAAGTTTTAATAGTAATGGGATATTAGGTTTTTAGATTTAAATATATTATCCATCCCCAAAATTAGCTAGTAGCTCTATTATTTAATTTTGCGTTACAGTTATATTTTATTTGTTCTAAAACAATATGTAGTACATGAGAGTTCCTGAATCTTTTGGGTTAAAAGCTTTGAGATTAATAGCAAATGCACTATTATAGCATTTAGCAGTGATTGGTTTCAAGGTGTTTATGTTCTAGTCTAGGAATATGGAATTCAGTCTATTAAAGCCAATTCTTATTTTTTGGAACTGGAAACCAAACCGACCCTAGAACTCACTTGGAACCAGATTGGCCAGTTTTAAGGTAAACCTAACAATCGGCATACGTCTTTATTTATTTATTTATTTATTTATTTATTTATTTATTTATTTATTTATTTATTTATTTATTTGATACTTAGCTTGAGGAAGACAGTATACGGATGCAGCTATGTTTCATCCTTCAAAACAGATCCAAGTATTCCTTCCAGCAAGCCAATCCCATGCGTCCAGTAAGGTTTAGAATGATGTCAATGATTGTTATCCTCAGCAATCCATTTATCCCGCGAAGCCTAAGATGTCACGATATCCAAAAAAATACGTAATTCCTTTCGCCTCAGGTATCAAATCATGCAATAATTTTTAAAAAGTAGATCCAAACCCAAAGGCCGAAGGGTTCTAATAAACAATTAAATGTATTGATACAAGCACAAGAACAAGTTCCTCAATATATATCACAACATTAAACTGCAGTTGAAAGCATTCAAGATCTCAAACTGTTCAGATACTCAGAGCAGAAGAAAAAGAAACTTCCTTCTGCTTTACAGATTTCACTCAATGTAAAGAAAAACTTCTTTGAAGTTTGATTTGGCCAAAAAAAGACGCAGCCAAAGAACAACACATCCAACTCACAGTTATTGTCAAAACACTCCCAGATTTCTTACAGGCCACATTGTTTCATAGATCTGAATTTCGCACAAGGAAAGGAAAATTCTACTCCAAATAGACAAGAACCTCTACCAACTCTACCACACAGGCTCACATTCTACCTACTCCCAGCATTAACTATTCACAGTAAAAAGACACCGAATTCCTATTTGCTCGCCCCTACTTGTGATGTGACCCACCTCACGTTAAAGAACCAAAACATAGAAAAGCAAAAGAAAAGAGAGAGCACTGAGAGGTAAGAAAAGCCTCTTTTATTTTCACTCCTCAAAAGAGTTCTCCAGCTTTCCAAGAAACTTTCGGCGTACGATGTCGACACTAAATGAATAAAATCTTGACCTTTACCTCAACGAAGAGGGAGAGTAGGTAACTTAGATGGCAAGGTCTCCCTTCGAAATGAAGAAGCAGAGAGGGGGAGGCAGCAAGGCAAGGCATCTGACAAAAGAGTAAAAGATTCACTTGGGGTTAGCAATGAACCGGTTGAACCTCAAACTTTGTCTTGCTAGGCCGGTTTTTCAGTAAAATCAATTGGTTCAGGGTAAAGAATTAAGAACCGAATTGAATGAGGCCGGTTCCCATTATTTTTTATCTGGAAATTGAACCAATTTTCATGTGAACCAACTTGCAATCTATAAAGCCTGTTCAAGCTGGTTCTCGAATTGAATTGGTCCTATTGTTCACTCCTACTAGCATCTGTCTTATGTAGGATTATGGAAATGTCAATTGCCAATTATGTTAAAGAGGAACAAGTGATGAAGAACCCACTATCTTGACAGTAATAGAAATAAGCATAAAAAAGGGCTTAAGTTTAGGCATATAGTCAATTGAAGAATCAAAGTTTTATTTTGGCCACTTGATAACTTAAAATTAAAAAAGAAAAAAGAAGAAGCTCTAATTAGATTTTTTTTTTTTTTTGGTCAGTAGCTCTAATTAGATTATTGAGTTCGCTGTTGGTGGAATCCGAGCATTGAAATTCTTATGCTTCACACAGTTATAAGTAGATACCATCTTTGTAAACTGGAACCAGGTGGGTATAGTTATGATTTATCGAAACCTGAGGCCGTTTCGATATTACACCCATCGATATTGACAAAAAAAAAAAATCAGACCTTGACCAATTGGAGTAATTACACTTGTTAGATCAATTTAAAGTATCTTTAACGATTTGACTCCTGACATTGCAAAACTTAATATGCAAGTTCTCTAAAGAGAAGGATCCCTAACCAATTGAATTGATTCTATGAGATACATCATGAACAATGACTCGCCTAATTACATTTTGGTCAACTATGGCATGGCACTATATATGATGTTTGCAAGTTCATTACTCCTACATCCATCCATCATCAATGAGCAAAGCCCCTCTTCTCCTACATTTCCCTTGTCGAAACAATGGACCCTCAGCTTCAACTAGCAATTGACCATGACGATGTTGATGAGCTATATAGCTCAATTGAGGGGGACGAAGATCTCTTAGATCATGTATCCGAGCGCCCCTTCCCAAATACTCCACTACACTATGCCGCTGACAAGGGGAAAACTAAAGTGGCCATGGAGATAGCCACCTTGAAGCCATTGTTCACTCGAAAGCTGAATCGATGGGGTTACAGCCCCATGCACTTGGCTCTGCAAAAGAAGCATTATCACACAGAGTAAAAGATTCACTTGGGGTTAGCAATGAACCGGTTGAACCTCAAACTTTGTCTTGCTAGGCCGGTTTTTTAGTAAAATCAATCGGTTCAGGGTAAAGAATTAAGAACCGAATTGAATGAGGCTAGTTCCCATTATTTTTTATTTGGAAATTGAACCGATTTTCATGTGAACCAACTTGCAATCTATAAAGCCTGTTCAAGCTGGTTCTTGAATTGAATTGGTCCTATTGTTCACTCCTACTAGCATCCGTCTTATGTAGGATTATGGAAATGTCAATTGCCAATTATGTTAAAGAGGAACAAGTGATGAAGAACCCACTATCTTGACAGTAATAGAAATAAGCGTAAAAAAGGGCTTAAGTTTAGGCATATAGTCAATTGAAGAATCAAAGTTTTATTTTGGCCATTTGATAAATTAAAATTAAAAAAGAAAAAAGAAGAAGCTCTAATTAGATTTTTTTTTTTTTTTTTTTTTTTTTTTTGGTCAGTAGCTTTAATTAGATTATTGAGTTCGCTGTTGGTGGAATCCGAGCATTGAAATTCTTATGCTTCACACAGTTATAAGTAGATACCATCTTTGTAAACTGGAACCGGGTGGGTATAGTTATGATTTATCGAAACCTGAGGCCGTTTCGATATTACACCCATCGATATTGACAAAAAAAAAAAATCAGACCTCGACCAATTGGAGTAATTACACTTGTTAGATCAATTTAAAGTATCTTTAACGATTTGACTCCTGACATTGCAAAAATTAATATGCAAGTTCTCTAAAGAGAAGGATCCCCAACCAATTGAATTGTTTCTACGAGATACATCATGAACAATGACTCGCCTAATTATATTTTGGTCGACTATGGCACGGCACTATATATGATGTTTGCAAGTTCATTACTCCTACATCCATCCATCATCAATGAGCAAAGCCCCTCTTCTCCTACATTTCCCTTGTCGAAACAATGGACCCTCGCTTCAACTAGCAATCGACCATGACGATGTTGATGAGCTATAGCTCAATTGAGGGGGACGAAGATCTCTTAGATCATGTATCCGAGCGCCCCTTCCCAAATACTCCACTACACTATGCCGCTGACAAGGGGAAAACTAAAGTGGCCATGGAGATAGCCACCTTGAAGCCATTGTTCACTCGAAAGCTGAATCGATGGGGTTACAGCCCCATGCACTTGGCTCTGCAAAATAAGCATTATCACATAGAGTAAAAGATTCACTTGGGGTTAGCAGTGAACCGGTTGAACCTCAAACTTTGTCTTGCTAGGCCGGTTTTTTAGTAAAATCAATCGGTTCAGGGTAAAGAATTAAGAACCGAATTGAATGAGGCTGGTTCCCATTATTTTTTATCTGGAAATTGAACCGATTTTCATGTGAACCAACTTGCAATCTATAAAGCCTGTTCAAGCTGGTTCTCGAATTGAATTGGTCCTATTGTTCACTCCTACTAGCATCCGTCTTATGTAGGATTATGGAAATGTCAATTGCCAATTATGTTAAAGAGGAACAAGTGATGAAGAACCCACTATCTTGACAGTAATAGAACTAAGCATAAAAAAGGGCTTAAGTTTAGGCATATAGTCAATTGAAGAATCAAAGTTTTATTTTGGCCATTTGATAACTTAAAATTAAAAAAGAAAAAAGAAGAAGCTCTAATTAGATTTTTTTTTTTTGGTCGGTAGCTTTAATTAGATTATTGAGTTCGCTGTTGGTGGAATCCGAGCATTGAAATTCTTATGCTTCACACAGTTATAAGTAGATACCATCTTTGTAAACTAGAACGGGTGGGTATAGTTATGATTTATCGAAACCTGAGGCCGTTTCGATATTACACCCATCGATATTGACAAAAAAAAAAAATCAGACCTCGACCAATTGGAGTAATTACACTTGTTAGATCAATTTAAAGTATCTTTAACGATTTGACTCCTGACATTGCAAAAATTAATATGCAAGTTCTCTAAAGAGAAGGACCCCCAACCAATTGAATTGTTTCTACGAGATACATCATGAACAATGACTCGCCTAATTATATTTTGGTTGACTATGGCACGGCACTATATATGATGTTTGCAAGTTCATTACTCCTACATCCATCCATCATCAATGAGCAAAGCCCTTCTTCTCCTACATTTCCCTTGTCAAAACAATGGACCCTCAGCTTCAACTAGCAATCGACCATGACGATGTTGATGAGCTATATAGCTCAATTGAGGGGGACGAAGATCTCTTAGATCATGTATCCGAGCGCCCCTTCCCAAATACTCCACTACACTATGCCGCTGACAAGGGGAAAACTAAAGTGGCCATGGAGATAGCCACCTTGAAGCCATTGTTCACTCGAAAGCTGAATCGATGGGGTTACAGCCCCATACACTTGGCTCTGCAAAAGAAGCATTATCACACTGTGAGGGCACTGATGACCCTTGACCCCGAGTTGATCCGAGTTCATGGACGAGGTGGAATTACACCTCTACATTTTGTAGCTGGGGAAGTAGGAGACGATGATCTAGAGAGAGTGGAGCTCTTGGAACTCCTAGCAGAATTCCTATGTGCTTGCAAATCATCTATTGAAGACTTGACAAATCAATTCGAGACTGCGGTTCACATTGCTATCAAGAGAGGCAACGCTGAAGCATTCAAGGTTTTGTTTGGATGGATTAAGCGAGTTTATCTAATAGAAATCTTAAATTGGAAAGACCAAAACGGTGACACTGTCTTACATATTGCTGTATCCAGAGAGCAGCAACCCGAGGTATAGTTCATGCTAGTACACTTCATCAATTCCATGGTTGTTCATGCTTTTATTATTTGATCCTTGAATTCAACATAATCTAATCCAAGAACAATTGTTATGGTAATGAAATAGTAGGGATTGAAAATACAAGGTTTTAGAAAACATTCAAAGATAAGAGTTTTGAACGGAACCACCTTGCTTGGTTTCTTTCGTAGGATAGAAGAAAAGGAATTATGGGAGGGATGGATATCACTCCTTCCCTCCCAATCTTCTCATCCAATTATCTTCTTGACAATTTTCCCGTGCGCAAAGGTCACAGAAGGGTGGGCTCGACCCTTATATTCAATACAGTTTTTACAGGTTGATCCATTCGTTTATGTTTGTTTCCATAGTGATTAATCATTTCATTTCTCTCCAAACCACTCCACCCAAACATACATAGTAGACTTTCAATGCCATTCAGATGGGTTGTGAAAATCAGGTCAGCAAGTATTTTTTTCTTTTTTTTTGGCTTTAAAAATGAATCAAATACTAATATTAAGATAATGATAATATGAGCATGTAGATAACTTTTTATTCTTTTCATTTAAATTCATTAGATACAATAGGCCTGTTCAAAAACCCAATTAAGCGTTGCTAATTGAAAGTTAAGCACTGAATGAAATTAAACTTCTATAATTATCCTAATTACTATCTGACTTTAAAAGACTCCATTCAGTAAAAACATTTCCTTAATCTAGTAATCAATATAATGATAGTTTTTATATTCTTCGCAATTATATTATTAAATTAAAACCTATCAATAGTAATCACAAATCCATTTTTGGTAAGAAATTGATTGTATTCACTCACGTACTTTTAATGGTCATCTTCTTTTTTCAGCGTTTAACTTTTCAGTTTTAACACAACAAGCCCATAGTTTCATTTCAAGGCTGCTAGCGGGGAAACAATTTTAAGCTCGCGATGCTTCTAAAATAATCCCCTCGTGGACATGAGAATTACTCCCTCATTAGTTGAATATTATGCATAAAATATATAAATAAGCATTTCTAATGTAGTCTCTCTCTTCATAACAAATAAAAAGAAAACAAAAAACCTCATTACAAAATGTAATTAAATCATAAGACCTTTCGGTTGACTTAGTTAAATCCTAAACTTTTAGGAAAATCTGATATTTCAAGTCATCACTTCTGCAAAATTCACCAATGTTACAACTCACATGGGCAATTTCTATCTATGACATAATAATTTCAGGTGGAAAGACTAGATCACAATTTCTTGAGAAGATTTGAGATTTCATTACATTAGTTGAAATGATGGCATTTGGTAAATAAGGTTTAGTACACTTTGTCCTTTTGTATATGTATCCCTAGCATCGTTCCAACTTACATGGCATGAGATCACTCTGTGCAAAATGGTAAAGCTTAGTCACAAAGTAGTGACTGAAATTGAAGGGATACATACTTCATTGTGTTCCATTTGCACTTCTTCCAGATCATCAAGCTATTGATTGGGTATACAAATGTTCATGCAAAGAACTTACAGCAGAAGACGGCTCTGCAAATCTGCCTAGAGAATCCTAATCGCAATCAAGATGTTGAGGACAGATTACGCCATCAAGAACATCGATTAATACATTTGGCTCCTACCCTTTCACTATCACAGTATTTTAGCATGGAACTAACCATGTTCGAGAGGTGTGCTGGGTATTTTGGCACCCGAAATGAAAAAGTTCGCAAAATAGTCCTTATAGTGTCTACCTTGATTGTGACTGCCACTTACCAAGCCGCTTTCACTCCTCCAGGAGGATACTGGCAGGATTCCTCTTCAAATAACCCAGCCAATTCCAGCAGCATTGCTATTGGAAAACCACATCAAGCTGGAAACCTTATCTTGAGTGGCTCGAATCTACTGTGTTTTACTATCCTCAACAGCTTAGTTTTTACCGCCTCCATCGGCACGGTCTGGGCCACCGCGATGACACTATACCCCGACACTTTAATGGTTTACTTGTCTTTATGCCTTCTCAGCATTGCCTACTTTGTTTTTGTCACAATCGAAATACCGAAATCTGATATGCTCGTGGTAAAGATCCTATTTGGTTTTTATGAGTGCTCGCTAGTCACCACGTTGCTCCTCCCCGCATCGGTGTGGTCGGAGCACAACCGAGTTCTGCACAGAATCGATGGTACAAGGAGACGCGTCGGCAGCTTGCTAGGATAGAAGGATCGGAAATAATTCGCAAGTATTATTTACTTTAACTATTTTTGTCGCATGTGAGGTTTGCAAGAAATACTCTTTTTATTAGTTGCACGTAATGGACTCATGTATTAGTTCCTTGATGCCTAAAGACCTTTAATCTTTGCGTGAAGTTGGGATTTGGATTTCCTAATACAACTCACGAGGCGAGGTGTTTTTGCAGTGCATTTCCGTTCTTTAGCTCTCTTTGTCTCTCCATATTTTCATTATCATCTTCATGTGATGTGTCTTTTATGACTAGAGGTCGAGTTTTAATACACATCGGATACGAGCTATTATAACTTAAATATATAACTCATCCCCAAAGTTATCTAATAGCTCTGTTATCTAATTTTGCATTACGATTAAGATTTATTTATTTATTTATTTATCTTTTCCTACAACAACATGCAGTTATAATTCACAAGAGTATTCCTGAGACTTCTGGGTTAACAGCTTTGGGGACTAAAAGCAGGCGAAACCATTATAGCAGCTGTCCGATTTGTGATTACGGAAAACTCAATTGTAATTACATTAACGAGGAGCAAGTGATGAAGAACCCACCAATGGCTTATCAGTTTAGGTATATTGATTTGATCTTATTGACAGTAATAGGGATAAGTTTAGAAACTGGACTTAAGGCTCGGTAGTTCATCAATTGAGGATATAAGATTTTGTCTTGGCGACTTGAATGCTTAAATTTTTGGAAAATCTCAACCAAACGCCGATTAAAGCAATGAAATTCTCGTACTCCACACGGTTTGAGTGGTTACAATCAATGCGTGCGAGGTGGGTGGGGCCGTGCTTTATCAAGACAGCCTCACCTTCCACTCCACACAACTTCAAGTAGTAAAGGAGAAATGACACCCAACTACACTAAAGAGGTAAAAAAAAATTGTCGGGCCACAAATTATTGGCTTAAGATTGATTACAATTCTTGCTCGATATTAGATTATTTTGATAACTTGGCTCACGCATTGCAAAACGTGGTGGTTAAAATCTTCTGACAGAGAAAGGCCACCTATTCCTGTGGGATATATCGTAAACAATGACTCCCCTAATTAAGTTTTCGTGGACCGTGGCACTATTTATGATTTCGCAAGCTCGCACTCCTACTTCCACCGATCAACAATGAGTAAAGCCCCTCTGCTCCTACACTTCCCTCGTCAAACTATGGACCTTCCAGGAGCGATAGTAGATGACGATGTTAATGAGCTATACAGGTTAATTGAGGGGGATGGAAATCTCTTAGATCGTGGATCCAAGGACCCCTTCCGAAATACTCCACTGCACGATGCTGCGAACCAGGGGAAAACTCAAGTGGCTGTGGAAATGGCCATCTTGAAGCTGTCACTTGCTCAAAAACTTAATCAAAAGGGTTATAGCCCCATTCACTTGGCTTTGGAAAAGAAGCATTAGCGCACTGCGAGGGCACTGGCAATGCTTGATCCCAAGTTGATCCGAGTCCGAGGACGAGGCGGGATCACCCCTTTGCATTGGGTCGCTGGAAAGAAAGGAGACAACAAGCAAGAGCTCGAGGACCTCTTGGAGCTCCTAGCCGAATTCCTGTCTGCTTGCAGATCGTCCATCGAAGATTTGACAAGTCAATGCGAGACTGCCGTTCACATTGCTGTCAGGAAATGCAACACCGAAGCATTCAAGGTCTTGTTTGGATGGCTTAAGCGAACCTACATGACAGAAATCTTGGATTGGAAAGACCAACATGGCAATAACATCTTACATATTGCTGCGTCCGAAAATCAGCATGAGGTATAGTTCATTGATTTAATGCTTATTCTTGCTTTTATCATTCAATCCTTGAAATAGCGTAATAACAAATGTTATGCTGATAAAATATGAAAGTACATGATTCTGATAACATTCAGAGAAGAGATTTGAACAAATCACCTTATTTGGTTTCTTCTGTTGAAGAGAAGAAGAGGAATTAGGAGGAATTGATATCTCTCCTTCCCTCCCAATCTTATATTTCTTATTTTTCTTTTTGACAGCTTTCCCATGCACAAGGTCGCGTATGAGTGGGTTGGGCCTCTTTATTGAATATGGTTTTATAGGTTGATCCATTCTTTTTTCTTCGCTTATTTCCTCAGTGGTTAGGTCTCCAAATCACTTCAGATGTGTAGTCAAAGTTAGGTCAACAAGGAGTGTTTATTTATTAAAGAAAAGTCAAATACTCATATTAAGATAGCGATAATATGAGTAGGTAGATTACTTTTAAATTTTTTTTTTTAATTCAATAGATACATATGGGCATGTTTAAAAATTCAATTAAGGGTTGGAAATTAAAAAAAAAAAAAATGGAGCCCTGAATGAGATTAAACTGGTATTATAATCATAATTAGTATTTGACTTAAAAGACAAAATTGAGTCAAAATATTCACTTAATCTAGTAATCAGTATAAAAGATAATAAATAGAATATTCCCGATGATATTGTAAAAACCTACTCTAACAGTTCAAAGTTTGGTGACAAATTAATTATATTCAGTGATGTATTTTTAATCATATTCAAATAATTTTTTACTTCCCTTTTCAGGACTTAAGATTATCAACACTAGCACTTATTTTTCAATTTTATCAAGACAAGCCTATAGCTTCATTTCAAAATTTGCTAGTGGAAAACTATTAAGGTTTAAATTTAAGTTCATTTTAATTGGCATAACAATGTTTTGTTTGGAGGATTTACAGAAAAAAAAAAAAAAAAAAAAAAAGCAAGGAAAACAAAGGACAGATATAGAGATCGCCTTGTTTCTTACCTAGCACAACAATAACTTAGTGACTTGTACTATTTTTATGCTCTAAATGGTTATAACATTTCTTAACTTATTGAATTGATGAAAATAATTTCAAGAAAACTAACAAATGGAAAGGATGAAAGTTGCTATTTATGAAAATGTAAAAAAGCCATATTGTCATGAAAATATAAAACGGTCTCTATATATCAAAGCAATTATGATTTATTCCACCACTTTATGTAATTTTCCATTTGTTTTTAAGCAAACTTCATTTTTTTTCTCTTCTTCTTACTATTGTGCTTAAGTTAATTCCGATAAGTGATTGTTTATAATGAGTTTGAACCTTGTTCTTGATCTTTGTTGATTAACATATATTAAATATAGAATATAGTCATAAAGAGTTTGTAACTTTAACCATAGAATTCCCCTAAATAACTCGAACTAAGTAATTGCATATAACAAGGACTTTTTGTAAATGAACTTTAGGGAGACGTTGTAGATAAACATATTTTATAAATATTCTTTTAAATTGGAATTGTAATTATTTAATTTATTAAAATTATCAAATCTTAGATGATTATCGTTGAAAATCAATGAACATGTAACTTCTCCAATTTGGACTAAAAAGAAGAAAAAACGATAGTTTAGAAAAGATTGATAAAAATTATTAGATTGATCAAGTTACATTAAAGGTATTATTTCCTTCTCGTTTATCAATTTCACCATCACTAAGGCTTTAGTGAGGGCTATTTTCAACCATATAGAGTTTACTGTGAGTCTAAATCTGTTTTAAAGGTGGAAATAGCATGAGCCTATCTTAATTCTTTCTTTATTAATTTTTATTTTTCCAATTGATTAGCAAAAACTTCTTTCCTTCTTCCAAAATCAGTCCATCCAAACATCTCGTGTGAGGTAGAAGCTAACAAGGACAATCCAACACAACCATACATAATCACTTCATGGGAAATAACTCACTGATCAGTTGATTCTAATGTATAGAGGATATAAGTATACCTACCTAAGGTAGTCTATCTCCTCATAGCAAAAAAAAAAAAAAAAAAAAATCATAAAAATGTAATTAAATTCTAACAATTTAGTTGACATGGTTAAGTCCTAAACTTTTATAAATAATCATAGTCATTCAGATCATTACTTTTGTGGATTCGCCTTTGTCAAAATTCACATGAGCAGTTCTTGACTATCATGCAAATTATTTTCGTGAAAGGACTAAATCACACCTTTTAAAAAGATTTAGGACTTAGTAACATTCGTTGAAATAATTGCGTTTGATAAATAAGGTTTAGTGAAGTTTTTCTCCTTGTACATATGTAGTTGCGTCACTAGTATCATCCATGCTTAATATGGCACTAGCCCACTTTGTGCACAATAGTAAACTAGTAACAGCGCAGTGATTTTAATTGAAGGGGTACATACTTCACTTCATTTTCTCTGCATTTCTTCTAGATCATCAAGCTGTTGATTGGGCGTACGAATATAAATGCGAAGAACTTCCAGGATGAGACAGCCCTGGAAATCCTCCAAGCAAATCCTTATGTCAATCAAGATGTTGTGAAGAGGTTACGCCGTCAAAAATATCTAGCAAGACTTTTTACTCCTACCCTCTCTCTATCACAGTATTTTACCACGGAACTAACCTTCTTCGAGAAGCACGCAAGTTTTTGGCATCCAAGATAAATCCACTCACAAAATAATTCTTTTAGTGTCGACCTTAATCGCAACTGCAACTTACCAAGCCGCTCTCAGTCCTCCGGGAGGATACTGGGTGGATTCCTCTTCAAGTCTCTCGGCCAATTCCACCGCCGTCACTGCCCACCCCAGCGGCACTGCTAACGGGAAACTACATCAAGCCGGAAACATGATCCTGAACGGCTGGAAGCTATATTTGTTCACGGTCCTCAACAGCACGGCCTTCTTCACCTCCATCGGCACAATCTGGGCTACCGGCATTTCATTAATGTCCAAACCCTTCATGGTTTACTTCTCTGTAACCATTCTCAGCTTTGCCTATATAATTTCCCTTATGGTCGAATTCCCAAAGCAGAATGAGGTCGCAGCAATTCTCTTATTGGCATTCTTTGGGTGCTCGCTGATCTCCGTGTTGTTGCTCCCCTGGTGCGTGCATGGAATGCACATCGGAGCTCTAAAACGCATCGATGCCACCAGGAGGCGTGGTGACTTCCTAGGATCGAAGGATCTGAAATAAGTTGCGTGTATTATCTACTTAACTATTCTTGTCGCCTGTGCATGTTATTTATGTTTCAGTCTTAAGGTTTGCAAGAAATAAACCCCCCTGATCGGTTGCATGTAACGGACTTATCTATCTATTCATATTCCCTAAAAATCTTTAATCTTGCTTGAACTCGGGACTTGTAATAGCTTTTTTCCTAATTCAACTTCATAAAATGATGAAGTGGAAACAAAGAGCACTGAGTCATAACTTGCAAACACAAACGCCTCAATCGTACATGGACAAAACTGGCACAGCAACAAATAAATAGAGTTACAATCCTTTTCTAGAAATTACTACCCAATAAGGTAATAGAAAAGGAAATACTGAGAATATAACAAAAGCCTGGCTAAACCTTTGGAAAAAAAACAAACTAGAACTATGATATCTACCAAATGAATATCCTAAACTGACTTAATTAAATAAGGAAAATCCAATTCAAAATCCTAAATTTATCAAATAAAAGATGTAAATCCAAACTTGATGAGCCCCATATCAGTCTCCCTTTATTGGACAATAGCTAAACCTCAAGTTTTTGAAGAGTCAAGTTATCGGGTAACGCGTCTCTGCGACAGTTCTCTTTGACTTTGGAACCACATCTGCAAATTCAATCAAAATTTCTTGTTTTAATAAAAGATCTCAACCAAATTTCAAGATCGATCCATCAATTTATTCTTTGAATTTTTCTGGTAAAATGAGATCAATTTTGGATCTACTGTCTTTCCTTCTATTTTCTATAGCTTCTGTCATTCTCCGCCAGAATCTCATCTTTATCTGAAGTTCATTTCAACATGAGAAGGTCTTTTCTCCAAAATCATCTCTCCATTGTCATGGAAAACATGCTCACCCTGAGATTTTTCCTCAAGCTTGAAATCCTCCTGTTCTTGAAAAAGAAATTCGGAAATTTCGATATGAATGCTTAAAGTTTTGAAAAAGCTCAACCAAACGTCGATTTGAGCAATGAAATTCTCGTACTCCGCACGGTTTAAGTGGCTACAATGGTTGCGTGCTGGATGGGGGTGGTCGTGATTTATCAAGACAGCCTCAGCAACGACTCCACACAACTTCAAGTGTTAAAGGAAAAATGACACCCAACAATATTAAAAAGGTAAAAGAAAAAAGAGGAATTGTCATACCACAAATTATTGGCTTAACATTGATTGCACTTCTCCCTCAATGTTATGTTATTTAGATAACTTGGATCACACTAAAATTTTCTGACCGAGAAAGACCAACCATTCCTGCCGGATAAATCATAAACAATGACTCCCCTAATTAAATTTTGGTTAACTATGGCACTATATATGATGTTTGCAAGTTCGCTACTCTCACTTCCATCAATATATCATCAACTAGCAAAGCCCCTTTTCTTCTACATTTCAATAGTGAAGACAATGGACCCTCGGCTTCAACGAGCAATCGACCATGACGATGTTGATGAGCTATATCGGTTGATTGAGCAAGATCAAGATCTCTTAGATCAAGGATCCAAGGGCCCCTTCCCAAATACTCCCCTACACTATGCCAATGACGAGGGGAAAACTAAAGTGGCCATGGAGATAGCCATCTTGAACTCATCGTTCACTCAAAAGCTGAATCAAGGGGGCTACAGCCCCATGCATTTGGCATTACAAAAGAAGCATTATCACATTGTGAGGGCACTGATGACCCTCGATCCCGAGTTGATCCGAGTCCGAGGACGAGACTGGATCACCCCTTTGCATTTTGTAGCTAGGGAAATGGGAGAAAATGAGTAGGAGAATGTGGAGCTCCTGGACCTCCTAGCCGAATTCCTATTTGCTTGCAAATCGTCCGTTGAAGACTTGACGAGCCAATGTGAGACTGCAATTCACATTGCTGTCAAGAACTGCAACACTAAAGCATTTAAGGTTTTATTTGGATGGCTTAAGCAAACCTATATGACTGAAATCTTAGACTGGAAAGACCAAGATGGTAATAATGTTTTACATATTGCTGCATCCCAAAATCAGCCCGAGGTATAGTTCACCGATTTCGTGGTTATTGGTGCTTTTATTGTTCGATCCTTGAAATTGACTTAGCGTAATAAAAATGTTATGATAATGAAATATGAAAGTACATGGTTTTAACATTCAGAGAGGGGAGAATTTCTTTTTATTTGTTTAGAGAGGGGGGGAGATTTGAACGGATCTCCTTATTTGGTTTCTTATATTGAAGTGAAGAAGAGGAATTAGGAGGGATTGACATCACTCCTTTCGTCCCAATCTTCTACTTCCAATTTTTCTTTTTGACAGGTTTCCCATGCACAAGGTCACATGTGGGGAGATTCTTATTGAATTTGGTTTTATAGGTTGATCCATTCTTCTATCTTCGTTTATTTCCTCAGTGATCAGGTCTCCAAATCACTTCAGATGGTTTGTCCAATTTAGGTCAACAAGCAATGTTTATTTATTAAAAAAAAAAAGTCAAAACACTCATATTAAGATAGTGATAATATGAGTATGTAGATTAGTTTCAGTTGTTTTGTTTAATTCAATAGATACATATGGAGATGTTTGAAAATCAATTTGAGCGTTGGAAATAAAAAGATGAGCACTGAATGATATTAAACTTGTATTATAATCACAATTAGTATTTGAATTAAAAGAAACAACTGAGCCAAAACATTCACTTAATCTAATAATCAGTAGAATGGATAAAAATTAGAATATTCCCGACTATATTGTTAAAACCTATCTCACAGTTCCATGTTTGGTGACAAATTAATTATATTCGGTGATGTATTTTTAATTATTATCAAGCAATATTTTACTTCTCTTTTCAACACTTAAGATTATCAACACTAGCACTTATTGTTCAATCTTATCAAAACAAGTCTATAGCTTTATTTCAAAATTTGCTATTGGACAACTATTAAGCTTTGAATTTGAGTTTATTTTTATTGGCATAAAAATTTATTGGTTGGAAAATTTAGAGCAGAAAAAAAAAAAGAAGGAAAACAAAGGAGAGATATAGAGATCACCTATTTTCCTACCTAGCACAACAATAACTTAGTGGCTTGTGCTATTTTTACTTTTAAGTGGCTATTACATTTCTTAACTTATTGAATTTGATGAAAATAATCTCAAGAAAATTAAATAATCAAAATCACAAATGGAAAGGATGAAAGTTGCTTTTTATGAAAATGCAAAAACTAATAATAATAACATATTGTCATGAAAATATAAAACTCTCGACACACACATATGTATCAAAATAATGACGATTAATTTCACCACTTTAGGTTATTTTCCGTTCATTTTCATGCAAACTTCTTCTTTATTTTCTATCTCTCTCTTCTAGTTACTAAAGTGCTCTAGTTAATTCCTATAAATGATCACCCAAAAAAAGAAAATTTCTTATAAATCATTTTTTTCTAATGAATTTGCACCTCGTTCTTTATCTTTGTTGATTAACATATATCAAATATAGATTATAATCATAAATAGTTTGTAACTTTGACCATAGAATTCCCTTAAAAAACTTGAACTAAATAATTGCATATGACAAGGAGTTTTTTGTGAATGAACTTTAAAGAGACATTGTAATATTCTTTTGATCGGAATTGCGATTATTTAATTTATAAAAAAATTATCGAACCTTAGATGATTATCGTGGAAAATCAATGAGCATGTGAACTTCTCCGATTTGGACATAAAAGAAGAAAAAACAGCAGTCTAGAGAAGGTTAATAAAAGTTATTACATTGATTGAGCTACTTTAAAGATATATTTTTCCTCTCTGTCATCGATCTTACCATCAATGAGGTTCCAGTCAGGACTCATTTAAAGTTTACAATGTGTTTAAAGCTGTTTTACAGGTGGAAATAGCATGGGCCTGGCTATCTTAGCTAATTTTTTTCTCTTCTTCTATTTTTCCTATTGATAAGCAAAATTCCTTTCCTTCTTTCAAAATCAGTCTATTCAAACATTTTGTGCGAGGTAGAAACTAACAAGGACAATCCAACACAATCATGTATAATTACTTTGTTGACAAGGAAATCACTCTATGATCAGTTGAATCTGATGTAGAAAGGATATAAATATGCATGTCTAGGGTAGTCTATCTCTTCATAGCCAGAAAAACTCATTTACAAAATATAATTGAATTATGAACCTCTTAGTTGATGTGGTTAAGTCCTAAACTTTTATAAATAATCATAGTCATTTGGATCATCACTTTTGTGGATTCGCCTATGTCACAACTCGCATGGCAATTCCTAAGTATCACCCAAATTATTTTGGTGAAAAGACTAATCGCACTTGTTGAAAAGATTCCGAACTTTGTGACATTGGTTAAAATGATTGAATTTGATAAATAAGGTTTAATTTCCTTTCTACATCTGTCGTTGCATCACTAGCATCATTCATACTTAATATGGCTTGAGCTCACTTTGTGCACAATAGTAAAGCTATTAACAGAGCAATGATTGCAAGGGGTACATACTTCATTTCGTTTTCTTTGCATTTCTTCTAGATCATCAAGCTGTTCATTGGGTATACAAAGATAAATGCAAGGAACTTCCAGGATGAGACAGCCCTAGAAATCTTCCAAGCAAATCCTAATGGCAATCAAGATGTTGTGAAGAGGCTGTGCTGTCAAAGATGCCTGGCAAGACTTTTTACTCCTACCCTCTCTCTGTCACAGTTTTTTAGCACGGAACTAACCTTCTTCGAGACGCATGCATCCTTCTTTGGCATCCAAGATAAATCCACTCACAAAATAATCCTTCTAGTGTCGACCTTAATCGCAACTGCCACTTACCAAGCCGCCTTCACTCCTCCGGGAGGATACTGGGGGGATTCCTCTTCAAGTCCCTCAGCCAATTCCACCGCCATTACTGCCCATCCCAGTGGCGCTGGGAATGGGAAACCACATCACGCCGGAAACATGATCCTGGACGGCTGGAAGCTATATTTGTTCATGGTCCTCAACAGCGTGGCCTTTTTCACCTCCATCGGCACAATCTGGGCTACCAGCATTGCATTAATGTCCAAACCCTTCATGGTTTATTTCTCTGTATCCATTCTCAGCTGTGCCTACATTATTTCCCTTATGGTCGAATTCCCAGAACAGAATGAGGTCGCAGCAATTCTCTTATGGGCATTCTTTGGGTGCTCGCTGATCTCCGTGCTGTTGCTCCCCTGGTGCGTGCATGGAATGCACATCCGAGCTTTGAAACGCATCGATGCCACAAAAATGCGTGGTGACTTCCTAGAATCGAAGGATGGGAAATAGTTTGCAAGGATTATGTACTTTTTAAGTATTCTTCTCGTGTGTACAATGTAATCTATGTTTCTAGTCTTGAGGCTTGCAAGAAATAGACTCTTTTGATTAGTTGCGTGTAATGGACTTATCTATTTATCCATAATCCCTAAGAACCTTTAAGATTGCTTAAAGTGTGGACTTCTAACAGCTTTTTTTCTTAATTCAACTCCATAAATCGATGCAGTCGAAACAAAAGGCAGTGAGTCGCAACTCGCAAACATGAATACCTAAAACGTACACGTACAAAACAAACATAGGGAAATCTCTTGATTTTCTTTATTTATGGAAGGAGGCTAACTATAGGATCCGATAAAGCACAACAAATAAATACGGATGCAAGCCTTTTCTAGAATCACAACTCAATAACATAACAGAAAAATAAATACTTAAAATATAAGTTTTAAAATTCTAAATATCGAGTGAGAGATGTAAGGTCAATATTTTGGACTTTTTGTGGAAAACATGTTGCATTTTCTAGTTTCTTAACAAAAAGTGTTGGGAATGCTAACATGAGTTTATTCCACACACTACAATAATCTAGTAAGTTATAATGTAAAGGTTCCTGGCCTCTAGCTGATAGCATCCCTGTGCTAGTAGAACTAACATCTCCAAAAAAAATATCTTCATTCTGGGGCTTTTAAATAAGGTCAGGGACATTTGTATAGATAAAAACTAGTTATATTGCCCGTGCTATGCACGAATTTTATAAATGAAATTATGTTGTATTTTATTTGAAGTTTCGTATATATTGATGTCCTTTCTAAAGAGAATAAGAATTACTAAAATGTTTATAGTATTATTACCACACATTTATGACATGGAAACCTATTAACCAAATATCTATAACAATAGAAGAATAATTGCCATTGATAAAAGTCTTGATGATTTTACCCCCATATAAATATAATGACCTAATGGAACGTATTGAGTCTATAGATCTTAGGGGAAAAAAAAGTGCCCAATGTAATTAAATAAGTGGGAAAATGACAAAAATGGTACTAGAATTTTGGTTTTTTTTTTTTGAACGAGAACTTTGGTTCAATATGTAATATAATCTCTAAGTTTACTTTGTTCAATGTGGTCCTTGAACCACTGATACATATTCAATGCAATATTTTCATTTGCTCAACTCAGACATTATTTGGAAATGTGAATTATTATATGTTGAGTTGGATTTTTAAAAATGATAAATCAACGTATCCATTTTTTTTTTTTTATCCACTACTTTAGAAAGGGAAAAAATATTAGGGGATTAACATTTCCGTCATTATTTTATAATGTCGATTATTATATTTTAAATATATATGAATATCTTAGATAAAATAATCTACATGTTAATTTTATTTTTTGCCTACCATTCAAACTTAATGAATTGGAAGCCATATCAACGTATTCCATTTAACTTGATTTAACAAAATGGCGACACTAAATATTTTCATGTAATATAGGGACTAGATTTAACATTTATTAATACTTTGAGGACCGCATTCAACTAAGTTAATGTTCATGATAACATTGTCCATTTAACCAAATTTTTTAAGAATTATTTGTGTTATTTTCTCTTAGTAAGCAGCCTCGTACCAATAGGAGCAAACCAAAAGATATGCACAACATACAAGAACACTCTTTTTTTCTTTTTTTTTCTTTTTTGCCAATAGTAAATGAATTTCAACCATCAGGCCGTCTTCTTTTCTTTATTTTTTATAAATTCTTCTTAAATTATAGTTTCAAGTAAAAATGCGGCATCTTTTCATTTTCCGTCGCTTCGAATATTTCCGCCTGAATCTCACCTGTATTTAAATTCAGATCAACATGAAAGAGGCTTCTTCTCCGAAATCATCCCTCCATTTTGAAATTACCTATATATTGATCTATTCTTCTAAAGAGAAGTATACCTTTAAAAGGAAAGTACCGAATGCAATTAAATAAGCTGCCTCTTACCAAATAGGAGCAAATCAATTGAAATGCACAACATGCGAAACCGCTTGTTGTTTTGCCAACATCATATTAATTCCACAATTAGGCCATGTTCTTTTGATGCTTTCGGTATAATGTCCTGACTAATATAATGAGAATTTTTATAATTAACAAAAAAAATACATGTTTTATTAATGGGAAGCATATCTAACAGCACCCTGGAGTTCATACATGGAGATTAAAAGATTAAAATCTTATTCATTTATTTTTATGATCTGGGAAGATTAAAATCTTGAAATCACAAGCAGTTGGACCTGACCTTCCTTTTTGATCTTTAACTTACTGATTTTCCTGGCCGTATTGTACGCCTAATGTAATCGTAAAATTAATTGTGATATCGAATTTAGTTTCTCTGACTATTAATATCTCTACTTCCTATTGAAAAGACTCGTGGTAACTGTTATTGAAAAAATAACTCAAAATTAAACAAATTAGCCTTCATCCGACAAAATCAGAAATCTCAAACAAACAACGTGACAGCCCAGTAAAGATCTGCAGTAAGATCTGCATGGCTTCTCCACTCTTGGTTTTCCTCGATGTTGATCCGACTGCAGGTTTTTTTTTTTTTTTTTTTAATGACTTTTGCTGTATTCGCTGCTGTCGGACTGGGCAGAGAAGTTCGGTGGATCAGATCGTCTGTATAGCTTCACCTAGCGGAACATGCAGGAATCCTCAGGACTTTCCCCAAGGAAAAAATAATTACAGTATCACTTTAAGTAAGTAATTTCTTGTACGTTACTCAGTTCGCTCCAATTCTGCCTCACTCCATTCACTTCAACTTGTTCTGGCATTGAACTAGATGCATCGCAAGGATTCGATTATTTCTAGAGTACATCAGTTCATGTGGCATGAACTAGATGCATTGCACAAATTCAATCATCCAGAACGTCAATCGAGAACAATATCATATCTAGGCATAGAGTATAATCATCTTGACAGGCTTTAACATTGTCAAAACGAGAAAATCAAAGTATATTTTGGAGCGCCAAGTGATGTCACAAAATTTTCTTATTAAACAAAAGGAACTTCTTTAATTGAAAATCTACGGATTTTCAGAAAGTTGCGTAAAAACAGATAATATATGCTTGTCGTTTGAACGACATAAAGCAAACACCGCATACCACAATGAAGGTTACATTGCAAGACATATTTAGTGAGACTGAAGGAGTTCCTGAGTAGGACAGATGAAGCTACTTGAACTTAAATGAAGGATGATTCAAGCTTAACTTAGATTTAGGGGTTTGACTAAATAGGCATTTGACACGGTTCAGCTCAAGCTTGAATAGACTTTGTCTGAGTAGCATGCGAGCCTAATTGAATAGGTTTTTTTTTTTTTTTTTTGGGTCGAAAAAGTAGCTTTCATTTCTTTAAAATAAATTTGCATCATAAGGCAGATGGGCCTCCATACACAATAGGTCCCATAATATCTGAGAAGGCTTAGAACCCCAATTACATGGCAAGGCCTCAATTTAATGGGTTTTAACTGTCCAATCCACTGCTTAGTTGGCCTCTATGATGCTCTTGCCGGGTTTGTTTAAAATTGCCCGACAAAGCTTTGCACTTGAGATTAGAGGAAGTACATCCCAGCCCACCGTGGCTTATCGCAATCTATGGGGAAGATAATCAAAGACAAGCTATCTGACTCCATAGTTAAAGTGAGTTCAGTTTGTTTGCTGAGAAAGTTCAGAGCCTCCAAGGTTGCTAGGGTTTCTACTTGCAAAACCGTAGAAGCACTTGCCAATTTCGTGGACCCATCTACAAGCCTCCCCGAATCGTCTCTAAACACATCTGTTAGATGTGTCTTTTAAAACTTGTTCTGTTTCATAATTCGAGTTCAGATTTTATTCTTTAAGTCACAAAATAAGCTGGCATTCGCTTTGACTGTTGCCTAGTGTTAAATTATTGATCCAATTTACTAGAAACTTCAAGATAAATATGAGCTAGAAAATTCAAGAGAAACTCTAGAAGACTCTACGGAATTATCTCTGAAAATGGCAGAGATATTTGCCTTAAAAAAGCCTATTTTTCTAGAAAAAAATTGTAAAAGAAACTCTTAGAAGATGGGCTAAGTCGGTGGAGTGTCCCTATAAATAGGGAAAAGGAGGGGGAGCGTAAAAAGGCAAGCAAAAGGTAAGCTCCTCCCCTTCCTTTATACTTTGTGCTACAACTAAAAAAAAAAAAAGCTTTCTTTTGTTGTTCCCTTGTGTTCCCTTGCCGCAAATTATTTTTTACCCATATTGTTCTTTCCTTAGCCCTCTTGAAAGTTCACACACAAAACACACTTGCACACACATCAAACACACACTTCCACAAATACCAATAGTAGTATCAGAGCCACGTCTTTGGTTGGTATTGGGCATTTATCCTACCTACCCATTTCTAAAACTACCCTTTCTAAATACCACTAATCAAAAACTATATCTAGTATCAAAATCATGCTTCCGTAGCGCGCACATTTAAAATTTTAACACCTAGTTCTGAAGTAAAGGAGCATGAACATGGTTCTTGATTTTGTGGAGGTCGTTCACCTCTGCTTCTCCGCTGTCGCTCTAATTACAGGACCAACAAGCGTCGTTTTGAGCCAGTGATGTTGACGCCGCGAGCACTTCGTTCACTGTATCAGTGAGGTTCTTCTGCAGCTATTTTCCGTTCTTTGGCACACTCTGTCTCTCCAAGACTCCAACTGAACATGAAAGCCATTTTTTCACCGTCATTTTCCTGTCAGATCGCGTAAAAAAATAGATTCGAACTGCTCAGAATAATGTTTCCAGCTTGACGTGGTTTTATAATAGTAATGCTGCTGGAATTGGCGTAAATGACAGTGGAATTGGCCGTGGGATTTGAAGGGGAATCCTGCCAGTATCCTTCCGGAGGAGTGAGAGCAGCTTGACAAGTTGCAACTACAATTAAGGTCAACACTACAAATATTACTTCGAGAGCGGATTCATCTTCCATGCCGATACAACCTACGTACTTCGCAAACAAAGTTAGTTCCAGTCTAAAAAAAACTGTAATAGAGAGAGTGTAGGATTAGAATGTCTTCCTCAACATGGCCAAATTATGCACTCAATATTGCACTTTGACCCTAAAATTTTCATTTTTACCAATTGAGTTCTAAATTTTTTTACATTTTGCCAATATAGTCCATTCGGCCAATATTAACTGAAAACTATTGATATAAACGCCAACTATCTTACGTGACATGGTCAACATCAACATAAACAATTTTTATAATTTTTTTATTTTTCTTTCTTTCTTTCTTTCTTTTTTTTTTTTCCTTCCAAGCCCGACGAGGGCCACTAGCCAACACTCGTCAATCAGAAGTGAGGGCCAATTGAGCCTCACCGGCCCTCATTGAACTTGGTAGGAAAAGAAAGGAAAAGAAAGAAAAAATCAAAAATTTTAAAAATCAATTTAAAAAAAATATATATATATATATATATATATATATATATTTTAAATTATCTATGCCGGTGCCAATTGTGCTACGTCGTACTACCGGTGTCCATATTAGTGATTTCGAGTTAAAAATGGCTAGATTGACTCATTTGGCTAAACGTGAAAAAATTTTAAAACTTAATTGGCACAATTGAAAGGTTTATAATTAAATTGATCAAAGCGTGATTTGGTGGTCTTTTTGGATAATTTTCCCTAAACATCAAGTTCCCATGATTCTAACAACAACAGACCCACAGTGGAGGTGAAAAGCATGAGTCACCTATCACAGGATCAAACTACAGGTGAAAGTAGTCAAGATTCCGACGTAGATCATGCAGTGATTTTTAAAAAGTAGATCCAAAGTCCAGAGGCCGAAGGGTTCTAAAAAGTGATTCGATGCTCTGACTTAAGAACAAGAACAAGTTGCTCAAATATCATATCACAACATTAAACTATAGATGAAAGCATTCAAGAAAGAAAAAAAGAAGGCTGTTAACATTTTCATATAGACCACACAGTGTCCACTACAGATAGATCATAAATCTGAATTTCACATTATAAAAAAAATAAAATAAAATAAAATAAACTCCGAATTCCAATTTGCTCACCCCTTCTTGTGACACACCTCACATGTAAAAAAAGAAAAAAGAAACAGAAAAGTAAAAGAAAAGAGAGAGCACTGGGAGGTAAGAAAAGCCTATTTTCGATCCTCAAAAGAGTTCTTTAGCTTTCCAAGAGACCTTTCGGCGTATAAAATCAACACTAAATGAATAAAATATTGACCTTACCCCACCACACTAGTGCTCCTCGCAGGATTCAGGGGATTCAGACACCATTCCATGAAGAAATCGAAAACGAGACCCAACGTAGAGGGTAACTCAGAGTGGAGAAGAGTGGCGAATCATGAAGGAAGTCAAGATCGAGCCACTGAAGAGGGAGAGCGAGTAACCGAGACGGAGAGAGAGAGGCAGCAAGGCTTCTAATAAAAGAGTTAAAAAATAACTTGGGATTTGCAGTGAACCCGTTGAATACTGGTTCAACCTAGAACTGTGTCTTGTAAGGCCGGTTGTTTTTTTATTTTCTCAATAAAATTGATCAGTTGAGGGTATAGAACCGGAACCGAATTGATCAAAACCAGTTCCCATTTTTTTTTATCTGGAAATCGAACCGATTCCTTGTGAACGAGTTTGAAACTGATAAGGCTGGTTCGAGCTAGTTCTCAAATTGGAATGGCCTAATTGCTCACCCTAATATCATCTGTCCAATTTACGATTACGGAAAATTCAATTGCCAATTACATTAAAGAGGAACAGGTGATGAAGAACACACCGGCTTATAGATATTTGTTTAATCTTCTTGATGTGATAGAGATAAGTGTAGAAATGGGCTTAAGTTTGGGCATTTAGTAGATTGAAGAGTCAAATTCTCATTTTGGCCACTCGATGACTTAAAATATTTATTTAAGAAAAAAAAAAAAAGCTCTCATCGAATTATCGAAGTTCGCGGTTAGTGAAATTCAAGCATCGAAATTCCTATGCATTTATGCCAACCGGTAGATGTGATTATGATTTATCAAGACAGCCTCAGCTGCTACTCCCCACAACTTCATGTAGTACCGGAGAAAATGACACCCAACCATATTTAAAAAAAAAAAAAATAGATAGCAAATTACTGGGTGAGTATTACTATCAATTAGACTTCTTCGATTAATTTAGATTTTCTTGCTGTCTTGGCTCCCACATAGCGAAACTTAGCGTGCAAGTTCTCTACAGAGAAAGATTCCCCGACCAATTAAATTATTTCTTTGGGATCTATCATTAATGATGACTCACCTAGTCATATTTTGATTGACTAGGACACTATTTATGATTTTGCAAGTTTGCCACTCTTTCTTCAATCCATCATCAACAAGCAAACCCCCTCTTCTCCTCATTTCCCTCCTCCAACAATGACCCTTCAAGAAGCAATAGCAGCTGATAATGTTGATGAATTATACAGCTTAATTAAGGGGAACGAAAATCTCTTAGATCATGGACACGAGGGCCCCTTCCCAAATACCCCACTACACAATGCCGCGAACAAGGGGAGAATTAAAGTGGCCATGGAGATAGCTATCTTGAAGCCATTATTCGCTCGAAAACTTAATCAAGAAGGTTTCAGCCCCATGCACTTGGCTTTGCACCAGAAGCATTATCACATAGCGAGAGCACTAATGAGCCTTGACCCCAAGTTAATCCGAATCCATGGACGAGGCGGGATCACCCCTTTGCATTTTGTAGCCAGCGAAAGAGGAAAGAGTGAGAAGGAGAATGTGGATCTCTTGGAACTCTTGGTTGAATTCCTATCTACTTGCAAATCGTCCATTGAAGACTTGACAAGCCAATGCGAGACTGCAGTTCACATTGCCGTCAGGACGGGCAACATTGAAGCATTTAAGGTTTTGCTTGGATGGCTCAAGCGAACTTGCCTTCCACAAATTTTGAATTGGAAAGACCAAGATGGTAACACTATCTTACATATTGCTGCATTTGAACGGCAATCCGAGGTATGGTTCATCGACTTTATGGTTATTCATGCTTTTATTGTTTGATCTTTCTCAATTCGACACAATCTTATCCAGAAACAAATGTAATGGTTAGAAGTACGTGGTTTTTTAGAAATCATTCAAAATGAGTAGATTTGAACGGCACCACCTTGTTTGGTTTCTTTCGTAGGAGAGAAGAAAAGGAATTAGGAGGGCTGGATGTCGCTCCTTAGTCCTTCCCTCCCAATCTTAATACTTCCAATTCTCTCTCTGACAAATTTCCCTTGCACTTTGTCATAGGGGGTAGGCTCCACCCTAGTATTGATCGCAGCTTTTACATAGGTGGATCCATTATTTTATCTTCATTAGGTTCCTTAGTGATTATTCTAATCATTTCATTTCTCTCCAAATCACTCACCATCCAAACATGTAATAGTCCTTATGCCATTCAGATGGGTTATAAAAATTAGGTCAACAATTAGTGCTTTTTAATAATAAAATAAAAAAAAAAGTCAAATGCTCATATGAAGATAGTGATTATATGAGCATGCGGATTGTTTTTTGATTGTTTTATTTTAATTTAATAAATACAGATTGGCATTTTTGAAAATCCAATTAACTGTTGAAATTAAAAATTTAGCGGTGGATGAGATTAAACTTGTATGATAAACCTAATAAGTATTTGACTCAAACGCCCCAATCTAGCCAAAACATTCAATTAATCTAATAATCAATATAACTGATAGTAATTAAAATCTTCCCCATCAATAGGTATAAACCTATCAACAATAGTAATCGCAGTTATATTTGCTAAGAAATTAATCATATTCAATAATGTGTTTGCAAAATATTTTCCTGTTTCTATTTTCAGCACTTAGAATTATCAACACTAACGCGATTTTTTCAGTTTTTTCAAAATAAACCCATATTTTCATTTACAAACTGCTAGTGCGAAAATTATTTTAAGGTGTTGATGCTTCTAATTTGAGTTCATTTTAATTGGCTTAACAATGTTTTGACTAGAGGAGATAGTTGTTCAGAGTCTTAATAGCATAGAGAAGGTATGATAAAATTTGTCTCCCATTGAACCCCTATAAAATTCGATTTTTTGTGAGCTTTAAATCTTAGTTGGACGGTTTTGGAAGAATAATTTCCTTTCAACTCTTTCCATTGTAGACACTTCCACCTGAATAACTTAATTCATTTTTTTCTATTCTTTTAATTTTTCAATTGATTAGTAAAATTTCTTTGAAATCAGTCCACCCAACCATATGGTATAAGATAGAAGCTAGTGAAATGGAAGCTAACATTCAACCTAAAACAAAAATGGAAGCTAACAAGGACAATTAACGTGACCAAAAAATCATCATTTTGTGGATAGAACAATTACTCGCTGATCAATGGAATCTTATGCATAAAGGATATAAATGTGCTTGTCTAAGATAGTCTTTCTCTTCCTAACGAAACGGCAAAAAAAAAAAACCTAAATACAATATTTAATTTAATTCTAAACCTTTCAATTGTCATGATTTAGTCCTAAACATTTATGAGAAACCATAGTTATTGCATTCATTACTTCTATGGATTCACCCTATTAGGTAAATAATTTCAGGTGAAAAGACTAAATCGTAATTTTTGGAAAGATTTTGGACTTCATTACATTTTGCAATGATTGCATTTGATAGATAAAATTTATTAAACTTTTCCCCTTCTACATCAATGTGACATCACTATCATCATTCAAATTTATATGGCGCGAGCTCATTTTGTGCACAATAATAAAGCTTGTGACAAAGTAGTGAATGAAATTGAAGGGATGCATGTTTCATTTTGTAACCTTTCCATTTCTTCCAGATCATCGACCTATTGCTTGGTCACATGGATGTAAATGAAAAGAACTACCAGGGTCATACGGCTTTGGAAATCTTCGAACTGAATCCTAGTGGCAGTCCAGATATTGCAAAGAGGTTTCGTAGTGCAGGACGTCCAAAAAGTCCTAACCTCTCTCTGTCAGATTTTTTTAGCAGGGAACTAAGTTTCTACGAGAAGTGTGCAAATTTCTACAGAATCCAAAATGAATCAGCTCGCGATGCAATCCTTGTAGTGTCAACCTTGATTGCGGCTGCCACTTACCAGGCTGCTCTCTCTCCTCCGGGAGGATACTGGCAGGATTCCTCTTCAAATCCCCCAGCCAATTCCACTGCCGTCGCAGCCAATTCCAGCAGCATTGCTCTTGAAAAACCACATCAAGCCGGAGAACTTATCCTGAGCGGTTCGAAACTATATTTCTACGAGATCTTCAATAGCTTGGCCTTCTTCACCTCCATTTTTACAATCTGGATCACCACTTTTACGGTTGAGGCCAGCCTTTCGTTTTTCCTCGCTCTACCCTTTGTCTGCTGTGCTTTCGGCATGTCTTCTTTGACCCAAATTCCGAAAAACAATCGGGCGGCAGGATATTTGGTACTTGCGCTTTACATGTTCTTTATAATCGCCGGGGTTATTCTCCCCATGCGCATGAGGATGAAGCACATAAAAGCTCGACCGCGAATCCATGTCCGAGGGAGGCGCGTCGCAACTTTCTAGGATCGAAGTACTTCGCAAGTATTATTTACTTTGACAATTCTTGTCGCGTGTGCATCCAATCTATGTTTCTTGTCTTAAGGTTTGCAAGAAGGGACTCTTTATATTGGTTGCGTGTAGTAGACTGGTCTATTAATTACTTGGTCACTGAAGACCTTTGATTTTGCTTGAATTCGGGACTTCGAATAGCCTCTTTCCTGATACAACTCTATAAAATGCCGCGGTGGAATGGAAAGCACCGAGTTGCGACTTGCAAAGACGAGCGCCCGAAGTGTACACACGCCAAACGCACAGAAGGAAATCTCTTTGGTGGTTCAATTAAAAATCAAAATAAAGTGTGGGAAACTACTTCTGCAGATCAAAATTTAAATGGATTCGAGGACTTGATAAAATTAGATTACTCTAATATTCTTTCAGTACATTTTCTCTTTTATTTTCAATAAAAGAAATTTCTGTAGGCAACTTGGATTAATTTGAAGTCTGACCACTAACACGTGGGATAATTATTCATGTCCGCAATCAAGAAATTAACACTCAACAAATCAAAATTATAAATACATCGCAAAAAAGAAAGTGAAGATCCAAACGTCCCTGACCATGTCATAATTCTCATATTCGTAATAGTGCGAAATGAAGGCCCAGCTCCTTCAAGTTGTCCATGGGTTTGATTCATACTCTATGTTCTAAAAACAAATTATCAGGAAGAGGCAAAATCTTTATGTCTCAATCGATAAACAAGGACTTATATTGATGTCCTTTCATTGGTTCCTCCTTTTGTATCCTATGGGCTTCGTTTTAATCCAAATGGGCATTTAGCGAGCCCACGCATTGATTAGAGTTTCAAGAGCCGAATTCGTAGGCCTAGGAGTCTGGGTTGGAGATAATGGGCTTGGTGTGGAATGAATGGATTAAGCTATTAGACCAGTTCCGAATGCAATGGCCGAATGGGTTTCAAAAATGGTCTTTTTTCCTCGCTTTTTCTTTAACTCTTTTGTGCATGTATGCTTCGAGCGTTCGTTTCTATTATGTCATTATATGAAGTTTAATTAGGAAAAAATCCATTCGAAGTCCCGACTTCGAGCAAGATTAGAGGTCTTTAGATATTCAGCAATTAATAGATGAGTCCATAACATGCAACCATATATATATATGGTCTGAAACATGCAACTAATATAAAGAATCCATAATTTGCAAACCTAGATCATAGGCAGATACGACAAGAACAGTGAAAGCATCTAATACCTGTGAATTATTTCCGATCCTTTGATCCTAGGAAGTTGCCAACGAGTCTCCTCGTGGCATTGCAAGGGGAGCACACGAACAACAAGAACTCATAAAATCCCCAAAGGAAAATTCCTGCAACCACATTAGGTTTTGGTAATTTGATTATAAGGGAAACAAAGTAGGCAATGCAGAGAATGGATATAGAGAAGTGAACGATGAAAGTGTCAGGAAATAGTGTTATAGCGGTGGAAAAAGCTGTGCTGTTGAGGAGAGGCTTTCTCGAACTCATACTAATTCGCAACTTAGATTCAATATTTAACACATGAATCATATTCATTTTGGTCAACAAAAGATTTTAAATATATCTTTCAAAGGTAGTCTTCTCTTCATAGCATAAAAAAATCACATGCAACATGTAAATGAATTAAATCGTCTCAATTAACGTGATTTAGGGATAAGTACACTAATGGTGCCATAAGTTGTGTACGGCACTCACTTTGGTGCTAAAAGTTTCCGCCGGATCACTTAAGTGCCAAATCGGTGAAAAAACGATCACTTTGGTGCCACCGGCGAGAAATTCCGGTCAACATGATTACGTGGCATTTTTATTTAAAAAAAAAAAGTTACTCGACTTTTAAACGACGTCGTTTTCCATCCTCTTCAAGAAACGATGTCGTTTTGCTCTTCTACGTGGACACCCTCGCAAAAATGACGCCGTTTAGCTCGTATATGGGTTGAAATTAGGGTTAGGGTTTCTTCCTCGCTGCTCGGCCACCATTGTTCGCTGCCAACTCTCGGCCACCGTCGCTCGGCCACCATTGTAGATGCTCGACCAGGTGAGCGAGGAGGGAACCAGATCGTTGCTCAAACAAAAAGTGGCAGAAAGAATAGGAGGCGAGGCGGAGGAGGAGGAGGAGGAAGAAGAGGAGTTGAAGGTGCCTCAACGGTGCGCCGTCGCCGCCGCCGCTAGTGTCGTTGTTGGTGCTGCTACTAGTGCGCTGATGGTGTTGCTGCTGGTGCCGTTCACTGCTGGTGTCGCTCTTCAAGGAAGAAGACGGCATGCCACCTCTCTCTCTCTCTCTCTCTCTCTCTCTCTCTCTCTCTCTCTCTCTCTCTCTCTCTCTCTCTCTTTCAATTTGGGGATTTAGGGTTTCGATTTGGGGGAAAGAAGCCAAACGACGTCGTTTTTGTGGTTTAGATGCTGATTGTGCTCTCCGGCAAGCCACGTCGGCCTAAAAAATAAATAAAAAAACGCCACGTCAGATTTTCGGCGGTTCAGATCGGCGTTGGCACCAAAGTGAGTGTTTTTCAAATTTTTTGACACTTAAGTGATCCAACGGAAACTTTTGGCACCAAAGTGAGCGCCGTACACAACTTATGGCACCATTAGTGTACTTATCCCCGTGATTTATGAAAGCATAGTCAAATAGGTCATCACTTCTATGGATTTACCAGTGTTACAACTCATATGGGCAATTCCTATCTATCACGTAAATAATTTCGGCTGAAAAGACTACTGAAAAAACTAAGTCACACTTTTTGAAAAAATTCAAGACTTCACTATATTAGTTGAAAAGATTGCATCTGATAAATAAGGTGTGGTATTCTTTTCTCTTTTCTTTTTTCTCTTTGTAAATCAATTGTCGCATAACCAGCATTATTCAAACTTATCTGTTATTACCTCACTCCTTGCACAATAGTAAAGCTAACGACAAAGCAGTGATTGAAAATGAAGGGACGCATTCATTATTTTATTCCTTTGCATTTCTTCCATATCATCAAGTTGTTGATTGGGTATTCGATTGTAAATGTGAAGAACTTCCAGGATAAGACTATTTTGGGAATCTTCCATGTGAATACTAGTTGCAATCAAGATATTGCGAAAGGTTATGTCATCAAGACCGTCAAGCAAAGATGTCTTACTCCTACCCTCTCTCTACCACAATTTTTTAGCACGAAGCCAACTATCTTCGAGAAGTAAGCATGTTTTTGGGCATCCGAGATGAATCTACTAGCAACGTAGCCCTTTTAGTGTCTATCTTAATTCCAGCTACCACTTAGCAAGCCACTCTCACTCCTTTGGGAAGATATTGGCAGATTTATTCTTCAAATTCCATAGCCAATTCCATTGTTGTTACTAACAACTCCAACTCTTTAAGATGCACGCATAAGTTGTGTTAGATAAAGCTCACATCAGAAAATCAGTGTAGTGTTAAGCAAATATATCTTAGTTGGTCTATAATTTATCAGTTTAAGCTTTTGAGTGAATGTGGATTCAGTTAGATAGATTGACGGGCGCAGACTGAAGTTCCCTCTTGCGACTTACTTTGAATAAATATATCGAGCTTCTGCTGTGCGCTATCAACACTAGCGACATTGCTATTGGAAAACCACATCAAGCCATAAACATCATCCTAAATGGCTCGAAGCTATATTTTTCAGAGTCCTCAACAAAACAACTTTTCCACCGCTATAACACTATTTCCTGACACTTTCATCGTTCACTTCTCTATATCCATTCTCTGCACTACCTACTTTGTTTCCCTTATAATCAAATTACAAAAACCCAATGTGGTCGCAGGAATTTTCCTTTGAGGATTTTATGAGTTCTTGTTGCTCGGGCGCTCCCCTTGCACGCTTGGGTAAAGCGCATCCGAGTCAAAAAACGAATCGATGCCACGAGGAGACTCGTTGGCAACTTCCTAGGATTAAAGGATCGGAAATAATTCACAGGTATTATATGCTTTTACTGTTCTTGTCGTATCTGCCTATAATCTAGGTTTGCAAAATATGGATTCTTTATATTAGTTGCATGTTTCAGACCATATATATATATATATATATATATATATATATATATATGGTTGCATCTTATGGACTCATCTATTAATTGCTGAATATCTAAAGACCTCTAATCTTGCTCGAAGTTGGGACTTCGAATGGATTTTTTCCTAATTAAACTTCATATAATGACATAATAGAAACGAACGCTCGAAGCATACATGCACAAAATGCATACAGTAATCTCCCGATTTTCTGTACCTTTAGAAAGAGGCAAACAAAAGCACAACAGGTAAAATTTCCCTTATTTGTAATGGTCGGCGGCAGTCCTTTTTCTGAAAATTGCTACTCAAAAAAGCAAGAGAAAAATAACACTGAGAATATAACTGAAGCCTGAAGAACCTTAAAAAACAACCACATCGTGAGGTACCTTCCAATCAATGAGGAGATACGAACTCTGAGAATATAACTGAAGCCTGAAGAACCTTAAAAAAACCACCGCATCATGCGGTACCTTCCAATCAATGATGAGATACACTAACACTTTTGAAAACAACTAGATCCCCCATATATCAGAAATATCAACATGATATAACTCTGAATAAGATTCTACATTTTCTATTATAGAGATCTTGAGTTAAAATATGCTTAAATGGAACTATGGTAATATTTAAAAAAAAAATGTAATAAGGTAATAGAAAGATAGATTTTATTTAGGAAATGGATTGAAATGAAAATTTATTCTAAAATCTAGGTAATAGTGTAATTAAGAAAACTTGAGACTAGTACAAATAACAAATTTGAGTTTATTATGGAAAGTTGAGCAACCAAATCGAATAAATGAAAAAATTATGAACTAGATTGAACATTCGGAAATAGTTTAAAGATAATATTAGACAAATAAAAAGTTCAAGGATTACATTGCACATTACGCTAAATTTTAGAGATTATAAATGTCATTTTTTCATAAGGAAATTGAAAAACTTTGATTTATTTCTCTTGAGGCTCAGGAACTATCTTAGCAAAGGAAGATATTAGAGTGTCAATCTTCTCTTGGTTGTTGTCATCGGGGATAGCATGAAACGAGCTTATTGGCACATTAGCTCGATCATCAATCCACGAAAATCGTTGCCTTAATAGCTTTGGCATTTTAGGTTTGCCTGCTTTTTTCCGCTCAACTTGCACTTGGTCCCACAAGAAACAAACCATCTCCCTTCAATCTACAAGGTAAGAGAGTTCCTTGTCGGCATTTGATGACCATGCAATAAAAGAGGCGATCTAAATCGGCAATAAAATCTTTCCTGTTCGAATATCAATTGAAACAGGAAATCTTGCAACGAATTCATTTAACTCTCTAAGACACCAGTAATGCTCACAATTCTCGGCGGCGATAGCCATGACAAGCTCCACCATGAGGACCGTCTATCTATTGTAATAATCATCATAACTATTACTAAAAATATAACTGAAAGTTCAACAAGTAACCCTTTATCCGACAAAATCCAAAATCTAGCAACAATGGTAAAATTTTGCATCTTTTCCGATAACTCAACCATAGAATCATACACAAATTATGTAAGGCCATGCTCTAATGCTTCAAGTTTTAGCTTTTGAATGCTATGACATTAATTGATTTTAGTGCGGACAATAGTATTCTCTATGTATATCGATAGTGCAAACAACCCTCGCATAGGGTGGTACAGGCCAGAAATATACCATGCGACTACTCAGTAGTTTCACCTTCTCTTTGGAGTACAAAATACATCTTTGATTGTTCTCAACAACCCTATTTTTTGTAACTTTCTTCAATTGGAGATGACAAGTAGAACTTTCTTTTATGAAGTTATGATGGCAAGTCTTTCTTGCGTGATTGCATCTTGGAACCAGGCATAGTACCATAGATTAAGGCAAGTTCCGGTCTAGAATTCTCTCTTTCCTCGGTTATTTCTCTGCAGCATGTTTGTCAAAGACAATAAATGATGACTACAGTGACGTACCGCCTCCATCGTCATGGCGATGGCCGACCCTCCGAAACTTCGATACAAAAAACGAACGAAAAGTCCACCATCACCCCCCAATAAAATGACATTTTCCAAGTGACAATATGTGATATTCCCAAGTTTGCCCCCATTTTTTAAATATATGAAATAGTCATTTTATCAATGCATAGATAATTAATTTAATTTAAACTAATCACTCATGAGTTAATTAATTTATTGGACGAGACTGTAAAAGTTTAAAATGCGAAAGACTAGAGAATTCAATTAGGGATCTACTATTCGACCATAAGAATCAAGAGGGGTCAATACTACGCTATTATAAGTTAATTAGCGAATGGCTATAAATCGATTCAACGGAAGTGCATAGTCGGTTTGAGGGTATTTCTGCATGATTACGATACTCACGTCTAATGATGATAAACCGATTTTATATTGATCTCATATTCATGGTATATAATTGAACCCTCATAGTTACATAACAAGCAAGAATCATCCACAATTCGGAGAGGCATAGACATAGATTAAAAATTATAGTCCATTGGTCAACTGCATGAAAACCCGTAGAAACTACTTAGTAGTTTAAATCATACTAAAGTCGTAATTGATCAATTTTAATCATGAAATTTAATGTGATTCTGGATAATATACTTTCAAGAGTTTCAAGATTAATTTATTGGACATCGCCTTATTTATCTGCGAATTATTGGCAAGTTTAAAATTGTTCGAAAAATAAATTTTTAGACGAAAATTGAAAGCCAGAAAAGGAACTGGTGCAGTGGCAAAGTTATGATTTATTGGCCAAAATCTTGACTTAAAAAAAATAATAAATAAAGGGGACATACGGCTTGATCAGGAGGATTTTGGGGAATAATCTGTGTGAAAAAATGATGATTTTTGGAGAAAATCTCAAAATATCTTCCCCTCTCTCCCTCTCTCTCTCTCTCTCTCTCTTCCCCCTGCCCACCCCCCCCTTTACGCCTTCCCCCTCCTCTGTAGACCGGCCCCCATCCCCTCCTCCTTCCTCTTCCTCCACTTCTCCTTCTCCCTTTTTCTTCCTCCATGCGCCACCTCCCATCACCACCATAATCATCCGCCTACCGTCCACCCTCAACGAACCACCATCACCGCCACCTTGCCGCCCGTTCGATAACCGCCCGTCCGCCCACGTCCCTCGCACCGTCCACTGTCACCATCGCACCGCCAAGCCACCACCTCCATCGCCACTGCCGAGCACCCTCTCCTCCCTTGGTGGTCGAAAGCCTTAAAGGGCTTTGACGCCGCCACTAGGTCTACGATCGAGTCACGAACGTCAAGACCTCGACACGGTCGCTGCAAGACCGCCGCCGCTGGAAAATCCGTCAGTTAACTCCTAATTAATTACGTTTAGAAGTAGGTTTAGTTTAAGGACAATGGCAGAGTGCAATTAGCTTAAGTAATTGCAGTTAGCCTAAATCGTAATTAAATCGTAATTAGCTTAATTAAGTGCGATCAGCTCAAGTTGCGCTCCGCATCAGTTTTGATGCTTCAATCCCCTTTCATATTGCCTTGATTTTCTATCTTGACGCGGCTCGTTGACTTTATATTTTATCAAGAGCTCAACACTCCTATATTCCTATATATAACCGCTTTTTTTCCTGCGGTCGTTTGTTCAGAGAGCTCGCGATCGTGACTGCCGGCCTATTCTTTCATTTTTTGTTTTCTTCCTTTTTGTTATCAGTGCCATTGAGGTAAACAGAATCTCTTCCTGTTGTCTGTGATCTCTGGCTTTATTTTGTCTCTCTCGGTTTATGTCTATTGCTGAACTGGCTGGAATCCAATCGTAAATTTTTTGGGCGTTTCAAGTTATGCACAATCCACTTTTATATTTGAAAGTGGCGTGGTTAGGAAACTGTACAACGAAATGCCTTGTTTGATAGTTATCTGCATATATTATGTCTGTGGTTTTATCAAGCCAATAAAATCTTACTTCTACTTGTGGCGACAATGTTTTATTTACTTAATTCCCAGAAATTTGTATCATGAAAGATCGGTGAATCCAAGAACGAATGGGCCGTGTTCTTGACATGCTTTTAATCTTGATGGTATTGCTGGTTTCAGAACGCTTTCCGGTAGCGGATTAGCGGTGTGAGGCGTGTAATCTTTTGTGGGAAAGAGGCTGTTGGCAACTGAGAAAGGCGGGACATGAATATGAGGAATAAAGAATCGAGAAGTAGCAGCAGCAGCAGCTATTACTATGATTCCCGCAGCTATGACTCCCGATTATTCCGAAGCTCATCTAAAATCCTCTTGAAATTTGGAACCATATCTGCACAATTGATCAAAATTTCTTGCTTTGAGAAAAGATTCCATCCAAATTTCAAGATCGATCTATCAATTGATTCTTTAAATATTATTGATATAATGAAATCACTTTTGGATCTAGCGTGCGATCTTGGGTGGAAACGAGGCCATTGACAACTGAGAAGGGCGGGACGTGAATAGAGACGGGGCGGGTGGGTGCGGCGTGGGATGGAGATAAAGAATCGAGAAGTGACAGCGGCTACTTGTACGATTCCCGCAGGAAGCTCATCCAGCCGCTCTTCAGTCACATTCACCGAGGATTACGGTACTGCAGAATAGGCGATGATTACAACCCGATACAACAGCTAGGCAAACTTCACGTAAGTGAACCTCGGTCGGAGCAATATGATTCAATTACTTTCTTGAAGTGGTGATCTTATCACGATAGGAACAGTGACAAGATTTTATTATTGACATCTCATTTTTAATCCATAAATCAAATATGTATAAAAATAATAAGAATTACACCTGAGTAAGGTTCTTAAAAGGTTCAAGGAAGAAACAGGGAGAAGAACTCCTGAGGGTTGAGACTTCCCGCTATCTTCCATATTCCCTGGTTGGTCGAGAAGAAAAATGTTGGCCAGTTATCGAGGGGTGAGAGGAGTCCGGGCCCCGGGATGTTAAAATAAGGTGTGCAACTTGGCAGGGCACCTCACTGGAGAACTACTGCAGGCGGCTCTCGCAGGTGGCTTACCACCTTGGAAAGGAGAGAGGCCGGTAGGTTCAACATGAACTTTGGCTTGCTAAGAGCCCATGACCTCCTAACCAGTCCCAAGTTCAGATTTCAAACTGTTCAGATACCCAAAGCAAAAGAGGAAAAAAAAATATCAACACTTTCCTTCTGCTTTACGAATTTCACTTGATGCTGAATGCAAAGAGAAATCTCTGTGAAGTTTGTTTTGGCCGAATAAAGAACAACACTACTGAGAGTAACAGCCAATGGACACAACATCCAACTTACAGTTATTGTCAAAACACTACGAAGTTTCATAAAGACCACTTTGTTTCCACTATGGAAGATTGTAGATTTTGAATTTCACACAAAGAAACCAGAACTTCACTCCTCCCAATTAGACAAGAACCTCTACCACATAGCCCCACATTCTGACGACTCACAGCACTGACCAGTCACAGTAAAAAGACACCGTATACCAATTTGCTCACCCCTACTCGTGATTCACCTCACTTTCGAAAACCGAAAAACAGAAAAGCAAAAGATACAAAAGATAAAGAGAGAGCATTGAGAGGCAAGAAAAGCCTCTTATTTTCACTCCTCAAAAGTCGTCCTCTCGAAAAGTCAGTTTGTGAGCGGCAAGAATTCTTACAGCTTTAATGATCACTTTACCTCAACCCTCGTGCTCCTCAGGCGGAGTCAGGGGATTAACGCGCAGATGGCGGAGGTAATTTAGCTCGGATGCCATTCCACGAAGAAATCGAAAACGAAACGAACTTAGATCGAACCACTGAAGGAGAGTGAGTAACAGGGAGTGGAAGAGAAAGAGAGAGAAGGTCGGGCGTGTAAAATGGTTACCTTAGGATCAGCAGTGAACTAGAACCAGAACCCTAGACTTTGTCTTGCAAAGCCTGTATTTCAGTAAAATCGGTTTAGGGTATAGAATTAGAAATCGAATTGATCAAGACCAGTTCCCAATCCTTTTATCCGAAAAGCAAACAAATTCCTATGTGAATCGACTTGCAACCAATAAAGCCTGTTCAAGCTAGTTCCCAGTTTGAACTAGCCCGATTGCTCACTCCTACTAGCATCCATTTGATATAAATTTATGGAAAACTCAATTGTCGATTACATTAAGGAGGAACAAGTGACGAAGAACCCATTGATGACTCGCTAGTTCATAGCTATTTGTTTAACCTTCTCGATGGTAAAAGAGATAAGTATAGAAAAGGGCTTAAGATTGAGCATTTAGTCAAATCAAATGTTTATTTTGGCCATTTGATGACTTCAAATTCGAAAAAAAAAAGCTCAAGTCAGATTATCGAGTTGTTTTTAGAGAAATTCAAGCAATGAAATTCTTATGCTTCACACAATTTTAAGTGGATATCATCTTTGTGAACTGAATGGGTGTAGCTATGATTTATCGAAACTGCAAAGGCCATTTGGATATTACATCAACCGATATTAAAAAAATAATAATAATTAGACCACAAATTATTGACTAAGGGTCAATTGCACTTGTTAGATTGATTTAAATTCTCTTTGATGACTTCGACTCACGACATTGAGAAACTTCGCATGCAAGTTCTCTAAAGATAAAGATTCCCCAACCAATTGAATTGTTTCTCCGGATTTATCAAACTTAGCATGCAAGTTCTTTAAAGAAAAAGCTAAAGAGAAAGATCCCCCAACCAATTGAATTTTTACGGGATATATCATGAACCATGATTCATCTAATTATATTTTGGTCGACTATGGCACTATAAATGATGTTTGCAAGTTTGCTATTCTTACTTCAATCCATCATCAACAAGCCCCTCTTCTCCTATGTTTTCCTTCTCAAACAATGGCCCTACAGGAAGCAATAGCAGCTGATAATGTTAATGAGTTATATAGCTTGATTGAGCAGGATGAAAATCTCTTAGATCATGGATCCAAGGGCCCCTTCCCAAATACTCCACTACACGATGGTGCCGACAAGGGGAAAACTAAAGTGGCAATGGAGATAGCTACCTTGAAGCCATCATTCGCTCGAAAGCTTAATCGAGGGGGTCACAGTCCTATGCACTTGGCTTTACAAAAGAAGCATTATCACACCGCGAGGGCACTAATGACCCTCAATCCAAAGTTGATTTGAGTACGAGGACGAGGCGGGATCACTCCTTTGCATTTTGTAGCCTGGGAAATAGGAGACAATCAGCAGGAGAACGTGGAGCTCCTAGAACTCTTGGCAGAGTTCCTATCTGCTTGCAAATCGTCTATCGAAGACTTGACGAACCAATGCGAGACTGCAGTTCACGTTGCCGTCAGGACGGGCAACATAAAAGCATTCAAGGTTTTGTTTGAATGGCTTAAGCAAGTCCATCTAATAGAAGTCTTGGACTAGAAAGACAAAGATGGTGACACTGTCTTACATATTGTTGAATCCAAAAGGCAACCCGAGGTATAGTTCATTGGTTTCATGGTTATTTATAATTTTATTTTTGGATCCTTCAATTTGGCACAATCTTATCCTGGAACAAATATAATGGTAATAAGTACATGGTTTTACAAAATATTATGAGTGAGGAGATTTGAATAGAACCACCTTGTTTGGTCTCTTTTGTTTTACAAAATATTAAAAGTATATGGTTTTACAAATTACTCACGATGGAGAAAAATGTACCTGTCTAAGATGGTCTCTCTCTTCATAATGAAAAAAAACGATACAAATATATAAAATAATTCTAAATTATTTAGTTGACAACTTGACATGGTTAAGTCCTGAACTTTTATGAGAAATCATAATCACTGAGGTCATCATGGATTCAACTATGTTACAACTTATTTGGGCAATTTCTAGCTATCACCTAAATAATTTTAAGTGAAAGGACTACATTGCAATTTGAAAAGATTTTGGACTTCATTACATTGGTTGCAATGATTGCCTTTGATAAATAAAATGTAATAAACTTTCCCCCATGTACATCAGTCATTACATCACTAGAATCATTCAAACTTATATGGCATGGGCTCATTTTGTGCATAATAGTGAAGCATGTAACAAAGCAGTGAATGAAATTGAACGGATACATACATCATTTTGTGACCTTTGCATTTCTTCCAGATTGTCAAATTATTGATTCAGTATACGGATGTAAATGCGAAGAACTTCCAAGGTGAGACCGCTCTAAAAATCTTCCAAGTGAATCCTAATGGTGATCCAGATGTTGCAGGGAATTTTCGCTGTGAAGGACGTCGAGAAAGATGCTATACTCCTACCCTCTCTCCATCGCAATTTTCTGAAAGGGAACCAACAGACTCTGAGAAGTTTACAAATTCTTTCAGTGTCCAAGATAAATCCAATCGCGAAATAATCATTGTTGTGTCTACCTTAATTGCGGGTGTCACTTACCAAGCTGCTCTCACTCCTCCGGGAGGATACTAGCAGGATTCCTCTTCAAATTCCACTGCCAATTCGAGCGGCATTGCTCTTGGGAAACCACATGAAGCCGGAGACATTATCCTGAGCGGGTCGAGACTACTTATCTACACGTTCAGCAATTCCTGGGCTTTTTTCGCCTCGATTGCCACAATCTCGGCCACCGCTTTTCAACTGAGGGCCTGCACCTTCATGGTTCACATCTGTCTAGCCAGTCTCTGCGTTGCTTACTATATTTCTTCAACAATCCAAATTCCGAAAACCGATAAGGCGGCACAATATTCCGTAGGATTACTTAGGGGTGCATGACAATTCAAAATTTCTATTCCGTAAATAATTTTTCTGCTCCAAACATGTTTCGAAAGAGAAATCTGTTTGATAAATCTATTCAGTTTTTCTATTTCTGGAATAGATTTCTATTCCAAAAATAGGTTTAGAAGAGAAATCATAAGCTAAAATTTTCTACTTCTGATTTCTAGAAGAGAAATCAAAAATAATTTCTCTCACTAAACCCTAATTTCCATAAGTCCTCCCTCATCTCCTCTACGTCTCTACCTCCTCCTCCTCCTCTGCCTCTCCTCATTTTATTAAAAATAAAAATAAATAAATATAAATATATTCATTTTATTCATTTAAAAATAAAAAAAATTATTAAAATAAATAAATAATTTATTTATCATTTTATTTTTAGTTTATTAAAAATAAATTTATTAAAAATAATTTATTTATGAAAATAAATATAAATTTATTAAAAATAAATTTAATAAATTTATTTTTATTTACCTTGAGTGTTTTGCCAAATAAATTTTTTTATTTTTTATTTTTATTCATTTTAAAATAAATTTATTCGTAAAATAAAATAAAATAGAATAAATAAAATAAATTTATATTTAAGGATATTTTTATTTTATTTTATTGATTTATTTTATTTTATTTTATTTTATTTTATTCATTCTTTTTTTTTTGTTACTAAATCATTTTATTTTTATTTTTTATATTAAAGGTCGTCGCCGTCGCCGCCGCCGTCCAAAATGAAGAAATTTTGTGTCGTTATCAAACGAATTTCTATTTTTAAAGTTGAAATTTTGTGTCGTTATCAAACTAAGTTATTTTTCTTTAAACTATTCTAAAATAGAAATAGAAAAATCTATTTCTGTTCCAAAACTTTTTCGAACGAATGGTTGTCATCTTGCGCGCCCTTATTATCCTCTCTACACTCGCCATAATGAGTTTGCCCATTTGCGCCGCGTACAAGAGAGCAAAGCACATGCTAGTTCGACTACGAGCCGATTCCACAATGGGACACTTGGCAACTTTCCTAGGATCGACGGATTGAAAGAAATTCGCAAGTATTATTTACTTCGACAATATGGGCATCCAATCTATGTTCCTTATATGAAGGTTTGCAAGAAACAAGACTCTTTTTCTTTTTATCAGTTGCATGTAATGGACTCATCTATTATTTTCTCCAAAGATCTTTAATCTTATTTGCCTTCGAAACTTCGAATAGCCTCTTTCATAATCTAATTTTATAAAATGACGCGATCGAAATGAAAACCACCGAGTCACAACTCCCAGAGCCGAACACACAAAGCATACCAACACCAAATGCACGTAGGGATGTCTCATGATTTTCTGTATTTCTAAAAGAAGGCAAACCGAGTGCCCCGATAAAACACAACAAATAAGCACGGTGGCGCCCGTATTTCTAGAAATTTCAACTCAAAAAAAGAAATACTGAGAATATATCGAAATCCTAGTTGAACATAAAACAACGACTAGATTCTGTGATATCTTCCGATCAAAGATAAGATATCTTAACACATTTAAAAGGTTAAAATAATATAAATAGCAAATTCAAATATTCTATACCAAATGACCATCCTAAATATTATTAAAGAAATATTTATCAAATTTCATTATTCCTAATTTCATCAAATAATAAATCCAAACTTGAGATGCCCCACATCATTCTAGTCATTGGGAAACAAAAGCTTGAGCTATGGCGTCTACTTCACAAGGTAATCTTGCATCTACTTCCTACCATCCACCTCCTGAGCTATGGCGTTACATATGGAAAATGCACACTACACCGAAACTTCGCATATTCCTGTGGTCAGCATGTCAAAACGCCCTAGCGACTAAATCCAATCTATATAGCAGACATATCATCTCAAGCCCTATGTGCACTATATGCAATCAGAATGTGCCGGAAACAGTTGAACATATTTTTTTCCATTGTCCATGGACGGCGGGCGTATGGTCACAGCTTCAACTGCAGCTCCCCTTCCACCCAACTACGATTACTCGCATGGATCAGTGGTTCGCAGAATCAGTTAAAGATTGGAAACTCTTACCTCGACTACCCATGATAACTCATGTTTTATGGCAGATATGGCGGCTGCGTAATAACAGTGTTTTCCGTGGCTTACTTCCTGACCCCAATCTGGCTATTATTGATGCCTTGGCTCAGCATCGGATTGTCACCCTCTCTGCCCAAAAAGCTTCCCAAGGAGCTGGTCTGCGTACATATGCCCCCCTTGATTCCAAAGACTACCATTGGCAATCGCCAGAACCGGGCTTCATCAAATGCAATATCGACGGCTCGTTCTACCCTGGGAATAGACACGGCACAATGGCCTGTATTAGCCGAGATCACAGATGTTTACTTACCGATGTCTATACGGCCAGATTTCCAGCAAATTCGGCTTTCCAAGCGGAAACACAAGCGCTAACCCTAACTCTACAACGACTAAAACAGAAGGGACTTCTTACCGCATCAATCGTTCTTGAATCGGACTGTCTGCAATTGATTGAAATCCTTCATGATCGACGGCCGCCACCATGGGAGGATCGGCCGCTCTTTGCCGAACTCCAGTCAATCTTGCCCCTTTTCTTGAATCTCCGTCTGCAGCACTGTGACAGAAGAGCCAATTCCGTCGCCGACTAGGCGACCAAAGCTCACGGACGATCAGATCTACCCCAAAACTGGACTCTTTTTCCTCCCCCTGTTATGCAAGCTTTGCTCGCAGCGGATACCCTAGTTTCTCTTTCGTTAAACGCTAAAGTGTAATGGTTGTTTATTTTCTATCTATTATCTTTTCTGACCAAAAAAAAAAATTAGAATGTCGGGTCATTTGATAAAGAATATTTCCTACAATCCTCTTGAAATTTGGAATCATATCTGCAGAATTGATCAAAATTTCTTGCTTAAGAGAAGATTCCAACCAAACTTCAAGATCGATCTATCAATTGATTCTTTAAGTTTTCCTGATAAAATGAAATCACTTTTGGATTCAATGTTATTCTTTCCGTGTTCTATCGCTTCAAATCTCTCCACCCGAATCTCATATAAATCTAAATCCCCGCAGTTATGGACTCCCAATCATTTCGAGGCTCATCTAACCGCTCTTCATTGACATGCGCCAAGAATTACAGTACCGCAGAAATTGGCGATGATTACAACTCGCTAGAACAGCTAAGCAAACTTCGCGTAAGTGAACCTCAGTCGGAGAAATATCAATTCGTTTACTTTCTTGAAGTAGTGATCTTGTGGCGATCGGAACAATGACGAGATGTAATTGTAGACACCAAATTTTTAACCCATAAATCGAATGTGTATAAAAATATTAGAAATAGAATAAAATGAAGTGAAAGATCAAAAGAATGAAAAGAAAAAGCGAGGAAAAAAAAAGACCATTTTTGAAACCCATTCGGCCATTGCATTCATAGCTGGTCTAACAGCTTGATCTATTCATCCCACACCAAGCCCATCATCTCCAGCCCAGACTCATAGGCCTACGAATTCGGCTCTTGAAACTCTAATCAATAGGTGGGCTCGCTAAAGGCCCATTTGGATTAAAACGAAGCCCATAGGATACAAAAGGAGACCCGGCCTCAATTTTTCCAACCTCTTCACACATGGTGTTCCCATTAAAGTGAAGTTGTTAAGATAAATCAATGCAATAAGGAGGAATAAAAAAAATGACATCAATACAAGTCCTGGGTTTTCGATTGACACATAAAGATTGTCTTTTCTTGATAAAAAAATTTCAGAGCGTGGAGTGTGAATCAAACCCGTGAACAACTTGGAGGAGCCGGCCCTTTATTTCGCAATAATGGAAAATGTTGGATTCGATTCTTAACCTCTCATATTGTAAATAGAATTGAATAAGGGTTAGAGCCACAACATCGAATTTCAAGCAATTACAGTAACACCTGACCCATTGACTTTTTTTAGCTTTTTCGGTGATCGTATTTAAGTAATTATCATTCTGTTATCATATTTAGAATCTTGCTGAACTAGTCTTTATTTGCTATTATTTCTACTGTCTTGATCGTATGTAAGTAATTATCATTATGTTATCATATTTAGAATCTTGCTGAACTAGTCTTTATTTGCTATTATTTCGTATTGTCTTCTTTTTACCATGCGACGCGTTGGCAAAGCGTGAGCAGGTGCGGACAAGAAAAGGCCAAAGACTTCTGCCTACGACTTAGAATGCCACCGTTGTGACAACTAGCCAAATTTTTTTTTTTATATGTGAACGTGTTTGAATGTTGCTCGAATCTAGGTTTAGTCCCCATAATCAGAGGATATCCATTCAACTATTCTCTCGGAAGTAGTGATTGTGGCAATTGGGCCAATGAAGAGATGTTGTCAGTGTCCGTTGTTCCATTTACATCTAATATTTCAATATTGGACTTGGACATATAATAGTTCCGACCAGTTGAGCTGTTCCTACATGACAAATCATACATAATGAGCCGTATTATCACTAATTGGATCTTCAAACAGGCCCATGTGATTAAGTTCTAAACTTTTATGAAAAGTTTAGTCAAATAGGTGATCGATTCTATGGATTTGCCTATGTTACAACTCATATGGGCAATTCCTAACTATTACTTAAATAATTTCGGTGAAAAGATTAAGTCACACTTTTTAAAAAGATTCGAGACTTCACTGTATTGGTTGAAAAAATTGCATTTGATAAATAAGGTGTAGTATACTTTTCTTTCCTTTGTACATCGGTCATTGCATCACTAGCATTATTAAACTTATATGTTATTACCTCACTTTGTGAATAGTAGTAAAGCAAATGACAAAGCAATGATTGAAATTGAAGGGATACATTTATTATTTTATTCTTTTGCATTTGTTCTGAATCATCAAGCTGTTGATTGGGTATTCGATTGTAAATGCAAAGACTTTTTTGGGAATATTTCATATAAATACTAGCGACGATCAAGATGCTACGAAAGCTTATGTCATCAAGGACCTCAAGCAAAGACGTCTTACTCCTACCCTCTCTCTACCACAATCTTTTAGCTCGAAACTATCTTTGAGAAATAAGTATGTTTTTTCGACATACGAGATGAGTCTGCTTGCGACACAGTCCTTTTAGTGTCTACCTTAATTGCAATTGCCACTTACCAAGCCATTCTCTCCTTTGGGAGGATACTGGCAAGTTTACTCTTCAAATTTTCTAGCCAATTCCATTGTTATTATCACCAATTTCAACTGTTAAGGTGCACACATAAGTTGTGTTAGAGAAATCTCACGTTAAAAAATTAGTGTGGTGAAGTAAATATATCTTAGTTGGCATATAACTTATTAACTTAAGATTTTGAGTGAATATGAATTTAATTGAATATATTGACGGACTCAAACTTAAATTCCTTCTTGTGATTTCCTTGTAAAGATATCGAGCGTTTATTGTGTGCGTCCCACACCAGTGACATTATTATTGGAAAATCACATCAAGCCAGAAACATGATCCGGAATGGCTCGAAGCTACGTTTCTTCATAGTACTCAACAGCACAGCTTTTCCACTACTATAACACTATTTCCGACACTTTCATCATTTACTTCTCTATATCCATTCTCTGCGCGGCCTACTTTGTGTCCCTTATAATCAAATTACCAAAATCCAACGTGGTCACAGGAATTTTCCTTTGTGGATTTTATGAGTTCTTGTTGTTCGTGTGCTCCCCTTGCACGCTTGGGTAAAGTGCATCCAAGTTCAAAAATGAATTAACGCCACGAGGAGACCCGTTGGCAACTTCCTAGGATCAAAGGATCGGAAATAATCAACAAGTATCATATGCTTTTAGTGTTCTTGTCGTATCTGCATATAATCTAGGTTTGCAAAATATACTCTTTATATTAGTTGCATGTTATGCACTCATCTATCAATTGCTAACTATCTGAAGACCTCTTATCGTGCTCGAAGTCGAAACTTTGAATGGATTTTTTCCTAATTCAACTTCTTATAATGACATAATGGAAACGAACGCTCAAAGCATACATGCACAAAATGCACAGAGGGTAATCTCTCGATTTTCCATATTTTTAGAAAGAGGCAAACTAAAGCACAACAGGTAAACACGGCGGCAGTCCCCTTTCTGAAAATTACTACTCAACAAAGCAAGAGAAAAAGAACACTAAGAATATAACTGAAGTCTAGAGAACCTTAAAAAATAAGGGATATGTTTAGCAGAAGTCCTAAAACTTGTCAAGAAAGTGCAATTGAGTCCTAAAACTTACAAAAAGTGCAATCAAGTCTTAAAACTTGTCAAGTTGATTCAATTGAGTCCTAAAATTAATATCGTCAACAAAGTTAACGGAATTGCTGACGTGGCGCTAACGTGGCGTTGACATAACATTTTAAATGAATTTTTTATTATATATATGGCTTTTTAAAATTATTTTTTATTCAAAATATTTAAAAATAAGATAAAAATTAAAAAGGAAAAGATAAATTTATTTTAAAAAACAAAAATATTAAAAATAAAAGAAAAAAAGGCTGCCGGTGGAGCTTCCGCCGCCGCCCATCGCCGGAGGGGCCGGCGACGGCCGCCGAAGGGGACGGCGATGGTCGCCGGCCCCGGGCGGGTGGCCGGCCCTCGCCCGAGCGAGGTCTCGTCGCCTCGGTGAGGGCCGGCCACCCCGCCAGGGTCGAGCGAGGATGCCCGATCTAGGCACGCCACCCCCCGAGGGTCGACGATCATCGACCTGAGGTCGGCGATGCTCGCCCAGATCTGGGCTAGCAAGCGTTGTCCGACGAGGCCCTGTCGGACGGGTCCGAGGGGGAGGAGCAGCCATAGCTCGACGAGCCGGCCAATGAGGAGGACGAGGAGGAGCTCGAGGCCGTCGCCTGCTCCGCCAGGTCCGCCGACGAGGAAGACGCTACCCCGCCGCCGACGACACAATGAGAATGGCGAGGCCGAGGAGGAGGAGGACCATGAGGTTCGGTTGCTCGGCGCCTAGATCTGGGCAAGCATTGCCAACCCCAAGCGAGGGCCGGCGATACCTCACCCGAGGCATGCCCAGATGTAGGCATCTCGCCCGACCTAGCAAGGGTGGCCGGCCCTCACCGGGCCGGCGAGGTCTCGCTCGGGCGAGGACCGGCCACCCACCTTAAGGCCGGCGACCGTCACCAACCCGTTCGGTGGCCGTCGCCGGCCCCTCCTGCGATGGGCGGCGATGGAAGCTCCACCGGCAGCCTTTTTTTTTTTTAATAGTTTTATTTTTTAAATAATTTTAGCTTTTTCTTTTTAGTTTTTTATCTAATTTTTAAATATTTTGAATAAAAAATAATTTTAAAAAGCCATATATAAAATAAAAAATTCATTTAAAATATGACGTCAGCGCCATGTCAGCAATTTCCGTTAATTTTGTTGACGGTGTTAACTTTAGAACTCAATTGAACCAACTTGACAAGTTTTAGGACTTGATTGCACTTTTTGTAAGCTTTAGGACTCAATTGTACTTTCTTGACAAGTTTTAGACTTCTGCTGAACATATCCCAAAAAACAATTATATCATGTGGTATCTTCCAATCAATGATGAGATACCCTAACACGTTTAAAAACAACTAGATCCCCATATAGCAGAAATATTAACATGATATAACTCTCAATAAGATTCTACATTTTCTATTATAGAGATCTTGAACTAAAACATACTTAAATGGAACTATGACAATATTTATAAAGAAAAAAAAATGTAATAAGGTAATAGAAAGATAGCTTTTATTTAGGAAATGGATTGAAATGAAAATATATTCTAAAATTTGGGTAATAATATAATTATGAAAACTTGAGAATAGTACGGATGACAAATTTGAGTTTATTGTGGAAAGTTGACGATCATATTAAATAAATTAAAAGTTTAGGAACTAGATTGAACATTTAAGATTAGTTTAAAGATCGTATTAAACAAATCAAAGATTTAAATATCATATTGCATATTGGGCCGTAAGTGTCATTTTCTCAAAAGAAAATTCAAAAACTTTGATTTATTTCTGTTGAGGCTCAGGAACTATAGTGTCAATCTTCTCTAGGTTGTTTTTATCGAGGATAGTATGAAACGTGCTTGTTGGCACTTCAGCTCAATCATCAATCCACGAAAATCGTTGCCTTAATAGCTTTGGCATTTTAGGTTTGCCTGCTTTTTTCCGCTCAACTTGTACTTGGTTCCACAAGCGAAAAAACCATCTCCCTTCAATCTACAAGGTGGGAGATTTGCTTTTCTGCATCAGGCAATCTACATCAGCAATAAAATCTTTCCTGTTCAAATATCAATTGAAACGGGAAATTTTGTGGCAAATTCATGTAACTCTCTAAGACAACGGTAATGCTCATAATTCTCAGCAGCAATCGCCATGACAAGCTCCACCATGATGATCGTCTGTCTATTGTAATAATCATCATAGCTATTACTAAAAATTTAACTGAAAGTTCAACAAGTAACCCTTTATCCAACGAAATTCGAAATCTACCAACAATGGTAAAATTTTGCATCTTTTCCAATGACTCAACCATAGAATCATATGCAAATTACATAGAGCAATACACAACTCTACTCCTTCAAGTTTTAGCTTTCGAATGCTATGACATTAATCGATTTTAGTGTACATAGCTATATTCTCTATGTATATCGATAGATTGTGAATGACCCTTGCATAGTGTGTATAAAGTGTTAGAATAATAAGATTTATAGTGTTAGAATAATAAGATTTTTTAGTCACTTGAACATAATATAAAATTCATAAATACAGCGTACCCAAATCAAATATAGCCATTAGTGATCCAATGAACAATAAGATGTCTTCCCATGGGTATGAACCTCCACCATTCTCCTCTATGATGATTGTGATAGATGTATATTTTTTTGTGGAAATAGTGGAAGTGTGATAATGAAATGCATACACTCTCCACCTAAAAGAAATCTTATATAAAGGGAATGATGGGACCAACCTTAGAGCTACCAAATCTTAACCTTCTCTCTAGATTTAAGATATGGATTTCACTTGCTTAATTGGATATCACAATCTAGTATCCATCATATATTTAGCTAAATTGGGTTAAATTGGGCATATATCAAATATTAAATAATAGACCTGATGAGCTATATAAATGGGTTGGACCCCCTTAAGTCCAACACATAGGGCAGAAAAGTTTCGCCTTTTCTTAGGAGTACATGATGAAGTTTCACCTTTTCTTAGGAGTACATGATGAATCTTTGATTGTTCTCAGCAACCAAAGATGGCAAGTGGAACTTTCTCCTATGAAGTCTTGAGGCTAGTCTTTCTTGCCTTATGACATCTTGGAATCAGCATAGTACCATAGACTACGGCAAGCTCCGGTCTAGAATTCTCTTCTTCCCCGTCTATTTTTCTACAGCACGTTTGTCAAAGACAATGAATGATGCTAAATTGACGTACCGCCTCTATCGTCATGGCGTCGGCCGACCCTACGAAACTTCGATATAAAAGGTGAACGAAAAGTCCACTATCACGCATCCCCAAAAAAATGACATTTTCCAAGTGGCAATATCTAATAAGGCAACCGGAACTGGTCTTTGTTTTTCTGCTTATCTTTCGGCGACTGACGAGGGATTTTGTTATGTCGACACTTTGCTCGCAGAAAAGAGAGTAGTGGCGTCTTTACTTGCTGTTTTATTTTTTTTATAGAATCATTTTTTTATACGATGAGCGTCGAGATTGTTGCGTATAATAAAGGGTGAGAGAGTTGAAGAAGATAACAAGGAAAGCTTGTAGTATATAAATCTTAAACAAAGTGAATATAAAACCACTGATAAAAACCCATTCACCTTGTCCAGAGAGAGAAGGCTCTGCTTTGATTTCGTCTTCCTCATTGTAAACAGCAGCTCTGAAGAACAACCTGCGGGAGGTGATCTCCGCGTGCTTGGAGAACAAAGGTTTAGTTTAGACTTTTCATTTTTTTCGCCCTCCTCGTTTTAGGCAATTAAGGTTCACCATGTTTCGGTTTATAAATTTAATTTAGTTTTCGAAGTTTTCGTTTTTTCTGTTTCCCGTTTCCCGTCAATTGTTTTGGTCAACTAATAAAACATCTAATGATTGGTATGTCTTTTCGCCTAACACCGTGACACAAGATTAGAATTCTAGCTCCTTGCAATATTTTTCAGTCTTGTTGTTTCCTGGGAAGTTTACATGGAAGTTGCTTGTGAAGTGCAGAGCTTTTAAGAGTCAAGTCATAGACTTTTATTTAGGCGACTTCACCAGTTTTGTTCTCAAGAAATGTGTTAATTATAATATGAGAGCACAGCTTTTAGGTGAAGCGTTGTTGTCAACCGTAATTTCCGTGAAGAGCTGATCAGCTTAAGTTGCGCTCCGCATCAGTTTTGATGCTTCAATCCCCTTTCATATTGCCTTGATTTTCTTTCTTGACGCGGTGCATTGACTTTATATTTTATCAAGAGTTCAACGCTCCTATGTCCCCATATATATGTTGGATGAAAACCGCTTCTTTCCTGCAGAGCGTTTGTTATAAGACCTTGCGATCATGACTGCCGGCCTATTCATTCTTTTCTTTTGTTACCACTGCCATTGAGGTAGACAGAATCTCTTTCCGTTGTCTGTGATCTCTGGTTTTAGTTTGTCTCTCTGTGTTTGTCTATTGCTGAACTGGCTGGAATCCAATCGTAAATTCTTTGCACGTTTCAAGTCATGCACAATCCACTGTTATATTTGAAAGTGGCGTGGTTGGAAAACTGTACAACGAAACGCCTTGTTTGATAGTTATCTGCGTGTATTCATACTTCTACTTGTTGTGACGATGTTTTATTTACTTAATTCTCAGACATTTGTATTATGAAAGATCGGAAAATCCAAGAACTAATGGGCCGTGTTCTTGACATGCTTTTAACCTTGATGGTATTGCTGGTTTCAGAACACTTTCCGGTTGCGGATTAGTTGTGTGAGGCGTGTAATCTTTCGTGGGAAAGAGGCTACTGGTAACTGAGAGAGGCGGGACGTGAATATGGGGAATAAAGAATCGAGAAGTAGCAGCAGCAGCAACTACTACTATGATTCCCGCAGCTACGACTCCCGATCATTTCGAAGCTCATCTAATCTCTCTTCATTTTCCGAGAACTACTATGGTCGTGACAGAAAAGGCAAGGTGCCGTCAAAATACGCCAGAATCGGTGATGATTACAACTCGCTAGAAGAGGTGCTCAACGCCATGTTCTACTTTTCAAGCTTATTTACAAATTGCGAAATAAGAAATTGAGAAAACACTAGGTTCAAGCCTAATTCGCTGGATAAATGTGAAAATGCAGGTCACAAGTGCTCTTGCGGAAGCTGGCCTCGAGTCTTCCAATCTTATTGTGGGCATCGATTTCACAAAAAGCAATGAATGGACAGGTGCACGATCTTTCAACCGCAGGTGCCTACATCACCTTGGGGATACCCCGAATCCGTATGAACAGGCAATATCTATAATTGGGAGGACTCTCTCGAGTTTCGATGAAGACAATCTCATTCCTTGTTTTGGTTTTGGCGACGGTCAGTACTTGCTGATGTTGTTATTAGAAGTAACATGACCTGACAGAGTTGCTAATTACTGGAGAGTTGGATTTCCATTGGTTTTGCAGCTACAACGCATGATCAGGAAGCCTTTAGCTTTCATCCTGACAATAGATCATGTGAGGGCTTTGAGGAAGTTCTTTCCTGTTATAGAGATCTAGTTCCGAATATAAACTTGTCTGGTTAGTTTTAAACATTTCGCCTTCGTGTGTTACAAATTTTGCTTATGGAACTATGGAAACGACTAAGCACCTACATTTTTGAAAATAACAGGACCGACATCATTTGCTCCCATTATTGACACTGCCATTGAAATTGTGGATAGCAGTGGCGGACAGTATCATGTCCTTGTGATCATCGCCGACGGACAGGTCAGTTTATAAAGAGCTGTTGTTTATGCAGTAACTGCAGACCCTTTTTTGTGCCTTTAACATATGATGAATTTCTCCACCTAATTATTTGGTTTAACTTCATTTGCAAGGTTACGAGAAGCGTTGACACCAGCCATGGCCATCTGAGTCCTCAAGAACAGACTACAATAGATGCTATCGTGAAAGCAAGGTCGTGATATTGCATGACCTTCCATTTTACTAGACCTGCTGCATCTAATGCACAAATCACAATCCTGAACGTACATTTCTATTTTTTTCAGCGAGTATCCATTGTCCATCGTGTTGGTTGGAGTCGGGGACGGACCATGGGATATGATGCATAAGTTTGACGACAACATTCCTTACCGAGCTTTTGACAACTTTCAGGTTAGCAGACCGAGCTAACCATGATTATAGAACTTGCTTGTGTAAGACTTTGACTTGGTGTAACCCAACTCTTTTCTGTCTTGTAGTTTGTAAACTTCACCAACATCATGTCGAAGTACATGCCTGCATCCAAGAAGGAGGCAGAGTTTGCCCTTGCGGCATTGATGGAAATACCAACACAATACAAAGCTACACTTGATCTCCAACTTCTTGGGTAACGATTGAGTATAAACTTTAAAATGCAGTTTAAATTAGCAACTTATAACTGTAGGATTTGTATTTGTAATTTCAGACGTCGAAGAGGAACTTCAGGAAGGTTTGCTCTCCCCCCACCGAAGCAGATCCGTGCCACAAAACCTTACCCCAAGCACTCAAGCACTGTCGAGCACAGAAGTGGCTTTTCCTACACTCCTACTCCGTTCACTGAAAATCCTTCTCACAAGGTAATTTTTTTTCCTCAAATGCGGAGCTCAACTCAAGTAAATGCCAGGACCAATACAGAAATGAATGTTCAATAGCTTCATGTTCCTTCTTATGATGTGCCTTTCCTTAATCTTCGATAGAGGGTAGCACAAGTCTTGGGTCGCCTGTAAACCTCGGTGGTTCTTTTTTTCTTTTTTTCAGAATTGTCCCGTGTGCCTGTGGAGTAAGAAGGATCTTGCATTTGGATGTGGGCATCAGGTAAACTCAAAAAACACCAGATTTATTTGCTGTTACATCTCTACAGGATCCATAACATCTCTGTGTGAGTTTTGCAGACGTGTTATGAGTGCGGAAGGGACTTGGCCTCATGCCCAATCTGTCGCTCATTCATAACTACCAGGATAAAGCTTTATGACTGAACATCAAAACCCCAAGTAGATGGATAAGGCGATAAACGAGGGCCATGATTTACCGGTGATTCTGCTGGCTCTGGTATAGTTCTCTTCGAGTTTTTGACCCTTTGCGGACATGGAGTTTGCTTTTGGTGTTTGTCGCAACCAGTTCTGTTTTCGGATCTTTGCTAATTGTTTAGCTTTTAGCCGTCAATGTAAATTCTACCTATCTTCTAGCCTGTTTATATCATCCTCCCATTTTCTAGAACATCATCTAATTGCTTACAGGTTCTTCTTGCTTGAAAGGTTGAATGCAATCACTCAATAATTTACTTTGAACCCACTGCATTGTGAAAATCACGCCATAATCATAAGATACCATGCCAATGTCAATTAATAGTCAATTGTTCTCATCTTACTGCATAACTGCACTCCCTGAGTCCCTGTGACAAACACAGAGAGCCTCCATATACTAGGGTAATCCTGCGTATTGTCTAAGTATTATAGTGACCTGACTTCTATGACTATCGGTTTCACTTTCGGAAGAGGGGAGCACCAACAACCCCAAGTGAGAAACTTCACACTTCAAATACCCAGACACACCACATAACCAAAACCCAAACAATGACCCCTCCCCAATGTGTCCCAACGGCAGCAGACTTACTTTCAGTTACACCGACCAGAAACCTACATTCGCCGACTGATGGATCAAGGGAAGTGACCATCCCAAGCCCATCGAAATCACAGCTCTGTGAATTCTGCATCTGCAATTGATAGTAACTGTTGAATGCATACGAGATATTTCCCTTTGCTCCGATACCGTTGCACGATCCACCATAGTTGAGTGTAGTGCAATCCGCAACACTACAAGCAAGCTTCATGTGATTCATGACAGCAGAGAGATCCTTTGATGGGTCCGCCACACACCACCTAGACGGGAGATACTGCACATTCCTCGCATTCTTTAGCAGCCTGTTGCCCAAACCAAGGTTCAAGGCATATTTAGCCTGGCCATCAAAAGAGAAAATTCCCCAGTGCCTCTCAAAGTTCCCAGGGAGTACACTCTTGGCGCCTTCGTCAAGTAGACTGAAAAGATACACGTCCATCGGAGGGACTCCAGGTCTCAATGGAGTTCCTCGGTTGCTAAGTACATGATTAATAAGGCCTTGATTAAATGCCCGAGCAGCTGTAAGATTCGCATTCGGAGCTCCATCCGTTGGCCAACCCACCTCCCCAATAACTATGGGCATCTGACCATAACCTAATTTAGTAAGTGCTGCAACTAGAGTGTCGAGATTCCCATCAAATGCATTAGTGTACACATTGGCCCCATCTGTCACAGCATGAGTAGTTCCCCCAAAAAATGCGTAGTCTTGAGGAAAATCCGTGCTCCCATACAGGCTTAGGAACGGATAAATGTTCACTATGAAAGGGGAACCATTCGAATTCAGGAAAGAGACGAGTTGCGTCATGATTTGGGTGAGTTCAGGACGAAATGCCCCTTGAGAAGGAAGGTCCGCTTCATATGCATCGGCATTGCAAGGGACCACTAGCTTCACGTAACCAGCAAGATTCGCTTTGGCCAACGACTGTTGTAGATTAAGGAGGGCTGGCATAACATAATTCTGAAACTGACCCGCGTAGCTTGAGAGGAAGGGCTCATTGCCTACCGCAACATACCTGTCATTTTGTCATTTGAATTTATGTAAATAGTCAAGAAAATTGATTTCACACATCAACACATTAATTTCTTCACCATGTCATGGCCCCAAGATCCAGGATGACCAAAGTTCTTGTGAAGCAGGCATTATAATATGTAAGCAGCAAAGAACAGTGGCAGGGCCTTAAGAGTTAACACTCAAACATATATCTTTGCTTGCTACATATGCTAAATAAACATCAAGTCCAAACTAGTTTTTGTCCTTCTGATTTGACTCTACAGGCAGCTTTAAGCAATCCATAAGCTTTGCTCTCGCCCACGATATTGAGGTAAGCAGAGATCTATTGCGATGTGTAAAAGACTATAATAGTCCATACAACCTCCCCACACCATCTCAAACTAATGACTTAAACACAGATGCATTTCTAAAATGATATAACAAGAGGACTGAAGAATCCAGACCCAGATAATTCAACCAGCAAGGGACTGACTAAATCATAGAATGCAAACTGGGACTCTTCAATTGAAAGGTGCCGCAATTAAGTTAATCTCACTACTTCAAATATAGTTGTGAAGGAGGGAAAGCCAGCAAAAAGCTGTATCTCCACTCTTCCACTTCTAAAAAGTGTCCAAACCCAACATCCCAAGATCATCACATAATAAGAAAGACATACTTAGCTCTGCCATATTGAACTCTTCCACTCTCCATCAAACAATCAATCAATCTAACACAAACCAAACCCCAAACAAAGGAGAAAGGGCAAAAACGAGAACTCGCTGCATCATACCTGATGGCAGCACCTCCTTTACCAACAAAACTAGACACATTCTGGCGAACCCAGAGATCAGAGGCAACGCTGGAAGAGCCCAACACGGCCAGCATCTCATTGGGTATCCCCACCATCACCTCAATCCCACTCCCTTCAAGAGCCTTGAGCGCACCCGGGTCCGCATCGAACAGCTTCACCTTCTGTATCTTGTTCTGCTGCAAGAGATCCACCACCGTGGACGGCCTCAGCCTGTGGAAGGAGACGGTGCCCCAGTTCACTCCAATGGCGGGTTCTGCGGCCGGGAACGAGGACGAGAGCACCAGGAGGAGCGAAAATGTTGCAACTTTCGTCCTGGGTTGCAGCATTTCCGGGTTTCAAGATTGGTCATCCAGGTGAGAGACGGGATTCTTGATTGGCTAGAAGATATAAAGGAGTGATTTTTAGTGCTCTGCAGGGGCAAGGCGGCGGGGGGATGGTTCAGGTTGAAGCTGCCAAGGAGCAGCAGAGTGTGCAACCGTTCTTAAAAAAGAGAAAAAGCTGAAGAACCTACTAGCGACGGAGATCTTTCTTGGGTCATTTCTTGAATTCTTTTAAGCTGCTAATTAGTGTGTGGCAAGTGGAGATTATTATCAGGTCCCTCCGTAATCTTTGCTGGGGCCCTCTTCTTTCTTTGCACATTTTCAAGAGGACAGGAAAGAAAGAATCCATAAATTATCTTGACACTAAACAAAGAATTAAACAAGAAACATGGGAAAGAAAACCCATTCCTTCTGTCTTTATTTGGAGTACGATGTGACAGAACAACCAAGATCAAGATCTGAAGGATCTATCGCGGCCATCAGTAGCATTTGCAAGTTTTACTCCACATGAAGCTTGGTTTCCAACCGTCGAAATGAACGCTCCATCCTCTGCAGAAAAACGGTCGACTGAGTTCTTGTGTGGGGCTACCGACACCGACTAGTGACGCCTAATAAATAAATAAATAAAACTAAATTTGGTTGGAAGCCCTAACGTTGTCCTTGACTTAGGCAATTTTAGGATCCATTTAATAACACTTCTATTTCGGATAATAAATTTTTTTAGAAATAGTCATTTTCTATTTATATTCTCCAATAATTTTTCAATAAAAAACACGTTTGATAATTATACAAAATTTTATTCTCGAAATGGAAAAAGAATAAAAATGCATTTAATGTGAACCACAAAATTTTAAATTTTTTTTCCTTATTCTTTCTTACCACCATCGGCGGTTGACGAGCAACGGCAACAATCGGCCAAGGTCGGTCACGGCAATGATTGTTGGTCGACGGCAATGTCCACGGCAATGATTGATGGCAACAGGCGAATGGTTGATGGTGGTTGGCATCAATAGTGGGCATTGATAGCGGTTGGCATCAACGGTAACAGGCGGCAACGATCGGTCGATAGCGGCAATTGGCCGGCTAGCAGCGGCAGGCCGTGGTCGATGACGGTTGGCCGCTGACAATCGACAACTGGAGGTGGCGGCTAGCAAAAAAAGAAGAAAATGAGAAAAGAAAAAAAAAGAAAAGAGAAAATAACTTATTTTTAAAAATTATTCTTGAGAATATGAAATTACTTTTTCTATTTTTTATTTTCAAATTTAGTTAATATGAAATTACTTTTTTTTATTTTTAAATTTATTTTCCGACTACTTTTTTATTATGGAGAATAGAAGAATAGAAATTAAAAGAAACAAAAGGTTATCAAATGGGGGCTTAACGGCACAACCGACTTCACGTGAAGATGAGATGTTTTGTCCTAGCCATCTCATCGCGAAACGTCTATTTTAATAGGAAACGGACAAACTGCAATATGACACAAAACTCTATGCCCAAGTTTCTGCCATTACCGACCTAAAAAAAAAAAAAAAAAAAAAAGGTTCTGCCATTGATCTTTTTACAGCTTAGCCCTGAAAAATTCAAACTTTGCTGCGGGCAGATGAACCAGGACAGGGACATGGCTGTATTGTGATTGACCCGAGTCTAATGTTCGTGGTTTTTACTTGCTTAACCTTTCTCTGACAAGAGTATTTCAAGAGAAGGCATTCGGTTTTGGAAAAATATGTTGTGCCATCTCATCTCGATCTTCTTATGGAAATGATAAACAAGATTGAGGGGAAACGATGCTGTCGATTCCCATGAGATTTTTCAACCTACCTAGCTGGTTCTGTGGGCTGTTGGTAGCGAAGGGGTGTTTTCACCCCTTGTTGGAATGGAATATTTTTCTTTTTTTCCCCCCACTATTAGGGAATATCAACAATTTCACACTAAAGAAAAGCTAAACGTTGACAACTTCTCACTTTAAATCATTCTCATACCAAATTTTCTTTGAAAAGTCATTGAATATCTAAGCATTTTTCTGATAAGAATATTTCAAGAACCGCCATTCGATTTTGGAAAAATATGGATGGTCTTATTATGAACGCAATAAATAATATTGAAGGGAAACGACATTGTTAATCTTCATAAAAATTTTCAACCCAAAAAGAAATTTATAATTTTTTTATTTGTTTTGATATAATCTCATACTTCTTTAAGATTATATGATTCTCAAACTACACTTAATTTTCATTTAAGTTAGTCTTCTATTGAAAATGCAAACGAAAACATTGGCTCGCTTTTTTCAGGCGGCAACCTTCACGAAGCCTTCATTGGGGTCTACTCAGCCCCAGCCGCTGCTGCCAAATTGTGCTCGTCGGCTGTAGAAAGTGGCTTTGGTGCTCATAGGGTCGACGCCTTACTTATGTTATTGTAAACTTTCTTTTTATTATTATTAGTCTGTACTTCTTTTTTTCTATACTTCAATATATTCATTTTATGTTATATATTGTTTTTACAAAAAATTGTAAAAACCAATATAAAGTGTCACATCAACGTCACATCACTACTTAATGGGCCACACCAAATTTATTTAACGGACTGACTAATTTGAACAGGAAAAGGCAAAAATCAACCATCGTACAAATAAAAATCATAGGTGATTAACTGTACTATTATTATCCTGAAAATCATCGTACAGACAAAATTTTTAAGTTGTTCAGCATACGGATGCAAATTTCTTTCCATTCAGCTACAAGGACATTTTTTAATCTGTTATTGTCGGTTGCTATGAAGAATCAACAACCGCGCAAGTTTTATCATGATAATTCTTCTTAAGAAGCAATCATCTGATATCATAAATCAGTTTTGGCACGCCAGGCCAAAACCATGAGCCCGATCAGACCATGCCATTAGACATTGTCTGGAATCTCTGCTGGATGATTAAAAGAACACCCCACAAAACGAGCTCCAACCAGCATCCAAAGTTTGGAACTTTTCCCAACTTCAAACATCAGATGAGAGCCGACAGGAATCCCCTCAGAACATATGCTCAACTGAAGAGACTGCAAACGACAATATTCGCATGTAATGAACCAGAGCAGGACAGTTGTGACATTCCCAGCTCTTCTTTTTCAATAGCAACATGTGTTAGATGCTGGTCTGGCACCAAAATTGCTAAAGTCCACCTTGTGATTCCGCGAGCTCGCCTCATGGGATTTTGCCCTTTTTCTTTAATCTTATCTTTGGGCAGTCTTTCCACTGGAGACTTTGCTTTGTACTGCTGATAAGGTTTTCTTGCTTTTGGGAAAGGGCCTTCACAAAAGTTGCAATTCTCATTCTCAGCTAAAATTGCTTTGGAAAAGAGGCCACGGAATCATCGCCAGTTCTCTCCCAAAACAAAGATAGATTGGGCTATTTATCGACCCAAAAAAGAGGTTGTCTGAAACTTTTTGATTTTCTTCTGCCATTTTCAAAGGGCAGGAAACAAAAGATTCACTTGTGCCATGCCAAGGGCTTTTGCTTAAACAAAAATATCTGTAGTTGCACATGTGCCCATCCCATCTTCGGTGCTTAATCATGCACCTTTCACTTTGCGGTATTACAAAGATTCACGAGGCCAGATGAGACGCATGTGGCCCCATATTCCATTCTCCCATTCCAAAGCAAAAGACCATAGAAGAAAGACATGATTATCAACAAATAATTGCACCTGAACTTTGTCAAACAACAAAGAGAGTAGAGAAAGGGAAAATCAATGACCGGCGTATGTTTTATAACCATCAAAGATAAGACAATTTTGAATACCATGAAACTTATATCAGCTGATTCATGTTACCAAGTTCTTGTTCTAGTAAAAACAACATGTACGCTTCCACTGATCCAAAAGCACATCACCCGGCGCTTTATTTACTACCATCAGACAACTACAGCATTCCCTGTCCCCAGAATGTGAAACCGATAGGACCATTGGATGCCCACACAAAAAGCGCCACAAAATTTGGCATTAGCATCTAGCTCCTCAAAAAATCGGGCTGATTGGTTACCGACCTCACCCATGCCCACTTATGGTCCCGCGTGTTGACCTGGTGCTTGGCCTTGGCCACCTCGTCGAGAGGTATATATGCATAGTTGCCATTTATAGGACCACAGACAAAGCCGGTATAACCCGCCATGACTCCATGAATTGCAGAGTGAGCCAAAAGAGTGCAGTACAGGTTGTCGGTGGCGTTCGCCGGGACTGCCCGGATCATGTATGTAGGATCGATGTACTTGACCGTGAACAGCTCGTTCGGGTGATCCCGGTCCCACCATTTCTTCAGCTCTGACTTCAACCACCCACCAACATCCAAGAACACGGGATTTCCTGATTCATCCCGCTCTTCTTTCTGTGCTGCGGTTCGTGGTATAAGATCCTGCCCTGCGCCCTCGGCAACCACCAGCACCGCATGACCATTGTCTTTCAGTCTCCTGTCTAGAAATTCAAGCAGTCCTCCTTCCCCTTCCAAGAAGAACTCGACTTCAGGAATCAAGCAGCAGTCCACATCACGATTACTGAGAGTTGCATGAAGAGCAATGTGGCCTGTACTTCGGCCCATCAGTTTCACAAGCCCAATTCCATTAACTGCACTCTCAGCCTCCACATGTGCAGCATTGATTGCTTGTTGCGCCATTTCAACTGCTGTCTGGAAGCCAAATGATCTATCAATGATGCCAATGTCGTTATCAACAGTTTTGGGAATTCCAGCTACTGCAATTTTTAATTTCCGGCGACGTATTTCCCCAAAAATCTTTACTGCACCCTTCATTGTGCCATCACCCCCAATGATGTACACCTGCACTGTACTAAAATTAGTCATTGAACAAACAGCATACAATTAGCAGCAATCTTAAAACTAGAACGTTTGATGGCAGAAGAGGACCCAACAAAAATATGCACATCCCAAGTCCACAGTATTTAATAGTGGACTTGAATGGTCAAGTTCTTGAAGACCAATTAACTTCTCTCTCTCTCTCTCTCTCTCTCTCTCTCTCTCTCCCTCCCTCCCTCATCTCTCTCCCCCTCTCTCTCCCTCTCCCTCCCTCCCTCATCTCCCTCTCCCCCTCTCCCTCTCCCTCTTAAAACTAGAACGTTTGATGGCAGAAGAGGACCCAACAAAAATATGCACATTATAATAACCACTCTCTCTCTCTCTCTCTCTCTCTCTCTCTCTCTCTCTCTCTCTCTCTATATATATATATATATATATGCACATTATAATAACCACAGTATTTAATAGTGGGCTTGAATGGTCAAGTTCTTGAAGACCAATAAACTTCTCTCTCTCTCTCTCTCTCTCTCTCTCGCTCCCTCCCTCTCCCTCTCTCCCTCCCTCCCTCATCTCCCTCTCCCCCTCTCCCTCTCCCTCTTAAAACTAGAACATTTGATGGCAGAAGAGGACCCAACAAAAATATGCACGTTATAATAACCACTTTTTGAATCCACCCAAGTCCACAGTATTTAATAGTGGACTTGAATGGTCAAGTTCTTGAAGACCAATTGCTTCATATAAGTTCTCTTTTTTGAAAATCTTACCTGAGCATATCAGCTGAAAAAGTTTGGGAAACAACTTCCTCACAATATGTTAACAAAGGTGTGCCAATGAGTACTCAGTCCGTATATCTGTAATTACCCCCATTATTGTGCTCGCTTCGCTCCTCAAGCAAGTCTCAAGAATAAGGTCTATTTTTCCCATAGTTACACCATTCAGATGTTCACCTCATACCCAAAGCAAGTCCCAGATAAGATCACAGTTTCAAACTTGACAATTGCAAACGTAAACTCCCTAATTAAAGAAGGATATTCAAGCCTCTGTCCCTGTGCTCTATGACAAACATCACCCCAATCTTTTTTGGCTAGTCAAAGACTCAACGTCATAACAGAGAGAAATGCACACATGTACTCACTAAAGTGCTTCAGACTGTGGTTTTCTAGAGATAGCTTACTGAATGCCAATTTGGTAGTATAGCACAAACTTCAGATGACCATAATAAGTTAAGCTATCCAGAGAAAGCTGAAAATCCATTTAATGCAGTAAGAAAGGAAAATGCAGGACTCACAACAAATATTTTAAGTCAATACATATTTATAAGTACACCAAGAAATAAGACTTTAAATTACGTCTTTTTGGCTTACTGAATTTCAGAAACAGGAAAAAATTCCTCCTTTCAGCTCAGGTCCTTATTAAGAAAAGTTAAAAGTCGATCAAGCAACATTGGGTTTTTGAAAAAAATGAGCCACATGGAAATTGTCTATTAGCAGAAGTTTTATTTAAAACCAACTCTGCAACCCAAATTTCCCAAAGATAAAAAGTATTGCCAAGTAGCATGTCCCATGTTAATAGGGTTAAGCCCAGAGTTTGCACATGATTTCATCAGAACAGATTGCAAGGAGGGACAGCCCCAGAAATTGATATCTCTCGTTGTACCATAAAATGACCAGCTTGAGTAAAAGTACAAACTATTAGGAAGCATGAGCAACACAACTCAGACTCCACAGGAAATCACTGGCAAAGCCCAGCACTGCCTCATCCAAAAGAGAGCCACTTCAACCAACAACAATTGACCTTTCAGCAATATGACAACAGTCAGTCGATAATCAAACTCCATTGACATCTCACAGCTGAAAAGTCAAGGTTAAAAATAATATTAAACTAGATCCAGTCAGAACTCCACTAATATTAAACCCGATCCAGTCAGAACTCCACTAATATTAAACCCAATCCAATCAGAACTCCACAACTATTGGAGTATATGGCAAATTAGTGCATTCCTATGCAAAAGAGACCAACGATTGCACCATACCTGGTCCACCACCGACTTACCAGAAAGCAAGCAAGCTAAACTCACGCACACAATCTTAATCCCCAATGCTACAACAGAAGAGGAGCCATAAAACACAAACCTGATTAAACCCCTTCTCTTCAATAGCATTGACAATCTTCTCGAGATCGAAGCCACCCCTCGAGGTCTCGAGTGCTGTGCCGCCCCTCTGGTGCCACCCTTGCACCATCTTGGGACTCAACTTCACCGGCTCCCTCGAGTAAAACCCTCTGTACCCCGCCGGAATCCCATATATCTCACGGACATCATACAACTCCCACAGCCCCACCACAAGCTCCCTGATCACGGTGTTCAGCCCCGGGCACAGCCCTCCGCACGTGACGATCGCCGCCCGTACTCCGGAGGGCTCGAAGAACACGCGCTCGCGCGGGCCTGCCCTGTGGTAGGCCAGGTGCGGCGCCGGCGGAGGGAACATACCTGTCCCAAAAGATTACACACGCCCAAAATCTCAAATTAACAAAATTTAACAGATAGTGTCACGATTTCACAAATTTGGAAGGTACCCATCAAAATTATCCATTCCACGAGCCCAAATTTATTAAGCTAATAGCTTAGAAAGTAACATAATTCTAGATAAACAGAATAAGAACTGCTGAATTTGAGCCGAATTTCAAGAGACTCACCAACTTGCACATGACCATCATTCAAGAAACCAGTAACCGCGTAAAAAAGAGAGAACTTTTATATAAAATGAAGGCCAAGGAGTACCGGAGAGATCATAGACGATCTGACGGAGGATGACGTCGCCGGGGGAGACGTAGAAGCCGTCGGTCGGGTGGAAGAAGTGGTTGCTATCGAGCGGGTTGCGCAGGGTCTGGACGTCCGGGATGTAGTCGGTGAGGTGGGGGAGCGTCTGGAGCCTCACCGGCGCGAACGAGAAGGTGTCGAGCGACTGATCTTGTTGCTGCTGCTGCTGCTGCTGCTCTGCTGGCGACTCTGTGTTGGAAGGAGTGACGAGGTTGGTGGCTTCGGGGCACGACACCGCCATTTTCGACGACGGCGGGGACGGCGGCGAGCTGATCGGAGCGGTTGCGGAGGCGAGAAGTTTGGAGGGGAGGGAGGGAGTTGCAGAGAGGTTCGTGGAGTTTTCGAGAAGATTTCGGAGGCTGACACGTTGATGAGTTACGTGGCGATGGTGAAGAGGATCTGGGGGAAGTTCTCGAAACCACGTGCTTGGTTGAGTACTCGTTTGGAAGCACCAGGTGAAGAAACTACGGGCTCACAAGGTTTTGTGTTTTTCTTGATTTTGACTTCATAGGATCACGTGATATTTTATGACACCCAGTAATGTAATTTGAAATCTTTAATTTGAGGTTCATTTTTTGATTGAGACTTGTCCATTGTACGTCATCAGAATTTTTGAATTAATAATATATGATAAGTTTCACGTGTTAGAATATGTTGAAAATGTTTCAAGCTCAATAAAATTATGAACCTATTTAGCATATAGGTTCCAAGTAGAACCGAATAGAACCACTCATTATTAATTTTAAGTAGAGCCCTAGATTCAAAGTGAAATTTTCTTAAATCCAATGAAAATATGAAAATTTTTATGGTCAATGGAAAGCTAGCAATACGAAGATGAAAAATAATGATATATATATTTTTAATTCGATTTGCACATTGATAATCGGTATGATCATCAATCAAATTCATGTTTCAAAAACACTTAAAAATCTACGTATGTATGAGGTATAAAGCAAAGAATCATAAATAAATACATCATTGGCATAGAATACCGGGGGAAGGGGTAAACTTTTAGTGACTCAAATGCAAATTTCCCTTTAAGTATAATAGTAGCATCCAATTAAATTGATAACAAATGATATGCAATACCTAATATATTCTTATGTTTTATGCTGATCTTTTTTGCATTCTCTCTGAAACCCAGTTTATCACAACACAATTCTTAGTCGAAGCACCATATGTGCTAATATTTCTAATTCAAAAGGGGAGGAGAAGGCACTTAGCTATGACCCAAAAGATCAAAAAATTTCTACAAGCTAATAACAACATTGTGCCAATAAGATATTCCTACAACGACATTAAGAAGATAACTCAAAAGTTCAAGTACAAACTACATAGGGAAAAATATGGGTTAGGAAAGCTTCGAAGCAGCAATGACGTGGTTATCAAGATTTTCAGGTAACTTCTAATGCAAATAAAATTGGGTAAAATATACCATTAAACGCACCAAGCTTTCAAACATGTTGACTTGTCCCGGAATCTTCAGGAGTGCTCCTCTCTATTTGGGCAGTGGGGAAGTCAAAAGGTCAAAAAAAAACCAGACAGGCAAGAGCCAGATCACGATGTCTGGATACGGAAGGTCTCCCCGACACGGCCTCCCTGCTTTTTATGGAGGTCGACGACCTGTACACACGTATGCGCATCGCCCACTTGTCGCTGCGCATCACGTACACACACCACACGACACCGCCCGCACAAAAGCCCCGCTCGACATCAACCCTTTTCAACCCCCTCTTCTTCTCTGCTGGATCGCAGAGGGACGTACGCAAAGGACACTGCTTTTACTTTTTTTTCTCCCCTCGTTTCCCTTGTGAAGCAAAGCTCCCTCCTGCGAGATTTCGTTCGGTTTCTGTTCCGATTTCGCGGGCCGCTTAGGTGGAATCGAATCGAAATCGAATCGTATCGAATCGAATCGAATCTCTGTTCTGGGTCTGGTTGGATCGAAGGATGTCGTACGCTTACCTCTTCAAGTACATCATCATCGGCGATACGGGTACTCTTCGTGGATTCCCCAGTTGGTTTTCGCTGTTGGGCAAGCTTCGATTCCGGCACCCTTTTCGGGAAATAGTCGTTGTTGATCGCCGTCCTCGTTTGCGGATTCGGAAAGATTGATCTTTTCGTGTGATTCGTTGTTGGGATTTCATTGTCTTAACTTGCTTTTTCGATGCGTTTGTCGCGTTGCGAGGCTTGAACGAGCGTTCTAATGGCGCCTCTGATGCGTTAATCCCGAAAGGGAGTTGCCCGAGTTCTAAATTTTGGATTTTTCAGTTTTTGGTTTTATTGAAATTAGTACTGTTGTTGTGAGCTTGGGATGAAACGAACATTTTAATGGTGCCTCAAACGCGTTAATCCTGAAAAGGTGATGGCCGAGTTCTAAATATTGAATCTTTAGTTTTTGGGTTTATTGAAATTAGTACTGCTGTTGTGAGCTTGGGATGAGATATCAGCAATGTTTCGTGAATTGGATGTGAGGAGTGTGATGTGAGCTTGGCTGCTCTTCCTCTGTAGGAGTTGGAAAATCATGTCTTCTTCTTCAATTTACCGACAAGAGGTTCCAGCCGGTGCATGACTTGACAATTGGTGTTGAGTTCGGGGCCAGGATGATCACCATCGACAACAAACCAATTAAGCTTCAGATTTGGGACACGGTTGGTGTTCTCTCCTCAGACTTGTGTTACAGACAGCCTTATGTACCTTGGGCATCCTTAGCTTTATGAGTCCTTTCTTTGTATATTGGAAAACTGGTTGGAATTTGCTGGAGCATTGGTATGAAGTAGTTTAAATATGACAATTCTCTGGCTCTTTGCGACGCCTTATGAAGCTGAAGTTTGTGTTATTTGTGCTAGGCTGGTCAAGAATCCTTCAGATCCATCACAAGGTCTTACTACAGAGGGGCTGCTGGTGCATTGCTTGTTTATGATATCACAAGGTACATTTTTTCATGCTGTTGTATATGTTGTTTCTATCAGGAGGCAGTTTGTTTTTGGATTCAGATGCTTCATTTTAACCCTTAAACATAGTAGCTGATTTTATTCAATCAGATGTCTCCATATCAGTCTGGAAAGAACAGTATTCACTTGTTGCTATTGTTTCTGCTGTTGCATCTGAAAGTTGCTACATAGACCAAGTCCAGTCTTGATGGTTTAATGTGGAGATATGGTGTTTCTTAGAATATTGGAATATTAAACCACGATGTCATAAAGCAGCTTAACCTTTTAGAATAGTTGACAGTGGTCCCACAAAATTTTATGCTGCATAGAGCAGGACTCCTGAGTTCAATTCTTTCCAAGCCCTTGTTTGCCCTTATTTCCCACCTACACGTGAGAGGAAGTATTAGAATATTCGAATAATCATACATGTCTCATCTAATAGTTTAAGCTTATATAACATTTTACAGTGGTCCCTTAAACTTTCATGTGTTCAATTCAGATTTTACATGGTTGGCTTTTCCTTTTTCTAGGAGAGAAACTTTTAATCATCTGGCTAGCTGGCTAGAAGATGCAAGGCAGCATGCAAACGCAAACATGACTATCATGCTCATTGGCAATAAGTGTGATCTTGCTCATAGAAGGGCTGTAAGCACGGAGGAAGGGGAGCAGTTTGCGAAGGAGCATGGTTTAATCTTCATGGAGGCTTCAGCAAAGACTGCTCAGAATGTGGAAGAGGTGATGAATCTACAATTTAAGATTAAGATTTCTTGTAATGCAATTACTTCTTAGCCCTCATAGTTTCCTTGGAGTTACCTTATCTGATGGAAGAAGCTTTCCTGACAGGCCTTTATCAAGACAGCTGCGACTATATACAAGAAAATTCAGGATGGAGTATTTGACGTGTCAAATGAGGTCAGTTCTGGGTTTTGTCATTCTGTGATATATATTTCTTCAGAAATGGGATTATATGATGCCTGTTAGATGTTTGGGATCAGAGAATGGCACAAAGATATTGTATTACTATGCTTAAGTCCTTTTTCTTCAACTTGCTTGTAATTAAGTTTAAGATTAGTTCTGATTTTGCGGGTGGTCTTTTGCTGTTGGTGATCATGTTTTGTTGCAGTTGCTGCTAGAATTAAGTTATTCTATGAGATACGATTTGGTCAAATAGCGAGAACTACTATATATTATTTCACTTTTCCTTTCTGCTGAATAGATACTTTGTAATTTCATATGAGTAGTTTTGATTGCTCAGAATCTTCAAAGCAACCAATCAACTTTTTCTTTTCCCCAAATTTTAGAAAAATACAACCACACGTCTGCAAATATGGTAGATCCTTATCAATGCAATTCAATTAATGACCTCTTTTAAGTGTCGCATGGCCATGCTTAGATACGCAATCATTGTAATGGACATTTTGCAAAAAATTCTAGGCATGTGTTTTAAAGTGAGAATAGAGGACAAGATAATTGGGTTATTGATTCATATAGTAACATCCATTCATATTGCTTGTGTTTGTTAATAGGATTACCATTGTATTGGTTGAGTCCACATTGGCAGATTGTTGCATCAAGTATTTGTATTATTGACCAAAATGTTCAGGGTTTACATACTACAATGCGGTTAGCATTGTTTACAATTGTCTAAAGTATGTCTGGGCCATCTATTGCAGTCTTATGGAATAAAAGTGGGATATGGTGGAATTCCCGGTCCATCAGGAGGCAGAGATGGCGTTGCTTCTCAATCTGGAGGATGTTGCGGCTAGACCTGAATTGGATCTTCACTTCCCTCAAGACACTTTGACCTTTGCTTTATCTCTTATTTGCAGTCTGAATTGTGACTTATTATTTGTAAGTAAAAACTTTTACATTTGACATGCCTGTATTTGTTTTGGTGATTTGATTGTAAATTCAGCAGTGTGTTCAGTTTCATCTGTAAGTGGTCTGGGAACAATCACAAGTTGTAATACAAGGAAAAGGGGCCATTCTTTTTGTTTGTTCCATGACTTTCTCTGTGCTCAAAAGTCCATTCTGTCTCCATTTGACTTGGACCAATTCAATATGGTTGAACTAGGTATAAGTTCATTGTACCTAGTTAGTCTATTTAGACATGCGCTATCATATTACGGGCAATCTAAGCAATTGGGATTATAAATTCTTGTGTGATGGTCTGACGGATTATGAAGTTTGGATCTTTATGGGTTAAACTGCTACTACCATCCAACTTGCTCATTTAATTGTGAGTTGTCTCTTGAGTTTTCTTTTAATGCTGTTTATTTTGAGCAACTGGACAACAATAATCTATTGAGTTTTAGAGTATTTCCATGCTCTCCTCCTGGATCCAGCGGGTGTTTTAGTCTAACAAGTGTATAACAAGACATGAGCAGATAGTGATTCCGTCATCTGTCAGTGATAATCTGGGGTAGATAGGCTTTCTTGGTCTTGTGCAATCGATTGACTGTTATATTCAACTGCTGCTGAGGATTAAGTATCTAATGACAAGTTGTTAGCGGATATCTGGCGAATGTTCTTTCTGTTTGCATCGAACTAGTTGGCACTATGCCAGGCTATGGTTTTTAATGTTCTTAGTTTTAGGGGACCTCAGTAGTACTCAGGAGTTTCTGCTAAGTTATGAAAATCAGATTGGACTACCACTTGCAAAACAATGATGAGCCAAAACTTCTATCACAAAAACATCCTTTCGAAGTCAGTCCTGTCATAGCTACCAGCATTGATCTGTTTCCCATCTTCTGGTTGGCTGTGGCGCCATGCTTGAGTATCTAGAACTACAATGTGCACGTACAGACAGATCGTAGCGAGCTCTGGCTGCTGGATCAGACAATATGGCGTAGGCATTATTGATTTCGACGAAGTCGCCCTCGTCTCCGTTTGCTGAAGCCGAATCTGGGTGGTAGAGCTTCGCCAAGCTACGATAAGCAGCCTTGATCTCCGCCTGGGAGGCGGAAGCCTTGACTCGAAGCACCTGGTACAGCGTGGCCGACGAGTCCTTGACAGTCAAGACCGGCTCGACAGTCGCTGTGGCAGCTGCCGAGACAACATTGGACTTCCAGGGACGTGATTTCCCGAAATTTGCTGGAGGGCAAGAGCCGGAAGGAAGATGCGGGAACTGAAGAGACCCAAGCTTCGACATGCTGCAGAAGGGGGCAATACAAGGCAAATTCAAAGAAGAGAAGGGCAAAAAGCTTCACAGCTGCCGGGACTGATTGTGTGGTTTGAGGGTCCTGGGGATGGATGTTAAATAAGCTGCAGGAAAAGCGTGGGGGGGAGAGAGAAGGATGCAGTGGGCGCCAACAAGTTTCCTTGAAATGGTATGTTCTAGCAGGTTTTTCTTTACTTGGTTCGTTCTGCACATGGTTCAATGAAAGTGTCCTTTGCTTCAGTTGGAGATCATCCGTCAGCCAGCCGTTCACGTCACAATCTCGTTGTGGTGGGGTTGAAAGAGAGAGTTTTCTATTACCGGGAAAACGACCCTTTTGGACCTAGAAAAAGAGGATCGACACGTGATGATGTCCCTGGTCACAGACGGACAGCAGTGTAGTCATGGTACAAAACGGAAACTGGCGGAAGCTTTCCGGAGGAGCTGGTTTTTCTGTGTACTGCGCCTAAACTGCGGTCGGGATTTCACTTCTCATGGCATCTTCTGGTACACAGCCTCACGGACAAACCAAATATATTTAGATAAAATGGACTGGAGTTCAGTATAACTTGTCGTGGTACGTCCTTTCGAATGCCAGAAGCAAAGTCGACATCTTTGGAGCGCGATAGCTGGACGTAGATGTAAATGTCGCATTTACGGGAAAGCATTCTAGGGTATCATGGGATGTTTGTGGCAAGAATTTGATGGTAGCACACAATAGAGTATCAATATTTTTACCTAAGAGTTCAATTGGATCCATCTTTATTTAAAAGCGTAACCTAATAAATTACATGTCAATTACTATATATTAATTACTTTACATCACTTTAATTTTTTGATGTGGATATATTTAGCACAACTTACTCACGCATGCAACCTAATAGAATTTACATGAATTTTTAGGATCATAGAACATTATAAGATAGAGTTTATGTGACCATGTCACGTGACTAATCTCTATAAATCATCTCGCACTGACGTGGGCATGAGCTTAAAAGTAGCTTTTCATAGATTTCTTGAGAAGAAGAATCAATTTTTTTTTCTCTTTGTTTACATATTGCCAATATACATTGAGTTTTACTTATTTACTTAAGTCAAATCTCACTTCCGATTAACCCTTTTCTTTGTTAAGTACGAAGATGCCCGAAAGCTTGAAGTTGCAACTTTAGTTGTCTTACGTTATTCCCTAACCAGTTCAAGGACTAATTCCTCTAAATATTCAATCAGAAAAAAATTGCATGGCCTTGAGCAATTAGTTCGATGATGGCATAAAGAATTTATATAATTAGATTTCCTTTTTCTTTGGGTTCAAATTAATTAGATTTCTTCGATTTGCACCATTTTTAGGAAATTGGAAAGTCTACAGAATTAGGTTGACTCATACAATGTCAACATTTATGGTGATATTAATTCTTGTAGCCTGCCGTAATCAGACAGAAACCGTGCAAAGACAGAGCAAACTGAAATGGCGGGCTGATACGGTCGGCATCGAATTCCATATTCCCTCGGCGCGTTCCTTGCCATCTCGCGATGAAGATGCGAACTTGGTGCCGCAAGATCGTTTCTTTCAACGAGTACGCCGTTTTAGATCAGTCGTCTCGAGACCCATCACCTCCTCTGCCGCTCACGCGGCCTTCTCGGACCCAGATGCGCCGGAAGCCGAAAGCTCGAACGATCCCTGCATTATACAGACCAAGGACCTCCTTCGCAGGAGCTCGAATGGTTCCGGGACTGGGCTTCACGTCCTCGACTTGTTGGATCGTGGGCTGCTGCAGCCTGATCGAGCTCTGTACAACAGCATGCTGAGGAGATGTACCCAGTTGAGGAAAATAAATGAGGGGAGGTTGGTCTGTGCCCATGTTCTCAAGTCGATGTTCAAGCACGATAGGCTTATTCATAATACGATCCTCAACATGTATGCCAAGTGCGGTCTCATGGATGAAGCTCGGAAGTTGTTCGACGAAATGCCCGTGACAGATATGGTCACTTGGACTACTATGATCACCGGGTATTCCCAGAACAACCAGTCTGATGGGGCGGTTGCCTTGTTTCCGCAGATGCTTCGGATGGGTTTGCAGCCGAATGAGTTTACGTTGTCGAGCCTTCTCAAGGCTCTTGGGTTCTGGCCTAGTGATAAGTGTGGCAGGCAGCTTCATGCCTATTGTTTGAAATATGGATATTGTTCGAATCTTTATGTAGGTAGTGCTTTGGTTGACATGTACACAAGGCATGACCGAATTGACGAAGCGCGGTCAATTTTCTGTCTGCTGGTGAACAAGAATGAGGTCTCGTGGAATGCTTTGATTGCTGGATATTCTAGGAAAGGCGAGGGTGAGCATGCTCTTTGTATGCTCCAGGAGATGCTAAGGGCTGGTTTTGAACCCACTCATTTCACGTACTCCAGTGTGTTTGGTGCCTTATCAGCCACAGGATCTCTGGAGCAGGGCAAATGGGTTCATGCACATATGATCAAATCAGGGGGTCAGCTTATTGAGTTTGTGGGAAATGCTCTCCTCGACATGTACGCAAAATCTGGTAGCATTGAGGATGCTGAAAAAGTCTTTTATAGGTTGTTGAGACGGGATTTAGTTTCCTGGAATTCACTGCTTACTGGATATGCTAAACATGGGCATGGGAGGGAATGCGTGCGCAAATTTGAAGAAATGCTGAGGAGAGGAATTCAACCGAATGACATAACCTTCCTCTGTGTTCTGAATGCTTGTAGTCATGCTGGACTTTTGGATGAAGGGCAGTACTATTTTCGTTTGATGAAGAAGTGTAATGTTGAGGCACGCGTTGTGCATCACGTGACGATAGTAGATCTTCTGGGTCGAGCGGGTCTTTTGGATCGAGCAAAAAGTTCATAGAGGAGATGCCTATTGAACCTACTGCGGAAATCTGGGGAGCATTGCTTGGTGCTTGTAGGATGCATAAAGACATGAAGTTGGGTGCATATGCAGCGGACCGGGTTTTTGAGCTCAATCCCAATGATTCAGGGCCCCTTGTGTTGTTGTCTAACATATATGCTTCAGCAGGTAGGTGGGGTGATGTGGTTAAAGTGAGAAGGATGATGCAGAAGAATGGGGTGAAAAAGGAGCCCGCGTGTAGTTGGGTGGATATCGAGAACAAGGTCCATATGTTTGTGGCTAATGATGATTCTCATCCACATGGAAAAGAAATCCGAAAGATGTGGGAAGAAGTCAGTGCAAAGATCAAGGAGATAGGTTATGTTCCGGACACTAGCCATGTGCTTTTCTTTGCGGACGAACAAGAGAGGGAATCGAGATTGCAACACCATAGCGAGAAGCTTGCTTTGGCATTTGCACTCCTAAAAACACCCCCTGGATCTACCATCCGAATCAAGAAGAACATCAGAGTTTGTGGTGATTGTCATTCAGCATTTAAGTTTGCATCTAAGGTGTTGGGTAGAGAAATCATCCTGAGAGATACCAATAGATTCCATCATTTCCATGATGGCTCCTGTTCCTGTGGGGACTATTGGTAATCAATAATGCAAGTTGCCATATGAAGCTGACTGTGGTGATTAGTGATTCTATTGCTTACTTATCTGCTGCTTTCATTGGCCATAAATTCGGATCAATGGCATTGTCTGCTTGGCGTGCACCAAAGCAGGTTTTGGGCCCTGCAATAGTAGTAATGAAGGGTCCGGTGGAGTTGGTGGAATAAGAGTCCCTTTAGACAGCTCCCAAAAAAGTAGATCCGCATGGCCAGTGAATGAGCTGAATCAATACACAGGGTAATGCTTGAGTTTTGAAGGAATTAGGCTATGGCAAACCTTGGAAAGCCAGAGAGTAGAGTTTTTGTCATTGTGGTAATCGGCCCACCATCTGTTTCTTGAGCTTTGTCATGTGGCAGCGAAGGAAGGGATTATCAGCCTGGTATGTTAGTTGTCATTTTGGATCAAGCGATAACGGGCAACCATTAGGATGGCGTCCCAATTGATGGTTGGCATGCTCATTGGAGACACAAAATTTATAGCTCGTGCACACTTATACCAGAGATAGATTTAATAATTCTGGATGGACATGAATCTTGTGTGAGAGCTTATCCCTTGGTCAATTTTTGTTCACACAGACTAGGCAATCAAGTGATGAAGCTTGATATCAAGCATAAGACAATTCTTATGCTAGAAAAGCATGGTCTTTTCTATCAAAAGGCATGAATAAATCAAAAGGAAAGTTGAAAGCGGATGACAAGGAAGCATGAACAACCTTCTGAGTTTGGCGAGACGTATGCCCATGTAGTTGCCATAAGAATGAAACTCTTCTTTTTCCCATGTTGCATGGACAGCATTCGCGCATATCACAGAATAGGCATTCGAATGTCGAATTTGACAGGTTAGATGGCCCACAAGCTGCATGTCGTTTCAAGGGTCAAGGTTGAACGATACTAATTCTTCCTAGATCAAATCTGGGTACCCTTTAGGAAATGCGTCTTCTGCATCATTTGAGATGGTGATGTAATCTCGTTCAGTTTCAATTTTGACCCACCTTCATTGTTCAATGATCTGCAATTTCGTATTCTCTCCTCCCTCCTCCCCGATCTCTTCATTTAAGCAAAGCTTCCCTGTATTTCACAATGGTTTCATGTACGTAGGCTCAGTGCCGAGGGTCGAATGTCCGGCAAAAGGAGGGTGGAATAAAAGAGAGAAAATTCACATTATCTAGTTCTTGATTCACATATTTCTGTCTTTTACTGGAGTCATTTTCAATGGTCATGGGATATTGTCCGTATAGTTGCCCAATTTCAGACATTTTCATAACAAATAAAACGCATGACGTAGCAGTAGGATTCATGCTTTGCTGTTGCATGAAAAATGCCAGATACAGGGTTTGTTGGTAAATCAGCCTTTTTCTCCTTCCTTCCTCGTACTCAACGAGGAAAAAAAGACAAATGGACGAGCTGGTTTCGCACCTAAAAAAGCTCCTCTCTGCCTCATCATCCCACCATGAATTAACAATGAATTAACAGGGAGATCAAGGACAAAAGGTAGAGCTTTAAACAAGGGCTTCTTGAGTAATAGTGACATAGGATTTGCCTAGATAAGTCGATCCTCAACCTCTTTCTAACCCAGAAAAATGAGTTCCAAAGGCTGTGAAAACATGTGTTTGCATTACATAGCATGCTGGAAGAAAGGGTTGTTGAATCTTGCATTGCAATGTACAGATGTACATTCGTCCTAGAGAAATGAAGGGTTACTGTTGACGATGAAAAATATATAGGAAAATATAAAAATGAAGTTTCAGGTGAGGTTGTATGTGTGTGGGTGTGGGAGGGGGAGAAGGGAGAGGGAGAAGAAGGAGGTGACTCTTGGCAACTGCGTGGCAAGAAAAGAGCAGAAGGTGTGCCTTGGTGGACTGCGAGGCAACCATGGGAACGAGAAACGCTCTTGCATGGTGGTGGTGGTGTCTTCACCTTCACTAATTTTAGTCACCCCCTCACAAAAGAACGCCCACAACAAAAAGAAAAAAGATTTAATCCGCTTCAGGCGTTTCAAATCCTCCCCGCAAAAAAAGCAACCGCCTTCACCTTCTCCTTCATCCCTGCTGCACCAATATTACCCAAAAAAAACAAAAAGAGAGAGAGAGAGAGAGAGAGAGAGAGAGATTATATAAAGGTGCTGTGTTAGCTGTATATGTATGTCTCTCTGTTGAGAAAACAATTCAAGTTGGAGCTGGTGATGAAGGAAGGGCAACAGCATTGACAGGTTTGGCACAAAAAAGCCTGAATGTTCATCTGGATTCTGGGTCTCGTTTGTTTATCTGTCCTTTTTCTACCCACTTGACCTTGTCATTCAACTGGTTTAAAGCCGTATAAATTTTTTTTCTTTTGCCATTCATGGCTGTGCAGAATCATGTTTTGGCTTGCAATTACTTGCTTTCTACCTTAATAAATTTCACTGCCTGCTCATTTTATGCAGATCAATATCAGATCAGTGTCCTTTTGATATGCATCATTTTGCATGGATTTTGATTATGAGCTGGTAATTATTTTCCTTGACAGAAAGCTGAGTGAAAATGATGGATCCTGAGAGCAGGAAGAGAGGAAGGGAAGGAGAGTTGGAGGACAGCCAGATTGATACCTCAGACAACTCCTCAAAGAGACAATTAGTTGGCGTTAGTTATGAGCACAGCAACAATCATGAGGATCACAGAGACAAAAAACTGGAGGACAAGAGTAATTGCAATGATGAAGCAACGGGTGAGTGGGACTATTGCATGTCCTCCTTGGGAGTGTTTGATTTCCCATGGCTGAGGGAAGGCGATGGTATGATCTTCGGTTCAGAGGAGGACGGTGAGAGCAAAGTCGAGGATGTGTTCCCATTCTCACCGTCATTCACGGCTGACCATGGCATGGAGTTCTGCGAGCCGTTGTCATGCCAGAACTCGGCATTATTGCTAGATTCATTGGAAGACGATCATGGCATGCTGTCGCTGGGCCAACAACAGTTGACGGCACAAGGCAGTGATGATCTGGAGGGGCTGGATTGCATTTGGAGCTCCGTCCTCGATCAGCCTCTTGAAGGAGGGCTCTGAACAACTCAACATTGCAATCCTAGACATATATCATCAAACAGTTTCACCTTTCATATAGTTTTTTTCTTATTTCTTTGTCTGTTTTTGTTTATATCAATGTGATTTAAAGCATTTGCGTAGTCAACAACTGAACATATCAATAGTTGTTCAAGAAAAAACGTGACGAGTCCTAGGTATGCCAAGAGAGTTAGATATATTTATATCAGTTTTGAGATGAGCCTAGCTGATAGTCTTTCAATCTTACAGCGGCCAGCACATCAATGCTGTAAATCCCACCAAAGAAGGGAGGCAAGTGATGGATTGATATAAGTTTTAAAAGACTCTGAAAACTCTCCAAACGCAACCAACCGCAACCGACCGTAAGAGCTTGAAGCAGCCTGATTTTGCTGGTTCGAATGAAGACCAATTCAAGATTTTGGGCCTCTTCTTCAATTTCTTTTCCTTGTTGGGCCCGATTAGAGTTGGCAAAATGGGTCATAAACCCATATTATGACCCATTTTTAGTTAAATGGGTCAAGTGAAAGTTAAATATGAATAAAAAATGAGTTAAGTGAAATTTAAATATGGATCTGAAATGGGTCCGAGAAAGTAAAATACAAAAAGAAATTGGTCTAAATAGGTTATTAGGAAACCCCCATCGCCTTTTTTAACTTTATAAAAAAAAAATTATAAAAAAATTGAAATTATAATTATTTTTCATATTTCAATTTTTTTTTTTCTTTTCTTTTTTATTTTTCGTCCCTCCTTAGCTGACGACCGGTGACAGGCTAGGCGAGGCTTGAACCTCACCGAATCTGGCAAAACTCGAGCTCACCGGCATCGGGCGGGGCCTTAGCCTCGCCAGATCGGCGAGATTGAGCCTCGCCCAACGCTGGCGAGCTCGAGTCTCGCTAGATCCAACAAGGGGCGAGACTCGAGCTCGCCAAGCATCGTGCAAAGCCTCAACCTTGCCGGTGTCAGGCAAGACCTCGGCCTTACTGAATCGGCGAGATTGAGCCTCGCCCGATGCTAATGAGCTTGATCTCGCCCTTGTGGGCCGATTGCCGGCCGTCGTCATGGCCAGTGGCCAGCTGAAGAAGAAGAAAAAAAAGAAAAGAGAAAAAGAAAAATAATTATAAAAAAATTAAAATTATATTAAAAAAATTAAAAATCAAATTAAAAAAATATTTTAAAAAGAATTATAAAATTTTCCATTAATTTTTTTTTTGCATAAAAATTGTTAAAAAAATTGTATTGCATAAAAATGTTTTAATAATACTTGTTTTTATTTAAAAAAATCATAAAAATGAGTTTTTTTTTAGGTTTAGTTAAAAAATTTCATGTTACGTTTTTAGTTATTCAATGGTATGTTCACTTCAAATAAGAGAAGCATGTGCATAGTCTAATTTTTTATAAATATTTCAATTTATAGGTTTTTTTTTTTTACTTTTATTTTATTTTATTTACTATTTTTAATTTAATTTGAAATTTTAATCCAATTAGTATATAGTAGAAGTGGGTTTTCCTAGAATATTAATAGATTTTAGCAATACAAGTCGGGTCGAGTTGGGTACAGATTGAGTCGGGTATGAATCACTGATTTACATCACAAAAATATAGATCAAAATAGGTTAAATGGGTCAAATATGGATGGACCCATTTTCGACCCGACCCATTCCCGCTCCCACCCACCCATTTGCCACCCATACTATGCATCCATGTAGTGCATGACTGCATACATTCAACGATGGCCTATACCTATTTGATCAATGATGAAAAATTTCTGAAAGAGGGCTGTAACTTCCCCAGTCCCCCCCATCGAAGTATTGAATTCATTTTCACTAACACATCCAGACAAACCATAATAGAGCGTGTTTGCACAAGTGCGCAGATGCACGGGTGGGTTGGGGAAGAGATAGGGGGGGGTGGGAGGTATAGAGAGAGAGAGAGAGAGATGTATTGCAGTCAATCTTTCTGTATATCTACATGCCAAAGCAAAGTGACCATCTCTACCAGAAAAATGAAGTCCCGCAAAGGGGATGAGCTTCCCTTTCATCCTGCACCCTAAATTTCCCTGCATCTATAAATATATGTGTGAACAGTCAAAAGAGGGGAACTACAAAGACCTCAACGACAGAAGACAGACGAGACAAAATATCTACAACACCCCCTTTAATCGTCCAATGATAGATCAGATGGTTAAGATGCCCTATACGCTGTACAAGTTGAGAGATCTGAATCTTCTATGTGCAATTAAGGACTTTTTCCTCCCCAAAATGATGATGAAATCGAATTGTCACCGAGTACCGAAGCTGCAGCCTACAAGTTCTTGAGCGATGATGGAAAGGCATTGTTGCATGATGGTCATGCTGGGATAAGGTGGAAAGCACAGACTATAAAAGCATGTATGGGATGATGGTAGGCGGCTCACATGCGCCGTAGACTTGTATATGTAAAGGCGAGATGCCAAACCCCGAAATCCCTCCACGGGCAGATACTTCACCGATGTCCAGAAGAAAAGGATATTCTTTTTCTGCTGAGGTGACATTTCGTTGACAATCTGCATTGGATTTACCAAGAGTATGAAATGAAGAGAAAAGTAATGCAGAATTTCCATTACAACATATAAAATTAGTGAAGATAATTTTATGCCAATTAGGGAATTAACTAGGTCTCTCCAGCCATATCTAGAGGATCGTTCACCAACAGTATGAGGTATCTTCAGGACCTTTGATCCTGTGATGCAAAATTGCATCTCATCACTACTCTTCTACAATGGGTCAGCACTAAATTACCATGACTAGAGTGTTATCGGAGGAAACTTTCCACAAGTCCAACCCAAAGAAAACTGCAATCTAAAAACCATACGAGAGTACAAACACATTATGCATCCAACAATCCCAGTCTGTCCATAATGTATTGCCGTGGCAACTAGCCTCCACCATGCATCTTGCGTGGTTGAGTCACAGAGCCTAGACATCAGGAATTTTCATCTTTTGTACTTTCTATTAAAAATCTGATGCCTTTTAAAGCAAGGGCAATCTTTCCTCCCTGCAGAGTCCAGACTAAGAAACGCAGAGAACCATTTTTATGCTTGAGATAGTCAAGAGAGCATCTGTACAGATTATCTTTCAGGAGCACACACCTGCAAACCTAGCCATGTAAATAGAGCCCATGCTAACATAAGAATGCTTCTAATTTATTTAATAAGTTTTGGTTGATAAAGACAGGTACGATGAGATTGCACCTTGCACTTGCGCAAGGAATTGGATGACTTACCATTCATAAGCAAGCATACTAAGGACATGAGCAAGTGATAACCTTCTCACCTAGCAGGACAACATGTACTTCTGGTATGGAGACCTTGATCACACGGGTTAAAATGTCCCTCCAAGATTATGTTGGACAGAAGAAGAGAGGTTTGCATCCATGTGGAATGTCTAAGCAAATTTTAGTAGATTGCTTCTGTGATACATTCTAAGTTCAAGGGTTTTTAAACAAGAAGTCTAATTCAGCAAATTTTCCCAGAGCATGCTCAGACTGACCAACTATTGGTTCCAGCTGCAAATTTAATGACAATAAGAATAAATTAAAAGAAGCTAATAATTGACCACTTTCATAACTCAAGGCCACGTTATCTCCAGTGGGAAGAAATGATGCACCCACAGATTAGACAAGCTAATTATGTCTAATAAACATACCTACTCAAGTCCCCAAGAAGATGAAGCATTCTGACTGTGCATGGCTGATTGCCTGCTTTGGCTAGCTATTATTAGATAAGTAACCTTATGAAAATTAGAGGTATGCTAGGATTTTAGTAAATTTGCTATATCTACTTTAAATCAAATTCAAGGTTTCTTGTTTCTACTTAGAGTTGGATTTCAGCAGAATTCATGAATATGATTTAATGCAGTTTACTGAATTCAACCCATTCTTTGCTTCTGAATTCTGTCATAGAATAATGTTTTTACTCATGATGCTTAAATGAACCCAACAGTGCTAGGCATAATGTCCAAAGGAATTCACTCATGGCCATATCCTTCCTAATTAGGATCCAAGTCCAGCTTCATCTTTTTCTTTTTGATAAGAAGTCCAGCTTCATCTTTGAGATCCAAAATTTTACATAATATGGAAAACAGAATAGGAGGCGCCACAGGCCTACAGCAATGAAAAGACTGAGAAAAAAGATAATAAAAAGACAAACCAGATAACATTCAAACAAACTACCATATGCAGAGAGAGATTATTGACTTGAAAGTAGCAAATTAAATAATAAAATCCATAAACACAGGCACATACCTTCCAAAACCAGACTATCTGAGGATCATTAGATTTGTAACCATTGTACTCTGTATGTGCCTTCCAATCTTCAACAGAAATATCATTCTCACTCCCGTGTAGCATTTGATCAATATCTTCAAGCTCTAAACTTTGAAAAAAGAACTTCTGCCACCTCAAGTCACTAAGAATATCACCAAAACCTTGTGCAAAATGCGATACCTGTTGAGAGATTGAGGTAACAAACCGATCTTTTATGAGAAGATCAACATAATCATTCCTATTCTTGCTATTCACCACCATGCCCTTCCCACCATCACAGAGTTCCACAACTCTCCTCAATCCCAACTCCTCAACTTCTCTGACGAATGTTAGTCCTAAAGCATCAGAATCAATAAATTCAGTATCCATTTCCAGAATCTGCTTGCAGCTATTATACATGTAAGGATCCGCATCTCTTATGTCTTCCAGAGAAATAGAATATCCACCCAATTGCAAGAAAAATACCCGATCCAAAACAATCCCTACTTGTACTTTATGCATCAGAGCTAAGCCTATCATTCGACCAGAGAAGTTGAAATACTTGAGGTGCAGGGGTTCCACCGTAGAGGCTGCATACCAGTAAAACAACAGAACTCGGGTAATCATCATGACCAATGTCAAATAGAGGACTTACAATTAGAGACAGAGGACAAGATGAAATAAATCATCTTCAATGTTCAAATTGCAAAACACTCATGCGTTGAATGTCAATACTGGAAAGGCATTTAGAACAAAGGTAATGGAACTGCAATAACAGAAGGGCAAGGTGACCACACAAGTAGATCTCAAAAGTTCTTTTTTTTAAATAAATATCAACAGCCCAGCAATCCCCCAAGAAACTTTTTATGTACCCACAGCTCCACGTAGGCATGAATTATTAAAAAAAAAAAAAAAAAAAAAAAAAAAAATTCCCCAAAGAGATGAAGAATAACAAACTACAAGAACCAAGGGTAAAAGAGAGATTTACGTAAGAAAAAATGAGATGAAAATACACTTTCACTCCTAAAAAGTCGTACGCATTGCACATGTTAACTGAAATCATAATGGAGGATTAACGGCTGTCACAAAATGAAATTTAGGAGAGTAATATATTGCAGTTGAAAGTTAAGGGGCAAACATGTACAACCTAAAGTTGAAGGGGTTTTGCATTTTCCTCTTACTTGTATGAGATTTAAATACTCTACATCTAGCATGCAATTTCATTAAGACTTCAAGGTCATTGAACCGAATGAATTCCAAGAAACAACCCCAAATTCCTAATAGGCAAAAAAATAGCAAAACTCAACTCTAGCCCCTGGACCAATCTTGCATTTGTAAGGTCAACTTTCCAGCTGACACAACCCCCCAATTACTTCAATCAATCTTTATCTTTGTGCAGCAATAAAACCAACTATTAAGCCTTAACTGACAACATGCAGCCATATGATCCATACTATGATGTTTCACTCCACTGTGTATCTAGTTCTCCGAGACTATCTTTGTCACAAAGAATAATTGTGTGGTCTGCAAAGAGAAGGGGTTCAACATGCCAAATAACCAGATTGCCTAAAAACCCATACTTCCAAAACCAAATTGAAAATTTTTAGTTGAACCATGGCCTTGTTCAGACCAAATTCATTTGATCCAGTCCAACAGATTGGTCTCAGGTCAAAAAGTGTTCAATAAACGAAGATCAAAACTTGACTGATTGACCCATTTGGTTTGACTTTTTTTTAACTATCTTTACCATTTGTCTTTTAGCAAAGTAGTCTCTAAAATTTTACTCTTTATCTACTTGGCAGGATTGACCCCCACTTCCCATTCCTCAAAAGCCCCAATATCATGATCTACCATCACATTTGGATTAAAAGTTTAGCCTTTCTCTTCTTCCTACAAGAAAAGACTTTCAAACCCATCTATCATCATCTTTGAAATATTAGCCACCATAGCTCATTTATAGTTAGTACTCATCCAGTGACACAACCTCTCTCTCTCTCTCTTCGCACGAGAGCACGCTGACAGTTGCAGAAGAAGCAAGAAAAACAAGAGACAGAAATATCAAACGAGCAATAGTAGGAAGGCAAAGAAAATGAATTAAACCTATGTATCGAACCTAACTGACTGGGTATTTGGGCAGTTCATCTATACTCTGTGCTGTTTGTTCAACTTCTCTATCCAAAACTCTTGGTTCTGATTCTGTTTTGGTGGAAACCAAACAGGAATGTTATAGCTACCAACCCACTCATATTCACTCTACATACTAGAGCTATAAGTGCTAATTATATGTCAAACTCCATTCAATATACTGAAATAATAAGCACTCCATCATTCACTTTTTTTGGTTTCACAAAGCCTAAGACAACAACCAGCATTCTTAAACAAAATCACACACAGAGCCATGCAATATTACCTGGATTTGGGTAGAACCTTCTGCGATCATTGGGACATGCTACAAAAAGAGGATTTTGTTGATCGAAAATAGCTTGGCAAACCAGAACAAACCACTCACGCAAGACACCAGGACCAGTTGCTTCCTCATTTTTAAATTCCATAAATATACCCCCATGCAAAGATTCAGCTTTTGCATTAGCTATATACTCGAATGATTCTGACAATAACTGAGACCTGTCGATCAGCATCTCATGTTGTACCCAAAAGTACTCTTTCACTTCAGGGAACATCATCATCACTAAGTGCCTCCTAGATTCAAAATCCATAATATCTTTGTGTTCAAGAAGCCATTTGTGATCATCACTTCGCTTCGCATAACGGACAACAAGCATACACAATGCACGCTTCCTCATGCTCAAATTGTCCAAAATTGTTCCTCAGAACCCAAATAAAGTTTAGAAATGGCATTCAGTTCTTTCAAAATAGTAAGATATCGAGACCACTCTGGACATGCAATATCAATTTCCCCACTTACGTTGGCAGATAAGTGCTGCTCCACTCTTAAAAGACACTTATCCATCTTCTTTAGCATGTCCTCAAACAGAACATCACGATGTTCATTTTCCATAGGCAAAGAGACTGGATGCTCGCAACCCGTGTATCCAGACATTACAGTTCGCAAAGGGTGCAAGAACATTGTTAAATCACAAATATCGCTCCAAGTCTCTGCAATCACTATAGATTCAAAATCCATAATATCTTTGCGTTCAAGAAGCCATTTGTGATCATCACTTCGCTTCGCATAACGGACAACAAGCATACACAATGCACGCTTCCTCATGCGCAAAATTGTCCAAAATTGTTCCTCAGAACCCAAATAAAGTTTAGAAATGGCATTCAGTTCTTTCAAAATAAAAAGATATCGAGACCACTCTGGACATGCAATATCAATTTCCCCACTTACGATTGCAGATAATGGCTGCTCTATTCTTAAAAGACACTTATCCATCTTCTTTAGCATGTCCTCAAAGATTTGATAAAGCGATTCAACCTCCTCCTTACACAACAGAACATGGCGATGTTCAATTTCCATAGGCAAAGAGATTGGATGCTCGAAACCAATGTATCCAGACATTACAGTTCGCAAAGGGCACAAGAACATCGTGAAATCACAGATATTGCTCCAAGTCTCCGCATTCGCTATAGTATGAAGGGACAATTCCAAATCTTTGGACAACTTATCTGCCAGCTCTTTAACAAAAGGGAATATCCCTTTTATAAATATCGCTCTCTTTACACTTTTGGTATGTTCTGATACCCATTGAACCTTAGTAAACTTCATCGACTGAAAACTACTCCGGCAAGACAAGTACAACGGGTCATGAGGACTCTTAAACCTGAGCCGCCTATACAACGGGTCATGAGGACCTATAATCCTGAGCCGCCTACAAAACTCCAGCACTATTGGTGCACAGTGCGATCGCAAAGACTCTGGCAACTCAGTTATACATGATTTTAGGAAATGCCTAATTGACTCCTCGGCAAGGTCCTTGTTACCCCCAACTGTCGACGTGTAGAGCATAACAAGCGCCGCAGGCGCAGAGGATGACATGAATATCTGAAGATACTCAGTAGCTGGATGACCATCTTTCTTAGGAGTCATCGACAAGTACTCCGATATCTTAGTTTTAATAGTTTTAAGAGCATTGGGCACGGTTTCACCTTTACAAAGGCCGTGAACAAGCGAAATCATGTCGCCGATGATTCGCCGAGCCTGCTGGTGCCCCTTCCTCCGGATTCGGACGACCAAATACAGCTCGGCATCATTTCGAATAGCACACTCGGCCAAAGATTTCTCGCGCTGCAGTTGCTTCCCTTCATAAATCAGTCTCTGTTCCATGACGGGAATTTTAGTGATCAGGTGAATCCGCTCGTGCACCGACTGCACGGTATCGCTGGAATTCGCCCGCAAGACCAAGGTCCTGCCATCGGTCCTCACGAAGAACTGGAGCCGCGAGGCGAGGCGGCGGCTGTCGTTCCCGGGGGAGGAGCTCACGCGCCGCCGTGGACGTCGGTCGCCGCGGCGGGGGACCGGCTCATGGAGGCGGGGCGCGGGCGGCGGAGATCGGCGGGGGCCGACGGGCATCAGAAACCCCAAGAAACGCACCGGAAGGCCCAGCGAGCGTGGCCGGGAGAAAAGAGAAAGACGACGATCGGTGACAGAAATTAGGGAAAATCGTATTTCCGTCTCATTGTATTTCCTTGTACATGTATACATCTACATATTACAAAACGAGGGCAGGATATACACGATTACAATTTCCTACTTTTTATCTCTGAATATCTTCTACTAAATCAAATAAAATCGGAATCTACAATAAAATCGCAACCTTCTCTTACACTCCCGTCAAAGCGGGCCGCTTATATAGGTTGAAGACACCCAACTTGCTTAGCAGATAAGTATAGATAAGTATGCCGTCTTTGGCTTAGTTAAAAGATCTAACTACTCCACCGTTCCAATTCCTCGAGTTGTGATGATTTCTTCTTTAATTTTTTTCTCGAGTAGAGTGACAACCATTTTGTCCTTTTATGAAAGACCGGATTTGCTGCTAATTTAAGTGCAACATCATTATCACATAATAAATCAGTTGCTCCATCAATTTCTACCCAAGATCCAAAAGTACAGATCTTCTAGTCATTGGACAAATTGCATAATCAGTATCGTAATAAGCCTTCATCTTCATGTTGAAATCTCGGGACAACAATATTCCAAGTCCTAGGCAGCCCTCCAAGTATTTTACAACTTTCAGTGCTGCATTCATGTCAGACTACTTCAGATTATGCATAAATTGACTGAGTATTTGCATTGCATGGTAAGATAGATCAATTTCCCAACGAGTCGCTGGTAACCTGATGGATCTTGAAGCAACGGGTCTTCATCAGATGATGAGGTAGCCTTGTCCTATGAAGCACGGAACACGTTGTCGATGCTTCCGGCGTGTTCGGAAGACTGATGGAGGGTGGAGGCGAGGGAGGGCGAGGGAGCAGAGGCCGCGAGCGCTGTCAAGACGAAGCCACGAATAGACCATCGCGACAGCAAGAGACGGCTAGAGAAAGAGATGAACAAAGAGAAAGAAGAGAGAGAAAGCAAACTCCCACCGACGAGACAAAACTACGAACGGACCACCGCAACGGCGAGAGATGGCTAGAGAGAGCGGCGAGGGGCCGCCACTGTTGCGATGGATTGGCGAGGAGGAGGAGGAGGAGGAGGAGGAGGAGGAGAAGGATCAAGAGGAAGAGGAGAGGAAGGGGGTCGTGCGGAGAGGAGGAAGAGGAGAAGGATTGAGAGGAAGAGGAGAGGAGGGAAGGGGGGCGTGCGGCGAGCAACAAGGAGGAATAGGAAAAGGAGGGCTCGCTAGGGTTTTTGATAAAGAAACCCAAAAAAAAAAAAAAAAAAAGAAAGGAGATCTGATGGTGCGAGGGGGAGGGAAGTGACAGCTTACCTATCATCGTCAAGTGGTGGGGAGGGAAAAAGTAAAATAAATTTGGGGTGGAGGGAAAAGGACAAAGGAAAGAAGGTGTGGATTTTGGGGATTTTTTTAATCGGAAAATTAAATAAATTAAATTAAAAATAATTTCAAAAAATAAAAGTATTAAATATTGAATAATTTGTCGTTGTAGAAAATCATGGATTTCATTTAAATAAATTGATTCTAATTTCTTATTAATTATTAGTTTCATTAGTAATTTTTGTTAAAATTAAAAACATGTTTTGCATTAACTATAAATATATCTTTCGAATTTCAAATGAATTGATTTATTAATATTATTAGTGTAAATTTATTATAGGCTCTTTTTTAATTATTTATTTATTTATGAATTTGAATCAAATCAAATAAAAATAAAAATATTAATTTAATATACAACATATCGTAACGTGTCAGAATTCTCTATTTTTTAGAAATAACGTGTCGATGTATCGTGTCGTGTGTTGATGCTACTTAGGCCTTGTCATATTCAAATGTTGTAAGCTTGACATTTTGTTCAATAAGAATGACAGCTGGCCTATATCTTGATAGCCTTGTTTTTGATATAATTTCCAAGACAAATTTCCGCTAATTGAGACATATCCCTTTATCAAATCTAGTTATTTCAATACCAAGAAATATTTTGGAGGCCCAAAGTCTTTGATATGGAAATTGAAATGCAAATACTCTTTAAATTTTTTAACGGCAGAGTCATCATTTCTCATAATTAGTATATCATTAACATATATCAGCAAATAAATTGATGAAGTATTTTTAGTCCATGTGAACAATGCATAATCATTAAAGAGTGCTGAAATCCTGCACTTGTGAGTGCATTAGTAAACTTTGCATACCACTGCTGAGAAGTCTACTTGAGTCCATATAGGGACTTGCGTAAACGACATGCTTAAGACTCCCCCTATTTGCAAAGTCCCTGTGGAAGTTCAATGTAGATTTCTTCGTCGAGATCTCCATGAAGGAAAGCATTATGGACATCTATATAATGTAAGTCCTAATTGCGAATTGCAGCAACAGAGAGGAAGGAACGAAAAGTGACCTCCTTGGCAACATGAGAAAATGTCTCATAATAATCAATACCTTCCCGTTGAGCGAATTCTTTGACAACCAGTCGAGTTTTGTAGCGTTCAACAGAGCCATCTGCCTTATATTTGATTTTATATACCCATTTGCACCCAATCGGTTTTATATACTTAGGCAGTGAGACTACATCCCAGGTATGATTATCCATAAGTGCATGTAACTCAGATTCCATGGCCTGCTGCCATCTTGGATCACATGCTACTTCTTCATAGGAGGAAGGTTCATGTTCATCTGATATGACACTAATGCAACACATATGGTCTTGGGATAGTTGATTAAAAGATACATAAGAAAATATAGGATAATGTGTACCTTGGGAATACAAGGTAGAGCATATGTAGTCCTTGGTCCATGTAGGTGGACAGCTATGACGCCCTGATCTTCTTGGTGGCTCCACAATTTGTTGTTCAAATGAAGTTACTTTAATATGTTGCTGTGGTGATGACTCATCTTCTTCATGAGATAACATTGGTGACTTGATTATGGAGTTTGAGTATTTTGGAGCTACTGGTATGTTGTTCGCTAGAATGAACAAGTATTAAGTATTCATAGACAAATCTTCTTCAAATAAGAACGGATGATGATTTGACATTACTTCAGTCATTTGAGTATTATATGCCAATTCCTGAAATGGAAATATATCCTCAAGGAAAACAACATCATGGCTAACGAAAAACCGATCTGTCGATAGTTCCATGACCCTATATCCTTTTTGTAAAAGACAATATCCCATGAAGACACATTGAAGAGCACGAGGATCCATTTTGTCCCGAGGTCCCATAGTTGTGGCACAGCATAGAGAACCAAAAACTCTTAGATGTTTAATGTCTGGTGACTTTCCAAAGAGCATTTCAAATGGAGATCATCCTTCAAGAACTCTAATTGGCATGCAATTAATCAAATAAGCCGCCGTGACCACACAATCTCCCCAGTAGGATTCAGGAATGGATGCTTGATATTTAAGGGCCCGAGCTACTTCTAAAAGATTACAATGTTTACACGCTACAATGCCATTTTGTTGAGGAGTGTATGTGCATGAAGTTTCATGAAGTATTCCATGGGAGGTATATTTCGTGATGAAAAATTCTCATCCATTGTTTGTGTGAATTTTTTGAATAGAAGCATCAAACTGATTTTTAATCAAGGAAAAAAAATTCACAATATTTGAGAATGTTTGGCTCTTGGATTGCATAAGAAAGACTCATGTGGCACGAGTGTAGTCATCAACAATAATCAGGAAGAATCGAGAGCAATCACGATGAGGGGTATGATAGGGGCTGGGGTATGATAGGGGCCCCATATGTCAACATGAATTAAAGAGAAAGCACTAGTGGGCTCGAGACGTGCTTGTAGGAAATGGAGATCGAGATTGTTTTGCTACGGGACAAATCGAGCAATTTGGATAAGGGAAACGAGCATTATGACCCGAGCATTGACGATAAAGGAAATTTTTATTGCTAGTTGCTACATTACAAGAAATGCTTTTATGTAGCAATGAAAAATCAAAATCCTTGGGAAAGTTTATCAAAAAATAAAGCCCTTGTACAAAAATACCCAAGCCCATCATTTTGCTAGTTGAGCGGTCCTAAAATGAACAATTTTTAGAATTGAATTCAACATGACAATGGTTGTCTTCACAGATTTTGGACATTGATATAAGATCGAATTCGAAATTAGGAATATATAAGACATTCTTAAGAATAATGTGCTCACTAGGATGGACGGTTCCAATTTTGGAAACATGAGTACTGGTGCCATTAAGAAGTCTAACAGACATAGAAGGGTGGATTTTTCGATTGTAGGAAAATAGATCATCATCACATACTATGTGGTCACTGGCGCCCGAATTGATTATCCATGCATCAACTGAAATATTACTATATTGGGAAACGAAAGTACCTAAGAATCCGGCAATCTTGTCTCTAGTTTTCAATTGATGCAATGCCTTTATGATGTTCTGGTATTGATCATCAGAAATTGGTTGATTTGCCTTCTGATTACCCTGAGTCATAACCTGATAGGCAGAATAATCCCTTTCTCTTTTCTCCTTTTCAGTCGGTTTCCCATGTAATTTCTAACAAGTATCTATAGTGTGATGTGGCATTTTACAATAATCACAATATTTACCTTTAATTTGGAATTTTGCCCAACTCCCCTTGATGACATGGCACTTCGTGGACCATACGATTGTTTAAAATTGAGGGCTAATGTGGCCAAATGAGGAGCATTCGATTCAGCCACACGGATCGCCAAATCTCCACCGTTAGATCCATACTTGTATTATGAGCCGTCCGATCCCCCTTTGTAATCTCCACTGTCCATTTTATGGTTTGTTTCTTCTTCCTCCCAGCTGCCATTTCTCCCTGTTTGTGCCTCTCTCACCCCAGTAGGCTGCCTGAGGGTCTTCGACGTTTGCAGCGATTGCTTGGACCAGGCGCCAGCTGCTTGTTGTGACGGCCTTGTCGGAGCCGCAAGTGTCATGGCCTCCCCCATCTTCACGTATTCTGCCGTCGCAAGCCTTTGATTTTCAATTTTTTTTTTTTTTTATAAATATTTCAATTTATAGGTTTTTTTATACTTTTTTTTATTTACTATTTTTAATTTAATTTGAAGTTTTAATCCAATTAACATATAATAGAAGTGAGTTTTCCTAGAATATTAATAGGTTTTATCAATACGGGTCGATCGGATATGGGTCACCTGGTTTACATTACAAAAATATGGATCAAAACGGGTTAAATGGTCAAATGGGTCGACCCATTTTCGACCCATTTTCGACCCGACCCATATCCCGACCCAACTCACCCATTTGCCACCCCTAGGCCCGATTTCGGCCTCGAAGCTAAGAAGGCTAACCTTACCTCCTATAATAATCTTGATTTTAAGTTATATCCATGTTTTGATTCTTATTTTAGATGTTGTTTGAAGAGTGTAATTGAGATTCGTAGAATTTTGAGCACCATCATGTTTGTCACTAGTAATTACACGAGCGTATGAATGGGATTTCGAGGTTTCAATTTTCGAATATGATATATTAATTAATTTTGAGAAATGAATTTTCCCATCTAGAAAATGGACCCAAGCCAAGCCGAATCGAATCGAACAATTTTTTTATGATCCGAGCCAAAATTCCTCATCAAGGTCCAAAGCTTCGGATCTACTAAGTTTGGGCTGGGCCTTTTTTTTTTTTTTTTTTTTTGGCTGGGCCTAAACTTTCAAATGAGAAGAACTGCCTGTCTCTTGGTTCATGTTTAGATCCCAATCAGGGCAAATTCTCAGCAAAAGACTCCAAAACAACTAAACAGATTCCCTCTGTCCCAAATAAGTCAATTACAACTAAAATAATCATGACACTTCTCAGAAAGGAAGCCCAGTTTAGCATGCCATGGACCCCCACCATATATGATAAAAAGTGCTATTTGCCGATATTATACTGTCGGTTTATAAAATTAGTTCTTTTAGTAATGTGACAAATTCTTATTGAGTGTCGGATATGGCTTTGCGATTACGATAGATTAATTAATAAAGAAAAAAAGAACAACAAGGTGGATATAGTTTGATGCGTGGGAAAATAAAAATCATTTCAGACTTCGTTTATTTCTTGAAAATTTGATGAATTGAAAAACATCTTCTTAAAAATGATTCATTGTATCTTTTTAATTCATTAATTAATGAAATATATTTTTATCATCAACGACAATTTATAACTAAATATCTTTGTATGTAAATTTTTTCGTTAATTCATTTTTGTGAGCTATTTGAACAATTATTTTTAAAGAAAATATTATTCAAATTACTCCTTTCCCGCTAAATAAATGGATGCCAAGTCAGAAAACATTAGTAAATATAGAGGAAATTCAATGTTTCATAAACCAATGGAGATGATGTCAGGCAAGGTAGAGAGCCACTCCATTGCTGACTGCTCACCATGGAACTTCAAGATACAAGAGAGGGAATGATCCAGTCAATTCCAGCCCAAAAGGGAATGTAGCAACTATCAAGATCCATGAAGGGAAAATTACAAATTAAAATTGGGAAATTCACTGTTTGAAAGGCCATTTCAGAAAAATCAAAAACAAAACAAAACCAAGACAAAACTTGTTTTTTTATTCTTTTATAAAAATAAAATAAATGTATATAATAAAAAAAGAAAAACAGAAGATGTGATTTAACGTTGGGGGGGGACCCTCCAAGCAAAACAATTGCACGAGCAGACAGCCTCAACCACATAGACAGAGCCGTTGCGTTGTGCCGACACTTCCTGTCCCTACCAGCAGCGGCTCCTCCTTTTATCATCATTCCCTATTTCTTGCCATCAACAATTATTATATTCTCCATTTTCCAATTCAGAAATGATTTCATCTCGTTCGATTTTTTGCTAAAAGAGGGAGTCTTATAACGACTGATCGTTTTCTTCTAATTGCGGGGGCTGCTTCCAGATTGCCTAGGGGTTGGTTGAATAAATGCATAATGAATTAGTCCAATCTCAGTTGCTGTATAATCAGCCAAATATAATATTATGATAGGTTTTTGTTTCTTTTTGGTACAGAGTGCTAAATTCAGCTTTCCTATGTCCTCAGCCATAACTAATTTGGCTGTCGGAGTATATGTGGGGATACATCATTTAATGACTTAATTCAGGTGCCCTAGGCTTTTGGATTCATCTAGTGTCTTCACCGAATTCAAATAATGGAGCCTTAATAAAACCCACAATCAAGTGTGTCAAACAAATTAAACCTATTGAATAGTGTCAGAATAAATTACAATACTCGATTTTTCTGGAGATGCATTGAGCGTGGCACTATTTTTTATTTTTATTTTTAAAAATTAGAAGTTAAATAATTGGTCGAGAAATCTTCTAGCGAAATAGTATAAAAATAATACGAAATTACAAAACGTGTAAAGAGAGCAAATATTTTCGAATGAGCACAAATTACGATGTCTCGGTACACCCGAGCTAATCTTGGAAAAAGACGATGAGAATTTTGAAGATACTCATTATTCAATGATTAAATTACTCATTTTATTTTATTTTTCAATAGAGAAAGTAAAACTTAAATTATTTATTCTTTATTTCATCGACTGTTGACAAAATAGGCGTTTACGTCTATCACTATCTTTTCGTCTAGATTAGGGCAAGCAATTTATTTAAGTCGGCAGCTGGAAAGCAATTTCACTTGAGTAGAAAACCTTGTGAATGAACCCTTTTCAAAGCGTGGAAAGAGAAGTTCTGCTGCTGCTGTTCTAGAAGAAAAGACCCAAACAAAATAGACCGCTTCCCAAAATAAGATAAGCTCTAGACAAACCACTTTACTTGGCATCAGCAGCACAAGAGAAAATAAATAATGCTGGCGGTAATTATTAGGATTAATTTCATCAAAAATCCCAAACAAATGGCTTATGACACATTTTCTCAAAAAGAATGTTTGTCGCATGAGAAATTCAGACCGACACCCTTATTACACAATTTACCCCAATTTTTGTCTCACAAAAAAAAAAAAAATCCAGTTTGATATTTCTTCATGCCTTTACTTCAAACTAATTTATTTCTCACGAAAATTCTCAATTGATATGAATTCTTGCATTATTGATAGACTATAAAATAGCAAGGGCTTTGGAGAAATTGATATTCAATTCAAGCATGGAAAAAAAATAAAATAAAATACATTACACCTTCTATTCACTCTAGGTACGTTTAGTAACATTTATGTTTTCAAAAAAAAAAAAATTCTATTCAAAAATATTTTTAAAATTTTTATCCTTCATATGAGTTTCTAAACAAATAAAAAAATGTATTTGACATGACTCTTTCATTTTCTTCTGATGTGAAATTTTTTTAATTTGTAATATTTTTTGAAAATTTTCTAATATTTTTTGAATTTCTCCTTTAATTGGTCACTAGGCCTTAGTGATGGCCGACGAGGTTAACCTCACCATTGCTAGGTAAAGCTAACCTTGCTAGATCCAAGCCAGGTCTCAACCTTGCCTAGCAATTGCTAAGGCTTGGCTCGTTAGCCTCGGGCAACACCGCGGGGTTAGCCTCACCATTGTTAGGTGAAGCGGACCTCATCAGATCTAGGCCAGGTTAAGCCTCATCCAATCATTGTCGAGGCTCGGCAACTGGTTAGAAAAAGCAGAAGTAAGAATGAAAAAAAAAAAAATGATCTTGTTTCAAAAATATTTTTGTAAATAAAATTTTCACTTTTTTTATTCTAAATCTATTTTCCGATCACTCTACTATTTAATAAAAAAATAAAATGGTTATCAAATGGATCTCAAAAAAAATTTCACTAAAACTTGGGAGATATATTCTCCCTTTCTTAGACAAAAAGAGATAACAAAAATTATTAACTCTCTCCCTTTCTTTGGTCCTCTTTCCTTAAAATATAAGGAGTGAGTTCATTCACAGCGTTTGGCTTTCTCTCGCTCGTGAACTTATCTCGTCCGTCCTTGCCCCCGCGTCTTTCTTTAATCACACCCTCGGCTTCCTTTCCCTTTTCATCGAACCACACGAAAGGCCAGTGAAAATGGTGGAATCTGTTGAATAAAAAGCTCCAATCAATAGTCCATCTCCATCATCCTCCCTCTCTCTCTAGCTTTCTCTCTCTTCCTAGACATTATCAACGTCCTCTCTCTCTAGCTTTACTCTCTCTCTCTCTCCCAGTTACAGGAAAACCAGAGGGCTCCCTTCTCCCTCTCGCACGAATTCTCAATCCAAACGGCGGCCGGTGCCTTCCTTCCGCGGCGCTCCTTCAATGTGACTTGAGATTCGAGCCTTCGGGAACCGGGTTTCGAGGAGCCGCCATCTGGGTCTTTGCTTTAGGCCTTAAGGAAGGAGCTTTTTGGGTCTTTCTTGCTTGCCTTTCTTGTTTGCGATTGGGGTTTGGAGATTCTTGGGCTTGCGAGAGGGAGGGGAATGATGCTGGTGCGGAATGTGGTGGTGCTGATGCTGCTGGTGACGGTCGTCGCGCCGATCGTCCTCTACACTGATAGAATCGGCACTTTCAAATCTGCTTCTTGTGAGTTTTCTTTCTTCTCGCTTTTTTATGATTTTTCCCCACGAGGTCTTTTCAAGAAATGAATCTTACCCAGAAATTTCAGATTTTGATTTGTTCCCATCTCTCTTCTCAGTCTCACGTGTGTTGGGTTTTTGCCCTTTTGTCTATTTCTTGCAGCGAGGAATGAATTCATAGAGGAAGTCACGTCCTTTGTAAGTTTTTTTTTTTTTTTTTTTTTTTTCCACTTGCAATTGTAGATTTATTTCACAAGCACCCCAGACGATTAATTACTGATTTTCGGCGATTTTGCTTGGTGTTGGTGCGCAGACTTTTAGTGGTGACGCGGGTCGTTTGAATGTGCTTCCACAGGTATATTAGTCCTGGTGTTCTAATTGTTTCTTCTCTCTCTCTCTCTGTGGTTGTTTGTGCTGTTAATTTCTGAGATCTAGCTCTCACCCCTTCTGTTTTGGAAGCAGGAATCGTCAGCAACTCTTAAAGAACCGATTGGATTAGTGTACACGGATAATACCACTAAAGGTACTCTTTTTCGGATTGATTAATCTGTTTGTTTCGGATTCGGATTTGTTTCGCTGTTTCTGCTCCACATCATATTGCGTGATATAAGTTGTGTGAATCTTGCCCCAGAAAAAATTGGTCAATCAGTGGAAATTTTTCTTGAAGTTTTGCTTTCAGTTATTCAATTTTTATTTTGTTGATATTATAAATTAGATTCGCAAAAACTAGAAGGAGTAGAGCATAAATCTGCAAGGGTATTGTCAGCGACGACGGATGACAGTCAAGCTCAAAAGGAGAACCCCATCAGACAGGTGACTGATGGGAACAATCAAGGAGTGCAGAGTGGAATTTCGGAAAAATCTACTGTGGCAGCTGAAAATGAAGTTGGTAGAGAAGGGAAAATTCCCAAGGACGAAGATGGGAAGGCTAAAGTTTCCAAGAGGTCATCATCAAAAAATGTCGCACAGAATGTGGTAAATTCATCTCTACCCTATCTAGTTTTCATGTGGCGGGTTCACTCATCAAAACTCTTAGTTATTGAGAATATGGTGCAGTAAGGGCTTGTTTCATGCTTCTTTCCGTGGTCCTAAACTAATACAACTTGCAGGCAGGCCTTGTGTTGAAATCGTTGTTTTCAGTTAAGGAGTTCTTTTTGTTGCTTTAACTTTTGGGCTAGTGATTTCTTACAAGGGTCTCAGTCTTTTTCAAAATGCATATAGGGTTGGACATTGGTAATGACTGTAGAATTTGACAATCAAACTTAATTGCTTATGAGAACTTTCTCCTGTCCTTCCTTTCTTACTTTTCAAGGTAGAGAACAAGTCGATTGATGGATTTTATTCATCAGTTTTGTCGTTTAGGCCATCAACTGCTATGCATGGTTTTTTGGGTTGATTTCTTGAATGTTTCAAATGAAATTGAAAATCCATTGAGAAATGAACAAATTCAGTAGGTCTCAGAGAGTGTAATTAAGATTTCACAATTCTTGTGCAGGAGGTGAAAGCCGAAGATCAGTCTTCTAAGACTCCCGTCATCGCTGGAAAACAAGAGACTGCAAAATCTGGAGAGGGACAGAATGAGCAAATGGCAATGCCCGATGCTCGTGTCCGGCAGCTTAAAGATCAGTTGATCAGGGCCAAAGTTTACTTATCTCTACCAGCCACTAAGAACAATCCTCACTTCACTAGAGAGCTTCGGCAGCGGATCAAAGAAGTTCAACGAGTGCTTGGGGCAGCATCTAAGGATTCCGATCTGCCGAGGAAGTAAGTTGATTGATCTCTACTGCTAAGTTCATGTGTTGCATACTTTCATATGTATGCTGGTTTATATTGATATCTTGATTGGCACATACAGATGTATGATTTTAAATGTAATTTAGTTTCTCATCTTGTTTAGCTATGAGAACTGACAGAGAGTGCGATGAAATGTGCAGCTCCTATGACCGGTTGAAAGCTATGGAGCAATCATTGGCCAAAGGCAAGCAAATTCAAGATGACTGCTCTGCTATTGTACGGAAACTTAGGGCTATGCTCCATTCAACGGAAGAGCAGCTGCGAGTGCACAAGAAGCAGACGCTGTTCTTGACACAGTTGACTGCAAAAACCCTTCCTAAGGGTCTTCATTGTCTTCCTTTACGCCTTACTAGTGAGTACTACACCTTGAATTCTACCCAACAGCATTTCCCGAACCAAGAGAAATTGGAGGACCCCCGGCTGTTCCATTATGCACTGTTCTCTGATAACGTTTTGGCAGCAGCTGTTGTTGTGAACTCAACCATCACCCATGCGAAGGTATCTTTGTTTGCCTGTAAAGATTAACTTTATTGAAATTGGCTTCCAAGAAGAAAGGATGTGGTAGAAAACTTAGTGACTAGGGAAAATGGTGATCTTGTGATGCTTCTGCTTTTCTTTTCCTTTTCTTTTTGGCTTGACTTCTGGTTTATTTCTTTTGGGATCATGGACAGGAACCCTCGAAACATGTCTTCCACATCGTTACAGACCGGCTCAACTATGCAGCAATGAGGATGTGGTTCTTAGTAAATCCTCCGGGGAAAGCAACTATTCAAGTCCAGAATATAGAAGAATTTACGTGGTTAAACTCGAGTTACAGTCCAGTGCTCAAGCAGTTAGGTTCTCAATCCATGATTGATTATTACTTCAGGACTCATCGTGCGAATTCTGATTCAAATCTGAAGTACAGGAACCCTAAGTACTTATCTATCTTGAACCATCTTCGGTTTTACCTACCGGAGATCTTCCCCAAGCTGGATAAGGTGCTGTTTTTAGATGATGATATAGTTGTACAAAAGGACCTCACTGGTCTGTGGTCCCTCGATTTGAAGGGAAAGGTCAATGGTGCGGTGGAGACATGTGGGGAAAGCTTCCATCGCTTTGATCGCTATCTCAATTTCTCTAATCCTCTCATCTCAAAGAATTTTGATCCCCGTGCTTGTGGCTGGGCATATGGCATGAACGTGTTTGACTTGAAGGAATGGAAGAAGCAAAACATCACGGAAGTGTATCACAATTGGCAGAAACTTGTAAGTATTCACTGGGACATTCTTATATTCAGTTAGTCACATCTTTCATTGTTTGGTAGTACAAGTGACGCTACATGTTTTAAAGCATGAATAGAATGCCAAACTTACATATATACCCTACTATGGTGGAGGGATTTGGAACTGAAATATTAGGTGTTCAATGCATTTTGAACTCAACTAGGCCTGAATTGCTTCTCCCTTAAATCACTGAAAAGAATTTCTTATTTGCAGAACCATGATAGACAGTTGTGGAAGTTGGGGACCCTGCCACCCGGCCTTATTACATTTTGGAATCGTACTCATCCACTTGATCGGTTGTGGCATGTTCTGGGACTAGGTTATAATCCTAATGTCAACCAGAGGGACATAGAGCGGGCTGCCGTCATTCACTACAATGGCAATTTGAAACCGTGGCTTGAGATAGGCATGCCCAAGTACCGGAACTATTGGGTGAAGTATGTCGATTATGATCATGTCTATCTGCGGGAGTGCAACATCAATCCATAAACCAACTCTGGATTCGCCAGTCAGTGACGTTCCCTGAGCATCAAGCTACCTATTCTTACAGGTCCGCATCACTCTACATGTAGGCCCTTGTTTTTTGTCAGGAAATTAACTCTCTCTAATTCTTTCTGTACACATTTCAGATTTCCCCTTTCTTTTTCTTTTTTCTCGGTTCATTTTTTGGCATAGTAGTTTCGGTTCGAGGACGAGTTATGCAATGCTCTGTTCCTTATAGCAAAAATTGCTGGTGGGGATTTTGTAAATGAATGAAGCTAGTGCTTTTTTTTTTTTTTTTGGGCTATGTATCATTAGAATCAATGTTAATCTTCTCAAAAACATGATTCTCTCTCCTTGACATTCGACCCATTTGCTCATGCCGATGAGCTCATTGCCAGAACATGTAGGTTTTTCTATTTGAGTTACGGATGAGGAGTTGTTCTAGTGCCCTTCTTGGGTTTTCTCCTAATGAATGTTCTAAATGGTGAGCTCACCGTGAGACATCTCCCTTAGTTCAAAAGGACAAAGAAAGAGGGTCCTGAATCTTTACATTGTCCAACCATAGTAAAACCAGCGTGCATCATTTGTCCTTTTGTGCGCACTGCCGATAGACGTGAGATACAAGTTCTGATTTTTTAGTAGGTTTCGTTTGGGAATTTGTTGTCTTTCGTGTATATATTGTGTGTGTGTGTGTGTGTACAATGTTAGGTAAGGATGATAATGAATGGTGTGAGCTTTGCTGTGAAGGTGGGAAAGGAAATATAGCTGTCAGATGGTGGGGTACAACAGGTGATGGTACTCAAAAGACCCAGATCTGGGGTGAGGCCCAGCGCGCAACCCCCCACATGTGGTTGGTCAGAGTATGAACTGGAATTGTTAATTGCTTGGAGAAGGCTTGTCACATGCAAACATATTCTTGGTATACCAAAAAATTTGCATGCTTGGTATAAATATTCAAATCACTTTGGGAGTAATTTGCCTTCAATTGCGGTTGGAGATGGATGATGGGTGAGGGTGGTGGTGGTTGTCAAGCAAATCATCCGGGTCTTCCCCCACCTTTCGGTGATTACTTATGGTGGGTGTTGGCCCACATGCTTCTTGTCTCTTTTTGACTATTTTTCTCGTTTTCTTTAGAGAAGGGAAGTAATTGGATAGATGAATGTGTTTGGTGATTGTGCTGTGCTGATCTGCACTTTTGCCATCCCGGATCACTGAATTTCTTAGTGAATTTCGCTATTTAATTATTGGATTTCGATTTTGAGTACGTTATACAATACAATCAACATCTTTTTGTTATGAAAGTTAATGCGTTTGAACGGAATCGCACGAATTTCAGGTACCTAATCCACTAACTGTGTTTTTAATCTATGGAAAGATGACAAAGGGCCACGTCAGGTGGCTCGTCAGCGTAAACTCATGCCTGACCATAAAATAAGAGAGAACTTATATAAATCTGGGTACAAATTCTATGTTTCACATAGTCCTACTGCGGAGTGTCTGCTATATGGGATTCTTCTCTTCCTTTGGCTGCATCCTGCCTTGTTCTTGGTTGCCGTTTTGGGCTCTATCGTTTTTGTGTTGGGTTTTGGGCTTGGGTTGTTATTGTTTGGCTGACTGGTCACCTTTTTTTGTTTTCATTTTTTAGGAGGTGGCTGTCTTTCTGCTGTTTGTGCCTTCTGGCTTTTGCCTTGTTGGCTTTTCTTTTATTTCGGCACTTTTCCACTCATTATGCTTTGTTCGTATTGAGTGTAAGCTGGTGCCATTGCTTGTACATATTGGCTTAGCTTAATACAATTATCGTTCACCAAAAAAAAAAAAATTATGTTGTACATTAATGTTGGGCTCGAAATTTGAATGGTGAGAGAAATTGAACGTACACAATTAGGATATAGATGGCCGGAACAAGCGGGGTGTGATTGGACGATCACACCATCTACACCGATTGCCCGGAGCATTAACACTTGTTGTCGCGACATCTCTTTATTGTTCTTTATTGTTAGGTAAGTTGTGAACGATCGCTTGTTGGGTTTTGTTTGGTGAGAATGGTCTTGATATCTTCCATATCGTACCCCCCATGGAGATTGTTTCTTCATTTCATGGTTGGTTGCCTCAGATTCGGGGCGATTGAAGCGGCTGCAACTTTCATGGCCTTCCGTCTGTGCCGATGTAGACTCGGGTACCGTTAAAATAACCTCCTCCTCCTTGTCATAGCTTGTTGTCGCGTGCATTGACAGTTGAAAGTTTGCCATAGTTATTAACGTCATGAAAAGATAATATAATCTCTATGCTCCCATGCACATAGCTTGCTGTCGCGTGCATTGACAGGTCAAAGTTCGCCATAGCTACCAATGTCATGAAAAGATAGTGACACCATGACAGGGACATAATCACTATGCTCTCATGCACATTTGATTTAAGTCTAAGTGCCAATATCTAATTTTATTATGAAAAATGATTTTCTCTTTTAAAAATCGAAATCATGTTTCTAAATTTAAGTTTTGTTAGGAAAATATGTTCTGTTAACAAAGAAAACATTTCTAGTTGACTTGTTTTTCTAAAACTATTCAAATGACAAAAAATGTTTTCCCAAAAAATATACTTCACAAAACAAAGGAAGCCTAAACGATGCTATTGAATAGAGGACAGACATGGTAAATGACATGTTGGTTTTAAAACCAGGACTAAGATCATATTCATTTACCATAATGGGGAACCATTTCTATCCTTTCCATCCAAAATTTTAATGCAGAATCCTGCATGAGCTGCAATTAATCAATATCAACAAATTCCTGGAAATTTTACATCTATCGTTTCTATTTAAGAAAGAGATCAACTGTGCTCTTTGTAAGCACGATTTAACCATTCCCCAAAGTTTCAGTCAGAGGAAAGAGAACGATGGCTACGTCTCATGCTCTTCTTCTCTTCTGCAATCTCGCGTTCGGCCTTCTCGCGTTGTCCGTCGTCGTCGAATCCTCGGTGGTTCCCCCCGATTATGAGGAAGTCGACCACGTCTGCAGCCGGACAGCACCCTACCATGACAAATTTTGCAAGGACGTTCTTGAATCTGATCCGCGCGCACCGGGTGCCGATGCGTTGACACTAGCTTATGTAGCCTTAGGCTTGGCGCATCGCAACGCTTCGGGCACCCGAGACCAGATAACTTCGCTGCTAAGTAACTCGACTGGTCTAGTGCGCCAGCACCTCGAGCGATGCCGCGGAGATTATGCGACGGCCCTCGCGAATATTCAAGAGGCTTTAAACGACCTGGACTCGAAGACATATGGCAGATTGACCTACTTTTCTGCTACGTTAGGCGACCAAGCGAGGGACTGCGAGTCCGCCTTTAAGGGAACAAAATCTCCATTGACTGATAACAACGAGGATCTCAAGGGGTTTTCAGTGATTGGTGTCTCTATTGCAGAGGAGCTCATTGTCTGACCTGAAACTATGGGTATCGGTTTCGGAGTCGGTTAATTCCAGACCTAGAACTGGGAATCGGGTAGATCGATTATAGAACTGATGGCTCCAGTCTGAGTCGCGGTTTTACTAGGGAACTGGCCGATTTTAGGTTCTGAATAACATCTGGACATTGCACAATTTCACTAATAAAACATTTGTTTATCAAGTTGTCATGTCGTTTGTTCATGGAGACCATGCTTTGATCCTTTATGGGTACAAAAGGTTTTTTCTTTTCTTTGATTATGTCTTTTTGCAAAAGAGGCTTCAAAACCCGTTTTGGCCTTAGAATTGGGAGGGGAACTATCACCAGGCAGATTTCGCGGAGTCGGAAGTAGTACCAGCTCTTCCAAATGGTTCGATCTGGTTCTTAGATGGAACCAGAGGCGATGCTTACCCTTATAGTACACACTTTGCTTTGTTCTCATTTTATCGCTAGTTTCACTTCGATTTATATGTTTGCATGCACATTTGTTTTAACTCCTACACAAACCTTGGAGTTCTTCTAGTAATTTCAGCATAGGCCTGCATCGGTCCGGACATAGGAAGAATCACAGAGAAAAGGGCTAAATGAGTTCATGGCAATTTTAGCGAGCGAAGTGAATTATTGCATGACATAGATGCAATTTGCTGCACTATAAGTGAACTGTGGCTTTGACAAAGACATGTCTCCTGTGGAATTCTTTTGATGTTTTTCCTACTGGGACTTGTTCTCCAAGGATTTATGTCTTGTCAGTGAGATTATGCTGGTCCATCACCTATTTCACAGTCCAACAGTGTAACAAAATACAGAGGTTGACAAAAGATGCCAATTTTTAGCAGTTTGGAAATTTCTCGACACATTTTGAGCCCTTTGGTCTATTAGGACAAATTTGAGAGAAATAATTGCAATATGGCGAGATTCTATCTCTTTTTCTTTTTATGAGTAATCGCAATTCCGTTTATGCGACATTCTGATCTCGGCTCAATAGGAGCTTCTTGCTAGGTACTAGGTCCAGTGAACTAGTGCTCGTGATGCCCTTCAACAGAAGATGTTCATTTTGGAATCAAATGTGGACACTTCTAGTTTTTCAGGTCGATCAACTTAGAGCCGTTCGTGGAATCGTCGCAACATGATGCTCAATTCCCAAGAGTACGAGAGATATTGAACGTATGGCTGGGCATAATGCCTAGCATTCTTTGACTTCTTTTCTGATCCACTTTAATGGTCCAATGATGCATTCCAGCTCGTTGATTCTAAAAGAGTGACGACAAAATGAGCTTGCTTTAATATCTCTTCTTCTGATGCTTATCCAGTTAACGTTGTCAGAAATACGATGATCATCAAGTTAAAGTGTAAGTCATCTTTCTTGTTTCTACAGTGACATTTCTCAATGAATTTTTCTTTTGAAGTAAGACTGTCTAATCCTGTCCTACTTTCTGCTTTGCACTCAGTGATGTATATCTGGTCCTACTTTCTTCGGCACAGTCAGATTTTGGTGACTCGATGCTTCATGAAATCCTAAAGGAAAAGCAAGACCCGGCATACTTGCCCGTTGCACTTCGTTACACACCGGATCATTCCGATTCCACACAAATTTCACTTACGATCCCATCCGCCTTTTTGCGCCAGCTTTGGTTTTCATTTCCAGAGAGGTTGCTTCTTGATTGTTTTCCCTGCAGATCACTCTTGCAATCCTTTCCAGTGAGCTTGTAGTTGTTACTGAATCGAACAACTAGTTTGTAATGAGTTTCGACTTACTAATGGATGTCATGGAACTCCAAGATTGAAAGACATTGAAGATGGTGAGATGGTTGCAGCATGTTTGTCCCTCATTTGGAACTCCAATGACAGCATCTTGTTCGTGTCGCATTCTGTCTTTGCGCTGGTCATCCTTCATTCAGCTCGTGTCACAACCATGTCCGAGCTAGTCAACAAGGTCCGCAAGCAAGCCACTAACTACACATTCTGCATTAATCTCTGGACGCATTCTGATCCGTGAGCGCCTAATGCCAACGACTACACATTGGCCTGCACAGTCTCTGGCTTGTTTTGTTGTACGGCTTCGAGCACTCAAGGTTACACAGCTTCAACGCCAACTCGCATGACAAGTCGGGGCAAGGACCCCCTCCGTCCACCAGCGCATCCAGTAGTGTCAAACGTTTATAAGACGGTTTTATCAAAACTGGAAGAGGCACTAGTTGACTTGGACTCGAGGAACCTTTTTTGGATTGGCTGACTTGGTGATGATGGCCAGTAAGGGCACGGACCATTGCAAATAGGCCTTTAGGAGACTGCCTTCATTAGTGTTCGATAATAATAGGGATCTTAAAGGCCTCTCGGAAACATGTGTTGCAGTCCCTAAAGTCCATTGCGATACAACATTAATTGCTGCCATTTGATCACTTCAGGCACATGCAACGACAATTGAACTAATAATTTATGGTTGCTGTTCTTCACCATGATGGAACCAACCTGAGGTCCTTTGATCGATGAATTGACTTTTATAATGTTGATGTGCTTGGATAACAACTGACCATGGTCTTAATATGGATGGATTTGGTGACTAAAGACTCGCTGATAGCCTGATATGCACCTAAATCTTGCTTCCTGGACTGATTGCCTTCATATAGTGGTGTTGATGAATAATGGACAGGCATAACAAATTTCCTCAAGGAAACTGGATTCCTTCATAAAACTGTGTGGATCCCATTGGGTGGGTCCCACCAATGGGATTCAATAAATGAAAAAAAAAAAAAAAAGAAACTTATTAAAAACATAGCCAAACGTCTTTACTTTTAAGACGAAATAAATGTTGAATTTCTATTAACCACACATTTACGATTAAATATTTTCACACTTACAGTCATAAACGAAAGTATAATGAATATGATTGCCAGAATAAAGAATTGAATAACTTATTTACATAGTTTAAGACTTTAATAGGTTCTGCTTGATATGATCCAAATTAACTCAAAAATCAAAATTATGATCATCTTATGACTAACTAAAAATGAATTTTATTTAAAAATTCAAGTATAATGGATTTGTTTGATTAAAATTTTTACCTCAATGCTTTTTCTTCTTTTTGTGCAACCCTTTTTTTCACCATGCTAGCCAACTTTCAAATTTCTCATTATTCTGAATTCTTTGAAATCTCAATAAATTAGGATTAAAATACATGTGTGAGTTGCTATTTTGACTTTTATTATATCTAGAATTGTTGAGTTTTTATTATCAAAAGTATTAAATGGACCAAGTAAGAAACCGCGATACTTGCCCGTTGCACTTCATCCGACACACATTGGATCATTCCGGTTCCAAATGAATTGCACTTTCGATTTGTTCCCCTTTTCTTGCCAGGTTTGGTTTTAATTTCCAGAGAGGTTGCTTCTTGATATTTTCGCGGTATCGGATGATCACTCTATTAATCACTTCCAGTGTGCTCGTAGTTATTATTGAAGCGGACACTTAGTTTGTCACAGAGTCACAACATGAAAATGTCTGTGATAGCACTTGAAGAGTGAAAAGACAGAAGATAGTGAGAAAGTTGCAGCACGTTTGTCCCTTGAATGAATTACACTGCATTTCTCTCAGCTTCCCGAGTTTCAGCAGAGCTGATTCTGCTCATGTCTGTTTAACGCTAGAAAAAGCACAACCAACCAACTTCAAAATTCGAAAGCAACATAAGATAAATGACAGCATCCTGCTCATGTCATATCCTGTCTTCCTCATGCTTGTCATCCTTCAGTCCTCTTGCGACATAGCCGTGACCGAGCTTGTTCTGCAAGCAAACAGCCAACTGCATTCTGCGCCGCATCTCCTTGTTCGGAGCCGCATGCACCGGATGCCGATGACGGCACACCGGTTGGCCCACATAGCCTTTAGCTTGGCGTATCGTAAAGCTTCGAGCACCCGAGGTTACACAACTTCGATGCTAAATAACACGACCGGTCCAGGCAAGGACTCGTCCGTGCACCAATGCATCCAACAGCGTCGAAACAATTATGAGAAGGCCGTATTGAAACGTGAAGAGGCATTGGGTGACTTGGACCCCAAGAGCTTCTTCGGATCTGCGGACTTGGCGATGATTGCTGGTATGGGCACGGACGATTGCAAATCGGCCTTCAAGAGATCACCTTCATCAATGTCCGATAATAATTGGGATCTTAAAAGGTATATCGAAAACATGTGTTGCTGTCGCTAACTTGTTCGCTACAAAAAATTAATCAACATTGGTCCATCACCTTAGGTCCATCATTTTATAGAAAAAATAACAATATGTTTCAATGTTTGGCTGAGACATGTAAATGATTTGAAAATATATTTCATTGTTTCATAAGAAAAATCTCATTTGATTGGAAATTGCTAATATAGACACTAGTGGTCTTATGTGGTATGAACCATAATGACATAGACAATTTTTGTAAATTTTTTTTTTAAAATATAATTTTTATATATTTTTTTTAATAATTTTTATTATTTTCTTTTCCTTCTTCCTCCGTCAGTCGTTAGGCCTTGGCGATAGGCCACAGGCAAGGGCTGACCTTGTCAAACCTCCAACAACGTCAAGTCTCACAAAAATATGGTGAGGTTTAGCTTGCTTGAGGTAGACAAGCTCAAGCCTCACTAGTCTCAAGAAGACTCAGCCTCACCAATCTAGCGAGCTCAAGCCTAAGCCCGAGATCGGCCCTTGCTGGCCTACTCCCCTATGATCGGTTGTTAGTGGTCGCCAAGGCCTAGCGACCTACGAAGGAAAAAGGACAAAGAAAAGGAACAAAAATAAAAATATTTAAAAATTTCGAAATTTTTAGAAAGTCTTTGACCTCGATGGACTCGGGCACGAGCATCAAGGACCTAGGTTTGGCCTTGATATTGTTAGGCTTGGCATCCCAGGCCCGGTCTCGATGGAATCAAGCATAGTGGCTGAGGTCTTTTTTTTTTTTTCCATATTAAGATAATATTATATTATATTATAAATAAACCATCCGGCCCGAAACTGGCACGAACCAAACCTAAAATACACCGCCCCTCAAACAACGCAAGCCCAAGAAGATCCGACCCGTGACCCGTGACCCGTGACCCGGACCCGAGGCTGACCCGATTTGTACTTCGCTGGGCAAGTACTGCAGCAATTGCTCTTCAGCAGCTTTTCTACTTCCCGCTCATCTTCTCAAACCCCCTGCCCGACGACCATCATGAGCTCCTCCTCCGGCTCCGGCTCCGGCGGCGGCGGCGAGCCGAAGCTCCCTCAGGACGTCGCGGTCGAGATCCTGAAGCGGCTGCCGGTGAAATCGCTTCTCCGATTCAGGTGCGTCTCCCGATCGTGGCGTTCCGCCATCGACGACCCTGCGTTCGTGGCCCTCCACTTTCGCCACTCCGCTCTTTATCCCTCCAACTGGTACCTCGTGTGTCTAGATTACCGCGGTGATCTTCAGGATAGGTGTTCTCTGGTTCCCCACGACTCTCTTACCGTGCCTTCTCTGTTGCGAGTCGAAACCCCTTTTGTTACTCCTCCTCCCCGCGGTTTCTATTTCGTCGGTTCGTGCAATGGTTTGATTTGCCTCGCCGACCGAAATGGCGAAGGCCCGTACATGTATCTGTGGAATTTGTTCACCAGAAAGCACAAGGCGATTCAAGTATTCCCCTGCCCGGAGGAGCCGCAATTTCGTTGCAAGCCGGCTGATAGTGGTTTTCTAGGGTTTGGCTTCGACGCTGGGTCGAATGACTATAAGATTGTGAGGATTCTCCCTTTTCAAGGTGATGATCGGCGTTGGTTTGGTCGAGTCGGGATTTATTCACTCCGTACAGATTCCTGGAGAAGTTTGAGGTGTGAGGTTCCTGCTTTTCACGAGGAGAGCCAAGCGGTCTTCTTGAATGGGAATCTGCACTGGGTTGCTTTCAAGTTGGATAATATGGGGTGTGTGAGTGAAGACGCATCATTATTCGTGTTCGATGTTATGGGTGAGGTGTTTGATGAAATGGCCCTCCCGGAAAATACGAGTGCCTCTTCACTACTGTCTGTGGCAGTGTTAAATGACTTGCTGGCGGTGTTCTTTCGTGCAGACGCCTTTGATGATAATGATGACTATTATTCCGTTTGTTCTGTTTGGGTTATGAGAGACTACGGCGTGCCTCAATCTTGGACTAATCTGTGTACTTTTCAGGTTGATGAAGTGGTAGCAAGATTTTATGGCTGGATGTGCAATGGTGAGCTTCTTATGGAAATAGATAGCTTTGACATTGAAAATCGAATTTCTTTGAATCCGATCACACACGAAGTCACAGTGCTTCCATTACCAAGGATAACTGATTTGATCATGGTTGTAGAGAATCTCGTTTCACTGGAGATATGACTCGATTGCTGCTACTTTTACTGGTATGACAGATTTTGATCATGCTTGCTTTCAATTACATCAGAATTGAGAAGAAATGGTATTATTCATATGTCTCCCAACCACACAATGATGAGAATAGGTAGTGAGTTGGTGCCCATTTACTTGGTATTTCTTGCAAGCTTTAGAATGCATTTTCATTTTCACTTTTTTTTTCTTCAGGCTAGCAAAGTCTAGTGTGAGTCATCTTCTTGTTTCCACAGTGACATTTCACATGAATTTTTCTTTTGAAGTAAGTCTGATTTTATCCGCGATTTCTGCATTTAACTCAATGATCTGTGTTTTGTCCTGTCCAATTCAGCTCTCTAAGGTACAGTCAGATTTCGATGTTTCGATGCTTCATGAAATCCTAAGGAAAAGCAAAACCCGGCATACTTGCCAGTTGCACTTCATTACACTATTATTATTCCGATTCCACTCGAATTTCACTTACGGTCCTATATGCATTTTTTTGCCAGGTTTGGTTTACATTTCCAGAGACATTGCTTCTTGATTGTTTTCCCAGCATTGGATGATCACTCTATTAATCCATTCCAGTGTGCTCTTAGTTGTTACTGAATCGAACAACTAGTCTGCAATGAGTTACGACGTAGTAATGTCTGTTATGGAACTCGAAGAGGAAGAGACATAGAAGATAGTGAGATAGTATAGCATGTTTGTCCCTTATTTGAATTGCATTGCTGAGCACAAAAGGCAGGTTAAATTGGAGCCTACGTTTGGCTATAGTTAGGACTCATGCCTCCATTGTATGATAATGATACACTAGAAAATGAGTGCTAAGAATATTTGAAGTATCAGTTGGTCGAGAATATAAAACTGCCGAAAACCTTGTGCAATCTAGCTTCAAATGATTCATCTTAAAGTGTCGGCACAGTGAATTTAATTTCTCAGTTTCCGAAGTTTTAGCAGAAGTGATTCTGCTCATATTTGTTGGTGCTAGAGAAGCAGATCTCAGCCATCTTCATAATTCAAAAGCAACATGAGACAATGACAGCATCTCGTTCATGTCGCATTCTGTCTTCTTGGGGCTTGTCATCCTTCAGTCTGCTCATGTCGCGACCATATCTGAGCTAGTCGACAAGGTCTGCAAGCAAGCAAGCAACTACCCGTTCTGCATTTAATCTCTGGATGCATTCTGATCCATGTGCGCTTGATGCCGATGACTACACACTGGCCTGCAGAGTCTCTGGCTTGGTTTATCGTACGGCTTCGAGCACCCAAGATTGCATAACTTCGACGCTAACTCACATGACCGGTCTGGGCAAGGACGCCGTCGGTCCACCAGCGCATCCAGTAGTGTCAAAACGCTTGTTAGACGGTTCTATCGAAACTGGAAGAGGCATTAGCTGACTTGGGACTCCTAGAACTTTTTTGGATTGGCCGACTTGGCAATGATTGCTATTGCTAGTAAGGGCACGGATGATTGCAAACAGGCCTTTAGGAGACTGCCTTCATTAATGTCCGATAATAATAGGGATCTTAAAGGCCTCTCGGAGACCAGCGTTGCAGTCCCTAAAGTCCCTCGCACCACAACATTAATCGCTGCCGTTTCACCGCTTCTGGTGCATGCGATGACAATTGAACTAATAACCTACGGTTGCTGTTCTTCTCTGTAACAGAACCAACCCGAGGTCCTTTTATTGATGAATTGGCTTTTATAATGTTAATGTGCTTGGATAACAACTGACTATGGTCTTAATATAGATGGATTTGGTGACAAAACACTCGCTGATGTGCACCTAAATCTTCGTTCCTGGACTGATTGCCTTAATAAAGTGACGCTAATGAACATTGGACAGGTATAGCAAATTTTCTCAAGGAAACCGGATTCCTTGTTTAGATCCCATTTGGTGGGTCGCACCAAGTGGGATTCAATAAATGAAAAGAAAAAAAAAAAAAAAAAAACTAGAAAAGATACTTATTAAAAACATGTCCATATAAAATATCTTTAAACGGATTAGTCAAAAGACAAAACCAATATTAGATTTTTATTAACCATACCTTTGCGATTAAATATTTTTCACACTCACTGTTGTGAACGAAAATTTAAAGAATACGATTGTCAAAATAAAGAGTCGAACACCTAATTTAAGTAATTTAACATTTTAATAGATTCTGCTCTAGGTGATCCAAGTTAACTCAAAAATTGGAATTATGACTAACTAAAAATGAATTTTATTTAAAAATTCAAGTATATTAGATTTGTTTGATTATGTTTTACTTTTGCTTTTCTTTTTTTGTACAACCCTATTTTTTCACCATGCTAGCCAACTTTCAAATTTCTCACTTATTCTGGAATTCTTTGAAATCTCAATAAATTAGGATTAAAATACATGTGTGGGTTGTTATTTTGACTTTTATTGTACTAGAATTGTTTTTTTTTATTTAAGTATTTATCCAAAGTACCAGATGGGCCAAGCAAGAATTTTCATTTTCTTTATGAAAAAAAGCAATTATCGATATTTGAGAATCTTCTATAGAGGTTTGTTTTCCAAATTTGTTCCGCAAGTGAATAATGGTACCGTTCTCGTAGCAAGGTCCTTATGTGTAATGGGGAGTTTATTGAAATCCTCGACATCCAAAATAATGTTGGCAGAATCCACCCTGGAGAGCAAAACGTTTCCAAATAAAGCTGCAACCATTTGACGCAATACTGATGATCCTGGAAAGGAAATTTTTACATCTCTCATTCCTATTTAAGCAGAGATTAATTGTGCTCCTGTAAGCACAATTCAACCATTCCTCATAGCTGAATTAGAGTAAAAGAGAGTAATGGCAACATCTTCTGCTCTTTCCTCTTCTGCAATCTGGCTTTCGTCATCCTTCTCGCGTCGACTGCCGCTCAATCCCCGCGCATCGCAGCCGCCGATTCTGAGCTAGTCGACAGGGTTTGCAAGCAAATGCCTGATTACAAATTTTGTGGCTCGACGTGTAATTGTGAGCTTCTTATGGAAATAGATAGCCTAGGTGATGAAAATCGAATTTCTTGGAATACAATCACAGATGGAATCACAATGCTTCTATTCACACCGCCATGTGAATTCGTCACGATCATAGAGAACCTCGTTTCACTTAATATGACTCGAATTGTTACTACATTTACTGATATGACAGATTGAATATGCTTGCAAAAAGTTGAAAGTTACATCTGAATTGAGAAGATATGATTTTATTCATATTTATCTCGGCCACAAAATGACGAACAGAGGTACATTTACTGGGTACTTCTTGCAAGGATTAGAATGCATTTTCATTTTCACTTTAAGCTTTTCTTTAGACAAGTGAAGTGTGTTATCTATACGAGGGAAAGTTTACAACTCAAGACCCCATCTACAACTTTAGCATTGCCAATACTAGCATATTTTAGATGGTACGGAAATGCAACTATGTGTTCCATGTGATGTCACGGTAAGCATTTTTCGGCTAATATAAGACCAAATTTTTCATGGTTTGAATCTTGCATCTAAATCTTTGGGCATTGCAACCAGTGCAACTACATATTACTATATTTTGTTTCCTATCTTGAGACTTAGTGGTAGTAATGACAATGAATACCTAGTAAGCTCATTCATTGATCTATGTAGAGAGTTATAACAGTGGATTAAAGAAACAATGGAGACTAATTATCATGATACACTATCTTCTCCCCCAAATGATTTGTGGGTTGGAAGTCTCACTTCATCTAACGATACAGTGACGATTTTGCATGTCTAAGAGTGTGGTCTATGTTGAGAAATATGGCTTTGAATTAATAGAGCAATTAAGTCGAACTTTGAGACGTGATATTACTTTGTTTAAAGATTTATTTGTCCCATAATACTACTAATGATCACCGGCAATATCCTTAAGATACAACAAAGTCTTGAATAAAAATACTAAATAGGGATTCTAATATTTCTCCAAAATCTCTCTAGGAAACAATTGAAAAATAACTGTAGTTTTGGAAAGAAGACTCGAAAGTGATTTCATACTCATTCATCCAAAAATTGACATATATATATATATATATATCGATCTTAAAGAATATAAGTAACTCTTCATGAAAGGTTGCAAAACAAAAGTATCATTTTGAAAGAAGTTCTAGAATGAACAAATGTATCCACTCGGAAGAAGTTGCAAAATGAACAATTGTAGCCTTTCGGGAAAGGTTCTAAACTAAATGAGTATAATTTCTAAAGGTTGTCTTGAAAAGACACATATATAAACATTTGAAATAATAAAAATAATGAAAAATAATAATTTTTTAATAAATAAAATTTTCAATTTTCATAATTTCAAAAAATTCTTAATAAAAAAAAACAACTTTTGAACTAATAAATGTTAATAAAATAACCACATGAAATAAAATAAAATAAAGGCATTAAATTCGAATAATAAAAATAAAAAAATAATATTTTTAATAAATAAAAATTCAATTTTCATAATTTCCAAAAATACTTAATAAACAAAAAAAACCTTTCAGCTAATAAATATTAAAAAATAACCGTACGAAATAAAATAAAAATAAATAGGTTAGTACTCCGTGCAAGCATACAAAGTGCTAAGTGCGCCTAATAATTGCGCACTGCACGCAGGTATGGTCGGGTCTAATTCACACCAAATCTTTTTTTTTTAACACACTAGAGAAGTTTCACACTGATTATCTAGCTCACCTCCTCTCAACTTTTCTATGGGGCAAGGAAAAACACACTTCATTTGTTTTACAAACAAAATTCCAACAGTCTATAGATGAGATAGTCTCTCTGCTTCCTCATGGGAAAGACATCTGGGAGTGTGGCCTAAGTCCTGGGTTTTATTTCTAGAGAGGTGGCTTATTGATTTTTCCCCGTATTAGAATATCACTTTATTAATCATTTCTAGTGTGCGCGTAGTTATTACTGAAGCGGACCCTTGGCGCGTCGTAGGTTACGGTGTGGAAAATGTCTGTTATAGCACTTCAAGATTGAAAAGAGAGAGGATAGCGAGAAAGTTACGGCACATTTGCTATGCAAGTGTCTAGGCTCTCTGAAGCACCAATTTGGTTCAGAACATCACGCCGAAACCCTATGGCATCCAGCTTCAAATTATTCATCTTGAAATGTCAGCTCCGTGAATTGCATTGCTCTCAGCTTCCCAAGTTTCAGCTGAGCTGATTCTGTTCATGTTTGTCAACGCCGGAAAAGCACAATCTCAGCTATCTTCAAAATTCGAAAGCAACATAAGATAATGACAGCATCTTACTCATGTCGTATCCCGGTCTTGCTCACGCTTATCATCCTTCAGTCCTCTTGCGTCATAGTTGTGACCGAGGTAGTCATCAAGGTCTACAAGCAAACAACCAACTGCATTCTGCACTACGTCTCTTTGTTCGGATCCGCACGCACCGGATGCTGACGACTACACATCAACTCACATAACCTCTGGCTGACAACCACACATCAGCCACATGACCTTTGGCTTGGTTGGTGTATCGTAAAGCTTTGAGCACCCGAGGTTACGCAGCTTTAATGCTAAATAACAAAACCAGTCCAGGCAAGGACCGTCTGTGCACCAGTGCATCCAGCGGTGTCGGAATGATTATGAGAAGGTCGCATCGAAATGTGAAGAGGCATTAGGTGACTTGGACCTCGAGAGCTTCTTCGAATCAGCCGACTTGGCCATGATTGCTGGTAAGGGCACGAACGACTGCAAATCGGCCTTTAGGAGATCACTGTCCGATAATAATTGGGATCTTAAAGGTCTCTCGAAAACGTGTTGCCATGGCTAACTTGTTTGCTACGCAAGATTAATCACTGTCATTCCATCACTTCATGCGTGTGCTGTGATGACTAATCTAATAGGCTATGGGACAGATATAGTAAATGACATATTTCAAGCTCATTGCAGAATCAAAATCAGGACCATGTTCATTTACTTTAATGGGGATCTATTTCTATCTTTCCATCCAAAAATTGGTGGCAGAATCCGCGAAATAAAGTTGCAATTAATAAATACAGTCCCGTTAGTCCCTGGAAATTTTACAGCTATCTTTCCCATTTAAGCAGAGATCAATTTTGCTCCTGTAAGCACGATTCAACCATTCCCCAAAGTTCAGTTAGAGGAAAGAGAAGGATGGCAACATCTCATGCTCTTCTTCTCTTGTGCAATCTCACGTTCTTCGCCCTTCTCGCGTGGATCATCATTGAATCCTTGGTGGTTACTGCCGCCGATCCTGGGCTAGTCGACCGGATCTGCTACCGAACAACACCCGTTCACAATTTTTTAAGGACGTTCTCGACTCTGATCCACGCACACCAGGTGCCAGTGCGGTCACGGTAGCCTACGTAGCCTTCAGCTAGGTGCATCGTAACGCTTCGAGCACCCAAGACCAGATAACTTCGCTGCTAAGTAACTTGACCGATCCAGTGCACCAGCGCCTCGAGTGATGCCGCGGAGATTATGCAACGGTCATTGTGAATATTTAAGGGGCTTCAAAACGAATTGGACTCGGAGACATATGTCGGATTGATCTACCTTTTTTTTTTTTTTTTTTTTTTGGTGGGTTGAAATAAGTAGCTTTCATTACTTGCCAAAAAACATATAACAAGTAGATTTAACATCTAAGCATAAGATTAAGCGAAGGGGGTGGGGAGGATTATCAATCCAACTCGGTGGGAGGGAGCCAGTTCGATGGGCCCTTGCTATCTAATCGGTGGCTTGGTTGGCTTCTCTGGGCTGAAAGATAAGCCAGGCTTGAGGATGAAGGCCCAACATAAAGGTGCAGTCGCTGATGAGGGACTTGGGCGCGTTTGTTTGTGTTTACGTTTAAAAATTGTTCCGGGAACAAAAATAGAAAAAAGTGTTTTCCGGGGAACAATTTTTGAACAAAACAAGGCGTTTGGTAAACTTATTCCCGAAATAAAAAATAAACGAAACATGTTTGGTAAAGTTGGATTATTTTTTTATTTCTTTTATTTTTTTTTATTTTTTCTTATTTTTCCTTTTTTTCTTTTTTCTTTTTTTTTTTTCTTTTTTATTTTTTTCCTTTTGGCCGGTCGCCGGCCTCGGCCATGGCCGGCGACCGGCGGCGAGGCCGAGCTCGCCCGCCGGCGGGCGGCGCGGCCTCGCCCGGGCCACCGCCGGGCGAGGCCGAGGCTCGCCGGCCGGCCGGGCGAGGTCGGCCTCGCCGGATCTGGGCGAGGCCGACCTCGCGCCGGCTGGCGAGCCCGATCTCGCCCAGTCCGGCGAGGCCGAGGCTCGCCGGCCGCCGGGCGAGCTCGGCCTCGCCGGATCTGGGCGAGATCGGGCTCGCCCGGGCCGGCGCGAGTCGGCCTCGCCATGGGCTGGGCGAGCTCGAGCTCGCCCGGATCCGGCGAGGCCGACCTCGCCCGGCCCGGCGGCGAGCCTCGGCCTCGCCGAGCCACCGCCGGTCGGCGTCGCCCGGCGGTGGCTCGGCGAGGCCGAGGCTCGCCGGCCGGCCGGGCGAGGTCGGCCTCGCCGGATCTGGCGAGCTCGAGCTCGCCCAGCCATGGCGAGGCCGACCCTCGCCCGGCTACGGCGAGCCTCGGGCTCGCTGGGGGGACTGGCGAGCCTCGGCCTCGCCGGGGCCGGCGAGCCTCGCCGTGGCTGGGCGAGGCCGCCGGCCCTCGTCGGCCGGTCGCCGGCCATGGCCGAGGCCGGCGACCGGCCAAAAGAAAAAGAACAAAAAATTAAGAGAAAAAGAAAAAAAACCAAAAGTGTTTCTCATTTCTGTTTTGAAACAAGAAACAAGAAATTTGTTGTTTTACATTTTTTTTTTTTCACTGGAACAAAAGAACAAAAAAGGAACAAACGCACCCAAACGCGTTTGTTCCTTTTTGTTCCCAGAAAAAAAAAAGAAAAACCGTTTAAAAACAAAAAAAAGAAGTGCAAACAAACGCAGCCTTGGCAGCTCAGGGTGCTTCCCTTTTGTCCCATAATGCTTTCAACAGCCACTAAATTATCTGAGGCAAAGAGAAAGTACAATTCAGAAACTGAACTGAACTTAGTCCGTGGGGTTCGTGTGTCCAACATCTTCTTCAACCAGAGCAGCCCCTCTCTCACGGCTAGGGTTTCCACCACCAGAGCCGAAGTAGTGTGGATCGGCTTTGCAAGACCATCAACGAGAACGCCATGCTCGTTTCTACAGATCACAGCCACCGATCCAGTTATGGATTGATCTACTTCGCTCGTAAGTTACTCAACCAAGAGAAGGACTGCAAGTCCGCCTTCAAGGGAGCAAAATCTCAGCTGACTGATAGCAACAAGGATCTTGAGGGGTTTTCAGCGATTGGTGTCTCTATTGCACAGGAGCTTATGGTCTGACCTAGAACTATGGTTATAGGTTTTTGGAGTTGGTCAATTCCTGAACTAGAATTGGGAATCGGGCAGATCGATTATAGAACCGATGGCTCTAGTGCATCAGTGCATTAAGCAGCATCGAAAAGATTATGAGAAGGCCGTATTGAAATGTGAAGAGGCATTGGGTGACTTGGACCCTGAAAGTTTTTTTCAGATCGGCGGACTTGATGATGATTGCCGGTAAGGAGACAAACGACTATAAATCGGCCTTTAGGAGATCACCTTCATCAATGTCCGATAATAATTGGGATTTAAAAGGTATCTCGAAAACATGTTTTGCCATCACTAACTTGTTTGCTACAAAAAAAATTAATTACTGTCGGTCCATCACTTTAGGTCCATCATTTTACAGAAAAATAAAAATATATTCCGTTGTTTTTGGCTGAAATCTGAAAATGAATTGAAAAATATATTCCTTTATTTTGTAAGGAAAATCTCATTTGATTGGGAATTGTTGATGTGAATACCAGGTTGTTTTATGTGACACGACCACAATGATGATGTGGACAATTTTTAAAAATTTAAAGAAAAATATAGATTCTTTAATAACCTTTTGTTCCTTTCTTTCTTTTTATTTTTCCTTCTTCCTTTGTTGATTGCGGGGACTTGGCAACAAGGAGGTCAAGTCTCAACCAAGATATCACAAGGTTTGGCTAGGCTTATGCTCCTTGTTTAAGGTTGACAAGCTTAGGCCTAGCCAAAAAGACTCGACCTCGCCAAAATCTAGGGAGCTAAAGCCTAGGCTTGAGGGCCCTCATTGGCCTGTGCCCCTATGGCGAGTCGTTAGCCGTTGCCATGGCCCAATGGCCTGTGGAGGAATAATGATAAAGAAAAATAAAGAAAACAAAAAATATTTGAAAAATTCAAAATATTTTTAAAAATACTTTGGCCTTGATAGATCCAGGCAAAAATATTGAGGACTTGGGTTCGGCCTCAATATTACCAGGCTATTATATTTTTTTTTTTATAATAAAATATAATATTATCTTAATATAAAAAACGAGATCTTCGCCACTAACTTGTTTGCCACACAAGATTAATCACTTTCAGTCCATCACTTTTGGTCAATCATTTTCTAGAAAAATGATAACATTTTTTAGTATTTAGCTAAGACCTGAAAATTAATTGGAAAATACTTTTTTGTCATTTGATAAGGAAAATTTCATTTGATTAGAAATTGCTTGCAGGGAAACCATCTGTCCTATGTGACATGATTGTAATGATATGGAAATTTTTATAATTTAGAAAAAAAAATTGATTTTTAATAATTTTTTTTTTAATCATTTTCTTTCTCTTTTTCCTTCTTTATTTTCCGATCACCAAGCTTTGGCGATGGCTAGCAATGGACCATAGGTGAGGGCTGACCTCATTGGGATATGGCAAGGTCAAGCTTGCCTGAGGCTGACAAGCTTGAGCTTTGTCAGTCTCTAGGAAGACTCAACCTTGCTAGGATTTGGTGAGCTTAAGCCTCGCCTGAAGTTGGCTCTCGCTACACTTCACACTTCTTTCAACACACATTGGATCATTCTAGTTCAAATGAATTGCACTTTCGATCTTGTTCCCCTTTTCTTGTCAGGCTTGGTTTTAATTTCCCGAGAGGTCGCTTCTTGATTTTTCCTCTGTATCGGATGATTGCTCTATTAATCACTTCTAGTGTGCTCGTAGTTAAAAAAAAAAAAAAATGGAACCAACCCAAGTCGGATCTCTGGGTCGGAACCGACCCAGGTCACCAATCCCACGGTCAGAATGGGCCCAATACGCAAGCCTAGTTGGGCTTCCCAAACTGAAGCCCAGCCGAGAAGACTTGTTAAGTAGCTAGGCCCAGCCCACGATAAAATAACCCGACTTACGAATAAACCATCCGGCCCAAAAACGACATGAACGTAACCTGAAATAAGCCGGTCCTCAAACAACGCAGGCCCAAGAAGATCCGACCCGTGACCCGGACCCAACCGAGGCTGACCCGATATCTACTACGCTGGGCAAGTACTGCAGCAATTCCCCTCCAGCAGCTTTTCTACTCCTGCTCTTCTTCTCAAACCCCCTGCCCGACCATCATGCGCTCCTCCTCCGGCGGCGGCGGCGGCGGCGGCCCGGAGCTCCCTCAAGACGTCGTGGTGGAGATCCTGAAGCGGCTGCCGGTGAAATCGCTCCTCCGATTCAGGTGCGTGTCCCGATCATGGCGTTCCGCCATCGACGACCCTGCGTTCGTGGCCCTCCACTCTCGCCACTCTGCTCTCGATGCCTCCAACTGGTACCTCGTGTTTCTAAATTACCATGATCTTAAGGATACATGTTCTCTGTTTGCCCACGACTCTCTTACCCTGCCTTCCCAGTTGCTAGTCGAAACCCCTTTTGTTACTCCTCGTCGCAGCATTTTTCGTTTCGTCGGTTCGTGCAATGGTTTGATCGGCGTCGCCGACCTTTTCCGATATGACGATGGGCCGCACATGTATCTGTGGAATTTGTTCACCAGAAAGTACAAGGTGGTTCGACTATTTCCCCGCCCGGAGGAGCCGCAAATTCTTTCCAAGGAGGCTGATAGTGAGTTTGTAGGGTTTGGCTTCGACGCTGGGTCGAATGACTATAAGGTTTTGAGGATTCTCTATTTTCGAGATGATGATCGGCGTAGGTTTGGTCGAGTTGGGATTTATTCACTCCGTACAGATTCCTGGAGAAGTTTGGAGTGTGAGGCTCCTATTTTTTACGAGAATCGCAAGCGGTCTTCTTAAATGGGAATCTGCACTGGCTTGCTTACAAGTTGGATGATCTGGAGGATGAGAGTGAAGAGTCATCATTTTTCATGTTCGACCTCGCGGGTGAGATGTTTGTGGAAATGGCTTTGCCGGAAAATAAGAGTGCCTCTTCACTACGGTCTGTGGCAGTGTTAGATGGCTTACTGGGTGTGTTCTTTGATGATAATGATGACTATTATTCTACTGTTTGGGTTATGAGAGACTATGGCGTGCCTCAATCTTGGACTAAGCTGTATACTTTTAAGATTAGTCAAGGGATAGTGAGATTTTATGGCTCGATGTGCAATGGTGAGCTTCTTATGGATAAATCTAAATCTAACTTTCATAATGATAAGAAAATTTCTATGAATCGGATCACACATGAAGTCACAGAGCTTCCATTACCAAGGACAACTAATTTGGTCACGGTTGTAGAGAATCTTGTTTCACTGGAGATATGACTTGCTACATTTTTTGGTATGAAAGATTGATCATGCTTGCAGAAAAGTTGAAAGTTACATCATAATTGAGAAGAAATGGTTTTATTCATATGGGTCCCGACCACAAAATGATGAGCATGGGTAATGAGTTGGTGCCCATTTACTTGGTACTTCTTGCAAGCTGTAGAATGCATTTTCATTTTCACTTTTGAGTGTTTCTTCAGACTAGCAAAGTCTAGTGTAAGTCATCTTCTTGTTTCCACAGTGACATTTCACATGAATTTTTCTTTTGAAGTAAGACAGTCTGATCTTATCCGCGATTTCTGCATTTGACTCAATGAATCTGTTTTTTGTCCTGTCCAATTCTGCTCTCTATGGTACCGTCAGACTTTGATGTTTTGATGCTACATGAAATCCTAAGGAAAAGCAAAACCCGGCATACTTGCCAGTCGCACTTCATTACATATTATTATTAACTTCACTTATGGTCCTGTATGCCTTTTTTTTGCCAGGTTTGGTTTACATTTCCAGAGACGTTGCTTCTTGATTGTTTTCCCCGCATTGGATGATCGCTCTATTAATCGATTCCAGCATGCTCTTAGTTGTTACTGAATCGAACAAATAGTTTGCAATGACTTACGACGTAGCAATGTCTGTTATGGAACTCGAAGAGTAAAAGACATGGAAGATAGTGAGATAGTTACAGCATGTTTGTCCCTCATTCGAATTGCATTGCTGAGCACACAAAGCAGGTTAAATTGGAGCCTACGTTTGGCAATATTTAGGACTCATGCCTCCATTGTATGATAATGATACACTAGAAAACGAGTGCTAAGAATATTTAAAGTATCAGTTGGTCGAGAACATAACACTGCCGAAAACCTTGTGCAATCTAGCTTCAAATGATTCGTCTTAAAGTGTTGGCACGGTGAATTTAATTTCTCAGTTTCTGAAGTTTTAGCAGAAGTGATTATGCTCATATTTTTTGGAGCTAGAGAAGCAGATCTCAGCCATCTTCATAATTCAAAAGCAACATGAGACTATGACAGCATCTTGTTCATGTCGTACTCTATCTTTGCATAAGCAGATATGGTCTGGTATTCCCTTGTTTCCTGTATTGGTTATGTTCTTCTATTATCCACTTTTGACTGATAGAAAGCATCTCTCTTGGTGCTTGTCATCCTTCAGTCTGCTCGTGTCACGACCATGTCTGAGCTAGTCGACAAGGTCTGCAAGCAAGCAACCAACTACACATTCTGCATTTCATCTCTGGACACATTCTGGTCCGTGGGCACCTGATGCCGATGACTACACACTGGCCTGCACAATCTCTGGCTCGGTTCGAGCACTCAAGATTACACAACTTCGATGCTAACTCACATGAGGGGTCCGGGCAAGGACCCCGTACATCAACCAGCACATCCAGCAGTGTCAAAACATTTATAAGACGGTTCTATCGAAACTGGAAGAAGCACTAGCTGACTTAGACTTCAAGAACTTTTTTGGATTGGCCAACTTGGCGATAATTGCCAGTAAGGGCACGGCGATTGCAAACAGGCCTTTAGGAGACCGCCTTCATTAGTGTCCGATAATAATAGGGATCTTAAAGGCCTCTTGGAAACATATGTTGCAGTCACTAAAGTCCCTCGCTACACAACATCGATTGCTGCCGTTTTATCACTTCGGGTGCATCTCGCATGCAAGACGATTAAACTAATAACCTATGGTTGCCGTTCTTTGCCATAACGGAACCGACCCAAGGTCCTTCCATCAATGAATTGGCTTTTATAATGTTAGTGTGCTTGGAGTGTGCTTGGATAACAACTGACTATGGTATTAATATGGATGGATTTGGTGACTAAAGACTGGCTGATATGCACCTAAATCTTCCTTCCTTGACTGTATTCCTTAAGAAACTGTGGATCCCACCTAATAGCTCCTTCTATAACTAGTATATCTAACAGTTGATTCGGTTGTGTAAACTCCCCAGGACAAAGGGAAGGCTTTCATTCACCTTGCGTACTGTGAGAGCTAATTAGTTACTTTCTTACTTTACTTACCTTTTGGACTATAGAAGCTATCGAATTGACTTAGTGAATCTTCCAGCCTACTCCTGTCCCTACTAATGGGAAATGAGTTACTTGCTTGACTATTTCTTTCGAAAATGTCACTCGATTGGTCCTATCTAATGTCATGTCTAACCTGAAAATAGAACATCGCATTCCTCCTAGCTCCCACCAGCTTCTCAAGCCGGGGATTTGTCGAAAACAACCTATATGTCCACTTGCTTGAAGCTCTCACCCTATTCTTGCGCAAACCAAGTTCACTACCTGAATTTAGGTGAGAAATAACCCGCTATGAGTAGATGGGACTCTGACTTAAGTTGGATTAGTGGTGATTTGAGCCGAATGAGAATGAATACCACATAGAAGAGTCAAGATTGGACTCCCTAATAGAATGTTTAATCGATCCATTCTGCTAAACATTTCCTCGAGACTTTTGAATGTACTAGCTTTTCTGTGTTTGTTGATTCTATTCTCCCTTGTTATGTTAGAACAACACTATAAGAGGAGATTGATTTTGATTCTTCCTCGATGCTTTGAATAGCTATCCTTTCGTATAATGTGGGATTCGACTTTCCTTGGCAATTGGATCTATGGTCTAATAGGCTATTACTTCGCCTCGAAAGGGAGCTGCGTAGGTAGACTAGAAGTCATAGTTCTTGGCAAACTGTGTCAGGCAGGGGACAGAAAGAATAGTGAGCCGATTCCTTTTTGATGAGAACTAGACACGCCTCCCATATCCTTATGTGCTTTCTTTGGTTAGTCTATAATTTATGAGTTGGACTGGGCCTCCATGTGTTTGTCTTCGTGTGGTTTCCGAGCTAGGAGCGCTTAGAATAAAGTGAGATTCAATAAATGAATAAAAAAAAAAAAAAAAAAAAAAACTAGAAAAGATACTTATTAAAAGCATCATCAATATAAAATATCTTTAAACGGACTGATCAAACATATTTACTTTAAGACGAAATGAATGTTGCATTTCTATTAACTACGCATTTAAGATTAAATTTTTTTCACACTTACCATTGTGAACAAAAATATAACGACTACAATTGTAAAAAAAAAAAAAAGAAGAGTTGAATACCTAATTTATGTAATTTAAAACTTTAATAAGTTCTACTTGAGGTGATCCAAGTTAACTCAAAAATCAAAATTATGATAATCTTGTGACTAAATAAATTTGAATTTTATTTAAAAATTCAAGTATATTGGATTTGTTTGATTAAAATTTTTTACCTAAATGCCTTTTCTTCTTTTTGGCCAACTTTCAAATTTCTCACTTATTTCGGAATTCTTTCAAATCTCAATAAATTAGGATTAAAATACATGTGGGAGTTGCTATTTTGACTTTTGTCATATGTGGAATTGTTGAGTTTTTTATTTATTTATTTAAGTAGTTATCCAAAGTATTAAATGAGCCAAGTAATAAACCGGGATACTTGCCCGTTGCACTTCGCTCAACACACATTGGATCATTCTGGTTCCAAATGAATTGGACTTTTGATCTTGTTCCCCTTTTCTTGCCAGGTTTGGCTTTAATTTCCAGAGAGGTTGCTTCTTGATATTTTCCCCATATCGGATGATCACTCTATTGATCACTTCCAGTGTGCTCGTAATTATTACTGAAGCAGACACTTAGTGTGTCGTAGAGTTACGCCGTGAAATGTCTGTTATAGCACTTGAAGAGCTGAAAGACATAGAGGATAGTGAGAAAGTTGCAGTACGTTTGTCCCTTGAATGAATTACGCTGCTACACGAGTGTTTAGGCTTTTGATAACTCTATAAAAATAGAGTTATGTGTAAATCTAAAAGAACATTCATGTGAAATATGTGATTTTCTTAGATTTCACCCAAATCTTAGAATTTGTTTGATTTTCTCTTGAGGCGAAATCCTAAGCTAAATCTAATTGAGAAAATGATATAGGCAGTTTTTGGATCGATTGAGCCTTTCAAGCCAACCCTATTTATTTATCCCTAGTCACCCCGTTGAGCCTTAATTATTACCCAATCTTTTATTGGCACCCATATATGTTTAGCCTAGCCATGATCAAATTATATCCTTATCCCATGTCCTATGAACACGTTGATTTTCTTTTGGGATAAAAAAAAAAATTTATTTGAGCTTGATAGAAATTTGGGAGGAATGATGGAGTAAAAAAGAAAAAAAAAAGTGATTGCAGTGGTTGTTTGGGGTGTGTATTGTCAAAAAAAAAAAAATTGCTTTTATGGTTCCCTATCCAACTTTCAATTGAGTGAGCCTTTTGGATACTCAATGGGTTGAAAATTTTCATGTTATATTAGGAGGGACTTTGGGAGAAACTCCACCATAAAGCAATTCAAAAAAAAAAAAAAAGGAGAAAAAAAAAAGAAAAAGGAAAGAGAAGAAAAAAGAATGATGATATATGGCGGCAGAAAAATTATCTTGAAGGAGTGAAATTGGACAGTGACATTGGCTCTAATTAGATCCTTGAAATCAACGTGTTGATGGGTGATTTGAGCTTAAAATTCCCGTTATCTCACCTTTAGCCCAGCCTTACATTACAACCCGAGAAAAGTCCTATTGATTTTTGATTGGATAATTAGCTTACATTAGTGGAGAGAGGAATGAAAAGCAAACCTATGAGATTTGGTCATAATTATTGAGAATTTTTGAGAGGTTGTATGTTAATGTGAATTTATTTGGATTGCATATAATTCGAAAAGATGAGGACTCTCACACACACACTTGGATCATATAGTTAGAATTGGTCTTAACTTATAAATCGATTTCAATGTTTGGATGAAATTTGTGTTTTTCTTTGAATTGTGAATTTGAGCAATTATGGAAAGATGTCATGGAGGAGGTTGTTAGCTTGAGTATGTGTTCTGTCTTGATTTTGCTCGAGGACTAGCAAAATGTTAAGTTTGGGGTTTGATAACTCTATAAAAATAGAGTTATTTTACCTATTTTAGGCAACAATTAATGCATTATCTATGAGAAAATATTTGGATTTCCTTCTGATTATTTAAATTTTCTTTTTTTATGCAGAATAATGAGATATGGAGGAGATAAGGAAAAGAATGGCAATTATCGGGAATTCAAATAAAAGCGAAGCAGTGGAAGATGGATATCAAATCAGGAAATTTTTTATTTTGTTCCCTGATATTATCTGCAAGCATTGAGAGATAGATATTTTAGATTTCCTATAAATAGGAAGAGAGAGCAGCTAGGGTTTTTTTTAGTTAGATCGTTTTCCATAGTTAGATCATTTTCCATTGTTCTGAGAGTTTTTCAAGTATTTTGAAGAGAAGACAAAAGTGGTGACAAAATTCTTGTTCTTTGATTCAAGATGCTGGGTTTGATCTATATTTTTATTTTTATTTCTTATTCTACTATGTTCTAATTTTCTTTTGTTAGGGCTACGATGTAGCCTAATCATGATGATGTGAATTTCATGATTTTTATGTTCTACAATTGATTTCATTCATGTGAGTTATATATTATTGCGTTTAATGCTTTTGAGTGACCGGCCACCACTTGAATGATCGATGTGCATGTTTGAGGCGAGAGGTGATAATATGCAATTGCTCATTATAATATATAACCATGAATTAAACGTGGATAGAAATATACCGCGTTATTTGTGTAGCTTTTCGGTGATAAGGTGATCCAAAAGACTCATTGTAAACCGGGAATATTCATAGTTTTTAATGCACTCATGTTTATTTTAATTCACATAGAGATATAGTGGATTAATAAGCTGAGTAGGTTTGCTATACCTAGAGATAGGATAGTAAATAGATTAGGAAATTCCGCTATCACATGTTTGATATCGTTCTTGTATTCATAACAATATGAAATTCATACCTAGTGGTTATGGTGAAATCGGATGCTCTAATATATTTATCTGATTGATTTTACTGCATTTAGTCTACAAGTTTCGTTTTTAATTCATTCATAATTATATTTTGATTTGTTAGATAAATTTTAGAATTAGTCTATTTTAGTATTTAATTAGTTTATTAATCATCGATCTCCGTGGGACGATACTTTATCTCATCATTATATTACTTGTTCGATACGTGCACTTGCGTTTAGAATTTTACGAACAGCTATCTGAAGTACCGATTTGAATGAGAAAATTACGTCGAAAACCTTATGCCATCCAAGTTCAAATGATTTATCTTGAAATGTTGGCTCCGTGAATTGCGTTGCTCTCAGCTTCCCAAGTTTCAGCATAGTTGATTCTGTTCATGTTTGTCAACGCCAGAAAAGCACAACCTCAGCCATCTTCAAAATTCGAAAGCAACACAAGATAATGACGGCATCTTACTCATATCATATCCCCTTGCTCATGCTTGTCATCCTTAGTCCTCTTGCGTCATAGTCGTCAGTCGTCAAGCTAATCGTCAAGGTCTGCAAGCAAACAACCAACTACATTCTACACTACATCTCTTTGTTCGGATCCGCAAGCACCCGATGCCGACAACTAATCACTGGCCCACGTGGCCTTGGGCTTGGTGTATCGTAAGGCTTCGAGCGCTCGAGGTTACACAACTTTGATGCTAAATAACATGACCGGTCCAGGCAAGGACCCGTCTGTGCACCAATGCGTCCAGCAGCATTGAAACGATTATGAGAATGCCGTATTAAAATCTGAAGAGGCATTAGATGACTTGGACCCCGAGAGCTTCTTCGGATCGGCCGACTTGGTGATGATTATAGGTAAGGGCATGGACAACTGCAAATCGGCCTTTAGGAGATCATCTTCATTAGTGTCTGATAATAATGGGGATCTTAAAAGGTCTCTCGAAAACATGTGCTGCCATCGCTAACTTGTTCGCTACATAATATTAATCACTGTCGGTCCATCACTTCAGATCCATCATTTTACAGAAAAATAACAATATATTATGGAGTTTAGCTGAGACGTGAAAATGAATTGGAAAATATATTTCATTGTTTCATAGGAAAAGTCTCATTTGATGGGAAATTGCCATCGTGGATACCGGCTATTCTATGTAGCATGACCATAATAATATGGATAATTTTCGTAAATTTAAAGAAAAAAATCCATATTTTTTAATAATTTTTTTATCTGTCTTTCTTTTTCTTTTTCCTTTTTCCTATGCTAGTCGCTAGGCCTTGGCAAAAGTCATGGGCGAGGGATGACCCTGTCGACCTCTGGCGAGGTCAAGTCTTACCACGATATGTCGAGGTCTAGCTTGCTTGAGGTCGACGAGCTCGAGCCTCACTAGTCTCAAGAAGATTCGACCTCACTAGGGTTTGGCAAGCTTAAGCCTAGGCTCGAGGTCAGCCCTCATTGGCCCGCGCCCCTATGGCCGGTCGTTAGCCATCTCCAAGGCCTAGCGGTCTACAGAGGAAGATAAAAAGAAAAAAAGAAAAAATAACGAAAATAAAAATATTTTAAAAAATTCATTTTTTTTATAGGTATTCTTGCCTCAATGGACCTGGGCATGAGCATCAAGCACTTGGGTTTGGCCTTGATATTACCAGGCTTGCCATCCCGGTCCTGGTCTCGATGGACTCAAGCATAGCAGTTGAGGTCTTGTTTTTTATGTTAAGATAATATTATGTTATATTATAAATAAACCATCTAGCCCAAAATTGACAAGAACCAAACCTAAAATAAGCCCGCCCCCAAACAACGCAAGCTCATTTCAATTCGACCAGTGACCCAAGACCCGAACCCAGCCGAGGCTGACCCAATTTCTACTTCGCCAAGCAAGTACTGCAACAATTGCTCTCCAACAATTTTTTGAGTTACGGACACATGGAGTGCCAAAACTTCGAAAATGTACATTTTAGTGCCAAAATCGGAATAAAATGGATCGGCTTAAGTGCACTCCGGCCAAAATTTGGCCAAATTGCGATGTGGCAATTTTTCGGCGAGTTGAGTGCAAAATGGCGTCGTTTTGCACGTTGACGTGGCACGAAAATGCAAAAACGATGTTTTTTTTTCTCTCTAATGTGTAAATAATTAATATAAAAATTAATTAAATTTAATTTAAAACTAAATTTATTTAAAATATTCTAAAAATTAAAAAAAGTAGGGGGCTAGAGGGAGGTGGCTGAGGGTTGAGCCCTCGCCGCCCTCGCCCCCCTTTCCGGCGGTGGCGAGAGGCGGCGAGGGCACCGCAAGCCCTCTCCCAAATCTGGGGCGAGGGTTGCAGCCTTTGCCTAGATCCGGCGAGGACTTGAGGCCCTCGTCGCCGATCGGCTAAGGGCTTGCGATCCCGCCAACCCTCCCCCTCTGTTGCCGGCTCTTCTCAGCGGCGACAACGAGGGCTTAGCCCTTATCTATCTCCCTTTGGCGCCCCCCTTAATTTTTTTTTTTTAAGTTTTTTATTTTTAGAATTTTAAATAAATTTAGTTTTAAATTTAATTTAATTAATTTTTATATTAGTTATTTACACATTATAGACAAAAACGACATCGTTTTTGCATTTTGTCGCCACGTCAATGTGCAAAATGACCCTATTTTACACTTAATTGACCGAAAAATTGCCATGTCAAAAATTTGACCGGATTTAGGCCAGAATGGCACTTAAATGATTAATTTTACTTCGATTTTGGTACTTTAAGTATGTCTTTCAAAGTTTTGATTTTGGTATTTAAATGTATATTTTCGAAGTTTTGACACTTAAACGTCTCTATGCCACTTGGGCTGGTACTTATACCGCAGCTTTTCTACTTCCCGCTCTTCTTCACAAATCCCCTGCCTAACGACCATCATGGGCTCCTCCTCTGGCGACAGCGATGAGCCAAAGCTCCCTCTGGACGTCGTGGTGGAGATCCTAAAGCGACTGCCGGTGAAATCGCCCCTTCGATTCAGGTGCGTCTGCCGATCATGGCATTCCGCCATCGACGACCCTGCATTCGTGGGCCTCCACTCTCGCCACTCCGCTCTCGATGCCTCCAACTAGTACCTCGTGTGTTTAAGTTACCTCAGTGATCCTAAGGATCCGTGGTCTCTGTTTGCCCACGACTCTCTTACCTGCCTTCCCAGTTGCAAGTCGAAATCCCTTTTGTTACTCCTCCCCTCCGTTTCCATTTCGTCAGTTCGTGCAATGGTTTGATCTGTGTCGCCGACTTTTCCCGAGATGGCGACTAGTTGCACATTTATCTATGGAATTTGTTCACCAGAATGCACAAGGCGCTTCGAGTATCTTACCGCCCGGAGGAGCAGCAATTTCTTTCCAAGAAGGCTAATCATGAGTTTCTAGGGTTTGGCTTTGACGCTAGGTCGAATGACTATAAGATTGTGAGGATTCTCCATTCTTGAGTTGATGATGATCGTTGGTTTGGTCGAGTCGGGATTTATTCACTCCATACAGATTCCTGGAGAAGTTTGGAGTGTGAGGTTCCTGCTTTTCACAATAACAGAAAAGCGGTGGGAATTTACACTGGATTGAGTTGGATGATCTGGGGCATGAGAGTGTAGACTCATCATTATTCATGTTCGATGTGGTGGGTGAGGTGTTTGATGAAATGGCTTTGCCGGAAGAGACTTTTCAGAATGAGGGTGCCCTTTACAAGTGTCTGTGGCAGTGTTAAAAGACTTGCTGGGCTTGGTTCATTGTTGCAGAGGTCTATGATTATGATGATGATGATGATAACTATGACTTTTATTCCATTTGTTCTGTTTGGGTTATGAGAGACTACGGCGTGCCTCAATCTTGGACTAAGCTGTATGATTGATGATGTGGTCATGGCATTTTGTGGCTGGATGTGCAATGGTGAGCTTCTTATGGACATAAATAGTATTGATGGTATAAAGCGACTTTCTATGAATCCAATCAGAGATGAAGTTACAATGCTTCCATTATTATTAGGGGCAATTGATACGGTCACGGTCGTAGAGAATCTCGTATCACTTGGGATATGACTCGATTGCTGTTACATTTACTAGTACAAAAGATTGATCATGCTTGCAGAAAAAGTTGAAAGTTACATATGAATTGAGAAGAAATGCTTTTATTCATATATGTCTTGACCACAAAATGATGAGCATAGGTAGAGTGAGTTGGTGCCCATTTACTTGGTACTTCTTGCAAGCTGTAGAATGCATTTTCATTTTCTCTGAGTTTTTCTTCAGACTAGCAAAGTCTAGTATAAGTCATCTTCTTGTTTCCACAGTGACATTTCACATGAATTTCTCTTTTGAAGTAAGACAGTCTGATCTTGTCAGTGATTTCTGGGTTTTACTCAATGATCTGTGCTTTGTCCTGTCCAATTCTGCTCTCTATGGTACAGTCAGATTTCGATGTTTCGATGCTTCATGAAATCCTAAGGAAAAGCAAAACCCGGCATACTTGCCAGTCGCACTTCATTACACATTATTATTCCGATTCCACACGAATTTCACTTACGGTCCTGTGCGCCTTCTTTTGCCAGCTTTGGTTTACATTTGCAGAGACGTTGCTCCTTGATTGTTTTACCCCATTGGATGATTGTTATTAATCCATTCCACTGTTCTCTTAGTTGTTACTGAATTGAACAACTAGTTTGTAATGATTTATGACATAGTAATGTCTGTCATGGAACTCGAAGAGTAAAAGACATAGAAGATAGTGAGACAGTTACAGCAGGTTTGTCCCTTATTTGAATTGCATTGCTGAGCACAAAAGGCAGGTTAAATTGGAGCCTACGTTTGGCAATAGTCAGGACTCATGCCTCCATTGTATGATAATGATACACTAGAAAACGAGTGCTAAGAATATTTAAAGTATCAGTTGGTCGAGAACATAACACCACCAAAAACCTTGTGCAATCTAGCTTCAAATGATTTATCTTAAAGTGTTAGCACGGTGAATTTGATTTCTTAGTTTCTGAAGTTTTAGCAGAACTGATTCTGCTCATATTTGTTGGTGCTAGTGAAGCAGATCCCAGCCATCTTCATGATTCAAAAGCAACATGAGACGATGACAGCATCTTGTGCATGTCGCATTCTGTCTTCTTGGGGCTCGTCATCCTTCACTCTGCTCGTGTCAGTGTCACGACCATATCTCTGAGCTAGTCGACAAGGTCTGCTAGCAAGCAACCAACTACACGTTCTGCATTTCATCTCTGGATGCATTCTGATCCGTGGGCGCCTGATGCCGATGACTACACACTGACTTGCATAGTGTCTGGCTTGGTTTATCATACGGCTTCAAGCACTCAAGATTACACAACTTCGACACTAACTCACATGACCGGTCCAGGCAAGGACCCCGTCGGTCCACCTGCGCATCCAGCAATGTCAAAATGCTTGTAAGACAGTTCTATCGAAACTGGAAGAGGCACTAGCTGACTTGGACTCCAAGAACTTTTTTGGATTGGCCGACTCGGCAATGATTGCTAGTAAGGGCATGGACGATTGCAAACGGGCCTTTAGGAGACCGCCTTCATTAGTGTCTGATAATAATAAGGATCTTAAAGGCCTCTCGGAGACGTGTTGCAGTCCCTAAAGTCCCTGGCAACACAACATTAATCACTGTTGTTTTACCACTTCAGGTGCATGCGACAACAATTGAACTAATAACCTACGGTTGCCGTTCTTCTCCATAATGGAACCAACCCGAGGTCCTTCCATTGATGAATTGGCTTTTATAATGTTAATGTGCCTGGATAACAACTGAGTATGGTCTTAATATAGATGGATTTGGTGACAAAAGACTCGCTGATATGCACCTAAATCTAATAAAGTAATGCTAATGAATATTGGACAGGTATAGCAAATTTTCTAAGGGAACCGGATTCCTTGAGAAAACTGTGGATCCCATTTGGTGGGTCCCACCAAGTGGGATTCAATAAATGAAAAGATAAAAAGAAGAAACTAGAAAAGATATTTATTAAAAGCATCGTCAATATAAAATATCTTTAAACAGACTAGTCAAACATTTTTACTTTAAGAAAAAATGAATATTAGATTTTTATTAATCACACCTTTACAATTAAATATTTTTCACACTTACTTCGTGAACGAAAATATAACAAATATGATTATCGGAATAAAGAGTTGAATACCTAATCTATATAATTTAAAAAGTTTAATAGATTTTGCTCGATGTGATCCAAGTTAACTTAAAAATCGGAATTATGATTATCTTGTGACTAATTAAAAATTAATTTTTATTTAAAATTTCAAATTTATTGGATTTGTTTGATTAAAAATTTTTACCTAAATGCTTTTTCTTCTTTTTGTACAACCCTATTTTTTCACCATGCTAGCCAACTTTCAAATTTCTCACTTATTCTTAAATTCTTTGAAATCTCAATAAATTAGGATTAAAATACATGTGTGGGTTGCTATTTTGACTTTTATTGTATCTAGAATTGTTGATTTTTTTATTTAAGTATTTATCCAAAGTATCAAATGGGCCAAGCAAGAATTTTCATTTTCTTTATGAAAAAAAAAGCAATTATCGATATTTGAGAATCTTCTATCGAGATTTGTTTTCCAAATTTGTTCTGCAAGGGAATAATGGTACCGTTCTCGTAGCGAGGTCCTTATGTATAATGGGGAATTTATTGAAATCCTTGACATCCAAAATAATGTTTGCAGAATCCACCCTGGAGAGCAAAACGTTTCCAAATAAAGCTGCACCCATTTGACGCAATACTGATAATCCTGGAAAGGAAACTTTTACATCTCTCATTCCTATTTAAGGAGAGACTAATTGTGCTCCTGTAAGCACAATTCAACCATTCCCCATAGCTGAATTAGAGTAAAAAAGAGCAATGGCAACATCTTCTGCGCTTCTCCTCTTCTGCAATCTTGCATTCGTCATCCTTCTCGCGTCGATTGCGACTCAGTCCCCACACATCACAGCCGCTGATTCCAGGCTAGTCAACAGGGTTTGCAAGCAAACATCCGATTACAAATTTTGTGGCTCGACGTGTAATGCTGAGTTTCTTATGGAAATAGATGAAAATCAAATTTATTGAAATCCGATCATAGACGAAATCGGAATGCTCCCATTCACACCACCATGTGAATTCGTCACAGTTGTAGAGAACCTTGTTTCACTCGAGATATGACTCAAATGCTATGAAAGATCAATTATGCTTGCAGAAAAGATGAAAGTTACATCTGTATTGAGAAGAAATGATTTTATTAATATTTGTCCCGGCCACAAAATGACGAACATAGGTAGTGAGTTGGTGCCCATTTACTTGGTACTTCTTGCAAGCATTAGAATGCATTTTCATTTTCACTTTAAGTTTTTCTTTAGACTAGTGAAGTGTGTCTCTATATGAGGGAAAGCATTAGAATGCATTTTCATTTTCACTTTTAAGTTTTTCTTTAGACTAGTGAAGTGTGTCTCTATATGAGGGAAAGTTTGCAATTGAAGACCGCATCTACAACTTTAGCATTGCCAATACTAGCATATTTTAGATGATGCGGTAATGCACCTATGTGTTCGATGTGATGCCACAGTAAGCATTTTTCGGCTAATATGAGACCAAACTTTTCACGGTTTGAATCTCTCATCTCAATCTCTAGGCATTGCAACTAGTGCAAGTATACATTACTATATTTTGTTTCCTATTTCAAGACTTAGTGACAGCAGTGGCAATGCATACCTAGTAGGCTCATTCATTGATCTATGTAGAGAGTTATATTAGTGGATTAAAGAAACATTGGAGACTATATTATCATGATACACTATTTTTTTCCTCCAAATGATTTGTGGGTCAGAAGTCTCACTTCATCTAACGATCCAGTGATCTAAGAGTGTGGTCTATGTTGGGAAATATGGCTTTGAATCAGTAGAGCAATCAAGTCGGATTTTGAGATATGATATCACTTTGTTTACAGATTTATTTGCCCCACAATATACCAATGATCACGGGCAAATATCCTCCAAAATACAACAAAGTCTCGAGTGAGAATACTAGATAGTGATTATAATATTGCTATAAGATTTCTCTTGGAAACAATTGAAAAAATGGCTATATTTTTGGAAAGAAGACTCGAAAGTGATTTTATATTCGTTATCAAAAACTGGCATATATATATATATATATTGATCTTAAAGAATATAGGCAACTTTGTGAAAGGTTGCAAAACAAAAGTATCCTTTCAAAAGAAGTTCTAGAATGAACAAAGGTATCTATTCAAAAGAAGTTGCAAAATGAACAAATGTAGCATTTCAGGAAAGGTTGCAAACTAAACGAATATAATTTCCAAAGGTTATCTTGAAAAGACACATATATACAAATTTGAAATAATAAAAATAATAATTTTTTAATAAATAAAATTTCTAATTTTCATAATTTCCAAAAATACTTAATAAAAAAAAAAACTTTGAACTAATAAATGTTAATAAGATAACCGTATGAAATAAAATAAAAATAAAGGAGTTGAATTCGGAATTATAAAAATAATAAATTATAATAATTTTTTAATGAATAAAATTTCGAATTTTATAATTTCAAAAATACTGAATAAACGAAAAACAACCTTTCAGCTAATAAATGTTAATAAGATAACCGTACGAAATAAGATAAAAATAAATGGGTGAGTACTCCGTGGAAGCATGCAAAGTGCTAAGTGCGCTTAATAATTGCGAACCGCACGCAAGTATGATCGGGTCTAGCTCACACCTAGTCTTTTCTTTAAACACACTAGAGAAGTCTCACACTTATTATTTGGCCCACCTCCTCTCAACTTTCTTATGTGGGATAAGGAAAAACACACCTAATTTATTTTACAAACAAACTTTCAACAGTCTATAGATGAGATAATCTCTGTGCTTCCTCCTTGGAAAGACATCTGGGAATGTAGCCTAAGGTCTGGGTTTTATTTCTAGAGAGGTGGCTTTTTGATTTTTCCCCTATCGAATAATCACTTATTCATTTCTAGTGTGCTCGTGGTTGTTACTGAAGCGGACACTTAGTGCGTCGCAGGCTGCGGTGTGGAAAATGTCTATTATAGCACTTGAAGATTAAAAAGAGAGATGACAACGAGAAAGTTACAGCAAGTTTGCTATGCGAGTGTCTAGGCTCTTTGAAGCACCAACTTGGTTCATAACATTACGCCGAAAACCTTATGCCATGCAGCTTCAAATTATTCATCTTGAAATGTTAGCTCCGTGAATTGCATTGCTCTCAGCTTCCCAAGTTTCAGCTGAGCTGATTCTGTTCATGTTTGTCAACGCCAGAAAAGCACAACCCCAGCCATCTTCAAAATTCGAAAGGCAACATAAGATAATGACAGCATCTTACTCATGTCGTATCCCGTCTTGCTCACGCTTGTCATCCTTCAGTCCTCTTGTGTCATAGTCGTGACCGAGGTAGTCATCAGGTCTGCAAGCAAACAACCAACTGCATTCTGCATTACGTCTCTTTGTTCGGATCCGCACGCACCGGATGCTGACGACTACACATCAGCCCACATAACCTTTGGCTGACGACCACCCATCAGCCCACATAACCTTTGGCTTGGTTGGTGTATCGTAAAGCTTTGAGCACCCGAGGTTACCCAGCTTCAATGTTAAATAACAAAACCAGTCCAGGCAAGGACCGTCCGAGCACCAGTACATCCAGCAGCGTCGGAATGATTATGAGAAGGTCGCATTGAAATGTGAAAAGGCATTAGGTGACTTGGACCTCGAGAGCTTCTTTGGATCAGCCGACTTGGCCATGATTGCTGGTAAGGGCACGAACAACTGCAAATCGGGCTTTAGGAGATCACCGTCATCGATGTCCGATAATAATTGGGATCTTAACGGTTTCTCAAAAACATGTGTTGCCATGGCTGGCTTGTTTGCTACACAAGATTAATCACTGTCATTCCATCACTTCATGCGCGTGCCATGATAACTAAACTAATAGGCTATAGGACAGATATAGTAAATGACATATTTCAAGCTCATTGCAGTATCAAAATCAGGACCATATTCATTTTCTCTAATGGGGATCTATTTCTATCTTTCCATCCAAAATTTTGTAGCAGAATCCTCCATGTCGCAAAATAAAGTTGCAATTAATTAATACAATCCTGTTAATCCCTGGAAATTTTACATCTATCTTTCCCATCTAAGCAGAGAACAATTGTGCTCCTGTAAGCACGATTCAACCATTCCCCAAAGTTCAGTTACCGAAAAGAGGAGGATGGCAACATCTCATGCTCTTCTTCTCTTGTGCAATCTCACATTCTTCGCCCTCCTCGCGTGGATCATCATTGAATCCTCGGTGGTTACCGCTGCCGATCCTGGGCTAGTCGACTGGATCTGCTACCGAACAGCACCAGTTTACAAATTTTTTAAGGACGTTCTCACTCTGATCCATGCACACCAGGTGCCAGTGCGGTCACGCTAGCCTACATAGCCTTCGGCTAGGCGCATCGTAACGCTTCGAGCACCCGAGACCAGATAACTTCGCTGCTAAGTAACTTGACCGGTCCAGTGCACCAGCACCTCCAGCGATGCCGCGGAGATTATGCAACAATCATTGTGAATATTCAAGAGGCTTTAAAACGAATTGGACTCGGAGACATATGTCAGATTGATCTACTTTCGCTCGTACGTTACCCAACCAAGCGAAGGACTGCGAGTCCGCCTTCAAGGGAGCAAAATCTCCGCTAACTGATAGGAACAAGGATCTTGAGGGGTTTTCAGCGATTGGTATCTCTATTGCACAGGAGCTCACGGTCTGACCTAGAACTATGGTTATAGATTTCAGAGTTGGTCGATTCCTGAACTAGAATTGGGAACCGGGCAGATCGATTATAGAACCGATGGCTCCAGTGCATCAGTGCATTAAGCAGCATCGAAACGATTATGAGAAGGCGGTATTGAAATGTGAAGAGGCATTGGGTGACTTGGACTCCAAAAGCTTCTTCAGATCGGCAGACTTGATGATGATTGCCGGTAAGGAGACAGACGACTACAAATTGGCCTTTAGGAGATCACCTTCATCAATGTTCGATAATAATTGGGATCTTAAAAGGTATCTCGAAAACATGTTTTGCTGTCACTAACTTGTTTGCTACAAAAAATTAATCACTGTCGGTCCATCACTTTAGGTCCATCATTTTACAGAAAAATGAAAATATGTTTCAGTGTTTTGGCTGAAACCTGAAAATTAATTGGAAAATATATTCCATTGTTTCGTAAGGAAAATCTCATTTGATGGGAAATTGTTGACATGAACATCGGTTGCCCTATGTGACACGATCCGTGATGACATGGACGATTTTTAAAAATTTAAAGAAAAAAAACATATTCTTTAATAACATTTTATTCCTTTCTTTCTTTTTATTTTTCCTTCTTCCTCCGTTGGTTGTCGGGCCTTGTTGACAAGCCATAGGCGAGGTCAAGTCTCACCAAGATATCGCAAGGTTTGGCAAGGCTCATGCTCCTCGCTCAAGGTTGACGAGCTCAAGCCTAGCCAACCTTAGGAAGACTCGACCTCACCAAAATCTAGGGAGCTAAAACCTAGGCTCGAGGTTGGCCCTTGTTGGCTTGTGCCCCTATGGTGAGTCATTAGTCATCGCCAAGGCCCAACGGCCTATGGAGGAAGAACGATAAAGAAAAATAAAGAAAACAAAAAATATTAAAAATTTCAAAATATTTTTAAAAAAATACTTTGGCCTCGATAGACTTGAGCAAAAGTATTGAGGACTTTGGTTTTGGCCTCGATATTACCAAGCTATTATATTTTTATAATAAAATATATTATTATCTTAATATAAAAACAAGATCTTCGCCACTAACTTGTTTGCCACACAAGATTAATCACTATCAATCCATCACTTTTGGTCAATCATTTTCTAGGAAAATGATAACATTTTTCAATATTTAGCTAAGACCTGAAAATGAATTGAAAAATACTTTTTGCATTTGATAAGGAAAATCTCATTTGATCGAAATTGCTTGCATGGAAATCGGTGTCCTAAGCATGACACAATTGCAATGACATGGATAATTTTTATAATTTTAAAGAAAAAAATTGTATTTTTAATAATTTTTTATCTTTTTCTTTTTTTTCATTTTCCTTCTTTCTTTTCCAGTCACCAAGCGTTGGCGATGGCCAGAAATAGACCATAGGCGAGGGCTCACCTTGTTGGGATATGGCGAGGTCAAGCTTGCCCGAGGCCGACAAGCTTAAGCTTTGCCAGTCTCCAGGAAGACTCGACCTCGCTAGGATCTGGTGAGCTTAAGCCTCGCCCAAGGTTGGCCCTCACTCCACTTCATTCAACACATATTGGATTATTCTGATTCCAAATGAATTGCACTTTCAATCTTGTTCCCCTTTTCTTGCCAGGCTTGGTTTTAATTTCCCAGAGGTCGCTTCTTGATGTTTCCTCTGTATCGGATGATCACTCTATTAATCACTTCTAGTGTTCTCGTAGTTATTACCGAAGCGGACACTTTTAGTGTGTCCCAGAGTTTCGGCGTGGATATGTCTGTCGTAGCAATTGAAGAGTTAAAAGACATAAAGGATAGTGAGAAAGTTGCAGCACGTTTGTCCTTTGAATGAATTACATTGCTATACGAATGTTTAGGCTATCTGAAGCACCGATTTCACTGAGAACACTACGCGGAAAACCTCATGCCATCCAGCTTCAAATGATTCATCTTGAAATGTTAGCTCCGCGAATTGCATTTCTCTCAGCTTCCCAAGTTTCAGCAGAGCTGATTCTTTCATGTTTGTTTAACGCTAGAGAAGCACAATCTCGGCCATCTTCAAAATTGAAATGCAACATAAGATAATGACAACATCTTATTCATGTCATATCCCGTCTTCCTCTTGCTTGTCATCCTTCAGTCCTCTCGCGACATAGCCGTGACCGAGCTTGTCATCAAGGTCCGCAAGCAAACAACCAGCTGCATTCTGCACTACGTCTCTTTATTCTGATCCGCACGCACCTAATGCCGACGCTTGCCCACCGGCCCACATAGCGTTTTGCTTGGTGTATCACAAAGCTTTGAGCACCCGAGGTTACACAACTTCGATGCTAAATAACACGACCGGCCGAGGCCAGGACCTGTCTGTGCACCAGTGCATCCGGCAGCGTCGAAACGATCATGAGAAGGCCATATTGAAATGTGAAGAGGCATTAGGTGACTTGGACCCCAAGAGCTTCTTCGGATCGGCTGACTTGGCAATGATCGCTGGTATGGGCATGGACGGTTGGACAATTGCAAATCCGCCGTGAGGGGATCACCTTCTTCAATGTCTGATAATAATTGGGATCTTAAATGGTCTCTTGAAAACATGTGTTGCTGTCGCTAACTTGTTTGCTACAAAAAATTAATCTTTGTCAGTCCATCACTTTACAGAAAAATAACAATATATTCTGGTATTTGGTTGAGACATGAAAATAAATTAGAAAAATATATTTTTATTGTTTCGTAAGAAAAATCCCATTTGATCGGAAATTGTTAAAATGAACACTAGCTATCCTATGTTGCACAGCCACGATGACATGGACAATTTTTGTAAAAAGTCTAGATTTTTTCATAATTTTTTATTCTTTTATTCTTTTTCTTTTTTCTTCTTCCTCCGCTGGTTGCCGAGACTTGGTGATTGGCCACAGGTAAGGGTTGACCTCATTGACCACTAGCAAGGTCAAGTCTCACCAAGATATGGTGAGGTCTAGCTCGCTTAAGGCCGATGAGCTCGAGCCTCGACAGTCTCAAGAAGACTCGACCTCACCCGAGTCTAGCGAGCTCAAGCCTAGGCCTGAGGGCAGCCCTTGTTGGCTTGCACCCATGTGGCTGGTTGTTAGCCGTCGATAAGGCCCAACGGCCTGTGGAGGGAGAAGGAAAAAAGAAATAAAAAGAAAATAAAAATACTAAATTTTTGAAATCAAGGCATGAGCATCAAGGACTTGGGTTTGGCCTTGATATTACCAGGCTTGGCATCCCGAGCCCGGTCTTGATGGACTCAAGCATGGTGATTGAGGTCTCGTTTTTTATATTAAGATAATATTATATTATATTATTAAAAAAAAAAAGGAACCGACCCAAGTCGGATCTTCGGGTAGGAACGAACCCGGGTCACCAACCCCACGGTCGGACTGGGCCCGATACGCAAGCCTAGTCGGGCTTCCCCCAAACTGAAGCCCAGCCGAGAGAGACTTATTAAGTAGCTAGCCCAGCCCACGGTAAAATAACCCGACTTATAAATAAACCATCCGGCTCAAAACTGACACGAACCTAACCTAAAATAAGCCGGCCCTCAAACAACTTAAGCCCAAGACGATCCGACCCGTGACCCGGACCTAGCCGAAGCTGACCCGATATCTACCATGCTGGGCAAATACTGCTGCAATTTCTTTTCTCTCCAGCCTTTTCTGCTTCCTTCTTCTCAAACCCCTGCCCGCCCGACCATCATGAACGGCGACGGCGACGGCGTCGGCCGCGACCTGCAGCTCCCTCAAGAAGTCTTAATGGAGATCCTGAAGCGACTGCCGATGAAATTGCTCCTCCGATTAAGGTGCGTCTGCCGATCATGGCGTTCCGCCATCGACGACCCTACGTTCGGGCCCCTCCACTCTCGCCACTCCGCTCTCGATCCCTCTAACTGGTACCTCGTGTGTCTAGATTACCGCGATGGTTTTCAGGGTACGTGTTCTCTGGTTCCCTACGATTCTCTTACCCTGCCTTTCCAGTTGGGAGTCAAAACCCCTTTCGATACTCCTATCCGTTTCGTCGGTTCGTGCAATGGTTTGATCGGCGTCGCCGAATTTTCCCGAAATCGCGAAGGCCAGTACATGTATCTGTGGAATTTGTTCACCAGAAAGCACAAGGCAGTTCGATTATTTCCCCGCCGGGAGGAGCCGCGATTTCTTTCCGAGGAGGCCAATAGGGAGTTTGTAGGGATTGGCTTCGACGCTCGGTCGAATAACCATAAGATTGTGAGGATTCTCCATTTCCATGTCAACGGTCGTTGGATTGGTCGAGTCGGGATTTATTCACTCCGTACAGATTCCTGGAGAAGTTTGGAGTGTCAGGTTCCTGCTTTTCGCTATGACGACAAAGCGGTCTTCTTGAATGGGAATCTGTACTGGGTTGCTTTCAAGTTGGATGATACGGGTCTGCGAGTAAAGATGCATCATTATTCATGTTTGACCTCGTACTTGAGGTGTTTTATGAAATGGCTCTACCGGAAGAGACTTTTCAGAATAAGAGTAAGAGTGCCTCTTTAAAAGTGTCTGTGGCAGTGTTAAATGAGTGGCTGACTGTGTTCATTGGTGCAGAGGTTTCAGAAGTCGTTGAGGATTAGGACCTCTATTATTTCGTTTGTTCTGTTTGGGATATGAGAGAATCTTGGACTAAGCTGTATACTTTTCAAGTTCCAGAAGTGGTAGAGAGATTTTATGGTTGGATGTGCGATGAGCTTCTTATGAAAATACCTAGACTTTGCAGTAGTCGAATTTCTTGGAATTGGATCACAGACTCATTCAAAGTGCTTCCATTACTAGGGACAACTGATTTGGTCCCTGTTGTAGAGAATCTCGTTTCACCTGAGATATGACTCGATTGCTGCTACATTTACTGGTATGAAAGATTGATCATGCTTGCAGAAAAATTGAAAGTTACATCTGAATTGAGAAGAAATGGTTTTGTTCATACATGTCCTGACCACAAAATGATGAGCATGGGTAATGAGTTGTGCCCATTTACTTGGTACTTCTTAAGCTGTAGAATGCATTTTCATTTTCACTTTGAATTTTTCTTCAGACTAGCAAAGTCTAGTGTAAGTCATCTTCTTTTTTCCACAATTTCACATGAATTTTTCTTTTGAAGTAAGACAGTCCGATCTTATCCGTGATTTCTGCATTTCACTCAATGATCTGTGCTTTGTCCTGTCCAATTCTGCTCTATATGGTACAGTCAGATTTCGATGTTTCAATGCTTCATGAAATCCTAAGGAAAATCAAAACCCAGCATACTTGCCAGTCGCACTTTATTACACATTATTATTCTGATTCCACACGAATTTCACTTACGGTCCTGTACGCCTTCTTTTGCCAGTTTTGGTTTACATTTCCAGAGATGTTGCTTCTTGATCGTTTTCCCCCCATTGGATGATCGCTCTATTAATCCATTCCACTGTGCTCTTAGTTGTTACTGAATTGAACAACTAGTTTGTAATGATTTATGACATAGTAATGTCTGATATGGAACTTCGAAGAGTAAAAGACATAGAAGATAGTGAGATAGTTACAGCATGTTTGTCTCTTATTTGAATTGCATTGCTGAGCACAAAAGGCAGGTTAAATTGGAGCCTACGTTTGGCAATAGTTAGGACTCATGCCTCCATTGTATGATGATGATACACTAGAAAACAAGTGCTAAGAATATCTAAAGTATCAGTCGGTTGAGAACATAACACCGCCGAAAATCTTGTGCAATCTAGCTTTAAATGATTTGTCTTAAAGTGTTGGCACGGTGAATTTGATTTTCAGGTTCTTAAGTTTTAGCATAAGTGATTCTGCTCGTATTTGTTGGTGCTAGAGAAGCAGATCCCAGCCATCTTCATAATTCAAAAGCAACATGAGACGATGACAGCATCTTGTTCATGTTGCATTCTGTCTTCTTGGGGCTCGTCATCCTTCTCTCTGCTCGTGTCACGACCATATCTCTGAGCTAGTCGACAATGTCTGCAAGCAACCAACCAACTACACGTTCTGCAGTTCATCTCTGGATGCATTCTGATCCGTGGGCGCCTGATGCCGATGACTACACACTGACTTGCATAGTCTCTGGCTTGGTTTATCATACGGCTTCAAGCACTCAAGATTACACAACTTCGACACTAACTCACATGACCGGTCCGGGCAAGGACCCCGTCGGTCCACCAGCGCATCCAGCAATGTCAAAATGCTTGTAAGACAATTCTATCGAAACTGGAAGAGGCACTAGCTGACTTGGACTCCAAAAACTTTTTTGGATTGGCCGACTCGGCAATGATTGCTAGTAAGGGCATGGACGATTGCAAACGGGCCTTTAGGAGACCACCTTCATTAGTGTCCGATAATAATAAGGATCTTAAAGGCCTCTCGGAGACATGTGTTGCAGTCCCTAAAGTCCCTGGCAACACAACATTAATCACTGTTGTTTTACCACTTCAGGTGCATGCGACAACGATTGAACTAATAACCTACGGCTGCCGTTCTTCTCCATAATGGAACCAACCCGAGGTCCTTCCATCGATGAATTGGCTTTTATAATGTTAATGTGCTTGGATAACAACTGATTATGGTCTTAATATAGATGGATTTGGTGACAAAAGACTCGCTGATATGCACCTAATTCTAATAAAGTAATGCTAATGAATATTGGACAGGTATAGCAAATTTTCTAAGGAAACCGGATTCCTTGAGAAAACTGTGGATCCCATTTGGTGGGTCCCACCAAGTGGGATTCAATAAATGAAAAGATAAAAAGAAGAAACTAGAAAAGATACTTATTAAAAGCATCGTCAATATAAAATATCTTTAAATAGACTAGTCAAACATTTTTTCTTTAAGAAAAATGAATATTAGATTTTTATTAATCACACTTTACGATTAAATATTTTTCACACTTACTTTGTGAACAAAAATATAACAAATACGATTATCGAATAAAGAGTTGAATACCTAATCTATATAATTTAAAATTTTAATAGATTTTGCTCGATGTGATTCAAGTTAACTTAAAAATCGGAATTATGATTATCTCATGACTAACTAAAAATTAATTTTATTTAAAATTTCAAGTTTCTTGGATTTGTTTTATTAAAATTTTTTACCTAAATGCTTTTTCTTCTTTTTGTACAACCCTATTTTTTCACCATGCTAGCCAACTTTCAAATTTCTCACTTATTCTTAAATTCTTTGAAATCTCAATAAATTAGGATTAAAATACATGTGGGGGTTGCTATTTTGACTTTTATTGTATCTAGAATTGTTGAGCTTTTTCTTTAAGTATTTATCCAAAGTATCAAATGGGCCAAGCAAGAATTTTCATTTTCTTTATGAAAAAAGGCAATTATCGATATTTGAGAATCTTCTATCGAGATTTGTTTTCCAAATTTGTTCTGCAAGGGAATAATGTTACCGTTCTCGTAGCGAGGTCCTTATGTATAATGGGGAATTTATTGAAATCCTTGACATCCAAAATAATGTTTGCAGAATCCACCCTGGAGAGCAAAACGTTTCCAAATAAAGCTGCACCCATTTGACGCAATACTGATAATCCTGGAAAGGAAACTTTTACATCTCTCATTCCTATTTAAGGAGAGACTAATTGTGCTCCTGTAAGCACAATTCAACCATTCCCCATAGCTGAATTAGAGTAAAAAAGAGCAATGGCAACATCTTCTGCGCTTCTCCTCTTCTGCAATCTTGCATTCGTCATCCTTCTCGCGTCGATTGCGACTCAGTCCCCACACATCACAGCCGCTGATTCCAGGCTAGTCAACAGGGTTTGCAAGCAAACATCCGATTACAAATTTTGTGGCTCGACGTGTAATGCTGAGTTTCTTATGGAAATAGATGAAAATCAAATTTATTGAAATCCGATCATAGACAAAATCGGAATGCTCCCATTCACACCACCATGTGAATTCGTCACAGTTGTAGAGAACCTTGTTTCACTCAAGATATGACTCAAATGCTATGAAAGATCAATTATGCTTGCAGAAAAGATGAAAGTTACATCTGTATTGAGAAGAAATGATTTTATTAATATTTGTCCCGGCCACAAAATGACGAACATAGGTAGTGAGTTGGTGCCCATTTACTTGGTACTTCTTGCAAGCATTAGAATGCATTTTCATTTTCACTTTAAGTTTTTCTTTAGACTAGTGAAGTGTGTCTCTATATGAGGGAAAGCATTAGAATGCATTTTCATTTTCACTTTTAAGTTTTTCTTTAGACTAGTGAAGTGTGTCTCTATATGAGGGAAAGTTTGCAATTGAAGACCGCATCTACAACTTTAGCATTGCCAATACTAGCATATTTTAGATGATGCGGTAATGCACCTATGTGTTCGATGTGATGCCACAGTAAGCATTTTTCGGCTAATATGAGACCAAAGTTTCACGGTTTGAATCTCTCATCTCAATCTCTAGGCATTGCAACCAGTGCAAGTATACATTACTATATTTTGTTTCCTATTTCAAGACTTAGTGGCAGCAGTGGCAATGCATACCTAGTAGGCTCATTCATTGATCTATGTAGAGAGTTATATTAGTGGATTAAAGAAACATTGGAGACTATATTATCATGATACACTATTTTTTTCCCCCAAATGATTTGTGGGTCAGAAGTCTCACTTCATCTAACGATCCAGTGATCTAAGAGTGTGGTCTATGTTGGGAAATATGGCTTTGAATCAGTAGAGCAATCAAGTCGGATTTTGAGATATGATATCACTTTGTTTACAGATTTATTTGCCCCACAATATACTAATGATCACGGGCAAATATCCTCCAAAATACAACAAAGTCTCGAGTGAGAATACTAGATAGTGATTATAATATTACTATAAGATTTCTCTTGGAAACAATTGAAAAAATGGCTATATTTTTGGAAAGAAGACTCGAAAGTGATTTTATATTCGTTATCAAAAATTGGCATATATATATATATATATATATATCTTAAAGAATATATATATATATATATATATATATATATTATTGATCTTAAAGAATATAGGCAACTTTGTGAAAGGTTGCAAAACAAAAGTATCCTTTCAAAAGAAGTTCTAGAATGAACAAAGGTATCTATTCAAAAGAAGTTGCAAAATGAACAAATGTAGCATTTCGGGAAAGGTTGCAAACTAAACGAATATAATTTCCAAAGGTTATCTTGAAAAGACACATATATACAAATTTGAAATAATAAAAATAATAATTTTTAATAAATAAAATTTCTAATTTTCATAATTTCCAAAAATACTTAATAAAAAAAACCTTTGAACTAATAAATGTTAATAAGATAACCGTATGAAATAAAATAAAAATAAAGGAGTTGAATTCGGAATTATAAAAATAATAAATTATAATAATTTTTTAATGAATAAAATTTCGAATTTTTATAATTTCCAAAAATACTGAATAAACGAAAAACAACCTTTCAGCTAATAAATGTTAATAAGATAACCATACGAAATAAGATAAAAATAAATGGGTGAGTACTTCGTGGAAGCATGCAAAGTGCTAAGTGCGCTTAATAATTGCGAACCGCACGCAAGTATGATCGGGTCTAGCTCACACCTAGTCTTTTCTTTAAACACACTAGAGAAGTCTCACACTTATTATTTGGCCCACCTCCTCTCAACTTTCTTATGTGGGATAAGGAAAAACACACCTAATTTATTTTACAAACAAACTTTCAACAGTCTATAGATGAGATAATCTCTGTGCTTCCTCCTTGGAAAGACATCTGGGAATGTAGCCTAAGGTCTGGGTTTTATTTCTAGAGAGGTGGCTTTTTGATTTTTCCCCCTATCGAATAATCACTTATTCATTTCTAGTGTGCTCGTGGTTGTTACTGAAGCGGACACTTAGTGCGTCGCAGGCTGCGGTGTGGAAAATGTCTATTATAGCACTTGAAGATTAAAAAGAGAGATGACAACGAGAAAGTTACAGCAAGTTTGCTATGCGAGTGTCTAGGCTCTTTGAAGCACCAACTTGGTTCATAACATTACGCCGAAAACCTTATGCCATGCAGCTTCAAATTATTCATCTTGAAATGTTAGCTCCGTGAATTGCATTGCTCTCAGCTTCCCAAGTTTCAGCTGAGCTGATTCTGTTCATGTTTGTCAACGCCAGAAAAGCACAACCCCAGCCATCTTCAAAATTCGAAAGGCAACATAAGATAATGACAGCATCTTACTCATGTCGTATCCCGTCTTGCTCACGCTTGTCATCCTTCAGTCCTCTTGTGTCATAGTCGTGACCGAGGTAGTCATCAGGTCTGCAAGCAAACAACCAACTGCATTCTGCATTACGTCTCTTTGTTCGGATCCGCACACACCGGAGGCTGACGACTACACATCAGCCCACATAACCATTGGCTGACGACCACCCATCAGCCCACATAACCTTTGGCTTGGTTGGTGTATCGTAAAGCTTTGAGCACCCGAGGTTACCCAGCTTCAATGTTAAATAACAAAACCAGTCCAGGCAAGGACCGTCCGAGCACCAGTACATCCAGCAGCGTCGGAATGATTATGAGAAGGTCGCATTGAAATGTGAAAAGGCATTAGGTGACTTGGACCTCCAGAGCTTCTTCGGATCAGCCAAATTGGCCACGATTGCTGGTAAGGGCGCGGACAACTGCAAATCGGATTACCATCATCGATGTCCGATAATAATCGGGATCTTAAAGGTTTCTCAAAAACATGTGTTGCCATGGCTAATTTGTTTGCTATGCAAGATTAATCACTGTCATTCCATTACTTCATGCGCGTGCCATGATGACTAAACTAATAGGCTATAGGACAGATGTAGTGAATGACATATTTCAAGCTCATTGCAGTATCAAAATCAGAACCATGTTCAAAATTCAAATGCAGCATAAGATGATGACAGCATAGTCTTCCTCTTGCTTGTCATCCTTCAGTCCTCTTGCGACATAGCCGTGACCGAGCTTGTCATCAAGGTCTGCAAGCAAACAACCAACTGCATTCTGCACTACATCTCTTTATTCTGATCCGCACGCACCTAATGCCGACGCTTGCACACCGGCCCACATAGCCTTCTGCTTGGTGTATCATAAAGCTTTGAGCACCCGAGGTTACACAACTTCGATGCTAAATAACACGACTGGTCGAGGCCAAGACCCGTCTGTGCACCAGTGCATCCAGCAGCGTCGAAACGATTGTGAGAAGGCCACATTGAAATGTGAAGAGGCATCAGGGGACTTGGACCCCAACAGCTTCTTCGGATCGGCCGACTTGGTGATGATCACTAGTGTTGGCACGGACGATTGCAAATCGGCCTTCATGAGATCTCCTTCATCAGTGTGCGATAATAATTGGGATCTTAAATGGCCTCTCAAAAACATGTGTTGCTGTCACTAAACTTGTTTGCTACAAAAAATTAATCTTTGTCAGTCCATCACTTTTAGGTTCATCATTTTACAGAAAATAACAATGTATTCAGTTGTTTGGTTAAGACATGAAAATGAATTGGAAAATATATATTCCATTCGTTTCGCAAGAAAAATCTCATTTGATCAGAAATGGCCAATGTGAATGGTGACTGTCCTAAGTTGCACGACTGCGATGACGTGGACAATTTTTGTAAATTTAAAGAAAAAAATCCAGATTTTTTCTTTTTTTTTTATTCTTTTCTTTCTTTTTATTTTTCCTTCTTCCTCTGCAGTCCTCAGGCCATGGTGACAGGCCATCGGCGAGGGCTGACCTCATCGACCTCTGGTGAGGTCAAGTCTCACTAAGATATGGCGAGGTCTATCTCGCTTGAGGCTGATGAGCTCGAGCCTCGCTAGTCTCAAGAAGACTCAACCTCACCAAGGTCTAGCGAGCTCAAGCCTATGCCTCAGCCCTCGCTAGTCCGTGCCCCCGTGGCTAGTTGTTAGCCGTTGCTAAGGCCTAGCGGCCTAGGAAGGAAGAAGGAAAAAGAAAAAGAAAGAAAATAAAAATGCTAAGAAAATTTGAAATTTTTTTAAGAGGTACTCTAACCTCAATGGACCAGGGCATGAGCATTGAGGACTTGGATTTGGCCTTGATATTATCAGGCTTGGCATCTCGAGCCCTGTCTCGATGGACTCAAGCATGGCGGCTGAGGTCTCATTTTTTATATTAAGATAATATAAAATTATATTATTAAAAAAAATTGGACCCGACCCGGCCCGGGTCTTCAACCCCACGGTCGGACCGGGCCCGATACGGAAGCCTAGTTGGGCTTCCCCGAACTGAAGCCCAGACGAGAAAGACTTATTAAGTAGCTAGCCCAGCCCAAGATAAAATAACCCGACTTATAAATAAACCATCCGGCCCAAAACTGACATGAACCTAACCTAAAATAAGCCGGCCCTCAAACATCGGAAGCCCAAGCCGATCCGACCCGTGACCCGAGACTGACCCGATTTCTACTTCGCTGGGCAGCAAGTACTGCACCAATTTGTCTCTAGCAGCTTTTCTACTTCCCGCTCTTCTTCTCAAACCCTCGGCCCGACGACCGTCATGAGCTCCTCCTCAGGCGACGGCGACGGCGACGGCGACGGCCGGCGAGCCGAAGCTCCCTCGGGACGTCGTGGTGGAGATCCTGAAGCGACTGCCGGTGAAATCGCTCCTCCGATTCAGGTGCGTCTGCCAATCATGGCGTTCCGCTATCGACGACCCTGCGTTCGTGGCCCTCCATTCTCGCCACTCCGCTCTCAATGCCTCCAACTGGTACCTCGTGTTCCAAGATTACCACGGTGATTTTAAGTATACGTGGTCTCTGTTTACCCTACCTTCCCAGTTGCGAGTCGAAATCCCATTCGTTACTCCTTTGTGTTTCGTCGGTTCGTGCAATGGTTTGCTCGGCGTCGCCGACGTTACGGGCGAAAGGCGGTACATGTATCTGTGGAATTTGTTCACCAGAAAGCAGAAGGCGGTTCGACTTTTTCCCCGTCCGGGGGAGCCGCAATTTCTTTACAAGGCGGCTCCCGCTGAGTTTGTAGGGTTTGGCTTTGACGCTGAGTTGAATGACTATAAGATTGTGAGGATTCTCCATTTTCTAGTTGATGGTCGTTGGTTTGGTCGAGTCGGGATTTATTCACTCCGTACAGATTCCTGGAGAAGTTTGGAGTGTGAGGTTCCTGCTTTTACCAGGACGACAAAGCGGTTTTCTTGAATGGGAATCTGCACTGGATTGCTTTCAAGTTGCCTATGAGTAAAGACGCATCATTATTCGTGTTCGATGTCGCAGGGGAGGTGTTTGATGAAATGGCTCTGCCAGAAAATACGAGTGGCTCTTTGACAGTATCTGTGGCAGTATTAAATGACTCGCTGACTGTGTTCAGTGCGGAGACCTTTGTTGATGACTGTCTTTGTTCTACTTATTCTGCTTGGGTTATGAGAGAGTACGGGGTGCCTCAGTCTTGGACTAAGCTGTATAATATTAAGATTAATGCAGTGGTAAAGGGATTTTGTGGCTGGATGTGTAATGGTGAGCTGCTTATGGAAATAGATAGCTCTCATGGTAAAAGGCGAATTTCTATGGATCGGATCAAAAACAAAGCCACAGTGCTTCCAATATCAGGGATGACTTATTTGGTCACGGTTGTAGAGAGTCTCGTCTCACCTGAGATATGACTCGATTGCTGCTACATTTACTGGTATGAAAGATTGATCATGTTTGCAGCAAAGTTGAAAGTTACATCTGAATTGAGAAGAAATGGTTTTATTCATACATGTCCCGACCACAAAATGATGAGTACGTGTAATGAGTTGGTGCCCATTTACTTGGTACTTCTTGCAAGCTGTAGAATGCATTTTCATTTTCACTTTTGAGTTTTTCTTCAGACTAGCAAAGTCTAGTGTAAGTCATCTTCTTGTTTCCACAGTGACATTTCACATGAATTTTTCTTTTGAAGTAGACGGTCTGATCTTATCCGCAATTTCTGCATTGCACTCGATGATCTGTGTTTTGTCTTGTCCAATTCTGCTCTATATGGTACAGTCAGATTTCGATGTTTCGATGCTTCATGAAATCCTAAGGAAAAGCAAAACCCTGCATACTTGCCTGCGCTCTTCATTATGCATTATTATTCCGATTCCACTCGAATTTCACTTACGGTCCTGTATGCCTTTTTTTGCCAGCTTTGGTTTACATTTTCAGAGATGTTGCTTCTTGATTGTTTTCCCCAGATTGGATGATCGCCCTGTTAATCCATTCCAGTGTGCTCTTAGTTGTTACTGAATCGAACAACTAGTTTGTAATGAGTTAAGTTATGTCTGTTATGGAGCTCGAAGAGTAAAAGACATAGAAGACAGTGAGATGGTTACAGCATGTTTGTCCCTTATTTGAATTGCATTGCTGAGCACAAAAGGCTGGTCAAATTTGAGCCCACGTTTGGCAATAGTTAGGACTCATGCCTCCATTGTATGATAATGATACGCTAGAAAACGAGTGCTAAGACTAATTAAAGTATCGGTCGGTCAAGAACATAACACCGCCGAAAACCTTGTGCAATCTAGCTTCAAATGATTCGTCTTAAAGTGTCAGCATGGTGAATTTCATTTCTCAGTTTCTGAAGTTTTAGTAGTAGTGATTCTGCTCATATCTGTTGGAGCTAGAGAAGCAGATCTCGGCCATCTTCATAATTCAAAAGCAACATGAGACAATGACAGCATCTTGTTCATGTTGCATTCTGTCTTCTTGGTGCTTGTCATCCTTCAGTCTGCTCGTGTCACGACCATGTCTGAGCTGGTCCAACAGGTCTGCAAGTAAGCAACCAACTACACATTCTGCATTTCATCTCTGGGTGCATTCTGATCTGTGGGCACCTGATGCCGATGAGTACACACTAGCCTGCAGAGTCTCTGGCTTGGTTTATCATACGGCTTCAAGCACTCAAGATTACACAACTTCTACGCTAACTCACAGGACCGGTCTGGGCAAGGACCCCGTCCGTCCACCAGCGCATCCAGCAGTGTCAAAACGTTTATAAGACGGTTCTATCAAAACTGGAAGAGTTACTAGCTGACTTAGACTCCAAGAACTTCTTTGTATTGGCTGACTTGGTGAAAATTGCTAGTAAGGGCATGGATGATTGCAAACAGGCCTTTATGAGACCACCTTCATCAGTGTCCGATAATAATAGGGATCTTAAAGGGCTCTTGGAACACAACATTAATTGCTACCGTTTTATAACTTCACGCACATGCGACGACAATTGAACTAACAACCTACGGTTGCCGTTCTTCGCCATAACGGAACCAACTCGAGGTCCTTCAATTGATGAATTGGCTTTTATAATGTTGATGTGCTTGGATAACAACTGACTATGGACTTAATATGGATGGATTTGGTGACAAAAGACTCGCGGATATGCACCAAAATCTTCCTTCCTGGACTGATTGCCTTCATATAATGATGCTGATGAATAGTGGACAGGTATGGCAAGTTTTCTCAAGGAAACCGGATTCCTTGAGAAAACTGTGGATCCCATTTGGTGGGTTCCACCAAGTGATTTTTTATAAATGAAAAAGAAGAAAGAAACTAGAAAAGATACTTATTAACAGCATCCTCAATATAAAATATCTTTAAACGGATTGGTCAAACATCTTTACTTTAAGATGAAATAAATGTTGGATTTCTATTAATCAAACCTTTATGATTAAATATTTTTTGCACTTACCGTCGTGAATGAAAATATAATGAATACGATTGTCAGAATAAAGAGTTGAATACCTAATTTACGTAATTGAAAACTTTAATAGGTTATGTTCAAGATTATCCAAATTAACTCAAAAATCAAAATTGTGATCATCTCGTGACTAGCTAAAAATGAATTTTATTCAAAATTCAAGTATATTGGATTGGTTTGATTAAAAAAAATTTACCTCAATGCTTTATCTTCTTTTTGTAGAACCCTATTTTTTTTACCATGCAGCTAACTTTCAAATTTCTCACTTATTCCGGAATTCTTTGAAATCTCAATAAATTAGGATTAAAATACATGTGTGGGTTGCGATTTTGACTTTTATTGTATCTAGAACTGTTGAGTTTTTTTATTTAAGTAGTTATCCAAAGTATCAAATGGGCCAAGCAAGAATGTTCATTTTCTTTATGAAAAAAAGCAATTATCGATATTTGAGAATCTTCTATCGAGATTTGTTTTCTAAATTCGTTCCACTAGTTGCCCAATTTCCATTGAATGGGAACATATGGCCCGCAAGGGAATAACAGCGCAGAATCCTTGACATCCAAAATAATGATGGCAGAATCCTCCCTGGAGAGCAAAACGAATCCAAATGAAGCTGCAACCATTTGCTGCAATACTGATAATCCTGGAAAGGAAATTTTTACATCTCTCATGCCTATTTAAGCAGAGATTAATTGTGCTCCTGTTACCACAATTCAACCATTCCCCATAGCTGAATCGCAGTTAAAAAGAGCAATGGCAACATCTTCTGCTCTTCTCCTCTTCTGCAATCTCGCATTCGTCGTCCTTCTTGCATCGATTGCTGCTCAGTTCCCGCGCATAGCAGCCGCTGATTCCGGGCTAGTCGACAAGGTCTGCAAGCAAACGCCCAATTACAAATTTTGCAGCAATGCCCTGAACTCCGATCCGCGCACGCCGGGCGCTGATCAGATCACCCTGGCCTATGTAGCCTTCAGCTTGGCGAATCGTAAGGCTTCGAGCACCCAAGGCCAGATAACTTCGCTTCTAAGTAACTCGACCGGCCCTGTGCACCAGCACCTTGAGCAATGCCAGGGAGATTACGCGACGGCCGTCGCGAAGACTCAGGAGGCTTTAACTAATTTGGACTCCGAGACCTATGCCGGATTGGACGTCTTGGCAACTAAGGCGGGCGACGCAGCGGACGACTGTGAATCGGCCTTTAAGGGGACGGAATCGCCGTTGACCGAAAGCAACAAGGTTCTTAAGGGGCTTTCAGAGATTTGTGTTGCTGTTGCACATCTATTTTCTTAAGGATCGATGCCCATGATAATGTTGAAGCAAATTCATCAACCTGTTTAGTCTTGATTTGAATCATGTTTGAGTTACATTTTGAATTTTTCTAGCAGGCAAATTTGTGAACTTTTCTTTCCCTTTTGCTGCATTGAATAGATATATCGTGTTTTTGGTCAAAATCAAAACGAAATATGTAGACATATCGGTGGCAGATTTCCAGGAAAATTTTTTTTTAAATTTTATTGTGATTGACTCTATCTGTCATTTTGGCAACAAAATCTGATTCATGATACGTTCAAATGATTTTGTTTCCTCTTTCGATTGATTTCCCTTTCATTTCCTACCCTTGATAGACATGGAAATTGGAAAGTGGGCTTCATTTTTTTCTTGAATAAGACACTCCTATAGCCAAACGGAAAACATACACCATATAGAACGACTATAACATGCGACATCTCAAAACTGTAGGACTCCAACTCGTTTCGTATTTTCCCCTTCTCTCATTATCTTGAAATTATGGTAATTTCCATTTACCATAAGTGACTGCAATCAAGGAAAGTTCACCGACATTTTCTAATGAGTAAGTCATTATTAAATAGACATAATTCTTTGAAAAATTACGAACTTTAGGATCAATCCAACTTCTATCTTGAACTTTTTTTAATAATAAAAAAAAATCACCATCTTTCACTCAAGTTTTAAAATTACTAAGTACACTAGAAGTTTTAAAACTTGTTATGAAAATGTAATTGAGTCCTAAGCTTTTAAGAAGTACAATTAAGTCATAAAATTTGTTATGAAAGTGTGATCAAGTCTTAAAATTTTCTAAATGTGCAATCAAATCTTAAAATTTATTACGAAAGTGCAATTGAGTTCTAAAACTTTTGAAAATTGTTATTAATGGAATGACTTACATTTGATCAATTTGACAAGTTTTGATTACACTTTTTAAAATTTTAGAATATCATTGCATTTTTGTATAAATTTTAGGAATTAATTGCATTTTTTGAAAGTTTTAGGATTAAATTGTACTTTCTTTATAAGTTTTAGGATTTCCAATACACTATTCCTTTTTAAAATTATCAATATCAATGAAGACGCAAATTCTTATAATGAAACTCTTAGGGGTTGCATGGTAATGTTCTTTTCTTTTGTTTATGAACAAAAATTTTGTTTTTATGTTCCTAACAAAAAAAATGAAAAACGCATTTGTTTGTGTTTTTGTTCAAAATCTGTTTTTTTTTAGGAACAAAAAAGAACGGAAATGAGAAACAAAAAAATAAAGTTATTTTTTTGTTCTAGAAACATTTTTGAAAAAACACTTTTTATCTCTCTTCTCATCTCTTCTCTTCTCTTCTTCTTTTCTTCTTCTTTTTCTTTGGCCGATCACCAGCCTCGCCATGGCCCGACCGGCCGTCGAGGGCCGGTTATGCCGTCGAGGGTCGGCGACCTCGGTGGAGCGTCGCCGACCCTGGTGAGGCCAAGCCTCGCGCCACCGGCGAGGCTAAGCCTCGCCATGGTCAAGGGCAAGCTCAAGCTCAAGCTCATCCGGATACCGGATCCGATGAGGCCGAGCCTCACTAGGGGCCGGCAACGCTCGCCGGGGGCCAGCTGCTGGCCCCCCTCGGCCCGATTCTTGGGAGGCCGGTGACCGACCGAAAGAAGAAAAAAAAAAAAATAAAAAATAAAGGAAAAAAGGAAAAATAAAATAAAAACATTAAAAAATTAAAAGAAACAAAAAAAAAAAAAAAAAAAAAAAAAGAATATAAATTTACCAAACGTGTTTCTATTAAATTTTTATTCCCATAACAAGTTTACTAAATGCGTCTTTTTGGTCAAAAATTGTTTCTCATAACAAAAACATTTTTTTTCTATTTACGTTACTGCAAACAATTTTTGAACGGAAACGTTACCAAACGTGCCCTTAGTAATCCTAATATTGAAAGTCTTAAATAAACGAGTGACAACCTTTGGACACATGGATAGATTTGAGACTAAATTGAAAGTAAATTCATGATAAAATTGGGATTAGACTTTAAATAAATGGTTTTTTTTTAGAAAATTAACCCTAGTATGATATGAAATCCTAGCACGATAAATGCGCAAACCAAATATAGAGCTAGTGCAGGATTCCAACACTAAATGCTTGAATCCGAAAGCGAGCGGGACAGGCTTTCAATGACGGGATATAAGGCATCTTTATCACCTGTTGAATTTTCGTATCAGCAATTCGGAGGCAAGAAATCAGTTCTAAATCTAAGTTAGAGAGCCAGACTTTCGTTTCTTTTCATTAAATGCATTTGAGATCCAAACTTACTTCAGATATCAAATATGTTTTCTATGAGATTGTGGGGATATATGTCCGGGCAATGAAACTTGGTTCATGCATCGCCATGGCTAGCGACTGGCCATCGAGAACCGGATTGAATTTGCCTAGACTAATCGGTCCATCGTCAATTATTAGAAGAGTTGGTTTGATTCTCAATTCTGTGAACCTATAATCGGATCGGGACTGGTTTAGTTTTAGTTGTAAGGTTGGAACTGATTTTAAAGCCTCTTTAACTAGAAAGGCAAAAGGAAAAACACCATTGCACCCGTCAAAAATCAAACCATTGTCTCCATGAACAAACAACATAACAACTTGATTTTTTTAGTAAATTGGAGTAACTTTTGTCTATCATTATAAGGATTTGGCCCACAACCTAAAATTGCCCGGTCCCTAGGGCGCGCGCGACAACCATTCTCGTCGAAATAGATTTTTCTATTTCTATTTCTCGATGAGTTCTAAATAAAAATAACCGTTTGATAACGACATAAAATTTCTACTCTAAAAATAAAAATTTGTTTGATAAAGACACAAAATTTCTTCTTTTCAAACTAAATGACGATGACCGACGACCTTTAATATAAAAAATAAAAATAAAAATGATTTAGTAACAAAAAAATAATGAATAAAATAAAATAAAATAAATCATAAAAAAATAAAATTAAAATATCATTTTATTTTAAAATTAAAATATAAAAATAAATTTATTTTATTTATTCTATTTTATTTTATTTTACGAATAAATTTATTTTAAAATGAATAAAAATAAAAATAAAAATAATTTTATTTGGCAAAACACTCAAGGCAAATAAAAATAAATTTATTAAATTTATGTTTAATAAATTTATTTTTATTTATCATAAATAAATTATTGTTAATAAATTTAATAAATTTATTTTTAATAAACTAAAAATAAAATGATAAATAAAAAATTATTTATTTTAATTATTTTATTTTATTTTTAAATGAATACAATGAATTTATTTATTTTTATTTTTAATAAAATGAGGAGAGGCGGAGGAAGAGGAGGAGGCAAAGACGTAGAGGAGATGAGGGAGGACGCACCGAAATTAGGATTTAGTGAGAGAAATCTTCTAGAAATTAGAAATAGAAAATTTTAGCTTCTAATTTCTTTCTTCCAAACCTATTTCTAGAATACAAATCTATTCCGAAATAGAAAAACCGAATGGGTTTATCAAACGGTTTCTCTTCCGAAAACAAAAAGAACAAAAAAACTATTTCTGAACGAAATTTTGGGTTGTCATGCACCCCCTAATAGAACCGCAGATTGGACTGAAACCAACAATTTTAGATAGAGACGAGTATATTGGACCAACCGAACTAAGAATCACTCGAACCAAACCAGCCAAAGGGCATCGGTCCAGTTCTCAATTCCATAAAAATGGAAACAATGATTTTCAATATGGTTCTCGATTTCAAGATAGAATTGGACCAACTCTTTTTCTTAAAAAAAATATTTTTGAATTTCTTTAAAATAGCAATAAATCCTAAAATAATAACAACTCTAGAATTTTTTTTTTTTTTTTTTTTTTTTTTGCTAAGTGATTGGTACCTGATCCCAAAAACTAGGAACAGGCCCTCTTGGTCCGGTTTCCGATTCCTAAGTGGAACCGGATCGAATCGGAAATTGAAAATCCCTAATTCCATAACCGACCTAACCAATTCCCGATTTTAAATTAGGAATGAACCTACTTTGAAATTGATGCTAGTAGTGTACGAGAAACCGTCGGAGCTCCAAATATAAGTTTATTATTACCTTCCCCACCCTACCTACTGCAAAGTGGGTGGATTGTAGGGCATACTTCATGCTTGTGTACCTAACAAATGATGGAGATCCGGTTGAACTGATGGCCTCTCATTGAATTTCTAAACATGTCATGATTCACTTGCCTCGACCATTCCGACCATTGACAAGTACTTCAAGAGGACCAAACTAGGAATATTCATTTCCGTTTGTACTGTCTTAATGGACCTTACCGTGGATTAATAATCAGCTTAAATTAGACCGAGCAATGATCGTTGTCGTTGGGTACATGACAGCATCTACATCTCTCTATCCTAAAGAATTATTTGTCAAGGGCGATCTCTTCAAAGCATACACTCCTCACCTCCTCGGCCAAGCGAAAATGTAGGAAATCTTTGAAGGAGATGCTAGAACGAAAACAACGTGTAAACTATTCTGAGTAAGGATCGCCTGCATAGGCCAAACTTATAGGTTTAATCAACTAATACGGTTCTCGAAATGTTTCTTGGATCTCTAGATAACCTGGCCTTTCTTGGGCCAGTGCCCCTAAATTATCAAATAACAAGAATGTTTGAATGATTAAAGGTATCCTAGAGGAAATCATAATTTAGACCATCCCAAAAGATGTCTCCACATTCTTATTGACTGTATTGTCATCCCTAAAACTCAAAATTTCTTATTATAAAGAGAAACGCGCTCAAAGACTATTATTGTCATCGGGAAAAAGGGAAATTTCGAATTTCATATGGCTAATTTGAGATATTCAACTGACATCAATGTTTGTAAAATTTGGAAATGACTTGCATAATTCCTAGGCAACGCAACGCACATTGAAGCTAGTCGCCTTTCAAGGGGGCGAAAAAGCTAGTACCTCTTGAGAAATCTTCAAGCTCAATCACAAGCAAGGGTTAAAGCAAGGATCTCGTACATCCCTTGCATCGGGAGCAAGCCATTCTCTCTTCGATGAAATGATGGAGGAAAATCACTTGGTATATTCATATGTTAAGCACGAATCTGGATCGGTTTTGATTTTTCATGTGCTTGCCACCGGCACATGATGCAACGGACACTTGATGGTAGCTCGAATTAAAAACATGCAACCTGAGCATCGATCCAACACCAATCGCTCCTCCTTCTCTCCTTTTTGTTCTCTTTCTTCCTCTCCTCACCGTAGTGCCACCCTCGCTCCCAGCCACGGCCACGGCCCGCCCCGTGGGCAGCACTCCTTCTCCAGCCACTTCCTCTGACACACCCTTCTTTCGGGTTGCGATAGGCAAGGTTCACCAATATTACTTGAGATCATGGTCCTTGCCCTCGGACCTTACATATGAGGTCGCTAGATGTCTCTGAGATGTAATCGTTTTGTTTAATTCAATGTGCAATCAGTCCTCCTCCACGAATACCCTGCTATTTTCATGTATAGAGAAAAATCTGAACATGGATTTGAATTCTAAGTGGAACAGAATTCCTCAAAATCACATCTAGTTATAGTAGGGATTGGAATTCCAACTTCATTTGTTTCGTGGAAAATGTGAATTTTTTTTTAAAATATTATTTACAAGAAATTATTTTCTAAAATAATGACAATATTTTTTTGTGTCTAGCTGAGACCTAAAAATGAATTAGATAACATTTTTCATCATTGATATGGAAAATCTAATTTAATTTTTACAAATAGATGTACACTATTTGAGTGCTTATAATTTACACATGGACAATCAAAAAATTAGGTACGGAGACTAGAGTCCCGGGTCCAGCCTTAATGGACACCAACTCAACAATTGGGGATTGAGGCACAGGAACCTAGGTTGTGGGCTTGGCCTTAAGGTCTCGAGTCCAACTATGATGGACTTGAGACCCATGCTTAGGTTTTGGGGATTTGAGCTTTGGTACAAGGATCCCTTTTCCTTCGAGCGAGATCACTCCGAATGAGAAATTCAAGATCTAAGTGGCATCAACCACCGTCGCACAAGTATTCCTTTTAAATTTTTTACTATAGCGAATGACGTGGCGCGCTCCCTATCAATTTGAGCTTCTATTTAGATATATATCAAGGCAAAATCCTTGCATTTCAGCCATCTCTCTCACTCTCCCTCTCCGTCAGAACCTCACATCCCACTTCCCTTTCTCACTCCCCCGCTGTCACAGACCCCAAGATATGACGTCGTTTTCATCTCCAACACGCCCCGCCGTCCTCCTCCTCCTCTTCTCCGCCGTCGCCGCCGTCCTCCTCTCCGCCGGCCCCTCCTCCGCCGCGACGGAGCTCGTGAAGCAGGTCTGCGGCGGCACCGGCGACCCCAGCTTCTGCTCCGCCGCCCTCTACTCCGACCCCCGCACCCCCACCGCCGACGCCTACTCCCTCGCCTACGTCGCCTTCGGCCTCGCCTACCTCAACGCCACCCACACCGGCGACCACATCTCCCGCATCCTCAGCAGCCCCGCCCTCGCCCGCCGCAGCCCCGCCCTCGCCGTCGGCCTCCAGTCCTGCAGCCGCGGCTACGCCGCCGCCGTCGCCAAGCTGGCGTCCGCCTACAACGACCTCAACTCGGAGACCTTCGCCGACCTCGCCGGGTACGCCGGCAGCGCCGCCCGCGTGGCCGGGGACTGCGACGGGGCCTTCGGGGGCAGCCCGTACGCGCCGCTGGTGGCGGGGAGGAACCGGGACCTGAGGCGGCTCTGCGAGATCTGCGCCGCCGTGTCGAAGCTCTTCACATGAAGGGGCTGGGCCTTGTGCGGCGGAATCCAATCCGGCCGTGTTTAGCGAACCGGCGGATCATCTCCGTCGCCGGGAGCGGCCGGTCCGACCGTTGTCTGTTGTCTGTAGCGTCCGCCTACGGTTTTCCTGTCACGAGTTTTTGTTTTGTGTAAGAAAGTTCCCTCTCCCTCTCTCTGTCTCTCTGTGCACGTGAATTGGTGGGGCCCGGCGGGTGTCTTGGACGGGAAGAACGTGAAATTGTGTTCGTGCTCGAGTGTCTTTTTTGTCACGGGAAATTCGCATCCGTTCTGCACGTACACGAGAAACGGTCCGATCGGATTTAAGACGGTTATGATTGACAAGTAGTCCGGTCCCCAGTGATCTCTTACCACGCGATTACAAACATAAGATAAATAAATAAGCTCTCGTTCCATTTGCTCTTGTGATTCGTTGGCTATCATCGTGAATAGAAAAAAAATCTTAAATCATGTCAATTCAGTTATATAAACATTTCAATTTGTCAATTTAATATTAAATTATTTGACGATTTGAAAATGTAATTTTTATAGCCAATTTTTTAGCTAAAAAGCAATGGTTGGTAGGATTGTTGGTAGGACTATCGGTACTAATACGGACAATAATTGCATTTTTTTTTCATTTTTCTTTTTTTCAAAAATTAAAAAGTGAAAAAATGTAGAAAAGAAAAAAAGTTGTAAATATTGTTCAAATTAGTGCCGACTATTGAACGTTTGGTCCGAAAGATTATATTGACTGAATTAAAAAAATTTAAGACTGAAAAAACATATGTACAATAAGTTAAGGACTTTTTAAGGTAATTATACCAACTAAACTCACCTACCTAACTCATTTTCAATATGTGTAACCCAATTAATGTTGAATGAGACGAGAACCAAATATGTTTTGTTTGAGAGCAATGCATAGGTCCTACCATATCATTTTGAGTCAAATCATTCTTCTTTTAGCATTTTCCTTATTGTCCAAAATAAATAATTGGAAGGATGACAAGGGAATCGCCACTATATATTAAAATAAGGATGACAATCTTCATTGATCAAATTACGTAAAGAAATATTAAATGATTAGTCCTTGGGGTTTGAGTAAGATCTTCATAGACTTCTCCTTTAGATGATAATGCAACCGACACGGCTTTTAATCCCCAACTAATTACAGGACAATCTCACCAAGCAGTAGGAGCTTTTTAGCTTTGAGTTGGCGCTACCCCACCTACTTAATAACTCAAGTGAGCTGACAGGACTGTGTTCCTTATTTTTACGTATTGGTGTCCACACGACCAATCCCTATATCCTCTAGATCGCTTAACATCCTCTGAGATGTCGAGATTCATAGGTCTCATTGGATGAAGAAATTTAAGGATGTATTCAAGTCCAAAGTTTACTCTATCAAATTGGTCACATTATGTAATCATAGTCAAATTTAGGATAATTTCTTCTAAAAGAACATGTCCCAAACAAACCCTCGACCTTACCATAACTTCATATCTATCGTATCATTTTCACATGCTTAACGATTTATTGTAATGGCTTAAATATATGCCCATAACCCAGTCCAAGCACAAGTAAAAGAGAGATCAAGTGAGCATAGTAGTATAAGATTACATTCAATGTGAAATGAGAGAAGCCTGGTGTGGAACTTGAATAGGACAGCTCCCAACAGGCGTAAGGTTGAAACACAAGTCGAAAGCAATGCATGGCCATCTTCTGCACCGCCCATCCCCTTGGGGTGATCCAATGCTAGTAAACATGGAAGTTCTTCATTGGAGACAGCCCTGCTAAGCTATCAAGTCATTTGTCAGGTGGAGTTGGACCAAAGTTGGGATGGCAATGGAGAAAGTTGGAGTTGCAGGAATTTAATGCAGTCTCGTGACACGACCCTCCTCCATTGGTCCCTCATTACCAGCCTTAGCTTCTTCATTTCGATAACCGTAAACGCTCAGCTTTTTCCTAATTTTAATAAGATATTCAAATTGATATTTTTAACTAATGGTCCCGTAATACTTATTAAGAAAATTTATTGTTTAAATGAAGTGATGTGACGGATCTCTATTTGATGATGCTTAAATGAACACGGGAAATTAAATGACGATTTGAACAACCTTAGCACATCATTCTTTGTAATTTTAACATTGTTGCACTTCAAGTTACGGTTTTCTTTTTGAACTTTTTCCTATGGATCTAGAAGGACACAAGGCTCGGTTGGTTGGAGCATACCCGACTTTACATGGAAATTCTACTAAAATTTCTCAATGCGGGAAAGTTACCGAGACATAAACATAATAGCGAAGGGCACTTTCAATCTCCCTCTCTCTCCCTCTCTCCAATACAGTTCTCCCATCGCTGCTGACCATGTTTGGCTCCTCTTGCCGTTGGCACATGATCTACAAAAATGGGCCCTAGTTTCCAATGTAGAGAGAGACTCTAGCCGTTGGCACATGATCTACAAAAATGGGCCCTAGTTTCGAATGTAGAGAGAGAGAGAGAGAGAGAGAGAGAGAGAGAGAGAGATGGTTGTTGGGGAGTTATTGCGGATCCGAACAAGGGATGAGACCAAACGTGGTGCCGTTGGCGGTAGCTATGGTTGCCCCGACAAGCGGCGGCTGGTCTACTTAAGAGACAAAGTGAAATGGGTGGATGAGCTTGTATTCGGTAGAAAAATGCCTGTAATTTACTCATGTAGCTCAAATTAGACACTATTTCCAGACGTGAATCTTCAATTGAAAGCCAATATAAAGCCAAGTACGTTAGATAGGGTTGGACCTACCCAAGTTTTTACCATTGGATACTACATATCACAACTTTATCTACTTGGGAAGTTTTTAGCCACAAAAAACACACACTTCCAACTCACGTAATTCCTCAATATGCTACAAAGAAACCTATATTCTGCGATCAGAATTACACTTACTCGAGAATCAAAGAACTTGTATGACATTTTTAATCTTCAGGTTCTTCTAGGGAAAAGTAGGAGAGAATTTGATGATCCACGATTTTGGGCCTAGCCCAGATGAGCCCTGTCAGTTAGACTCAGGACCAGAATGGCAGAAGTTCAAGAAAGCAATCCTTTCTGTGGCCACTGACCTGACCATTGGGCCATTCCATGGTTGGGCTTATTTACCTCGAGAATTTGAAGTCTTGAATATCATCTCAGGAGTCCAGCCTGCATACACACTCTCGTTCCGCATGTATGTCTCAACATCCTTTGTTGTACTGTGTGCATCAAAAGTTTGAACAGTTTTATAAACCTCAAGAGCTGCAACAGAAAAGACTAACCTCTCGCTAAGTTGAGGGATTCGAAGCCATTGACTGCATTCTCAAATTCGGCACTAATGTCCCAGAATGGCAGTTTAAAAACTCATGTTCGCATCCTCGAATGTTCATTATCCCGATCTGATAGGTTTTGCTCAATGTGTATAAGTTAAAACACTGTTCAAGGTTTAGACTGAATGACCTCGATCATCCATTGAATTGAAGTGTGGCTGTGTAAGTAGGCTGTCTTAGACTACAATAGAAGTGATTCTACTTTTCATATTTGGATGAGAGATTGTCTCATGGAGAGAAAAGGGGAGATTGGAAATAGAGGGCCAACTGGATTACAGATAATAAACCATGATTTGGCCCCATTCTTGATATTGACAGCAAGAGAATCGCAAGTCAAAGGTTCATTGGCGGTGAGTGATGACAAAAAAAAAAATGTAATAATTCCAGAAATCTAAAGAAAATAAAACACTTCAAAGCTAGATTTCATATTTTCAGCACTAATACGCGCGATCATTACTCCTCTGATTACGCCCCTTTGTTGTTCCTTGATGAAATACTAGCTAGGAGGAGGAGGAGGAGGAGGAGATATTATTGAAAAGAAGCCAACAAGGGTTTGTGTATACTTAATGGGAGACACAAGAAATCATATGGAGGAAATTCTGTGCACATCTTGCTCTCTGGACAACATAATGCGAGAGATGGGGTCCAATTTCGTCGGTGCAATTGACAATAACTTCATTCCGGAGATTACGAATGGGTACACACCCATCTTTTAGACACTTGTCAATCATTTCATGGCGTCAACAACTAGCTAAATCAACCCCTCTTCTTGATTAAGGATATTATCGTGGGTAAGATTTGCAAATCATATTATAAGGTAGAGATATTAAATCAACAGATTCGCTGATTGTGAGGGGGGTGCTTTAATGATTCAGCATCGGATACTTAGTGAGAATCCTCGTATATGGTGAATAGCCAAATTCCGATTGAAATGTTAAATCAATGCAACTTAGTATGAATGAATGAAAGGTCTCATATCCTAAAATGTCCTTATATTAAAGATAAGTAGAGAAAATTGTTTCATTGCTGATCAGAGAAATCTTGATGTTTCATTTCCTAGGTCTCTGATTTTCCAAACCCTAATCAATGCTCGTAAGAAGGGGGTTTTGCAAAATGGGAAGACAACCAAAGGGCAAAAGACCATGCGTTGATTATGTCTTTTTCTAATGAGATAATGATCAAAGAAAGACTACAAATTCGTCCACTTTAAGTGGGATTTGACTCGGTCAAGTAAAAAAAGCACCGTCTTATGTAAGCAAATCAAACAAATTTTCCCCCTGTAGATTAGCAAATGGCAAGCCAACGCAAAGATACAGATCAGCCTTTCACCTTTTGCTTCTTTTCATGTGCAAGCAAGGATCTGTAAAATCTCTCACATGTGTCAGTCAAAAGGAGAAGAGCAGGATTCCCCAAATTCCACATACTGTTGAACAGTGCCCTTTAGACTTTAGCTCCATTGGTCCTACTCTATTTTCTAGGCAGCTTTTTCTCAATTACTTGTCCTGTTCTAATCATTTGGTGAGACCATTCTAATATTTATAAGCAATAAGCTTTTTGTGATAGATTTTGCTAACAGAATCTTCCATTAAAAGAAGAAGTTCAATTTAATCTAGCAAAAGGATCCTGCATGATTCAGCAGATTTGAAATTCATATGATGCCTTAATTTGAATGATCTCCCCCAGATTTAATGTAGAAGGGATAGCTGATGGCTCAACTACTCAAAACTAATGATTAGTGTTGTTTAATCAGGTTGATTAGAAGGAAATCCTATTTTAACTGAAAAAGAAAAGGTTAATAGTTTGATGGGATTTCCATCATCATTTTTATTTGTCTATGAGTGAATGACTCTATCTCTCCAAGAATAATTAAGTACATCTTTGGCATCTTAATAGATAGATACGAGCTAGTTTGTTGCATCAAACACAATCTTAACTTAGTCATCTGAAGTCAGGTCAGCTATCAAGACTTGGCTCAACTCTCATCAGTATACATCAAGTTCAAATCAATCCCATTCTGACCACAAAATGTTGACATAATAGACCATGCAACTGCCATCAGCATGTACGATGTGAAGTTTATTGGGACGAAACATGCATGGCAGTACGACGCAATGCAATTTGCAAGTTCGCTCATCAGAATTTTTTATCCATATAATACCATGTGGTACTGAGACAAACCATTTGAGGTTCATATTCATCAGGCCGATTCCCATCTCTATCTTTCACACTCACCATCAAGGACAGAATACATGTTTTTGTAGGCCTTTTTCAGAGTTTCACTCTGCGCCCCGGCCCCCCCTCCCCCGGCGCGTAGGTAAAGATCAGCTGAAGCATTTTGGTGAGTCTGCTGATGTATATATACAGAACAAATTGATCAGCATCTTTCTAATAGACTAAAACATTATATTTCATGTAGCGTGGTCGTTCGCATATGACATGTGCTGGTAATAAAATGAGTCTATATGATGTACTTCTATTGCTTCGATTGCCAGGGGCCAATGCCGCTTCTCTGTTATGCATAATGCAACGGCCCGAAGGAAAGTGAATTTGGCGCAAAGCCACTTGTTGCTTTATGTGCAGCATCATTCTAAAAGGTTAAAAGCCATAAAAGAACCAGAATGTCCGTTCTTCCTGTTGATCAGACCAGACTTGAATTTCAAATGCAACGGTCTTTGTCTCCATTGTTTTTTCCCCTTTAGCTTTTTCCCTTTCCGTCTCATATTTTCCCATTTTTATGATTGAATTTAATCAACTCAAAAGCACCTGCGTGGATTATTAGGATGGTTAGGATGGTAACAAAGTTATAATAGTTTGAATACTTGGTTCTTCTTATAGTTAATCACAGAATTCAGTTCAATCTAAACAACAAACCTTTAAGACTAAATTAATCAACTGTTGCAAAATATCTCCTGCTAACCACATCTATACACAACCAAACTCGGGTTTCATATTATACAGGTTATTGTTTTCCCTTTTATTCATGAGACTTATTTTACAGGACATAGGAAAACTTTTGGTTTGGTTACTGTCCTTGTTTGTTGTTTGAGAAAATAAAAACTCGATGGAAAAATTTTAAACGAAAATCGGAAAGATAAGCAGACATTGAGAAGCAAAGTTGGGATCATTAAGGATGGTGGGTATGCTAAGTTTAATGTGCAATGAATATCGAGCAAAAATCCCCACTTAACAACTATCAACACACATACATATCAGCTGTTATTGGGGAAGCAACGTTGTCAATTCAAGGATATAAGGCAACCTCCCACTTGGTTCTTTTAAAGCACAGAAAAAGACTGGTAAAGTGTGCACAGACCTCACATTTCATGCACCACACCAACTCTCCTCTAGTCTCATTCTCTCTCTGAACGTATGATGATGTCACTTGGGACCCTTCTTTTTTTCCGGGTCCCCTTTGTCCTGCAACAATGTATTGACTGCATTTACCCAGTAATGCTGATTTCTATATACAAATTTCAATTTATGTCAAGGTCTTCAAATTCAAAACTTCACACATCATTCTCTCTTTCTTTCTTTTTTCTTTAATAAAATCATCATAAGATATCCTGTACCCCATCCCAAACGCAAATTTCATGTAGATATAACAAAATACAAATGAATTGCATGTACCATCGTGTGCGGGTGTTTTTAATTGCCTCGAAGTCGCATCTCTAATGTCCAATAGTATTAGCATGGCTAATTAAGCGCGCTAAGCAACATCATCAGAAGAGGCTGACGTATACAAGAAGATGAAGTCTATACCTATGGTGAATGACAATTATTTCTTTGACTTATATGCTGCCTATATGTAAAATCTAATGCTCAGCAGTACGGTATCCCCCTTTTCTCCTTGACTTCATGTTCCAGCCCCAACAAGTATCTGTCATCAACTCATTCAATCTGTTTTCACTCTAATCTTTCTAGTTTGCAGCTGCAAATACTTAAAAGGAGAGCATGAATTTTACTGAGGCATTGAAGTGAAATGAAACTCATTGTTCAAGGGGATTAGTAAAGGGTAAATTGCAGACAAAAATGAAAAAAAAGGAGTAACTTGGAGAAATGACACCGGGAAGGAACTTGAATGCTTCTAGGGAATTGTTTTACTGAAGTTGCAAGGAAATGGATTACAACACTCCATTACAAACAGGAAAGTGACAGCATGAGAAATAGGATCGAAATAGGATCGAGATAGGGGCCGGATTTTGTTTTTTTCCACAGTAAAACAAGAAAGCAAGTTCGTTTTGAAAGAAAAAAGGAAAAGGAAAAAGAAGTGTTTAGTTTATTCCTTTTCCATAAATAAAGTAACAATGATGTGCAATATAATAATGAGGGAGGAAGGGCGTGGAGAAGGAAGACAATAATAGAATAAAGCAACAGAAGCTGACCATTTTTTGCAGGCATTTGGCAGAGATTTGTCTCCTTCCCCTTCCAATTTTTCTCACTTCCATACCAGCACAAACACAAGCCCAAGTCCCACATTTTTTTTTCATACCTCATCGTCACAATCATCATCATCATCATCTTCTTCTTCTTCTTCTCCTCTGCTTTTGTTTCTGAAACAACATTTCCTGCAACTCGCGAAGTAATTTGAAGCAGAGGAAGATAGGAGAGAGAGGAAGAGTCTAAATTTGAGGAAATAGGAAATGGGGGTTGGAGAAGGAGCAACCTCAATGCTGAGGAAAGCTGCGAGGAAGATGGTGGTTGCAGCTTGTGCCTCCTTCTCACGTAAACAAGATCTTGTTGATCCTCCTGTTTTTGGCAACAATGTATGTCACTGTTCCTGTCTCTCTCTGTCTGCGTAGTCTGTATCTGTATCGATGGTTTCTATTTCTTCTCCCTTCTGTCATCAACAAAAGATCATTTTTTCTTTGGCACATCTACTTAAATTGCAAATTAGTGCATGCTTATGCAAATTCTGTTTTCAGCAGAGGCCAGAGAGTTCCATCCACAACAATTCTTAGGAATTCTCTTTGTTTGAAATTCTCTAGCTGCTTGGTTCTCAAAGCTCGTGTTAGATTTCACCAAATAAGACCCATGCGTTTCTTGAAAAGTGTACCTCCCCACTTTTGCTGCATTTTGCTCTCTCTCTTTTCCCCCCCTCCCCACAAGCAGTGTCTCTGTGATTTTTCTGGGTCTTCATTTTTCCTTGTAATTCTTCATCCCATTTATGCAAAATTTGTCCCCCTCTTTGGTTTTCTGTCACTTGTGACTGCACCTGATTTTGATAGCTGTTTTCGTTGATGTTGAATAACGGAACAGATCTCGAATTCATCACTGATGTCTCTCAGAAAACGAGAGAATTTCTCAGAAAGCGTGGAGGAAACAGAATCTGCCAACAATGTCACTTCCAAGGTAACAGCTACTTACACATTGCCCTCATTCCAAGTATCAAAGGTTCATTCTTGATTTCCTCCCATAATTTCTTGAAGTTTAGGGAAAAGAAAAACGAAAATGAAAGCATGCTTCAGAGAGAAAAAAAAAAAAGGTTTTGAATTTTAATTAGTGTTGAGTATGTACGAAGCTTCTGGCTGGTTCTGTATGGTCTATCTATTGCTGCAAAAGTAATTTAAAAAAAAAGTGGCGTGCGTTTATAGTCCCCCGTGGTCACTGTGCCATCATAATCTTTCTTCCTAGGATTAGAGCGCGTCGGATCTCTCGACCATTCAACAAATTCGCCTTCAAAAGCGATCACGCGCTAAATTTTCGCTTTTGGAATCCAATGGCTCTTTGATTTTGACCACTCCCTCACATTTTTCATATTTTCTGCTTTTCCTTTATTGTTTCCCTTTCAAATCGGTACAGTTTCTAACATTTTTATTTCAATTCCTAGAGCTCACACAAATTTTTTTTTTTTAAAAAAAAAGCTAAATATGAATGCTCCTTGCAAGCTTTACTGTCTTTTATTATTTTATTTTTTAAACCAAATTCTTACATCTTCTGTTTTGATTTGAAGGCGAGTGCCTGCAAGCTAAACTCCTCACTCCTTTAAATATCCCCTGAACTTTTATGATCTTGAAGTATGTTCTGTTAATCAGTCTTATCAAGAAAAGCATTGCAACCTTACAATTTGGAGAGGGCTTGATTTGATGGACAAAACCATTGCCCCCTAAAGCAAACCAAAAAAAAAATAAAATAAAGTGCAGGGGGAGTGCTGCCTGTAATCCAGTAGAAGCTAAAAATGTGATCTTTATACTTGCATATTTCACCTAGATCTTAGAAAAATCATAGGAAAAAAAAAAAAAAGCTGCCTAGGGCTCTTCCCTCTCACCAACCAGTTAGAGAGTTGGTCAGTTTCAGCTAAAAGAGAGGCTGAAATCAAAAATCATGCACTGACCCAGGGCCCACTGGCAACGTCCCACCCACGAATCACCAGTAAATTTTCATCAGATTTTGAACGCTGATTCGATTTTTGAATGCTGTCCCTCACTTTTTTCGCAACCACTCTCGCCCACATTTGACATGTCATGTGATAATTCTAGAAATGACAAAACTCTGCCATGTTTCGGGTGGGTCATGCTGTCGAGTGTGTTCTTGAACGAGATCGATGTGCACCCGAAAAAAAAAGCCTTGAAACATGCCTTCCTTTTACCAAATGGTGTGAAACTTGGTGGGGTTGGCATTGCACTAGAACACCCACCATTGAATGCCCCCCACAAACCAAGAACATAATCGATTGATTTGGACCCCATTAGCATGATCACATTGCCCAGAGCAATTATATGGTGATTTGCTTTGTTTCTGGGGAGAGAACACAGTCATCATGTGTCGCGATATTTTTCAGTGACAAAGTACTTTGATTTATTTAAACGTCAGAATCTCAAGATGAGCAATGTCTTTAAGTTTCAGGAAAGCAGATGCATTGCTTCCTGAGTCCTGCAGATAATCCTAGCTTGCTTTGCAGCATCTGAACAGAATATTTCTTGCTTCAACTGCTACACTTCAAATGAGATGCAGCGGCAGATCTGTGTCAAATTTACCACTGAGGTAGTTAAGTTAAAGAGAAAAGGAATTGAACCAATATTCAGAAGTAGAAACTTGAACGTTTGCCGCGAATTAGATGAAGATAATCATTTTCCTGTAGGGGTAAATTTAACCTCATAAGTTGAGTGACAACTCTATGTCCAAGAGATGATGGAAGTTCTGCATGATTTGTGATTTCAGTTCTTTTCAACTTTCTGTTCATATGAAGCAACCAATTTATCACCTCTTAGAATGTGCATAAGAAGCTGACCCCAGTTTCATCCTTCTCATGTGGCAGAACTTGTGTGCAATATGCCTGGACCCTCTGAGTTACAGCACAAGCAGCAGCCCGGGGCAGGCCATATTCACCGCCCAGTGCTCTCACGCATTCCACTTCACCTGCATCGCCTCGAATGTCCGGCACGGGAGTGTCACTTGCCCGATCTGCCGTGCCCACTGGACTCAGCTTCCCGCAATCTCAATTCACCTTTTTCCCTTTCCTGCAACCAAACGGATCCCATCCTCCGAATCCTAGATGACTCCATCGCCACCTTCCGCGTCCACCGGCGCTCTTTCTTGCGCTCTGCTCGCTACGACGACGATGACCCGGTAGAGCCTGACCATACATCCAGTTATCCCCACGTAGAGTTCTCTCTCATGCTGGTCCCACCCTCACACCCCAGCTACCGTCCCTGCACACACCCGTTCCAACAAGCTGGTGAACAAAGATCACACCATCCTCGTGGAATCACGTCCTCGCATCACCTGAGCGGCTCATCTTTGTTCCTGCATCAATTGCCGATACCGAAACATTTCACGTCTCCAGATCAGACACCTTACATGTGCACCTCGCATACTCGGCGAGCATACCTCTCTGTGAAGCTCATGCACCAACCAGCAATGGATTTGGTCCTTGTGGCAAGTCCCAACGGCCCGCACCTTAGGCTCCTTAAGCAGTCGATGGCATTGGTGGTGTTCTCTCTCAGACCAATCGACCGCTTAGCCATTGTCACCTATTCATCTGCAGCTGCCAGAGTTTTCCCACTGAGGCGAATGACTTCTTACGGAAAGCGAACGGCATTACAAGTCATCGATCGCCTTTTCTACATGGGACAGGCTGATCCAATTGAAGGGCTCAGGAAAGGAATGAAGATACTTGAAGATCGAGTCCACAAGAACCCACAATCATCCATATTGCATCTGTCCGACTGTCCGATGAGGTCCTACCACTCCGTTAATGTGGAAATGTCAATACCCATACACCGGTTTCACGTGGGGCTTGGGTTTGGCTCGTCGAATGGGTTCGCCATGCATGAATTCGAGGAGTTCTTGGGAAGGTTGCTGGGCGGTGTTATCAGAGAGCTTCAACTGAGGATTGGAGAGGATGGCAGGATCATAAGGCTCGGAGAGCTGAGAAGCGGTGAAGAGAAAAGGATCTTGTTGGAGTTGTGTGAGGAAGAACATGTGTATGTGGAATATAGCTATGCCGAGGGCGGGGCTGACGAGTGCATTAGGACGGGAGAGACTCTGGTGAGTCTTGAGGACAAGGGAGAGAGAAGAGACAGTACAGATAGTGCAGTAAGAGATATGAGCATTGGTGGGAGGAATAGTAGTGTGGAGAGTTGGGACTACCATGACCCTTTCATGGCTAGAAGATGGGCCAAACATTTGCACGGTTATAGGATGTGAATTAACTATCATTGGTAATATTGTTTTGAGTATAAAGAACAACAATTCGACCTGATATTGATCGATTTCCAGTTAGTATGCTAACAATATGAATTTGTGACATAGGTAGGATACTTTCATATAGCAATCTCAGGTGCCAAGCCTCAGATAATTTAGCAGAAATGATCTTTGGTGGGACTGCAAAATCTTGAACATTAGGTCATGCAACATGTATGAAGAAATTTTTGCCAATTACCAAGAACTCAAGAAGCCCTTTGAGAAAGAAAAAGTTACATAGAATCCCTTAAAGAAGCAATTCTTTGTCAAGTTTCTAATCATCTTTCCATGTAACGGCCAAGCAATAATACAGTTTGTGTTAGCAGAATGAATAACAAAAGATGTTCCTGGAAGATGTGGCAGGTTCCAAGCCCTAAACGATAACCACTTCCTAGTTAAAAAGAGCCATCTCAAGATATATGAACAGCTTATGCATCCATGTAAAAGAAATGGAATCCAGGATCAACAACAGGGATTTGCAAACGTAAGTGCTATTAATCATGGTGGTAATCATACACAGAAAAGTCACTATACAACAGAGAGCTGTCTTTGGAGTAATGAAGCAAGAAATAGCAATTATCACAAAAATAGCAAGGGTTCTCCTTGGCCCATTTATCATCCAGAGTTACCTTTGTAGCTCTGTAGATCTTGCACACGCAGCATTTTTGTGCACGTGTTTTCTGCTGGAATGTGACAATCGGATAAGCCGCTCGGCTAAGTACATCCTCTGGATGAATCAACCTCATATCTCTAATCACAATTGTGTGCTTGCAATCTCCCTGTACCATGTAATTTTCCAGAGAAGCATCAGCATCCGTTGGTCAGGTAACAGACGAACAATGAGTTTGTTCACAGAAGAAAGATGTCAGGGCATCGTCAAGAAAATTTTATGGTTGCCAAAGATGAATATGAGGAAAACAATCGCCACACCTGATGACAATAAAGATATGCGGCACCTAGCTGAAATTTCAAATCGCCAAACCGCGTCTTTTGCATCTCCACGGCTTTGAATTGAGGCAGTTGGGAGATTGCAGAGTCACCTACAACATCCTTCTGCTTCTGCCCCAACTCACCAGCTTGGATGCACTCCCATTTTTTGAGAGCTTCATCCTTTGAATTCCTAAGCCACTCAAGGATGGGTTCACTGTAATCTATAGCAGTGGGGTCCCTCAAATCATTGCAAAAGAAATCCTGCATAACACAGAATCTTCACAACGTGGCCATAATATATATATATATATATATCACATTATGACAAATTGAGAGGCGAGAGAGCTTATTACCTCTATGAGGAAATATCCTGAAGAATCGTGCTTTCCAGCTTTCTGCATTATATGGTCCGTCAAGCAATATATTTTGTCCCTTAATTCTGTCAATAATTGTCTTCCAAGAACCAAGAACTCTTGTGTCTACAGAAAATTTCAGAATAAATTCAGAAGACAGACAAGAGATGAAAAATTAGTTGGGGTACAATCTCCATTTTCAGCTGAAGCCCAGTCAAATGTCATTCACAGCACATACCCTCTTAAAATCTTATTTCAAAGATGGATTGCATGAAAGCATCTACCTATTCAAAAAAGAAAAAATTCAGACGTGAATGAGATGAAAGTAATCATCAACTGAGAACTTACCAAAGAGGGTCCTCTAAAAAATCGCTAACAAGCTAAACTATCAAAAGCAACCCAGGCTGAAGACCCTCAACAGACAGGTGACCATTCTCTACCATAGTTTCTTGTTACTTATTTTGCACTGGATTAACTACACCAAGTACTAACTTTATTTCTGCATGTTGATAATCAAAAGCCAAATAAAAGAACCAAACCAATTCCACAACAACAAACAGAACGTGAGGGAACATGGTCCCTTCCACCACAACAAAATAAATAAACAGACATAATACCTTGATCCATCTCTTCACATTGTGGTAAACCTCCACACAAAGAATAATTTCTGGATACATCACAGGCATGTTTTCCTGAAGGTCTGATGATTTCACCTGCACACATCAGAAGAGAAATGAACCTAAGAATTATGGTTATTGTTAGTGTCGAGCTTTGAATAGCCATAAAAATCATGTTCTGAGATTCATTTAAGTTCATGCATCATTCTGAAATAGCAACCCAAGCATATTATTATAATTTATCCAAAGGAAAAATTCTAGGCAAATTCACAGTTCACATTTTTTAGATTTATAAGGATATTTAGAATGGTGAAGAAGCTCAGTTATGGACAGTTAGCTCCAAAAGATACTAAGGGAAGGAGATAACTAGAACACGAGGAAAGCAAGTGTAGTCAGTACCACAATTGAAGGTGAGGTAACAAGTGGTGCATAAGAATAAGATAGACGAATAGAAGCCCAAGATACATGTAGCCAAATGAACTAAAAAAGGAAACGGAATGGTCAAGTTGTGAGCAAACCTTCACTGCAGAGTTTGTCAAGCTCAAGGTTTTCAACCTCTCAACTCTCTCCATAGGTGGAACTGCACCTTCATCAATCTTACAGACGGCACTGGACAGATAAGGTTCTATAGTAAGTACAAATCATTATATACTTATAACCAGAAGAATTTTCCAGGTTAGGTCACAAACTTGAATGAATGCAGCCTTGCTGCTTCCTTGTTTTCATCCTGCTTTACTTTGATCTTCACAATTTCATCCACTTTTCTCATGTAACAATGCTGAAAAACAACAATGACCAATTCTAAGAATCTTATGGCACTGACAAGAATAGAAGAAGAAATATCCAGAAGGACAGCATAGTTCAAAATAGATAAAACACCCAAGAACAAGCGGATGCTTCAATAGCTTTTATTCAAACAACTGAAATCAATCATATTCAAGCAAATGGTGCCTAACACATGAGTGAGTTCTTATTAAAAAAATTTCGCACCTCACAGCCTCATGCATGAAACCATCTCGCAATATAACCCCAGATGCCAAATCTAGGAGATATAAATGCGAAAAAAGATTATGTGAGAGCACTTACAATTTCCAAACATCTTTGAGCCAAACCCACTAGATAGTATGAACAAGAAAATGGTAACTGCATTCTTTTCCTCATTAACTTAAAAATGATAAGCTAGTTTGAACCAATTAAAACCAATTCTTGTGTGAAAGAGTTTCAAAAACAAATTGCCAGTAACTAATAGACAGAGCAGAAGGTAAGGAAACACACACGGACCCTCACATGAAGTTACTGGAATTTCAGCAAGTTAACAGCCAAATGACATACTTCGAGAGCTTGACTGTTTTCCTCATTTCTTGTTCTTTTCTTGGAGTTCTTTGTGGTTGAAGTTCTAGCTGTTTTTTTAGAACGAAAGCCATTAATGCACTGTAATGCATTTGAGGCTTCTCCTTGGCTGGCTGAGTTCTCTGAATTTGGATGCTCTTGGCTTGTTGCTCTTCGGTCATCTTCATGCCTGAGTGTAATAAACCAAAAGTTAAAACAGTTCCAGATAGGCACTTCACAAAAGAATTTAGTAGCCAAACAAAAGGCAATCCAATGAAAAAGAGAACCATCTTCATGGATAACATATAGCAAAGTATTGTTCCTAGAGTCTAGGTCGAAAGATGGAGGCATTAACCAGGTTGATATTGCCACAAGCCCTCAGAAAAGGCACAGAAGCAAAATGCAGGTCTCTAATAGTATGTGCTGCAGGACTAGCAGGGTGGCTTTCACCCCGGTCACAAGTGCAAGCATTGACTTTGAATATGATGGAATAATTGTCTCCAAGCACCAACATCTCCATATAGGAACTAACACAACTAATACAATTAAAATCTTCAACATCCTATCACTCTATCATTGTTAAATCAAAAGGCATGTGGAGGCATAAGTGGGTGTTTTTATTCGCCAGATCCAGATAAAACAATGACATTGGCAAAAACACACCAAAAAAATAAAAATAATAATTACCGTGACTATATAAACTTGTGATGCATAATATTACTAATGAACACAGCTAAAAAATTTCTCGCAACAGCTCACTTAAAATGCACATATGCGGACCCAACAGATATAATTTACCTAGCATTTGGTTGGCCTTCTGGCTGCTGTTCAGAACAATCGAGAAGCTCCTGATCCTGCAAACAACCACCCCGTATGAGCAAGTAATGAATACAAACAATTGACTTGACAGGACAAAAACTGAAAATGGAGCAGCATACTTGAAACGCCTCCTTCATAGCCATGTCTACCAATTCCTCCTCACTGAACACTTTGAGCTCGTCCACACTGCACACACAATCACCAACCCGTTGAACCACTCCCTCAATGAGAACAAGCCTCTCGACCAAAAAGAACAAAACTTTCGCAAAAACCCTCCATAAAAAACCTTCCCCAGATGCACAAATCCACCATAGACTTAATTCACTTACGATAAATCCTCATCGCACTCCTGCCGCGAGCCGCAAGAGACCTCCTTCTGCAGCTTCTGCAAAGAACCCAGAATTGGCCGTCACAAACGCGGACTCGGGAAGACAAACAAGCAACTGGGTAGTCACCCAAAAAGGCCATCGACCGCTTCGATGGATAGATATAGAGCGAAGGGGGTCGTGGGAAGGTTTCACGGGACCTGGAGCTCGCGAAGGAGGGAAGCTTCGAACTCGGGGACGCGGGTGAGGGGGCCGATGAAATTGGGGACGAAGAGGGGCCCGCCTCGCGGGATGGAGACGCTACTGTACTCCTCTTGAGCGGCGCCGGCGGCCACAATCGATCCTCCTCCTCCTTCTTCTTCCGCCATCATCTCTGCAACAGCCACCGCTGGAGGAGGAGGAGCTTCGTCCCCCCGCTCTTTTTAGCTTTCCGGGAATTTGTCTTTTTTGGGAGAAGTTGCAAAAAGCCCTCGACTTTGGAAAAATTACAGATTACCCCCTCTTAAATTTTAATTTTTCCGTCTGTATGTATAGCTGTCGACCATTGCCCGCAAATGGACTTAACTCATTTTTGTACCATGACCTCTGCCACACGATTAATGAAATTAAGTACAGAGTGATGCGTTGTTAATAATTTTTATTGAAGGATATTTCAATTAAGAAACATGAAATAGTCTATTTTCAGCTAACTTGACGATTATGTGTAAGGAAAAAAACTAGTGTTATGACATAAGTTAAAGCTCTATAGAGTGATGTATAATGTCTTAAAGCTTTTGAAATGTAACGTAACGATATCAAAATTGTCAAAGCTCAAGAGATAAATTATTAACATTTTGGAAGTTTGGAGGCTGTTGGGCAACGACACCAAATTTTAAAGATGGGAGACCAATTTCCTTTCTTTTTATTTGAATCATTTTGCCACCAAAAGTGTGTTGACCTGCGCAACTCATGCTATGTTGGGAAAATGGTATAAAAAAATAATAGGGAGAGTGGAAATTTGAGGGTACAAATGAGTAAAAATCCTAAAAAAAACTCTTAGCAAGAAATGAGAGGGGGAGCGAAACAAAGCATTAGTAGGCGGGCTTGGTGTTGGATCGAAGGTTAGGACATATGAAATTTCTAAAGCCCAATTGCATGTTTGGGTCGAACTAGGTTCAAGATCAAACCGTAAGAGAGAGATAAAGCCCAACAACTACATCGGACGCATTCCATCAATGTTGAAGTTACTTCAAGGATGATTCTTGCCTATGCCCGCACGCTTCCTCCTCCATATTCATTGGCACAAGTCTGAATGAAAAAATGTGACAGTCAACTCAAGATAACCATAGACTAATGAGGGAGTTAGATGTCTCCATGATCAAAGTCCCGTGTTGAGAATGCATAGCAAGGATGACTTGTGTGATTTTACTCATAACCCAACTTGCCGATTCTTACCGCTCGACTTTTAAACCCATGTTAAATGATGACTTAATACAATTTTTCATATCGTATTCATCACTCGATATAATAGTAAATTAGTATCTATGAGCACGTATTGTCCTACAACCGTCGAGATAGACAAGTCGCATCAGTCCATGTATTCGATTTACTTTTGAATTTTTACATTTTGAGTCATGCCGTGTATGATCACTTCATGTTGAATGTGGTTTAACCTTGAAAAAGGAAGAAAGGGATTGGTGCAATTGAAGGGGGATTGGGCATTAGGGGAAAGTCCAAAGCCATCCCTGTCAAAGTCGCCGGAATAATTTCGATCTGGGGACGGAATATTACGCAGAAGATTCCCTTGGAGAAGGCCGGTCAGCACGTCATCAACCTCAAACCTCTCAATTTAAGAATTGCTTAGAGAAATACGGTTTGACGGGCATCAAATGTCTGCCAGCGGGCAGTTCTTCTCTATATCATCTCCAAATGTTTTTTTTTTTTGCTTTTTCCTATAGTCCTAGTCTCGATTGCCATAACCCTTTTTGGCCTTGTTTATTAGGGACAAGAAAAGTCCGTGCCGTCCTTGCAGTTCGGATTCGTAGTCTTACGGTGTGTTTGTTTGCGTTTCTGTTTAAAAATTGTTATAGGGAACGAAATAGAAAAAAGTGTTTACGTTAAACAATTTTTGAACAAAAAACGCGTTTGATAAACTTGTTTCGAGAATAAAAAATAAACGAACGCGTTTGGTAAATTTGTATAATTTTTTTATTTCTTTTATTTTTCTATTTTTTTCTATTTTTTGCTTTTTCTTTTTTTTTCTTCTTTTTTTGGCCGGTCGCCGCCGCCTTGGCCATGGCTGCGACCGGTCAACGAGGGCCGACGGCCTTGCCCGGCCACGGCGAGGCTCGCCGACCCTCGGCCAGCCGAGCCTCGCCGTAGCCGGGCGAGGCTCGGCCACCGGGCCATCGCCGGGGGACGCCGACTCGCCTAGATTCGGCGAGGCCGAGCCTTGCCGACCGCCGGGCGAGCTCGGCCTCGCGAATCTGGGTGAAATCGAGCTCACCCGGCCCGACGCAAGGTCGCCCCAAGGCAAGGCCAGCTCGCCCCATGTCAAGCCCACGCTAGCCATGGCCGGTCGCCCCATGGCGGCGGCCGAACGTAAGAGAAAAGAAAGAAAATAAAAAGAAGAAAATAAGAAGAAAAAGAAGAAGAAAATAAAAAGTGTTTTACCAAATGTGTTTCATAAATAAGAAACACAAATTTGTTGTTTTTTTTTTTTTATTCCGAAAAAAGAACAAAAAAGGAATAAACGCACAAACGCGTTTCTATTCCTTTTTTTGTTCTCTGAAACAAAACACTACAAAAACAAACGCACCCTTAATTATTTTTTTGGTTTCGTTTTTTAAATTTCTTTTTGTGGTGAAGTTAGGGGTTCTCTCTCAAATTGGGAAGGTTCTATGTGAATTTCTAAATCTCATCAGTAAAATATATTCAAAATGCGAAATTTTCAAAATGGTAGAATTAAGCTTCACAACTCATAACAGCTCATAACGAATGGTGCAATTTTAATCCTTCTGTTGACTTTTGCTTGTTTTGAGCAAGAGAGAAAAATCCATCATTTTTTATACATCATGTCTTCCCTAAATGACCACGAAACCTACCTCACCTCAATTATCTGATTTGTCTTTTCTAATAATTTATCTTTTCCTTTGATCAGTTATCTTCAATTTATCTTAGCCAATTGACGTTGCCATTGGTGAGTAGCTTGTCCTCCTCGGTTTCGACCATCGGCGACGCAACCCCCTGTCCACTCTAAACTAAGCGCAACACCCATATCGACAATCATTCGTTAGCTTATTCTCTTTCTTGCATGCGCGTGCATAGTTAAGAGGGGCTACATCAATGATGACAAGGTTGTTTCTTAACTCCTAATCATCAACTTATCTACAATAAGTCAAATCTGGCTCCATCAACCGCGACCTAAGTGAATTAAATGAGTGGAATATAATGAAAAAAACCCTTAACTTATTCGATAGGCATTAAATACTAAGGAATATAGAATGATTAAAGATGCAAAACCATAGCCCGCCTTTGGCCACCTATCTTACAATGCCACCTCAAGCGTGAGTGTCCATGGTTGCAAAACGCCAAAACTGAAGTAGCCATGACCACCACAAATGGGAAGTGGAAGAGAGTGACCATGCTTGTGAGCCCAAAGATTTGGGGGATACATGATAAACTTTATATTTCTTTATTTCTCTTTTCTCATTTTCCCGAAATATGTTTAATGTAAATACGTTTGAGAACACATTTGATTTTTCTACTTTTAGAACAAATTTCTATTTTATAAATATATTTGAAGAAAAAATTAATTTCTGACTAGAAATCAATTTCTATTTCAGAATTTTGTCATACATATTCCTGGTGGCCGTTGTGGTGAATGAGAAGAGAGAGAAATAGAAGTCACAGGACTCGAGTGGTCATGGCCGTGATCTCAAAGCTCCGGCAAATCATGATTAGAAATGCAAGAGAAAGGATGAAGACATTAACAATTTCTAATAGCATTAATACCACGTCAGCAAAAACTCATCCGAATAACTCAAAACAGCATCTCCAAAGAGTAGATGATGCTTTTTTTTAAAAAAAGTAGATGGACTATTTAAATTTTTCTAGCTTGGGAATCTTTTCGGCAAATTTATGCTCTCGACCGGTGGCATTTCAAATAAAAAATAATATAACCACTCAAAAGACCATTGAGAGGAACACAAGTGATTGAGTGTAAGGCAAATTAACGTCGAACACTATTACAACGGTCATTTAGCATCAATCCAACCAAGTGAAAGCCACTTCCCATGCATGCAATCATGCCCATGCCTACATAGGAGTGATTATATATATTATATATATTGAGAATTTGAAATTTCAAATCATATTTAATACTATAAATAACGAAAATCATTTTGAAATATACAAATATAAGAAGCACGTGCGATCCCTTTTCTTTAAACACATCAAAATTAAGAATATCTCTTCCCATCTTTGACTCAAAATAAACAAACCCTGACCTAATTATACAATGTCATGATATGAATTTTATGTTTTGCCATGCCCGAAAAATATAAATATAAGAAACACACATGATCCATTTTTATTGAATATATCTAAATTAAGAATACCAACTCTCATTCATGACATAAAATAAACAAAACCCTGGGATAATTATACCACGTTAAAAACATTAATTCTATGTTCCCCAAAAAAAATAAAATACATGTGAACCGTATGGACGGGGATAAGATATATAGAGACAAATTTTCTTTTTGTTTTGATTATCAAGAATGAATAAAAGGTAAAGCAAGATATCTTGCCAACTAGATTCGGACGGTATCCTCGAGAAGCCTGTAATGATATTTTGCTGCAGTCAAGACCAAAATATTTCAGGCAACATTGACAGCAACGAAAGGACCACTGGCTTCTCTCTCTCTCTCTCTCTCTTCCTTTTCCTGGTTTCTTTTCATCGGAAGAAATGGTCAAATTCCCTCATTTGTTATTCCTAACTCGCTGCAGCTGCAGACGATCTGTGGAAACGCATCGCAGCAGCAGCAGCAGAACAGATATAAAAACACAAAGGGCAAATTTTTAGCCCAAAAAGAAAAAAAAAGATTAAAAAAAAGGGCAAATAAAATTAAAGAAGAAGTTGAAAATGAAATTGAGGGGGGCAGTGGAATCTGATCAGAGACCCAAATAGAAATACAGAGACACCCTCTTTTCCTTTACATTTTCCTCCTCCTCCCTTTCTGTGCCAAAACAGAGCAAAGCTCCCGTCTTTCCTCCTTACCAATTCGCTTTCGTCTTCTGGGTCGTCCTCCTTGGCCTTGTTCATGTACTTTTTCTTGCTCTGCTATTGGATGTACGCCCCAGTTTTCCAGGACTCTGCAGATCTGCTTCTGGGTATGCTTCCTTTCGCCTCAATCTCTCTTTTCCTGCCCATTTCTGTCTCGCTTCGTGCCTGGTGTCGTCAATTGGAGATTCTCGTTTCTTGCTTCCGGCTGGGAACTGAATAAAAATCGAAGCTTTACCGTCCCTAACGTTTCAGCTCACGCTCTTTGTTACCGGGTAGATAAGCAGCACGTCTTTGCATAGGAATTAACGGCTCGATGCATGGTCGATCGTCATTTGAATTTGGTCTTTTTCTGATTGAGGGTTCCGTGTCAATTAGCTCTCTTGTGGGAGGTTTTGTTTTGTTTGTGTTATCTTCTGGGTCCCCTGTGGTTGGTGGTTTTGCATCTTCCTTTCCAATACACAATTCTGAGTGGTTGCAGATTCATGGCATTGTTATCTTTTTTCATTATGTCAATTGTTCACTTAGAGAGGGGAAATTGCTGGGTCAGCTTAAATTTTCTTATATATCTCAATTTTGATTTCTTTTCTTTTCACTTCCCTTGCTTTCCCTGGTAGAGTTATGGAATGCTAGTCAAGACGGCTCGATTCATTTACTTCCTCTTTTCTGCTCGTTTGAAATGAAGCTAATAGCAAGACCTAGTTGTTGCTACCATCTTAATTCTGTCAACGGTTGTTGTTTCATTGTCGACATAGTTCTACACTGTCCAGACAGCTGTTTGTTGCAAACTTAAAATTTTAATGTATTCATGTAGACAAATAAGTATATGGAAGTAGATAACGGTATGAATCAGATGCATTCTTTTGATATTGGATGTATTGACGTTATATGCTTGCGCTCATGCACAGCTTGCATATGCATGCAAACAGACCGTGTATGGATGGTTAGCTTGAGTTTGTTCGTGCACGTTGGAAGCTGGATTTTTCTTTTTGGGGGCCAAATTGATCTTTATAAAGACGAGTAAGTAATTGTATCTCTTGCACCTACCACTACGTCAAGATCTAATTGGTGATCAACACGGTGATGTTGAGTTTGTCTATGGGGTCATACTATATGAACTTGTACGTTGCCAGCTGGCGGTTAATTGCGGGATAAAATAGGATAAGGATGAAATGCATCTGTGAATGCTGTAGATTTTTGACTCCATGCTTTCGAAGTCATTGTTATCTTTGGTTCTGTGTACTGTTCTTGATAAACACCAACCAAACTTATTGCAGAGGACATAGAAGGAATTCAAATAAAATAGAAGATATTTTGGGCCATGGAAGGTAACAATCAGTAGTATGGCCTGCATTTAGGCAAAAGCAGTTCAAGAGATCACGAGTTTCTTTCTTCTAGTAGCTTTAGGAAAATGAAAAGCATTTCTTGTTGACCCTTCAAATCTTTTATAATGTGATTTTTAACATTTCTCTTTTGGTTTTTGCAGTTCAATGAAGAATGTATCAACAGAAAGGTGGCCCTAGTTCAAGTTTAGTTCCTGGCAACACAATGGTTCATGGTCAACATTTAGACAGTGGTGCCAACACAATGGACTCCATCGGTGGAGGGAACAATCACAGTAACAATGCCAATCTTGCATCCAAGCAGCGGTTACGGTGGACACATGACCTTCACGATCGCTTTGTTGATGCTGTGGCACAACTTGGGGGGCCAGATAGTAAGTCATCACGATTACGTTTGTGTTATCTTGATTATCTATGATTTTTCATTTTATACTCATTTCAGCTTTTGTTTGGTAATGTTTTGATCTAGTTACAAAGTAATGGAAGGCTGCAATTTATAAAGAAAGTATACAATGAAGAAATGACAAGGCATCTGCTCTCTATTTGTCCCTCTGTGTAAAAGATCCATGATGACATACTTGGCCATAAGTCACATGCGGTTGAATTGCTTGAAGGACATAGAACTTTGTGGAAGATTTCATATTGATGACTTTAGATTGTGAAAATCAACAGAAAGAAAATAATAGAACTGAACATGTAAATTTATGTCGTTTCATTGATGTGGCCTATCTCCATGAAAAAGATAAGTAAACTTCACCAAGAAAATCATTTCAGGTTATGCACTCAAACCAAGCCCTAGTTACATCCGTCCTCTTTGAGTTTTTGAATACCTCAAAGAGAAGTGGAAGAGGAAATGCATACAAAAGCACCCACAAAGAAACAACGTTGAAGCTCAGCTGCTGACTATATCCATTTAATTTATTTTGGTCTGGTTGATATGTACAACGGGGCATTGCCCATGCACCCTAGTGAACTCAGCATACTAGGTCCTGTACCTCCACTATCACAAGCAATCTCTTGAAAGTTTTAGCTTTCATTTCTGTTTTGTATTAGGGATGTGATTCAAAATAATCAAGACACTCTCTCATGAATGGAAAAAACAGAGAGTAATTTAAGACACCCCAAAGTTGAATGGAATTGGCCCCATTGTTGCATACTAGTATGATGATCTTAATCAGCAAGCAATATCTTTTCCATCAATTTTATGCATCTTCATTTCTTCTGGCTAGTAAATATGCGCTTTTTTCAAGAGTTAAGAAATTAACTGCAGAATAGAACTGGGTAACAAATAGAATAAGCTAGATCTACTTCTACATTTGCCTTAAAGAGTTTGTTAATGTTTAATTTATGCATAGATATTAGTGTTTCTGATGTATGTTTCACTCCTTTCTTTCAGGGGCAACACCTAAAGGTGTTCTTAGAGTTATGGGTGTGCAAGGTCTAACAATATACCATGTTAAAAGTCATTTACAGGTTCAAAGGACAAATTTCTCCTCTTTTATTTATTTTAAATTCATATTAATTCTTCTATGTTAAAAAATTCTTCTGTGTGATTCAAGTTGACTAAACACTTGTAATGCTTGCAGAAATATCGACTTGCAAAATATCTGCCTGACTCCTCCTCTGACGGTATGATTTGACAAGTGTTAATTGGTTTTCGTGTTGCTTTTTTAATCTGAGATGATTATTGCGGTCACTCAAAATGAATTCTTAAGATGCCTTAGAATGGATCTCCATCTTACATTCTTGTGATTCTTTCTGACTTACTGATTGTAGGTAAAAAGGCTGAGAAAAAAGAATCGGCGGATGTGCTCTCCGACATGGATGGTTCCTCGTAAGTACCATTTCCTCTTAAAATCGTGTTTACTTCAGATACGAGATGTCAAGTAGGTCATCAATTAATCATATACCAAGTGGTAACTCTAAATTGAATTGTTGGAATTATCGATTCTCCCTGATAGCTTTTCTTGTCTGCTATTCTTGAAAGATACTAATACAGTATCTGGCAGGATATTACCAATTTTATTGAGATGTAATTGCACTTGTATTTTTCTATCTGATTCTTCTGTTTTTTGTATTAATCTGATTCTTTTGTTGATAATAGATCTTCAGGTAAATTGTTGTGTTTATATATTTATGTCTCTTTAATCGCCAACATTTGAACCTTCTACTTTATTTATGACAAAATATTTGTTTTTTCCTGTCTACTAGAGGTGGGATGCAGATCACTGAAGCTCTCAAACTGCAAATGGAGGTGCAAAAGCGCTTACATGAACAGTTGGAGGCAAGTTCTTTGTATATTAGCTTCTCATTGGTTGGAATAACATGGTTAGAATTAATATTCTGATATTCAGATCTTTACAAATCCGACTTCAGAATCCTCAAATCATTTTTGATGATGTGCCATATTTGTAACGTCAAGAAGTTTCGAGTGTGCCAGACTTTTCCCGATATGATTTCATTCTTGAGATCATTCATTAATAGAACATCAAGACAATCAATTGCACAAATGCTAAAAGTGATAATATACCACTTTATCTAGCTGTCATATATGTGATTCCGCATTGTGTGAGGTTAGGTGCTCATGTGGCTTTTAGTAGGACGTCTGCCTTCTTACTAAGGCAAAGATGCATATGATTCCTGTAAGCTATGGCCTCTTCAAGCTAATTTCAGTACATTTGATGTCAGCAGGTGCAGAGACAGCTGCAGCTGCGGATAGAAGCACAAGGCAAGTACTTGAAGAAGATAATCGAAGAGCAACAGAGACTTAGTGGAGCACTCGCAGATGGGTCAGCAGATGAATCGGGTGATAAGGGCCAAGAAGACAGCAAGACTGATCCACCTACCCCAGCTCCTATCTCGGAGTCACCCATCCAAGATAAGTCTAAGGACTGTGCCATAGCGAAGAGCCTCTCACTTGATGGATCACTCTCATCTCATAATCATGAACCATTGACCCCTGATTCCGGTTGCAATGTCAGTTCGCCAGCCGAAAGCCCTGATGGTGAGAGGTCAGCCAAAAAGCCACGGGTGACTGCTGGTGCTTCGCATGCTAAACCTGAGATCGTGCTACACCCGATATTCGAATCAAGCTTGGGTTGCTCCTACACAAACTCCTCATTCAAACTACCTGACCAGGGATCTGTTTGATTCCCAGTAAGAAGATAAAAACTAGACTGGTCAAACTGGGATTAGCCTTGGCAGATATACTGTAACATCTTGTACTGCTTGGTGTATCAACTTGCGTACTAGTTTGTTTCGACTTGCATGTGTAGCTTGCAGGAGAAAGTGAACTATTTAACTTGGTAAGTATTATATAGGTAGCTTAGAGGTCATTGTATATGTTGATGCATCCTTTGACGCTTAGCTCAAACTTGTGAGGATATGGCATTTTCTGGGCAGGTGGTATTGAAGGAGTATGTGTACTTGTTGCGTATGAGTTCTCTTCAGTAGGTGTTGATGAACCTGAAACCCACATGTCCCAATTTATTAGTCGTTGCTTAGGATAGATTTAAATATTTCGCTGAATGCAGAATAATGCAACGAAAAGCTACAAGCAGTACATTTGGAATAGCAGGTGCTTCGGAAACACCTACTGTAAGTTAGGACTTCATTTAAAGATAGACGATGATACGCCGCAATGCCCCACCAAGACATTGGTAAATATCTGTGAGAAAATGAAAATGTCGGCAATTACATTTGACGGTGGGCTCCGTAGGGAAATGAACTTACTTGAATTAACTGCCAAAACTCGCAGGCGTTGCCAATCTACCTAAAAGTCACGGAAAAGGACTGGACACCTGCCGTCAACCACACCCGCTGCTTTTTCTAGGTGCCAACTGCAGGGGCTTCTAGGCACTAAATATGCCAAAAGCCCGAGGCTTTTCTAATCTTGACTCTGACACAGAATAATGCATCCTTTGCACATTACTATTTGTGCATGACAATATTATAAAGGCTCTGTCAAGACACTACATGAGGAAACCGCACACCGCTGCTGGTGAAGCTTAAGGAAATAAGGGCCTCTTTCAACCTGGAACATGGACAAGCACAAAGCTATTCAGCTGTATACGCTCCCCATTGCTACAACATAAAGTGAACTCAACTAAACCTGCTTCTCAAATTCAACAAAAAAATTACACAACCCCTTTCAGCAATATCATGACATATTGCAGGAGCAAAATTGTTAGCAATTGATCTTCTCTATGGCACAGAAAATGATACATTTCTTTTTAAGATGATGTAATGTTCTCTGGTGAGCTACTCAGGCCTTGTGCGAGAAAAGATGCCTAGAAACTTCACATATCTGGCTTTTAGATGTTTTATCCAGACTGGAGCAGCAATCTCTCAGTCATATCAATATGGGGTCCTAGTGCTCAGAGCAGCAAGTTGAAGACCAGCTACCCATTTGTATAGCTGTATGGAAGGCTGAAGAGCCATGGGAACGAGAGGAATTTCCTATCATGTCAGAACAAGATATTGCTTCATCAGCATCTTCAAGTTCTATCTCCGGAGTAGGCAGTATGCCAGTGATGAAGGATGGTTCAACTATGTAGTAGGTTTGACTATGCCCTGAAGCTTCCACCCACCAAGTCCAGTCAAAGCAAAAGCCTGCACAAAGGAACATAACATATAATTGAGAGATCCCAGAAGATGATATTGATGACTTGTGTCGCAAAGAAAGAAGGAATTTGGCGACTGTTAGGAAGGAATGTCTACAGTCTTGTGGACAAGAAAATGGGATGCATGTCCTCTGAAAGTTACAACTACTCAAGAATACATTTTTTTTTTTTTCATACAGGAATGTGACGACCCTATATGTATGATATCAGAAGGTTTGTTTTAAAAGTCTGAGTTACTGTATTATATGAAGATTCATAAATATATATGAAATTTACTATTACTAACCATCCCAATAAGGAAAAGAAAATTCTTGAGACAAATACCACCTCTTCAGGAAAAGTTTGACTACATCTACATGGGTACTTACTGAGTATAAGAGATTTATGAACACTACAGGAAATGTAATAATCTTGAGCATGCAGAGAAAGGTGATGGGGCAAAATATGCCTGCATGTGTGACCTGGCTCACTTGTTCAAAGTACCTACTTACAGTTTGTCGCATTACTTCGTTAGCCAATTTTATAAACCAATCTTCATATCTCTAATAGCACTAACCATTACAAAATTACTAAATGATTTAGTATTGTGAAATCTCTTTTTGCTCAAAATAACTGAAACAATCATTTGACTATAACAGTATTTAATATAAATAAACTAACTGTTTAAAATCAATATTTATGTAATTACCTAAATTTTATCATTTCTGAAGGTTTAATAGAATGGTGACAAAGCCACTTTGCACATATTGTGATTTTCTTCTTCTTGTTTTTTTTTTGGTAAGGATATTGTGATTTTCTTTAATTGCTAGTAAATTCTAATTTACCTAATCCATACTTTTCTGAGTTTTCCAAGTTCTCCATAAGGATGAAAATTCTGTTAGTGTTCCTAATTGAGGGTATCTATCAGGCAGCAAATTACCTGTTAGATTGTCATTGTGCTTAATTGCTCATAAACGATGGTATCCACTCTTAGTAACTCTGAAGAAGGTTTGTAATCTTCCCTCAGGTGGTCATCGGCTCAGGTGTCCTCATAGTTCAGAAGTTTTCTTTAAGGATGATAACTTTCTGTCATTACTATAATTTCTAGTAGGTCTCATCATCAGTAACTTTCTCGGAATATCATAATTACCCTTAGGTGCTTGTAATTATAACTTCTTGTCCACCTTTAGTAGAATTTCTTTGAAGTCTTGTTTCTTTTTGTGTCTGCAATTGAGGGTAACTCAGCATTAGCAACTTTTCCCTGAGATCGTATTTTTACTTAATCGATTCTAATTAAGAGGTACCTATAACTTACTAACTCTTCACAAAGATTGCATTCTTCCTCAAGTCATCGTAACTTTTAGTGTACCGAAGTCTATAACTTTTCTTAAGGGATGGTAATTAACATTAAGGGCTCGTAAATTTGAGGGCTCATATTGCTGATTGTGATTTTCCTCAAGAGCTTGTAACTCTGAGGGTGCTTCTTGTTGATAACCTTTCCTACTGACATAGTAGCTGTTTTTAAGCACTTGTAATATTGAGGGCTCCTATTGTCAATAAATTTCTTATGAGATTGTAAATCTCCTTTTGAAAGTAATATTGAGGGTTCCTATGGTTAGTGACTTTTCAGTGGAATCTTCATTTACTTCAAATTCTTGTGACTTTGAGGGTACCTTTGACTTTCAACACTAAGTCTAAACAATTTGGAGCTCAGATCCAAGAATAACATGACCAGTAGTCGCATTTGCTCTTCTAAGGAACACTGTCTTTTTGTCAACTGGCTAGCTAAACTTCTGACTCTTTGAAAACTTGTGGTCATGTTTAAATCATGCCCATACAAATGCTTGGAGCAATGAAAAAAAAGAAAAGTTTCCTTGGAAGTGGAGAATGTAGATGCCTACCTCTTCCCAAGATCTTCCAGTAGCTTCGAGCAAAGCAGCATTGCATGTTTTAAGTTCAATGGATGCACCAGTAAACATGGAAGCCGCCTCCTCCCATCCCCTATTATGCCCCATACACCTGCACAAATACTCATATGCTTGAGAAATCTGTCCATGCTGTTTCAAACTATGAAACCAGAATAACTAAACAAGTTACTTTAAAAGGAAGATATATTCATGAAAGCATTTTTGCAATACACAAACCAACACTATAGTCCATAATCACTCGACAGGACTGTTCAAAGTACCTAATCACCAAAGTGAACTTGCATTAAGGTACAAAAGAAGGCATTATCCATGCTAACAGCGGAAATATTTGGGTCAGAGCATCTTTGGTATCACTTTTTTCTTAAAAGGAAACACCTGCCCGGTAGCATTAAAAGTATGCTTTACCCTATGAACCTAACATTACTATAAATATACAAAGATAACAAAGGAAAACAATATTGGACCCATTTATCCATGTGTATGCATCAGACTCAAATGAGAAGCATCCAGAATAGGAATATGTCAATGTCCTATATGTGTCAACAGCTTCAGCAACACTACCAAATGAACATTAGAAGACACTCAAATCTAGCCCTCTGCAATGATGCCATTACAATAATCAAACCACGACAGAGTGATTGAGGTCCACAAACAACACCAGATTACATCCTTTAGAGAAACTCGTATGGTGATTGCATCCACTAGGAATCTTGCATCGAAATGCAATAATTTGAAGAGGAAACGCTTCATGTAACTCCAGAATAATCATACTTCCATTCAGTAAAAGACTAGAATGAGGACGCACATTACAGTCAGTATCTCGTCCCTAGAATATTTACAGATAGCGTTCTGCAGGTGCTCTGCTGTCTGACCATCCATTGCTGCAATCGAATAAAAACTCGAAATGAAATGGACCTCGGCTTCCAAAAAGCTTTCTACTCGTTCCTGCATTATCCGCAGTGTCTCACGCGTTCGAACTGCATCACTACCTCAAAAGAGGGAATTCAAATCGAAACCAGCCGAAGCATAGATCACCAAAATTAGTATCATAAACTCATCCATCTTTGGCAATCCGCTAATCTATGCATCAGAAATTGCTGACCTTAACAAAATAAGTTCAGGGATCCAACCCAACTGGTGAAGCTTGTGTGCTATCTTGACAGCATCGTCCTGACCAGTCTTGCTGAGAGGGCGATCATGATCTAATTGAAATGATTCACGAAAGAGCCTAAAGTTAGAAGCTTGGCAAGCAACGGTATTTCCACTCGTTCACAGGCATCCAAAAGAATAAAAAGAAATCAAAAAACTCAATGCAGCTACAAGTTTAGACCATGTCATAATCACAAATCAGAACCCTTAATTACTAATAGGAACGAAAATCGCCTAGAAGCCTCACATTGCCCATCTTATTCTCTCAAACACTGCAGCAGTCCTCCTCAAACATCTAGATAAAGAAAAATAAAAATCACATTTTTGGACTAGACCAGAGCAGCTCCATGCAAATTCGAATGTCCCTTTTTTTTTTTTTTTTTTTTTTCCGGGGAAAGAAAATGAACCTCTGAGGGAACGGTCAGACCAGGAGCTATCGGCGTGGCGGAGGAGGATGAGGCGGCGAGGGGCGGCCGACTCCGAGGAGCTCGGAGCCTCGTCCTCCGCCGCCGAAGCGGCCCGGCCCTCCGCCGTCTCCACGGCCACGGAGCGCCTGCGAAGCGGCGAGCCGGGGCCGCTCTTCCTCCACCGGAGGAGGGGCGGAAGATGTGATCTGCAGGAGGCGGCGGGATTGGGCAGCGCGCAGCAGAGGGCCGCGTTCGCCATTCTCTTCTCGGGTCGGAATCAATTCTCCGGAAGCGCGACGCCGGCACCGAGGCTTGTCTTCGTCCTCCTGAGCGCGAGGATCTCGCTCATGAAGAGAGAGAGAGAGAGAGAGAGAGAGAGAGAGCTCAACAATGGAGTTTCCACTCGTTCTTGCTTCTTGCTTCTGCTCTGTTTCTTTCCTTATTTTTTTTCCTCGTTTTTGTCGTCGGTTGTTAAGTGGATAATGTTCACGCACGCGCGCGACAGTGTAGGTGATCAACCAACGCATGAAAAAGAAGGCTGATTACACAGCTGACTTCTTATGTTAAATTCGGATAATGAGGTAATATATACAAGGATTGATTTATTTGGTGAGATATGGAGTAATTATAATTGGATATTTAAATAAGTGGGGTTGTCCAATATCTGGGAGAGCCTATCTCATATGTAAAATAATTTTGGTATCAACAACTTTGTTCTATCATTTATAAGCACTGGGGATGGGTTGGGCTCCCTAAGGACTAGGGAGCTCGACTCACACTTCCCCGGTCCAATCTCAATCGGTATGTAGGACGGGATGATTACTATTTCCCTTTAGCACAGTGAAGCAGGATGGTTTTTTATTAATTAGAAAAGAGAAGGATTTGCACAAAATGTGAAATCCAAACACAATTTACTAATTATCTTGAACAATGTTATCTAAATCTATTGTGATAGAGTAAATCAATCATATATTAGGTATGAATAGGATCCACCTTAGATATGACATTCACATCATGTCCTTTTTGCAATTTAGATTAACTTTATCTATTGACTGTTGACATGAGTGTTAAAAAAATTTATACTTTTATTTTTTTCTAGGGATATGTGTAGTAGAAGTCCTAAAACTTGTGCGAGAAAGTGCGCACAGTTAAAAAACTTACAAAGAGTTCAATTAAGTCCTAAAACTTGTCCAGAAAGTGCAATTGAGTCTTAACTTACAAAGAGTTCAATCAGTCCTAAAACTTGTCCAGGAAAGTGCTGATCGAGTCCTAAAGTTAACACCGCAAGAAAGTTAGCGGAAATTGCTGACGTGGCGCGACGTAATATTTTAAATAATTTTTATATTTTTCAAATGGCTTTTTAAAATTATTTTTTATTCAAAATCTTTAAAATTAAATTAAAAAATAAAAAGGAAAATCTAAATTTATTTAAAAGAAAAATCTAAATTTATTTAGAAAAAAAAATTGTTCAAAAAAAAAAGGGGCGGTGGACTTCCGCCGCCGCCCATCGCCGGCGACCGTCGCAGCCCCGGGCGAGGTGGCCGGCCCACACGGGGCGGCGACCGTCGCCGCCCCGGCGAGGGACGGCGACCGTCCGCCCGCCTGGGCGCGGCCTCGTCGGCCCTCGCTCGGGCCGACGAGGCCTCGCCTAGGGCGGGCGATGGTCGCCGCCCCGGGCGAGGGACGGCGACCGTCGCCCGCCCGGCGCGCCTCGTCGGCCCTCGCTTGGGGCCGGCGAGGCTCGCCGGATCCGGGCGAGGCTCCCCCAGATCTGGGCGAGCCTCGCCGCCCGAGCGAGGGCCGACGAGGCCTCGCCTGGGTCGGGCGACGGCCGCCGCCCCCGGGAGGGCCGGCCACCCCGCCTGGGCGGCGACGGTTGCCGCCCCCTCCGGCGATGGGCGGCGAAGTCCACCGCCCTTTTTTTTTTTTTTGAAATTTTTTTCTAAATAAATTTAGATTTTTCTTTTTAAATAAATTTATATTTATTTTTTATTTTTTAATCTAATTTTTAAAGATTTTGAATAAAAATTAATTTTAAAAAGCCATTTGAAAAATAAAAAAATCATTTAAAATATGACGTCGCCACGTCGAATTTCCGTTAAATTTCTTAACGGTGTTAACTTTAGGACTCGATTGCATTTTCCTGGACAAGTTTTAGGACTTGATTGAACTCTTTGTAAGTTTTAGGACTCAATTGCACTTTCCTGACAAGTTTGGACTTAATCAACTTTTTGTAAGTTTTTGGGACTCAATCGCACTTTATGCACAAGTTTTAGGACTTCGCTGAACATATCCCTTTTTCTATTATTAATTCAAGATAATTTTGAATATTAGTCTTTTTTCTCTTACTTCCTTGTTAGCTAAATTACGTTATCACATTTACAAGCTAATTTATACGTGAATCTGTTCTCTTTTACTTTCTTTCTATCACTAGTTCAAGATTATTTCGAATATTAGTCTTTTTCTTACTTCCTTGTTAGCCAAATTAGGTTATCAAATTTATACGGGAATTTGTTCTATTTTAATATATGACTCGGCCTCTAGCAATTAAAAAATTGTATAAAAGAACAACAAGATTCCCATGTTCACTTTCAAATTGTCTTCGAGCAGATCAGATTAACCTTGTCAACTAATTAATTAAGAGAACACTATACTAGTCAGTATAGTTTCAATAAACCAGACAATGCCAACACTATGCAACTCTGGCTTGCTTACTTAAGATCTTGCCAAATGAAGAATAGCAGGACCAATTATCATTAGCGAATCAATTATGATTGCGAGATACAGAACTCATTACAAAGGATACAGCCAAAAATCAGCATTATTGTGCCCAATTATATACAATGCTTGCAGAAACAATGAAAGAATCAAAGGTGAACTTGCATCTTTTCCCTGGTTTTTTCTGCAGAGGAAACTGAATGTGTCAATACTGAATGTTTACTCTACCACGCGACTTCCACCACCAAGTGAAAACACAAGCAATCATCTCGGCATATAGATCCCAGTGCAGCCAATGTATCAGATGCTGCTGTTAAGCATTATCCTTCATGAAATTGACTGACGGTATCGGTGAAATTGAATAATCTGGCCTCTCAAGCTACACTCCTCCACCTGAAAATCGCAGGACAAACACCTTCAGATGACTTAGGTAGATAAGCAGGGAAAAGTGTTACTGAACTGCATCAGCACAACTTGATACAAGAGTAGTCCTACCATCTACATTACTACTTGATCATATGTGAGACCTGAATCAATTCAAGCAGATTTGATTAGGCTAACCTGGGATGAGTATCTCTTGGACAACAAATCACCACTTTCTTCAATAACAACTCTTTCTCTACTGGCCACTCTGGCTAGTTCAGAAATGAAAACTTCCAATTGTTCAGCCTGCATCAAGCAATTTTCTAATATTTGAGAGAGGCAAGGGGAAGTAATGATGATAAAACATGCATGCAATGTCTTGTACCTTGGGCATGAAGCTTTCAACGTGGGAAGCAATGGCATCCATAATCTTCATGGATGAATTCAGAACTTGCCCTACCTCTTTAACATCAACCTGTAAAGAATACAATTTAATGTGCATAAAGTTCATCAAGAAAGCATTTATATTACCTTACATTAGACTAGTAAGATTAATAATATACCTTGACATTCCCACTGATTGGTAGTTGAATAGAAGCATTCAACAAAGCTTGGCTCACTTCAGACAAAGATGCCAAATAATCGCCCTCAAACGCAGACCACTCGTCAAGATGTGGCATCTAGATGCAGGAACAGTAAAACCATATATACATAAATACGTACAAAAGGAAGTGAGAGTGTGACAAAATTAATAAAGTGATCAGCACAGGCAAACATTAGTTCATATATAGTAGGCAACTAATAGTGAATTGACAAGTACAGTCCATAAATAATTTTATAGTCAAAATTACACACAAAGCTCGTGACCATACCTGAGACTCGAGAATTGCTGATACTGCTTTCGCTCTTTGTAGTATACCAAGTTCAGCACGTTTCCTCATCACAGAATTGTATAAATCACCTAGCTTGACAGTGAGAGAAAACAGCATTTTCTGCAAGGAAATCGAAAGATGATAAATAACTAGAATGTGCTAAAATCAAAGTAACAAATGGAGAACAGAGTTAATCAGAGGAATAAGCCTTCAAGCTAAGCCAATATTAAGTGCAATTCAATGATAGAATGCTCCTAAATTAGCCAAACTCGTCAAAAGTAGCCAGTAGTTGAAAATGGCTACTTTCACAATTTCATAAGTTAAGGATTCATCTGCCATAGGGAAATACTGGAAAGAGAATCCTTTCCACCCCTTCACATGATGGTATTTCACAGACAAATAAAGTTTATATACATGACATATTGGGCTACGTGAGGAAGTCACTTTATGGCAACTTTCAAGCAGGTCACTCTGCTCTCGAGATTATTTGAAGCTAAAGTCAGTTCATCCATATTTTGCATTGCATGCGGCATCATCCTTCTCTTATTATCCTAATGTTGGCTGCAACAAAAGATTTACTGATTTTCATCAGTTGCTATGCAGACTGAAAGTGAAAGTTGAAAAGTTCTCCAAAGTCTGACATAATTCTCTGATGCAGCTACTTAATCTTGGAAATGACATTGAAAATCTTCATGAGTCAAGACTAGTCGACACAATCCATTTGAGTTTCCCTGGTTTGTTAAGTCAATCCTGCTGTGGATATCTACTCTCAAGCAGGTCACTCTGCTCTCGAGATTATTTGAAGCTAAAGTCAGTTCATCCATATTTTGCATTGCATGCGGCATCATCCTTCTCTTATTATCCTAATGTTGGCTGCAACAAAAGATTTACTGATTTTCATCAGTTGCTATGCATACTGAAAATGAAAGTTGAAAAGTTCTCCAAAGTCTGACATAATTCTCTGATGCAGCTACTTAATCTTGGAACTGACATTGAAAATCTTCATAAGTCAAGCCTAGTCGACACAATCCATTCGAGTTTCCCTGGTTTGTTAAGTCAATCCTGCTGTGGATATCTACTCTCAGAAGTCTGAATACCTATTCAGGCCATTGCACCATAAAGGCTGACATTTGAAGGTGTCAGAGTTCCATCGTGTAAATGTCCCAATGAGATGGGCTTTAATAGTTAACACATCTTTAACAAAAATTCTGGAGTTCATGCAACTCAAGGTTTGAACTACACCCTCTCCTATATACCCTTTTGAGGTCTGAGTTCTCCAAACTCTCTGTTCTTTTCACTCTAAAAGGATACAATACAGAGCTTCCTGCGCAGCTCTTCATCCAAATTCAGTTTTGACCATTCGATTTTTATCTTTTATACTCATACCAGGAATTCTCTCACCATCACATCAAACTTCAAGCTCATTCGCGATCTCTCACAGCATCTACTCAGAACAGGACCACAGTCCAGTCTAGAACAACTAATGACAAGGTAGCCAACGACGGCATTGGTAATGAAAGGCATAACAATAATTCCTATATGTTCATCCAAATGATAAGTCTAAGAGTAAATGTGACAAACCTCGGCTTCCCTTTTCTGAGCTTGCATAGTGGCCTCTGCTTTTGCATTGGCAAACCTCCACTGGAGATAATGGTTGTGGAGCAATTTTAGAGAATGTACGTCTTCTTGATGGCCAGAAACTTTCCTTCCTTTCTTTGCATCCATCACCGTCTTTGTGCACGGTGCAACCGGAGGTAAACAAACTTTCCCACCATTCATCGGCATTATATACTGCTTCGATGACCCATGTGCTAATTTTTCGCTTCCCTTGACAGAATTTAACACGTCGCAACTCGACAATGGCGAACTAAACGAACGTGAGAGTGGGGAAGCAGGGATCTTAGAAGAATCGGAACCGCTAAGATTACCAATCCTATTCACATTCCTCTCCACTAGCAACCGGTTGGACACTGACGGCAACATATCTGCTTCAGGCATGGAAGACCGCAACAATTGTGCAGAGTTCTCGCCATTACAATCCGCAACTGAACTGGTTTCTGCCTTTGAATTCTCGTCAACTGCTGTTTTCGAACCAGAAGCATGACCACCAGTAAGTGACATCCCACTCGAATGCAACAATTTCGCAGCTGCAGAAGCTCCAGCGCCGACCGCTCGCGGAAGATTCTGGGCGTCTGTCTAAACCTCGACGACACGATTCTATCCATGCTAGTGCTCACCATTGGAGTGTCGGGCCTCGAGCTCGGCTCGGAACTTTGGACCCTTTAATCTGCGGTCCAGCTCCGAGCAACGGCGTGTCCAAGCTCCTGGTAAGTTCCGACCTGCTTTCATCAGCATGAGACGGAGGCTCGAGGTCCAGTCGCCGCCGCCTCTGCGCAGACACCGATCGCTGCTGCTGCTGCTGCTGCTGATGCTGTTGCCGAGAGTCCGCTGCCCCCGCGTGCCTCACGACCGGCGACCTGGAGCCAGGGAGGTGGAGATCGCCAGGGGAAGGCGATGAAGAAGAAGAGACCACCGGAGACATGAACCTCGACCGGACTTCCCGCACCCGCGGCCGGCGCTGCGTCGGCGGCGGCGGCGGTGGAGGAGCGGCAGCCGCGACCATCTCCTGCTGCTGCTGCGGCTGCGTCGGTGGTGGAGCGATTTCCGCCATGGATCTTCCTTCCGCACGATCGATTCCGAAGCGGCGCAACGAATCTAGAGCACGCCCTCCGAAATCGGAGCCAGCTCGATCAAACCCTAAGTCGGGAGCGCAGCGAAGCAATCGAATCGCCGGCTGGCGTTGCGAACGATCGCGCGGCTGTCGGAATCGATTGCGCTGCAGAGGCGGCGGCGATCGTTCGGAATCTCAGGCGGGCCGTCGACCTGAAAGCGACGGCGATGACGACGGTGATGACGGCGGCGGCGGCGGCGGCGGCGGCGGCGGTGGATGAAGGAGGAGGAGGAGTAGGAGGAGGAGTTCGAAGAAGAGTGAAGACGGAGATGGAAAGAGGAGACAGAGAAACGGTGGGGGGGGCAAAACTAGCCGTTGGGGGATTAGACGGGACGGGGACTGAGGAAAAGCTGCAACGGTCGTATTTTTTTCGAAAAGCGGGTTTATGATGATGCCTGGGGTGGACCTGAATTACTAAATTACCTACCATCTCGGCTTTCTGTGCCATATGTAATAAAACTGATGGATCCTAGAATAATGTATATGCACAGATTAGATTTATTGATTATTTTGGTAAAGCCGTTCGATCCTAATTTTTCGGGCCCTCGATTTTTTTTTTTGATTTTATTATCTTTTAATATTGATTTATAGAAAGAAAAGTTAGTACCGTATTCCTTGTACTGATGATGACTGATAATCATTTAAGAGGACAATGTGAAGATTTTATTTTCGAGTACCGTCCTGTTAAATTCGATTCTAGTTTTTTAATTGTACTAGTGCATTGTCTGCATATTGCGCCGGTAGTACCGGTTATTATTGCAATGTAAGCTTATTTTCTAAATCAAAATATAGGGAACGCTTATTATTTTATTTTGGATTTCAAAGAAAAAGGAAAACATTTAATGCCTGCTATCAGTTTAGGTAATCTGACATATCAAGTAGACCTAATCAATATGTAGGTTGAAAACTTAGTAGCAAGCCTAAAATCCTCGTCTATGTCTGCCCATGATGATTGAAAAATGATTTTATTTTCAGAAAGGAAAAAGTTTGATCAGGCCTTCCACCTGAGCATGGGTTTTAGCGGGCCAATCTCGAGAAGGGAATTATTTGCACAGACCCACTCATTTTTCTTTTTGAGTCAGTCTGGGCACCTTCGGATCCAAAATCATCTTAAATTCAAACCAAAAATACAAATTTGTCCAAGAGAATATTACCACAGCATAAATTGTTTTGTCTTTAAAAATGCAAATTTATCAAAGCGAATATTACTCAACATAAAACTCCATTGGATCCCATGTTTGAAGATTCTAATTACCTAATGACATCTGCGTCCTAGGACAAGTTACTGACAATATTAATCATGCAAATGGCAAATTTTGACATGTTATTTTCTAAAAAAACCAAATACTCCCATGATAACCAAGAAATGGTTTAGGAAATTTCAAAAACAACAAAATCGGATGAGCTAAATTGATCCCAAAATTGGATTTTTCCTTTTCTGCTTGTCTACCGTTGGATTCTGATAAACATGCTCCACCACTGCACTAATTTCCAACCGAAAGCTGTCCATGCAACTTGCAAAAGAAACATAGCCTACTGTATATAAAGTCATCATTTACCATGAATTCAAAGCAAGCCGAACAAAGGAGTATTTTACTATTTTACTTCACGAATTCAGGAATCCAAATGGAGAATCAAGAACAATGAAGTCCCTTATCTGCTCAACATCTTTAATTTCCATACCGTGGATCCTCCTTCCTCTCACGAGCCTAACACACCAGATATGATATGGGAAAGCCTGCTTGAACCAGTTTCGGCGACATGGCTTGCAAAGAGTTTCGTCTGAGATTACTCTTGGCCCATTTTTAATTCGGCGAGAACGATTTCCGACTTGATCATCCATCAGAGTCTGCAACTAAGGACGAAATGAGCTCCAGTCTCCTCTTCTCTCTTGCAGTTCTTGATTTTACTGGAAACCTGAGAATCCAAACAGACAAATTACTCCACAGCAAATCTGTTCAGCTTCTGTACAGCATGGTAGAGATAGTGATTATACTCCAAAAAGGAAAGGCAGCATTTGGGATGGACCTCTATTAGACAGGTGGTGGAGCTGGTCAATCAAATAAGGGAAGCTCAACTAAGTAGAAGTACAAATGAACATACCAATCGACTTTACGTCCAGTCTAGTCTAAAAGAAGAGAGAGTTCATCAAATTTCCTGGGCAGAGCAACGGCAGTCCCTTGGTGGTGATACGATCATGGGTGTGTGCCTACCTACAAGGCCACAGCTGAATTCCCATTTCTTCCGAAGGGCAGCTGCCACTAAAGCAGATGCTTCTTCTACAGTCCATCTCTTCTGATCTGTCTTGAAGGCCCCACAAACATCTCCCTCCTCGCACTCATAGTCTTCTGTCCTAACACGACGCTTTAGTCCTGCATTAACCTATCCAACAATGTGATCAAGATGAGGCAACGCCAGTTGCATAGATGACAAATGAGCATATTAAGAGACAAAATCAGATAGGCACTACATCACAGGTCTAATTCTCAGCATAAACATGCTGAAGTTACATCAACTTTCTTTGGGAATAATGAACCAAAACAAATAACAAAAGATAATACATTGTTTTCAAGAAATTCAAAAGAACAAAGCCAAAAAAGAGAGAAAAAAAAACAAATAAAATAAAAGCAGAGATTGAAGAAGAAGAGATAATTGATCCATCAATAGAACTCAAGAAGGCCACGTATTGAGAAACTAAGCATCGTCATGCTAGGAGGACGAGATGCTTAAGTCACTACTCTCGGCCTTCCTCAACCCTCTACTGCATAATTCATGTGATTGAAATGGTCCAAAGTTCTTATATCTGTTGTCCGGATAAATCTTGGAGGAAAGAAGATGCTCTTTTCCAGTGAACTGAGACTTTTATGTTGAAGTTAAAAAAATCATAAGTGAAGAAAGAGCTCTCCTGCAGGCTTTCCTAAAGATCTGTTGGTGGATATGATCTCTCAAATGGTCTCTTGCCCTCATTCCTCACACACATCAAACCAAAAATGCTTACCATCAAGAAAATGAGAATCTATCTATATAGGGAGCTTGCGTCCATTAAAAGCCAAGTCCAATTAGCAAATGATACATAAAATGACAACGACATTTCATAAACAGACATGCACACGAGTGCAGCATAGCCATATACTTATATAAGGCCAAAGACAACAAGAACAATAGGAATCTGAATTCTGTAAGATGTCAAATTCAATAAAATTTACTTGACATAAGTATGAAGCCGCCGCAGTTCTATTCAAATGAAAATCTGTTCTCATTGTTTCAATTTCAACAGATTTTCATTTGAATAGAGATGAGTGCATGTACGGATCTTATGGCCAAGATGACCAATATGAACTTCAAAACAGAACCTATCAAGCAATAAAAACCATTAATATTAATTATCGTTCGAGTAGGACTTCCTTAAAAATGCAAAAGACAAGCTGGTAAGAAAATGCTAAAAGACTCATCAGTTTCATACTCATGTTTGTTAGTCTGTTACATCAGAGTCTCCTTGTATCTCTCTCTCTTCCCTGCAAACACCCCCCAAACACAAAATCAAGGAGTAAAGAATATGGTAGGTATGTCCTCCCATTTTTCCCTTGAAGATATCCTCATACTGTTCACATCCAGGACAACATTACAGAAATCATCACAAAAATGCTCAACTACCATAGCTTGGTGGCGTTAAACCCATCAAGCTGTTTACAAAGTTATCTCTTAATTCGTTATCTAATAAAGGTGACTTTTAACTAAAATAAGCAAGCAAAAATCCAAGCAATGCTACATTTGAAAAAAAGAAAATAGGGATAATTGCAACAGAAGTCCTAAAATTTGTTATGAAAATGCATTGAGTCTTAAAACTTTTTGCAATTAATAACTAAAATTTGTCAAATTGGTTTAATTGAGTCTTAAAGTTATCACAGTCAGACTTACTAACGGAAAATGCTAATGTGACGCAGACGTGACATTTTAAATGATTTTTATTTTCCACATGACTTTTTAAAATTATTTTTTTTCTATTTTAAAAAAAAATTATATTTAAAAACTAAAATTTATCTTTTAAAACACTGTTAAAAAAAAAGAATAAAAAGAGAAAATGGTAGCTCCTCCGCCACCGCCCATTGCCAAAGGGGCCGCGCTTGGGGCTGGCGAGGCCTCACCTTGGTTGGGTGGTGGCCGGCGACCTCCGCCAAGGCCGGCGACCATCGCCGGCCCCTTCGGTGATGGGCGGCAACATAGGAGCTGCCATTTTCTCTTTTTTTTTTAACAATTTTTTAAAATAAATTTTATCTTATCTTTTTAGTTTTTAAATCTAATTTTGAATAAAAAATTTAAAATACCACGTTAGCATTCAGGAGTAGCTCCATTGATTATACTTTTTGTAAGTTTTAGTAACATTTTCATAACTTAGGAAGAAAAACTTTGCCCAGCTGGAGTAAGTTGTCAGAATCCCAAAGTGGCCTATCTTAAACTTCGTTGATAATGATGCTGCATCTCACTTCCATCATGGCATTAAGGAGTCCTGCATAACTATCCCGATTTTATTGGAAAACTTTGCCTCTTTCTTCTTGGTGTTTGGAGGAGCTTGCATCGATGATGTCAATTCTGCACACATAAAAGAACACTGAATCTCCATAAAAAAGTATCAGCAAGATCTGTGCGACATCTTTTGAAAAATGCTTCTATACAAAGTCAATAGTCATAAAAAATGAGCAAGAAGTTTAATGCAGGTATGACAAGACTTTCATATATATTATATATGCAAGCTAAGTACTATCAAGATAACTACACAATGGTATATTAGACGGAGAAAATAAAAGGAAAGTGAGCCATTCAATTAGAGTTAGTAATCACGTTATAGAAGTAAATATGGAAGATATGATGGAGTGGGGGACTTTTCATTGAAGAGCTTCATCTAGATCACCATCATTTCCTCTTTGCTCCAGTAATTGTAATTCATTAGGGAGAAATTGTGCCAAGAGGGAAATCTAATCACCGAGAAAATTTAAGTCGGTGAAAAAAAATGAGTCCATGGCCCTTGAATATATCGAGATTTTATTTGAAGTATAAGGTCATAGGCTTTTTGTAGGTACAAAAATCGAGTGAATATAAAAGTTTTCATTTTCTAGAATTTTTCCATTTGACATACCATTGACTCGATTTTTGCACTTATTAAATGCACGATTCAAAAATTATCCTATTGGGAGAACTTTTCGACAATTCATATTCATGTGTTTGCTAAGGAGAGGTGTTGTGGCTTGATCCTCCTTCTTCTCCTTCTTTCATTGCTCTCACTTTCACGTCGCTCTCTCGCTTTCTCGTCACTCTCCTGTCGCTCTCACCGCCATGGAATCTGAACGTGGCCGCCTTCTTCAACGGTCAATTTTATTTTTCGTTTGACTCAAGTCTCCTGTATGTGCCGCTCTATTATGGGCCCTCGTCAACCGCTGCTTACGATGATCACATTGCCTCTGGCCTCCCAAATATACAAGTTTTTTTCTCTTCGGAATATCTTGTCGACATCTATCATCTCATCACTTGTATGTCATCATCTGTCGATTTCAACATTGTTTCACCTTCGCCGGTGTCATCCACATCGGCCTCGAGTTCAGAGACTCTGAAGAGATATATATTGTGGAGGGGCAGCTAATCCCTCCTCGGAATGGACAGATTATCTATAGCAACTTCCATTCAGGCCCGCGGCAAGAGCCCTTACCGTATCTGATGCCACCGCTGGTGCAAGAGCTGGCCGAATTATACCCAAACCCATTCCCATAGTCATTCCCTCACGAGGTGTGCAACTGGGCATAAATTTTCCATTTGACATTCCATTAATTGGATTTTCCCCACAATGAAAAGCCTGTGAATCAATGTTTACAATTTATCAATTTTTTGAAAAAATTTAATTGAGCATAAGTTTTCTTGTTGCATATTCCATTAACTCCATGTTTGCACTTACTAGGCCTGTGACTTGATGTTTTCAATTCAATAAATTTTTTAAAAAAATTGTCTAAATTTAATCAAACTTTGACCAACCATAACCCTCTTGTTCAACATTTCATTGACTCGATTTTTACCTCTATGGAAAAAGGTGACAAGTGGATCTAACAAAAAAAAATTGAGTTGATTTTGAGCATTCATACAAAGGCAAATAAGGGAAAATCAAGATAACGTTAGAATAAAAAAACTGGGTTGATTTGAAGCAAAAAACTAGGTTGATTTGAAGCATTCATACAAAGGTGAGTAGATCTAACCCCTCCTTATTAAAGCCCAGAATGATAGGCTTCCCACCAACCGTCTAATTGGATCATCAATCCTACAAAGAACACCGAATTTCCATAAAGAAGCATGTGTAGGATCTGCCGAAATCCTTGTCTTGCAACATTTTTTGAAAAACGCTCCCATGCAAAAGCCAATAATTAGTTATGAAAAATAAGTAAGAAGTTTAATGCAGGGAAGAAGGATGTAAAAGATATCAATTTCCCTAGCTGAAGGTGAAATCAATTAAACAAAATAATATTGAAACTTGTTAGGGAGAATAAAGTTTACACATTTCGGGATTATTCAGCATTTGTTTTAGCTCGAGCAAAAAGCTCATTATGAAACTCAAATCTATTCATCATTTTTTTTTAAATACAATTTCCTCAATAACTCAATCCGCTTATAAGCTTGGTGGAGGTAGATTGACTAAATCAATGCCTATGTACTATAGGATTATCATGAAAGCTTCTTTGGGAAATTGATATCTTTTACGTACTTTATCTATTGACTCTATTTTTGTACCTACAAGATTCATGAGCAATACTTAAACTCGCACAAAGATAATTTTAAGAAAAATTCATTTTTCTTATGGATTCTATTTTTATATCTACAGAAAGCTAGTGAACTAATGCTTAAAATCATATATTGTTATATTCAAGAAAATTTCATTTCCTCATTAACTCAATTTTTGCAACTACAGACTTTCCATAGGTGCGTCGGTAGGTGCCAAGGCGGTAGGTGTGAAAATTGAGTCAATAAAATATCATATGGAAAACTTATGTCCAATCAAAGTTTGGTCGAATTTGTTTAAAGAATACATTAAAATGATTTTTTTTTTTAAAATCCCAATTTAATGAATTAAAAACATCATATCTCGATTTTATACAACCTTGTCCCACATTATGGACATACTTTAACTGAAAATCAATCATATCCTTGCTAGGAGGTATTGAATATGTACATAAGTATATGAGCTCATAAGCACTAATTAGGTATTGCCTGAAATAATTAAAACTTGACAATTTAGTTGAGGTGAAGTCAATCAAGCAAAACAATTTGTTTCCTATCAAAAAAAAAAATGTTCCACACAAATATGAAGCATAAGTTGAATAACTCTACCCATCCTTATCAAATTAAGATCGAAGGTATATATGCAGTAAATCTTGGATAGAATTGGTTCTTCATGGCAACTGTATATATCTTGAGTCGAGCTTCGACCTCACTAAGATAGCAAAATAAACAATTGATTAATGGAATGTAACTACAACTCAAATTACTTCAAATTACTTAATACTAACCAACCGACTATTGGAGTCAACATTTCAGTGAACCACTTAACAATTGTTGTTTTCATGGAAACCTAAATATCCTATGCATGAGAAACATCCAGAGGGTAGAGGTCTCTCAAATCTCTCGGAGAGTGATCAACTTCTAAGGATTATACAAATAGCACAATAATATAAATCACCCAATAAATTACCGCAAAAAAAAAAAAAAAAAAATCTCCCCCTTTTGCGGATGATAGCGATAGCTTTCTCATTATCTCTTTCTGCAAGCCGTTCAACTGACGAATGAGAAAAAGACGGTCCACCCAAGATCCAAGCACAATGCAATAAGATGAACAACATAATAACTAAACTACCGAAAGGAGAAATGGTATTAAAAGTATTATCAATTTTTGCAAAAATCAATTTAGTAACACAATTTCATTTTTTTACAAGGGGTTGCTGAAGGACGTCCAGCTCACCATTGACCAATATTGTGAGAGAATGTCCAGCTCCCATTGTCTCTTTGCTTTGAAAATCGTTCAGGGAGAAATTGTGCCAAGAGGAAAGTCAATCATTGAGAAAATTTAAGTCACCGAGAAAGATTGAGTCAATGGCAAGCATTTTTCCTTGAATATATCAGGATGTTATTTGAAGTGTTAGGTCATGAGCTTTCTGTAGATACAAAAATCGAGTCAATGAGAAGAAGGATGTAAAATTCATCATTTTTTAGAATTTTTACAATGCTGTGCTGGAAGTTAAATGAAAGATTGTTCCTGAACACTGTCACACCAATTTGGAGATGAGAGGCCAAGTGAGGCCGAACATTAATGCATGTCTCATTTATAAATTAATTTTGGTATCACGAACCCTAAAGAAGGGTTGCCCTCCTCCATCGGGAATTGAGGAGGTCAACTCTTATGCTTATAGTCAAATCACAACTTAATTTGCCTTTGAGCTTGGTGAAGCGAGATGGATTTCCATTAATTAGAAAGGAAAAAGGTTTGTAATACGGTGAAGAAAGATTCAAACACAACTTCCTAATTATCTTAAACAGTTTTATTTAAATCTATTTTACTGGAGTATATCAGCCACAATTGTGATTGACTTTACTTATTGAAGTGAATGCTAAAAATATACTATATGATCTCCATTACTATATCAAGAATAATAATGAATGATTATTTTTCCCCTACTTCCGTATTAGCTAAATTAGGTTTTGTATATTTCTAAGCTAAATCTTTATAGGAACCTGTTCTTTTTTATTGCATGCAACACCTAGGGTTGCAAATGTCTAAGCTTCTAGTAATTAAATCCATAAAAAAGAATCATAATGGTTGAGCTAAGATTGATTATAGGAGATGTCACCTCATCCGCAATTTCTCTCTCAAATCTAGATATTCTTTGCTCCAACAATGCCTTTTCATTTACTGCGCTCTTCATGTTTTCTTATGCTTCATGTGCCTTCTTGCCACATGCTTTTAGCTCTTGTTGAAGTTTTTGTAAAACCTAGTTATAATATCCACCATTTTCCATAAAAATTCATATATAATATCTAGCAGTAGGATCTTAGTTCATAACTAGAGTAATCGATCACCATACCCGATTATTTACTAAGAGTAAATTTTTATTTACAATACTCTCCGATGATTGATTGGTCAACTTGGTCAATTTTGCTTTCAAGCCCCTCTTCTCTAAGATTGCAGCCTGAAAAGACAAAAGAATTTATTCAGAAAAAACGAACAAAAAATAAATCAAAATAATAATTAGGCAAACAAATTATACTTGAAGAGTCAGTGTCATTTCAATTAAATTTTGCTTTTCTAATCTCAAAGAATCTCTCAGAGCCTCCATTTTTTTCCTAGAGGATCACTTTTTGCCTTTATTTTTCATGTAATTCTTCCAACAACTAATAACAGGCAAATTATATGAATTTTAGTGAGGGTGAGAAAGAGAAAGATGGGAACGGTAGGATACGGTACCAAGTATAAATAGAACAACTAACAATGCATTTATATTATGTAATATACAGCAATTCCATCATGCAAACTAGCAACATGGAGAGCCTTCAAATATCCCTAAGAATGCTACAAATTACATAATTACTTGGGCTGATAATTAATAAACTAAAATTTCAGAAGATACATACATTTGGTTGAAAGAAATATACCTCAAAAGATGTATTAATGCCAATTAGAAAGAAAAGAAGGAAAACAAATAGGGATTACTAGCACACTCCACCATCCACATAGAAAAGAGAGATCGATGAAAGAAAATAACCCATATAAAAAAGCCCTAATTAAAACATTAGATATATTTTTGTGGTGATAATGAAAAAACTACTCCAATTATTGTGTTACAAAAATACAAGTTAGTAATTAATTATTGTAGGTAGGATGTTTGGTCGCTTACCTAATCAACATTCTTCTGAGAATCATTTAGAGCTTTAAATAAATGTTACACATATTTTTGTGAATTTCTACATTAGGTGGTTTTAAATTGTTGGAAGCATCTACATTTATAGAACCACTAGCTATGAACGTAGGCCTAAAAAGTTATAGCCTCGTGAAATCTCTAACTTTTGGATAAAAACAGCAGAAATTTGTTTACCTTGCATGAAAATGAAATTCAAAGATTTAGTAATCTACCTCTAAAACAACGATTCCATAAAAACTCAAAAATATGTAATTCATTGGAAAAAATAAATACATAAAAGAAGTCATTGAAACCTATTTCGTTTTAAAATCGAATGGTTGAAAATTTTATCTATCTTTCACTAGGAAAGACACGGAAGTATGAGTGTAGTTAAACTCATATATAATGTGCAGTATGAATTTAGTGAAATCTTGTCAATCTTTAATCGAATGATTCAAAAATACGTAAATTAACTATAAAATGAAATATTAACAATACCTGCATATATATGTACAGCAGAGTTTTAGTAAGAAAGGGTATTAAAAAATTATTACTCAAGTACATGTTTTAAGGTTTCTAATCAATTTTTGTCAAAATTTGCAATGCATAAGTTGCATAGCATTATTGCTTCTAATAGGATAATTGTCAAAATTATAATCATGATACAATTATTATGAAGTAACAAAGACTTATCAATAAAAGAAGAAGCAACATTTCAAACAGAAACTAATAATTACTAAAAAATCTAAAATGTAATATATTGGTTGAATGCATAATATAATATAAGACAATTGCACAAACACGAGATCCGTTATGGTTTCATCAGACTCTAAAAGAATTTTCTTTTTGAATGTCAATTTATAGCGCAAAATACTTCATTTACCCCAATCTTTCATTGCTTTAAATTCAGCTAGAATGTCTTCGATGTATTTGTTGCCATCTAACTCGATATATTTCTCTAAATAACAAAAAATAAATATCTAATAATTTTAGGTAATCATACTTGAAAAGCAATAGTTGATTAAGGAGATTTGGAACTAGTAACTACTCTGCAGCACTCAAAATGACTGAAGCTAGAGTATGCTGAAAGTTTGATAATTCCCATAAGTTTCCGAAATAGTTACAAAATTATATCATTGTAATGTTCACAAGCTCAAATGATGAAAAAAAATGAGTGAACACAAAAATAAAAATTCACTTCCATCAATAACACCCATGATTAACTTAAATTTACAATAATGAAATAAGAATGTTGCCAAGTTTGTGATTAATTATTATAGGTAGGATGTTTAGTCACTTACCTGATCAACATTTTTCTGAGGATCCTCCAAAAACTTTAAATAAATGTTGCATACATTTTTCGTGAACTTCCACATTATGTGGTTTTAAATTGTCGAAAGCATATACATTTACAGAACCACTAGCTATGAACGTAGACAAAAAAAGTTGTAAACTCGTGAAATCTCTAGCTTTTAGATGAAGAACAATACAAATTTGTTTACCCTGCATGAAAATGAAATTCAAAGATTTAGCAGCTACCTCTAAAATAACATATTTCATAGAAACTCAAAAATATGTAATTAATTGAAAAAGTAAATACATAAAAGAAGTCATTGGAACCTATTTCGTTTCAAAATCGAATGGTTGAAAATGTTGTCTATGTTTCACTAGGAAAGACACGGAAGTATTAGTGTAGTTAAACTCATATATAATGTGTAGTAGGGATTTAGTGAAATCTTGTCAATTTTTAATCGAATGATTCAAAAATACGTAGATTAACTATAAAATGAAATATCAACAATACCTGCATATATATGTACAGTAGGGATTTAGTGAAAAAAAGTATTGAAAAATTATTACTCAAGTACATGCTTCAAGATTTCCAACCAATTATGGTCAAAATTTGTAATGCATAAGCTGCATAGCATTATTGTTTCTAATATGATAATTGCCAAAACTATAATCATGATACAATTATTATGAAGTAACAAAGACTTATCAATAAAAGAAGAAGTAACATTTCAAACAAAAACTAATAATTACTCCAAAATCTAAAATGTAATATATTGGTTGAATGCATAATATAATATAAGACGACTACACAAACACGAGATCCGTTATGATTTCATCAGACTCTAAAAGAATCTTTTTTTTTAATGTCAATTTGCAGCGCAAAGTACTTCATTTACCCAAATCTTTCGTTACTTTAAATTCAGCTAGAATGTCTTCGATATATTTGTTGCCATCTAACTCGATATATTCCTCTAAATAACAAAAAATAAACATCTAACAAATTTAGGTAATCATGCTTGAAAAGCAATATTTGATTAAGGAGATTTAGAACTAGTAACTACTCTGTAGCACTCAAAATGACTGAAGCTAGAGTATGTTGAAAGTTTGATAATTCCCATAAGTTCCCGAAATAGTTACAAAATTATATCATTGTAGTGCTCACAAGCTCAAATGAGGAAAAAAAATGAGTAAACACAAAAAATAAAATTCACTTCCATCAATAACACCAATGATTAACTTAAATTTACAATAATGAAATGAGAATGTGGCCAAGTTGGTGGTTAATTATTATAGGTAGGATGTTTAGTCGCTTACCTGATCAACATTTTTCTGAAGATCCTCCAGAGCTTTAAATAAATGTTGCACACATTTTTCGTGAACTTCCACATTATGTGGTTTTAAATTATCGAAAGACTCTACATTTACAGAACCATTAGCTATGAATGTATACAAACAAAGTTGTAAACTCGTGAAATCTCTAGCTTTTGGATGAAGAATAACACAAATTTGTTTACCCTACATGAAAATGAAATTAAAAGATTTAGCAGTCTACCTTTAAAATAACATATTCCATAGAAACTCAAAAATATGTAATTCATTGGAAAAAATAAATACATAAAAGAAGTCATTGGAACCTATTTCGTTTCAAAATCGAATGATTGAAAATTTTGTCCATTTTTTACTAGAAAAGACACGGAAGTATCAGTGTAATTAAACTCATATATAATGTGCAGTAGGGATTTAGTGAAATCTTGTCAATCTTTAATCGAATGATTCAAAAATACGTAGATTAACTAGAAAATGAACTATCAATAATACCTGCATATATATGTACATTAGTGATTTAGTGAGAAAGAGTATTGAAAAATTATTACTCAAGTACATGTTTCAAGATTTCTAACCAATTTTGGTCAAATTTTGTAAAGCATAAGCTGCATAGCATTATTGCTTTTAATAGGATAATTGCCAAAATTATAATCATGATGCAACTGTTATGAAGTAGCAAAGACTTATCAATAAAAGAAGAAGCAACTTTTCAAACAGAAACTAATAATTACTCCGAAATCTAAAATGTAATATATTGGTTGAATGCATAATATAATATAAGACAATTACACAAACACGGGATCCGTTATGGTTTCATTAGACTCTAAAAGAATTTCTTTTTGAATGTCAATTTACAGCGCATAATACTTCATTTACCCCAATATTTCGTTGCTTTAAATTCAGCTAGAATGTCTTCGATGTATTCGTTGCCATCTAACTCGATATATTCCTCTAAATAACCAAAAATAAACATCTAACAATTTTAGGTAATCATGCTTGAAAAGCAATAGTTGACTAAGGAGATTTGGAACTGCTAATTACTCTGCAGCACTCAAAATAACTAAAGCTAGAGTATGTTGAAAGTTTGATAATTCCCCTAAGTTTCCGAAGTAATTATAAAATTATATCATTGTAGTGCTCACAAGCTCAAACGAGGAAAAAAAATGAGTGAGCACAAAAAGTAAAATTCACTTCCATCAATAATATCCATGATTAACTTAAATTTACAATGATGAAATGAGAATGTGACCAAGTTGGTGATTAATCATTATAGATAAGATGTTTTCAATATTCTTCTAAGGATTTTCCAGAACTTTAAATAAATGTTGCACACATTTTTTGTGAACTTCCACATTATGTGATTATAAATTGTCGAAAGTATCTACATTTGCAGAACCACTAGTTATGAACATAAGCCCAAAAGTTGTAGCATCGTGAAATCTCTAGCTTTTGGATGAAGAACAACACAAATTTGTTTATCCTACATGAAAATGAAATACAAAGATTTAGCAATCTCCCTCTAAAACAACGGATTTCATAGAAACTCGAAAATATATAATTCATTGGAAAAAGTAAATACATAAAAGAAGTCATTGGAACCTGTTTCATTTCAAAATCGAATGGTTGCAAATCTTGTCTATATTTCACTAGGAAAGACACGAAAGTATCGGTATAATTAAACTCATATATACTTTTTCATTCATAAGAACACAAGTATCTTTTGGAATTAGGTGAAAATAATGAATCTCTGTACAAGTAGAGGAAAATCAAGAGAACATTATAACCAAAAAAAGAAGAGTTGATTTTGAGCATTAATATAATATAAAGGCAAATAAATCTACACGCTTATTGATGACACTCCACAGCCAAGCGTACAATTGAATCATCGATCTTGCAAACCAACGAATTTCCATAAAAAGATGTTTGCAAGATCCGCATGAATTTGGCCTTAAGAAAAATGTTCCTATGCAAAGGCCAATAGTCATGAAAAATAAGTAAGAAGATAAGATAAGATTTTCATGTATATTATATGAGTAAGCTAAGTACTCTCAAGATAACCAAACAATAGTCTATTATGTGAAGAAAAGAAAAGAAAAATGAGCCATTTAATTCAAGTTAGTAATCAAGTTATAGAAGTAACTATCACTATCTCACCATTGATCGATATCGCAAGAGAATGTCTAATTCCCATTGTCTCTTTGCTCTCGTAATTGCAATTTGTTGAGAAAGAAATTGTGCCACAATGGAACTCCAATCACCGAGAATGTTAAATCCCAAAGTAAAGACTCGTCAAGTAGGTAAAAAACTCAAGACACAGAAAATCCATTTAAAGTTTCAATTAGCTTATTGATTCAAAAATATGTAGATTAACTAGAGAATGAAATGTCAGTAGTACCTACATATATAATGTACAGTAGGGATTTAGTGAGAAATGATATAGAAAAATTATTATTCAAGTACATATTTCAGGGTTTCAAACCAATTTTGGCCAAAATTTGCAATGCATAAGTTATACAACGTTATTGCTTCCAACAAGATAATTGCCCAAATTATAATCATACTGCAACTGTTATGAAGTAGCAAAGACTTATTAATAATTGCCCAAACTATAATTATGCAGGGATGGAAGAGTGAGGAAGTTTAAATTGAAGAGCTTCATTTAAATCACTATCTCACAATTGACCGATATTGTGAGAGAATCTCTTTCCTCTGATAATTGCAATTTGTTGAAGAAGAAATCGTGCGGACGTCCAATTACTAAGAAAAATTGAGTTAATAGAAATGACATTTCCTTGAATACATCAAGATGTTATTTGAAGGTCGAGTCGTGGGCTTTCTGTAGGCATGAAAAACGAGTCTATACGAAGAATGATATAAAAGTTATCGCTTTTCAGAATGTTTCCATTTGACATCCCATTGACTCGATTTTTGCATAATGTCACGACTCAATGTTTTGAATTTATCCTATTGGGAAAACTTTCGAAAATTCATATTCATGTGCTCTTTAGAAAAATTTGACAAAACTTTGATTAAGCATAAGTTTTCCATTTGACATTCCATGAACTGGATTTTTCCACCTATGAAAATTCTATGAATTGATGTTTTCAATTCATCAATTTTTTGAAAAAATTTTAATCGGGCAATAAGTTTTCCATTCAAGATTCCATTAACTCAATTTTTGCACTTACTAGGCTTGTGACCCGACGTTTTCAATTCAGCAATTTGAAGAAAAAAGAAATAATTTTGCCACAAATTTAATCAAACTTTGACCAGCCATAACTCTCTCCTCCAACATCTCGTTGACTCGATTTTACACCTATGGAAAATTGTGACCGGATGTTTTTTATCCACCAAGTTGGGAAAATATTTGGAAAGAGTGTATTAATGTGTTTTAGGACTAAATTGGAACCCATTTTGTTTTTAAAAAAAAATGTATGAAAATCTCATGCAAATCTCATGCAAATCTTCAAAAGGTTTAGGACTAAATTGGAACAATTGAAAAAATTAGTACTAAATTAGGACCTATTTCGTGTCAAAATGGAACATGTAAAAATCTCGTGCAGCTCTTATTAGGAAAATAATAGAATAATTGGCATGGCCAAACTGCTTTATATGTTCTGATTCAAAAGAATGCAAGTATTTCTTGGAATTAGGCGATTCAAATGAATCTGTGTACAAGTAGAGGAAAATCGAGAGAATGTTATAACAAAAAAGAAGAGCAAGTTGATTTTGAGCATTCATACAAAAGCAAGTAGATCTAATCCTATGCCTATTGGGAAGTGAGGAGGTTAACTCTTGCGCTTCCATAGTCCAATCACAACTTAATTTGCCTTTGAGCACGGTGAAGCAAGATGGATTTCCGTTAATTAGAAAGGAAAAAGGTTTGTAATACTATGAAGAAAGATTCAAACACAACTTCCTAATTATCCTAAACAGTTTTATTTATATTATTTTATTGGAGTATATCAACCACAATTGTGATTGACTTTACTTATTATAAGTGAATGTTAAAAATAGCTACACACTATCTATTCTCTATTACTATATCAGGAATAATATTGAATTATAATTTTTCCCCTATTTCCGTATTAGCTAAATTAGTTTGTACTAAGCTAAATCTTTATGGTAATCTGTTCTTTTTTATTGCATGCAAGACTTAGGTTGCAAATGTCTAAGCTTCTAGTAATTAAATCCACAGAAAATTCTTAAATCTGGAATTCTTAAACTCTATGGAGGAAGAACAACAAGATCGATGCCATTTTCCTAACTTTGAAATTGTTTTCGCACAGATCAGATTAACCTTGTTATACTCATTAATTTGGAGAACATTACACTCTTGCTAGTCAGTAGAATTTCAGTAAACCACACAATGCCAACACTATGCAGCCCTTACTTATTTACTTGAGATCTTGCCATTCCTCAAGCAGCTACTTCGCCAAATGTAAGTATAGTTGTGTTACTGCATGGCCAGGTATCATTACAATGCTCGCAGAAATAAAACTCATTACAAAGAACAGCCAAAAACCAGCATTATTGTGCCGAAGTATATACAATGCTTGGAGAAATAATGAAAGAATCAAGGTGAACTCGCATCTTTCCCCTGGCTTTTTACTGTGGAGGAAACTCAATGCGTCTCAAAATATTGAATGTTTACTCTACCGCGCGACGTCCACCACCAAGCTGAAACGCAAGCAATCATCACGGCCCATAATTCCCTGTGTAGTGAATGTATCAGATGCTGCTGTTAAGCATTATCCTTCATAAAATTGACTGACGGTATTGGTGAATTTGAATGATCTGGCCTCTCAAGCTACACTCCACCTGAAAATCTCAGGACAAACTCCCTCAGATGACTTGAGTATATATCATCAATGAAATGTCCCTGCATGGTCTGAAAGGCCTAAACGTGATGATGGAATTTGACCATGCTGAACTGTGAGCAGCTGAGGCTTTACTTGACTGACGCACCATTGTGGTGTGTAATGAAAGAAGTGAATGTTGTATAGGGAAAAGAAAATTGTATACTGGAAGACTCAGCCAAAAAACCTCCATAAATTCCAAGAGAGCTTCATGGTTCACAAACAAATGAATCAAGGATTATCATGGACTTAAAAAAGATACCCCGCTCACTTTGAATGCATCCATACAGCTAACTCACTACTTTTTTTCCCTCACAAATTCAGGAATCTAAATCAAAATCAAGAACGATTAAGTTCCCTATCTCCTAAACATCTAGAATTTTGGTACCGTGAATCTTTCTTCCTTTAGTGAGCTGAAGGCACCAGATATGATAAATGAAAGCCTGCCTGAATCAGTTTAGAGCAACATGGCTCGCAAAGAGTTTCGTCCAAGATCACCCTCGGCACATTTTAAACTGGGTGGACCAATCACCGACTCAATCATCAATCAAAGTCTGCAACTAAGGACCAAATGTTTTCTAGTCTCTCATTCTCTGTTGCAGAAGACACAGTGCGAGATGCATCCATACATTCCATCTCTTGCCCTTGATTTTACTAGAAACCTGAGAATCCAAACAGCAAATTGCTCTGTTGCAAATCCGTTCAACTTCAGTGGAGCAAGCTAGAGAGAGCGATTATAGTACGAAAAGGAAAAGCAACATGGAGGATGGAACCTTGACTTAGTAACGGGACAAATGAACAAAATGAACAACTTTCCTTCCAATTTAGCCTAAAAGAGAGAGAGAGAGAGGGAGAGAGAGAAAAAATATTTCATCACATTACTTGGGTGGAACAATGGCAATCTCCTGGCGATATTCTGTAAAATGCAAGCAGGGCAACAACTTGTCGAATAATGTGCATGTGCCTACCTACAAGGCCACGACTGAATCCCTACTTCTTGCAAAGCAACTGCCATCAAAGCAGATGCTTCTTCTAGTGTCCATCTCTTGTGAGCTGTATTGAAGGCCCTACAAACATCTCACTCTTTCCAATCTGTCTCTTTCCTAATACCACACTCTAGTCCTGCATTAACCTGTCCAACCATGCGATCAACATTAGGCTATGCCAGTTGCATAGATGACGAATAAGCAGATTAAGCCACTGCATGCAGCTCTAACTCTCAGATAAACATACCGAAATTGTATCAACCTTTTTAGGGCATGATGGTAGTGCACTGGTTTTCTCTAAGAATAACCAGTTTATCCAAAACATATAACAAAAGATAATACAGTGTTGTCAAGAAACACAGAGGAATAACGCCAAAATAAAATATTTTAAAATAAAAGCCAAGAGTGAATAGATAATAATCCTTCAATAGAACTTGAGAAAGCCACGTATTGGGAAACTAGGCAATCATCATGCCAGGAGATGAGATGCTTATGCCCCTAATCTCAGCCTTCCTCAACCCTCTACTGCAAAATTCATATGATTGGAATGGTTCAAAGTCGTAAGATCTGTTGTCTTAATTAGTCTTGGAAGAAAGAAGATGCTCTTTTCAAGTAAAATGAGACTTCTAAGTTAAATTTCAAAAATCATATGTAAATAATAAGCTCCACTGCAGGCTTTCTTCAAGATCTGTTGGTGGACACGATCTCTCAAATAGTCTGTTGCCCTCAATTCCTTGCACACATCAAACCAACAATGCTTACCATCAAGAAAATAAGAATCTTTTTATAAGGGGAGCTTGTGTCTATATAAGGCCAATTGCAAATGATACATAAAGTAACAAGTACATCTCATAAACAGTCATACACATAAATGCTCCATAGCCATACTCATATAAAACCAGAGACAACAAGAACAATAGAAATCTGAGTTCTATACAAGGTCAAATACAATAAAATTTACTTGAAATAAGTATGAAGTGGCTGCAGTCCTATTCAAACAAAAATCTGTTCTTATTGTTTCAATTTCAACACGAAAGAAAGTCTCTAAGCAATATTCAGTTTTTACCCAAGCATGGCTCAGATGCCTTTTTTCAATCTGAAACACAATGCTGCCTCCTCTCTCCTTGAAGGGGGGAAAAAGACAGGACTTATAATATTTCTCTAGATTTGGCAAAAGCAAAAGAGCCCCTAATGAAATTCAAATGGGGACTGATGCAGAGCTCACTCCGGCTTCACAGGGAGGGCCTCTGAGTTTGCAAGATGGAGCTGCCATAGCTTTGTGGCTAGAGCAATAGGAGTGGGGCCCCCCAGAGAAAACAGCATGAAAATATCAAAGAAGCATATACACATTAAAGAACGCCCAGTGTGGACTCATTAAGAATACGCTCAGGTGAAACTCTCCAATATAATGCAGTAAATTTGACTCTTGTGCTACCCATTTGCCAAAAAATGCGACTAGTTCAGGTTCCACATGTTCCATTTGACCTCCCAGATTGAAACCCCCAATTAGCGAGATTCATCACCAGTTGAAACAATCTATCTAATGCTTTTGAGATAGCAGTTCGAGACGGTTACCGAATAATGGGGCAGTAATCCATAATTCATATTGTTTCAATGGTCAAGTCAAGCATATCTTCAGCGATCAAGAAGATCTCTTTTTGTCAATACTTTCTCCACCAGCAGTGTATCGAAAGCATTTCCCACAATAATCACTCAACAGCACAATAATATCCAGAAGTTTATATCCAACTTCTGCCTTACTGATAACTTCTCAAGCAACAAGATCAACTTCATCACGATCAGGATGTACGACATCTACCCTCATCATGCTTCGGTAGCAATTGGGTATTGGGGCACCAGCCTGCACACAGAGCTCTACCACAGCAGGAGCTTTGCCATAGTACCTCTTCAAGTTGTTATTCAAAGCTGGCCTGTTTAAATTCTGGACATGCCAGACATAATTAGGGCCAACAATATCATCTATTGTTGCTTCCTGCCATGCATGCAAACCATTGCGAGATTGGTGCTTGGATGACTTGCACATTCTAACTTTATGGCCCTTGGGACCCACCTGAACCTCAGGACAGTACCCACAGGTCCACACGGTATAACTTTCCATTATCCTTTTCACTCCTTCCATCATTTCAAACCACCACTTCAGCGTCCACACACTCAATTGCTTTATGTTTTCTACTTCATCAGTTAAATTACTCCAGATGTCCAATTTGCTTTCTTCAATATAGCTGGTTCTCAATGGAACAACATCCCTTCCCGTTTCATCCGTTTTGATTGCTGATTCAGCAAACATGTCTCTTTCTATTTTGTGTGTTTCACTTACGGACTCAAAGTCTACAATTCTTCCCTCAATACAATAGACCGGTTTTGTTCTTCTCTTTGAGGGAAACCTTTCAAGGTCTACACCAGCTTGTACACAAAGCTCTACAACAGCAGGAATTCTTGGGACTCTGTGCCTCTCATCATGCCCAACTCTTGGTTTCCCAACACGATCATAGAGATGGAAACACTTAGGGAAAAATACAACATCTTGAACACCGCCCTTTCTCCATATATGGGTAGCGCTACGAAGACCGCTATGTGGACCAGTGCATGTACGGATCTCATGGCCAACATGACCGATATGAACTTCAGAACAGAACCTAACAAGCAATAAAAACCATACGTATTAATAGATGTTCAAGTAGGACTTCCTAAAAAATGCAAAAGACAAGATGATAATAATATGCTAAAAGACTCATCAGTTTTATAGTCATGTTTGTTAGTCTGTTACATCAGAATCTCCTTGTATCCCTCTCTATCTTTCCCTGTTTTCCCCCCATCAAGGAGTAAAGAATACGTTAGGTCTCTCCTCCCATTTTTCCCTTGATATCCTCATATTGTTGACATCTAGAACTACATTACATATATCAGCACAAAAATGCTCAAGTATCACAGCTTGGTGGCGTTAAACCCATCAAGCTGTTTACAAAGTTAGCTCTGATGAAGGTGACTTTCAACTTAAATAAGCAAGGAATACTACATTTGAAGAAAGAAAAGGAAAAGAAAAAGCATTAACAAGGGGTACAAGAAAGAGAACAAGTATGAAGACATAAACTTTGCCCATCTGGATACAAGAGTAGCTCCATCAAGTAACATGTAACTAGCAAGAAAAACTAACAAACTGTCAGAATCCCAAAGTAGCCTGTCTTAGACAAATTCATTGATAACATTGACATGTTAAAGGAAGATGCTTCAATATCTAATCAACCGCACAGCCTATCAAAGCTTAAGCAACATGAGCCAAAAGCCATCAGAAGTTAACCCAATAATACCTACAACGTTGTACCGGAAAAACCTTGACGAGCTCCGATAAACCCTTGAGGAGGGACCCTCGAGCGCGATAGACGCGGTGAGCCACCTCGACGAGCTCGGGCACGAGCAACCCGTTCTCTGGCGGGTTCTCGAGCATGAGACAGGGCTGCAACTTTCGAGCTTCTCTCTCTTCCCTCGCCCTCCGAATCAACTCTTTCATGGGGGTCACAAAAGGCTTTCTTTGGGCTTTCCGCCTCGGAGGCCTCGGCACGTCCGAATACAGCTCGCCATCGCCACCATCATCATCCACTCCTCCACTCAATGCGCCAGACGATGAAGAAGAAGAAGCAGCAAAAGCATAGCTTCGATTGAGGCAGCAATTAAGCTTTTCTATGTGAGAAATCTGCACCCTTATCCTTCTCAGCATAGCTGGCCACACTTGGCAGAGATACAGATGGGAACACACAAGAAGAAATGCGTTTCAAGATCAGGGCTTTGAAGGTCGCATTCAAAACCAAACATTACAGTCGAAATCGTACAAACTGGAAGAGAGATGCGAAGAGCACACGCCAATACGGTCCAAATTTCAACCGACCCAGATACTAATGAGGGATGAAAGATTGAGGGAAACTAGAAAAATCGCATCTTTAGTACATGAAAGGGAAGATGTTCTTCTCCAGGTACCTTGGTGGTGCCGGGGGCTGTCAGCGGCCACCGGTGGAGGAGACGGCGGCGAGAAAGGGAGGAGAAGGTGGCGGAGCCGACGGTGCGGGAGGAGGGCGATCGTGGACCCACGCAAGTCCTCGGGAGATTAATCCTCAACTTTTTCACCGGCGAAAGCCGGTTGTCTTTGGCTTTAGACGATCTTTTTATTATTTTTATTTTTTATTTGACTTGTTGGCTTGGACTCTTGAAAAGATAGATAATTTTTTTTTAAACAAAAATTTTAACTCATAGAATGAAGTTTTTTAGAAATTAATGGTGTGAATGATAAATATTCGGCTCTAAAATTCAATTTTTCTTATTTCTGTACAAATTTTTACACAAAAATAAGTATTTAATAATTATATAAAATTTTATTCTAAAAATAAAAATTTGTTTGACATAGAATTTCCCCTTCAAACGGTGAAACGGTGACGGGTTAATTGAGATGGGGTTGATTGCGGATGGTGGGCAATGGACAACAAACATTTGACGTTAGGCGATCGGCATCCAAGCACAGGCGGCCGTCATTCGATATCCCACGATGGATGATGAGCATTCGATGACTGGCAATGGGAGGTGGTTGCAAATGGCTAGCAAGCGACCGAAGTCCAACGTAATCAACAATCGACGTCCAATGATAGGCATCCAACATCCGATGGTAGGCGATCATTGTCCGACATCTGGTAATTAGCGCTCGATAGCTCATGTTCAGCAACAAGTGTCCGGCGAGCAATGTCCGGCTATGGACATTCAGTGATAGGTGTTCGACAAGTGGGTGGTTATTGTCCGATGTCCAATGACCAATGTTTGACAGCCGGCGACCAGTGGCGGAGGTGGGCAATCACCTATTAACAAGAGCAAGCGGTGAGAAGAACTCACTTTTATTTTAGAAATAGAAAAAGTACAAAATTTTAACTTTTCATTTATATTTTAAATCTATTTTTGAAGTAAAAACTTGTTTTAGAATTATAATTTTTTTTTTTGAAGTACAAATTTGTCTTAGAATCAAAAAAATGAAATTGCTTTGTCGAACATATTTCAATTTCAAACTTGTTCCTAAGAATAGAAAAGTACAAAAATAGAGAAATAAGATAGTTATTATGTGTGCATTCCAAGAAAACACTCAATTTCACTTTCTATACCCTAGGCATAGCCAATACAAGATTTTAACTAGATTTTACCTTATTGTTACCTACGTTTATATACCTTAGCTTAAATTTGATGTAATTGCACTTCGAAAAAAAAAAATGAAAGAAATTAAAGCAATGCTATACCTTGTTATACAAGTTTATGATGCATAAGAATCTCTCTCTTGTTACGACCATCATTTTAAATTTAATGAGGAATTATACATTTTTTTTTTGACAAGGAGGAATTATACATCTTGAAAGGTGTGATATTATGTCATAACTCAATTCTTTTATTTATTTTTTAATTATTTTATTGTTGGCAATATGTCACAACACCCATAAATTCATTAGGCGGTTGTAATAGAAAGGTTGACTCCTGTCAACGTGAAACGTCATAAATTGGTTCCATAAACCTTAAGAAGGTGCGATATGGAGTACCGTCTTTCACCCATCGGTGAACATGCTCTTAATATATATAAACTAACATGAGATTTAGTTTGAGTTATGACAAAAGATCAATTACGATAAGTTGCAATTATAAACAACAAATGGATTTTCCAAGCTCCTAGAGAGTTTTCAATTAGTATGATTATATGTATGTCTTTTAACAAAGTTTTACTATATATAAAAAAGCATACATTTCTAACATTATTACATGTATTTAATTGTCAAATTCAAAACTAGGAGAAAATATAAAAAAATAAAATTGAAAAGGCTCATTAACAACCTATTTTCAGTCAGTTGATCATTTTTCTCATTATTTTTTTTTTTTTTTTTTTTTGATTCTAAAACCAAAATCTAAAGATATCACATTTCTTGAAGATTGAGTGTAGTGTCGGACCGTAAATTATTTGGATTACTCCTCTAATTTTGACTTAAGTTTTAAGGTCCGTAGATATTAGATAATATTCTTTTAGTACCCTCTTCATTTTTTTCTTGATCTCTCCATGGCGTTCAATTTCAAAATTTCCTGAGCTTCACGAATGGTTTATCAATATTAATATGATTTCCCGCTAAAGGAATCCGACAACGTAAAATAAAACCGTTAATACAGTTGAGAGCGTTTCAACCTCGTTCTCGCTCCATGTCATGTTACTTCAACCGCTCTCTGGTTCTTCCCAAGATGAGCTTCCCCTGTCACTCTCTCTCCATTTCCACCACCATTGCCGCCAAGACCATCCCGCCTCCTGCTTCTCCCGAGCCCGACCTGTTTCTCCGCAATTCGCGGTGCTTCGCAAGATCGAATCTTGCAAATCCATTCAAGAGATCAAACAGTTTCATGCCCTGGTCATCAAATTGAGGCCCCTCCAGACCCAGTTCGTGTACAACGCCATTATCAGAGGCGTCACGAGTTTCAGGACTGGCTGCGGCTCCTCGTTGGAAGCAATTCTGTTGTACAGAGAGATGCTCATGAAAGGACTGGTGCCCACTGATTATACCATCCCGTTTCTTCTCAAGGCTTGCGCGCAGGAGTTCGCTCTGAGGGAAGGCGAGGAAATTCACGTGCACGCCATCAAGACTGGGCTGTTGGGTTCGAATGTCTACGTGAAGAACACTCTGATGAGGGTTTATGCGGTCTGTGGGGTTATTGGAGCTGCTCAGAAGCTGTTCGACGAATGTCCCCAACGGGACTTGGTCTCGTGGACGACGTTGATTCAAGGATATGTCAAGACGGGGTCGCCGAGGGAGGCTGTTGAGGTGTTTTTTAGGATGTGCGAAGCTAGTTTTGTAGCTGATGAGATGACGCTGGTGATTGTGCTCTCGGCATGCGCTATGTTGGGAGATTTGAGTCTAGGGAAGAGGATTTACAGGTATATGCATGAAAATGGGGTAAAGAGAGATGTTTTTGTCGGCAATGCTTTGGTGGACATGTTCCTGAAATGCGGCGATGTGGATCTTGCTCGCTGGGTTTTCAGTGAGATGCCCATGAAAAATGTGGTATCTTGGAACTCCATGATATTGGGATTGGCTCAACAAGGAAAATTCAAGGAAGCATTGGTTGTGTATGAGGAAATGCAAACCATAGGCATTAGGCCTGATGATATTACTCTAGTTGGTGTTTTGAATTCTTGTGCTAATCTTGGATTGCTCGAGTCTGGGAAGTGGGTTCACGCGTACATCGATAAACATAAGATCAGCGCAGATGGATTCATAGGGAATGCGCTGGTTGATATGTATTCAAAATGTGGAAGCATAAACCAAGCGCTTAGAGTTTTTCAACAGATGAAACACAGGGATGTCTATTCTTATACGGCCATCATCATTGGTTTAGCAATGCATGGAGAGGCAGCACAGGCTTTGGAAATCTTCTCTGATATGTCTTTGGTGGGCATTAGACCGGATGAAGTAACTTTCCTTGGCCTGCTTTCAGCATGTAGCCATGCAGGACTTGCAGACGAAGGACAGAGACATTTTGAGGACATGTCAAGAGTTTATGGCTTAGAACCTCAAACAGAGCATTATGCCTGTATGGTGGACCTTTTAGGTCGTGCTGGACTGTTGAGCGACGCTGAAGAGTTCATAAAGAATATGCCGATTGAACCTGATGCCTTTGTTTGGGGGGCCTTATTAGGAGCCTGCAAAGTTCATGGGAAAGTTGAACTTGGGGAACTTGCAATGAAGAAACTAGTGGAAATCGAGCCAGAGCGAGATGGTGCATATATATTGATGTCAAACATGTATTCATCAGCAGATAGATGGCGAGATGCATTGAAATTAAGAAAGTTCATGAAAGAAAAGCATGTGAAGAAGACTCCAGGTTGTAGTTCCATTGAACTTGACGGCATAGTTCACGAGTTCAGGAAAGGCGAGAAATCACACCCCAAAATTGAAGAGATCAGCAGGTTTCTCGAGGAATTTACAAGTCACTTGAAGAGCTATGGCCAGCAAGATATAATTGCATTTGCTTGATCTTGAGGCAATCGGGTGCTTGCCGAGTGAACTTGAAAAAGGAAAAAGAAAAATCTGTCATTTAAGAAAGCAATACAACAGAAAGTCAGCTGTGAAAAAAGTTGATCGGTCATGGAAGCCGTACTAAAATTTCTGGCTGTGTACTTCATCAGAAACCAGATTCTATACTTTGACCATTTCTTGCACTGAATTAATCATGGTGACTTCACTAATAATGCCATTAATTTCTCCTAGAATGCTGCAAACTTGAACTCCATCCGTCATCTATGACAACAAGAGATCCAACTTGTGGTGAGAATGAAGATGCATTATCTCATTGCCATTCGGATCATTTTAGAGTCTGTTGAGGTCTCTAAAAATTTAGTTTGTAAGTTTAATCAGGACAATCTGAATTCGGGATCCCTAATAGCATTTTATGGACTACCCTTTAAGAGTGCTGTGGTAATTAGACAAGTATTTTCTCTCACCCATTAATCAAGCAGTATTCTCTCGACCCATTTTCTTCACAATTTTAAAATCTTAATGACCCGCATCGTCTCTCTTTCTCTCTCCCTAATCTTTCTTTGAAAATGAGAGAACAGGTTAAATTTAATTTATGAAACTATTCGACCAAATTTATCTTTTCCACAATCATCGTGTGTGTGTGCCTAAAAAAATAAAACAAGAAAAATTGTTCGTCTGTTGTTTATGCTCCACATTTTTTGCTTCTCTTTTTCATTTGTGAAGCGAAGCAAACGGCAGATGAGAAGTTCGAAAAGATTTTTGGCTTCCCGGGATCTTCTCTTCCTAACGGCCATATTAGCCAAAAGATAAGCTTCCACCAGATCCTCTGCTATCTTTCCCAACAACCCATATCTCTCTCTCTCTCTCTCTCTCTCTCTCTCTCTTCTTCTTGTGTTTTTTTTTTTTTTTTTTTTTTTTGCCATTGTTACAATACTTCTTCCATTTTCACCACCTCACTTGCACCAGAAGTTCTTACTTCCTTTATGCTCTCTCTCTCCACCTCTAAACTAAGCTTTCATACTATAGGTTGGTCTCTATCTTGTGTCTTGTTTACTTTAATTCGTTTGCCAACGACTTGGCTGTGAATGTTCAAATGGAAGATTTCAATTAAAGGTCACTTTTCAGCCCAGATGCTGTAGTTGTGATCTTCTCCTGTGAAAGTTTAGTATCTTATTTTCGCCTTTTAGACCCTTCTGATGAATGACTGATATACTGTCTAAGAGTTCCTCCAAATAGATAGTAACATAGTTCTTGGTTCGCCGAGAAAAATTGAATTTAAGTACATATCGTGAGTCTATGATATGACACTATTTAATGCTTATAATGCAATATCATTCATCAGCTCAACTTGGAATGCATATGCAAATGTTGTATATTTTATGCATACTCACTTCTATCTTCTTGGATGTACAGCGTCCGATCATATACTATCTCTCTCGTACCTTCTCAGCTGAAGAACAGAGACCAAAATGCAGAAGATGGTCAACAAAAGAAGCTTGGAATCATCTTTGTGAGCGCTAAATCCTTTGATTTTCTTCTCTCTCTCTCTCTCTCACACACACACACACACATTACTCTTCAATATTAATTCACCGCTCTATCTTGACTTTCTTCACCCATCCCCTTGTTTTTCAGGTCGTCTAAGTTGGGTGCCCCATCCGAACTTCAGATTCTTGTTTGTGGCGAGCCCTTCACATCGAGTAAAGTGAGGAAATTTGTCACGATTAATCTTAGATCACATAAACTCATTTTTGCTTTTCTTTGTTAGATCAATGGTTATAAGCTAATGTGAATTGCTGACTGCAATTTAAAATTTAACGGTCCAATTGTTCTATCAGGAGCTTCTAGTGGCAAAATCAGCAAAACTAGCTGCTTTATTCGAGGAAAAAGATCCCTGCGAAAAGATATCTTCCTTCCTGCGAGACATTTCTGCTGATCCAAACACCTTTGAGCTTGTGGCAAGGTTCTGCCATGGGTGGGAAGTACAGCTTTCGACAGAAAATGCAGTACCCCTCATTTGCCTTGCTTTTTACCTGGAAATGACTGAAACTCACAGCCCCAACAATCTTCTGAAGAAGGCTATTGATTTTCTCGAAGAAAGAGTTCTCCCGAGCTGGAACGAGACCATCAGGGCCCTGCGACTCTCGGAGAAACTCCTTCAGCAAGCTGTGCATCTTGGCCTTATCGATGCCTGTTTAAGTTCAATCGTTGCAAAGGCACAAGTCGAACCCCACCTTCTTGGAAAGCCAATTAAGGCTCCCAAAATGGATGAGAGCAGTGAGGGAGAGGAAGATGAGGAATGTAGACCCAATGCAAGGAGAAAGCTTTTTGTTCTTGACTGGCAATCAGAGGATTTAACAACTCTTCCTCTGCGATTTTACGAGCCGGTCATTAAAGCAATGAACCAAAAAGGCGTCCCACCAGGATATGTGGCTGCATCTCTTTGCCAATACGTGAAAAGATGGATTTGTTCCAGCCCAACAGGAGGGGAAACCATGTCAATATGCAAGAGGAACTCTCAGAGGGAAGTGATCGAAGCAGTGGAGAGACTCCTGCCTCATGAACCGAGGCTCCTTCCATGTACTTTATTGTTTCATATGTTGAACTCTGCAGTCACATTGGAAGCGAGTGCTGACTGTAGAAATGGATTCGAGATCAGGATAGGTAGACAACTTGACCAAGCAACTGTGACTGACCTCCTAATTCCCTTTCAGGGCTATGCCACAGAAACACAATACGACATCGGTTGTGTCAAAAGGATCCTGAAAAGTTTCTACATGAACTACACTTGTTCGGATGCATCAGGTTTTATCAAAGTAGCGGATCTCATTGAAGAGTTATTGGCAGAAATAGCAAGCGACATGGACTTAGAGGTCAATTCATTTCTCGCCCTGACTGAGATGTCACTTGCAGCATCTTTAGAAAATCATACAAATTCTGATGGAATATACCGCGCGATCGATATTTACCTGGACAAGCATAGATTCTTGACGGAGTTGGAGAAAGAAGAGGTGTGTCAGGTACTGGACTTCCAGAAAATGTCTCCTGAAGCATGTGAACATGCAGCACGAAATGAAAGGCTGCCGCTTCGGGTGGTTGTACAGGTGTTGTTTACTGAGCAGTTGAAGCTACGAGAAACAGTACGGTTTGGAAAGGATGGAGAAGAAGAGGCAGAGGAAAATGAAGGGAAGTTGAGCCATACCGAGGATGAATTGAGGGTCGAAATGGAGAGGATGAACAGCAAGGTGATGGAGCTTGAGAGAGAGTGCGGCATGATGAGGAAAGAGATGGTGAACAGAAGCGGCAGCAGTCATAAGTTGGAGAAGAGAGGGAAAGTTAATATGTGGGGAGAGATAAAGAGGAAGTTTGGGTGCATGAGCAACATGCACGATTGTAGCTCTCAAGTGAAGAAGAAGAAGGTGCATCCTAGGCATCGCTAATGGTTTTTTGAATGTTTCACTTTTCAGGATAAAAATTTTTCTTTCGTTTCCATGTATATAGTGGTTTCTTGCATCCTCAACTGGGCTTGGTTAGTGTTCAACTGATTGTGATCCTGGTAGTGTTCTTTGGTTCAAACTGTTCTTTGGAGGGAATGTCAGGGCTATTTGACAGAGCTTAACCAAGATTATTCATGTGACAACTAAGCTTCGTAGAATTTCATTATTAAATAATTACTAATTTGAGATTCTCTCTTTTACCTAGATATATTTTTGGAAATATAAATGAAGAGTTCATCGGTTGGAACCTCAAACACCGGCAGAAGCTCATTGTGGTAATGTGCCATTGACAAAGCTTTCGGTATGAATTATTCTACAAATTTGTCCAGTTGAAAGAGTTTGCCCTGCGAAAGTAGTCAGAAAAATGTACTTATGCTTCGTTAAAATCAATACATAAGCAGGAATCAATGTTATATTCAAATATGTATGCTCTGTATCAAGTTTCATATCCCCTTTAATATTAGTCTCTGACACACTTGCGATAGCTTGTCCGGGCAAAATATTTGGGTCATGCACTTCGAATTGAAATCCAAAAACAAACAAGCTTGCTGGCAAGAAAGCATTAAGTATTTCACATAATGATAATCATCTTCCTTTCTGGTTTTGTCTTTACATGTATGACTTTTCTCTCATGAAAAGGAGGTAAAAGAACAAACGAGTTCACTAAATACATCAAACTGTCACTTTTCCACACTTTAGCCCAGAAGATCATCACTTCATCTTACATGACATGAAGGCCATGTCAGTTTCAGAGACCTCTGCTCTTGCACACAGATGTTAAGACAATTCCTATCACATGTAGGTAAAATCTCATTGCAGTCGGTTTCTATCTTGCCAACCAGATTCACAGCTTGAATTACGAAGCCAAAAAAGGAATCTTTTTCAGTGAAATCACATCAACTCGATCGTCCATCTTGATCTATAACATATATTGACAGCTATTTGCACCATATGCATCAGAACTGTATAACATTAACCTTCACACAAGGTTCATTTACAAGAGGAAACCCCAGTCAATGGCATCTCGCTTTCCCTCGAAGCGATTGACAGATCCTGATCATTCAACGTACTTGAAGTCGACCCTGTGTTGCTATGAGAATGATCACCTCCACCTTCTGTATTTCCCAGAGCATTATTATTATGCCCTTCAACGCCTGATTGATGTCTGTTTTGCTCCTCATTCCCCATCACAATCACAGCGCCAAAATGAACGTGCCTTCGCTCGTCATCATCGTTGTCTCTGCTGTGTGGGGAATCTTTCACCGGCGACTCTGGATTTCTCGCTGGTGCCGGCTCTGGCGCCACAGCAGTGCTATTTACACGAGGGGTGAACCCTTTTGGTGGATTATATGCAGGTCTAGGCCGGAGCCAATAGTAGAGATAACCAAGAAGCCAAAAGCACCATGGAATGGCCTCAAGGACTATGCCGGCGAGGTAGAACCAGCTGGGGGATTCGGTCTTAGGACGGAATAAGTAGAGGCCGAGGAAGACGCCCCCTACGACGATGCACACAAAGAAGAAGCTGATTATGGTCAGGACCCGCGCATCGCCATCCCTTTCTCCCATGGAGATCCAACTTAGATGGCTAAATGTTATGAATATGAGAAAAATGAAGAACATGAACCAAATTACAGATGACTAATGGTTGATCCTATATCTGTTTCTTCCGCTAGGATGGTTGCCGGAGGAAGACAAAGCGGTGTCGGCATCTCATGGTGGTGGGGGAGAGAGAGAGTGAGAGAGAGAGAGAGAGAGGCGATCAAAGCGGGAGTTTGTTGATTGTTCTTTGCACAGCCGCTAGGGGCAATGCTATAAATACATAGGCAAAACGCATGAATGCAGGCCAGTAATATATGTCTGTTTGATCTTCTCGGTGCAGCTCCAATTCTTCGTTTTTCGGTTTTTATAGGTAGGAAACAAATTATCAAAAGGAAGAAACGAAAATCAGAAATGGATGGTAGCTTCTTTAACATCTTCTAGACCTTCTTTGTTCCGAGGCCATGAACAGGGGTTGTTCCGTTTTGCGTTAATGAGTGTTATTATATAGAAAAGTATCAAAGCGGCAAACAATCACGGGAGATTTTTTTTTTTTTTTTTTTTTTTCAGCCAACTATCAAGGCAAAGAGCCAGCCCATTTCACGTAGGCTAAGCAATACGTCACTAATCGAATTGGGTATATACCTAGTTTCCAAAAGAAGTAATTAGAATAAGCATATGAGTTTGTCAAGTATAACCATAGCCATTCTAATACTATTTATAATGACATGATGCATTCCATGTGATTAAGCCAAAATAAATAATTTTAATCACACGAAATTATGAATATTCAATAATGAATGTTAGCTTATATATTAGCGACCTCTCCCACCCATTATGATATTTGAAATACACCACCAAATGTACAAACACTGCTATATGTGATTAATAAATTTAGTATAAAATATAAAATATGATGTGGCTAGTAATTTATTTGGTGATGATGATTTTTGTGATAATGACTTTTGACTGGTAAAAGCAACTAGTGATATTTTTGTGATAATTAATTTTCACATTGGTATCCTGTATTTTTACACAAATACAATAATATTTTTATTCTTGTAACAACTGAATTATAGCCAGACCTTCTTTTTCCTCCTTTTTTTAACACCACATCCTAGGATAAGATATTTTCCGCAAAATATCGAGGAAAAAAATAATCAAGAACCAGACAGGAACAAGAACGCCATTGAAGGAAGCTGAATACGAGCAAGGGATTGAAGCATTACCCAGTTGGCTTCGTGCGGACGTGGTCAGAGAAACGAAACAGTAGAAGGAAAAGAGCAAGTCATGCAAGAAAGTTGGGTTCTTCCTTGCACATTATTCAAATGCATTATCGCGAGGCCGAGGCTTCATGACAACAGCTTCAAATGGAGAGTATCAAGTAGCTCGGAGAAAGGCGATTCTCTTGACAATTTTAAGAGGGACAGCTTTTACTTCGATAAGCGTGGCAAATTGAGGAGATTCGATCACAAAAAGGTCTCCAGGAAAAAGGGTAATCACTAAAAAAATTCTTTTTCTCTATTGTTCTCTTTTTGCCTAAAATTTGTCTAATTTTGACGAGTTTTGGCAGGTGGGTCTTTGAGAAGCCAAGGTTGGAAGTATGGCTCTGGGTTTGTGGATGGGATATTCCCAGTTCTGAGTCCTAGTGCTCAGCAAATTTTGAGCTTCGTTATGGAGGAAAATGATGCTAACAGGGTCAATGCTTGTCTTGATACTCTCCCTCCAACTCATGCCACTTGGGATGATGTCATAAATGTAGCTGTTCAACTTCGTTTGAATAAGAAATGGTACCCAATAATCCTGGTGAGACGAAGATTGGATCTTTTCCTTCAGATCTTATTTTCTCTGTTGTTTAATGGAGGAATCTTTCATGCACCATCTGCAAAGCAATTTGAGCTGACCAAAGTTTGACGAAAGAATTTCATTTTCTGAAGATATTTAGTGGTTGGCTTGTAACGCCATTCGCTTTTTCTGTTTTTGATTATGGTTGGATATGTGATTGTTCTTTCGTCCTCTGCTGCTTTAGACACTAGTCACCTCACATCCATGGTCTGTATGTCCTTATAATTGTTCTTTGATTCGTTTAGTTAAGACAAAGTTGGCTTATAGAGCTGGAAATTCTGCAAACCTTCAATTAGATGCTGATATCTGTATGATGTCATGATTTTTCTTCAGTAAGAGAGGATATACACAATGTTGTTTACATTCAGTTTCTGACTTTCCTAATTTTTGTGATGATATGCACAGATAGGTGAGTGGTTACTGCATAGGAGCTCCTTCCAGCCAGATGTAATCTGCTACAATTTATTGATAGATGCTTACGGACACAAGTCAATGTATCAGAAGGCAGAAAGCACGTATTTGCAACTTCTTGAAGCTCGGTGTGTTCCTACTGAGGATACATATGCCCTTCTTCTGAAAGCCTACTGTACGTGTGGCTTGCTAGAGAAAGCCGAGGCTGTCTTTGCAGAGATGAGAAAATATGGCCTTCCTCCAAGTGCGTTATGGTAATATATAGTAATCATATGATGGTATAATCATGGGCTAACTTGAGTTATTAAATCTAAAGAGGACTTTAAATGGATAGGTTTGCATGTACTTGGTGGAAAGGTGTAAAGATGTGTTGTTGATTGGCATGAATTTCTTTTCTTGCTGAAAGTAACAAAAAGAAGTTGGGCAAGACATTATTTTGCTTTGGATGTACTGTAATATCATTCATTTTGCTCTCATGTTTTACATCCATAATATTTGTGGTGTTTGTAACCGAAAAGAGCCTTTGGACACAAGATTTTTTTTTTCTTTTCCTGGTCAAAGACAGAGGATAGTTTATTTGGTATAATATCATATGGGATGAATTATTAAGGGCCAACATTTCTTTCATTTCATAATGAAAAGAATATTACAAGCTGAAACATTCATAAGGTCTCTGTTCATCGTTTTAGTATAAGGGGTTCTCTGAGCGGCCTTGAAGATAAGTTTTGCATTGTTTGCATTGTATTGATTCCATTCCACCATTTTATGTTTGGTACTTATATTCAGTCAGGCATGAACAGGACAATCTCTCATTTGAGCAGGTGCTGCTGTGTATAATGCATACATTGATGGGCTAATGAAGGGAGGAAAGCCTGAAAAGGCAATCAAGATCTTTGATAGGATGAAGAGAGAGTCTTGCCAACCAACGACTGAGACATACACCATGCTAATCAACTTGTTTGGAAAGGTTACTTTGATTGTACAATGTACACATGTCTTTCAGCAGCTGTCCTATTAACTATAGTCACATTATGCGACTTCAACGTTTAATTAGTGATTGAGGTCCTCTTAACAAGTTTGGCCTGAAGTGCAATATGTACTCGATGCTGATCATTTTAAATGATTCTTATTATCTAGAGGAAATGTATGAGATCAGCTCACCTCTCATATGATCTGCATTTGTTAGTCCATGCTTTGTTCTCTTATGTGGAAATTTCTGATTGCTCATGTATATTCCTGTACAGGCAAGTAAATCCTATATGGCCTTAAAGATGTTCAATGAAATGAGAAGTCAAAGGTGTAAGCCAAATATCTGCACATATACCGTTCTCATCAATGCATTTGCAAGGGAGGGGCTATGTGAAAAAGCAGAAGAGATATTTGAGCAGCTGCAAGAAGCTGGGCTTGAGCCTGATGTTTATGCTTATAATGCACTCATGGAAGCTTACAGGTGTTTATTGATATAATTTCTTCTCTTTAGCTTTTTTGGCGACAATAACCTTAGCAAGCACTGAAAAAAGTACAGTGACAATACTTATAGATAAGAAGGTAGCGGCATGATAGTTAACCGAAGAAGCACAACAAGAGAAATCTTATAATCTCTGGTGCTTTAAGATTACAACATATCACTTTACATTACGGCATTTTTATCTTATGTTACTTGCGAGAATGCTAAGAAGGGTTAGATTGCATTAAAAACTTCAGTAATTGATGAGTGTCAGAGAACTTAGTTGTGTAATTCTTCGAAGAAATTATTGTGACATTTGGCTTTTGCCTCCTCAAATCTATAGGCACAGTACGAATTCTGGTTTTTGATTACCATTAAGTTAAAGCTGAAGGAGTTCATAGGGAGCATCAAGATATTTTAGGTTTGCACTTGAAGCTGCATTGTTCATGAGCCTAAAAAATTTCCTTTCTCTCACCATTTCTGAAATTGATTAGGTCAAATTCTTTGACAGCCGTGCAGGTTATCCTTATGGTGCAGCAGAAATCTTCTCACTCATGCAGCACATGGGCTGTGAACCTGACAGGGCTTCATTCAATATTATGGTAGATGCATATGGGAGATCAGGTCTTTATAAAGGTTAGTCGCAACTTGAGCTGATGATGCTGTACTAGATCATCTTCAGATAGTCAAGTCCATTAGGATCTAAAGATACTATGGTGTTGATTGGGTCTTTATGAAGGTTAGCATCTTGAGCAGATGATGCTATCCACAGTTACTATGGGGTTGATGACATTTGAACTTGAAACACTGCACACGTGGGGTATGGGTTATTTTTTTCCTTCTCAATTATCAGAAGAGATTAGTGAGCATGAAATTGAAATCTGGAGTTTGCTTAGTTGAAGATCAAACAAGTGCAATCAACCTAGAATGTTGGCCATTAATGGGAGGGGAGATTGGGACATGATCAATCCTGGGAATAGCAAAAAAACAAAATCTATGTAGAGTGCTCTCTTCTGAGTAATTTTCTGTTTTGGATTGGTTAAGCTTTGCATTTCACATTTTCCTAAATGAGCTCGCAATAAATTTAAGAGTGTAAATAACATATTATGATGTCAGATACTGATTGCTCTAATAAAATCAATGCCAATATCTTGCCCTTTTTTCTTTTTTTTTTGGCCTCATGTACTCTATGATTAACAGAAATGGTTATTTTAAGTTTGGCTATGAGGATTGAAAGTGATACGATAGCTGTGAATGCTGCAATGGCATGATGTTTGCTCATTCATGTCTGGGAACCATAAAAAACATGGGGGGACAAAATTAGAGTGCATCTCTTGTGGATACTAGATTCATTCTCGTAAGCACTTGCCTGCTGTCCCCATCCTTTATCTCACTCTTCTCGGTGCTTGTGGTTCAGATGCAGAATCTGTTTTCGAAGACATGAAGCGACTAGGGATAGTCCCCACGATGAAATCACACATGCTACTTTTATGTGCTTACTCGAGAAGTGGCAACGTAGCTAAGTGTGAGGACATCGTAAGACAGATGCAGCAATCTGGGCTCGAGCCAGATACTCACGTCCTCAACAGCATGTTGAACCTCTATGGTCGATTAGGACAATTTGAAAAGATGGAGGAAGTGTTGAATGCAATGGAAACAGGGCCATATGTAGCTGATATAACAACTTATAATACACTGATCAACGCATATGCACGAGCAGGGTATTTGGAAAAAGTGGAGGAGCTTTTCCAGATGATTCCTATCAAAGGTTACAGCCGGATGTCGTGACGTGGACGTCTCGACTTGGAGCATACTCGAGAAAAAGCTTTACAAAAGATGTTTAGACATTTTTGAGGAAATGATTGATTCTGGTTGTTTCCCGGATGGAGGAACTGCGAAAGTGCTGCTTTCGGCATGTTCAGTGAAGATCAGAGAGAGCAGGTCACTGCTGTCATCAGAACCATGCACAAGAGCATGAGAACTGCTTTGCCTGTATAAAGGAAGCACGCTTCCTATAGTTTGATGAGTGAAAACAATCTTGGAAATGATATGGCTGTCCAAGGTGTGGTTTCTTTGTTCACGTCGTTGGCAAGCCTGCCTTTCTTTGGTCAATGTTCCACCGTGGCACAACCACACTAGCTCCAGATGACGGTTTTGGATATATGCACTATGCACTATAGTTATCGCCGAACCTAATGTTACAGAAAAAGAACACAACTGTTAAAGGGTAGTTTGATAGAAATTTTCTGCAAAAGGTCGAGTACTGTTGCGTTCTTTGTCACGGTGATGCTCTTTTTTTTTTGATGGTGAATCGTTCTTTCTTGAAACAAATCCAAAATCAAGTTGTTTTCCAAAGAAAGCTGAAGATAGGTACCTAAAACACATGAAAAAAAAAAAAATCGTGGGAGAGATTTTGCCCTTAGGCTATTGTTTTCTAAGGCACGATATTATAAATGTCCTTTCTTTAAGAATTTTGCAAAACAATAGGGCTCTAGTGTCTAATGTGCAAATGTCGTGCTAGGAGCTAGGTTGAGTATGCTTGCATGTCCTTTTGTAAGTGAAATTGAAGGTTTTTATCTGTAGCTTGGAGATATCCTTAAGAACATTAAAGTGAAGCACCAAGAGAGAAGCCCGGATGACCAACGCATTTGTCATGTGATGGTAATTTAATTTAATTAAAAGTTAGTAAACCAATCTAATTTAGATTGGTAATTCAATGAGTAGTTAGTAAATTCAAAACATTAACAAGCTATGTAAATAGAACTTGGCAATTAATATAAGAAATGCTAATTTTCAAGCTATATAAAATTTGGTATTTTCAAAATAGTATTCATAAGTTGTTATTAAGTTACCTTAAAAAAAAGTCATTAGTCATTCTTTTTACAAAAGGTTTTTTGATACTTACATATAGTTATTGAAATTAAGTCTTGTTAACGAGTTCTTCCTGATTACTTATTAAATGGACATAATAAGGGAAAATTTTTATTTTTAATACATCTATTATGCATATAATATGAGAAAGACAATGCATTGGAAATTATAAATTGTTTAACTAGTGCCCCAAACACTCAATAACAGAATTCATTAAACTTTACCTTTTGCATGTAAAACAACAAAATTGTGCCAATTGATGATAAGAAGATGAATTTTCTACCTGAACATACAAGTAAATATCCGAAGGGGTTGCTCAAATGGTGAATGTGTTTGCTCTCCTCGCTCAAGATTCGGGTTTGAACCACTACCTTTTGGCAATCTTTTCGGACCATTCCAGGAGCACAGACACATGCGACCTTCGTAATTCCCTGGTGTGTGTGGTACGGGAGTATTGGGTGTTCTTAAAGTCACGGAAGACCCATTGATATACACAAACCGTAGATGGAAATCTTCAATCAGAACATCAGGCCAATTGCCGAAAGAAGTGATTTTATGGTAGGAACTAGCTGACATGAATGGAGGCGCAATTTGCGAGAGAATCAAGATTTAATAAATGGAAGTTGGTCTGCTAAAGATTCCTATACTGCAGGCACTAAGTCCGTGATGTTCATATTGGTGCACAAAAAGCAGCATTCCACCAACTTTGTGCTCATTGGAGTTTGCTGAGACAAGTGACTAACCACCATTATCTTTTTTTGTCAGCTTGGCCTCATTTCGATCAACTTGGAATATTTATACTGAATTTCCAAATTTCCATGCAACAACCCCAACAACAACCAAGGAAGTTATTTTTAGGAACATCCACCAAACTCCACATCCTATGTAAATCTTTGTGGGAGGGGGAGAGGGAGAGGGAGGGAGAGAGAGAAGAGAGACAAGGGCATTGTGGAGTGTGCACAGACAACTGAAGAGGGATAGTCCCAGATTAGAGTTACAGAAATGGCGTCGTCGAGGTTGTTGTGGGCGTCAAGAGCAGCCTCGTACCTCAGGATCTCGGTGTTCCACAGAGGATTTTCCACAGGTAAGAGAGAGAAAAGGCCCTGCTTTTTATCTTGATCTTCTTCTTATTGATCAAAGCCTTGTCTTTAGATCTTGCTTTCAAACTTTCTCCACATATACTGTCATGACGAGTTGATTAACATATTTATGCATAGAGGTGGAGCTCATTACCGATACGGTTTTTAGAATGAATGACATGTTATCTATGCTATGGAAAAAAGTAGGAGAAAAAGATCTGATTTTGATCAACAGGTTGCGTATGTGGCATTGTCGTGTTGAGCATAGATCGGTGGGATCGAGCCAATGACGTCTGTACCCTGTTGTTTGGGCCGAAGTGGCATTGTTATATGTTATGTAGGGGTGCTTTAAAGAAGGTGCCGAGTCAAAGCTAGAGCACATTGATCAGCATGAATGAGTTGCAGAGCAATCTGCCAAAAAAATGACATTATGCTAAAAAAGGACTGACATATTCAAGTCCCTAGCATCTCCAGTTGAAAGCTCCAATGGCATTGGTAGGCCAGATCACATCTGTTTCCTAAACGTGAATTTTTCCCTCTTGTTGTGCTGCTCATCCATGAATTAAGATCAGATGCCTATTTTCAATTATCTAATTCACACGCTCTGACCAGCTTGTTTCGAATCTGTGGATCATCCTCTTATACACAGTGTGCTGATTGCTATAGACATTGCCTCATGTCGCATATCCCTGTCTTGGAATTACTGCAGTTCTCAAGGATCTCAAGTATGCCCATTCTCATGAGTGGGTGAAAATTGAAGGCGCTTCTGCAACTGTTGGCATAACCGATCATGCACAAGACCATTTGGGAGATGTTGTGTACATTGAATTGCCGGAAGTAGGGGCTGCGGTCGCACAAGGCAGCAGCTTTGGCGCGGTTGAGAGCGTCAAGGCCACTAGCGATATATACTCCCCCATTTCAGGGAAAGTCGTTGAAGTCAATGAAGAGCTCAACAAATCTCCCGGTCTAGTGAGTTCTTTTATAGAATTATGCTCCTGTTGCATTGGTTTTGGAGATCGAAACGATTATTTGAATTTGGTCCTTCATGGCATACTGATTCAAAAAGCATAAGATGGTATTTTGTTGGTTTGGTTTTTGTTTGGATTGATGTGTTAACTAGAATAGCTACTCTTTTAATTGATCGCTTGAATACCATATTTTGAATTACTGTTATCTTCTGTGGAGATTGTTCGAAACGTAGTTGTCAGGTTCAGATGATAGAAGGGTTCTTTATCTGTGGATTTTCCAGGTTAACTCGAGCCCATATGAGGACGGGTGGATTATAAAGGTCGAGGCGAAAGAGGCGAACGAAGTGAGCAACCTGATGGGGGCCGATGACTACTCGAAGTTCTGCAAAGAAGAAGATGCAAAGCATTAAGCCTCTGCCCTTGCAGAAACTGAAGTCGTGTTTAGGGGGAGGCATGGCACTCTTCTTGGACAACCGGGCACCCCTTTTTTCAGACATCACCAGCTGCTGGGCCATATTTTACCGTTGTGGTTTCTTCCAACTCTGACTTTGTAGAGCACTGTGTAGAATTTCATGTAATAATTCTTGGAAATCCTTCGTTTCCATCACAATGGTGTCATCTTACAGATTCAGTTTTTCCAATCTAAATCTTTAAGGAACGCAATCTTCTCTAGTTGTGAAGGGTGTTGGGCATATAAAACTCACATCTTTCGTATTCCGAGGCCACATTTAAAGTATACTTTACAAATTTACATTATATGAATATTGTGAAAATAAATTCAACCAACTTATAACAATTTAAGTTGTGTCGTGAGCAAACTTCTAACCACTTTAAGCTTTGGGCATTTGCTATCTAATTTGAAAATATTTCATTATTTCTAATCAAGCATGTAGTGAATAGTTATAATTCAAATCGAATATTTTGTAGTGAGGTGAGACGTAACCTTCATAGGAGTAGCTACAGTGGCCACCTTGCCCTGCCCCTAAGGCTATCGAAAAGGATAGCGTTGGCCCGACCCGACCCGACCCTAAATTCAGGCTATTTTGCGATTGGGCCGTAGTCTTGGGTGTGGAGCCGGTATCAATAGGGTTTAGTTAAGGTCAGGCCGGGCCGGGTCGGCACGGAACTTTTGACACCAGTACCACCGGAACGATGGTCGCCATCGCCCATCCTCGCCATCGCCACCCAGCCACCACTGTCACCATCGGAACCCAGCCACCACCGTCTCCAGACACCCACCAGCGTCGCCACCAGATCTTGTTAAAAAAAGCGATCAGCCTCACCATCACTACCCAGCCACCATCGTCGCCATCGACGCCAAGCCACCACCGTCGTTACCCAACCACCAGCGTCGCCACCAGATTTGGCCAGAACCAGCGACCAACTTCGTCGTCGCGGACGTGTCCAGAACCAGCAACGATCGCCGGCGTCTCTCATTGGTATGTGCTCAACCTTCTTCTATGAGTAAGAACTTGATGAACGATTGTAGATCTAGTATTCGTAAGTCTGGAGATCTGACTGCGTAGAAGCTGCGTGCGAGATGGAGAGAGACGTTTGGCGTTTGAGCTTGTCTGGAATGGAAATGGGGTTCGGCGAGAAGCGCCCGAGTCGTTTTTCGTGTCGGACATGGTTCGGTTGCGCTTGCACCGTAAAATGTGCTGAATTTGTTTTGTGTCCTATGGGTTGCAACCATTGAAGAACCGATTCCGTGTTTATCAATGTTGTTTGTGCAAAATTGCATTGAATTGCTTGTCTTGTTTGCACATTACGCCTCTTCGAACTCTCTTTCGCAGAAGCTTTTGCAAGCAATCAAAAAAAAAAGAGGAGGAGAAACAACAAACATTAGAGTATCCTGTGCTTTTTGTAATTAGGAGACAAAATAGGTCGTGGGTGGAGAATAGCATTCAAAATTCATTAGAGTCCTTTCTCGTAGCTTGATTCCAGTAGGTGGCTGAAATCCCGAGCCTTTTCCACGTCCTCGACGATCTTTTGATCTGATAAAAGGAGGAGAAAAAATCTATATATCTTATCTTACCAAAAAAGAAAAAAAAAAAGATTAAAAAATAGGTGGCTGAAATCCCGAGCCTTTTCCACGTCCGCAACGATCTTTTGATCTGATAAAAGGTTTTTTTTCTTTGGGTCTTAAGTGTTTCGGGTCGGATCGGGCCGAGACCTTGACATCCCTTACCGCCTCAACCTCTTGCCGATTAAAAAAAATAAAATTGTTGTTTCACATTAAATTAAAGCCACGAAAAAAAATGAAAAGATTACCTTTTTAATAGCTTCCAAATGGGCCCAATTACAATCTCTATGGGCCTTTTGGGCCTTCTCTGTTTTCCCTTTCTTCTTTCCCTTCCTGTTTTACATAATCACGAGGAGAGAGAGACAAGCAAAGGATTGGGGTGGTGGCGCGGAATCAAAAAAGCTCCGGCGAACCCTCATTTCTTGTCTCCCCTGCTCGCGTGCTTGCCACGAGCTCTGTCGCCGGTAAACCTTGGTCCTCCACCTTTTTTCTCTTCCCGTTTTCGAACCCTTTTTTTCTATGCATATTGGTTCTCCGCAGCGGCAAAACCAGCCGCAGCAAACTCTTCTTAATTTTCCTCTGTTTCATGTTCTGGATCATCCCTTTAGCAGTCCGGTCGGGGTGTGGCTGACCGTGATCAGGGTTTATGCGTTAAGGCTTCTTGCTGATGCAATAAAGGACGGTTTTGGGGCTTTAAGTAGGAGCGTGATAGATGATGGGGTTTGGTTAGTTTAGATGGATTTTGATGGCACGAGCTTCGGAACGTTCTTGCTCAAGCACATCGCGTTGAGTCCTGCGCTCATTTCCTCTGACTTTTTTTTTTTTTTTAATAATCCTCAATGAAAGTGATGAGACTGGGACTGATGTGGAGAGGTTCTACTGTTGACAGGCTTGAGATTTGGATAGATTGAATTGATTTCTGGTTATTTTATGTTTGTTTGCGTTGTGCTTTTGGTTGGGCTCTTGCATTGAGAACTTTTAGTGCGAAATCAAACATTATTTTGCCAAAAAAAAGAAAAATAGAGGGGTGGTTTAGTTCTCTGTTCCGGGTTCTCTAGAACCATCCCTCTGGCTTATTTCCCAGTTTCCTTCCTGGAACCGTCTGGACCCTGCTCGTCCCTAGTTGTTGTCACTGCATGGCTTATATGGTATTGATGATGATGATGCAAATTTAAGTTAAAGTACTTTCAGTTGCAAAATTATGAGTTATTAATGGATTGATCAATGATAACATGAGCTTGAGAAACCACCTCCAGATGCAAATTTCCAATTCACCTTGGGTTGACTCTTGATTGTTGTTTACAAGCTCTATCCTGACTTTGGTGGTGTTGCTTATGTTTGATCCATTGTATGAATTATAACTGAAACTCTGCAAATAATCTTTGTTGTGTAGTTATATTCCGTTGTGTAGTGCTTTAGTGCATAGAAGATACAACCTTGAGCTGGACTACAGCAAGCATCATGGTGAGAGCCTTATCGAACCTTCTCCTCAAGGGCATTACAGGGTCCCCAGCAGGATGCTCTAATAGAATGGTGAGCTGTTGTTCCCGTATCAACTAGCATAAAATATGGTTATACTGGTTATTATGGAACGGATGGAGGTGCATAGGACTGAATTCTGAAGATAAAAGATGGTTGTTGAGGTGTGCCTTAAGATAATGAGTAGAAGCTAGTTTAGCTGGGCAAACAAAAGAACAGGTATAGAGTGCATAGGACTGAATTCTGAAGATAAAAGATGGTTGTTGAGGTGTGCCTTAAGATAATGAGTAGAAGCTAGTTTAGCTGGGCAAACAAAAGAACAGGTATAGAGACGTGGAGCTCAGCAGATGTTGCCCTGAGCAGAGGAGTCGCTCTAAACAGCTTATCTTCTTTGCTCTGAAGGGTCTTAATTGGAATTACATAGGATATTTTCTTAAGGACCCCAAGTTGCTTGTTCTCCAGCTTGACAGTTAAGCTTATGTGACACTCCACTGATGGAAGTGCAATGCTGGCCATTACTGGCTGTGACTTCCAACTTCAAACTTTAGCTTCTTTTCTTGTCATTGCCAATATGACAACTAATAAATTTGCAAACTTGTTTCTCAAAGGATAGTAGAGGCAGTGCTCAATTGAGATAAAAGCCATTGGTTATTGGTCATGTGTTTAGACCCACTAACTCTCAAGCCTTATCTCTGATAATGACTAAATTAGTCGCGTCTGTATGTTATTTGTTATGTTTGCAATATTGTGCTAACATCCCTTTTGCAACTATTATTAGCAGGTATCTGCATTGTCTATTCAAAGAGGAATGAGATACTCTACAACTGTACCAAATGACCCTGACATGCATGATGACTTCAAACCTATGGATAAGTTCCAGGACTCTGCCACTTCTTTAAAGGATGTTGTTGAACAGGTAGGTGCTCTGTGACATGACATAACATGGTTTACAGTTCTTCGTTATGTTCTGTGTCCTACTTACTTTCTCATCTATTCTCTTCATTTGTTTTACTTCATTTGTTTATGGTTTAGGATGTCAAGGAAAATCCTGTGATGATAATACATGAAAGGGGTCCCTGAGTTTCCGCAGTGTGGGTTCAGCTCTCTAGCTGTAAGAGTATTGAAACATTACAGTAAGTTCTCTTGCCTTTTATAGCATTTTCAGCATGCCTTTGTTGGACTTACCTACCGATGCTTTCAATTTGAAAGACTATGGAGAATTGACAAATTTGCCTGCTGAATGTATTTTCTGATCTTTGTTATAGGCTTGTACTACAACTTTGCGAAATATACGTAGATCTGGTTATGATATGATTAGGGACGAAAGTACTGGACTGTATTGTTTTTAATTGGTACAGGGAATGTTTTTTATTTATTTATGTGTGTGTCAAAATTTGGTACAGGAATTAACAGGGAGCTGTTCTTGACTTTTCTGGATGGTGTTATTGGCAGAATATGCTCACATTCCAAATGAACCTATTGAGAAAACCATGAATATACAATTCCAATTATAATTACTACTGGGAATGCGAGGGGACGTAACTACCGCATTCCAAGGTACTGGAGTAGTGCATGAGACTTGAGTACTGATGCTGATCATCCTTTGCATGTGTTATAACTACAAACATTAAAATTCAATCATCTGTATCATTAAACAAAATGTTACCGTCAATTTTTATGTTGAAACATCTTTGTCCTCTGTAGTACCTACACATCTCATGCCTCAGCGGGAGTGTTCTGAAGGCAAACTAGCTGGAGAGTTTCTGTCAAATGCTTAGTTTCCGGAGATTTCCATTATTGAAAGAGTTTGGTGGGCAAGAAGATTTAAAATTGAAAATAATCTAACCCAAATCAGCTGTATTCATTGTTTTTTTTTTTCAGTGGATTAATGTCTCTTTCTGTATGACGGGCTTGTGCATTAGCTATCACAGCTTGTCATATGCTGATTGCAAGGCATCATTATATGTGGAAATATAATATTGTCCATGTCTTTTGATGTCCTATACAGATATAACGTCCATATCCACACTAAGTGCTAGTGAATGTTGTGCATAGAAGAAAATGTCAGGGATTTCATTCTTATCTGTTTCTTCGTACATATCATGGTACCTTCATGATATGTTAAGTTTTTGGATTTGATTGATTGAACCAGTTGAAGTCTTCTAACCACCCTTTCAGATGTTCCATTTGGTGCTAGGAACATTTTGGAAAATGCAGAGCTGAAAAGTGCTGTGAAAGCTTTCAGGTGAGTCTCACCTCCCTTTTGACAATGCTTAATTTTGGCCGATTTTCCATATAACATTTTACTCGTACACTATAAATGCTTCAAAGGCCCTTGATATAACATATTTAACAATGCCAAGATGATTAAGTATTGATAAACTCTCTCAAAGTTATGGCAGCCAATATCTTTCAATGTTTTTGTTTCTTATTGAACAAAATACTTCAGCCTCTAGTATCTACCTAGAATTCACCCATCACATCAAGGCACTCTGGTTATAGTATGGACTTCTGCATTTTCAGCTACATTTTGAGAAAAGCACATGACATTGTGTCATGGGTTTTATTCTTCATAGAATAGATAAAACTTGCAACATGAACCTATGTTGGCTGATTTATGCTGAAATTTTCAATTTTGGAAATGAAATTTCATATGATTCTGTTTGCTTAGCTGTTCTTTCTTTTGCAGCCACTGGCCCACTTTCCCCCAGATATTCATCAAGGGGGAGTTCATTGGAGGTTCTGATATTATTTTGAGTATGCACCAGGTGAGGGTTTGTTCGATACTATTTCTGCTCTTCCTACTTCCAATTTTATTTGCTGATGTGGCTTCTTTTCCGTACAGAGTGGAGAGCTAAAGGAGAAGCTCAAGGATCTTGCAGCCAACCAGGAAAAGTCTACTTAAATAATACATGGCTGATGAGAGAGAAGGAAATTTGGGGTGGGTTTGCCGTTCCTCTAGTTCCGGTGCTTTGTGATGATCATTGAGAGTGTACCAATGAACTTACCCTGAATAATTATGTTCTTATACCTGATTTATGCATCGAAATAATGTAGCTTCTATTGTGACTTATATAGCAAATGTTGCATGGCCAATACTTGCAGCAGGTCAGAGTGGTCATGCGGTGATTTTGCTACTGCTGCTTTTTTTTTTTTTTTTTTTTTTTTTTTTTTTTTTTTTTTATAGTGCAAAATTGAGGCATTGTCTATGGCCTCTGTTTTTCCCCCGGCTGAATCTACATTCACCTCTCGTTGACAAGGTGCGCTCAGGGTTTTTTTGTTCATGCTCTGTAATTGTGTGCTACTGAAGCTACATCACATCAGAAAAAAAAAAAATGATAATTGCGATGCAGGTGGTCATTGGAACATGAAGTAATTCTGTTGAACTCCAAATAGAAAGCAACCGGCAGCCACTTTCGTGGGGGCAAGATGCCTTATACACTAGGAAGAAGTATTCATATCTCATTGGATGATGATATTAAAAATTTCCTTAAATTCTCGAGTTATTGACTCCAATCCCTGTCCATTTGAATTAATGCACGATAAGCAAATCTACATCATGGAGGACAACTCAAAATCTAAGTCCATCCGATATTCTTTTCTCATAACAGAGACAGAAACATGTTGCTTCAAGTTCCTTCATTCACTAGGAATGCCATAATAGTCAGGTATCACCCATGTGTGTGAGTATTGTGAGTATTGAGCCAATGTAAAAGATGTGTCACTAACATGATTTGATTTGAAGAATTGCTTTTCTTCACAGATTTTTTGTACTTACGAAGTTAATAGAGTTTGCCCGTGCGAAGACTGACAGTCATCTGTAGATAAATCTGACTAAGCTTTGATACTTTGTACGTAAATTGGGACAGCACCATAATACTTGGAAAGTTGACTGGAAAGCAACTAACGTTTGAGGTTTGGTCGTGCATATAAATATGGAAGAGTCTCGAATTTCAAAGAGGTAACATCAAATGAACATGTGACTTGAATCCATTGGAATTTTGATCTTTGGAGGGGTCAGCAAGACTAGCACAATTCTTGGTTGGGAATCTGGTAATTAGCAATTACATTCTTCATTCTACATGTAACTATAATGCACTTTAGTCCAAGCAATAATTGGACAAGACCAAAAACCTTACATGCAGTTACTCTTCGCATACACAATCTCCGATCAGATACCTTCTATAGTTACAATCAACTACTTTGATCAGCACCTCATTGAAAAGATTCTTACACACAACTAAAGGTTCTTCTTTGGCTACTTTGGTAGTATCTGGGTTAGTTTCTGAATCAATGGGGATGCTCCAGGACATACAACTTCAAGCGTCAAGAAATGAGACATATGATCAGTGATGTTTCCACATTGGCAAAGGGCAAGTTCAATATTTGGGAGATGACAAACAAGACATGTAAAGTTGTAGCACAATTCAAGCCATGTTAAGAAAGATGAAAGGGCTAGAAAAGGAGATCTTCTCTTCTAGTGATCCAGCAAATTGTAGTACAATTCAAGCTGTGTTAATGCAAATTGCAATTGTGTTCCACCATTTTCATTTTCTCATCTTGTTTTATGCCGGATGTAGCTTGACTAGTATGAGTAAGGAAGATGACTTAGAATTAATTAGAAGGCAATCTGTATTTTGAGAGATCACATTTTACTGCGACTCGATAGCAACTCATTTATGGCACCTTTACATAAAAACAGGGCCTTCTATTGTTTGGACAATTTTCTGTCCTCCTTTCGTTCGCTTGGTCTCCCTATCCTCATTCATCCATCTTCTTTTCATATATACTCTCTATCTGTAACAGATCAGACTTTTCCAAATCCAAACATGAGACATCTATTAATTGTGTCACATCTGAATCCACATCGACATGCCTTTTTAAATAGATCACGCACAACATAACATGCTAACGTGTTTCTTGACTCTAACAAAAGAATCCCTCGCCGTGTTCAGAAAACTAAAGGAAACGATTAACAATAAATTACAACACGTTCCACTGTCTCTGGAAACCCTTCTCTAAAAGAGGAACCGCATACACTAAAAACGAGTGGTTACTTACTCCGCATTAATTTGTTAACCTGTTGGACCACTGCTTCCACGAGTTCCCCTCCATTCCTGTTTGTTGCCCAATAACATTGAAATGAGCTATGAGAAGTATAAAAAGTTTGAATTAAGGTATTGATGGGAAAGAAGAAAGTAAGTACCCGTTGCCGATGTTTTCTGATACAAATCCTCCAATAGAACAAACCCGATTGAAAGATTCTAGCCACCGTTGACGAGTCTCTTGCGGAACATCATGCCACAGCATGTCCATCCAAAAGAGATGCTGTAATTCTTTCTTTTGCGAGAAATCCACTTCATAGAAGACGGGCAAAATCTTCTGCCCATTTTTTTCAACGCATTTGAACATTTGAGCTAGTCTATTGAGACTGTCAGGGATAAGGCAAAATCTTCAGAGATAATCGGAATGAATATCTTGCAGTGGTCCATGGCATTGCGAACCTCGCGATCAACATCTTTACCAATGAGGTATTGATCATCATCTCTGAACACACTGATATTTTCACGCCCAAGGTGGTAAGAAAGGTGAGAAGTAAAGGTCTTTTTAGTAGCAGGGCTAGAGATCGGGAATATTTGGCAATAACTTTTTCTTCTTCTTTTCCCTACAATGCAGCACGACAATCGTACGAAAATTCAAAAGAACAAGGTAACTTTAAAAAGCCACCAAATTGGTCTAAGGCCATAAACTACACGAACATTAGATGCATTCTCTATGCGGGAATTGAAGGAAGGCCAAAGCTGTCACAATACTCACCTAACATGGGGATTCGTTCGATCCATGGCGGACTCAATATACTCGAAACCTTTTCAACCACCTTTTTCACCAGCAGTCCTGGATGTCTACTCAGATATGTACAAAAGCAATTGTCATTCCCATCCAAAAGTGCACAGGGGTTCGTATTCAGATTTATGAAAAATATAGATTCGTAAATGGTAGATTACTACATATACATACATACCCATCAGCAATTTCCCGTGATGACAATCCCATAATCCTCGTCACAGCCCTCAGCGCTTCCTTCCATTTTCCCACTTGTTCTGGCGTATGGTGTTTCGCCAGTTCACGAAAAGCCTTTCCAAACTCCCCGGCTTGGTCACGCACATCAGAGGTATCCACGTCATAGAATATAGGGAAGACTACTGGGCGCTGATCTGCGTTGCAGCGATCCAACATCTCGCACAGTCCGTCGAGGCACCATTTACTGGCCCCATAATGTTCGGAGATGATGGGGATCCCGATCGTACTTTTCTTGATGGCCTGGGAAAGCCCTGGCCTTATCTGCTCGCCGAGTAGATCGCGGTCGTCCTTGAACACACAGAATCCTTGAGTTACCAGACTGCTGTAAAGGTGATCAGCGAAGCCCTGGCGAGTGTCTTTCCCTCTAAAACTCAAGAACACTTGTTCTTTGCAAAATGAATTGTGGAATGCTGATAATAAACCCATCTCTGCAATAAACTCTTCTCTCGCTACGACTGCTAAGGAGGAAGGGCCGTTGGCGAAGGGGCGAAGGGGCGAGCGACTGCTATGAGGCGCCGAGAGAGAGCGGAGATCGACGGGAAGAGAGGCTAGGGTTTTTAGCGTGCGAGGAGGAAGAGGAGGAGGCTAGGGTTTTTAGGAAGAAGAGCAGAAAAGAGAAATTAAAAGTGGGGATGCCGGTCCGTCGAAGCTTCTGTGAACTCACCTCATTTGCTGTCCGACACTTCGCCGTTTGGTTCCACCCAAATACATATGAATATAAAGGTATTTGACGGATTTAATAGCTGGATATTCATTTTAATGTATATTTTATAAAATAACTTTGAAGTGAAAAGAAAAAGGGCAAAGAAGAAGAGAAAAACAGAGAGGGGCGAGCATGGATAGGGATTGGGACCGGATGAACTTCGCCCGTGTCGACCTCAGGCGAGCAAGGGAAAGACGGAGCGCAATACGAGCCACCAATCAATCTGACTTCATTAATTTATTTTGCGAGCCACCAATCAATCATATTCTTTTATGTTCTTCTTCCTAAAAAGAAAAAAAAAGACAGCGAGCCACTAATCAATCTTATTTTTCTTTATTTTTTCTTTTTTGGAGGGAGAGGAGGGTGGAGGTTGATTTTAAGAAAGGAAGTGACAACCGCCGCTAGGAAGAAACGAGAGAGTAAAACGAACGAGTGAGATTGAAAAGTGATTTCGATAAATAAAAATACTAAGTATTAAATAATGATAAATTTTGATCACTGCAAAAATTATATATTTATTTAAATAGGTTGATTTTAATCTCTTCTTAGTAATTAGTTTCATCAATAATATTTGTCAAAAGTCAAAAACATGTCCCCAAATATGGATATGCATTTTCTATTAATATGTCTTTTCAATTTCTTGCGAATAGATTTATTAATGTTATTAACATAAATTCATTCTAGCAATTATTTATTTATTTACGAATTTGAATAAAATTAATTTAAAATAAAAATATTCATTTAATATATAACATATTTTAACATATTTAAATTCTTTATTTTTGAGAAATAATATGTCCATATTGTGTTACGTGGGTATTAATGCCTCATTTGGTTTAACTTTTCTAAAGGATTTTGAGCTCTCAAAGCTCATTATTGGGGAAATTTTTTTGCTTTTGGTTTGGCTTTTCAAGCCTTAATTTGGCAATGCTTTGGGCTTTCAGTATTTTAGGAATGCTAGTCTAAGGTTTAATGAATTTTTTCTTTTTAATATTGCTCTTATTGATAATTATATTTCCTTCTTTGCCCTCGAAAAATACTGTTCATCGTCTTCTTCCTTCTTCCTCACGAAGCTCAGCCGACGAGCGGCGCTCAGCCGCGAGCGGCCAGATCTGGCCGTCGGGAAGCCTCGCCTGAGGTCGAGCGACTCAGGCGACGCCGCCGAAGGCGACGGCGACAGCGGCACTCAACACCCCCAGAAAACGACGGCGAGAAAATCCTTCCCGAAACCCGCGACGATCGGAAGAAGATGACGACGGCCGCGAGTTCAAGAGCGCGCTACCTGGAGGCCGGAGAAGGATCGGAGGGAGAAATCAACCCAGGCTACGTCGCTTGAGGTCGTGCGGCCTCAGGCGGAGTCGCCTGGGTCGCGCGACCCAGGGTGTCGCCGACCTCAGGCGAGCCGCCTTCCCCCACTGCCACCGCCACCGCCACCGCCACCAGCCGCCTCTCCATCGCCACCAGCCGCCTCCCCACCACCACCAGCCCCACTGCCGAGCAGCTCATCTCCTCCTCCCTCTTCTTTTCCTTTCTTTTTTCCCTTTTTCTTTTCAACTCAAAACAGCTTTGCAAAATATACACGAGTTCCCAAACACACTTGCATTCCCCAAATGCCCATTTACTCAAGGATTAGGGAAATGCAAAGCCATTTCCGGCAAAGTCTGCCTCTATCACAGCACCTTCAATCCTCCCTCCGGTCTGTTTCTCTTCCTTTTATTTTCCTTCAATTTCTTCTTTCCCTTTCACGAATTTACTCTTTGGATTGAGACTGAAGAATTTGGGCACTGTTCACTGTTCAGAATCTGAGTAAAAATACGCGGGTATTAAGTCTTTTTGCCAAGGAATGCAGAGAGGCTCTTCAATCTGGGATTGATTTATTAGCCGATGCTGTTTCTATCAATATGGGACCTAAGAGGTATGTGGGCTCTTCTTTTCTACTGCTTAATTCCTGTTTCTGTCAATTTAATCTTGAAATTATTTGTTTATTTCATCATTTATATGTTGTGGAGGGTTGTGCTGGAGTTGGAGAAATGTAGTGGCCATTTGGACAGAGTGAGATATTGCGCGTTCGCTTCTTAGTTATGAGGGAGCTGGCCGGTCAAGTTTTGTGCAACACTGGAGTGGAGAGTAATCGTGATGGCGTATGGGCAGAGTTGTGCTCTTTTAGCTTGAGTTGGGCATATGAACTTTTCCTTTTGTCGAGAGGGCAATGCTAGATGTTCTCAACCTTTTATTCCAACATTCCAAGCCGACTGTGTTGTCTTGCTTTCCTGATTCCATTGTTATTCTTTTGTTCATTATCTCTTTTGGTGCTCCGGTCCTTATTCATCCCCATGGACTCGATGTAATTCATGGATTATTCTTAGATGTCCTATTCATAGAAGATAGTTTCTTGTTCCACCACAAGCACCCAATAGAGTTATTTTGGTTGCGATGGGAACTAATACCATCGTCTCATGCGATGGTGTCACAGTTGTCTGAGCGATAGAACTTTCAGATGCAATCGAGAATATGCCAGGGCAATGTTAGTCCAAGAGGTTATTCATGGTTGATGGTTACTTCTCTCCCATAAGCTTGCTTTTATGCTTATACTATTAATTCTATTTTTGCTCCCAAAAGTATATACTTCCAGGTAGCTGCCCACATGAATGACTTGGCTGTTGATGGCACAACCGCCGCAATCATCTTGGCTCAAGCATTGATCAAATCTGGGTTGTTGGCAGTTCCATCTGGGGCTAATCCAATCTCTATAAAAGAAGGTATGGATAAGACTGTAAAAGAGTTGGTTGGGATTTTGTAGGAAAAGAGCTTTCTCATAGAGGGAGTGATCATATTACATTTTATTGATTCATTTTTTTTTTTTTTTTGGGTGGTTTTTCCAAGACATAAGCTATTCATAAAAAGAATTATGAAATTTGTTCACCATTTTGCAGCTATGGGGTCATTCACTGCTGGAAATCATGACTTTGTTGGAAGAGTAATTGCTGATGCTATAGAAAGGATTGGACATGATGAAGTCATCTCGATCAAGTTGTCCTCATCTTCTGAAACCTTTGTTCTAGTCGAAGAAGGAATAAAGCTGGCGATTTTTTCTTTAGGTTTGAAATGATATGGAATTGGATGATTGTCTCCTTGCAAAATGTGGAGAAACTGTCAATATGTTTCTCCCGCTCTTTCCCCAGCTCTCTTTCTAAATTCTGTCTCCTAAAGGGATCGAGTCTTCCACTTGCATGCATCAGCAGATTCTGAGCTTATTGAATGCATACCATGTTCCAAAAAAAAAAAAAAAATATTCCTCTTTGTATGATTTCTTCATTTAAGTTAGATTATTTTTCTGCCAGATTGACAAGGGCTACATGTTGCCCCATTTCATTTCAAACCAAGATAATCTCTCGTGGAGTTTGAGAATGCCAAAGTCCTTGTAACTGGTCAGAAGATTCCAGATGTCAAGGCAATGATTCATTCTCCGTAGAAGGCAACTCAATTATGCATCCCCTTGCTAATCATTGCAGAGGATATCTGAAGGCAGCTGCTGGGAACACTTGTTGTGAACAAAATGCGAGGCTTGCTTAATGCAGCTGTCGTGCAATGTCCAGGATTTGGAGAAGGAAAGAAAGGTGTCTTCCAGGGCATTTCTTTATTGAAAGGTGAACTTGTAAAGCATGGTGACCTTCATTCTTGCGCTGTCTTAAGTTCCTTCGAGAAGCACTCTTTCAAACTGCATGATGAGTATTTCCATCATTAATGTACATTTTCTGTTTTCTTTTTTTTTCCATTAACATCTTAATAACATCATCAGGTGCTGATTTTCTCTCTGGAGACTTGGGTGTAACTCTCAATGGTGTGACCCCCAATCAGCCTGGCATTGCTAGAAAAGTAAACATCAGTGGTAACTCAACTATCATTGTTGCTGATCCTTCTATTGAAGCTGAAATTCTGCCAAGGATTTCGCACTGGTGCAGTCACTTTAAATAAGGTTAGATCCCACATTCCTTTAAAGACAATTTCCACTCACATATAGTCTATTTCAGCACCTTGTTTGAAGAATTAAAGATGTACAAAGTCCATGAAATTTGAGGTTCACCTAATGTCCTCAGGAGATAAGATAATTGCATTGACATCAAAATTCTATGCTGCCTGCAAAGTTCTATGAAAGCGACCCAGTGTTGTCGTTTCTTATAATTATATTAAAGATCTGCATTTCATATTAAGTAATGTGGTTTGAATTTAGGAAGGAGCACACACTGAGGTGGAACTTGAAGACCAGAAACTTAGAATAGAGGATGCAAAGCAGGTCACATTTGCTGCAATAGACAAGGGAATAGTAGTAGTACCATGCGGTGGTGCAGCTTATTTACGTGTTTCTGAGTGTATCCCCATGACAAGAAGCAAGATGCAAGATCGTGAGCAGTAGATCAGAAACTAAGGTTGTTGGCGCTTGACCAAATGTTGTTCATGCATACCTAGTTTGGTCCAAGGAGCATCATCTGGCACCTTTGTTCTCTAGCAAATTGTCAATCTTGTCATGCAGTAACAATGGTGGCTTTGAGGATGTACAGTAACGAACCATGTCATTGGCACATGAATATACGATGTCCAGTAAGATTTGAGTATGGTGGTTTTGCATGTCAAATGAAAAGTTCAAATTGACAGGAGTAGTTGCCATCGCTGGATCATTAAATGCAAGAAAATGTAGAAAGGCCCAAAGCTGGCATTGCCTGATGTAGGGGTGTGTTCAGTGGTTCTGGAGTGGATATGCTTTCTCTCTGTCGATCATTGAATTCTGACGTCAATTTTTTCTCAGTTGACCAGTGTAGAAACTTCTTATGTGGGCTTGAGGAAACCGTGTTTTACTTTTTCTTGTGAATAATGACCTGCCTTATGTCTTCAATAATTGCTTGGGCATTCTATATGGAATGGATCAAGTGGTGGAGCATCTCTATCATTTTGCTGTTGTTCTCGAGGTGTCTTTGTTCTTATAGTTGGTCCATAACACAATGCAATTGCTGGCACTCCTTGCTCCAGCAAAAGCCATAGCGGCTAATGCAGGAGCAGATGGCGATAAAATGTGGAGAAAACCCAAGCCATTGCAATTAATGCAGGCACTTCTCTGCACTTTGTTTTTAAAGCTTGTTTACCTGATCTCTTCACTGAGCCATGATGCAAGGTCTTGCTTGAGCTCTATTATTGATACCTTGTGGAGAAAACCTAAGCCATTGCAATTAATGCAGGCACTTCTCTGCAATTAGTTTTTAAAGCTGTTTACCTGATCTCTTCACTGAGCCATGACACAAGGTCTTGCTTGAGCTCTATTATTGATGGCTGTGGAGCTGCTACTAAAACACTGTCGAAAGATCTGTTAGTTTGTTATTAGACTGTGGCGTAGAGATAGCTTACCTAGCAATTTTTGTGAGTCAGTTCCTTCTGGACTTGATGGCAAATTAAGGACAAGCCCGGTGACTCATTCTGGCCCTCAGCAGTACAGTCATTATGACGCCTGACAGGAAGCCAAGTCTGATTTCTTTGTTTTTGTCTGAAATCTCTGATAAGTCGAGACTGTCTTTTGCAGCCACGTTGAAGTTCACTTATTCTGCATGCTTATATGGATCTCTTTTGTTTATTTGTCCGTGTCAATCTCTTCTCCAAGCAGGCAAGTTTTCTTTTGTGTTGCCTATCCTGCTTGATCTACTTCTTGCTCATGTATTGCAAAGTTAAATGCATTTCTTTCCGGCAATGTCCTTTCTCACGAGAATCTTATTTTTATCTAATTATAGCTACCAAGAAAAATGGTACAGCAAACTTAATGGTACAGCAAACCTACAGCCTTGTAGAGCGAGACTGTGACCCATAGGTTGGAACCTTCAATATTTGTTAGTTTTCTCAGATTTTTTTTTTTTTTTTTAGAGTCCTTCAGAATGTAATTTTACCACAGTCGCCATTCATGCATGATTGTTTTGATTCTTATACCTGCCTGGTTCCTCACTTAGCAAAAGCTAATTTGTTGCCTCGATTCTCAAAAAGGTTAAAGGAAATCATAATTGCCTAGAGGGAAATGTTAACTAGTACAGAATGTGGTATGTGCAAAGTATTCATTTTGTGGAGCCCTGAGGGCTGGCATCAGGCACTTGGGTGCACTATTTTCGGGGCAATAGCTTGAAGTCCAGGATTCTTCATCTTATATGTTCGCCTTTGCTTTGTCAATGTAGATCTAGGATGATTTGGTATAAAGACATCAGTATCTGAAAGAATGAAAACAAAGAGAAACATATTTGGCTGTTCACTGAGGTTCAGCATTCCCTCTAGTCTGCCTGTGCTGAATTTTTATTTTGTATCTGCAGTGTATCTGGGAAAGATACACGCACATCATAAAAAGTTAATGAAGCAAAGTTAATGAAGCAAAGGCAATGCTGATCCTTGAATGTAGTAAATGTATGATTAGCTTACTTTTCTGGCTCTATTTATGCTTAAACCATCTGGAGCTAAATTAAGACTATCATCGACTTCTCTTTTATTTGATTTTGATTCAATTTTAATGCAAAATGCAAGTGAATGCTACTGTTAAAGTACAGGGAACTTAAATGCATAGAATTTGCTTTCTCCATCTCTTTTTATTGCCAGTTTAAGAAATAACTTATGTTTGGAATCCAGAGTTCATCATACATAAGGACACGTGTACACATGATCAGACAAGTTGACCTTAAAGATGGAACCTTATATAGACAGGACATTGAGGCTATCTTGACAAATGTGTCAAGATTATTCTCTCATTTGAGACTAAACACATGCATTTTGCACATAAAGAAGTAGAGTCAAAACCATGATTGAAGCATACACAGAATAGCCAGAATAGGCTCCCATTAGATCCAAGCTTCAAATTAGGACCTTAATTTTTTCTATCAAAATGAGTGTTTATTGTGAAAGCTTAAGAATGGGCTGATTAATATTGACCTAGCACCATGTTTTAACATTCTAAAAAATAGCAGCATTGCCTGTGTTCAGGAATGCGCTCAATATATCTAGTGGGCTCGTTTTTAATGGGGACAATGATTTCTCCAATACTCTATCGAAGCTAAGTTATGAGTTTTAACTCTGAACTCCCTCCATGTAGATTGCAATGTCCTGTTTTTTTTTTTTTTTTTGGTCTGTTCCAGTGATCTCGTCATTATCATTATGCATAGGCCCTATGTTCCACGTGGGAGGCCTGCCTTACAAGTGAGGTGCTTGACTAGCTTGAAGTCCAATTTTGGGCTCTTTTTTTTTTTTTTTTTTTTTTTTTTGACAATTTAAGTTTTTAAAAATGGTTTATCCTACTCTTATGTAATCACGTTTGGTTTAGTTGATCCATGAAGTTAGTGACATGAGCAGATCCTTGGAGCTGACTTTTTTTTTTTTTTTTTTGTCAGACTTGGATCTGACTTGGCCTAAGTTAAAATTTGCTGCATTTTTTTTTTTTTTTTAATGTTTTTGTTTAGTTCTTTTTCTTTTATCATGAAGTAAATTGCATACGTCAGATTTATCTTATGCAGGATCCTTTTATAGTCATGAGCTTTTGAAACTATGGGTGATTGCTTATATTTGTTTAGAAGTTAGCACCTTAATTTTTCAGCTTTAGTTGGAGGACCACTAGCACTAGTATTCTGATAATATCATTTTCCTTGCATGGTGAACTCACCTACTGTTTATACTTTCTATTCTCTCTAAACTACAGGTTCGTCAATTCCATAGACTCTTATGATCAACTATTGAGAGGACTGCAAGGGGACGTGAATTTTGACAGCCCACACAATGGGAGGTGAGTTTCTTATTTAGGCTAGTGTTATAAGCCATATCTTAATTGGTCCTCTGGTCGTGGATTAGTTTTAATCTATAGCTTTATTCCCTGTTATCTCCCATGGAGGTAGCATGATGAATCTGTTTTCTTCAGGTTTGTCCACCTCTTGATGGATGCAACCTGTCATTTGTTATCTTAGATAGTAGCCCTTGTATCTCTTGCCAATCTGTCATGCAGGATAGTGAATATTTAACATATCCTCTCCATTGCATCCTTTCATATAAATCCTTTACCATCAAATCATCCGAAAAATGTCTGTTGTCAGTTCTCACCAGGATGTGTTCCCTATGGTCACAACATGCGACTTGATGCCGAAATCTCAGATGACTCTGGAGTCCCTAGGGGTTATCTTGTGGGTTTGTCTCCTATTATTAGTGTCTATGGTTTCTTATATATGGTGTGCAATTTATACTTTTAATTTCCTTTTCCTGGTCTTAGAGGCTGTTGGTCTTATTAATTTTTCTCTCTACTGATTCAAGGAAACTAAGAAATAAGGGATTTTTTAGTCCATATCATTCGAGATACCCATACTTACCAATTCTGCTCACCCATTGGAATGTCTCCCTTTGAAGTAGAATGAAGCTATTTAATGTAAATTATAATTCTTGTTGACCCAATTTTTTCTCTCTTGATGCAGATCTAAATGTAGAGAGTTCAGGATCTTGCAAATGTATGGGTATTGCTGGGGTGTCTTGTTTGCCTTGGTGAGCTGGTAATCTGAAATTTTTGCAATTCCGTTTTACCCCTGGAATAATGATTTAAGCAAGTGGTGCATCTCTATTCCAACAAACTTGAATGTTCTTCATGCCTAGTCTAAACTTAAACAATTGTATGAAATGTCGTGGTGCTGAATTTTTGTTTTGGGTAATACATGTTGCTCAGAAAACCACATTGGCTACTTGATAATCGAAAGATGGTTTCAATCTAAGATTGAGTTAGTTCAAATGCAAATTTGACTTTTCAGTACTATAACAATAATGACATCTGTATGTTTCCTTATATATGTGAATGTATAAACATTGTTAGAATTCACAATAAGTGTGTCAATCTATTGCTTGCAAGCTGTGTGCCACTACTATCAAGCTTGAGCTTGACTTAATTGTTACTTGAGTTACTCAAACGTGAATTGATTAAAAAAAAAAAAAACAGAGAGAGAGAGAGAGACTAGTCGAGCTTTCATAATGACTGTATTTTTAATAATGAAATGTAGTGTGTTAGGGAGATACTCTAGTAACAATTTTTGGTACTGCTCCACGTAAGGTGCAATGCATCAACATCCAGCTTTGCGTACGTCAAGTAGCAGATGTCCCTCTTTCATACAGGTAGATTTTTTACCATTGTATTCTTATGAACTAGCCCCGACAAGATCAAATAAGTCTTTACCCTTCTGTTAACCTATTTTGTTGCATCAATCAGGAGTAGCTTTCTTTCTCAGGTTTTTACCAGGCTAGCTTCAGAAGTGTTGAATTTTAAGTTTTACAAATGCTGTTGCAGGATCCAAGTGATCCAACTATTGGGTTTTTATTAGATGGAATGGACTGCTTGTGATGCTTAGTGCACAAGTATATTGCAGGTTGGATCTCTATTTGAATCTTTTGTACGATGGATAGAGTAGATTTCTCTTTTTAATGTGCCATGTTCACTGACTTCCAAAATTTTTCTTGTGGAAAACTGTCCCTTTAATGCACCATGTATGTTATGGTTTGTAGATAAATGGTCCATGTTACTGGCTTTTGAGATAGTTAATGGTGTCTTGCTGACAGAAATCTCACAATTTTTGCTTTCTCAGTGCACCTTCTGTTTTGTTGGTCACATGAAAACTGTTTAAATTTATTTAAAATGTTTGCGCTTCAATACGTGAGTATGCGTTATATCATATCTATTGTCATGTGCTGGTAGAATTTGGTTCCTGCTGGGTACTCCAGGAATCATGGCTCTTGATCTGGGCCCAAACTTGAAAGGACTTTCAGTAGATTGTTCAACACCTTGAAAATATACCAAAACCTTGGTGGAAATATCTCTGCCACAACATGTGACCTATCCGTAAGAACTCGTTAATAAGTATCATATTGATAGTTTTTGCAGTGTGTTGCCAAGTTACAACAATACTGCCATCCAATTTTGACTTTTTGTCTCTTAGTCTTTCAGATCCTCATCTGAATAGCTGCGTCTACTTTATGCATAGCTTGTTCGCGAAATAATGACCTACAACTGCTGATCAAGAAATTCCAAAAGGATTGGTTGTCAATATTGATGATTGTCACATTTTCATGGTCAACGATAAGCATCAGACACTTGGGGATTGTGACGGTTTCTACAGGGAAGGGTATACTGTCTGAAGTGCATTTTGATAAAAGCATGTTAGCAAGGTAATGTGGCAGGATTTGCAAACATAAAATTGGAGATCTGCATCAAATTATATTTCAATTTGTGTTGTTGTTGGAAATACTATGTTTGGACAGATGGACATCCTGGGCACTGTTGTGCATGGCTGAGAGTTGCTAGCAGCTTCCAAGAATGTGCTTTTGCAATTGCGCAGAAGCGGTACACAATCACGGACATAATCCAACCACAGTTTAAAAATTGACTCTTATCTTTTATCACTTTGTTATCAGCCTGCAAGTTCAATTAAACGAGGCATGAGATGGCAATATAGAATCATTGATGAATGTTTATTAATGAAAAAATGTATGGAATATTCTACGCTGTTTTTAGTATTTCTTGATATCTGACTATTTTCTTTTTTTGGTCAGTATCTGACTATTTTCTCTTAGACAATGAATAAAGCATTAATGTTTGACGTTCTTCAGATTTGACTTTTATTTGGTATCTCATGGTATGAAATTGTTGGAGGAGAAATTGTTTTTAAAAATAAGAAGAAAAAGGGTTATTGCAACATTACTCTTTTCTCTGACAGGTGACTAAAGTTGGTCGAGATGCAATTCTTATGCTTTAGGTCTGAAATAATATGGAGTAAGATGATTGTCTCTTGGGAAAATGTGGAAAAAGTGCTATTTATTTAGTTCTTATGCTCTTTCGCGGACGCTCCATCTTCTAAGCCGTGTCTTCTAAAGGGATGAAGTCTCCCAATTGCGTGCATCAATAGATTCTGAGCCGATTGAGTGTACGCCCATCTTTCAATAATCAAATTCCCCCTTATGGTTTCTTCACTGAAGTTTAGATTTTTTCTGCCAGATTGATTAAAAACGCTTGTGGAGTTTGAGAATGCCAAAGTCCGTGCCACTGATCAGAGGATTTCAGATGTCGAGGAAATTATTATTTTGCGGGAGAAGGCAGCTCAATTGAGCGTGCTGTTACTAATCATTACAGAGGATATCTCGCTGCAAGCACTGGAAACACTGGGGATCAAACTGCAAGGCTTGCTTAATGTAGCTTGTCGTGCAATATCGAGGATTCGGGGACGGAAAGAAAGGTGCCGAAGTATATTCAACAAACATATCCGCAAAGCCCAAAATTGTTCATTGAAATCTTTCCAGCAAAGCACCCGTAAGAAGAGTAAGAGTCATTATTCAGCAAAATTCCAGGGAAGACCAAACAACAATATAGAGCAATTATTCTACATTTAGGCGCCTTGGGTTTCGCAGAAAGCACTTTCCTCACTTTTCACTGTTTGGTTCATTTGAGAAAATGAGTCGAATAGAGAAACCATACTTAAATTCAGGAAAATGGTTTCCTTTTAAAAATTCGGTAACCATTTTCAAAATATTACTAGCTATCAGTGTTTGAACCTAAAATTCTATATCCCAGCACTGATTCTTGAGTGCTGGCACTTGGGCTGAGTCCATTGACACCGGGCTTGGGACCCGAGTACCAACGCTTGGATCCCAATGCCCACACCTAGGTCCATTGAGGTTGAGCCTGGCTTCGGTGCCCATACCCCAGGCCACTGAGGTTGAACCCAAAACCCCAATGCCCTTGCCTGATGACTCGGTACTAGAGCCCCAGCCCACAAAGGCCAAGCGTAGGATCCTAGTACTTGAAGTTGGATCCCCAACACTTAAGCTCAAGTCCACTGAGGTCGAGCTTTGGATCCTGATGCTTGTGCTCTGGTCCATTGAGGTCGTGCCCAAGACCTAGGGGGCCATGCCTCAATCCTCAGCCCTCAAGTCGAGGTCCATTGAGGCTTGATTTGAGACTCTAGTGTTCATATCTAGCTACCTGACTGTAAGTTACTGGCTGTTCAATTATGTATTTTAGTTAGGAAAATCAAATTAGATATTTCATGCCAAATGATGGATAATATTTTCTCGTTTATTTTCAAGTTTTAGCCAAATTTCTAGAAAATAATGTCATTTTCTTGAAAGTGACTTCTTGAAAGATATTCTTCAGAAATGTCACATTTTTCGTGAAATAAACAGAGGCTTAGAGTATTAAAACAAGGTACAACCCCAATGTTGTGAGGCAACGGTCTTTTAAACTAAGACCAAAAGGAAACAAACAGAACAAGTAAGCCGTTGGTTGATCCAGCAGAGTACAGAAAACTGTCCCAATACCTCCCCTCATTTTATTCCTTCCACTTACCCTGGAGCCTGAATCGACGGTGATGGTCGTCGACATCATACCCTTCCGGTGGTCCTCCAAAACCCACAACTTCGAGTTGTCAAGAAATGACGCGTGATCAATAATGTTTCTGCATTGGCAAAGCACAATTGGTTAATCTTGCGGTGTAGCTAGTTACCAATATAGAAGGCCACAAAAATTGGAAAAGAGTCTGATAGCTCCATTTGCACAGTCGGCAGTGAAAGAAACAAATGGGGATGACCTGTCTTAAAATTAAAAAGCAACTAGAAGACACTTTCGATGGAGCGAGATGCCTTAATTACTAGAAAAAAGAATTCATAAAACATTGGATGATGATCTCATATGAAATCCATAACTCCGGGCGTTATGATTTGGCTTTGCTCTGTATTAATGCATGATAAGCAAATCTCCATCATGAAAGACACCTCAAAATCTAAATCCATCTAAAGGTCTTTTCCCAAAAGAGAGACAAAAACATGTTGCTTCAACTTCATTCATTCACTAAGAATGCCATAAGACCACCTATGTGCATGTGCGTGCGGGGGTTGCGCCGCTGTAAAAGATGTCTGACTAAATGATTTGAAGAATTTTCTTTCTTCGCAGATTTTTTGCACTTATGATGTGAAGATTGTCAATCATCTTGTACATAAATCTGATAGAGCTTTGATACTTTGTACATAGATTGGACAAAGTCATAATTGTTGGAAAGTAGATAAGAAGGCGACTGAGGTTTGAGAGTTGGTCTTTTATATGAACAAGGAAGAGTTCCGATTTTCAAAGAGGTGAAAATAATTGGAATCTAATGGAATCTTGATATTTGGAAGGGTGAATAGTTGTTTAGGTGAGAAATGATATTGGAGACTTGTTCTTAAGTTGAATATAACAGTGCTTCAATATCAAAGAGGCGAAAATTGCAAATTTTTCTGTGTTTTGGACTTAACATATGGAGAACTTTTGGAGAGAATTAAGATCCAAAAATTCACCGCTACCAAAATTTAGTAGAGTTGAAGATCACATATCAAACAAAAGTTCAATATTTGGGTGATGACAAACTAGGCAGGTAGAGTTGTAGATGTCATCTATGATTAAAATCCAACAGAGTTTCAGTTTTTAGATGTCATCTATGATTAAATCCAATAGAGTTTCTGTATTTAGAGGTTGCAAGCCACTGGAGTCATAAGAATCCAACAAAATTTCGATTTATAAAATGGTGAAGGTGATGAGGATTTTTCGTGCCTTGTATGTATGCAGCGAAGATTCTGATTTCTGCAAGTCAAGATCATGGAGTCGAAAAAGAAGAAGATGCGTTGTTGGCATTGTTGTTGCTGCTCGGACGATGGAAAATGTCGTTCCAGAGGCAATCGAGGAACACTTTTACCAGGTTCTCGAGAGTGAGATCGGATGGTTGGTACGTCGTCGATCCATCTTGTCTTGTTTGTAAGAGCACTGTCACCAAGTTCCTTTTCTTCTTCTGCTCTATTTCGACGTCGATGAATCCAAAGAACTCGATGGTGCCCACGAATTCATTGCTTGAATCTTGAAAGCCCTCGACATGGCCCGTCCGTCACTAAATTCTCCAAGCTATCGTGTCGCCAATACAGCCAAGAGGAGGTATCCGTGATGTGATTTAATCTCTGTTGATTGATGAGTAGTGATGACAACGACGATAACGATGACGATGACGAAGAACGGGAAGCTAGAGTTCTCAAGGATGGTCAAGGCCAACTTTCAAGCGGTATCTGGGGCCATGTTCTATGTAAGATTCAGGGCGACGGGTGACCAATACAGAGGACGGCGGTCGCCGGAAAACAGAGCCGCTGGCTCTGGCCCTCTTACAGGTCGACAGCGACCAAAATACTGTGTCCTTCAGACAGAAGCCCGTGAATTGAGACTTCTTCGGTGTGATCCATCATCTTCTTGTCCTCCTTATTTCATTCCGTGATATAAATGAGGGCTTCTTTTCGAAGATCCGCGACTTTATTCTAGATATTAGAGAAGAAAAACCTTCGTAGATTGTGATTCCTTTAGAATCCTTCTTCATTTGGCTTTCGCAATCTATTCTTGGGTTCCAGAGATCATCTTCTTTTTCGTGCCTTGTATGTATGCACGCTTCCCTAGATGCGTCGGTCTGCAATTCTGTCGTGACCTGCGGAGTTGCTGCTGTCGCGGTTGCCTTGACTGGTCGTGCGGTTCGGTCGGTGGTGGTGTCGGATTCTCGACAGATCTCTTAGGATTTTTATCTCGTCTTTTTTCCCTGTTTTATTGTCTCATACGGCTGTGCTGGTCGAGACCAGCCCGAAGAATTCGACCGCTAGATTTCGATGATTCGGTCGCGATCGCGGATTTGGGGTTAGAAACTAACTCTTTTTTGTTCAATAACAAGTCTTTTCTCTACTGACCACTCTGGCTAGTTCAGAAATGAGAACTTCCAATTGTTCAGCCTGCATCGAGGCGGTTTCTAATATTTGAGAAACGCAAGAGGAAGGGATGACGATGAAACCTGCATGGAATGCGTTGCGCCTTGGGCATGAATCTTTCGACATTGGGAAGCAATGGCATGCATGATCTTCATGGATGAGTTCAGAGCCTCCCCTACCTCTCTAACGTCGGCCCGTAGAGAGTAAAACTTAATGTGCATAAATACATACGGAAAGAAGTAATAGTGCGACAAAATTAATAAAGTGATCAGCACCTGTGAACATTAGTTTATATATAATAGGCAACTAATAGTGAATCGACAAGTACAGTCCATAAATAATTTCATAATCAAAATCACACACAAAGCTCGTGGTCATACTTGAGATTCGAGAATTGCTGATACTGCTTTTGCTCTTACCATGTTCTGCACTTTTCCTTATCACAGATTTGTTTAAATCACCTGGCTGGACAGCGAGAGAAAACAGCATTTTCTGCAAGGAAATTGAAAGATGATGAATAATTACAACATGCCTAAATGTAACAAATGGGAGCACAAAATTAATCAGCAGGTCCAGCCTTTAAGTTAAACCAATTTCAAATGCGGTTCAATGATAGAAAGAGGACGTTAGATCGGCCATCAACAACTTACTACCAAGCTTCATCTGGCCAGATATTTCTTTGTATGCATGGTGTGGGTGAGTTAAAGGATTGGTAGCCATAAGGTAGATACTAAGACTCACCACATCAGCCGCAGCAAACTCTGTCTTAATTTGCCTCTGTTTCATATTCTGGGTCATCCACTTTAGCAGTCTGATCGTGGCATGGTTGACCGTGATCAGGGTTTTCGCGTTAAGGCTTCTTGCTGATGCAATTAAGAATCATTTTGGCTTTAAGTGGGGTGTGATGGATGGTGGGGTTTGGTAGTTTAGATGGATTTTGATAGCACAGAGCTTCGAAACGTTCTTGCTCAAGCACATTGCATTGTGTCCTGCACTCGTTTCCTCTGATTTTTTTATTTTTTTTTAATCCTTAATGAAAGTGATGAGACTGGGGCTAATGTGGAGAGGTCCTACTGTTGAGAGGCTTGAGATTTGGCTTTATTGCATTGGTTTCTGATTTTTTTTTTTTTTAAATGTTTGTTTGTATGGTGCTCTTGCTTGGGCTCTTGCATTGAGAACTTTTAGTACGAAATTAAAGGTGATTTTGCGGAAAAAAGAAGAAGAGGGAAGTGGTTTGGTGGGTCGGTTCTCTCTGTTCTAGGTTCTCTAGAACCGTCCCTGGAAGTGGAACTCGATTGCCTGGACCATACTCATCCCAAGTTGTTTCTGCTGCATGGCTTATATGGTATTGATGATGATGATGATGATGATGATGATGATGCAAATTTATGTTGAATTACTTTTAGTTGCAAAGTACTGATTTATTAATGGATTGACAGATGATGACTCGAGCTTGAGAAACCACTTCCAGATGCAAAGCTCCGATTCGCTTTGGGTTGAATGTTGATTATTGTTTATGAGCTCTATCCTGACTTTGGTGGAGTTGCTTGTTCGAATTTTATCTATTATTATATATCTTTGATCCATTGTATGAATTATAACTGATTCTCTGCACATAATCTTTGTTGTGCGGTGCTTTAGTGCATAGAAGGTACAACCTTGAGCTGGACTATAGCAAGCATCATGGCAAGAGCCTTATCAAACCTTCTCCTCAGGGGCATTACAGGGTCCCTGGCAGGATGCTCTAATAGAATGGTGAGCTTTTGTTCCTGTACTAACTAGCATAAAATGTGGTTATACTGGTTATTATGGAACGGATGGAGGTGCATTGGACTGAATTCTGAAGATAAAAGATGGTTTCTGAGGTGTGCCTAAGATAATGAGTAGAAGCTAGTTTAGCTGGGCAAACAAGAAAACAGATATAGAGACGTGGAGCTCAGCAGATGTTGCCCTGAGCAGAGGAGTCGCTCTAAACAGCTTATCTTCTTTGCTCTGAAGGGTCTTAATTGGAATTACATTGGATATATTCTTAAGGACCCCAAGTTGCTTCTTCTCCAGCTTGACAGTTAAGCTTATGTGATACTCCACTGATGGAAGTGCAGTGCTGGCCATTACTGGCCGTGACTTCCTACTTCAAACTTTAGCTTATTTTCTTAGTCATTGCCAATATAACAACTTTAAAATAAATTCTCAAACTTGTTTCTTAGAGGATAGCAGTGGCAGTGCTCAATAGAGATAAAAGCCATTGGTTATTGATCATGTGTTTAGACCCACTAACACTCAAGCGTTATCTCTGATAAAGTCTAAATTAGTTGAGTCTGTATGTTACTTTTTATGTTTGCAATATTGTGCTAACATCCCTTTGCAACTATTATTAGCCGATATCTGCATTGTCTATTCAAAGAGGAATGAGATACTCTACAAATGTACCAAATGACCCTGACACACATGATGACTTCAAACCTATGGATAAGTTTCAGGACTCCGTCACTTCTTTAAAGGATGTTGTTGAACAGGTAGGTGCTCTGAGATATCACATGACATGGCTTACGGTTCTCCGTTATGTTCTGCGTCCTACTTACTTTGCTCATCTATTCTCTTCATTTGTTTAACTTTGTTAGTTTATGATTTAGGATGTCAAGGAAAATCCGGTGATGATATACATGAAAGGGGTCCCTGCGTTTCTGCTGTGTGGGTTCAGCTCTCTAGCTGTAAGAGTATTGAAACATTACAGTGAATTTTCTTGCCTTTTATAGCGTTTTCAGCATGTCTTTCTTGGACTTAACTACCGACGCTTTCAATTTGAAAGACTATGGAGAATTGACTAATTTGGCTGCTGAATGTTCTTTCTGATCTTTGTTATAGGCTTGTACTAGAACTTTGCGAAATGTGATACGTAGATCTGGTTATGATATGATTAGGGAGAAAAGTACTGGACTGTATTGTTTTTAATTGGTACAGGATTTTTTTTTTTTTTTTTGAAATTTGGTACAGGAATTAACATGGAGCTGTTCTTGACTTTTCTGGATGATGCTATTGGCAGAATATACTCACATTCCAAATGAACCTATCGAGAAAACCATGAATATACAATTCCAATAATAATTTCTACTGGGAATGCCAGAGGACATAACTACTGCATTCCAAGGTACTGGAGTAGCGCATGAGACTTGGGTGCTGATGCTGATCATCCTTTGCATGTGTTATAATTACAAACATCAATATTCAATCAGCCGTATCTTTCAACAAAATGTTATCAATTTTTATGAAAAAACATCTTAATCTTCTATAGTGCATACTGAAGGCAAACTAGCTGGAGAGTTTTTGTCAAATGCTTGGTTTCTGGAGATTTCCATTTTTGAAAGAGCTTTGGCGGGCAAGAAGCTGTGAAATTGAAACTAATCTAACCCAAATTAGTTATATTCATTTTTTTTCAGTGGATTAATTTCTCTCTGTATGACGGGCTTGTGCATTAGCTATCACAGCTTGTCATATGCTGATTGCCAGGCGTCATTATACGGGGAAATATAATGTTGTCCATGTTGTTTGATGTCCTACACAGATATAACGTCCATATCCACACTAAGTGCTAGTGAATGTCGTGCATAGAAGAAAATGTCAGGGATTTCATTCTTATCTGTTTCTTCGTACATATCACGGTCCCTTCATGATATGTTAAATTTTTGGATTTGATTGATTGAACCAGTTGAAGACTTCTAACCACCCTTTCAGATGTTCCATTAAGTGCTAGGAATATTTTGGAAAATGCAGAGCTGAAAAGTGCTGTAAAAGTTTTCAGATGAGTCTCACCTCCCTTTTGACAGTGTGTCATTTTGGCTGATTTTGCTCATACACTGGAAATGCTTCAAAGGCCTTTGATTTAACATATTTAACAATGCCAAGATGATTAAGTATTGATAAACTCTCTCAATGTTAGGCAGCCAATATCTTTCGATGCTTTTGTTTCTTGTCAAACAAAATACTCCAGCCTCTAGTATCTGCCTAGAATCATCCATCAGATCAAGGCACTCTGGTTATAGTATGGACTTCTGCATTTTCAGCTACATTTGAGAACAAGCGTATGACATCGTGTCATGGGGTTTATTCTTCATAGGATAGATAAAACTTGCGACATGAACCTATGTCGGCTGATTTATGCTGAAACTTTCAATTTTGGAAATGAGATTTCGTATGATTCTGTTTTCTTATCTGTTCTCTCTTTTGCAGCCACTGGCCCACTTTCCCCCAGATATTCATCATGGGGGAGCTCATTGGAGGTTCTGATAGTATTTTGAGTATGCACCAGGTGAGGGTTTGTTGGATAGTATTTCTGCTCTTCCTACTTCCAATTATATTCGCTGATGTGGCTTCTTTTCTGTCCAGAGTGGAGAGCTAAAGGAGAAGCTCAAGGATATTGCAGCCAACCAGGAAAAGTCTGCTTAAGTAATACATGGCTGATTAGAGAGAAAAGGAAATTTGGGGTGGGTTTGGTTTTCATTCAACTGTTGCCGTTCTTCTAGTTTTGGTGCTTTATGATGATCATGTGTACCAATGAACTTACCTCGAATGATTCTGTTCTTATACCTGACTTATGCATCGAAATAATGTAGCTTCTGTTGTAATTTATATAGCAAATCTTGCATGACCAATACTTGCAACAGGTTAGAGTGGTCATGTGGTGATTTTGCTGCCGCTGCTTTTTTTTTTTTTTTTTTAGTGCAAAATTGAGGCATCGTCTATGGCCTCTGTTTTTTCCCCCGGCTGAATCTGTCTAGGTAGAGCTGAAACACATGAACAGTAGAAAATCGTGCCCCTCTCGTTGATAAGATGTGCTCAGGGTTGTCTGTTCATTATTTAATATTTTTTTTTTCCTCTTTTGGCTGAATCTATTGGCTTAGAGCTGAAACACATGAACAGTGGAAAATTGTGTACCCTCTGTTAGATATCTATGTTGACAAGGCATGCTCAGATTATTTTTTTATTTTTATTTTTTCCGTTCATGCACTGTAATATGTGCTATTGAAGCGATCACCTCAGGAATAAAAATATTGAAATTTGCGATTAATGTGGTGAGCTGGGTTGAACTCTTGGAGAAGGATGACGGAAGGTCCTCCAAGTTCTCACTGTCGTGTCTTTCTGTTCTGTTAGAATGTCGAATGCTTCAAAGATGCGCTCAAGATTCTAGACAGTATTTCATTTCAGGAAAAAGAAAGGAAATAAGAGAGTTTTAGGCTAATCCACTTATAATATGACCAATCCTGCACATTAGTTCCTACTACTGAGACAGCTATTGAAAATTTCGTTCTCTTTCATTTGAGGTTTCATATATGATAGATCAAAGGATGGAATCAATACACATAAGAGGTTTTGTTTATTTTGCAACTGTATCAATGAAAAAAATAATGCTATTCAACGGATGTATAGTATTACGTACTCTTGTGATATATTTGTTTGCTCTCAATGGAAACCAAACGACTATAAGGGAGATGAGTATACTCTTCAACAAAATTTTCATAATTAAACACTTGGTGAATGAAAGAGGAGCCGGATTCAAATTACTGTCTTACCATGAACGCAACGAGCGGGACTCAGTTTGTTTCCTCCCCTTTTCTCTACTCTTTTCCGTTTATCTTATACTTCATGTTTATCGGGACTACGGAGAATTTAAGCTAATTTCATCTGATTACAAGAAGCATCTCCATGGTGCTGCAACAACTTTAAGCCATAGAATTCTACTTTGGTATTCAAACATGGTCCCTATGCTAATAATGATAGTCGGATGACCAATGGCGGCATCAGACCAAAGTCGTTGGTTGGTGACAAAGCATAGCCCGTCAAACCGAGCAGGTCAGAGTGCACCTTCTTAAAAATTGAGGACACGATTTTTCATTTCTGCCTAAATAAACTAAATCAATTGTGTTATATAAGATGTTCCATTATTTCGTCTTCCTTTTGAGCAGAACAATTGCGATTCTCTGTAGATTGTGTTTCTTGCCTGTTCAATATCGTGTCAAATGGGATGCCCAGGTGGGAAATCCACAAGTATGGTCTCATGCCCCAGCGAATATTGATTCCACCGTGAAACCCTCAATCCAGCGGCGTTGTTTTCTAAAATAACACTGTTTATTGATATATGCACAAACGACATGGACCTAAGCATGTCCTTAAACTACTTCACCCTAGATCGGATATCCCAGGGTGTCCAATTAGCCCCATTTACAGAGGTTTAACTGGGATTATGGGATAAAGTCCCCATTGGGCTTCCCCGCCAACCCCTCCAAGGGAGGGGAGCCCACCTCGGATCCCCGTGAAGCCTTTCTCCTAGCATACTAGGCTGGGTTCATGGAACCTGGCCAACCCCCCACCGTGAGCGGGTTGGCCAGGGTGGCGGTGGGCGCACAAACGACAGAATTTTTTTTTTTTTTTTTTTTTTGGTAAGGACAAACGACATAAACTTTACCACTCTGGTAAGCCAAAGATTGGATCTGGATCAGGAACTAAACGAGAATACCCATATTTGGTCAGAGCCAAAGGCCAATCCTTTGATTTAATTGATCATTAGTACTGATGCCAAATGCTAATAACTCTCACACAAGCATGAACTCTGAAATGCAATAAAAGCTTAACTTCCATAAAAAAAGAATGTACCCATACATGCAGTAATTACTAAAAACATCTGCACATTGACGATAAACTTGTGTGTTCTTTTTTTTTCAATCTAAGACGATGCCCTTGTGTTACCATCACCACTTTCGAACTGTTACTCATTTGTTGCTTATGTCATCTCTAATTGGCAATACTTCCCAGCACCAAAACAAAATCAACAAGCATATCCTCATAGCTCAAGATTGTTGGTCAAATTCCTTGCATCAAAACACCCAGAAAAAGGGTAACATAAGAATAATATTCAGAGCTCCAAGAGCAAATACTCCACATCTATAGTACCAAAAACGAGGTACAACCCACTATTGTCAGGCAATGGCCTTTTAAACCAGATCAAGACGAAACAAAAGCCTTTAGTTGATCCAGCAGGGTACAGAAAACTGTCCAATTGCCTCCCCAGATTTTATTCCTCCTGCGAACCCTAAATCCTGAAATAATGGTGATGGTCTTCCTCAGCATGTCCATTCGGTGGTCCTCCAGAGCCTACAGCTTCGAGCTGTCAAGAAATGAGACAAATGATCAATGATGATTCTACATTGGAAAGGACAGGTTCAGTTGGTTAATTTTACAATATAGCTAGTTTCTAATAGAAAATGGAACAAAAGTTCAATATTTGAGAGAAGACAAACTAGACAGGTACAGTTGTAGCTGTCATCTATGAATACAATGCAGTAGAGTTCCAGCGTTTAGAGGTTGCAAGGTACCGGACTTTATAATATTCAACAAACTTTCGATGTCTAAACGGGTGACAGTGATGAGCATTTTCTGTGGCTCATATGCAGCGATGATTCTGAGTTTCTACAGGTCAAGATCACCAGGTTTGTTGATTCAAATCTAACAGGATTTTCATGCTTCCTATGTAAAGATTAAAACAATTACTCTGCCTATTATTTGAATGGCAAAGATAATCAAGATTGACTTGAAACTAGCAGTGCTTTGATATTTAAAGAGATGAAGTTCATGTTCCCCAGACCAGTCTGTTACTGTGGTTCAAGTTTCCCTGGAGACATGAAGATCGTCAAAGTAACGTGAATTCGTCAAGTTCACTAATGATTGCTCCTCATTCTAGTGTAATTGCTCACATGCCATATTATGTCATTCCTGCTTGTAATGGATAGGAAGATTGAACCAGATTAGTTCCTTACTGAAATTGATTGAAGAAGAGAAATAATGCAATTTTTCTTTTTCCAATTCCTTCAACGAATTTTACTGGCTTGTTCTTCTCTATAAGATAACTAAAACATCATCAAATAATCCTATTTGCACATCCAGAGAAAAAGCACATGTAGAAATTAATGGCAACGGAAGTGTACAACTTTTGTGCCAAGTCAGATTGAGATCGACACGCTATATCCTTGAACAGATCCAGTTGTTGTGTTCTCCCTTCCTATGAAAAAGCCCCACTCAACAATGTTAGTCAGGTATCAAAAGGCTTCTTTTTCCCATGAGTGCATGATCAGAATTTACTTTCAAGAAAGACGAAAGGACTAAAAAACAAGTCTTCTCTTCCGGTGATCCAGCAAATCGTAGTACAATTCAAGCTATGGTAATGCAAATTGCAACAGTTTCCCCATTTTCATTTTCTCATCTTGTTTTACGCCAGAAGGAGCTTGACTAGCATGAGCAAGGAAGATGTACTAGAATTAATTAGAAGGCAATCTGTATTTCGAGAGATTGCATTTTATTGCATTTTACTTCAACTCAATAGCAACTCATTTGTGGCATCCTCACATAACTAGAGGGCCTTTTATTGTTTGGACAATTTTCTCTCCTCCTTTCGTCCGCTTGGTCTCCCTATCCTCATTCACGCGTCTTTTTTTCATATACTCTCTATATCTGTAATAGATCAGGACTTGTCAAATCCAAATACAAGACATCTGTTAATTGTGTCACATCTGAATCCACAATCGACATGCTTTTTGAATAGATCACACAACATAAAATGCTAACATGTTTCTTAACTCTAATGAGAGAATTCCTTGCCCGTCTCCACAAAACTAATGCAAATGATGAACTATAAATGGCGAAGTGTTTGGTTGTCTTGGAAGACTCTTCTGAAACAGGAATTGCGTGTGCTAAAAACGAGTTGTTACTTACTCCATATTGAGTTGGTATTCGGTGGATGGGGACCAAGGATTGGGATTCTTCAACAATGCTAAAACCTCTTTGACGACCATTTTTACAAGTTTCCTTCATTCCTGCCCATTGCCAAATGAGATTGAAATGAGCTCTGAGAAGTATAAAAAGTTCGAATTGAGGTATTGATGGGAATGAAGAAAGTAACCACCCTTTGTCGATATTTTCCAATACCCATCCTCTGAGAGACCAAACAAGATCGAGAGATCGGTGCCACCGGTTATAAGTATTTTCGCCTTGCGGATCCTTATGTTGCAGCATGTCCTTCCAAAACAAATCCGATACTTCTTGCTTTTGCGAGGGATTCACTTTATAGAAGATGGGCAAAATCTTTCGCCCATTTGGCATACTGCATTCGACCATTTGAGCCATTTGAGCCAGGTTATCGAGGCAGGAGCGAGATGACGCAAAATCTTCTGCGAAAATCGGAATATATATCTTGCAGCAGCAGATGGCATTGCGAATCTCTCGAGGAAAATCTTTGCCTATGAGGTACTGATCATCATCGTGAAACACACTGATTTTTCACGCACAAGGCCGTGAGAAAGGGCAGAAGCCAAGCCCTTTTCAGTAGAAGGGCTACAGATCAAGAACGCTTGGTATGCACTTTCTCTCCTTTCCTTTTCTAGGAGGGAGCATGACAAATCAAAGCGATGATGGTAAGTTATAACCAACAGTAGTAATCGAAACAAAATTGAAAAGGATAAGGTAAAAAGCCACGAAATCGTCCTAAGGCCATAAATTACGCGAACATTACATGCATTCTCTATGCGGGAATTGAAGGGAGGCCAAAGCTGTCACCTGATGAACACAGAGAATACTTACGAAACATGGGGATTCGTTTGATCCATGGCGTCCTCAATTCACTCGAAACCTTTTCAACCACCATTTTCACCAGCTGTCCTTGACGCCTGCTCATATATGTACAAAAGCAATATTAAGGTACAGTTTGATCCCTTCGTTCCCCAAACTCTGTTGATTGCAAATCGGTCATTCCCATATAAGGGTTCGTATTCAGAGTTGTGACAAACACAGAATCGTAAATTGGTAAATAAATACATACACCACATACCCATTAGCAACGTGCTGTGATGTCCATCCTCTGATCATCGTCACAGACCTCAGCGTTTCCCTCCATTGTCGCACTTCCCCTGGCTTGTGGTGTCTCGCCAGTTCGTTAAAAGCCTTTCCAAAGTCAGTGGTTGGGTCTTGGTGACAAACATCAAAAACGTTCACCTCATAGAATACAGGGAAGACTAATAGGCCCTGCTCTGCGTGGCGACGCATAATCAGGGCGAGTTCGGTGAGGCACCGTGTACTGTCTGCATACCGTTTGGAGATGATGGGAATCGCGATCTTACAATTCTGGATGGCCCTGACAACCCCTGGCCCTATCTGCTTACCGATGAGCTCGCAGTCGTCCTTGAACACGGTGAATCTAGCAGCTACCAGCCCGTTATAAAGGTGATCGGTGAAGCCGTTGCGAGTGTCTAAGCCTCTCAAGCCCAAGAACACGTCGTACTTCCGACGGTCGGCGTTTCTTTTCTCCCTCAGATCCACGTAAGCGATGCGGGTTGCAGCGGACAGTGAGGCGAGAATAGCTAGGGTTTTCGTATCCATCTCTGCGATGAATTCTTCTCTCGTTCGGATCAGAGTCCTTTCGACGAGATGCACACCCTTCGTTTCTTTAATTCGTCTCCTTCACTATTTTTTTCCATAGGTCCTATTCTCTCTCTCAATTCGTCTCCGTGACTTCTTTTTTGTTTTTTACTTTTCCATCCATCCTATTCTAATTCTCAATTTAACTTTTTGCCCTACTTTAAAATGTTCGCCTGAAGTTAAAGGCTCCTATCCTAAATTCCGAGAAAATGGTGATTCAAACGACGTTATTAAATATTTAGTGATTAAACTGCTCCGAAAAAAAAAAAAAAAACTCAGGAATCGTACTCTTTGGGTTGAGATTGAAAATGTCCGCCTCCTTCACCGCACCTTCAATCCTTCCTCCGTTATGATCCTCTTTCTTTTGTTTTCCTTCAATTTCTTCTCGCCCTTTCACGAATTGTACTCTTTGGCTTGAGATTGAAGAATTTGGGCATTGTTCACTGTTAAGTAAAAATAAGAGGGTATCGGGCCTTTGGAGAAACGGGCAAAAAGTTGGATACTTTGTGGTAAAAGCAGGTCCAAAGACGATGTCTTTTGCCGAGGAATGCAGAGAGGCTTCCGTGTCGTATCCGATACGTGTCGGAGCGTGTACGCTCGCACACGCGGTCAAACACGTTTTGACACGCGTGTCCGGAAGATGGAGGGTGGAGGCAATGGCGAGGGAGCAGAGACGACCTACGAGCGATGGCGAGCCCGCGACGAGGCTGCGAGCGACGGCGAGAGGTGAGGGCGAGGGCGAGGGAGCAGAGACGAGCCACGAGCGACGGCGAGCCCGCGACGAGGCTGCGAGCGACGGCGAGAGGTGAGGGCGAGGGCGAGGGAGCAGAGACGAGCTACGAGCGACGGCGAGCCCGCGATGACGAGAGACGACGAGAGACGGAAGAGGAGAGGAAGGCGGTCGTGCAATGAGGAGGAGGAGGAGGAGAGGGAAGGGAATCATGCAGCGAGCGGCGAGGAGGAGGAAAAGGAGGGCTCGCTAGGGTTTTTGATAAAAAAAAAAAAGGAGATCTGATGGCTTTGGGGGTAGGGAAAGTGACAACTTATTTGTCACTTGTCAGGTGGTGGGGGTGGGAAACAGGGGGAGGGAAATAAAAGTGTAATAAATTTGGGGGTGAGGAGAAATGGACGAGGGAAAGTAGGGAGTGGGGGTGTGGGTGTGGGGACTTTTTTTTTTTAAATGGAAAAATAAATAAATGATATTAAAAGATAATTTTAAAAAATAAAAGTATCGAATTTTGAATAATGATAAATTTTTGTCATTTATAGAATATCATGGATTTATTTAAATAAAATGATTCTAATTTCTTATTAGTCATTAATTTCATCAATAACTTTTGTTAAAGTTAAAAACGAGTTTCCAAATATAGATACGCATTAACTATGAACATGTTTTTAAATTTTCAATGAATTGACTTATTAATATTATTAGTGTAAATTCATTGTAGGCTTTTTTTTAATTAATTAATTATTTATGAATTTGAATCAAATTAATTAAAAATAAAAATATTTATTTAATATACAACGTGTCCCAACGTATCGGAATTCTTTATTTTTGAAAAATGATGTGTCGACATATTGTGTCGTATCATGTCGTGTCGCGTCGTGTGTCCGTGCTACTTAGTTTGGGATTGATTTATTAGCCGATGTTGTTTCTGCTACTATAGGACCTAGAGATATGTGGACTCTCCTTTTTCCTTCTGCTAAAATTCCTGTTTTCGTCATTTGAATCTTGGAATTATTTGTTTATTTCATCATTTATCTATTATGGGGGGTTGAGTTGGAATTGGGTTAATGTGGTGGCCGTTTAGACAGAGTGAGATATTGCGTTTTTGCTTCCTAGTTATGAGGGAGCTGGCTGGTCGAATTTTGCGCAACATTGGAGTTGAGAGTTATGTCGGTGTCATATGGGCAGAGCTGTGCTCTTTTAGCTTGGGTTGGGCATATGAACTTTTCCTTTGTCAAGAGGGCAATGCTAGATGCTCTGAACTTTTTATTCCGACATTCCAAGCCGACTACATTTTCTTGCTTTCCTGATTCCATTGTTATTCTTTTCTTCATCGTCTCTTTTGTTGCTTCAGTCCTTATTCTTGTTGGAAAAAGTATTATAATACATAAAATAATAATAATTATTGGAAATGCATTACAAAATATTATAAAATAAAAAGAAATGTATGAGATGTGCAAACACTGTACTTAAGGATAATTTCGCCCCTCGGAGTACGAAACTCGGTGCGTAAGGCTTCAGCGGCTATCCTCCAAAGATATAACAAACCTTTTTCTATACTTCGCACTGAATATTAAAAGGAAACATAACAACTTTTGTGTATAACCCAGAAGAAGAAAATGAAAGATGTGCGAACATATTGTATCTACTAAGGGTTCGTTCGTTTAGCAAAAAATATTATGTTTTCGGAAAACATTTTCTTGAAAGTCATTTTCTAGAAAAATGACTCTATTTTCTAGTATTCGGCCGAAATCTAAACTTTGAGTGGAAAATATTTTCCACCGTTCGTTAGTTAATTTAATTGTTTGAGAAAAATTATCAAAAATTGAATTTTAATATTTTTAATTTACCAAAAAATTAATTTTATTTTTTAAATATTTTTAAAATGAAATTTTAATTATTTATATTTTTAAAAAATTAAAAAATTTATTATTTTATTATTTTTTCTTTCTTTTTCTATTTCTTTTTTCCTTTTTTTTTTTTTCCTTCCTCTTTCCTCCTTCCTTCTCCTTCTTCCTCCTCCTTCCTCCGTCGGCTCCTTCCTTCGCCGGTGATTCTCAATCCACGACGATCGGTCGGCTCGCGGCGGCGGCGGCGAAGACTTCCTCGCACCGATCGGCGGCGGTTGTCGTGTAGGGCGCTTTTCGTTTTCCCCCAATCGCCGTCTCCCTCCCTCCCTTTCTTCCTCCGTCCCTCCGTCCAACCTCGAGGGTTGACTCAGGGGATAGGCGATTGAGTTTGTCGGCGAGACGGGCGCCCGCCGGCAGGGAGTCTGTAGCACCCCGAACCCTTCGGCGGTCGCCACAAGCACCAATGTTACACCTTATCACCCTTTCATCCTATACTTAGAAGAAGCGTCGTTATTCACAGGCATTTTTTTTTTAAAGCGATCCCAGCGCGACTCATTAGTGGAAGTAAAATAAAGCATCACCATCTCTCCCCCTACCAACCATGATACCAATACACACCACTAATCACCATGATTTTATAAACAAGCCACGACACCTTATTTACATATACTTTCAAGATGGGACTCCTTTTGGGTCAATACATAAAAAGGAAAAGCTAAGACTCTGCCATGTCTAGCCTAAAATCCCAAAAAGAACCCTCGACCCTCTATATCACATGTGTACAACCTCCATCATAAGTGTCGGCTAACTATCCCCAAAAAAACAACAGCCCCTACTCGTCACGCTCGAGCCTCACACCCAATCCGGTGCGTTAGGCGGTGGCGGTGGCAGCATCCCTCTCATCACCCCATTGCGGCGAACGTGGACGGAGACAAACTCCTGGACGACTGGGCCCCCAGCCAGGCCTATGTCGTATGTGACAAAACAGCGCACACGTATGTAGGTGAGTCTAGGTGCAAAATGACAGCTGAACTCCTCATACTCTACCTCGACGTCGGACGGTAACCGGTAAAATGCACCCCGCGCGACGGCAGGAAGCGGCATACTGCTAATCTGAAATGTTGGTCCCCTAAAGGGGTGAGTACAACCACTCAGCAGATAAGGAATCCAATAACAACTTAATGCATCATACAAATCATACATGCATTGCAAGCGTTACTTACCTTGAAGTCATGCGTAATACTATCATGCATCATCATCATGCCTTATCATCATGCATATCATCATATATCATCATCATCATGCATATCATCATATATCATCATCATCATCATCATCATCATCATCATCATACATGTCATCATCACATCATGCATGTCATCGTCATCATGGCATCATTATATCATACATGTCATCATCATCATGACATCATCATATCTCACAGGTCATCATCATCATGGCATCATTATATCATCATCATGCATATCATCATGCATGTCATGCCATATCATATATCATCATCATGCATATCATCATGCATGTCATGCCATATCATATATCATCATCATTATCATCATGCATATCGCCATGCATATCATCATGCATATCATGCCATGGTTTAATTTTCCACTTTTAGCTTTCAATTTGATCACCACATCACCCATTCCTCAAATAATCAATTTCATCATCCCCTTGGGCAAAGACCTCCGAGGCTTCCGGCATTCAGCCATCCCAGGCCACCGGGCATCCGGCCCCCCATATTTCGGGCATCTCGCATCCCAACTGGCATCACGAGGCATTCCCTTCGGGCAGAAACTTCCGACAGGGCTTCCGGCATTTACACTCCCTGGCCGGGCATCTCGCACCCCAAATTCTGGCATCGCGGGGTATTCCCTTCAGGCAGAAATCTCCGACAAGGCTTCTGGCACCCCCACATTCCGGGCATCCTGAATCTCCCAGGGCCATCCGGCAATGCATCTCTATACATTCCGGGCATTATCCTCCACCACAACCACCTCCTCACTTATCATTACCCACATTTACCATTTTTGGTCTTAATTTAACATGGCATATGACGTGACATCAAATAAGTCATACTTGGCATGGAACTCACACATGCATCTCAATTCAATGTCATACATATACCAAGACTTTATCACACATGCAACATGATAAATTTATTTATTAATAAATTAAATGGAATTTATGGCCAATAAAATAATCTATTATTATTATTATTATTATTATTATTATTATTATTATTATTATTATTATTATTATTATTATTATTATTATTATTATTATTATTATTATTTAAATTTAATATCTATAAATTCCCAAAATTATAAAAATTCAAGCAATTATTAAACAAACCAATAGGATGATAATTACATGCAAAATTCATGGCCAAATAGAATTTTACACAATCTCACAATTTTCCCAAAACATCCTATGATTCTCGGATGAACCAGAACGCACGGTTTCAGAAGAAATTCAATTAAAATATCCATACGGCCTCCAAAAATTATGAAATTTTACTGGGTTATAGAAAAGACATTTTCGTACAACTTTCATGAAGAACTCCAAGCCAGATTATTTTTACATTATTTTATACAGTCTCACGAAGCTTCTGGATCCATTACCGCATCGTTCAGTGCATACATCTCCGAAATATTGAGTTTTAACCTACCTATTCTCTTTCGTTTTCTCTGAAATTTGGATATGTTATACATCAAGATGTCCTCTACAAGTTTCATGAATATATCTAAGTCAAATAACCAGATTATAGTCGTCATTTAGGTCCATGAAGTCTCGGGTGTCTCGAAATACATCACCTGAATCACCGTCTTCAAGATCTAGTCGATTTACTAGGCTATACTTGTTCATTTCACTTCATATTTTAATATGTTGTATTTTAAGATGTCCCCTACAACTTTCATGAAGAAATCGAAGAGAGATTCTCAACACAAACCAACATGCAACCACAAATCCAACAAGAGGTCAGTAAAATCTTTCCAGATCTGAGGTCTCCGTAGGATGAGACTTTAACCCCTCAAATCTCCATAATTTTCCACGAAATTTTAGTATGTTTTAGTAAAAGATGTTATCTACAACTTTCATGAAGCAATCAAAGCCAAAATCGGACTCTAAACACACATGCAAGCTCAAACAACATTCTAACTTACACTGTACGAGCAAGAACAGCCATGCCATTCAAACATAAGTCATCCATGCTTCGGTTTTTCTCACCTAAACACCCAAAGATTCAACATGCAAGCAACATACACACATGCAAGAGCAGCTAGAGGACTCCCACTTGCCTCTAGACCGGTCGGTCGACGGCGTAACGCGGCGAGCACGGCGGCACACGGCGGACGGACGGCAATTTCTCCTCTCTCTCTCTCTCTCTCTCTCTCTCTCGGCCACTCCCTCTTTCTCTCGAAACCTCTCTCTCTCTCTCACTCTCTCTCGGCCGAATGGGGTAACCGGCCACCCTTCTCTCTCTCTTCCCTTTTTATACCCCCTAATTCTCATCATTGATAATCATTGCTTGCCTTATCTATGGCCAATGCATGGCCTTCTTCTCTAAGCCAATACATGAAGGTCTATTGCCACTTGTCTTATGGGCTTTTGAATTTGGGCTTGGGCTTGGGCTTGGGCCGGCCACTCTTGGCCCTCCCCTTGCTTGACGGCAGCCCACTTGTGGGCTTCAATGGGCCGGCCAACTTGGCCCATTAAAGATCCACTCTTGGGCTTAAGGCCCAACCGAATTTTTACCCTCTTTTCCCTTTTTTTTTTTTTTTTTTGAAATTCTTCTATAAATATTTTTAAATTTTAAATCTTCAACATGGCCAAAGTCTTGTGACATTTTGTTTATTGAAATTTAATTTATAAAGTACATGGCCAAGCATAGATTATTAATCTATCAAATTTAAATTCTCACAATCATATGCACAAATCATCTATTTAAAAAGGCTAATGGCTAAAGCACAAGCCTTAGGGAATTTTATTACCTAATTAGAGATTTTAACACACCTTATGGCTTGTCATTGAATTTTGGGATGCCACAAAGTCGGTCGGTTTCCACGTCGCGGTGGTTGATCCTCCGTCTTCTGCGACTGCACCTACCCCTCTCTCTCCCTCCTTCCTCTCCGCATCGGAGCTCACGATCGGTGGGCTCGCCTGGATCGGGAGCCCGAGTTCCACTGCTAGATCCGGCAAGCTCGCGGCTCGCCAGAGCTCGGCGAACCTCGGCAAGGCCTGAGCTCCGCCCCAGTCCAGCAAGAACTCCGCCTCGCTCAATCTGGCGAGGCCCAAGCTCGGCTTCGCCAGATCGGGCTAGGCGGAGCCTCGCCGGCTTGGGGTGAGGCTCGAGCTGGCTCGCAGCCATGACCGGTCGCTGGGTCGCGGCCGCGGTTGATCGCTAGCTTGCCGTCGTGGCCGGCGACCGACCAAGGCTAAAGAAGAAAGATGAAAAAGGAAAGAAAGAAAAGAAAAAAAGAAAAAAGAAAGCATAAAAATAAAACAAAAATGTGTTGATGAAAAGAAGAAGAAGTTATGGAAAATGTTTTCCACTTTTGAAAAGTAGAAAACATTTTCCTCATCTTTGAAAGTTGTTTTTCCCAATGATGGAAAACATTTTCCTTGACTAATTTATTTTTCGTGAAATGAACATGGAAAATCCGGAAAACGTTTTCCTGGAAGTTATTTTCCGTGAAACAAACGGACCCTAAGATTGTGGTTTGAAGTTTAATTTATATTTAAACAAGGAAAAGAAAGAGCAGTTAGGAAATTATCATAAATCAATTGGTAATTAAAAAGATGACCGTTATAAAATAATGAAGAGTTTATGAAGTAATAAATCAAAAGTTATAAAGCTGTTAGACAACCGTTATACGGCCATTAGAAAGCCGTTATATGGCCGTTAGAAAGCCGTTACAAAAATGATGACTTTCATGACAATCATAATTTCTAATAAATATTTCAAAACTACTAAATTATCCAACAATCCCCCACATATTTCAGAAAGTTTTGACAAGAAAATAGAATAATGCTGGGTTATTAGAGAGTAATGCATCGGAATTGGTGCTTGTTAGGCTATGAACCAACCCTAGAAAGAATGAAATATAATTTACGAAATCATTGGTGAAGTTTGAAATTTCTATGAACCAAGAATTTCTTTTTGTGAATTATAATTTTCACCAATCACATTTCACTAAACTTTGTTGTTCAACACGGTTTTGCACTAATAGGCCATGCGCATGCTTGGTTTATTTGTAAGTGTTTTAGAGATTTTTGCCAAAAATTCTTATAGGAGCGGCTCCACTCCACACTTATATAGATGATTCCATCAAGTGTATTATGCAATTTAATACACCACCAATAATGGCTATGGAATGTCATTAAGAGTTTAGCTCAACCTCTTTTTTCTTACAATTTTGTACTATTTTCACCTTAGGATAGATAATAATTTTTAATAGTGCACTAGATCAACAAATGACTTGTTATTACCCATATGAACCTAATTCATGAGATCGCCAATCACTAGGTTGGGTTACCATCATTGTTGATTTTCTTCAGTTGGCTTGTCCATTCCCCTCGATGTATAGTTAAAGGATTGGTCAAAATCCATTTCTAACTTTATATAATTAATGGACATAATTCCATCATTAAGCAGCTGCTTTACCACGTCATCTCTCAATCGGACGTGTCAATTTTTACCATTGAAAATTTTATCTTTGCATGGCTATTGCCTCTTGGCAATCATGATGTATTAACACAAAATGTGTCATTTTCCCAAAGGAATATCTGCTAAGAGTTTCTTAACTACTCAGCCTCATTTTCATATATGAGTTTGAGAAGAATTTTTTTCTTTTTCTCAAGAACTTGAATAGTTCTCAATTTACCAAAGAATAGTAAATATTTTTTTTCTCTTTCACCAATTGGAGCTTAGGAGGATAAGGCATTTTGTTTACACATATATGCTTGGTAGCACTTGAGTCTACCACTCATAATTTCGATTAGCCACAATATTGGCATGGGAATGACTACATCAATTCCTTCATCAAATCATCTACTTCAACCAAGTCGACTTTTGGTTAAGCAGGGATTACCATTTCCCCCATGATTTCATCCAATTGCTTTTATGTCAAGCACTTCCATCGGCTGAACACATATTTGTTAGTGGATTTTATCTCATATGAATCCAAGATCCAGTTAACATCACCGTATCCTTATAATATAGTGGAAAATCCACTATAATAAACTTGACAATAGTCACCCTTTAACAAAATATTTCACAAAAGATATCAATCTTATTCAATATAGATCTATGTTAGCTATGAATGCAAAGAAATAAAAATAAATTTCATCTCCACAGCAATCAACTAAATGAGATTCTCTTTCCCAATGCAATAGCCAATCAAGTCTCTAATTATCATCGTGCATAAATGGACATTCAACATAAATTGCCAAAGTAAATATTCTTATAAAGAACAATTTTTTTTTTTTTTTTACATCATTACTGCTGTCAATAATACATGTTGCTCCAAAAATATTAACCAAAACTCAGAGGTTAGCAGAAATCCAAAATGAATTAATAATTTCACAAAATAACTGCAAGACTTCCTTTGAGGTTATATATGAATCACAAAAAATGTCTCAACAATGCATACTCAATACAAAACATGTAATCAATTGAATTATGCAATAAAATACTATTTAATAATTCTATCAAAAGTTATGCATGAAAAATTCAATCATTGCAAAAGAGACATTATAATCTTTAACCCATAAATTTGTGGCTATTATAAAATATAAACCTCTTTGGTTGTTTCAAACATAAGTGTGAATCTAATAAATTCAGGAATAGAATCACGACAATTTTGACAAGAAAGATGTTTGGATTAAAACTTTAGTAGTCATAAATATAATGTCAACAATGTTTTACACATGTAAAACTCAAAGTAGACTTTAACTCTTTAAGCAACATTTAACTGACTGAAATGTGAAATATAAAAATATCACAAAAGGCAGGATGCAAAAAGCATACTCACTAAATTGTTGATTACGCTAATTTAGCATGAAAAGTAATTAATGGCAAATATTAGGGTGTACCATTAGTCAATTGAATAGTTTTCACCCAAATATTCTCTCAGCTTGTGCTTGCTAAATTAGGTCTTCATTCCCTTCTCTTTCTATCAAGCATAATTCCACGTCGTCAAGAAGGCAAGAATCTGCCACCATTCTAATGCTAGAGAAGTTCTATATGTGCGTGGACGAGAGAGAATTATCATATCTTCATGTATTTATCAAACATATACATTGTCATGCAGCAAATATCAACACATGTATGAGCATATACATAGATAGAGGCCCACGTTGCACTCCCAAGCAAGCATGAGTAAAGATATGCCACCAAATACCAACACAAACTCGTGTCTACACTTACTTGAGCATATTGGCATGGACATCACCAACTGACTAATGATTGTATGCACTCTAGCATATTCCCAAGAATGACGAGACAACACTATGAGGAATACTGAAGAATTTTGTTCCAAAGTCAAATGACATATTTTCAAAATCTATAAGCACAATAATATAAGGTAAAAAGAGCGTAATTTTAGTGGTAAAACACAGAAATCCCACCTGACATCATCCATTGTTTCGCTGAAAACAATTATATATAACTTGGTCCAACATGGGCAAGCTCAATAAGATTATGTAGAGGTGGAGCCAAAGGCAAATTAAATAGCATATAAAAACAGTTATAAACTTGCTTCATGAATGTACATTAAACAAATTTTAGCAGGAGAATAGGAAGAATTAGGGACAAATGGAAACTATTTCGAGTAATAGAGAAGCGCCCCAATTTTTAATCTTAAATGGATGATTATTAAAATCATGAACTTGAGAGAGAAAACACCTACACACATCCGGCTTTCTATTGGAAAAACAAGTATAAGTATTGAAGTCCCAAAATAAAAATAAATATATATAAAAGAAATATTAGCCCGATTTCTTTCCATTTCTTTTATGGTTTTCCTTTTCTATTTCTTTTTAGTAGCCACACAGAATCACTATGCCATTTTTAAAGATTTTCTACATAGGTAATTTTGAAAATTTGTAAGCATCTTCCGTAAATATATAAGAGCACACATTCATAGAATATGTCTAACAAGATCAAATCAAATCTAACGAGAACACACAAGCTCGGCCAAATTTCAAATATTAGAGTGAAAGGATCTTGACCTATGTGATGATGATTCCTCAAAATGTGGAAACAGCGCGCCAAAATGGCAATTACGCCATTCAAGCATTAATTTAGAGTTTCCAAAAAACGACTTTACTTGAAGCTCAATAACCTTACCAAAACGACCAAAAGCTATTTTGTGTTAATACTTGATACTGTCCCCATGACAAACCAACCAAAAATATGTGATATTTGTCCTTCACCATCTCCAAATCCTTGTTCAATTCCAAGGTCAGTGGAAGCACCGGCAATTCCAATTTTGAAAGCTCTAAGGCAATTATTCTTAAGATTGTTGGAAAAAGTATTAGAATACATAAAATAACAATAATTATTGGAAATGCATTACAAAAGATTAGATAGTAAAAAGAAATGTCTGAGGCATGCAAACACTGTCCTTAAGGATAATTCCTCCCCTCAGAGTACGAAACTCGGTGCGTAAGACTTCAGCGGCTATCCTCCCAAGATACAACATACCTTCCTCTATACTCCGCACTAAATATTAAAAGGAAACAGAACAACTTTGTGTATAACCCAGCAAGAAGAAAAGGAAAGATGTGTGAACATATTGTATCTACTAAGATTGTGGTTTGAAGTTTAATTTATATTTAAACAAGGAAAAGAGAGAGCCGTTAGGAAATCATCATAAATCGATTGGTAATTAAAAAGATGACCGTTATAAAATAATGAAGAGTTTATGAAGTAATAAATCAAAAGTTATAAAGCTGTTAGACGACCGTTATACGGCCATTAGAAAGCCGTTATATGGTCGTTAGAAAGCCATTACAAAAATGATGACTTTCATGACAATCATAATTTCTAATAAATATTTCAAAACTACTAAAATATCCAACAATTCTTCCTCACGGACTCGATGTAATTCACAAATTATTCTTAGATGTCCTAGTCACAGAAGGTAGTTTTTTGACACTGCACACGCCCAATAGAGTTATTTTGGTTGCGATTTGAAATAATTTCTTTGTCCTGTATGATGGCGTCCCAATTACCCGAGTGATAGAACTTTCAGATGCAATCGACAATGTGCTAGGGGAATGTTAGTCCAAGAGGGCATTCATGGTGAATGGTTACTTCTCGCCGAGAAGCCTGCTCTTATGCTTATACTCTTAAAATTCTATTTTTGTGCCCAAATGAATATACTCCAAGGTAGCTACCCGCATGATGACTTGGTCGGTGACGGCACAAACACCGCAATCATCTTGGCTCAAGCATTAAGGGTTGTTGGCCGTTCCACTTGGGGCTATTCCAATCTCTATAGAAGAAGGTACGGGGATGTGTGCGTGCGGAAGCATGGTTTTGGTATTAGTTATAGTTTTTGGTTAGTGATGTGTGCAAGTGTATGATATAGTTTGTAGAGAATGGACAAGGGACAAGATAGGATAATAGAAGGATAAAGAACATGGGATATGAGAAATAGTTTCATTAGTTGGATAAAATTATTTTACAATAGTGAAAGGAGGTGTTGGTGAGGGAGCTACATGATGTGGTTTTTATGGTTAGCTCCCCCCACCAGTGGAGGTATAAACCTTACACACTCAAATGAATGAACTACAAGCCTATTTATAGGTGTGAGTTACCGCCTTAGAGGATTCTAGACTTCTCTTGAATGCTGGACTTCTCTGGACTTCTCTTACATGCTGGACATTTTCCTCTTTCTTCTAGAAACTTCATCTAGGGAATTCTAGATTATAGTTTAGCAACTCTAGGAAATTCTAGAAAATGGATCACCATTTCCAACACTCCCCCTTGATCCATTTTCGGGATACTTCGGACATTGTATCATAAAGTCACGGACGTACCTTGAAATCTCTCTTTCTCATTTGTCCCATGCCTTTTATTCCGTCTTCGTTCCTCGATCCATTGCATTCTCTTGTCGAAACACTTGCACTTGCCTTTGAATGTGCATGTCTTTTCTTCAACGATGTCCCATATGTCTCGGTGCATCAAAATGCTCTTAGTTGTAGTTGTTAGCTCGGGCTCTGATTCTGGCTCTCGTAGGCTCTGGCTCTGGCTCTAGCTTTGGTTTTGGCTCTAGCTCTGGCTCTGGCTCTCTTGGCTCTCGCTCGGGCTCTGGCCTTTTTTAGTTGAGGATTGTGAGGAAAAACGCCCAAAACTCCATCCAAGTATGCGTGGCTCTAGCTTCATGGTCCCTTACACCTGGCTCAGTTACGAACCTGGGCGCATCAGGCTCTGACACCATGTTAAAATTTAAATGGATGTGTGCAAGTGTATGATATAGTTTGTAGAGAATGGACAAGGGACAAGATATGGTAATTGAAGGATATAAGACATGAGATATGGGGGAAAATAGTTTTATTAGTTGAACACAATAGTTTGATGAGAGGTACAGTGAAGGTCTAAGACCTCTCACACCCCACACAAGGTGGAGGGTTTTCCCCTCACACGGTTACAATTGATCAAGTACAAGCCTATTTATAGGTGTGAGTCACTGCCTTAGAGGATTCTAGACTTCTCTTGAATGCTGGACTTCTCTAGACTTCTCTCACATGCTGGACATTTTCCTCTTTCTTCCAGAAACTTCATCTAGGGAATTCTAGATTGTAGTTTAGCAACTCTAGGAAATTCTAGAAAATGAATCACCATTTCCAATAGGATAAGACTGTGAAAGAGTTGGTCAGACTTTTGTAGGAAAAGCGATTTCTCGTAAGAGGGAGTGATCATATTACATTTTATTGATTCATATATATATAGTGGTTTTTCCAAGACATGAGCTATCATAATGAAATTATGAAATTTGTTCAACATTTTCCAGCTTTGGGGTCAATCTCTGCTGAATCATGACTTTGTTGGAAGAGTAATCGCTGATGCTATAGAAAGGATTGGACATGATGAATGAAGTAATCTCTATTAGGTCATCCTCATCTTCTGAAAATTTTATTCTAGTCGAAGAAGGAATCAAGCCAATCTCTACTGAAAATCATGATTTTGTTGGAAGAGTAATCGCCGATGCTATCGGACGGATTGGACACGATGAAGTAATCTCTATCAGGTTATCCTCATCTTCTGAAACCTTTGTTCTAGTCAAAGAAGGAATGAAGGTGGTAAATTTTGCTTTTGGTTTGGAAAAAATATTGAATTGGATGATTGTCTCCCTGCAAAATGTGGAGAAACTATTGATTTATTTCTCACGCACTTTCCCCAGCTCTCTATCTTCTAAACTCTGTCTCCTAAAGGGATCGAGTCTTCCACTTGGATGCATCAGCAGATCCAGAGCTTATTGAACGCACAACCTGTTTTTAAAAAATTCCCCTTTGCATGATTTCTTCACTTAAGTTAGATTTTATTTTATTATTTATTTATTTATTTATTAATTTTTTTTTTTTTTTTTTGCTGCTAGATTGATAAGGGCTATATGTTGCCCCATTTCATTTCAAACTGGGATAGATCTCTCATGGAGTTTCAAAATGCTAAAGTTCTTGTAGTTGGTCAGAAGATTTCAGATGTTAAGGCAACGATTCATTTGCAACTGCTGGAAACGCTTGTTGTGAACAAAACGCGGGGCTTGCTTAATGTAGCTGTCGTGTAATGTCCAGGATTCGAAGAAGGAAAGGAAAGGGACTTCCAGGACATTTTATTATTGACAAACGAACTTGTAAAGCATGGCGACCTACGTTTTTGCATTGTCTTAAGTTCCTTCAAGAAGCACTCTTTCAAACTCTGTGATGAGTGTTTCCATCATTAATGTACTTTTTTTTTTCCTGTTGCATTAACATTGTAATAACATTATCAGGTGCTGATTTTCTCTCTGGAGACTTGGCTTTAACTCTTGATGGTGTGACCTCCAATGAGCCTGGCATTGCTAGAAAAGTAACCATCAATGGTTACTCAACATCCTCCCATTGAAGCTGAAATTCTGCCAAAGATTTCACAGATTAAGAAGCATTTAGCTGAAACCAACAGTGCGTACCATCCATGAAAGCTTTCAGAAAGAATTGCCAACCTCACTGGTGGTGGCTCTAAATAAGGTTTGCAAGATCCCACATTCTTTTGGAGACAACTTCCACTCACAGATAATCTATTTCAGCACCTTGTTTGAAGAATTAAAGATGTATGAAGTGTCAGGAGTAGCCGTCTTTCCCAGGTTTTTACCCTTCTTTTAACCTATGCTTTGTTGCGTCAGTCAGGAGTAGCCGTCTTTCCCAGGTTTTTACCAGGCTAGCTTCAGAAGTGTCTAATTTTAAGTTTTATGTATGCTGTTGCAAGATTCAAGTGATCCAACTATTGGGTTTTTATTAGACGGAATGGACTGCTTGTGCTGCTTACTGCGCAAGTATATTGCAAGTTGGATTTTCTATTTGAATCTTTTTTTTTTTTTTTGATGATCGAGGGACTGCCGGAGATTCCCTTTGGGGATCACACGACCCTCCGGTGCTTGGTAGCACTGGTGGGGTCTCGCCGCAAGCCGCTATTTAGACGTAAACCCTCGAGGGGTTGGCCCAGTAGACCCCTCCCTTAAGTTGTGAGCATTCAGAGATTCGAACTCGTTCCCTCGGCGATGAGGTAGTAAAGCCCAACCATCACAGCTACCTACGGATGGGTTCTCTATTTGAATCTTTTGTACAATGGACAAAGTAGATTTATCTTCTTAATGTGGCATATTGACTAAGTTCCAAAATTTTTATTGTGGAAAACAATCCCTTTAATGCACCATGTACGTTATGGTTTATAGATAAATGGTCCATATTACTGGCTTTTAAGATATTTAGGCTGCGCATGACAATGCGTCTTGGCTGGGAAAGAGTTTTTTTTTTTTTTTTTTTTTTTTTTTCAGAAATAGTTTTTTTCTATTTTTATTCTGGGGAACAATTTATGAGTAAAAGAACCCGTTTGGTAACTACACAAAATTTCTACTCTTGGAATAGAAAAAGAATAGAAATGCGTTTGGTAACGTAACGATTCTTTTTTGTATTTATTCATTTTTTATTCTTACTCACGGATCGCCGACCGCCAACCGTTGCCCGCCGCCGCCCGCCGTCGCCGCTGCACGTCCGTTGGCCACCGACCGTCACCACCGACCGCCGTTGCATAGCCCATTGGCTGCTGACGACTAGTGGTGGCGGCGGCGGCGGCCAGTTGGAGGTGGTCGCGGCAAGAGAGAGGAATAAAAGAAAAATAAAAAAGAAAATTGACTTATTTCTAGAAGTTGTTCCCGGGAACAAGAAGCAACTTTTTTTTCCTTCTCATTTTTGCTCCAAATCTATTCCCGGGCTAACTTTCTATTTCAGGGAATAGAAAAATAATTTGACGTTATCAAACGGATTTCTATTCTTTTTTTGTTCCAAGGAACAAAAGAACATAAATTTAGAGAAATAGAAACGTTACCATACACTGCCTTAATGGTGTGTTACTAATAGAAATCTCACACGTTTTGCTTTCTCAGTGCACCTTCTATTTTATTGGTCACATGAGCACTATGAAAATTTATTTAGAATGTTTGTGCAATGATTCATGGGTACGCATTATATCATATTTGTTGTCATGTGCCGGTAGAATTCAGTTCCTATTGGGTACTCCAGATTCATGGCTCTTCATCTGGACCTTATGACATTTTATAGGATTACAGCCAACTATTCTAAAACCTTAAGTTGTTAGATGAAGATATGGTTTATTATTTCAATATTCTAACACTCCTCCTCATGCTTATTCTAATTTTTTTTGCCTAGTACTATGTGACATCCCGATTTTTCAATTCTATTTTCAATAAATTTTGAGACGGGCATTTCGTTGGCACGCATATAGTTCTTTTCCATGAACTGATCACTCATGGGATAACTAGTCTATCAGGTGAAGCCGTTAAAAAATTCTAATGCATCGGACTCGAGAATTTGATCAGGAAACGACCTTTCGACCGAGTTAATCTGCAAGGGTCATTACGGCACAGTTAAAAATTGATTAGAGACCGGAGATAAGTCGCTCGACGAGGCATGTGATCGAGTGTGGGTGATTCCACAGATCACACAATTCTTTTCGATTGGCACTGGACCGGCTTTTCTGTCGTTTGGGTACCCTGTGTCCGTGTTTGAAACCTTGAGATTATCCTGACAACCGAGAGTCGCTAATGTGTCAAAGATGTACATTGTGGCTTGGATTGATCAACCACAGGTTAAATGCACGAAAATTTCTAAAAGCTACTCGGTAGATTAGGATGCGCTAGTATCATGCCAAAGTGAAATTAACCGTGAAATTGAGATCGAATTCTGAAATCATTTTAGGAATATCGGGATGTGTCACAAATCTTATTTGGAACATTGGATTAATTTATGGACTTTAATTGGACTCAATTGAAAGAGAATTTATTGGAATTGAAGGAATTAATGTACAAGATTTTATGTCCCGGCAGAAAATGAAATTGAACCTATTGGAATAAGGTTGTGGGAGGTTGGAGTTAGTGGATTGTGACATCACAAGTGATGTCATGGGGTGGGGCAAGAGTGGCTAGGATGGTGACACATGGAGGGTGAGGATTTGCTCTTGGAAAGGTGGGCTATCACCATCATCTTCTTCCTTGAATCAAGGGAGGTTGTTGGATTTGGAAAAAGGAGGAGAGGGAGAGAACCAAACGGGAAAAACAAGAAGCCGGACTCGCTGCTCGCACGCCCGCTTGGCCGTCCGTACGCTCGTCGCCGGAGTTCCTTGCCGCCACCGTCGTTCCGCTCGAGCGCTTTGCCCGCCGCCGCCCGCTTCTCCATCGTCATCCACTCGTCTAAGCCTCTGTCCGACTGTCGTCCCGAGTTGCCCGCCGTCACCAAGGTCGTTTGCCACCGGAGCCACCCCAACCGGCCGAGCAAGCCCCGCCCTCCTTCACCCATTTGCGCCCGAACCAAACTCGTCGAGCCACCTCCATTCGACCTCAAACAGCAGCTGGTTTTGTGGGTATGGCAGCTCAGTCTTGATCCGTTTTGGCAGCCTTCCTGAGCCCAGATGCTCGGCCCGCTTTGAGGAAAGTCGATCCTCGCGTCGTCCTCGTCGTTTTGGTTCGATCGGTTCGTTAATCGGGTGAGTTTAGCTCACTAAATCTTGATTAGAGGGTTAATGATGCCTTAAGTGTGCTTATTCAAGTTAAGTAAACTTAAGAGGTTGGTTTAATTTAAAGTATGTTTAGTTAAGATTAAGTTGATGTTTATATTAGTATAATGGTGATTTGATATAAATGAATTACTTTTGGATTAAATAAATATTTCGAAATTGTTTAATATTTAATAATATTTTATTATTTCGAAATTATTAAAATATTATTATTTAATTAATTTTCGGAATAAATTTAATTATTTATTAAATTCCGAAAATTTTGTCGAGACGTTATTTATTCAGAATTTCGTGCCGATCGCCGCTGTGCATTCAGAATTTGAAATTGATAATTGGATATTATAAATTGAGTGTGGATTGTGAAAAATATGGATATTATTATTTAATTAATTTTCGGAATAAATTTAATGATTTAATAAATTTTGAAAATTATTTTGGGATCCTAAATTCTTAGAATTTCGTGCCGATCGCTACTGTGTATTTAGATTATGAATTTGATGATTAGATATTGCAAATTGAGTGATGATTTGTGCAATTGATTATTGAATTGTCGTGTGCTGGTTGAAAGATTCGGTCGTAGTAGTGGCTACGCCAACTGAACCTTTATTCCTTTAAAAATGCCATCAATAGAGTGATGTGGCTCGGGTTGCAGTAGTGGCTAGGCCAACTGGACCTTTATTCCTTTAAAAATGCCATCAACAGAGTGACGTGGCTCGGGTCGCAGTAGTGGCTAGGCCAATTGGACCCATGCTCCTTCGGGAATGCCGTCGATGTAGTGACGAAGTCGCGCTCCAAGGGGGGAGGCGATGCCTGGCTATGTGCTAGTAGATAGCCGAACTGCGAGTAGGCTATGCCCTTGTGTGGCAGTGAATATCAATTGGATCGCATGCTGAGTGTTATTGACGGGTCGGATTATGGGACGAAATCGTGTGGCATGGTATGGAATGTGTCATAACGGTTTGGTCTTATAATCCGGACTTCTGTGGTCGTTCGAAATGATATTGTTGACATTCCAGTGGTTTAAGTTCTTATTACTATCTGTGATTGAGTGATTTGAATTGTGCTAACCTGCAGGAAGGAACTGAGGCGAGGTAAGTTCTCTGTGTGATGTGGCTAGGCCACCCTTGGGCGTATTTTCTTTCTAATATGGGTTTAGGGGGTTGAATTTGCTGAGACAATGTCTCATCCCAGTTGTGAGATTAAAATTTCAAGTCCCTGGTGGACAGAGCGGCCAAATAACTTTGGTTGGCCTTGAGGAGTTGCAGAGGTGAAGTCATAAGGATTGGAGAACGTGTCCGACTTGTAAGTCGTAGGATAGTTCCTTTTTAAGAGCCGATCTTTTGTAGACTTTTGGCTGTAGACTTCTGTTTGTAATTCTGTTGAATTATGAAAGTGTTATGTTGTGGTTTTATTTCCTACTTTTCTATCCTGTATTTCATTGTCAGGGGTTTTTATAATACATTCCGCTTGCGCAATAAGAAATGAATGGGGTCGGTGACACTACTTGGGAATTTCGCATTTGCATGACCATGGTGGGATGTTGGCGCTCGAGGTTGAGGGCGTGACATCCCCGTTTAAGTGGTATCAGAGCATGGTCTGTGTATGGAGTGATAAGGTGCGATGAGTCATGGGATAGTTAGTAGGAAATGCTTTTGATATGCTGATGCATGTGAGTGATAGTTGATTGATAGCTTGTTTACGGGGTCACTCAAATTCTAACTTGGTGTTGGAATTGGAAAACATGTGTCTATAAGGAACCTGTAAGATGAGTGACCAGGAGTGGAGAACTTTTTGGAGGAGGTCGGTAGGACCTATACCTCAATGTAAGACGCTGACAAGAGTTGGTACCCGAGGTAGAGCGCAGGCTTAGACCACTGCGAGTGTGAGAGTACCGCCGTAAGCCGGTATTGAGTGTGTAGCAGCATCGAATGATCCTAGTTTTGACGGGATCGTTCAGGCGCTAGAGTCTTTGGGAAGTATTTTGGGTCAGTAAGCTCAGGATCGAGCCACCGCTGTTGCCGTTGTTTCTACACTGCCAGTGTTGTGACCGTTGTTGTTGCCACGTCTGTTGAGGCCCAATCTGGAGTGGTGATCGAGGATCAAGCCACCGTATCTGAGTCAAGGTTCAGTTTAGACAGAGATGGAAGTCGATTGGGGAGAAAGGCCGATGTCAGAAGAAAGGTGCTCTGTTTCACCTAATCGGAATAGTAAAATTAGAAAGTTAGTGCTCAACTCGATCGATGTGTGTCATGTCTGTAAGAAAGGACATGGATTTGTCCCGTGCTGTAAGAGGGAAATGACTTGTTACATGTGTCACTACTAAGGTCATTTGATCAAAGATTGCCCATATAGGCAAATGGAACCACAATTGTTTCTGTCACCGCCGTTGATAATACAAAACAAAGGAAATGTGCTTCGGGACATTTAATGGGGTATTTGGAATGGACCTCAGTGCAAAGAAGGGTGCATGATATTCCTTGATAGGAGGTAGAAGACTCACTGATTGTGTGCCGAGTTTGTGGAAAGGAGGCATGAGTTAGCGCAGTGCCAGAGTAAAAAAGGAGCATGATTGGAATATGGCCAGCACGGTCGTCAGGTTAGGAACTGTCCGCGTAAGTTCATGAGAGCGTAAGTACTGTTACTGCAGATATGACACCACTAGGATGGCTGGAAGAGCATGAATGGGTCGACCAAGCATCGACCAAGGGAAGAATGTTTTTGAGATGTTTTTATCAGAGTAGTGCAGCAGAATTTTCAGTGAGGGTTGTAGGATTTTCGTTGTGGTAATAAGATAATAGAAATGTGAATCTCTGACTATAGTTATACTTGAAGCGGGTTTGCTTAAGTATGACTTGGAAGTCATTTATAAAAATGTTTGGTTCAAGGAGTTTTCTGTTGTTTTGAATCGTGGTAGTGATATAATTCAGTTTGTTTAGTTAGCATGCGAAAGTTTTGAATTACTGAAAGTCGAAGAGGAACTTCGATCCTTGTTATTCGTCACTGAAGATGACTTGGTTCTATTTGTTGGTTATCGAATCTACATGGCAACTATAATGGATGCATCAGTTGAGGGGCCGAATATGGAGAACATAATCGTGGTACAGAAGTTTTCTTAGGTATTTTCTGAAGAATTTCCAGGTTTGCTGTCAGAAAGAGGAATAGAGTTCATGATTGAGTTAGCATCCAGAACAGAGCTAGTCCCTAAGGCTCCTTACCGGATGGTGTTACCCGAGTTAAAAGAAATGAAGGTGCAGATGCAGGAATTGTGAAATAGGATATTCATATGTTTCAGTGCATCACCTTGGGGAGCACCCGTTCTATTCGTGAAGAAGAAAGTTGGTTCGTTGCGTTTGTACGTTGATATTCTTCAAGATCGACTAGAGGTCAGGGTATCATCAGTTGAGGATCAGGAAGAAAGACATACCGAAGTTAGCATCTCGCACTCGATACGGCAGTTATGAGTTCACTGTAATGCCGCGTGGTTTGACGGACACCCCATCTGTTTGTTTGGGTCTGATGAATAGAGTGTTTATTGGGTACTTGGATTAGTTTCGTAATCGTGTTCATTGACATTATCCTGGTGTGTTCGAAGAGTGCTGAGGGGCATGAGAGACATTTAAAGATGATACTTCGGACTTTGAGGACCCTTGAATTTTTATGCTAAGTTTAGCAAGTGTGAGTTTTGGATGACTCGTGTTGCGTTCCTAGGTCACGTGATTTTAGGTGAAGAATCTTCGTAGACCCCGTCCAAGATTGAAGCAGTGAACTGGCCAGGATTGACTATAGTGACAGAGAAAATAAGTTTTTGGGTTTAGCAAAGTATTACAGACAGTTCGTATACTGGTTTTTCAGTGTTAGCATCACCGTTGACAAGACTACTGAGGAAGTAAGAAAAGTTCGTGTGGACAGATGAGTGCGAGCGTAGTTTTCAAGGGCCTAAGAAGAGGCTGACTTCCGCACTTGTGCTTACTATTCCATTTGGTCCAGGAGGGTTGAGATCTACAGTGATGCGTCGTTTAAAGGACTGGGTTGTGTGTTAATGCAGCATGATAGGATTATTGCATACTCGTCCCGTCAGTTGAGATCTTATGAGTTGAATTACCTAACGCACATTGTAGAACTTGTAGTAGTTATGTTCGTTTTGGAAATTTAGAGGCACTATCGGTATAGAGAAAGATTTCATATCTTCATTGACCATCAAAGTCTCAAGTACGTATTCTCTCAAAAGGAGTTGAAAATGAGACAGCATCGCTGGATGGAACTCCTTAAGGATTATGACTATGATATTTTGTATCACTCTGGAAAGGTGAGCAAAGTCGCAGATGCACTGAGTCAAGAGTCCTTAGTTGCATAGTGGGTACTCAAGGATTGGATATTATTTGAGAAAGTTCGAAATTCAGTTTTCAAATCTAAGGTATGCCACCTTTTGAATCTTATGACCACCCTCAGAATTGAGCCGAAAATTCAGATCAGAATCAAAATGCTTCAATGGACAGATTCAAAAATTCAGAAGATTCTATAAGAGAATGCAAATGAGAGAGAGGTTGATTTTCAAATTTCTGAAGATAGGATGCTAAGGTTCTGAGGACGATTGTGTGTAATTGACGATACAGAGATTAAAGAAGAGATCTTATGGGAAGCTCATCATAGCAACTTCAGCGTTGTCCAGACAGTACGAAGATGAGTTAGAATCTACATCATCGGGATTGGTAGATCGGTATGAAGATAGATATCACCGAACAAGTTGTAAGTGTTGGATGTATCAATAAGTGAGAATTTGGTAATGTAAGCCAGGAAAGCTTTTTCAAGCACTTGAGAGAGTCCTGTGTGGGAATGGAAGTATAGCATGATGGAATGTTATGACAGGCTTATTAAGGAGTCGGGAAGAGTATTGATTCCTTATGGGGTTGTGGTCGACAGATGAATAGAGTCAACTCACCTTAGTGCAACACGAAAAGATCTCGATTAGAATAGGTATACCGAAGTGTGTGTATATCATATAAATCATCTGCATGGAGTGCCGGGGATGAATTGTATTTCAAATCTAGATCCGATGTTCCAAGTTGGCAGAGCTTTCAAATGGTTCTTTCTTAAGCAGTGCATAGCATAGAGTGCAGAATTTCAATTGCTGAGATGAAGTCAAGGAAAGAAAGATCGCAGGCCAGGGTCAATAGAATAGTCAGTCATTGCAGTTGCCGAGATCAGTCTTAGAGTTATATCAGATCTTGACCAGAGGTTCCCAATTTTAGCAGATTAGTTAGATAGTTTCTTTTTACTTAGTGTAGAGCTGAGTGTTCAAAACTTCAGTTATTGAGTTGAGATAAGAGAATGAAAGCTCGCAGTCCAGTTGGTTCGGTAAATTAGTGATTCGGTTGTGATTATTTGTGACAGTTTTGGACCGCTTAGAATCGCCGGAAATTTAGCTTTGCAGATTTTGTGTTGAAGACCTTTGAATTTTAAGTTGAGGGAAGTGTATTTTCTTGGATGTCGCCCATGGTGAGGACGTCTCGAATCTATTAAGAAAGGAAGATGAATCGACATTTAAATCGGCGGAATATTTCGAAATTTGAGTTCAAAGGATTTTGGCTTTAAATGACTTAAAGAAAGCAATTTGAGACACCGTTGGTGCCTTTAGCCGAGTGGTACCAGGGAAGAAGCGAAAGGTTCGAAGTCGGGAGTTCGAATCCCCGATGCGGCAGTTAGCCGCTTTGTGGAAAAAAAAAAAAAAAGAAGAAAAAAAAAAAAGAGAACCAAAACTTTTGCAACTTTCATTTTTGTAAAGATGGACAAGTGCTTAGCCTTTTTGGGAATCAAGAATTGGTCTGGTTAATTTGGAAATGTTTCATCGGCACTGAGGATCTTGGATAGCATTGCGAAGCAGAGTGAAGGAGCAGAATTGATGAGAAGACAATACCCACCATTTTGAAGAAGAATTTTAATGGTTTAAATTTTGAGGACAAAATTTTTATAAGAGGGGAAGAGTTGTGACATCCCGATTTTTCAATTCTATTTTCAATAAATTGAGACGGGCATTTCATTAGCACACATATAGTTCTTTTCCCTGAACTGATCACTCATGGGATAACTAGTCTATCAGGTGAAGCCGTTAAGAAATTCTAATGCATCGGACTCGAGAATTTGATCAGGAAACGACCTTTCGACCGAGTTAATCTACAAGGGTCATTACTACACAGTTAAAAATCGATTAGAGACCGGAGATAGGTCGACTCGATAGAGGCATGTGATCGAGTGTTGGTGATTCCACCGATCGCACAATTCTTGTCGATCGACACTGGACCAGCTTTTCTGTCGTTTGGGTACCCTGTGTCCGTATTTCAAACCTTGAGATTACCCCGACAACCGAAAGTCGCCAATGTTTCAAAGATGTACATTGTGGCTTGAATTGATCAACCACAGGTCAAATGCATAAAAATTTCTAAAAGCTACCGATAGATTAGGACACGCTAGTATCATGCCAAAGTGAAATTAACCGTGAAATTGAGATCGAATTCAGAAATTGAAAGTCAAGGTGTGTCACAAATCTTTTTAGGAATATTGGATTAATTTATGGATTTTTGGACTTAATTGATAATTTTTTAGCGATTAAATCGGAATGGCTAATTTGGCTCGAGAAATTAGTAGGCCCGCCTTTGATCGAAATTTTTGGGACTTAAGTTGGTTCTACGGACAAGTGAAGATGTGAATTGAAGTGTGGTGACATTGGATTAATTTTATAGACTTCAATTTGATTCAATTGGGAGAGAATTGATTGGAATTGAAGGAATTGTTGTACAAAGTTTTATGCCCCGGCGGAAAATGAAATTGAACCTATTGAAGATTGTTGTGGGAGGTTTGGAGATAGTGGAGTATGACATCATCAAGTGATGTCATGGTGGGCCATTTTGTTGGATTAAAGAAAGAGAAAAAGAAAGGAAATGGCCCCCGTTCCTTCTCTCTCCTCCTTCCCTCTCTCCCGAGAGATCTCCATTGTGCGAAGACCAGAAAAAAAAATGCAAAGGAAAGCCGGACAGCCATGGTCACGCCCGCTGCCCGTCCTCGCTTGTCGTCCGTTCCTCCGCCGCCGCCACTCCGCTCGAGCCGTGCGTGCGCCGCGCCCGCTAGCTCGCTTCTCCATCGTCGTCCACTCGTCCAAGCCTCCATCCAACCGTCGTCCCGAGCTACCCGGGCCTTCACCAAGGCTCCTTATGCCGCCATGGACCTCACCACCGGCCCGTCCAAGCCCCACCGGTCTTCCCCCTTCGCCCATTTCCGACCTAAGCCAACCTTGGATCCGCCTCCTTCGACCAAATCGCTAGTTTTGTGGGTATGGCAGCTCAATGTTGGCCCGTTTTGGCCGTCTTCCCAACCTCGGATGCTTGGCCCGCTTTGAGGAAAGTTGTTCCCCTCTTGTGTCGTCCTCGTCGTTTTGGTTCCGACTCGGTTTGTTAATCGGGTGAGTTTAGCTCACTAAATCTTGATTAGAGGTTAATGATGCCTTAAGTGTGCTTATTTATGTTAAGTGTTAAGAGTTGGTTAGTTGAAAATATTTTAGTTAGATTATTTTAAGGTTTATATTAACTATAATGTGTTTAATTTAAATTAATTAATTTTGGATTAATATAAATATTTGACTTAAATTTATTTTTGATTATTTAATAATATTTTATTTTTCGAAATTATTAAAATATTATTATTTAATTAATTTTCGGAATAAATTTAATTATTTATTAAATTCCGAAAATTTTGTTGGGACCTTATTTTCTCAGAATTTCGCGCTGATCACCGTTGTGCATTTAGAATTTGAAATTGATGATTGGATATTATAAATTGAGTGTGGATTGTGAAAAATATGGATATTATTATTTAATTAATTTTTGGAATAAATTTAATTATTTAATAAATTTCGAAAATTATTTTGGGACCCTAAATTCTCAAAATTTCGTGTTGATTGCTACTATGTATTTAGATTAAGAATTTGATGATTAAATATTGCAAATTGAGTGATGATTTGTGCAATTGATTATTTAATTGTCGTGTCTTTGGTTGAAAGACTCGGTCGCATGGTAGTAGGCCTAACTATTTCTTTAAAAATACCGTCAATAGAGTGACGTGGGCTCAGGTCGCAAGGCTAGACCTTTATTCCTTTAAAAATGCCATGAACAAAGTGACGTGGCTCGGGTCGCAGATAGAGGCTAGGCCAACTGGACCTTTAATCCTTTAGAAATGCCATCAACAGAGTGATGTGGCTCGGGTCGCAGTAGAGGCTAGGCCAACTGGACCCATGCTCCTTCGGGAATGTCGTTGACGTAGTGACGAAGCCGCGCTTCAAGGGGGGAGGCGATGCCTGGCTATGTGCCAGTAGATAGCCGAACTGCGAGTAGGCTATGCCCTTGTGTGGCAGTGAATATCAATTGGAACGCATGCTAAGTGTTATTGATGGGTCGGATTATGGGACGGAATCGTGTGACATGGTATGGGACGTGTCATAATGATTTGGTCTTATAAGCCGAACTCTTGTGGTCATTTGAAATGATTTTATTGGTGTTCTAGTTGCTTAAGTTTCTATTACTATCTGTGATTGAGTGATTTGAATTGTGCTAAACTACAGGAAGGAACTGAGGCGAGGTAAGTTCTCTGTGTGATGTGGCTAGGCCACTCGGGGCGTATTTTCTTTCTAATAGGGGTTTAGGGGGTTGAACTTGTTGAGACAATGTCTCATGTTGGTTGTGGGATTAAAATTTCAGGTCCCTAGTGGACGGAGCGGCCAGATAACTTTGGTTGGCCTTGAGGAGTTGCAGAGGTGAAGTCATAAGGATTGGAGAACGTGTCCGACTTGTAGGTCGTAGGACAGTTCCTTTTTAAGAGCCGGTCTTTTGTAGACTTTTGGCCGTACATTTCTATTTGTAATTCTGTTGAATTATGAAAGTGTTATGTTATGGTTTTGCTTCCTGCTTTTCTATCTCGTATTTCATTGTCGGGGGTTTTATAATACGTTCCGCTTGCGCAATAAGAAATGAATGGGGTCGGCGACACTACCTGAGAATGTCGCATTTGCATGACCATGGTAGGATGTTGGCGTACTCGAGGTTCGGGGCGTGACATACTAAGCGTTGAAATTTAATTGGAGAGACAAATGGGGCTTGGAAAGATTAAAACCCAGGACCTTAAGCTCTGATACCGTGTGAGATTTTATAAGACCATAGCCAACTGTTCTAAAAACTTAAGCTGCTAGATGAAGGCATTGTTTATTATCTAAATATTCCAACATGCCCAAACTTGAAACGACTTTCAATAAATCCTTCAGCAACTTGAAAATATACCAAAATATTGATGAAAATATTTCTGCCATAACATGTGACCTATATGTAAGAACTCGTTTTGTTTTAACTTTCAATGGTTGATACTAAGATTTAGGAACCTTCGTACACTGTCTTAATTTCCTTCAAGAGGCACTCATATTTAAACCGCATGATGAGTATTTCAATCATTGAAGCACATTTTCTGCCTTTTTTTTTTTTTAATTGTTCCATTAACATTGTAATAACATCATCAGGTGCTGATTTTCTCTTTGGAGACTTAGGTCTAACTTTTGATGGCGTGACCTCCAATCGGCTTGGCATTGCTAGAAAAGTAACCATTAGCAATAACTCATCATTGTCGCTGAACCTTCTTCTATTGAAATCATGCCAAGCATTTCATGCTGAAACCAACGGTGCATACCATCCGAGAAAGCTCGCAAGAAGAATTGCCAAACTCACTGAGAAAGACATCTAGAGTGCCAAAACTTAGTATAGCGAGACACTTAAGTGCCAAAAGTTAGGAAAGTGATACTTAAGTACTAAAATCATAGCAAAATGGATCAGTTAAGTGCTAATGGCGAAAAATCCGATCAAAATGCTGACATGGTGATTTTCGGGCAAGGTAAGTGCAAAACGAAGTCATTTTGCACGCTAATGTGGCTAGATAAGTGCAAAAATGACATTGTTTTGTTGTTGGCGTAGCTAAATAAGTAATATAAAAATTAATTAAATTATTATTAGTTTTTTTTAAAAAGAGGAAGAAGATGAATAGCTGCCATGAGGCTCAGCCCTCGCAGTGGACCCTCCCGCCACTGTCGCCGACCCCTTCTAGCAATCTGGGGAGGCGGCGGCCGCGAGGGTTGAGCCTCGCGGCCCCCTCACGTCGCTATTCATCTTCTCTCTCTCTCTCTCTTTTTTAAATTTATTTATTTATTTAAAATTTTAATTTAATTAATTTTTAAATTCAAATTCAAATCCATGCCAAAACGACATCTTTTTTGTATTTTTTTTTTGCTGAGTTAGCTTTCTGACAAGTTACGTAGGCAAACGAAATTAATAAAAAATTTGCCACGTAGGATTTCCAGTAAGGTTTGTTGGAAGTGGCATTCAAGCGTCCCATTTTTCAAAAAAAGTGACACTTAAGTGGCACTTTTCTAACTTTTGGCACTTAAGTGTCCCCTTGTGCCCTCTTGTGCCAATTTTTGGCACTAAAGATGTTCTTATGTCCTCATTGGCGAAGTCTCTAGGTTCTAAACTAAAAGTCTAGTAGTTTTTTGCTAAAAAGATGTCCCTAAAGGACTTGAACGAGAGGTTTACCTATCGTGAGAATGCATACCTACAGGAAATTGACTCTGTCTTCCTTGGTTCTAAGCCTAGGTCTATTCATGGTATTAGAGCCGTGATTTCGTTTATAACATGATCTACTCCATGCGCTCAATAGGTGAATCCAGTGCTGAGAAGATCTCTTCACAGAATGACTAATCCCGAAATACTAAAAGTCTCGGTTACTCTCACTTCATCTCCATCTTCCTTATCTCTTTCAGATTTTCGTGTGTCAAATGCTTCTAAGATTGACTGTCTTTATAAAGTCTCTCTTAGTAATGAAACCAAGATCTCTGAAACTCAACTCCTTCTTATGAACCCTTATTCTACTTTTGCTAAACCCGCCTCATCATTTTCTCCCATCTGCTTCATTCAGCAACTCATTCGTCAAACTTCTAAGGAAGTAAAAGAGTACGTCCAGTCCTCCAAGTTCGATCAACATCTCATTCTAGCTACTGAAAATGAATACTTTGTTACTCTCCAAATTCCACAAGAATTTCCCAAACAATAGACCCAACAAGGATACTCTCACGTCCATTATGGAGCTGTTCGTTTTGCTCTCACCTTTCATGGCTGTAAAGACTTGCCAATTGTGGCCTGAATAACCTTATTGGATACTCGGTTCCTAGAATACCAGCATGCCTGTATTAGTACAATCCAAACCACTTTGAATACTGGAACAGTCTTTGTAACCTTATATCCAAATTTCAATATTGCTTTTTCAGATCCCCAGCTACTTTCCTTTTTGAAAGTTCGGATCCAGTTTATAGGAGCTCCCCAGACTGCTGACTCTAATGCAGCAACACTGTACTACCAAATGATTTATCAAGTGCAGAACCATGCTCTTGATCTAAATTTCCAGAATGGTAATGAAGATGCTCTATTTATCTCCATGCAGAATGATAAGGTATCTTATATTCATGTTCCTAGACAGATTCCAAAAGAGAAGTTGGCTAAACTCATTCTGGATACTTGGATTACCAACTATGAAAAGTTACACCAGAACAACAAACCTCTCCAATCCTCAGATTCCAAATTTGTTAAGAAAAGAGATGGCACTTGTGACATCCCAGATTTTCAACTATGTTTTCTACTGAATAAATCGGGCATTTCATTGACGCGCCTATAGGGCTGTTCTCATAATTGATTACTCTCGAGATAACTAGATTATCTGAGGAAACCAATAAGGATTTTAAGGCAAATAGACTTAAGAATTCGATTAGGAATCGGCTTCTCGACCGTGTCTATCTTTAGAGGCCATTGCGGCACAGTATAAAATCGATTTGAAATCAGAGATAGGCTAGTTCAACAGAGATGTATGGCTAATCGTGGGTGATACCACTAAATTAGAAAATTCTCGTCGACCCGATTTTCTTATTGTTTTGGTACTGTGTCCGTATTTGAATCCTCGAGATTTTCACGACAACCGAGAGTCGCCAATGAGTCGAGTGGGTTCTTAGTGGCTCGAAGAAAATCGATTACGGATCATTTGCACTAAAAATGCCTGAAAGTTACCCGGTAGCCTAGGTCACGCTAAAAACGCGTCGAATGAAAATTAACCGTGAATTCGAGTCCGATTTCGGAAATTGAAGTTTCTATCATATCACAATAAATTCTAGGAACGTCGACTCAATCTCATAAGATTTTTCGGAGATTCCGAGACTTTTACGGAAAATGGTTGCGGACATCGCGGAAAATTAGCGGAAATTCGGATGGGCTCGTTTGAAGGAAATTTGAACGTGCAAGCCGAGCTATTTGATGAGGGGCACTTGTAGAAATTCTATGGGCCTTGTCTTCATTCAAATTGGACGCCGATTTGGGAATCTGTCGAAGAAATTGGAGCTGAAAATTAGTGAAATTCGGATGTAGGCTTGAAGGCTGCATTTTGGACATTTAAATTGGATATTCTGGTGGGAAATTGAGCAAGAAAGAATGTGGAACATTAGATATTTTTGTGTGGCCTTTAAGGGGACCAAACATTAAATTTGTTGGCTAAGGATTGCTGACTTTTATTCTCCTCTTAGCTGGGCCTTTATGCACGCCTTCTCCCCCACCGCCTCTTCTCTCTCTTGAGTCGAACAAACGTGCAGCTCCATGAACTTTTGCTTCGCTTTCAATCCTTCCCTGCTCCACTCGAGATCGACACCAGCAGCTGCTTCTTCATTCTGCCATCCCCACCGAAATTTCTCCACCGAGCTGCCAACTGTCCATGATTCAACCCTCCTCAGACAACAATCGAAGACGGTGTTGACTCCTAGCCGCGACACCACCCACGAAATCAGCCTCCACCGAAGCAGTTTCTGCTTTGTCGCTGTCCCTTCGTCCGTTCTCCTTCAACGCCAGCGAAACAGCAGCATCAATCGAAGAAGTCCCAGGATTCCACCGAGCTTTCCTCCACTCGTCCACAGCCTGCCCACCCTTGGTCAACAACCGAGCTCCCCTTCTCCCTAGTTGACCATCGAGTGCAGCGACCGAAGCCACGTCCACGATCATCTGCTCCATCGTCCACTGAAGACACCAGCATCTTCGGTCTTCTTGCCGCGTGTCTCTCCCGTCGTGGGCTTTCATCAGTCAACTCCAGCAGCCCGTTGAAGACCACCAAAGCTTCAGCCTTATCGAATTACTTCATCCAGCTCGGTCAGCCAGAAGCAGGTTCTTCATCCGCGTGGTCTTCCCCAGCTCGACGCCGCAAGTTGCTGCTTCCTTCGTCAGCGTGTCTACAGCCCCAGCGTTCAGCCCACGGTTTGGGCGAGCAAATCCAGCAGCATTCGGGCCCAACAAAATTCGGTCCAGTTGAGGGCCATTTCAAGCCCAGCAATTTCCTTTCCTTTTGCTCGGCCCATCAACCCACACAAACCAACAGCCAGCAGCTTCTTTGGGCTGTGTCTTCAGCCAAGCGAGTTCATCTCCAGCAACAGCAGCCCACGTGGATTTTCTTGAGCAGCCCAGCTGCAATTAAAGCCCAACTCTCCGCAAGCCCAGTCCAAAGTAAGCCCAGATCAAGCTCAGCCCAAGAATTTCAGTAGGCCCAAGCCCAGAATTTCTGCGGGCTTGCAAAGTTTCTTGGCCCGGCCTGAGTGTCTATCGTCACCGCCGAAATTTTGGAATTCGGCTGCTGTCGCGTTGCCGTCGCGGTGTTCCAGTCTTCACTTTGCCAAGTGAGTTTTACTCACTAATGCTTTCTTAGTTTGTTAATGATTTCTAAGGGTTGATTAGATTTAATTAAGTGCAATTAAGTAGTTAGATTAGTTTTAACAATTAAATTAGTGACTTAATGATGCATGTTAGGTGGTTAGACTTAGTCATTAGCAAGTAGAGAGCTTCTAATATTTATTGAATGCATCTCGGGATTTTTCTCGACCCTTATCGAGTTTCAATTAGGCATTACAAGCCTAAAGTGGATTTTTAATATTACTTATTTAAATTTTGAAATTAATTATTTAATTATTTATTTTTCCGGAAATTCAACCGGGATGGCCAGTGGCCGGAATCTCATGCTGATTGTCGTGGTGCAGTCCGTTTATTTATTTGAGTTTTGAATCGTGCTGAATTGAATTAAATGTGGAATTTTAGGATATATTCCTAAATGATTGTATTTGCTTATTTGATTGGGAAATGATCAGGTATCGATGGTCAGTATCGATAGTAGACTAGTGGTCTATAGAGAAAGGAGTTGTTTCATAGTGGAATCATGGTAGAAAGTAAATCACCTGGAGAAGGGTACGTTGGCTCGGTGATTAAGTATTGGCATCTAAAAAGGGCACGTGGGCTCGGTGATCTGATGCGTCACTTTGGCGAACTAGTGCCTAAGAAAATGCACGTGGGCCCAATGTTTCGTTATGGCATCTAAAAGGACATGTGGGCTCGGTGAATTGATGCATCACTTTGGTGAACTAATACCTTAGAGAATGCATGTGGGTCCAACGATTGAGTATGGCATCGTAAAATGGGCACGTGGGCTCAGTGATTGATGCATCACTTTGGCAGACTTGGCACCTAGGAGAATGCACGTGGGCTCGGGCATCAGAAAAAGGGCACGTGAGCTCGATGAATTGATGCATCACTTTGGCGAACAAGTGCCTAAGAGAATGCAAGTGGGCCCAAGAATTTAAGTGTGGCATCTTGCAAGAGACACGTGGGCTCGGTGATTTGATGCATCACTTTGGTGAACTAGTGCCTAAGAGAATGCACGTGTGCTCGACAACTAGATATACATTGTGGGGAATGTATGGTATGTTTGATATGTAATCGACTAGGTCGATTGATCATTGCTTTGATATGATGTTGTGAATTGATTGATTGAATGGAAATGACCGGTGAGTGGTCTTGTTTACTCGTAATCGACTAGGTTGATTTGATCGATGCTTCGATCAGTGATATGATTGCTTGGGTGCCTATTTAATCTGTGTTAATATGTAGGTGGAATTTGAGGCCAAGGTAAGTCCTCTGACTCATATTGTGCATAGACAGCCCTAAGGTGTATTAGTTTACTAATCGGGTCTTAGGGGGTGGAACTTGCTGAGACGTTGTCTCATTGGTTATTGAATAACCATTTCAGGACCCTAGATGCAGTAGACTTTTATTTTGAAGATCTCGAAAGTCTGGTGCAGTCTGTTGAAGGCTCCAGTTGGAGTGTGGAGAATGGTGAAGAGGAGGATGGGGACCCGTAGCTTGTAGAACCCCACTTCTGCTTGTAGACCTTGTTTTTAAACTGGCTTAATGTGAATTGGATTTAATGGTTCACTTTGTACATTGGTTTGCAATGTATATAAAAGTGAAAGTTTGAAATTTAGTCCTACTGGTCTATCCCAATGCTTTATTGTCTGGGGATTTTTAATTGCTTCCGCATGTGCATATGAAAATGAAAGGGTCGGCGATACGTCCTGGGATATCGCAAATTTTTAATCGACCAAGGTGATGGATGAGCGCATGCCCGAGGATCGAGGTGTGACACCACTGTTGCCATCAAATTTAGCAAGGAAAAGGAAGAAAGTCTTTCTATCTTCTAAACCCTGTTCATGATTGAACCATGCGTTCTTAAGTCAATTTCCGAGCCAAAACGCAAAAGACTTGTCTAATACTTTCAGGTACCTAAACGGAGAATCTTTCGTTGATACTCTTGGTAAGTGTAATAAGTTCTAATTCGTGATTTCTTATGCTCCAACTCCATCACCAGAGTTCACCTTGCCACCTTCCATCTCACCAGCCTCACTGCCACCACCTCATTCTCACAAAAAACAAACTATTTTCCCGTTTTATAGACCAATCCTAAAGTGGGCAAAAAGCACTCATACCTACTTGAGGTTTTAGAAGAGGCACCACCCAGTTCTTCTATTGCTATGTTCTAGGAGGCAAATTTTTCTCCTCTTGCTTGAGGAAGTTCAAAAATTTCATTCCTTGCTCCAAAAGAATTCATCGATCTGCAAGAGAGATATCGACATGTTCCCAAAATACCCGCCCCACTGATGTTGACGTACAGGGAAAACGAAAAAGAACTCATGTTGCTGAAGCCGTCCTGAATTGGCAATTAGAGACTCTTTTAGCACACAACAATGCCTTCAAATCAATTAATTTCAAACTTGTAGATGTGCAATGAGACCTTAAAAGATATGATGAAACCACCAAGAAAATGTTTTTGGACTTCCAGAAAAGGCTTCATGCCCTGGAATCTAAACAACATTTGGGATATCATCATCTCGAAAGCCCAAAGGTAGAAATAGAAAAGCTTAAGAGGCAAATTCAACTTCTTGAAGAAGAAAAATTCAAGCCTGTCGATCTATTTCCAACTGCATTGTAGACTGAATATTTTCTCCCTTCACCATCTCAGAATATGTCTGTTGACACCCAAATTTTGACCAATCATTTAGTAATTAATTGCATAAAAATTTAGGGATTAATCTTTAACCCCTAAGAAAAATATTAAAATTACATCTCATGTAGTCGCATTTGCATCGGTACCAAAACGCAACCAAACACGGCAGCTCGCGGTCAATTACGTGCACAAAGGTGGCCTCTCTCTTGCTGATTTGAAAGTACCCAATGAAAAAGAAGAAAGAAGAGTTCTTCACGTCCATTGTCTCTTCCTCATTAATGCATGCACCATGCGTGGACAAAATTCGGTGGACGTAAAAAAAAAAAAAAAAAAAATTCTAGCCGCATGCGTGAAGAAAGCAAAGAAAAATCCACTGAGCACGCGAGGATCCGGGAGAAAGTCTGCAAAGGCATGGGCTCACCATTTTATAATGAGAATTCTATCCTTCCGGAGAGCAAATCAAGAAAGAAGCGAAGAAAGAAATAAAAAGTCCATTGTGAGGGGGCTTCCCCTTTCGTTCACGCAAGCTGAGAGAAGAAAGGGATTTAAAAAAGAGAAGAGTGCCAGAGAAAGATAAAAAAATACATTGGGAAGGGGCTCTTTCTTCAGAAAAGAAGGTGAAAGCAAAATAATAAAAAAAAGAAGAAGGCTTGTCTTCTTAAAGGTGAAGGCTTCGAGCAACACAAGGGGGAAGGAGAGAGAACCTGCGAGAGAAGAAAAAGAGTGAAGTCGAGAGCGGACGAGAGAGAAAAGAAAAGAAAAGTAACGAAAGAAGAGAGAAAGGGAGGGGAGTGCAAAAGGGGGTAAAAACAAAAAAAAAAGATGAACAGCTGTTCATCTTCTTCGTGAGTTCCGTCCGGCGTCCCCGTTGCCCGCCTCTTCCGCGCCGCCGAGCTGCCGCTGTGCTCTGCGCTCCGCACCGCCCGCGCCCGGTCACCAGCACCGCCAGTCTCCGCCTATAACTCGAGCCGACCACGACGACCCGACGCCCAGCAACCTGCGCCGCGCCTGCACCTCCTTCCGACGCCGTACGCACCTTCTTCCGAGCGTAGACCCGACGACGCCCCGCCCGTGACGCCTATCTTCGCCACGAGATCTGCAACGCCCATCGCCCCATCCTTTCACCGTCGGCCCCGCACCCGAACGTTCGCCCCGCTCGCCGGACGCAAAGCACCACCCAACTCCGCCCGAGCCCCGAGCGTCGACGCCGCCCTCGGCTCCACCCGAGCCGGATCTCGCCCCTCCGCCGCGACGCCCGCCACCGTCTCCGGACGCCGCTGCTCCGCGCCCCGGTTGCGACGACGCCTGCACTCGCGTGCCTCCGGCTCTCCTCCGTGCCTCCTCCTCCGCCACCGCCCCTTCGCTAGTGCCCGAACGACGCCAGCGGCGCCCGAGTTCCCACACGCAAATGCAACCCGAGGCCCGAGCCCTCGCTCCGACCCGCGACACCACTTCTGGTCTCTCTCCGATCAGCGACCCGACGCCACGGACCCAAAGCAATCCGACGACCCGGCGTTGCCCTCTGCCCCCGTTCGTTTCGCCCGTGATTGACGCCGGCGGACCCGAAGCACCCGAACGCCGATCTGCTGCTTGCTCCCTTGCCGCGCTGCTGCCCTTCGTCGGACCTCGCCGGAGCTCCGACCGCGACGCCCTCACCCGAACGCCGGAGCTGCCCCTCCCGGATTGACGACCCGCTTCCCCTTCGGTGACCCACGAGCAAGCCGTGCGTGGGAAAGAAAAAGAAGAAAACAAAGAAAAAAAGGAAAAAGCAAAAGGGGAGCACTAGGTAGTTTTTTTATTATTATTATTTTATCCTCTTTTATATAGTTTATAGTTTGTTTTTATATAGTTTCTTAGTGTGATTATCCATTAATGCATGATTGAAGTTCCAATGTGAAATAACCCCTCAATTTAGGGATTAGGAGTTCGATTTTCGCGCCCGAAATCCGACTCACCATCCCGTATAAAAATCGACAATCCAATCTCATGCCCGAGATTCGATTCGCGATTTGATTTAAAATTGACCGACCCGATCTCATGCGCGAGATACGGTTTGTCAATTTTGGGTATTAATCTTATCTTGATTGAATTGGATATTTTGCATAAAAAAATCCAAAAAAATGCATTTATGATATTAGTCTTTTTCTAAGAATTGCACGTGTCAGTTTAGGATAGGTTTTTTTATATAGCAAAGAAAAAGAAATCCCCAAAAGAATTAATTAATTTAGGATGCTAGTTTCTAGGTTGTATGTTTAATTGTGTGCATTTTTTTTTTAAAAATTTCGAATTTTATAAAAAAAACAACAAACAAAAATCATCATGCATTTTAGAATAGAATTGCATGTCTCATTTTAAGTTTAGACCAATTTGCATCTTAGGTTAGAAATTGCTAGATTAAAATAACGTCTTAGTTTAAATTAGGATTTAGCATGACTTAATCCTAAGTTTAAATTGGAGGAATTTTAATTTAGCTAGGTAATTTTTGCATTTGTCTTAATTTCGAATATCATGAAAAATACAAAATTTGTCTTTAGATAAACTAGTTTCAATTTTTAGGATAAATTGCATTTTTAGGAATAGAAATATCATGGGCAAGTCATGTAGAATTAGGCTCATTTAATTAAAAATTGCCCGTCATTATAGTTAGGTCATTTTGATTTGCATATTTGATTATTGCATGTTCATTAAGAAAACAAAAATTTTACTCATGTCATGTAGTTTAGAACGCATTGTCACGCCATTTCATGTTAGATTAGATGCACTGCATGGTTCGCATCGAAAAAAGTGAAAACAAAAATAAAGAAATTGCGTGTTAATTAGAAATCATATCTAGGGTTGTTGATATGAATTCCGATCTAACATTGCAGATGCTTTCGTTGCTATGAGGTAATCCTGTCATTTATTCACTGATTTATCTGGGTGTTAAATTGGTGGTTTGTGCATTCGCATGATCACTTCACATGTTAGGGAGGTAAATTAAAATCAATTCAAGCTGCCTGCAAAACATTTTTTTAAAAAAAGAAAAGGTACCGAAAGGGCATTAGACAAGTCTAGTGTAACCAAGTCCCCGAACTCATTTAATCTCGGTTCGTAGGAGTGAAGTAATTCTCCCATTACTTTACTTGGGTTTCTAATCGACCCACCAAAAACAGATTAGTGGCGACTCCTAATTGAAAATCAATTGCGTGTTAAGAACTTAAACTCTAAGTCGCGAATTGGTATGGGCTTGGGAGAGCCCGAGTTAAGTCTAGGCTTAACAATCCATTAGCCGAACCCTTAGGTGGTCCAAACCCGCTTCGGGGAGGTCGCGACAGCTTGGCGACTCCACTGGGGATTTGATTTAAAACTCTTAGTGGACTTAGGCCAATTTTCTTTTTGAAAAATATTTTTGTTTGGCAGCGAGGATCCTGGTACGTCCCTAACATTTAAGGTGTTAAATGTTCTTGCAGAATGGGAGGTATAAGGGGAAGTGTTTGCTGACATTTGTTTTGCAGGGAGGTGTAGGAATGTATGGTTTACTTTCACTTATGAAGTGTTGTTTGATATAAATTGTCGTGCATGCCTTGCATCTAGCACTACACTATTGCACACACAACCCGCCGCCGGACCTGGGCCGCATAGGATCATCTAGGATGGTATTAAGATGGATACCACTTCGACCGCATGCTTGCGGTTTGAGTCGTCCATTTCAATCCCGAAGTTTCTTTTTCTGGTGTCAAGAGTACCCACCTCGGTTCGCATGCCCGCAACCCAGGTCGGCTCTTTGACCAAGCCGAAGTCATGAGGACCCGACTTAGTTCGCACGCCCGCGGCTAGTCTGATCATTCTTGTGGCTTCACTTTGTTAAGCCTGATAGACTAGAAATCGAGCCACTTACCATGCGCATGTCTATGTGATTGCCCTTTGTTTATTGGTAAAGTAAGTCTTCTAAATTCGCACTCTTGCAATCTACTTACTTTATTATATCTGTCGGTCCGTGGCATTAGGGTTGTCCTGAGTCTTGATCAATATACAATGGGAATACCGGACATTCGAATTATTCTCCCTCCAAAGGAAGAGCTTAGCGCATTGTGGGACAAGTTAGACCAAGCTGGCCGTCAATTTGTAGAGTCGCACATTAGTCGACTACTCCCATTGCTGCGTATCAACATCCATGGCGGCCTCATCCAAGCACTTGCTCATTGTTGGTGCCCTGAGACTTCTACTTTCATCTTTGGCGGTAAGCATGAACTCACGCCCACCTTGGAAGAGTATAGCATTGCCATAGGAAAATCTTTGAAAGCTGAATTAATTAGTCCACCTATCGGAATAGACCCGTTGTGGCCTTATCCGATTTTCTGAGAATTAAGGAGGATAATGTAAGAAAGGTTTTAAAAGCTCACCGCAATACATGTCATTTATCTTTTCTAAAAGAATGTTTTGAAAACGGCAATTCATTTCAAATGAGAAGGGTTTTCCTTTTAGCTTTCTTTGGGTTTATACTTTTCCTCATTGCAAGAATGCTATTAACCCTTTGATGGCTCACTTAGTTGAACAAGTGTTGGGAGAAAAAAATTTCGTAAACACTATTTTGGTTGAAACCTTTCTTTCCCTCACTCGATTTAAAGGAAGCGGTGATAAGACCTTCCATTCCTCTCCTGAGCTTTTACAAATTTGGTTTCTTTCTCATATAAAAGGGTTTGGTGGCTCAATGACTATACTTGATGTTAATAACTCTAATCACCCTATTATGAGATTTGAGAACAACCAAAAACATGCTCCGGATCATCATTATTCTAGGTGGCTAGCTTTCATGAAAAACCAACTTCCAAGGGTTTCCTATGGCATGCTAAGTGGTTCCAAGTTCATGTGGCGAGACTTTCATGTGGAGGTGTTGGCCCAATCCCTCTCTTTGGGGATTCACCGGAGCAACGGAATACTATCCAACTAGAGTGACCCGTCGGTATCAAGTTGTGCAAGAGCTTCCCCCGGCATTGCAAGCGAGATCCACTCCAAGCCAACTTCGTTGATGGAGACCGAGACCATGAAGATTCCATTCTCACAATTAAATCAATGTGGGATATGTGCCATCCACGAAAACTCAAGTGGCCCGAGGAGGAACGAAGGGCAAAGAATTGAAGTACTATGCCTCAATTAAGTACATTCAACAACACAAGATTCCGGAGGAGTTACTTCCAAAGATACCGAGGCGCCACTAAAGATCACCAACCGCGCTGAGAATAAACGCCTCAAAAGGGTTGCTGAAAAAGCTCAAGAGGAGAATAAGCGATTGCGCCGAGTGGTGTCCCGAGTATATATTGATCAAGCTAGATGAAGTGTTTGAGTCAATCTTGTTGTTTTCATTTCTAGATTAATGTTTAGGAAGTTGAGTCATTTACTTTCCTAGTTTGTTTGTTTAGGGCATTTTGAGCTTATATTTCATTAATGAAGTGCTTGAATCAATCTTGCTTCTATTTTGTTAGGATTGTCAAAAACTCCATTAATGAATAAAAGTCTTAGACCATTGCCATGGACCGGTGTATTTCATATGAGATGCTTATTTTTGTCCGTTTCTTCAATTTAGGTGATAACGGATCCTCCACGTTCGCCCATCATTACACGATCAAGAGCAAAAATGGCCGACCAAATCGAAATGCGTGATCGTATGACCGCTGTGGAAAATCAACTCCAGCAGTTGCTCACCTCCATGCAGCTTATGACGGATCAAATGCAATCCCTCCAAGTGCATCAGACTCTTGCACCCGCTATCCCCGAGATAGTAGTCCCAAAGCAGACGAACAAGGCCCAAATAGGTGAGGATGACATGCCGGAACTGGAAGATGACCCACTGTTCGTCACAGCTGAAAAGGCTAAGCCCGACAATGTCCCTAAGGCGGAGCAAGATGAACGCTTCGCCAAACTTGAAGAGAAACTGAAACAATTGCAAGAATCGCAGAATTCACTCCCGTTCGACTTGTCAGTTTATGAGAAGGTCAAAATACCGAAGAAGTTTAAGATGCCGGAGTTCGAGAAATACGACGGTACTTCCTGCCCGAAGGCTCATTTGCAGATGTACCACGTACGCATGGCCCAATACGTCAAGAACGAGCCTCTCATGATCCAATCGTTTCATGCAAGCTTGACAGGGCCCGCACTCAACTGGTACATAATGAAGAATGTAAATCTTCTCGACACCTGGAGTGAAGTGGCTGATGCTTTCCTGAAGCAATATAAGTTCAACATGGACATTGCACCTTCCCGAGAGGATCTTGAGCGGATGGAGAAGAAGAAAAGTGAGTCATTTAAGGAATACGCCGTAAGGTGGCGAAACTTGGCGGCTCAAATCACTCCCCGAGCCTACAAACAAGGAGTTGATGAAGTTGTTCGTCAAGACTCTCCCATATGAGTTCCGTAACCGGATGGCTAGCACATACGTTGAGAACTTCAACCACTTATCCCGGGGTGAACAGATCGAGATGGGGCTAAGGGAGGGATGGTTCAATGAACCAACTCTTCAGGGCAAAAGGTTCACCATGAAGAAAGATAAAGAACCAGCCACTGAAATCAATGTTGCATATGTGCAACCAGCCCCTAGTAAGCCTCCGATGGTTCGTGTCCCCGGGAATCAGCAAGATGGAGGCCGAGTGCCCGCACACGGCGGCAATTCACCAAAAGGCGGTTCTCTCCTCTTCCCGGCCCTCTATCTCGGAGGTCTTACCGATACTCCGAAACAAGGGATTGATCTCCCACGAACCAAAGCGGCCCAATGCTGAAAAATTCTCCAACTATGACCCCTCAAAAAATGTGAGTATCATATGGGAGAGGTCGGCCATTCAACGATGAATGTTTGACTTTGAAACACAAGATCCAAAATTTGTTGGATACTAAGGCATTTTCTTTCCGTACCACCCAACCAAATGTCAAGAAGAATCCGTTGCCGGAACATCAGGGAAACGTGAATGCAATCTTCGAGTTCAATGCTAACAAAAAGATAAACTTGAAGGTGCCTGTCAAAGATATCTATAGCGGATTAGTTAGAGTTGGTTATTATCCGACAGATGAGAATCCTCCCTTGCCTACCATGAAGGAAAGGGTTCAAGAAATGGTTAAAGCTGGCATCATCATATATGCGACCAAGGCTGGAATAGTGTCAACTATCTCCGAAGTCATCATTGATTGGGAGAAGGAATTTGCTAAGCTAAGTGCTGAAAAGAGTGAATCAGATCCATTGATCGAGGACATGCCCCCACTTGAGGACGCCTCCGACCATGAAGGATTGATAGTGGAAGCGCCTTCAACGATGAAGAAATAATTATTGAGATGCCCCACTGTATGAGTACAAGGATAACAAAGCGGTCCTTGGTCATACGAGCTAGATGTTGACCGATTACAAGGTCAGTCGGACCTATGCTCAAGCTAATGCCCAACTGCAAAGCCAATTCTTTTGATGAAGAGGCCAAAGAATTTCTGGCTATAATCAAAGCAAGTGAGTATAACGTGGTCGACCAGTTGCGGAAATTGCCTGCTCAAATCTCTTTGCTTGAACTCTTGCAAACATCTCCTACACATCAAAAGTCCCTAATGAAGGTTCTAGGCGAAGTTCGCGTACCGAGACGATCGAGGAAGACGAGGTTGGAGGAATTCGTAGGATCGATTCTACTTAAGGATTTAATAGCCTTTTCGATGAAGAATTCCCTCTTGAGGGGAGGGGACATACCAAGGCATTATATATATCCGTCAAGTGCAAGGCTTCCCATGTGGCTCGAGTACTCATTGATAATGGGTCTTGCCTTGAATATCTGTCCATTGGCAACTCTTCACCGCCTGAAAATAGACCCTTCAAAAATAAGTGCTGCAAAGACCTCCGTCCGAGCTTTTGATGGTACGAGAAAAGAGGTGATAGGGGAGACCCATCTTGATCCGCAAATAGGGCCGGTGATGTTCAACGTCCTTTTCCGGTGATGGACATTCCTACCGCATTCAATTTTCTATTAGGGGTCCTTGGATTCATACTGCTTTTGGAGCTGTGCCATCAAGTCTCCACCAAAGTGTGAAATTTGTTGTCAAAGGAAAGCTAGTCATTGTTCATGGCGAGGAGGATCATCGGATCTATCATGAGACGGCTATCCCCTATGTCGAGCCGGAACGTAGGGAGGAGTCGAGCTACCAATCGTTTGAGCTCGTATCCACTATCCATGCATCTCGAGGATCGACAGCACCCATCCCCGATGTGTCAAATGCAGCGATTATGGTAGCAAGAGTGATGGTTGGAAATGGCTTTATTCCTGGCCGTGGACTTGGTAGACAAGGACAGGGCATCCGGAATCCTATTGAAGCCCCTCGAAGGTTTCGTTCCGCCGGATTAGGGTACAATGGAAGAGGTGGAAGACATGAACAAGAGAGGAAAAACTCATTACTCCTCGATATCCGCGAGACATTCCCGGGCCCTGCTAGAATGATGCATGATGAGGGAGGAATGATCGACACCCGAGGTATCGTGCTCGATGGATGGAATGGCATGGACGACCCGACAACTTCAAAGACGAGAGGATCCAGATGATGGGATGGAAGGGATCACGACTCTATTCGATGATCTCCTCATAGGTGCCATTGATGAAGAACCATCGGAAGAAATGGGTGCTAGCCCACAAGAGAGCAGCCTTATGATAGGCAAAAAGGTGAAAATGGTCCAATCCGATGTCATGAGCGATGACGGTGATGACCCTGATGATCCAAATGGTGACTCCATTGGAGTACAACAAAGTTGGGAGCAACATGAAAAACCCAAGGTTCTCACCTCTGAGCAAACCATCACTATCAATCTGGGTGATGCCGAGGAGCCCAAAGAGATAAAGATTGGGGCAAATCTTCCCAAAGATGAGGCCGAGCACCTGACTCAATTGCTAAAAGAATATCAAGATATCTTTGCTTGGACATACGCTGATATGCCGGGTTTAGATCCGTCGATTGTGGAACATTGTTTGCCCACTAATCCAGACGTGCATCCTAAGAAGCAGAAGCTCCGGAGGACTAAACCGGAGCTCTCAAAGAAGATAGAAGAGGAAGTAATGAAACTCCTCAAAGTGGGGTTCATTGAAGTCTCGCAATACCCTGAATGGGTGGCCAACATAGTACCAGTCATGAAGAAAGACGGTCGAGTCCGGGTGTGTGTTGATTACCGGGATTTGAACAAGGCCAGCCCAAAGGATGACTTCCCATTGCCACATATCGATGTTCTCGTGGATAGTACGGCCGGATTTGAATTATTCTCTTTCATGGATGGTTTTTCTGGCTACAACCAGATAAGAATGAAGGATGAAGACAAAGAGAAGACAGCATTTATCACCCCGTGGGGAACCTTTCATTATAAGGTCATGCCCTTCGGACTCAAAAATGCAGGGGCAACTTACCAACGAGCCATGGTTACGTTGTTCCATGACATGATGCATGAAGAAATTGAGGTCTATGTTGATGATATGATTGCAAAAACCCGGCTTGGGAAAAGTCATGTTGAAACCCTCAAGAAGTTATTTGATCGATTTCGTGAATTCAAACTCCGTTTAAACCCCCGCCAAGTGCGTGTTCGGGGCAGCATCGGGAAAATTACTTGGGTTTATGGTGAGTAGCAAAGGGATCGAAATTGACCCATCTAAAGCCAAGGCAATATGTGAGCTACAACCTCCGTCTACAGTGAAGGAGGTTCGGAGCCTCCTAGGGAGACTGAATTACATTGCACGATTCATTTCCCAACTCTCGGAGACCGCTAAGCCATTCTTCAAACTCTTGAGGAAAAATGTACGAGTTGAGTGGAATGATGAATGTCGAGAGGCGTTCGATAAGCTGAAGCAATATTTGATGAATCCACCGGTTCTTGTCCCACCAATATCGGGGCATCCTTTGATTTTATACCTCACAATCCATAGTGAGTCACTCGGCGCGATGTTAGCTCAGAAGAGTCCCGTGGATCAGAAGGAACGGGCCATTTATTACCTCAGTAAAAAGTTCACCGTCTCGGAGTTAAAGTATTCGATGCTGAAAAAACTTGTGCTGCGTTAGTATGGGTATTGCATAGACTGCGACAAGTACACCTTGCATTACCAGACGTTTCGTGGCCCGAGAACGATCCCATCAAGTATTTATTTAATCAACCAGCTTTGGTGGGTAAGCTAGCCAAATGGCAGGTCTTGATTTCGGGTTCGACGTGCGGTTCATGCCACAAAAATCAGTTAAAGGCCGAGTAATTGCTGATTTATTGGCTGAGAATCCTAGAACCTTCAATGATGATGATTGTCCTCCGGATGATCGTATTTTGGCCATAAATGAAGATGCATGGTCCATGTTCTTCGATGGAGCTGTGAACTTGTCCGGTTACGAGTGCACACGTCGATATCCCCAGACGGACAACACCACCCAGTAGCCGCGAAATTAATATTTCCATGCACTAACAATATAGCTGAATACGAAGCTTGTATTCTCGGACTTCAAGCTGCAATTGAAATGGGAGTGGCCAAATTGAAAGTATATGGAGATTCTGCACTGATCATACTCCAGACTGTAGGAGAATGGAAGACCAGGGATGCCAAATTACTGCCGTATCATAAGTACCTCGAAGAGTTGGTGAAGGAGTTCGATGAAATTTCATTTGACTACTTGGCTAGATCCCATAATCGGTTCGCGATGCCTTGGCAACGTTGTCATCTATGTTGCAAGTTCTTGATGGTTTAGAAGTTGAGCCTTTGAAAATTGAGGTTCTAGCCAAACCTTCTTATTGCATGGCCGTGAATGAAGAGCTTGATAAGAAGCCATGGTATTATGACATCATGAACTATATTCAAAAGCAGGAATTTCTGAAGGGAGCACTCCGGCCGATAGAAAGTACATAATGAAGATGGCCTCAAAGTTCTTTGTCGGTGGTAAGAATTTATACAAGAGATCTTATGATTCGGTTTTATTGAGATGCGTAGATGAAGCGAAGCTACCCAAATCATGCATGAAGTGCATGAAGGAGTTTGTGGCCCACACATGAATGGGCACATGTTGGCCAAGAAGATCATGAGACTAGGTTACTATTGGCTTGCGCTTGAAAGTGATTGCATACAGCATGTTAGAAGTTGCCATCGTTGCCAAATTCATGGAGATAAAATAAATGTTCCTCCAACGAGTTGCACCGATTATCGAGCCATGGCCTTTCTCAATGTGGGGAATCGATGTGATTGGCCCAATAAATCCCAAAGCTTCGAATGGGCACCGATTCATATTGGTGGCAATAGATTATTTTTCAAAGTGGATTGAAGCCGCATCATATGTTAATGTCACAGCTCGAAACGTGGTGAAATTTATTAGGCGTGACATAATCGCTCGTTATGGTGTCCACTGAAGCAATTGTCACCGACAATGGGACAAATCTGAATAACAAGTTCGTGGATGAGTTGTTCAATGAGTTCAAAATCAAGCATTTGAATTCATCACCTTACCGCCCGCAAATGAATGGAGCTGTTGAGGCAGCTAATAAGAACATCAAAAAGATCCTGGCTAAGACAGCCGAGAATTATCGAGATTGGCATGACAGGTTACCCTTTGCTCTAATGGCGTATCGGACATCGATCCGAACATCTACCGGGGCAACCCCTTTCTCCTTAGTTTATGGCATGGAGGCGTCTTGCTCGTGGAAGTAGAAATCCCCTCTTTGAGAGTCTTATCCCAAGTGGAATTGTCCGAAGCAGAATGGACACAACAAAGGTTCGAGCAGTTGAACCTGATTGATGAGAAAAGATTAAAAGCTCTTTGCCATGGTCAGACGTATCAACAAAGAGTAGCCAGGTCTTTTAATCGGAAGGTACGGCCGAGACACTTTGAAGTGAATGATCTAGTTCTAAGAAAGGTGTTGCCGATTTTTCCAGATCCTGGAGGCAAATTTGCTCCAAATTATAGCGGCCCGTATATGGTGAAGAGGGTACTCCCCGGAGGTGACTTAATCCTTACAGAAATGGATGGCCGTGAGTTTTCTAATCCTGTAAACTCTGATGCTGTGAAGAAGTATTACCCTTGAAAAAAATTTGTGAATTGAAGGAACTCATTTCTTCGTTGAATTGTGTGGGAATGGATTGAATGAGATGAGAAGTAGGCCCTGTTCCATACACATATCGAGTTCATTTGATTTGGTATGTCGGACGTGTTGACCCAGTGTCAGTTCAATTAAATAAAAAAGGAAACGCCCTGAGGACACCACCAGCGCCTTGGCCTGGTGGCACGGGGAATGAAAAGGTCCGAGAGCGACCAGGGTTCGATCCACGGAAGCGGTAACAAGTTTGCAAAAAAAAAAAAAAAAAAAAAAAAAAAAAAAAAAAAAAAAAAAAAACATTTTTTTTTTTTTGCCAAATCCTTTTCTTTCTTTTTGAGCTACAAACTCTTTGTGTTCAAAACTCTTTGTGTTCATGAAGTACTTGTGACATTTCAAAGGAGAATTTTGCGTGATAGTTTTACTTGTTTAATTACCAATTCCACTGAGGATTGTCACCATCGATCAAGTTAATGAATGATGTGGAATGAATTGAACATGCTAAATGAGACATGTCGGGATGATGAAAGGCAAGCCTTATCCTATACACAGTCCCTTGCTCATATACTGGTGAGACGAGTGTAGGAAATTCCATGTTTCTAAGGTAAAGAGTTTTCTCGCAAAAGGTACGATGATCGAAATAATGAAAGGCGGTTCATTCTCTATCCCAAACACTATGTGATCATCCATTGTTTAAACCCTTTTGAGCCCACACACGTGAATAATTTTTAAAATTACCCCTGTCAAGAACCACCCCACATTGGGGCAAGCTGGAGGTAAGACGACATCATGAGGTGAGGAAATTGATAGGAATATTCTTGCTCTCACTTGCATCAATCTTCAGGTATTGCTATTACATTGAATTCATACGATAATTCAAGTGCCTTAGGATGATGAAGAGCAGTTCTTTCTCTATCCTACACACTTTATCCATTGTGAAGCCCCTTTGAGCCTGTAAATTCATTTCATTTAAACCCAATTGGTGATCATCCCATACCGGGGTAAGGCAAAAGGCAAATGTTCGAGCAGCAGAATCCCGAGTGCTGACAAAAAATGAAAACTCCTCAAGAACCCAAATGTTAAAGCATTACAAAACAAAAGGGGCATGAAAAAGCAGTGTGCCTGGTAAAAGCAAGGCCAATGCCCATAAAGAACGAAAGAAAGAGTCAAGATAAATGATTATCAATTGTAAAAGGGTGTATTCCCAGTGGAGTGGTACTCAAAGAACTCGAATGCCAAATTTTTATAGTACCTATGAGGAAAATCCCAATGGTGAAGAAGAAAACCGGTGACAATGCTATGATGATCACCAATTCTCATCCCTCTATACATCTTGAGCCTAATGATCCGTTCACTTCCCAATCCATGAACTTAACCTACGTTATGTCCCTCACAAAGTCTCTTCTTGATTAGGGCACCGAAATTAACGTAGGAATTCATATGCTTAAAAGCATCACTCGAAGAAGTGTGAGCAAGACCATTTCTATCTCATTTCACGGGTTCCTTGACTTGTAAACCCGAAGATGATTGCGAAGTATTGTTCTTTCATTAGCCTTGACTCGAAGAGTCCCTCTTTGTTGAGCCATTGACCGAGCTTACATTACAGTCCTGATAAAGACCTCTCAGATTGACAAAGTCGTACCGCTTGCGAGAATACTCGAACCCTTATTGACATGATGAAAGTAAGATTGAGTGATTCCTGTGATCCGACATTAATGGTCGAGACAAAATAGCCTTCGTAATGAGAGTGAGTGAAAGTCCTTTCTAACTGAAAGTCTCTCATTTGGTATTCTTGAAAATCCATGTCATGAGTAAACGATGATTCTCCCCAATGGAAGTTTGGTGGTGCAAATTTGGTAAAACCATCATGCATAAATCTTGATTGAACGGATAAAAGCTTCAGTGGATTTTGGAGTGTGCTGAATTGCTTACTTCTTTGGCAAATGCATGTATTTTTGCTCTAATCGTGTCTGACAGGTAATGTTTCCTTGAAGACCCAAGAGCTCCTGACATTTATGTTGCCTTTCAGAAGCCCCGAGGTGAGAAACCTCCATGAATATTTGAAGTACATCCTTGATGTTCCAAAATTTTTGTTTACCAAGAGGTAAGTGACCCTCACGAATATCCCAGGTTTGTCCTAGGTATTCCCAAATTCTTGATATCTTTTCGTTATACCTTAGTCTGGATCTAGGTATCTCGAATCTTCTTAATCCAATATTCATCTCACCTAACATTGAGTGTCTATTGGTTAAGCCCCAAAATTCTTGACATCTCAGTCTGGATCTGGATGTCTCAAAACTCTTCGTTAAACATTTCACTTTGGATGTGAATGTTTTTCGATCTTCTTCGTTATACCTTAGTCGGATCTAGGTATTTCGAATCATCTTAATCAATATTCATCTCACCTAACATTGAGTGTCTATTGGTTAAGGCCCCAAAATTCTTGACATCTCAGTCTGGATCTGGATGTCTCAAAACTCTTCGTTAAACATTTCACTCTAGATGTGAATGTTTTTCGATCTTTTTCGTTATACCTTAGTCTGGATCTAGGTATTTCGAATCTTCTTAATCCAATATTCATCTCACCTAACATTGAGTGTCTATTGGTTGAGTCCCAAAATTCTTGACATCTCGATCCTGGATCTGGATGTCTCGAAACTCTTCGTTAAACATTTCACTTTGGATGTGAATGTTTTTCGATCTTCTTCGTTATACCTTAGTCTGGATCTAGGTATTTCGAATCATCTTAATCAATATTCATCTCACCTAACATTGAGTGTCTATTGGTTAAGGTCCCAAAATTCTTGACATCTCGATGCGGATCTGGATGTCTCAAAACTCTTCGTTAAACATTTCACTTTGGATGTGAATGTTTTTCGATCTTCTTCGTTATACCTTAGTCGGATCTAGGTATTTCGAATCTTCTTAACCAATATTCATCTCACCTAACATTGAGTGTCTATTGGTTAAGTCCCAAATTTTTTGACATCTCAGTCTGGATTTGGATGTCTCAAAACTGTTCGTTAAGCATTTATTCTGGATATGAATGCTTTCTGATCTTTCTCGTTATACCTTAGTCTGGATCTAGGTATTTCGAATCCTCTTAATCCAATATTCATCTCACCTAACATTGAGTGTCTATTGGTTAAGAATTTTTCCCCGTTTAGACGACCGTAGAATGGTACGGGTCCTGGGAAAGCAGTCTCTTTGTAAAGTCATGTTACTATTCTAGGCAACCGTAGAATGGTACGGGTCTTGGACATGTAGCACCAATTATCTCGAGTTACTCTACCCTCCCCGAAGGTAAGTTATTCCAGGTAAGTTCCTTTTATCACTGGCATTAGCATTTCCATGCATCATATAAATTGCATTTCCAAAAACAAAAACAAAAATCCATGACCTGCTAAAATATCATCCATTGCATGTGCATGGTCAAAATTTAGGTATCATATTGTCTTTGAATGCAACCTCTGCGAGCTCACCTTCAAAGAGGGGCAGCTGTTGACACCCAAATTTTGACCAATCATTTAGTAATTAATTGCATAAAAATTTAGGGATTAATCTTTAACCCCTAAGAAAAAATATTAAAATTACATCTCATGTAGTCGCATTTGCATCGGTACCAAAACGCAACCAAACACGGCAGCTCGCGGTCAATTACGTGCACAAAAGGTGGCCTCTCTCTTGCTGATTTGAAAGTACCCAATGAAAAAGAAGAAAGAAGAGTTCTTCACGTCCATTGTCTCTTCCTCATTAATGCATGCACCATGCGTGGACAAAATTCGGTGGACGTAAAAAAAAAAAAAAAAAAAAAAAAAAAAAATTCTAGCCGCATGCGTGAAGAAAGCAAAGAAAAATCCACTGAGCACGCGAGGATCCGGGAGAAAGTCTGCAAAGGCATGGGCTCACCATTTTATAATGAGAATTCTATCCTTCCGGGAGAGCAAATCAAGAAAGAAGCGAAGAAAGAAATAAAAAGTCCATTGTGAGGGGGGCTTCCCCTTTCGTTCACGCAAGCCGAGAGAAGAAAGGGGATTTAAAAAAGAGAAGAGTGCCGGAGAAAGATAAAAAATACATTGGGAAGGGGCTCTTTCTTCAGAAAAGAAGGTGAAGTCGAGAGGGGAAATAAGAAAGGAAAAAAAGAAGGTGAAAGCAAAATAATAAAAAAGAAGAAGGCTTGTCTTCTTAAAGGTGAAGGCTTCGAGCAACACAAGGGGGAAGGAGAGAGAACTGCAGAGAAGAAAAAAAGAGTGAAGTCGAGAGAGCGGACGAGAGAGAAAAAAAAGAAAAGTAACGAAAGAAGAGAGAAAGGGAGGGGAGTGCAAAAAGGGGGTAAAAACAAAAAAGATGAACAGCTGTTCATCTTCTTCGTGAGTTCCGTCCGGCGTCCCCGCCCCGCCTCTTCCGCGCCGCCGAGCTGCCGCTGTTGCTCTGCGCTCCGCACCGCCCGCGCCCGGTCACCGGCACCGCCGATCTCCGCCTATAACTCGAGCCGACCACGACGACCCGATGCCCGGCAACTGCGCCGCGCCGCACCCTCCTTCCGACGCCGTACGCACCTTCTTCCGAGCGTAGACCCGACGACCCCCGCCCGTGACGCCTATCTTCGCCACGAGATCTGCAACGCCCATCGCCCCATCCTTTCACCGTCGGCCCCGCACCCGAACGTTCGCCCCCTTTCTGGGACGCAAGCACCACCCAACTCCGCCCGAGCCCCGAGCGTCGACGCCGCTGCCTCGGCTCCACCCGAGCCGGATCTGCCCCCCGCCGCGACGCCCGCCACCGTCTCCGGACGCCGCTGCTCCGCGCCCCCGGTTGCGGCGCGCCCGCACTCGCGTGCCTCCGGCTCTCCTCCGTGCCTCCTCCCGCCACCGCCCCTTCGCCGGTGCCCGAACGCGCCGGCGCGCCCGAGTTCCCCCCAACAGCCGAGGCCCGAGCCCTCGCTCCGACCCGCGACACCACTTCTGGTCCCGCTCCGATCGCGACCCGACGCCACGCACCCGGCAATCCGACGACCCGGCGTTGCCCTCGCCCTGTTCGTTTCTCGCCGCCGGCCCGACGCCGCGGGACCCGGGCACCCGAACGCCGATCTGCTGCTGCTCCCTTGCCGCGCGCTGCTGCCCTTCGTCGGACCTCGCCGGAGCTCCGACCGCGACGCCCTCACCCGAACGCCGGAGCTGCCCCTCCCGTTGACGACCCGCTTCCCCTTCGGTGACCCACGAGCAAGCCGTGCGTGGGAAAGAAAAAAAGAAGAAAACAAAGAAAAAAAGGAAAAAGCAAAAGGGGAGCACTAGGTAGTTTTTTTATTATTATTATTTTATCCTCTTTTATATAGTTTATAGTTTGTTTTTATATAGTTTCTTAGTGTGATTATCCATTAATGCATGATTGAAGTTCCAATGTGAAATAACCCCTCAATTTAGGGATTAGGAGTTCGATTTTCGCGCCCGAAATCCGACTCACCATCCCGTATAAAAATCGACAATCCAATCTCATGCCCGAGATTCGATTCGCGATTTGATTTAAAATTGACCGACCCGATCTCATGCGCGAGATACGGTTTGTCAATTTTGGGTATTAATCTTATCTTGATTGAATTGGATATTTTGCATAAAAAAATCCAAAAAAATGCATTTATGATATTAGTCTTTTTCTAAGAATTGCACGTGTCAGTTTAGGATAGGTTTTTTTTATATAGCAAAGAAAAAGAAATCCCCAAAAAGAATTAATTAATTTAGGATGCTAGTTTCTAGGTTGTATGTTTAATTGTGTGCATTTTTTTTAAAAATTTCGAATTTTATAAAAAAACAACAAACAAAAATCATCATGCATTTTAGAATAGAATTGCATGTCTCATTTTAAGTTTAGACCAATTTGCATCCTAGGTTAGAAATTGCTAGATTAAAATAACGTCTTAGTTTAAATTAGGATTTAGCATGACTTAATCCTAAGTTTAAATTGGAGGAATTTTAATTTAGCTAGGTAATTTTTGCATTTGTCTTAATTTCGAATATCATGAAAAATACAAAATTTGTCTTTAGATAAACTAGTTTCAATTTTTAGGATAAATTGCATTTTTAGGAATAGAAATATCATGGGCAAGTCATGTAGAATTAGGCTCATTTAATTAAAAATTGCCCGTCATTATAATTAGGTCATTTTGATTTGCATATTTGATTATTGCATGTTCATTAAGAAAACAAAAATTTTACTCATGTCATGTAGTTTAGATCGCATTGTCACGCCATTTCATGTTAGATTAGATGCACTGCATGGTTCGCATCGAAAAAAGTGAAAACAAAATAAAGAAATTGCGTGTTAATTAGAAATCATATCTAGGGTTGTTGATATGAATTCCGATCTAACATTGCGATGCTTTCGTTGCTATGAGGTAATCCTGTCATTTATTCACTGATTTATCTGGGTGTTAAATTGGTGGTTTGTGCATTCGCATGATCACTTCACATGTTAGGGAGGTAAATTAAAATCAATTCAAGCTGCCTGCAAAACATTTTTAAAAAAAAGAAAAGGTACCGAAAGGGCATTAGACAAGTCTAGTGTAACCAAGTCCCCGAACTCATTTAATCTCTGGTTCGTAGGAGTGAAGTAATTCTCCCATTACTTTACTTGGGTTTCTAATCGACCCACCAAAAACAGATTAGTGGCGACTCCTAATTGAAAATCAATTGCGTGTTAAGAACTTAAACTCTAAGTCGCGAATTGGTATGGGCTTGGGAGAGCCCGAGTTAAGTCTAGGCTTAACAATCCATTAGCCGAACCCTTAGGTGGTCCAAACCCGCTTCGGGGAGGTCGCGACAATGTCTATCTTTACTGCTCTCACAGACGCTCCCACCAAACGAGACAAGACTAATGTGGTAGAAATGCGAAGCCGCCTCAAAGAACTGGATCGACTAAGGAAAGAAAACAGAAAAGGGAAGATGCTTGAAGAATCCTCGATTTCTATAAGGGAAAAGCTAAACCAAATGATGCTATCCAATCCGTTAGAATCATTCCTGACAGATTTGGGCAATCAGGAAGAACATCTTGATCCTACTACTTTGAAAGACCAGATCCTATTCCCATCAAAACCATTTTTCCCGATCAACTTTGATACAGAATTAGATTTGGTATCTCTCTCATCCACTTCATCCTTCTCAATCATCGCAATTGATTCTTTTCCTATCGAGCCAATAACTTCATCGATATTCATGGCCGATCCCCGAACCAATAAATGGAATCCAACCTTTCTAAACCAGAGGTTGTTTAGCCAAACAATCCATCTCATAATTTTACTCCATTTTCTAAACAGTTTTTCGTTGTCGATGATGTTCCCTACTCCAAATGGCTAGAAAGATTTGAAGAATTCCATACTTGGCTAAATGCTCAAGCTCTTACTAATCATGATAAGTATGATGTCCTTTTTGGTTTCGTCACAAGGTTTACAGGTAGTCTTAAATATTGGTGGCAATTAGTGACAGAACAAGATAAACTCCAATTTCTACTTTCACTTGACTTTGGTCATGCCATTAGACTTCTATACCATTTTTCCATTGGTAAATCTTCTAACCTTCAAGAGCTCAAAAGAAGAGAGTTTTTTGAAAGAAAATGCGGCTCTCTCCAAAAAAGATATCTCGATAAATACTATCGGAAGTGCTTAAGCTCTTTTAACCTAAAACAAGTGTTTTTGACTTCCATCTCCAAAGAATTATCCCAACAGATTGAGAGATTTTTTCTCAATAGACAAAAGAGAATTGCAGACATTCCTTTAGGAGAAATACAACAAGAAATCCATTTGTGCCTTGACGAATTGTGTTTAAAACGCCAGATGGTGAAGACTTATCTTATGGACAATAGAAAACTTGATGGAGCCTATTCTCGCCAAAAGCTGAAGATCATGTCATGCCCTGATCCTCGAGTGAGCGCATATCCCTCGGTGGTCAACTAAATTGCGACGTTCCCAGGACACGTCGCCGATCCAATCGATTCATGCACATGCGGAAGCGAAATAAACAATCCTCAGACAACAAACTACATGGGATGGAAAAGCAGGACAACCAAATATACAAAACGTAGTTCATCTACAGCTAGGTCAACCTACAATTTATACACAGAAGGTCTATCTCCAAAAAGAACTACTGAGCTACCTATGCTCCTAACCCTTCCGGCGCAACCACGATGGGGTGAGATATAAATCTTAGCGAGTATACACCCTAAACCCCTATTAGGAAGATAATACGGCTAGAGGCAGTTTAATCACACATCATAGAAGACTTATCTCGTCTCAGCATCTTCTTGCACGTCAATACAATTCATATAACCGATGCATATAATAAATGCACACATCAATTGGAACGTCTTACTCATATTTCAAACAATTACAGGGGTTCCAATTATAAAGCCAAATCGTTATGACACGTCACATATCGTATCACACAATTTTGTTCCATAATCTGGCACGTTTATCTCAATCATTCACGCATTCCAATTGACTAATAATGCCCTCACAGGCACGATTTACCCAATGCACATCGGTCTTCTGGCATAGCTGGTATCGTCTCATCCCTTGAGCACGACAACGTCCATTTGACACATATCGGGGACGACATTCCCGAAGGAGCTTTGGTCCGGCCTCTACCGCGATCCGGCATCCCTTGAAAGGGGCATCCCATATAGGGGCATCGTCTACCTGACGCACATCAGGGATGGGTTCACATAACCAACACACGACCATTCAATCCCGGCCAAGGACATTGTACTTTGCACTCAAATGCCTCAATTAAAATAATGAACTTGGCATATTTTCTTCGTATTAAAAACACCTGGTAAAATAATCGTGTGTGGGTACACGGTCAGATCGAACGAGAAAAAGTGATATTATTCCTTTTAAAAATCTCACTGTTTGATATACTACTTAAAAACATTTTTGGCGTTAAAACCTGACATTCGGTATTTTCTAATTATATACCAAAATTTCACAATTTTGAAATAAAATTAACAATCATCACTCAATTGCACAAATTAGCATTGAATTGCGTAAATTGATCACACCACGACAATTAGCACAAAATTCCAGCGACCGGCTATCCCGATATAATTTCTGGAAAATATTAATTAATTAAATAAATTACAAAATTAATTAAATAAATGAAAATTAATTACATAAATGACTAATTAAGCTAAATATGCTAATCTAACCACCTAATTGGACCTAGAAAAATAATGCACCTATCTACATAAATCAAACAATCTAATTAACCCTTAACTAATCTAATCTAACCACCTAATTAGCCTAATTAAGCAACTAAATCAATAATTAAGCTAAACTAAGCACCTAATCCATGCTTAGCCTAATATAATTACCCACTAAGCATAATTAACATACTAATTAAGGTTTAGCATGTAAACTCATCGGATTAGCGAGCCAGTGAGTTCATGGCGACGGCGAGCAAGACTCAAGTCTGGAGCGACACCAAGGGAGGCCGAGAAAGGGCCGGAAACGGGTCACGAAGTCTCAACCCACAGCTGAGATTTCGGTTCTATTTTGGGCTAGAAGGGGCTAATCCGAAGGTTGCTGGTGGCGCTAGGACAGGCGGACGGCAGGCTGGGGTCGGTTGGAGAGATGGACAGGTGACGACGAACGATGGCTTGGTCGACGGAGCTGCAACGGGCAGCTTGGTTGCGGGTTGGTCCTGAACGACGGGTGCACGGGACGCGCGAGCAAGCGGGACGCCAAGCGGACCGAGTGCGGTGACGGGCGGCGGTTTGCTGGTGCTGGACGGCAGTGAGGGGCAATCGACGGTGGCTGGCTAGCTTTTCTGGTTGGTCTTCTGCTTCTAAAACAGCAACAATGGAGGCTAGAGGGAGCAAGATGGAAGAAAATGAAGTGCTATAGCTGGAGGGGGAACAACAAGCCCAAAAGTCTTCACAAAATATCTATCCTCATAATCACAAGGCCCCCACTAGCCATAGCCATCCACAGTAGCCAATTCCCCTCCAATCTTTCTCAACAAGCTTCAATTGATGCCCCAAATGTTGCACCCCACAAAGGCCTACGAACTTTGAGACATTTCCCTTCAATTCAATTCAAATCCTCTTCAATTGAACTCAAATTAAATGACCAAATGCTAAGGAAGAAGTCCACATCAAATTCCATAATTTCCCTCATCCTTTGATCCATCTTGAACTCCAAAAATCCACCCAAAAAGGGTCATTCGAATTTCCTGATCCAAAATGGCCCAGCTTTGATTTTTCGCCGAAAATCTCGGACTTGCCGAAAATTCTTTGAAGGATGAGTCGACATTTTTAAAATAAATTGTGATATGTCAGAACTTTCAATTTTTGAAACTGAGTTCAATTTCACGGTTAATTTCAACTAGACGCGATTTTAGCGTGACCTAACCTATCGCTTTCAGGAATTTTGAACGTATTTGATCCGTGGTCAATTATTTTCGATCCACATTGTGCATCTTTGACTCATCGGCGACTCTCGGCTGTCGTGAAAATCTCGAGATTTCAATTACGGATACAAGGTATCGAAACAACAGAAAAATCGGTCTAGTGTTGATCGACAGGAATTTTGCAATAAGGTGGTATCACCTACACTTTAATTACATGCCTCCGTCAAATCGACTTATCTCCGATCTCTAATCGATTTTAATTGTGCCGTAATGACCCTTGTAAATTAGCAAGGTTGAGCAGTCGATTTCTGGTCAAATTCTCAAGTTAGTCGTGTTTAAATTCCTTAACGGCTTCACCTAATAGATTAGTTATCTCGTGAGTGGTCAACTCAGAGAAAAAGACTATAGGCGCGTTGATGAAAAGCCAATTTCATATAATTGAAAATAGACTCGAAAATCAGGCTGTCACAACTCTTCCCCTCTTAAAAAAATTTCATTATCGAAATTTAAGCCATCGTAATTCTTAAACAAAAAGGTGGGGATATTGTCGTCTCATCGAGTTTTCACTTTCCTAGGTTGCTCATTCTATCTTGTGGTGTTGCCGCAGACCACTTTGACTAATGGGATCGTCTTGGTGTGCAGAACCTATTCCTTTCGATTTGCAATCTGAACTGGTCTCTCCACATACGACACTCTGTCGTCCATGTTTAACTCTTCAAAATTCAGCACTTAAGTTGAGTCAGGCTCATACTTTCTCAACATCGACACGTGGAATACGTAATGCACTTGCGCTAGTCTCGGCGGTAACGCAAGATGATCGAGTCCCGATTCTTTCCAGAATCTCAAAAGGACAGACGTACCTCAGACTCAGCTTCCTTTTCTTGCCGAAGCGTGAAGTACCCCTCATTGGTGACACTTTCAGAAAGACGTGCTCACCAACTTGGAATTCCAATGGTCTTCGACACTTATCTGCATAACTTTTCTAGCAACTCTGAACGGTCTTCAGTCCGTCTTTGATAACTGCAACTGCATCCACTGATTATTGGACTAATTCTGGGCTTGTGATCTTTCGTTCCCCGACCTCATCCCAACAAATTGGCATTCTACAAGCTCTGCCATACAATGCTTAAAACGGTGCCATCCGAATACTCTGCTAGTAGCTATTGTTGTAAGCAAACTCAACTAAATGGAGCTGTTCCTCCCAGCTCCCTTTGAAGTCTAATACACAAGCTCGCAGCATGTCCTTAAGAGTTTGAATCGTCCTCTCAGATTGGCCATTCGTCTGAGGATGATAGGCCGTATTGTACCGTAGCTTCATTCCTAAGGCAGTCTGTAAGCTTTTTCAGAAGGCTGCTGTAAACTTCGGGTCTCGGTTGGATGTAGCTGTCACTGGAACTCCATACAAACGAACTATCTGACACACGTACAACTTTGCATATCTATCCAATGCATAATCCTTTCGTACGACGATGAAGTGAGCAGACTTCGTCAATCTATCAATTATAGCCTAAATGGAATCATTACCTATCTAACTCCTTCGTAAGCTCATCACAAAATCCATCGTGATGTGTTCCCACTTCCACCCGGGAATCTCTCAAGGTTGCAACAGCTCTTCTGGCTAATAGTGCTATGCTTTCACTTGCGGGCACGTCAAACACTTGACAACATGCTTGGCGATATTCACCTTCATACCGGTCCCCCAATAGTGTTGACACAGGTTCTGATACATTTTCGTACTGCTAGAATGAATCTGTAACTGCTACGATGAACTTCAGATAAGTTCTCTTCCTTAAGCTCTGCATCGTCAGGTACACACAATCGTCCACGAAACTTTAGTGTTCCATCATCAGAAATCTGGAAATTAGGCTTTCTCTTATCTACATCTTCTTGCAGGATCTTCTGGATCTTTGGGTCTGTCAACTGTAACGATCTGATCTTGATATGCACTTCCGGCTCAATTCTAAGGGTGGTGATGAGATTTGAAATGTGGCTTATCTCAAATTTGAAAATCGAATCTTGAGCTCTCTCAAGTAAAATCCACTCCTTGATCACCATCTGTGCAATTGAAGACTTCTGACTCAACGCATTTGCGACCTTATTAGCCTTTCCAGGATGATACAAGATGTTGCAATCATAGTCCTTGAGAAGTTCCATCCATCAATGTTGTCTCATATTCAACTCATTCTGAGAGAATAAATACCTGAGACTTTGTTGGTCTGTAAAGATCTGGAATCTTTCTCCACACAAGTAATGTCTCCAAATCTTCAAAGCGAAGATAATTGCCGTGAGTTCTAAGTCATGCGTCGGGTAGTTCAACTCATGAGGTCTCAACTGACGGGATGCATATGCAACGACTCTACCATGCTGCATTAACATGCAACCCAGTCCTCTAAACGACGCATCACTGTAGATCTCGTATCCTCTAAGACCAGATGGAATTGTCAGCATTGGTGCAGTAGTTAGCTTTTGCTTAAGCTTTTGGAAACTATGCTCGCACTTATACGTCCATACAAACTTCTATTCCTTCTTCAGCAGTCAAGTCAGAGGCATGGCTATTGTTGAGAATATTTCCACGAACTATCTGTAATAGCCTATTAATCCCAAGAAACATCTAATCTTTGTCACTGTCGTCGATTTTGGCCACTTGATTACTGCTTCAATCTTGGTCGGGTCCATTGAAATCTCTTCACTTGAAATCACGTGACCTAAGAAAGCTACACGAGTCAACCAAAACTCGCACTTACTGAACTTAGCGTACAATCTATGATCTTGCAGAGTCTGAAGCACTGTCCTTAGATGTATTTCGTGCTCCTCTGGACTTTTCGAGTACACCAAGATGTTGTCGATAAACATTATCACGAACCGATCCAGAAACTCTTTGAATACTCAATTCATCAGATCCATGAAAGCAACTGGGGCATTGGTAAAACCAAATGGCGTTACGGTAAGCTTATAATGATCGTAACGCGTATGAAACGCTGTCTTCGGTATGTCTTCCTTTCTGATCCTCAACTGATGGTACCCTATTCTTAGGTCGATCTTAGAAAATATCGATGCTCCCTGTAGCTGGTCACCCCAAAAACATTCTTCCCCTGATCGGTGCAGGGTTCGGTTCATTCCTATCCCTTTCACCATCCTAGTGGCGTCCTAACTGCGGTAGCGGTGCTTGTGCTCTCCTGGACCTATGCGGACAATTCCTCACTTGATGGCCGTGCTGACCACATTCATAACACGCTCCCATTATACCAGGACACTGGGTCGATACATGCTTCCTCCTACAAACTTAGCACACATCTGATGAGTCTTCTGCCTCCCGTCACGTGACAGCATGCACTCTTCCTTGCACTGGAGACTTGTTCCAAATACCCCACTGTGTGTTCTGCGGCGCATTCCCTTTGTTTTGTCCCATTGGTGGCAGTGGTGGCAGCTGCGATCCCATCAGCCTTCTAGGACAGTCTTTAATCATGTGGTTGTATTGGCCACACTCATAACAAACCCTTGTCTTTTTAAAACACAAGGCAGTCCCATGTCTTTTCCTACAGGATCGACATATGCAGATCGGGTTGGGTGCTGGCTTTCCAATCCTACTATTCCGGTTGGGTGGAAAGGGGCACCCTTCTTTTGACATCGGCCTCTTCCTGAACCGATCATTATCCTCACTGTGCACGAACCGTAACTCAGACGCAGTGGCTCGCTCCCAGATCATATCTCCATGTTGGACCTCAGTAGGTGCAGCAGCAATGGCAGCTACAACATTGGTGGCGGCGGTGGCGGCGGCTTAATCCTGTGCTTGATAACCCAAAATGCTTCCCAAAGTCTCTAATGTCTAAACGATCCCGTCGAACCTAGGATCGCTCAGTGTTGCTACACCAGCACCAACCGGCGGCAGCACTAATGCACATGCACCGGCTTAACCCAACGCTCTGCCTTGGGCACCTCGGGTACCGACCCTGGTCGGCGTCCTACCTTGAGTAACGGATCCCATGGTCCTCTTCTAGGCGTTCTCTGCTCTAGATCACTCATCTCGTAGACTCTCTACAGAACCTACTTTCTAATTCCATACAGAATTAGAAATTGAGTGATCCACACAAACAAGTTATCAATCAGCTATCAATCACATGCATCAGCATAAGAAAAAAGCATTTCCTACTAACTATCCCAAGACCCATCGCACCTTATCATTCCAAACACCGATAAGCTTTGATACCACCTTATCATTCCAAACACGCACCTTATCCCTGATATAGCTAGTATGAGTACCTAGAGGGGGTGAATAGGTATAAAAATAATTTCTCGAGATATGAAAACAATACTAAGCAGACAATAGAAAGGAGACTCCTCTTTAGTTAATAGAACGAACTGTTAATCAAAGTAAAAAGAGTAGGGAAGAGAAAATTTAACACGAGGTTTATAGTGGTTCGGCTTGTTCTAAGCCTACGTCCACTCTTCTGCATTGATAGCCCACTGGCTGGATTTCACTATGAACAAAAGAGATGTTACAGCAATACTCTTCCTTGATTCCACAGTATGGATATTCTACCACACTTCCTCAAGGTATCTCACGAAATGAACTCTCTCCTGTATACAAGATTTACGCTCAACAAATGAATTGACTACGAATCAAGAAGCTTCAGACTTTGGAATTCTTCTATCGCGCACACACTTGAACAACTGGAACGTCTTCCTTTTGTACTCCTTTATGCCATCATACCCATTGGCACTTACCAAAGAAATTCTTCCAATCCTCCCGTTGGACAGAATCATTCAAGAAGATCATTCGAGCTATTAAAGGAACATGTCGATAGCCCATCAATCCTGCTCGCCCATACAATCAGGATCTTGGTTTCCATAAGTAGAACCTTCCATGAATACTTCGCCAATCATCGGATCCTTAATCAATCTTGATTCGAATAAAGGAATCCGTTATGTCACATCCAGCTAAGAGATCTTCTCCAGTTGATAAGACTAAGATCACAATGAATCACACAGATCTGGACAGCCTTACTTCAACGGATTAAAAACTGTCACTGAGAATAGACTTTAAGTCTTGAGTATGGTAGTCCTGAAGTCTTTAGACTTTGAATGGATGGGTCTGCAGATCTTCAGACTAGACTGATAGAAACGTTTTGTCAGCTTCAAAATATTTCAGAAAGATTTCTCCAACAATTTCCCCCTTTTTTATGGTGACAAAACTTTCCTGCAGATTTGAATAACTTTGACCTGCAAAATATTACTCAAGCAATATGGATATCTCATGAAGATTAATGACTTAATGATAACACTAGAATCTGCAACCACAGAAAATAGGTCAGTCTGGCATATGAAGTCATTCACAAGATATCAATAATACTTAACATAAAACCAGCAGCCAAATTCAAATCCACACCACATATTCAGTCCAAATCTAGACACACAAACAAACAAAAAAATAAAACAAGTTAAGTTCAAAGTTGTTCAAAGCTTGCATTTCTCCCCCTTTTTGTCATCATAAAAAGGTTTGAGATGAAAAAGAAGTCAAATTTGCTTGGGAACGCGAATAAGCTGGAAATCTCCCATAGACTGAACGATGCCCTCCAGCTTTTTCAAGTCTTCCCTTAGATGAGCCACTTCTTCTCCTTTAGCATTGGCTTGAATTTGAGTAGAAAGGGCTTGAATCTGATCAGACAGGGAAACGGAAGAAACTTGTCCAGCATTCTTTAGGTTCTGAACCTCGCATTCCAAGGCATAAATCTGACCTCGCATTTCCAAGAGAACATCAAGAATTCTGCGAAAGTCTGCTGTATTATCAGTCTGCGTACTAGCTTCAGCACGGTCTGATGGAGTAAAGGCAGACGATGGTATATCAGCATAATTGCGCAGATTTGGTGATGAAGCACCATGACCCTCTTCAGGAAATTGAGAGGCATAAACGTCCTCTGGATCTGCAGGAGAACGACTAACTCCTTCACTGGCAACAAGATAAGAGGTCGTTCCTCTTTGCTCCTTATCTCCCCCTGCTTCTATGGCTTCTTGGGGAGAAGAGTGTATTTCAAGCTCTTCGCCTCTTGTTCTCGCTCTCTCTTCTTCTTCTTCTTCTTCTTCTTCTTCTTCTTCTTCAAACCTCTCCTCCTCTTCTTCTTTTTCCTCTCGCTTCTTGCTCCTCTGCTTCTCGCTCCTCTGCTTCTCTTTCTCCTTCTTCTCTCTCTTCTTCTCCTCTTTCTTCTTCTTCTTTCTCTTCTTCTTCTCTCGCTTCTTCTTCTCTCTCATCTTCTCCTTCTTTCTCTTGTTCTTCTCTCTCATCTGCTTCCTTCTCCTGTCGTTCCATTGATTCTGGAACAGAACGACTTAGCTTTTTCAAAGCTATAGCAGAGATGGTGAGATAATCCTCATCATCCTCATCCTCAATGAAGAGAGCCCTTCTCTTTTTGGATGAAGCAACCATTGGCTCCTTCCCTTTTCTTTTTGATGCAGAAGGACCATGATGAGTTTTGACAGGGGTTTTCTCCTTAAACTTCTCCAACGCCTTGCTGAGTTCTTTCAAACGCATTTTCAGCACCATTTTCAGTCCTACCACCATTTGGTCACACTGTTGAACACAGAGAATTTGTGGAGGCTGAATGTTCAAGTGTCTGAATATCTTTGTCACAAGACCTGGATAAGGAAGTTGTCCCTTGTCCTTCACCATTACTTTATACATGTGGAATAGAATGGTGTGAGGAAGAGAAAACTTTTTCCCAGCATTGATTGCGTACATTAGCTTTGCCTCTGAGTTGGAAACATCAGTCTTGGAAGTTGATTTCGGTCTGAGGCAATTGATCACAATCTTGTGAAGAATGATGTTGTTCACACGCATCCTTGAGTAGGTAATCCTTCCCTCCGTCATTCTGTCCTTGACAAGTTCCAATGTTGTGCGAGCAATAGAGACATTGATTGGTTGATACCTTCCTCTTTCAATCCCAATCACATCCGCCAGCATATCCACATCAACAACAAAGTCCTGATCTCGGACACTAAAAGATATTCTATTCGCATCCAAGAAACTAAGATTTGAATAGAAATATGCAGTCAATTGAGCATAACCCTCTGTGGTGTCAATACAAAATTGTTCTAATTGAAGAGAATTGAACTATTCTCTCAAGTTCACATTCACAACATCCAGGAAGTCAAAATCTACACTCCTAGGGTTTATCTCCCCACGTTTCAGGAATCTGGAGTATAGATCTTTCTGTTCCTTTGATCTAAACAAATCCGTCCTCTTCCCTCGAATAATTGCTGCAACACCCATTCTCGGTTGAAATTGGCTGTATAGTTTATCATCATCATTTCCATCTGTCGAATTAAAGCCACCGACACGCGGGTCACTTGGAATGTTTGCAAGGGCTTGTTCTGCCATCCCTCTAGGAGCAATTCCCAAGTTTTCCATTTTCCGCAAGAATACGTACTCGTTTCCATGTCCCTTATCCTTAAGAAACTCATCGATATATTTCAATGGAGTACCAGTACTCTTTAAAGCACGATATAGCTTGTAAATAAAGCTGGGCTTTTGAGTTCTTACAGGTTCGGCATCCTCAATGATTTCTTCTTCCTGTTGATGACCCACACCCTGTGGACTAGATGGTGGAGAATGACGCGGCTGAGAATGTTGCGGGCTCTGTGGTTGGCTTGGTGAATCTTCTTCCCCAGTAAGATCAAAGTGAGTAGGCCCCTCACTCATTCGTTGTGGTCCCCTGCTTGCAATCCTCGATGACTTTCTTGAAGACGACATCTTTCTTTGTCTTTAAGAGATTCTTTGCTTGACTTTCCCAAGAAAAACGACAATTTTTTCGAAGATTAAACAATGGAGGAAGACATGAATGGAAGATCGAGACTTTTTAGGGTTTTGGAGTTTTGCAGAGAGGAATCAATTGTAAATAACCCAGTCGAGAAACCAAACGCCATAAAGGAAAGTGAAAATGTGCCTTTTTAAACTCAACTGCCTTTTTCAAAAAATAACTGCCATTTTAAATAGAAATTAATTTTTTGAAAAGGTAAACTTGCACTTTTCACGGAAATTTAAAATCAATTATCAATGATCATACCTTTTCGAGATTTAATATATAAGAGAGAATAACTTACAGTCAAGACCCACGATTGACTGAGTCTGAGAGTCTGAGAGTCTCTAGACTTTAACTTCTTCAAGCTTAAAGATGTTGAGTCTGGAACGTATGATTTCAAATTGATTTTTCTCCAAAGGCTTTGTAAATATATCCGCCAGTTGGTTCTTTGAGTCAACAAATTGAATCGAAATTTCTCCATTTTAAACATGATCTCTAATGAAGTGATGTCGGATCTCTATATGCTTTGCTCTTGAGTGAAGAATAGGATTTTTGGTAAGATTGATCGCGCTGGTGTTGTCACAGTTAATCTCGGTGCATGAATCTTCAATTCCAAAGTCTCTTAGTTGTTGTTTTATCCACATAATTTGTGAACAACAACTTCCGAGAGCTACATACTCTGCTTCTGCGGTAGAAAGAGCTACTGTACTTTGTTTTCTTGAAAACCAAGATACTGTTCTGTTTCCAAGTAACTGACAGGTACCCGAGGTGCTTTTTCTATCAACTCTGCAACCAGCTAGATCTGCGTTTGAGTATCCAAGAAGAGTGAACTCTCCCTCTTTGGGATATCACAGACCGATACTTGAAGTTGAAGCAATGTACTTGATAATACGCTTTGCAGCACTGAGATGAGATTCTTTAGGGTCTGCTTGAAATCTAGCACAAATGCAAATACTAAACAAAATGTCAGGTCTAGAAGCAGTAAGATAAAGAAGTGAACCGATAATACTCCTGTATAGCTTCTGGTCAACTTTCTTTCCTCCTTCATCTTTGTCTATCTTCAAGGAACTTGACATTGGTATATCAATCTTTTTGCAATTTTCCAGTCCAAACTTCTTGACAAGATCATTAGCATATTTTTCTTGATGAATGAATGTTCTTTCCTTCAATTGTTTCACTTGAAGTCCAAAAAAGAAGGTTAATTCTCCCATCATACTCATTTCAAATTCGTCCTGCATAGACTTAGAGAAATTCTTGCACGAACTTTCATTAGAGGATCCAAAAATAATATCATCAACATATATTTGAACAAGCAAGAAACTTTTGCTTTCTCTTTTGATAAATAGAGTAGTATCTACTTTACCTTTGACAAAGCCAGTTTTAATTAAAAACTTACTTAACCTGTCATACCAAGCTCGAGGTGCTTGCTTTAATCCATACAAGGCATTTTTCAGTCTGAATACTGAGTCCGGCTTCTTTGGATCTTCAAACCCAGGTGGTTGTTCCACATAGACTTCCTCTTGGATAAATCCATTTAGGAAAGCACTTTTGACATCCATTTGGAATAACCTGAAATTTTTATAGCAAGCAAAAGCAAGTAGTAATCGAATTGCTTCTAACCTTGCTACTGGTGCGTAAGTCTCATCATAGTCTATCCCTTCCTCTTGCGTATATCCCTTGGCCACGAGTCTTGCTTTATTTCTTACAACTTTGTATTTCTCGTTCATCTTGTTCCTGAAAACCCATGTAACTCCAATAATAGATTTACCTTTTGGTTTAGGAGTCAATTCCCAGACATCATTAATGCTGAATTGTCTGAGTTCTTCTTGCATAGCTTCAATCCAGCTTTCATCAGATAAAGCTTCTTCTATGCTTTTGGGTTCTACTTCAGAAATAAGAGCCACAGCACTGGACTCTTCACGCATTTTGGATCTTGTGTGAATTCCTTCATTAATGTCGCCAATAATAAGATCTTTGAGATGACTGGACTTATGCTTCCAGTTACTGGTTGGTTCGTCAGGATGATGATCACTTCCTTCATTTGAATCTTCAATAACCGTTTGTTGCTAGTCTTTCAGAGTCTGGTCTGCTTCTTGAGATTTAGACTTTGTAGAGTCTAGAGCAGGTTCAGATTCTTCAAGATGAGTCTGAATAGATTCATTTTGTATAGAATCCTGGAATTTGACATTCATTGATTCCTCCATAGATTGGCTCTTCTTGTTATAGACTCTGTAGGCTTTGCTTGAGGTAGAATATCCAAGGAAGATGCCTTCGTCTGATTTTTTTTCAAACTTTCCAACTCGATCATTTGCATTTTTCAATATAAAGCATTTGCATCCAAATACATGAAAATATGAAACAATAGGCTTCTTTCCTTTGAATAATTCATAGGGGGTTTTTTCTAGAATAGGCCTAAGAAAAACTCTATTGATAATATAACATGCTGTTGAAACAGCTTCAGCCTAAAAACGTGAAGATACGTTACTTTCAATTAGGAGAGTTCTAGCCATTTCTTGAAGAGATCTATTATTTCTTTCTACAACTCCATTTTGCTTTGGAGTATATGGTGAGGAAAACACATGCTGAAAACCAGATTCATCACAGAATTTTGTAAAATCTTGATTTTCAAATTCACCTCCATGGTCTGTTCTTATACTTAAGATAGCATATCTTTTTTTCATTTTGAACTCTTTTAGCAAACTTTTCAAAATAAGAGAAGGTTTCAGACTTACTTGCCAGGAAGTATACCCAAGTAAATCATGAGTAGTCATCCACAATTACTAGGCAATATTTCTTACCTCCAATGCTTTGAGTTCTGGTTGGTCCAAAGAGATCCATATGCAACAGCTGCAGTACACGTTTAGTGGAAACTTGATTTATTGGTTTAAGGGAATTTCTTACCTGCTTTCCCAATACGCATGGTGTGCATAGATCAGACTTTTGGTAAGATAAATTGGGTAGACCACGAACAAGCTTCTTCGCTGATATTTTGGCTATCTGCTTCATATTAATGTGCCCAAGCTTTCTGTGCCATAAGCTTGCTTCGTCTTGAATTGAGATTAGACATTGTGATTCATCTGGTTTCACATCCAAGAGGTAGATATTTCCATGTCTTCGACCCATAAACGACTGAGTAGAGTCTTTACTGGTTCCTGAACATATTCCTTCTTGAAAATTGATTTTGAAACCAGAGTCACAAAGCTGGCTGATACTGAGCAGATTGTAGTTAAGTCCTTTCATTAGGGAAACATTGCTTATTGTGAGGTTTCCAATCTTTACAGTTTCAAATCCCACAATCCTTCCTTTGATGTTTTCTCCAAAAGAAACTTTTCCACCATTTACTTGAACGAGTTTTATGAAGCAATTTGAATCTCCTGTCATGTGTCTTGAGCATCCACTATCCAGGATACCATTTTACCTTTTTCTTGATAGTGACCTCTAATTCACTATCCGAGTCTGAGTTTGTTTCAGAGTTCGAATCTGAGTCTGATTGTGCCATCAGACATATGTTGGCATAATCATCATCGCTTTCTTCACACTCTGTGTCACTCCAGGTTTCTGCTTTAAGAGCCTTTCAAAACTTTTCAGCTTTTCCTTTCTTCTTTCTTAGAAGGGGACAATTGAGTCTGATGTGTCCTTTTTTCTTACATTCAAAGCAGACTATATCTTTGTTTGATTCATCATCATCAACAGACTTGGTCGGTTGCTTTTGAAAGCTCTGTTTCCTTGGATTTAATCTTCTTCCTTTTCTGTTCAGCTTTCTGAATCTTCTTATCATAAGAGCAAGTTCCTCATCGTCCATATCGTCTTCAGAATCTGTAACATCAGAATCATCATTGGATTTTAATGCAATGGATTTCTTACCTTTAGGATCTTCATCTTCATTGATTCGCTCCACTTCATAAGACTGAAGAGTTCCAACCAACTCATCGACAAATAGTGGCATGATTCTTTGTGTCTCTCTTATTGAAGTCTTTATATGATTCCAATCCTTGGAGAGTCCTCGCAGTAACTTGTTTACCTTCATGGGATCAGAAATTGGTTGACTTGATTTTCAAAACCATTCACGATATCTGTAAAACGACTAAACATGTCAGTTATAGATTCTCCTGATTTCATTTTGAAGGCTTCATATTGACCGAGGAGAATGTTGATTCTGGTCTCCTTCACTCGACTGTTCCTTCATAGGTGATATGTAATCTATCCCACTTCTTTTGCTGTAATACAAGAAGATATTCTGTTATATTCGATAGGTGACAAAGCACAATATAAAGAATAAATTGCTTTTGCATCGAGTGCTTGTCTCTTGATTAACTCTTCCTGAGTCATTTCTCTTGACTCAACAGTTTCTTTTTCTCTCTCTGAGACCGATGCAGCTTTAGGAGTAATCCATTTTTCTATAACGTCCCATTCCAGGGGATCCTTTGATCATAGGAACGCTTTCATCTTGTTTTTCCAGATGTTGTAATCCTTTCCATCAAAGTAGGGTGGTCTGGTATTGCTTTGCCCTTCCACCAGCCCAGGAGCTAGTATACTAGCCATGGATCTTTAACTCTGAAGTAAAACACTTCAAACAAAGTGAGTACACAGGCTCTGATACCAATTGATATAGCTAGTATGAGTACCTAGAGGGGGGTGAATAGGTATAAAAATAATTTTTCGAGATATGAAAACAATACTAAGCAGACAATAGAAAGGAGACTCCTTTTTAGTTAATAGAACGAACTGTTAATCAAAGTAAAAGGAGTAGGGAAGAGAAAATTTAACACGAGGTTTATAGTGGTTCGGCTTGTTCTAAGCCTACGTCCACTCTTCTGCACTGACAGCCCACTGGTTGGATTTCACTATGAACAAAAGAGATGTTACAGCAATATTCTTCCTTGATTCCACAGTATGGATATTCTACCACACTTCCTCAATGTATCTCACGAAATGAACTCTCTCCTGTATACAAGATTTACGCTTAACAAATGAATTGACTACGAATCAAGGAGCTTCAGACTTTGGAATTCTTCTATCGCGCACACACTTGAACAACTGGAACGTCTTCCTTTTATACTCCTTTATGCCATCATACCCGTTGGCACTTACCAAAGGAATTCTTCCAATCCTCCCGTTGGACAGAATCATTCAAAAAGATCATTCGAGCTATTAAAGGAACATGTCGATAGCCCATCAATCCTACTCGGCCATACAATCAGGATCTTGGTTTCCATAAGTAGAACCTTCCATGAATACTTCGCCAATTGTCGGATCCTTAATCAATCTTGATTTGAATAAAGGAATCCGTTATGTCACATCCAGCCAAAAGATCTTCTCCAGTTGATGAGACTAAGATCACAATGAATCACACAGATCTGGATAGCCTTACTTCAACGGATTAAAAACTGTCACTGAGAATAAACTTTAAGTCTTGAGTCTGGTAGTCCTGAAGTCTTTAGACTTTGAATGGATGGGTCTGTAGATCTTCAAACTCGACTGATAGAAACGTTTTGTTAGCTTCAAAATATTCCAGAATGATTTGTCCAACAATCCCAAGACCCATCGTACCTTATCATTCCAAACAACCGAATATACATAACACACTTCATCTACAGGCAGGTCAACTTACAGTTTATACACATAAGGTCTATATCCAAAAAGAACTACTAAGCTACCTATGCTCCTGACCCTTCTGCCACAAGCTCCAGGTTCTTCACATTAGGGACTTGAAAATGGTAACCCACGACGGTGTGAGATATAAATCTCAGTGAGTCTACGCCTTAAACCTCGATTAGGAAGATAATATGCCTAGAAGCAGTCTAATTACACATCATAGAAGACTTACCTCGCCTCAGCACCTTCCTGCACGTCAGTATAGTTCATATAACTGATGCATATAATAAATGCACACATCAATTGGAACGTCTCACTCACATCTCAAACAATTACAAGGGTCCCGATTATAAGGCCAAATCGTTATGACACGTCCTATACCGTGCCATACAATTTGTCCCATAATCCAGCGCGTTTATCTCAATCATTCACGCTTCCATTGATTAATGTCCTCACAGGCATGATCTACCTGACGCACATCGGTCTTCTAGCGTAGCCAAGCATAATCTCATCCCTTGAGCATGGCAACGTCCATCCAACGCACATCAGGGACGGCATTCTCGAAGGAGCTTCGGTCCGGCCTCTACCGCGATTCGGCATCCCTTGAAAGGGGCATCTCATATAGGGGCATCGTCTACCCGACGCACATCAAGGACGGGTTCATATAACCAACACACAACCATTCAATCCTAGCCAAGGACATTGTACTTTGCATTCAAATGCCTCAATTAAGATAATGAATGTGACCTATTTTCTTCGAATTAAAAACACCCGGTAAATTAATCGTGTGTGGGTACACGGTCAGATCGAACCAGAAAAAGTAATATACTTCCTTTTGAAAATCTCACTGTTTGATATAATACTTAAAAAAAAATTTGGTGTCAAAACCCGACACCTAGTATTTTCTAATTAAATACCAAAATTTCACAATTTTGAAATAATAACTTAAAATCAATAACCATCACTTAATTGAACAAATTACCACTCAATTGCATAAACCGATCACACCACGACAATCAGCACGAAATTCCGGTGATCGGCTATCTCGGTATAATTTTCGGAAAATATTAATTAATAAATAAATTGCAAAATTAATTAAATAAATGCAAATTAATTACATAAATGACTAATTAAGCTAACTATGCTAATCTAACCACTTAATTGGACCTAGAAAAATAATGCACCTATCTACATAAACCAAGCAATCTAATTAACCATTAACTAATATAATCTAACCACCTAATTAGCCTAAGCAACTAAATCACTAATTAAGCTAAACTAACCACCTAATCCATGCTTAGCCTAATATAATTACCCACTAAGCATAATTAACATCATAATTAAGGTTTAGGAAGTAAACTTACCAGATTAGTGAGCCGGTGAGTTCACGGCGACCCGGCGTGACGACGAGTAAGACTCGAGCCTAGAGCGACACCAAGGGAGGTTGGCAAAGGGTCAGAAACGGGCCACGAAGTCTCAGCCCACTGTTGAGATTTCGATTTTGTTTTGGGTTGGAAGGGGCTGATCCGAAGGTTGTTGGTGGAGCTAGAACAGGTAGACGGTAGACTAGGGTCTGCTGGAGTGGTGGCCAGGCGACGACGGACGGCGGCTTGGTCGACAGAGTTGCGACGGGCGGCCTGGCCCTGGCTAGTCCTAAACAACAGGCGCACGAGACGCGTGGGCGAGCGGGACGCCGAGCGGACTGAGGGCGGCGATGGGCGACAGTTTGCTGGCTTGGATGGGTGCTGAACGGCGGTGAGGGGTGGTCGACGGTGGCTAGCTGGCTTTTCTGGTTTGATGGCTGGTCTTATGCTTCTAAAACAGCAACAATGGAGGCTAGAGGGAGCAAGAAGGAAGAAGATGAAGTGCTACAGCTGGAGGGAGAACAACAAGACCCAAAAGTCTTCACAAAATATTTATTCTCATCATCACAAGGCCCTTACCAGCCATAGCCATCCACAACAGCTGATTCCCCTCCAATCTTCCTCAACAAGCTTCAATTGATGCCCCAAATGTTGCACCCCACCAAGGCCTACGAATTTTGAGCCGTTTCCCTTCAATTCAATTCAAATCCTCTCCAATTGGACTCAGATTAAATGGCTAAATGCCAATGAGGAAGTCCACATCAAATTCCATAATTTTCCTCATCCTTTGATCCATCTTGAACTCCAAAAATCCACCTAAAAATGGTCATTCGAATTTCCCGATCCAAAATGGCCCAACTTTGATTTTTCGCCGAAAATCCCGAACTTTCCAAAAATTCTTTGAAGAATGAGTCGATGTTCCTAAAATAAATTGTGACACGCTAGAACTTTCAATTTTTGAAATCGAGTTCAATTTCATGGTTAATTTCAACCGGACGCGATTTTAGCGTGACCTAACCTACCGAGTAGTTTTCAGGAATTTTTAACGCATTTAACCTGTGGTCGATTATTTTCGATCCATATTCTGCATTTTCAACTCATCAGTGACTCTTGATTGTCGTGAAAATCTCGAGATTTCAATTATGGACACAGGGTACCAAAACGACAGAAAAATCAATCTAGTGCCGATCGACAAGAATTTTGCAATCAGGTGGTATCGCCCACACTTTAATTACATGCTTCCATCGAATGAACCTATATCCAGTCTCTAATCGATTTTAACTGTGCCGTAATGACCCTTATAGATTAGCACAGTCGAATAGTCGATTGCTAGTCGAATTCTCAAGTCAGTCGCATTTAGATTCCTTAATGGTTTGAACCCGATAAATTAGTTATCTTGTGAGTGGCTAACTCAGATAAAAAGACTATAGGCGCGTCAATGAAAAACCCATTTCATATAATCGAAAATAGACTTGAAAATCAAGCTGCCATAGATCAAATGTTCCAAACGAGACTACGATGGTTCTTGCGGAAAGTCTTCCAAAAAAAGAAGCACTTAAGAAATTCTAGATAAATCTAGGCATGGATCTAAGCATTTCCAGAGAAAGAAGAAATGTCGATTCCTACAAAAAAGGAAAAATCGTTGAAATCGCAAGAACTCAACTTGATGCTTCATTTGCAACTAAAAGGGACATTTCGCCAAAAACTGCCCCTAGGCAAAGAAAGGTCATAATCATCTGATACATCACATAGATATTGAATTACTGTTTTCTAGAAGGAAGAACCATCTAAACAAACTCTTTGTGTCTTCCTTGTCACTAGACCGCTAGTGAAATTGATTCATATTCAGATTCTAAAGAACTTTTTCATATATCCCTTACTTCCTCAGAACAAGACTCTAGCATATTTTCGAACTAAAGCCATTGTCCCCATTTTCCTGTAAAAATATTCACCTCGAAGTTTGCCAAACCCATCACTGTCATTGCTCTCATAGATACTAGTATCAGTTCTTCAATCCTAGACACTAAAGTTCATCTTGAAGAATATTGGATTTCATGTGTTCGATATTTTAGTTTTGTCTCAAGAGATACTTTTTCTACAAATGTAAGAAATACCCTAGTAACCGTCCAGTTTTTCCTTAATGTTCTATAATCATGAAAATTTTCGGATCCAGTCTATTTAACAAAGATTTAATCATTGGCTATGACATCATGACTTAGAATTCTCAACTTCGTATCATTCCTGGAAAATGTTTTAGGTATAAGAACCAATTCTTTGAATTCGTTAATAGCCAAAAACTTTTCTTCATTCAAATGAGTATGTTAGATCCGATCATCCAAAAGTTGATAGAATCTTGTTTAGAATCCCATTCTGAATTTTCCCAAAAATGTCTTTATCCTTTATGGAAAAATATGAAATTCTTTATTCACCTTTCTTAAAAAAAGGAAAATGAAGATATCAATCCAACCAAGGCAAGTTACATGGGAATGAAGCCAGAACACCTGGCCTTTGCTTAGAAGGAATGCTCAGAACTGTTGCAACAAGGCCTTATTGAAATTTTAGATTCTCAATGGGCTTGCGAAGCTTTTTATGTCAAAAGCGTGCTGAGCAAAACAAAGGAAATATGCGACTAGTAATAAACTATCAGCCTCTTAATCTTTTCCATCAAGATGATAAATTCCCTCTGCCTTCAAGAAACTCCATTTTTACTGGATTATCAAAAGCTCATATCTATTCCAAATTCGATCTTAAAGTCAGATTTTGGCAATTGGGCATTCATCCTAAAGACAGGCCCGAGATTGTGTTATGTATTCCAAACTAGTATTTTCAATGGAAAGTTCTTTCGTTTGGCCTGAAAGTAGCCCCATCCTTATTCCAAAAGGTGATGTATCGAATTTTCCAATCAATCTTTATCAAGCATAGCAATATACATTGATGACATACTACTCTACAATCTTGATGAAGAATCCCACTGCCAACTCCTTGGGCAGTTTGTAGACATTGTAAAAGAACATAGAATTATACTTTCTCAAAGAAAGATGAATATTGCCCAATTAGAAATCGAGTTTCTTGGTATGCACCTTAACAAAGGTACGTATTATCCATGGTCACACATTACCTAGGAATTGCTAAAGTTTCCAGAAAAGAATTTTACGATAAAGCAAGTTAAGCAATTTCTCGGGATAATTAATTATCTCAGAGATTTTATTCTTAACATTACAAGACTACTGATTTTACTACAATCCATGATGAAGAAGAATCGCCCACCTTAGGAAAAATCTCAAACTAAAGTAGTGGTTGAACTTAAGGAGATCATGCATACTCTTCCTCCATTACATATCCCATCAACAAGAAAGATAATTCTCTAGACTTATGCCAGTGCTGAATACTAGACAATTATCCTATTAGAAGAAATTGATGATAAGAGACACATGTGTGCTTACAAAAGTGGAAAATTCTCCCAGGCTGAAATGCATTATCATTCCACTTTCAAAAGAATCTTGGAGGTGAAAAATGGAATAAAAAAGTTCAAATTCTATTTCATCGGCCATCACTTCCTAGTATAATTGGACATGTCATCTTTTCCCTGAATGACCAAGTTCAAACATAAGAAGATTCCGCATTCTCAACTTCTTTGATAGGCTGAATGGTTTTCAAAATATTCATTTGAAACTAAGCACATTGCTGGAAAAAGGAATATGCTCGTTGACTTCTTGTCTAGACCAAAAGTACTAGCAAAAATCAATATATACATCATGAGGCATGCTTTCAATATCTTTCATCATAATGAAAAGTACAAGATCGAAAGAATACGAGATTGGCTAAGCTAGCAATATCCCTAGGAGATTGTTGAACAAATCCAGAATGACAGCCTCACTGAAAATCTAGAAAACCTCATGTGGCAATGCCACACAGATCTATTCAGACTCCATGGAAGTTCAATCTTTTATCATTTTGGATTAAATTCTAGCTATCCATTCATACACCCCCTAATCTGGCAAAAAGATGACTTTCCTGATTAACTTCAATGGTTATTATGGTACTTAACCAATAAATACTTAATAGTTATCTAAATTCCAACCAAAAGGTTCGTTGCCAACCTAACCAAGATATTTAGGCTCGATCGAAATACTGAAAAAGAAAGCGACAGAAACCTTTTGGCTTTCCTCAATTAATTTTATCCTCCTTCTCACTAGAAGCACCTCTTAAGCAAGAATTAAGAATTGTTCGACCAGATCTAGAGATCCATATTGTTCTATTCTTTCGACGACCATGGGCTTTTGGAAAAAAAAAATAGCATCATTACCAGTGCTTCACAAAGTGTAGGAACTACATCTTATAAACCTTAGCCGCATCTTAAGGAAGCTCAAATTTACAGGTCCTTTGCAAGCCCTGTAGAATGCTGTGAACATTAGTATAGAGAGCTTCAGAGAATCTTATGCCAGGAGAACAAGACCATCCCTAAAGACGTGTGGAATAATAATGTACCCACTGTATTGGATCATTATAGCCTTGCACTAAAAGCTAAAGGGTGCGTTTGGTTCAGCATTTGCAATGGGCTTTGAGTCCAATGCAAATGCTGAAAGCCCAAAGCTATTTGGGGAAAATGCAGTTGTGTTTGGTAAAAAAATTTTGCAAATGGACTTTGAGTTGAACGTGCGTTTGGTAAAAAAAACTTTTGGAAGGGGCTTTATGGGTATTATATTTTCTTTTCTTTTTTTTTTTTGGAAAAATCAGATAAACCCTTCGCCGGACCGGCGAAGGGCTGCTCTTTTTCATTTAAAAAATAAATAAATACAGGGGCAACGGTGGGTTTTCAAAAAAATTTTGGGGGTAAAATAGGAAATAATATTTTCATTAAATGGACCTTCAGCATTCCCAAGGGGAAACTTTCACTTGAAAGCCCCTTGGGAATGGTTGACAAACACCCATTTTTTGGTGAAAGGGCTTTGGGGGTTGGATGGGCTTTCTAAATGCCCATCCAAACGCACCCAAAGAAGCACTCGAAGAATTCAAACATGCAAGGACAACCCCATTACATGAGCAAGAAATGACAGACACAAATGATCTTGCATAATCATCACAAGACCCCTATGCCCAATGGGGAGCCCTCTCTCTCAAGACCTTTATCCTTATCCTTAGAGATAGACACATCTTATTATGCTCAACCATCAATTTGGCCTCAGCCAAACTTGCCTACCAATACACCAAGATCCTCCAGGACTCATGAAGAAGCATTTTCATCAAATGATGCAAACATGTGGAATACTCAAAGCCCCTCTAACATTTGACTTGTAGAACTTGAATAGAAATACGAAGATCTTTTGGCAGAAATGCATAGTTTTGATGACTCAAACTATGACTACATTACTTGTGATGGTAGAGATTTCTGACTATAACAAATCACTCTAGTAAATCACCGTAGCAAGTTACTATAGCAATAGGCTAGGGAAATCATTGTTCATTGTTACTGTTCATATCACTGAGAATAATTCCAAACCAAATTTTTTGGAGCCTTGTCTGTTTTAGGACCCGTGAGCCTGCTCTTTGTTTGCTTGTGACCTCTAAATGCATATAAAAGGCAAAGATGATATAATTTGTTGGGCAAAGTCCCTTAAAGTAAAGTGAGTATTTTGTGAAAACTCTCAATGTCTTTATAAACACTTCTTCTTCTTTAGCCTGGTAAGATCTTTTGAGAAATGCAGTTCAGATAGTTAGAAATTTTATCATCCTAGCATCTCTGAGTGTCTCTAGACTCTGAATTAAAAGTCTAAGCAGTTTTATGCTAAAAGGCTGTTCCTAAAGGGCTTGAGCGAGAGGTTCGCTTATCGTGGGAAGGCATACCTGCAAGAAACGACTCCGTCTTCTCTAGTTCTAGCCCTAGGTCCACAAGTTCACACCTTCTTTTAGAAACAAATTCATTTTCAGCACTTTGTACCGGGCTCATGAATTTTGAAAACCCCCACTGTCGTCAGAGATAAGATAACTGCACTTATTCATCGGAATAAAAAATTCTTATTACCTACCAGTCCATCAAAAAGTTCTGTGAAAGCAACATGGTGTTGTGGTTATGTATTAATATCTTAAAGATTTGTAGTTCATATTAAGCAATGTGGATTTAATTTAGGTAGGAGCACACACTGAGGTGGAACTTGAAAACGGAAAACTTATAATAGGGGATGCCAAGCTGGCCACATTTTCTGCGATGGATGAGGGAATAGTATCTGGTGGTGGTGCAGCTTATGTACGTCTCTCTGAGGATATTCCTATGATAAGGAGCAAGATGGAAGATCAAGAGGGGTGGATTGGTTCTGACGTGGCAGCAACAATATGATTTCTTCTTCTTTTTTTCTTGGGAAAATGTCACAAATAGTCCCCATACTATTACTTAATGTGCAATTTGATTCCTGAACTTTCGATCGGCTCCATTTAGTCCCTGAATTATTGATAATGTCCGATTTGGTCCCTGAACTTTCGATCGGCTCAATTTGGTCCCTAAACTATTGATAAATGTCCGATTTAGTCATTCGTTACTTTTTTTTTCTTTTTTTGCTTCTTCTCTCTTCCCTCCGCCTGCTTCGGCGGAGGGAAGATGGCGTCTGGCGAGGGTGACCCTCGCCAGCGTTGGCGAGGGCTCCTCGCCGGATCTGCGAGGGAGCCCCTCACCCAACCTGGCTACATCACCCCCCCGGCATAGGGTTTCGGGAAGGTAACGGCAACAACGCGTTCGAGCGGCGGCCTGGCTGGTCGTCGAGGGACCGAGCGGCAGCAACAACCGGCGTCGGGCCGGGGATTTCGTGGCTCAGCTGGGCTGGTGGCTAGTTGATGAGGTGGGTGGACAGGAGCTTGGTTTCAACGACGGCGTTGGGGGTGGCGGGGATGGCATAGCTTAGCGCAGCGTCGGGCGCGTTGACGGCGCCTTCTCCCTCGTAGATCTGGCGAGGGAGCCCCTTGCTCGACGGCGGTGAGGGCGACCCTCGCCAGACGCCGACTTCCCTCCGCCAGAGCCAGCGGAGGGAAGAGAGAAGAAGAAAAAAAAAAGGAAAAACAGTAACGAATGACTAAATCAAACATTTATCGATAGTTCATGGACCAAATTGAGCCGATCGAAAGTTCAGGGACCAAATTGGACATTTATCAATAGTTCAGGGACTAAATTGAGCCGATCGAAAGTTCGGGGACCAAATTGTACATTAAGTAATAGTATGGGGACTATTTGTGACATTTTCCCTTTTTTCTTCATATCTTTGTGTGCATCACCTGGTGTGTAATTTAAATTCCAATGAGTAGTTTGAAGGAAACTGAGATGGTTGGCACTTGACCAAATGTTGTTGCTTACCTAGTTTGGTCGAACGAGCATCCTTTGGCGCCTTTGTTCTATAGCCAATCATCAAGCTTTTGGTGCAGTGACAAACCATGCCTAAGTGATGATTATCCCTATGACATTGTCCCCCTTTAAAAGGCGGATAGGTGAGATACTATATATACTTCATTCGATCAGTAATCCAACGAAATGCTAACATGAAAAAAAGGCCGCATCCCTTTTGTGATAATGTCAGAGGGTCGTGCGATCCTCAGTCGTCACTTGCAGGGGATTGAGTCATTGATGACCTTCTGCCAGATATTGTAGGGGTCACACAATTCTTTTAACTGCTTTTTAATTGATCACTAGTACTGATGCCAAATGCTAATGATTCTCATTCACGTATGAATTCTGGGATGCAACATAAGCTTCACCAGCGTCAACGGAAAGGTACCCAAGTATGCAGTGACTACTCAAACATGTCCGTCAACATAAGCTTGCAACCGAGGCGACACTCTCAAGTTACCTTTAGAACCGTTTCTCATTTGTCGCTTATTTATTTCAGCTTTAATTGCAACATTAAATCCTGGTGCTGAAACATATTCAACAAGCATATGGGCAAAGCCCAAAATTGTTCATTGAAATCTTTGCATCAAAGCACCCATCAGAAGAGTAAGAATCATTATTCAGCAAAATTCCAGGGATGACCTAACAACTATATTCTTAGCTCCGAGAGCAATTATTCTATGTTTAGGCGCCCTTTGTTTAGCAGAAAATATTTTTCTCATTTTCCAAGTGTACATTTTCTAGTATTTGGTTCGCTTGGAAAAATGAGTTAACGGAAAAACCCATACGTAAATTCTTAAAAATAATTTCCTCTTTAAAAAATGGTAAATTATTTTCCAAAATATGATTAGGTACCAGCGTTTAAACCCGAAAATCTACACTTGGGCATAAAAATCCCAACACTCATTCTTCGGTCCTCACCCTCAGGCTAGCTCCATTGAGGCCGACATTGGGACTTGGACCTAGTTCCCAATGCCCACGCCCGGGTCCATCGAGACCGAGCTCAAGCTCAAGTCCACAAGGTCGTGCCAAGGTCCATCGAGAATGGGCTAGAGACCTTAATATCCGCACTCTGATCCATCGAGGCCACGCCCAGAACCAGTTGCCTATGCCTCCATCTTCAATGCCTAGGTCGAGGTTCCTCGAGGTCGGAACCGGGACTCTAATGCCCATACACAACTACCCAAGCGTAAGTTACTAGCACCCAAATAGCATATGTTTAACTAAGAAAACCAAATCAGGTTTTTTCATTCAAACAAAAAAATGTTTCTAGGATATTTTCAAGTTTCAATCAAAAATAATTTCATTTTCCTTTTACAAAACATTTTTCAGAAAATGTGTTACCGCAAAAAAATTGAGCATTAGATTATAAAAGAAACAAGGTACCACCCCAATGTTGTCAGGCAACGGCCTTTTGAGCTAAGACCCGTTGTTTTGGTGTTTTTTTTTTTTTTTTTTTTTTGGGGGAGGGGTGGGGGTGTGGTCAGGGACTGATCAACACCTCATCGAAAATATCCAAATCCGACATATCCTCATATCATTGCTAAGACATGTAGAAAGCTTCAAAACACAACTAAAACAGGTCAGGAAAGAGACAAAACTTGAGCGAGGAACGGGCTCAGGTAATTAAAGAGTTGTGCTTCCCACGGGCATCACCCTTAGCGGTTCTTCTTTGGCTACTTCGGCAGTAGACTGGGTTGGTGAAGCAGGAAGAGCTTTCGACAGCAGCTCTGGTGGTGTTTCAAAGGTATTGTGTACTTCAAACAAAGGAGGAACCCATACACATTGTGGATCCATTTCCTGATAACTCGAGCCTTTGCAGGGTGAAAAAACAGATTCTCCAGCAAGTAGGGGCTGATCAACACCTCATCAAAAAGATCCAAATCCGACATATCCTCTGGCATTGCTAAGAAATGTAGAAAGCTTCAAAACACAACTAAAGCGGATCGAGAAAGAGACAAAACTTGAGCAAGGAATGGGCTCAAGTAATGAAGAGTTGTGCTTCCCACAGAAATCACCATTTGCGGTGCTTCTTTGGCTACGTACGGCAGTAGACTGGGTTGGTGAAGCAGGAAGAGATTTCAACAGCAGCCGTGATGGTGTTTCAATTGTGTTGTGTATTTCAAAAGGAGGAGGAACCCATACACATTGTGGATCCATTTCCTGATAACTTAAGTCTTTGCAGGGGAAAACAGATTATCCAGCAAGTATAATTCACCACTTTAAGTGGCAACTAATTGTTGACATCTAAATTTTGGCAATACAATAATTTATTTATTATATTAAAAAAATTCAATTGTATAGCATATAATTTTAGATATATTTATTTTTAATTTGCAGTTGCATTGGATTAATGACAGATGGGCTCGAATTGATGTTTCGAGCTTTAAATTGACAGTCGGACTAAGCCCACGAAGGGAGTAAATTAGCCCAAGCTCGTATTCTCGAAGAAATATTACGGACTCATCTTTGCGAGATATCAAATTTGAAAAAATCCTATTACAATTTTGAGAAAATTGGTGGAGAATATTCATTTTTGCGAAGAAAATCTAGAAGAAATGTTGAAAATAAAAGGAATATTATGTTCAAGAGGTTATAGGCTATCTTTGTACATATTAAAAAAGAAATGAAATATTTCACAAAAATCACATTTTTTTTTGCCTATAAAAGGAGTCGTGTACGGGGAGAGAAGGGGCTTTTCTCTCGATTTTCTAGGTGAAAAATTCAAGACAAAAGAGAAAATTTTCGTTCTTCGCCTTTAGGGTTTTTGGGGGCTTTTTCTCGATTTTGAGGGCAAGAAATTCAAACACCAAAAGAAAATTTTTCTTCGTTGGAGAAAAGTCAGCAAAAGGTTTTTCCCTTTTAGCTGCAGAAAGTACAAGGGACAGAAGGGAGGGGACAGCAACAGTGACGTGCAGTAGCAGGGAGGAAAAGAAAAAAACCAAAAGGAAAAGGAAAAAGCAGGGCAGAAGACGTGAGGGGACAGGTACTGTTCTTCTTCTTCGCCGACCCTCCTGTTGCCCGATCCCCTCGTCGGCGCACCAGCAGCTAGGCCATCGCTGCGCCGGCCGCCTTGCTGCGCCCGCCTCTCCACCCGAGCCGTGAAGCCGCTGTAGCCCGTGCCGCCACGCGCCGACCCGCGAGTCGCCTGCGACCCAGCTCCCAACGCCGCCCCTGCCTTCGCCGGTGGTCCGCCTCTGCTCAGCCCAGCGCCCGACGCCTTCGCCGCTTGTCGTTCCGCCTGCCGTCTCCCGTGCCGACCGACGCTGCACCTGCCTCGCCGTGCGCTGTCTGCAACCCGACGCCACTACTTTCCACCGCCGCTCAATCCCTCGCGACACCAGCATTTTGCGAAGCCACCGTCTCAGTCCGCGCCTGCACCTCCGCCCCGGCGTCCCCTGCAGCCCGGACCACCGCGCCGGTCCGCGACCCGTCGCTGCTCGCGACCTCACCAGCCACCTCCCCTCACCCGCGACCTCGCACCGCCGCTCCGTCGCTCTGCCAGCGACCCGCGAGCACGACGCCTGCAGCAGCCCGATCACCGCACCTCACGCCTGAGCGACGCCCCTACAGCCTGCCACCTCCGCTCCGAGCCTCCTCGCCGGGCGTCTGCTGTGCCCTCGCCGGAGTTCCTCGCCGGTGTCTCCCCTTCAAGTCTGCGAACCAGCTGCGGCTAGCTCCCGAACGCCGGACAGCAGCCCCTTCGTCGAGTCACATTGGGCCTTTGTCGTGATTCCCGAGCCGCCGTTGGCTAAGCTAAATTAGGAAGCTGAAATTCAAAATTAGGTAGACTTTTTTATTTTATTTTATTTCTAAATATTTTGTTTTCTTTATTTGAAATATTCTTTGATGCATGATTAAAATCCTCGATGCACCACCTATTTCGCAACTGCATACGAATTTTTTATTTCATTTATAAGATTTAGATTAAATAATTAATCATGCGGGAATGAAATTAATATCTTGATCTTTAAGTTTTAAAATTAACCCATCGATTTTATTAGCGAAATAATCAAATTCAATTAGGTATTGTTTCTATATTCGAATGATAGATAACATCTTTGATGAGTGTGAACGATTTGGTGCTTATCTTTTAATCGCTTTATTTATCCCAAAAATACAAAAAAAAAAAAAAAAAAAACCATTTTACATATCATGTAGATTAGAATTGATTTCCTAGATAAAGTTGTATGATATAGTTAGATTTTTTTAAAATGCATGTTTAGATGGTATCTAGGTTAGGTAATATCTTTTGAATTAAATTGCACGACGAGATAATTTTCTAAGTTAAGATAGAATTCAAATTAGTATATTCCTAACTTTAAATAGATAATATCTCACTTTAATTAGATTTTTATATTTTAGCATTTTTAATTACGAATTTTTATAAAAAAAATACAAAAAAAAAAAATCATGTCATATAGAATTAGATTCATAAAATGCACGTCATTTAGTGATTGTTGCTAGGTCCATTTAATTAGAAATTGTTCGTCACTAAAATTAGGTTATTTGGTTAATTTAGATTGCACATTTAATTATTGGACAATTTTAATTTTGAATTTCATGAAAAATACCAAAAAGAATTGTCTTAAGATAGATTGCATGTTCATTAAGAAAATGCAAAAAAATCACTTTGCTCACGTCATATAGTTTATGACATATTATTATGTTATGTCATTTAATGTTAGCTTAGTAACATGCATTGCATAAAGCATGATTCTCATTAAATAAGCGAAAACAAAAATTAAGTGATTGTATGTTAATTAGAAATCATATTTAGGATTGTTGATGTGAATTCCGATCTAACATTGCAGATATTTTCGTTGCCATGAAATAAGTCCTACAATTTATTCATTGCTTTTCTTGAATGTTAAATTGGTGGTTTGCGCACCTGCATGATCATTTCACATGTTGAGAAAGCAAATTAAAATCAATTAAAACTACCTGCAAAACATTTTTTTCAAATTAAAAGAAAATGGTACCGAAAAGGCGTTAGTGAAAGCTAACGTAACCAAGTCCCCAAATTCACAATTTTTGGTTCGTAGGAGTAAAGTAAATCTCTCGTTTCTAATCAACCCATCAAAAATAGATTAATGGCGACTCCTAGTTGAAAATCAATGACATGTTAAGAACTTGAACCTAAGTCGCAAATTGGTATGAGTTTGGGAGAACTCGAGATAAGTTTAAGCTTAATAATCCATTAACCAAATCATATGTAGTACCGAAAATTTTGGTGCAACACTAATATAGATTGGAGGACATAAAAGGTACAAAGAACCTGTTATTGGTAAAAGAGAGATCTATTTTATTGAGAGTAAAAGAAGTATTTATAGGCTTAGAGTTAAGCCTTGTACAATTACATAAATAACCCCAACTTGCTAACACTAAAAAATAGTAGGTAATAAACTGATACTCCCCCTCAAGTTGGGGCGTACATATCAGAAAGCTTAACTCATGGCAAATGTAAGAAATTTGTCCACGTTGAAGAGGCGTCGTGAAAATGTCTGCAAGTTGCTCCTCAGAATGTGTGTGCACCAATTGTAAATCTCCACAATTCACCTTTTCCCGAACAAAATGACAATCCACTTCTATATGCTTCGTTCACTCATGAAACATCAGATTGCTAGCAATGTGAATGGCAGATTGATTATCACAATGAAGAGTAGATGATCCAATCATAAGTAGTCCAATCTCAGCAAACAACATACAAATCCATTGAAGTTCACTTGTAACATTAGCTATAGCATGATACTCGGCCTCTGCATTAGATCAAGAAACAACATATTGTTTCCTACTTTTCCATGACACAAGATTACCACCAAGAAAAACACAATATCCAGAAGTAGACCAACGATCCATGGGGCAACCAACTCAATCTACATCAGAATATGCCTTCACAACAAGATGCGCTTTTAAGCGCTCAACTGAACCATCGAGACGGTGTTTGACGATAAAGACCAACGACAATGTACCAATTGTTTATCAAGAGGCAATGGAACTAGCTCCCAAGTCTTATTATGATGTAATGTAGCCATCTCTTCCTCCATAGCATGGGCCCAACCTGGATGAGCCGAAGCTTCCTGGACACTATTGGGCACAAATATAGATGCAATGGATGACACAAAGAGAGACATTTGAGGGCTTAAGTCATGATAAAATACAAAATGAGAAAGAGGATATCGAGAGCGAGTATGTTGAACAATAGGAGATTGATAGGGTGAGACGTTTGCTAGTGGAGAGGCATGACCCTAAACAGGGTGAGGACCACGTGTATATACCTTAAGAGGAGTTGGTGCAGGCAATCCTCAATTAGGCGAAGCACCACTTGAAGAAATAGTTGGCAGCTCCAGTTGAGAAGTAGTGGGAGATACAGTCGAAGTCAGTGGCGTCGACTAATAAGGTGCATAAGGTGGTAGAAGATCCATCGTCAATGGTGCCGGAGGAGAAACATGACCAAAGTATGCATGATCCTCAGAGAAAGTCACATCAGTAGAAATATATTCCCAACGTCGAGTAGGACTATAACAAACATAGCCCTTTTGAGTATGAGAGTAACCGACGAATACACATTTTTCGACACAAGGTAATAATTTGTCCAACCGATGAGACAAAGAATGGACAAAACATACACACCCAAAAATACGAGGATGAATAGACCATAAAGGACGATCGAGATGAAGAAGAGCATAAGGGACAGCTCTGTTCAACACGAGGACGGAAGACGATTAATAAGATGACATGCTGTAAGAAGAGCATAGCTCCAGAATGACTTAGGCATAAGTGCGTGGAGAAGTAGACAACAAGCAACATCCAACAAATGACGATTCTTTCGTTCAGCAACCCCATTTTGTTGCGGGGTGTGAGCACAAGAACTCTGATGTAAAATGCCATGAGACGCTAGAAATGGAATAAAGGTAGAAGATGAAAAATATTCACGAGCATTGTCTGTATGCAAATACTTAACATGATAGCCATATTGAGTATGAACTTCATTACAAAAATGGCAGAAAGAATGAAACACTTCAGTACGATCTTTGATTAAATATAATCAAGTTGTTCTACTACAATCATCAATAAATGTGACAAAATAGCATTAACCAAATGAAGACTCTCTACTAGGACTCCAAACATCGGACTAGACTAACTCGAATGGTTGAGATGCATGACTCAAAACACAAGGGGGAAAAGACATACGGCGGTGCTTACCCAACTGACACATTTCACAATCAAACTAAAGACTAGAACTAGACACAAAGGGAAAATGTCGGAGTACGTCTGCTGAGGGGTGACCAAGGCGACAATGTAATCGGTTAGAGTCATCCATAGCCTTCTCTTGAATAATAGCGGCAACAGCAATAATCTCAGGGTCCAGAAGATACAATCCACCAGCCTCACGCCCACCATCTATCCAACGTCCAGTCTTCCAATCCTTAAAAACACACAAAGAGGAAGAGAAGATAACATCACAGTCAAGATCACAGGTAATAGAACTGACTAATAATAAATTATAAGGGAAGCGTGGAATATGACATACAAATGGTAAGGACATGGAAGAACTCAATGATACACAACCTAAACCTATCACCTTTGACTTAGAACCATCTGTCAAAGTGACTGAAGTGGATGGAATGGACGATGTGGAGGTAAGAAGACCCGGATCACCAGTCATATGATGAGTGGCACCTAAGTCAATAACCCAAGGACGAGGAGTAGTTGTAGCAGACAAGAGACAGGCAGAATCACTATTTTGTGCCAAAGTAGCAACGGGACCCGAAGGAATACCAAGTTGTTGTTGCCTAATCAGCTCATCATATTCTACATGAGTCAAATTCACCATACTTTGTCCAGAAGGAGGTCTAAATGAAGGAGATCAAGGTTCCATATCAACGGAAGCATGTAGACCTCGCAGCTCAGGATGGAGGTCATAGCAATAATCAACAGTATGTCTTGTAAGATGACAATGACTACAAAAGCGACCTCCACAAGCTCCTCTAAAACCATTGTTACCACCACCACGAGGGCACCTCAACCTTGAACACCATGGCCACGACCATGGTTAAAACTATATGAGTTCCAATTTCCACGACCATTACTGCGACCACGAGCTCCTTGACCACCCCGAGCCACCATAGCACTACTATCTGATATGGCCAAAGTTTTTGGATCGGGAGTATAACGAGTTGTCCGAGAGTACACTTCTTCAATCGAAGGTAGAGAGCCATGAGAAGTAATTTGTTGTTGAAGAACACTATGATCTGGACCAAGACCTTGGAGAAAGAGGACTACCACCATGTCTGCTTCTCATTGCTGCATCTGAGTAATTGTGGTAGCTGGTGGAAAGTAGGATTTGAGACGCTGATACAAAGAGGAAAAACAAGCATAATACTCTGCCAACCTAGCATCACCAATTTTAGCTTCAAATAAAGCTTCCCACATGTCGCAAACTCGACTCATATCATTCTATCTGCCATAGAGTAAAGCACATTTTTTCCACACCTCACGGGCTATTGCACAATCCATGAAAAGATGGTGAACAGATTCAACCATACTCCCCCATAAAAGAGTACGCAATGCAGCATCAGTGACCTTCCATTCTTCTTGACTAGTTAAATCTGCAAGTCAAGCCATCTGGACTAACGATTAGCATAAATAAAAGTAGAAAGAGCCATTGACCAAGTAGGATAATTGGTACCATCCAATTTAACCAAGTTAGTGTGTAAGCCTGCCATACCATGAGTACCACTATTGTAGGTACCAAAAGATCCCGAGCTTGGATTACCATTAGGGGAAATCACCCCCGAAACAATAGACCAAGAGCTTGTTGGATCAGTAGACATATCCACAAATCAATTGTTGGAGAAATAAACGAGAAATAATAAAGGCACCAGAAATTTACATATTTCAGTCTGAGTATTGGTACCTACGTCTATGGGGAGAGCCAACATCAAATAATCCACTATAACCGAAAAATCAGAGTTTACAATCACTTACACGCTCGAGTGTTTCTCACACCTAGTTTTAAGCCTAAACTTAAAGTGTTCATAAATAAACAACTCACTTGGACATAAACTCATTACACAAAATTATCGTGCATTCAAGCTCGAAGTAAAACGCTCTACGTACACCAAAACAAGAACTAGGCGTCTCTTTCTTCTCTGCAAACATATAGCTTTGCGTTCTCTACCTCTTCAAGACTTGTGCGATGTGTACACGTGCGGACATGCGGCTCCTTTTTTTTTTCTTTCGTAGGGCTTCAGCGGCTCCACACAAAAGAAAGAAGACGCATGTGCTTCTTTCTTCAATGGGAATTCGCATGCAGCGGGTAAGGTGAAGAACCCCTTACTTTTCCTTTTATTTTATATTATTTCCTCTTTTGTAAACCTTCATGGAATCCAATGAAGCTTCTTCTGTTGACCGAAGCATCCAAGACCCAAAAAGAATTTCGAACTTTTTTTGTGTGTAATCTTGAATATTATCTTTATTAGAAAAATATATTCATGATCAAATAATAAAAATTTTATTCAAGTGGATTGCATTTTGCAAACACTCAAACTCGAGACATAATTTAACAATTTTCCACATTGGTTAGATGTTTGAAGCCAAGTTATAGTGCTCATCATACATGCCGCTCTTCCAACGCCCCGATAGGCGCTCACTCTCCACATACGCCAATAGAACTCAAATAGAGCTTGAGCTTCGCCAAAGAAACAGACTTAATCATTATGTCTGTCGGGTTATATACTGTAGTAATCTTTTTGGTAATAACATTACCCTTAGCTAAGATATCTCAGATGAAGTGGTACCTGATGTTGATATGCTTTATTCGCTCATAATAAACTGGATTATACGCCAAATATATCGCACCTTGGTTATCATAATGTATATCCACATTTTTCTATTCTAACCCAAAGTCCAATAGCAAACTTAATAATCATATTGCCTCATTCGCTACAAAGGTTAGTATCATGTACTTTGCCTCAATCGAAGATAATGTAATGTGATCCTATAATGATGCTTTCTAACTAATTGCATCACTTGCTAGCGTAAACACCGACGTGATCCGAATCCACAAAACCAATGATCTCACTGTCATTGTTGTCCATTTGATACACTATATCCATATCTGTTGTCCAATTCAAATATCTGAGGATCCACTTCGCAGCTTCCTAATGAGCTTTACTAGGACGCCTCATATAACAATTAACCACGCTCACAGTCTATGAAGCACGGACACATTCGAGAACCTTTAGTGTCATGTCGAACACGTGTCGGCGTGTCCGACATGCTCCGACACGTTGGGACAATTTCAGACACGCGAACAACACGTGGTCAACTCTTCTCGACGCGCTCCAACTCACGTGTCCGGAATTGCAAGAGGCTGGATTTCCGGAGTGGATCTGCAAATGTGAAGGGAGGGTGAATCATTGTAGAAGGCGATGGAGGGTGGAAACGAGGGTGAGGGAGAGGAAGTGAGGCTGTGGAGGCGAGGCTGCGAAGGTGAGAGATGGCTAGAGGAAAAAAGAACTAGGCGACCGAGATGACCGCAACAGAGGACCGATGACAAGGCTACGACCACAAAAGAGAAAGGACCAGAGGCAAGATAGCGAGCAACCAAGAGAGAGTACAAATTGAGAGGAAGAGGATCGTGCAATGAAGGAGGAGGGAGCGGCCAGCGTTTTCCGTGAGTTTTCAAGGTTGCTCTTTTTGTTTTAGGAAGAAGGGTAGAAAAAAGATAAAGAATTGGGATACCGTGCAAGAAGGAGGTGTTAGATAATTCATATAATACTTTGATGCGGAAATTCAAAGTAAAAACAATGATCTTTGATCTTCATGATTTTCACAAATAGATGAAGACATACCTTTATCCATAACGCTTGCTTGATGATGATCGTTGTAGAAAACCCAATGATCTCGAACCAAAAGAAGAAATCCGATTTCTCTCCCTTAACCCACTAAACCTTACTGTATTCAATCGATGAGGAGAGAATACCAAATTCCTTTAGTTATTGTTGTTCGTTGTGGGTGAAGAGAGGACCGGACTCTATTTATACGTTCATTGAGAAAATGTGCATTCCATAAAAGCAATATACCCTTTCGTTTTATTAGAGTCGCAACTTTTCGTAACCAATAATTATTTATTTTATAGCATTTCAATAATTATTAAACCATATAATAAATCATATCATGTGGGTCACAATATTTCTTACATTCTCCCACTTGGCCCATATGATTCTCTTTTCATGATTTAATAAAGACTATAATGTGCACAATAAGATTATGCTATAAAATTTCATTAAATTGGCAATCACATAATAATCGCAATTAAGTAAAGAAAACTAATATGAGTCATAGCAGTTGTATGTCATTAATCGACATAGTCCCTTCTATGTACTACAACTATAGCACTTTACTTAACATGATCCATAAATGAGAAGTACAGTAATAGTCCAACCATAATGTTTCTTTAGAAACTATCCTATTTAACATTCATCTATTTCCATAATGTATACTAAATAGAAAACATGAAATATCAGAAACACGTAAGTGAGCTCAAAGTGTCAAATACATAAACTTAATACAATCATAATACAAACATTAATGACATCCAATAATGCCCATCCTTTCAACATGCTCATTAAATATTTTGGGCAGCAGTCCTTTTGTTAAGGGATCTGCTATCATAAGATTGGTGCTAATGTGCTCAATCGACACTCTTTGTTTCTGAACTTCTTTTTTGACAGACAAGTATTTGATCTCAATATGCTTAGCACCCTTAGAATACTTGTCGTTCTTAGAGAAGAAAACTGCTGCAGAATTATCACAATAAATTTTCAGCGGCTTTGCAATACTGTCGACAATCACAAGCCCTGAAATAAAATTCCGCAGCCATAATCCATGAATAGTGGCCTAAAAGCATGCCACAAATTTAGCTTTCATAGTGGATGCAGCAATAACTGACTGCTTCGCACTCTTCCATGAAATTGCCCCTCCAGCTAGAAGAAACAAGTAACCAAATGTTGATTTTCTTGTATCGACACATCCGGCTAAGTCTGAATCTGAATATCCAATCACCTCGAAATGATCAAATCTTTTATAAGTGAGCATATGATTCTTCGTTCCTTGCAAGTATCTAAGAACTTTCTTTGCAGCTTTCCAATGATCCATTACAGGATTACTTTGATACCTGCCTAGCATTTCGACAACAAAATTGATGTCTAGTCTGGTGCAAGTTTGTGCATACATTAAGTGATATAACTAGTATGAGTACCTAGAGGGGGTGAATAGGTATATAAAAAATTTCTCAAAACTAGAAGCTTGCACGATATTTAAACAGTTAATGATTCAATCGCAAGAGTTAAATATCAATCGACAGACTCGAGTAAGGGAAAGAGAGAATTGAACACTCGGTTTATAGTGGTTCGGCTTGATTCAAGCCTACGTCCACTCTTCGCACCGACAGCCGATTGGCTGGATTCCACTATGATCAAAGAGATGTTACGGTGTTGATCTTCCTTGATTTCTAGGTGTAGATGATCTACCACACTCACTCAAGGCGTCACCAAGTATATACTCTCTCTATTTACAATTTTGCTCAAAACAGTCTCAAATAACAATCAAGAATCTTCGACTGGAATTTTTCTATCAATCACACACTTAAAACAACTAGAACGTCTTCTTTTTATACTCCTTTATGCCATCATAGCCGTTGGCACTTACCAAAGGAATTCCTCCAATCTACCCGTTGGACGGAATCAATCAAGAAGATCATCCGAGCTATTTAAGGAATTGATGATAGCCCATCAATCTTGTTCGCCCATACAATCAGGATCTCGGTTTCCATGAATAGAACATTCCAAGATTATTTCGTCGACCAACGGATCTTCAATCGATCTTAGATAAGAATTAAAGAATCCGAATGATTATCCAACCAAAGAATCTGATCCAGAGAATAGAATCGAATCCTCAACCATAAACCTCGGCTTTGGATTTCCTTCGTCACTGGATTAGAAAGACTGTCAGTGAGAATAGACTTAAGTCTTGAGTCTTGAGTCTTAAGTCTTGGGTCTTGAGTCTCGAGAGAACAAAGTCTTCAGACTTTAAACTGACGGTCTCCGAACATCCGGACTTAGATCGAAAGAAACGTTTTGTCGCCTTCAAAATATTCTGGAAAGATTTCTCCAACAATCTCCCCTTTTGATGGTGACAAAAACTTTCTTGAAGATTTGAACATCTTTGACCTGCAAAACATTTCTCAAGCAATATGGCTAACTCATAAAGATTAATAAAACAACCGACTCGCATCCACGAAAATTGGTTAGACTTTCATGAGAAACACCATATAACAATACTTGAATAAATGCAACCAGTCAAGCATCACAATCCACAGTCAATTCAGTCAAGTTCACATCCAAGTTCAAGTTCTCAAGTCATACTCAAAAATAAACATAACCACAAAAGTCAAAGTTTTAAAAAAAATGATGTTTGTTCAAATTGGTTTTCTCCCCCTTTTTGTCAGCATTGAAAAGGGTGAGAAAGGAGTCATGTCTGCTTGGGAATGCGCACGATCTGGAAATCCCCAATGGACTGGACTACTCCTTCGAGCTTCTTCAAGTCTTCTCTCGGATGAGCTACCTCTTCTCCTTGGCATTGGCTTGAAGTTGCGGAGCGAGGTCTTTGAGTCTATCCTCCATAGAGACCGAAGATGCTTGTCCAGCGCTCTTCAAAGCTTGATTTCACAGTCCAGAACATATATCTGGTTCCGCATTTCCAGAAGAATATTCATGATGCTACGAAAGTCTACAGAATCATCCGTCTGTGTACTTGCATTGACTCTCTCAGATGATGTGTATGCAGACGATGGCGCTTTTGAATGGTCTGGCAGATTTGGAATCGATGCGTGACCTTCTTCGGGCAATTGAGAGACCTGAACTTCTTTCCGGGTCTTCGGAGATTGTCTTAGATCTTCACTATTGACAGCATGAGGTGTAGACCTCTCTTGCTCGCTAACTCCCCCTGTCTCTAGGACATCGAAAGGGGAAGAGTGATGATCATGCTCTTCATTTCCCTTTTCTCTCTAGATTCAGCCGCAGACTTTTCTTTTTCTCCTTCTTCTTCTTCTTCAACTTCTTTCTCCTTCTCTCTCTGTTTTCTTCTTCTCTCGTTCTTTCTCCTTCTTCCCGATGTCTCTGCTGAAGATCTGTTTGATGAGACACGAACGTCTTGTTCTTGTCAGCGCTTGGATAGTGGGATCTTCATCATCTTCATCTTCATCTTCTTCCTCCAGGATAAGAGTTCTTTTCCTCTTTTTCGATGAGACACCAATGGCCTCCTTTCCTTTCCTTCTTGAAGCAGACTGGACAGGAGATTTCACTTTGAATTTCTCCATTGCCTTGGAGAATTCTTGCAGACGCATCTTCATTAACATTTTCAACCCTACCACCATCTTTTCACACGGTCGAACACAAAATGTATGCGGCAGTTCAATGTTCAGATGTCTGAAGATCTTGGTCACCAGACCAGGATAAGGCAATTGTCCTTTGTCTTTCGACAATGCTCTGTACATATGGAAGAGAATAGTGTGCGGGAGAGAAAACTTCTGTCCTGAGTTGATCGCATACATCAACTTTGCTTCGAAAGAGACACATCAAGTCTTTGATGTAGACTTCGGCCTAATGCAATTGATCACAATCTTATGAAGCACAATGTTGATGGCTTTCATCCTGAATAGGTAATTTTCTTCTCTACGTCCCTATCTTTGACAAGATCCAGTAGTACGAGCAACCGAGACTTTGATTGGGAGATAGCGTCCCGTTCAACTCCAACAATGTCCGCCATCATATTCACATCTACCACGTAGACTTGATCTTGAACATTGAATGAAATTCTATTCGCATCCAAAAGCTAAGATTTGAATAGAAATAGGCGGTCAATTGAGCATACCCGTCCGTGAGTCGGAGCAAAAGTCTCAAGTTGAAGCAAATTCAACTTTTCTCTAAGTTCACGTTGATGGAGTCCGAAGTCAAAATCGACACTTCTAGGGTTTATCACCCCTCTTTTCAACAGCTTTGAAATACACTTTCTCCGATCCTTGGATTTAAACAAATCCATCCGATTTCCTTTCACCATTGCTGCTACACCCATTCTAGGTTTAAATTCAAGGAACATTTTGTCATCATCGTTCCCGTCAATCAGATTTTGTCCTGGCATACGAGGATCACTGGGAATGTTCTCAAGAGCCTCCTCTGCCCTTCCTTTAGGAGCAATTCCCAATTCTTCCATTTTCCGCAGAAAAAGATACTCATTTCCATAATTTTTGTCCTTAAGAAAGTCATCTATATATTTTAACGGAGAACCGTAGGCTTTCAACGCACGATAAAGCTTATAGATAAAGGAGGGTCTTTGGACTCTTCTTTGGGTCGGCTTCCTCGATTATCTCTTCTTCCGGATGTTGACTTGCATCTTGTGGGGTAGGAGGTGCTTGAATGACGTGGAGGAGAGCGAGTCGGACTTTGTCGCCGACTTGGTAAGTCTTCTTCCTCGTGAGATCGAAATGAATCGGCCCCTTCTCCATTCTTTGTGGTCCCCGCTGCTATTCTTGATGATTTCCTCGAAGACGACATTTTCCTTTGTCTATTGGGAGATTCCTTCACTTGCTTTTCCCAAGAAAAAATGACCACTTTCTCGAGGATGAATTCGGGAGTAGAAACCAGTTTTGGGAGGAGAGTGTCTTTTTTAGGGTTTTGAAGATTTGGGCGAAGAAAAGAAAACTGTATATATATATGTACCTCGGATTTGAAAAGAGAAGTTTAAATCGGTACAAGGAAGGTGTACGAACATATCGTTTCAAAATCAATAACTACCAAAATTAATTCCTTGAAAAATTTTCGAATTATATCTAAAAGAGAGATCGTACCTTTTCGAGATTGGATAAAATAACTAAACAAGAATTCGTACCTTTTAGATAAAATAGCAACTTAAGAGATTTAGCCATGAATGATTGAGTCTCATGATTCAAAGTCAGAGTCTTAGAGTTGGTGAGTCTCTAGACTTTAACTTCTTCAAGCTTCAAAATGTTGAGTCTTGAGCGGATGAAGTCGAATTGATTTTTCTCCAAAGGCTTTGTGAATATATCCGCTAGTTGACTCTTGAATCAACAAATTGAATCGAGATTTCTCCATTTTGAATATGATCTCTAATGAAGTGATGTCGAATCTCAATATGCTTTGCTCTTGAATGAAGGATTGGATTTTTGGTGAGATTGATCGCGCTGGTGTTGTCACATCTGATTTCTGTGCATGAGTCTTCAATGCCAAAGTCTTGTAGCTGTTGTTTTATCCATAGAATTTGCGAACAGCAGCTTCCAAGAGCTACATACTCTGCTTCTGTCGTTGAGAGAGCTACAGTGCTTTGCTTCCTTGAGAACCAAGACACACGTCCTGTTTCCAAGCAATTGACAAGTTCCGAAGTGCTCTTTCTATCGACTCGCAACCGGCCAGATCTGCATCTGAGTATCCTAGAAGATTAAAGTCTCCCCTCTTTGGATACCAAAGACCGATGCTTGAAGATGAAGCAACGTATTTGATAATACGTTTCACGGCAATGAGATGTGATTCTCTAGGATCTGATTGAAACCTAGCACGGATGCAAACACTCAACAAAATATCGGTCTAGAAACGTAAGATAAAGAAGTGAACCGATCATGCTCTGTACAGCTTTTGATCTACTTTCTTCCCTTCTTCATCTTTGTCTATCTTCAAAGAGCATGACATTGGTATGTCAATCTTCTTGCAATTTTCCAATCCAAATCTTTTGACAAGATCATTAACATATTTTTCTTGGAAGATAAAAGTTCCTTCCTTCAATTGCTTTATTTGAAGGCCAAGAAAGAATGTTAATTCTCCCATCATACTCATTTCAAACTCATCCCGCATAGACTTAGAAAATTTCTTGCAAAGACTTTCATTAGAGGATCCAAAAATAATGTCATCAACATATATTTGAACGAGTAAAAAGCTTTTGTTTTCCTTTTTGATGAATAGAGTAGTGTCTACTTTACCTTTGACAAATCCGTTCTGTAATAAGAACTTACTTAGTCTGTCGTACCAAGCTCGAGGTGCTTGCTTTAGACCATACGAGCCTTTTTCGATCGAGACCGAGTCCGGCTTCTTTGGGTCTTCAAATCCAGGCGGTTGTTCCACATAAACTTCCTCTTGGATAAATCCATTTAGGAAAGCACTTTTGACGTCCATTTGGAATAACCTGAAATTTTTGTAACAAGCAAACGCAAGTAATAGTCGAATAGCTTCTAACCTTGCAACGGTGCGTAAGTCTCGTCATAGTCTATTCCTTCTTCTTGCGTGTATCCCTTGGCCACGAGTCTTGCTTTATTGCGTACGACTTTTCCTTCTTCGTTCATCTTGTTTCTAACACCCATTTGGCTCCAATAACAATGTTTTACCTTTTGGTTTAGATGTCAATTCCCGGACATCATTAATATTGAACTGCTATCGAGCTCTTCTTGCATAGCTTCGATCCAGCTTTCATCGATAAAGCTTCTTCTATGCTTTTGGTTCAATTTCGGAGATGAGAGCAACAGCACTAGATTCTTCACGCCTTTTTGATCTGTGCGGATTCCTTCATTGATTTCGCCAATAATGAGATCTTTTGGATGACTGGATTTGTGTTTCCGATTCTAGTTGATTTGATTGGTTGATGATCTCTTTCTTTATTTGAGTCTTCATGAGCATCTTGATGATTGACTTCCGAGTCCGAGATGCTTCTTGAGTTGAAGACTTTGGAAGGTCTAGAGCAGTTCGGACTCTTCATATTGAGTTTGGCTGGATTCATCTTGTGCTTTGAGTCTTGGAATTTGACATTCATTGATTCTTCCACAGACGGCTTTTCTTGTTATAGACTCGTAGGCTTTGCTTGATGTAGAATATCCAAGGAAGATGCCTTCATCTGATCTTTCTTCAAACTTACCAACTCGATCATTTGCATTTTTCAAAATAAAGCATTTGCAACCAAATACATGAAAGTATGAAACAATAGGCTTCTTACCTTTGAACAATTCATAGGGGGTTTTTTCAAGAATAGGTCTTAGGAAGACTCTATTTATAATATAGCATGCAAGTTGAAACGACTTCAGCCCAAAACCGTGAAGAAATTTTGCTTTCAATTAAAAGAGTTCTAGCCATTTCTTGAAGAGATCTATTCTTTCTTTCCACAACTCCATTTTGCTGAGGAGTGTATGGAGAGGAGAATATATGTTTAAAACCAGATTCATCACACAATTTTGTGAAATCTTGATTTTCAAATTCACCTCCATGATCTGTTCTTATACTTGAAATAGCACATCCTTTTTCATTTTGAACCTTTTTAGCAAATTTCTCAAAGTATGAAAAGGTTTCTGACTTATTTGCAAGAAAATATACCCAAGTAAAGCGAGAGAAATCGTCTACAATTACTAGACAGTACTTCTTACCTCCAATGCTCGGGTTCTTGTTGGTCCGAAGAGATCCATATGAAGCAACTAGTACATGATTAGTAGATACATGATTTGTTTGCTTAAATGAATTTCTTACCTGTTTCCCAAAATGCATGGAGTGCATAAGTCGACTTATGGTAAGGCAATTTAGGTAGACCTCGAACAAGCTGCTTTGAAGAGATTTTGGCTAATTGCTTCTTGTTGATATGGCCAAGCTTTTTGTGCCATAGAACTTGCTTCATCTTGAATTGAGATTAAGCATTGTTCTTCATTTGGCTTTACATCAAGGAGATAGATGTTTCCATGCCTTTGACCCATGAAAGACTCGAGTCGAATCTTTGCTAATTCCATAACATATGCCTTTTGAAAGGAGATCTTGTAACCGAGTATCACACAATTGGCTAATCTTTGAGTAGATTGTAGTTGAGTCCTTCCACTAGAGAGACATTGCTTATTGTGAGATTTCCAATTTTTACAATCCAAATCCCACAATACTTCCTTTGCTATTTCCTCCAAAAGAAACTTTTCCACCATTTACTTGAATAAGTTTAATGAAACAATTTGAGTCTCCTGTCATGTGTCTTGAGCATCCGCTGTCAAGATACCACTTTATCTTCTTTTTGACAGAGACCTGCATTCAAAAGAGAGTCTCAAGCTTTCTTTGGTACCCAAACTTTCTTGGGTCCTTTGGTGTTAGTAGGATGAGCATTATTAGGCCATACTCTCTTAACAGGTTTCCAAACCATAGGACACTCTTTTTCAAAATGATCCTTACTATTACACTTAGAACACCTTAAAGCATTTCGACCTACGGACTTTACAAACACTCTTTTGAAATGATTTTTATAAGCCTCTTTTGATGGTCTTTTCTTAATTCTTTCTTTTACTTTTGGAAAATCAATCAAGGGATTGTTTCCGCTGTCATACCTAGACCAGACTTATTAAAGTAAGGTCTTTGAACTGAAAGACTTTTTCAAGCTTTTCGGATCCTATCGAAAACTTCTTTGAAATATTTGATAAGTCCGTTTTTTAAGAAAACATTTTCTTTCAAGAGATCATCTTCTTTTTCTTTAAGAGCAGAAACATTTAGGTCTAGACTTTTAACTCTTTCTTCTAAAATAATTTCCTTTTGTTTCAAAAATGAGTTTTCCTTTTAAGTTCGGAAATTCTTTTGAGAGAAGTCTTAAGACCGAAACACAGTTCATCAATATATTTAGAGACTTTGATAGGAATTTTAAAATTACTTACCTCAAATTCATCTGTTCGAGTCGATCCAGAATCTGAGTCTAAGTCCGAATGTGCCATCAAACATATGTTGGCGTATTCATTATCACTCTCTTCACATTCTCGTATCACTCCCGGGTTTCAGCTTTGAGAGCCTTTGAAACTTCTCGGCTTTTCCTCTTTTCTTTTTTTTTTAGAAGAGGACAGTTGGGTCCGATGTGTCCCTTCTTTTTACATTCGAAGCAAACTACATCTTTGTTTGGTTCCTCATCATCAACAGACTTGGTTTGCTGTCTCTCGAAAACTTTGTTTCCTTGGGATGAACCTTCTTTTTCTATTCAGTTTTCTGAATCTTCTTATCATGAGAGCGAGCTCCTCATCATCCATATCATCTTCGAATCTTCATCATCGAATCGTCATTTGATTTTAATGCAATAGATTTCTTACCTCTTGGATCTTCGTCTTCATTAATTCGTTCCACTTCGTAAGACCGAAGAGTTCCAATCGCTCGTCTACGAGATAATGGCATGATTCTTTGCGTCTCTCTTATTGAAGTCTTTATATGATTCCAATCCTTAGAGAGTCCACGCAGAAGCTTGTTCACCTTCATGGGATCAGAAATTTTTGTCCTTGGTTCTCAAGACCATTGACAATATCTGTAAAACGACTAAACATGTCGGTTATAGATTCTCCTGGTTTCATTTTGAAGGCTTCATATTGACCAAGAAGAATGTTAATTCTAGTCTCCTTCACTTCGATCTGTCCCTTCATAGGTGATGTATCTATCCCATACTTCTTTTGCTGTAACACAAGAAGATATTCTATTATATTCAGTTGGAGATAAAGCACAATATAAAGAGTAAATTGCTTTTGCATCGAGTGCTTGTCTCTTGTTTATCTCTTCCTGAGACATTCCGCTGGCTTCAATAGTGTCTTTCCCTCTTTCAGAGATTGAAGCAGCAACGGGAGTGATTCCTCTTTCCACAACGTCCCATTCCAAAGGATCCTTTGATCGAAGGAAAGCTTTCATCTTGTTCTTCCGATGTTGTAATCCTTTCCATCAAGTAGGGAGGTCTGGTATTGCTTTGCCCTTCCATCAGCCCCGGTGCTAGCATACTAGCCATGGATCTTTTACTCAAGTAAAACACTTCAAACAAAGTGAGAACACGGGCTCGATACCAATTGATATAACTAGTATGAGTACCTAGAGGGGGTGAATAGGTATATAAAAAATTTCTCGAAGCTTGCACGATATTTAAACAGTTAATGATTCAATCGCAAGAGTTAAATATCAATCGAAGACTAAGTAAGGAAAGAGAGAATTGAACACTCGGTTTATAGTGGTTCGGCTTGATTCAAGCCTACGTCCACTCTTTCCGCACCGACAGCGATTGGCTGGATTCCACTATGATCAAAGAGATGTTACAAAGTGTTGATCTTCCTTGATTTCTAGGTGTAGATGATCTACCACACTCACTCAAGGCGTCACCAAGTATATACTCTCTCTGTTTACAATTTTGCTCGAACAGTCTCAAATAACAATCAAGAATCTTCAGACTCTGGAATTTTTCTATCAATCACACACTTAAAACAACTAGAACGTCTTCTTTTTATACTCCTTTATGCCATCATAGCCGTTGGCACTTACCAAAGGAATTCCTCCAATCTACCCGTTGGACGGAATCAATCAAGAAGATCATCCGAGCTATTTAAGGAATCGATGATAGCCCATCAATCCTGTTCGCCCATACAATCAGGATCTCGGTTTCCATGAATAGAACATTCCAAGATTATTTCGTCGACCAACGGATCTTCAATCGATCTTAGATAAGAATTAAAGAATCCGAATGATTATCCAACCAAAGAATCTGATCCGAGAGAATAGAATCGAATCCTCAACCATAAACCTCGGCTTTGGATTTCCTTCGTCACTTTGGATTAGAAAGACTGTCAATGAGAATAGACTTAAGTCTTGAGTCTTGAGTCTTAAGTCTTGGGTCTTGAGTCTCGAGAGAACAAAGTCTTCGAGACTTTTAAACTAGACGGTCTCCGAACATCCGGACTTAGACCGAAAGAAACGTTTTGTCGGCTTCAAAATATTCTGGAAAGATTTCTCCAACATTAAGCTCCCATAACAGATGTATAAGGAGTATTTTTCATTTGTTCTCGTTCCAATTCACTTTTCGGACATTGCATAAGACTAAATTTGTCACATTTCTGAATTGAAACTATTCCTGCTGAATATTTACTCATATTAAATCTCTCTAAAATTTTCTCAATGTAGGCTTTCTGAGACAATCCTAATAATCCTTGTGATCTATCACGGAATATTTATATTCCTATCACATATGTTGCCTCTCCCATATCCTTCATTTCAAAATTCTTAGAGAGAAATTTCTTGGTTTCATATAACAAACCAAGATCATTAGCAGCAAGCAAAATATCATCAACATACAGAACTAGAAAAATAAACTTGCTCCCACTAATCTTCATATATATACACCGATCAACGGTGTTTTCCTTAAATCCAAATGAAGTTATGGTATCGTTAAACTTAAGATACCATTGTCAAGAAGCTTGTTTAAGTCCATATATTGACTTCTTTAATTTACATACCATGTGTTCATTTCCTTTAACTGAAAAGCCTTCGGGTTGATCCATATAAACCTCTTTTTCTAAGTTCCCATTAAGAAATGCGGTTTTTACATCCATTTGGTGTAACTCCAAGTCATAATAAGCCACCAAAGCCATAATGATTCTAAGTGAGTCATTCTTAGAGACTGGTGAAAATGTCTCTTTATAGTCGATGCCTTCTTTCTGAGTAAAACCCTTTGCAACAAGTCTAGCTTTATGTCGTTCAATATTGCCTTTTGAGTCGCGCTTGGTCTTAAAGACCCATTTACACCCGACCTTCTTACATCCTTTAGGCAATTCAACTATATCCCAAACTTGATTTTGATGCATGGATTTTAACTCTTCTTCCATGGCATTAAACCATTCATTAGAATCTTCACATTCCATGGCTTGGGAAAATGAATCTGGATCATTTCCAATTCCTAAGTCAATTTCTGACTCTTGTAGATAAACCATATAATTATCAGAAATAACCAACCTCTTTTCTCTTTGAGATCTCCTTAATGCTATTTCTTGTGACTTGGCTATTGGAGGTTCATTATTGACATCTCCATTATTGAGTGTTTGTTCATTAATTTGTTGTTCTCGATTATTGTTAGATTGTACTACAATATCAGGAACAACAACTTTAGAAGCTTTAGGCATAGGAACTTCTACCTTTACTTCTTGAATGCAAGCATCACTCATTCTTTCACTCCCACTGATGTCATCATTATCAATGAACCTAGCATTTCCAGATTCAACAATTCTTGTACTATGATTAGGACAATAAAATTTATACCCTTTGGATTTCTTTGCATAACCAATGAAATAACCACTGGCTCGTCTTGAATCCAATTTCCTTTCATGTGGATTGTAAATTCTTACTTCGCTTGACAACCCCAAACATGCAGATGTCGTAAATTAGGTTTCATTCCCGTCCACAGTTCAAAAGGAGTCTTTGGAACTGCCTTACTAGGAACCCTGTTTAATAAGTACATAGAAGTCTTTAAAGCATACATCCACAAAGATAAGGGTAAAGATGAATGACTCATCATACTCCTAACAATTTCCATTAAAGTACGGTTATGCCTTTCTGTTGCACCATTTTGTTGTGGTGTACCTGGCATTGTGTATTGAGTACAAATGCCATGTCTTTCAAGGAATTTAGCAAATGGACCTGGACATTGTCTCGATTCATCATACTTTCCATAATATTCACTGCTTCTATCCGATCTTACTATTTTCACCTTTCTATCTAATTGCCTCTCAACCTCTTTAATATACACTTCAAGTGCATTAACTGATTGAGACTTATCATACAATAGATAAATGTAACCATAACGTGAAAAATCATCAATAAAGGTTATGAAATAGCTTTCCTTACCAAAAGATGGAACATCAAAAGGACCACATATGTCAGTATGTATAATCTCAAGAAGCTCTGTGCTTCTTGTGACACTTTTCTTAGTGTGCTTTGTTTGTTTACCTTTAATACAATCAATACACACTCCAAGGTTAGTAAAATCCAAATTTGGAATAATTTCATTGTTCACTAATCTTTGCATTCTTTCATTAGATATATGACCCAAACGTTTATGCCACAAGTAAGCAGAATTTTCATTCACCAAACTTCATTTAGTGCCAATATTATGATGCAAGGTCATTAATGTCTCAACAAAAGTATTATCAAGTCTAAATTTGTAGAGATCATCACATAAAGTTCTAATTCCAATAAGAGTATCACTCTTAAATAAACTGAAAGATGCAGATCCAAACTTACAATAAAATCCCGCCACATCAAGTATTGGCAAAGAAACTAAATTGCGAGAAAATGTAGGTACATAAAGGGTTCGAAACAAATCCAAATAATGCCCAATATCTAAGATCAAATGATAAGTGCCAATGCCTTCAACTGGAGCTTTGTTTATGTTCCCCGTAATCACATAATTTTCATTTGGCTTTATAGTTTGGATCGTAAGAAATCCCTGCATTGTATTTGACACATGAGTGGTGGCACAAGAATCAATCCACCAAGTATTATAAGGAACTTTAGTAAATTTTGATTCAAAACATACTAAAGCACAAGGCTTACCTTTCTTTTCGAACCAAGCCTTACATTTCGGACAATCTTTCTTCAAGTGTTCAATTTTATTGCAAAAATGACATTTAATAAGATTGTGTTCATTTTTGTGGATTTCAGAAGCCTTTGAAGAGTCATTCAGGACGTGTAGTCCTTTCTTCTTGCTCCTTCCACCTTTCCTCTTAAAATTCTTTCGAACTTCTTGATGACTTGAGAAATGAACAGAATGAGCCTTTTGATTCTTTATCCTTGTTTCCTCTTGAACTAGCATACTGGCCAATTCGTTTACATTACACTTATCCTTTATAGTGTTGTAATTCATTTGAAATGGTCCATATTGCTCATGAGGTAAGGAATTAAATATAAATTGTACTAAAAAGTACTCATCCACGTTCATTCCCAAAGTCCTTAACTTTGCTGCTAAATTCGTCATTTCAAGTATATGCTCATGCATGGTACGCGAACCATCATATTTCATGGTGGTCAGTGTGCTTATCAATGTACCAGCAAGTGACTTATTAGCAGTTTGAGAACGCTCTTCCACAAATTTCATAAATTCCTTAGCATTGTTAGTTTTGGGAAGAGAAGTCTTTAAGTTGTTTGCAACTGTCATTCGCATGAACATTAAGCTCAACCTGTTCGATCTTTCCCAAACTTTATGAAAAGACTTTTCATCATTACTACTTTCATCAGTAATAGCAGCTGATTTCTCAGCTTGAAGCGCTAAATCAAGATCCAGGACACCTAAGTAAAATTGGACTTGTTCACTCCAATCAGGAAAATTTATCCCATTGAATAAAGGAACAGATGAGGCGTGCGAATGGAGTGAAACAGGTACAGATACTGCAAATGTGCAAGAAAATACTCATACATTAATCCTTTGAAAATATCACCTAATCAGATTCAAACTAAACGACACATGCACATCATAGTTCTCCTTTGGGCATCCTATGATATAGAAATATATATATATACCATAATGATGCTAGTAACTTTTATTTAATAATTGTAAATATATCTTATTAAAATTTATTTGCTATCTTTGGACATACAAACAAATTTAACAAGTCATATTAATTATCAACCATCATGTTCATGAATTATAAGAAAATAATTAACCTTTGGGTTAATCCCTAAGTTCTTATAATAAATGAACTTCAATATACCCATAACTCCAATAATGATATAAAACATATCAATTTCATATATAGCATCAATTAATCATGGGTAATTGAATAAAACAATTTACAATATCAAAAAATTCAAAAGACTTCAAGGTTTGGCCACTTTGGTGACTAACAAACCATTCATAATATGAATTTTTAATATTGCAAAATATAAATATTTACCAAATTGCACATAAGGATAAAATGTAATCAAATCATAAGGGCAAAATCATTAAAACATAATTCCATTAGGGCAAAATCATAAATTTATAATCCAGGGGCAAAATGGTAAATAATCGCAATGGCAGAATCGTAATTATAAATTAAACATGGGCAAAACAGTAAATAAATTGCGAGAAGGACAAAATGGGAATTTTAAAAAATGACATAGGGGCAAAAACGTAAAAAGGGCACGCGGGGACGTCAGGCGCGTGCCGAGCACGCGCCTTCATCCGCCGCGGGCGCGTGCCTCCAACGCACGCGCGCGTGGATCCCACGCTCGCCACACTTGCGCACGCTTGACGGAATGTGGCGCGTGGGTTCCACGCACCTGCAACTGCAGCGCGCGCGTAGAGCCCACGCGCCTTCTTCCTCACACACAGACGCACTTTTTCGCCGGTTTTTCGCCGTTTCGCCGGGATTTCGCCGCCGTTTCTTCTCCGGCAGCCCATCCTAGACACAAATAAATAATGAGTTTTGAAGAGCATGTCGGTACGACCACATGGCTTTAAGTTTCGGCGAAAATGACCAAGAAATTAGCCCCAAAACAAACGAAAATTTCTCAGAACACAAAACCTCCACCACCGCCACTTTCGCCGCTCGATTAGCCTCCGGCGAACAACGATATACCGGAAAAACTCATGGCTAATGTTCCTCATGGCAGTGCGACCATATGGGTCCGAAACCAAGCGATGGGTCACCGGATTTTGCTCGGAATTGGAGAGTTTCTATCTTACCCTTAAAATTCCGAATTCCTCCATTTTTTGTCCTTAAAATTCCGAATTACTCCATTTTTGTCCTTTTCTCCATAAAACATTCCATCATTCGAATTTTCTTTAACAGAACCTTCCAAAACATTTCAACAACAACAAATACTACGAAGAGGATCATTCAACGAATCATCATGCATAAATCATAATATTTCTATAAGAGTAAAAATCATGAGAGCATAAACCAAATGCTCTGATACCAACTGTTAGATAATTCATATAATACTTTGATGCGGAAATTCAAAGTAAAAACAAGGATCTTTGATCTTCATGATTTTCACAAATAGATTAAGACATACATTTATCCATAGTGCTGCTTGATGATGATCGTTGTAGAAAACCCAATGATCTCGAACCAAAAGAAGAAATCCGATTTCTCTCCCTTAACCTACTAAACCTTACTGTATTCAATCGATGGAGGAGAGAATACCAAATTCCTTTAGTTATTGTTGTTCGTTGTGGGTGGAGAGAGGACCGGACTCTATTTATACGTTCATTGAGAAATGTGCCTTCCATCAAAGCGATATATCCTTTCGTTTTATTAGAGTCGCAACTTCTCATAACCAATAATTATTTACTTTTATAGCATTTCAATAGTTATTAAACCATATAATAAATCATATCATGTGGGTCACAATAATTCTTACAGGAGGAGCATAGAAGGAGAAGGAGGATGCTATGGTTTAGGTTTCCAAGGAAGGGAAGAAAAAAAAAAAATGGGGGGTGCCGCGAAGGAGGAGGCAGCTAGGTTTGGGTTTCCAAAGAGGGCATAAAATATTTAAAAAATGAGGTGCCATGTAAGGAGGAGGCGCCTGGGAGGAATAATAGGCAGCTAGTATTTGGATTTTCAAGGAAGAGCAAGAAAAAAAAATTAAAATGATTGTATCATGAAGAGCAAAAAAAAAAAATTAAAATGGAATGCCCGTCCAATTGGGCGGGATTTGTGTTGGAGAAATCTTTCCAGAATATTTTGAAGCTGACAAAACGTTTCTTTCGGTCCTAAGTCTGGATGTTCGGAGACCGACAACGGTGTAAAGTCTCAAGACTTTGTATTCTCAAGACTCAAGACTCAAGACTCAAGACTCAAGACTCAAGACTCAAGTCTCAAGACTCAAGACTTAAGTCTATTCTCACTGACAGTCTTTCTAATCCAAGTGACGAAGGAAATCCAAAGCCGAGGTAAATGGTTGAGGATTCGATCCTATCCTCTGGAAAAGATTCTTTGGTTGGATAAATATTTCGGATTCTTTGATTCTCATCTAAGATCAATTGAAGATCCGTTGGTCGACGAAATAATCTTGGAATGTTCTATTCTTGGAAACCAAGATCCTGATTGTATGGGCGAACAGGATTGATGGGCTATCATCAGATTCCTTAAATAGCTTGGATGATCTTCTTGATTGATTCCGTCCAACGGGTAGATTGGAGGAATTCCTTTGGTAAGTGCCAACGGCTATGATGGCATAAAGGAGTATAAAAGGAAGACGTTCTAGTTGTTTTAAGAGTGTGATTGATAGAAAAATTCCGTAGTCCGAAGAACCTTGATTGTTAGTCGATACACTTCGAGCGAAATTGTGTACACAGAGTGTTTATATTTGGTGACACCTTGAGCGAGTGTGGTATATCATCTACACCTAGAAATCAAGGAAGATCAACACTGTAACAGCTCTTTGATCATAGTGGAATCCAGCCAATTGGCTGTCAGTGCAGAAGAGTGGACGTAGGCTTGAATCAAGCCGAACCACTATAAACCGAGTGTTCAATCCTCTCTTTCCCTTACTCGGTCTTGTGATTGAATTTTTAACTTTGCAAATCCTTTAACTGTTTAAATATTGTGCAATCTTCAAAGAAATTTTTATATACCTATTCACCCCCCTCTAGGTTCTCGTACTAGCTATATCAATTGGTATCAGAGCTCGTGTTCTTACTTTATTTGAAGTGTTTTACTTCAAAGTAAAAGATCCATGGCTAGTATGCTAGCACCAGGGCTGGTGGAAGGGCAAAGCAATACCAGACCACCCTACTTTGATGGGAAAGATTACAACATCTGGAAAAACAAGATGAAAGCTTTTCTACGATCAAAGGATCCTCTGGAATGGGATGTGGTGGAAAGAGGAATTACTCCTATTGCTGCATCAGTATCCGAAAGAGGGAAAGAAACTGTTGATACCAGCGGAATGTCTCAAGAAGAGTTAAACAAGAGACAAGCACTCGATGCAAAAGCAATTTACTCTTTATATTGTGCTTTGTCACCAACTGAATATAACAGAATATCTTCTTGTGTTACAGCAAAAGAAGTCTGGGATAGATTACATATCACTTATGAAGGGACAGACCGAGTGAAGGAGACCAGAATTAACATTCTCCTTGGTCAATATGAAGCCTTCAAAATGAAACCAGGAGAATCTATAACTGACATGTTTAGCCGTTTTACGTAGATATTGTCAATGGTCTTGAGAATCAAGGACAGAAAATTTCTGATCCTATGAAGGTGAACAAGCTATTGCGTGGACTCTCCAAGGATTGGAATCATATAAAGACTTCGATAAGAGAGACGCAAAGAATTATGCCATTATCTCGTAGACGAGCTGATTGGAACTCTTCGCCTTACGAAGTGGAACGAATTAATGAAGACGAAGATCCAAGAGGTAAGAAATCCATTGCATTAAAATCTAACGATGATTCTGATGATACAGATTTTGAAGAAGATCTGGACAATGAGGAGCTTGCTCTTATGATTAGAAGGTTCAGAAAGCTGAATAGAAAAGGAAGAAGGTTCAACTCAAAGAAACAAAGTTTTCAAAAACAGCAAACCAAGTTTGTTGATAATGAGGAACCAAACAAAGATGTAGTTTGCTTCGAGTGTAAGAAAAAGGGACACATCAGACCCAACTGTCCTCTTCTGAAGAAGAAAAGAGGAAAGCCTGAGAAGTCTCGAAAAGCTCTTAAAGCTGAAACTTGGAGCGATACAGAGTGTGAAGAAAGTGATGAGGAATATGCCAACCTGTGTCTGATGGCGCAATCGACTCGGACTGGATCGACTCGAGACGGTGAATTTGAGGTAAGTGATTATAAAATCCCTGTCAAAGTCTCTAAATACATTGATGAATTATGTTTTAATCTTAAGACTTCTCTCAAAAAGATTTCCGAACTTAAAAAGGAAAACTCAGTTTTAAAACAAAAGGAAAACATTTTAGAAGAAAAAGTGAAAAGTTTAAACTTGAATGTTTCTACTCTTAAATAGAATGAAGAAAAACTTTCAAAAGAAAATGCTTTCTTAAAAACTGATTTATCAAATATTTCAAAGAAATTTTCAATAGGGTCGAAAAAACTTGAAAAAGTTCTTTTTCAAATTCAAAGACCTTACTTTAATAAGTCCGGTCTAGGTATGACAAATGGAAACAATCCCCTTGATTGATTTTCCAAAAGTAAAAGAAAGAATTAAGAAAAGACCGTCAAAAGAGGCTTACAAAAATCATTTCAAGAAAGTCTTTGTAAAGTTCGTAGGTCGAAATGCTCTAAGATGTTCAAAGTGTAACAATCAAGATCATTTTGAAAAAGACTGTCCTATGGTTTGGAAGCTCGTTAAGAGAGTATGGCCTAATAATGCTCATCCTACTAACATCAAAGGACCCAAGAAAATTTGGGTACCAAAGAAAGCTTGAGATTCTTTTTTTTGAATGCGGGTCTCTGTCAAAAGAAGGTAAAGTGGTATCTTGACAAATGGATGCTCAAGACACATGACAGACACTCAAATTGTTTCATAAAGCTTATTCAAGTAAATGGTGGAAAAGTTTCATTTGGAGGAAATAGCAAAGGAAGTATTGTGGGATTCGAACTGTGAAAATTGGAAATCTTACAATAAGCAATGTCTCTCTAGTGGAAGGACTCAATTACAATCTTCTCAAAGCATTAGCCAATTGTGTGATACCGGTTTCAAGATCTCCTTTCAAGAAGGCATATGTTCTGAATTAGTAAAGATTCGACTCGCCTTTCATGGGTCGAAGGCATGGAAACATCTACCTCCTTGATGTAAAACCAAATGAAGCACAATGCCTAATCTCGATTCAAGATGAAGCAGTCTTATGGCACAGAAAGCTTGGCCACATCAACATGAAGCAATTAGCCAAAATCTCATCAAAGAAGCTTGTTCGAGGACTACCTAAAGTGCCATTCCAAAAGTCCGACTTATGCACTCCATGCATTCTGGGAAAACAGGTAAGAAATTCATTTAAGCCAATAAATCATGTCTCTACTAATCATGTACTACAGTTGCTTCATATGGATCTCTTCGGACCAACAAGAACCCAGAGCATTGGAGGTAAGAAGTATTGTCTAGTAATTGTAGACGATTACTCTCGCTTTACTTGGGTATATTTTCTTGCAAGTAAGTCGAAACCTTTTCGTACTTTGAGAAGTTTGCAAAAAGGTTCAAAATGAAAAAGGATGTGCTATTTCAAGTATAAGAACAGATCATGGAAGTGAATTTGAAAATCAAGATTTTACGAAATTTTGTGATAAATCTGGTTTTAACCATATGTTTTCCTCACCATATACTCCAGAGCAAAATGGAGTTGTGGAAAGAAAGAATAGATCTCTTCAAGAAATGGCTAGAACTCTTTTAATTGAAAGTAAAATTTCTTCACGATTTTGGGCTGAAGCTGTTTCAACAGCTTGCTATATTATAAATAGAGTCTTCCTAAGACCTATTCTAGAGAAAACCCCCTATGAATTGTTCAAAGGTAAGAAGCCTATTGTTTCATATTTTCATGTGTTTGGTTGCAAATGCTTTATTTTGAAAAATGCAAATGATCGAGTTGGTAAGTTCGAAGAAAGATCAGATGAAGGCATCTTTCTTGGATATTCCACATCAAGCAAAGCCTACAGAGTCTACAACAAGAAAAGCCAGGCTGTGGAGGAATCAATGAATGTCAAATTCCAAGACTCAACGCAAGACGAATCCAGCCAGACTCAACATGAAGAGCTTGAACTCACTCTAGACTTTCCAATGTCTTCAACTCAAGAAGCATCTCGGACTCAGGAAGTTCAACATCAAGATTCTCATGAAGATTCAAATAATGAAAGAGATCATCAACCAGCAAATCAACTAGTAACCGGAAGCACAAATCCAAATCCCAAAGATCTCATTATTGGTGAAATCAATGAAGGAATCCGCACCAGATCAAAAAGGCGTGAAGAATCTAGTGATGTGGCTCTCATTTCTGAAATTGAACCAAAAAGCATAGAAGAAGCTTTATCTGATGAAAGTTGGATCGAAGCTATGCAAGAAGAACTCAGACAGTTCAACATTAATGATGTCCGGGAATTGACATCTAAACCAAAAGGTAAAACTGTCATTGGAGCAAAATGGGTATTCAGGAACAAGATGAATGAAGAAGGAAAAGTCGTACGAAACAAGGCAAGACTCGTGGCTAAAGGATATACTCAAGAAGAAGGAATAGACTATGACGAGACTTACGCACCGGTAGCAAGGTTAGAAGCTATTTGTCTATTACTTGCGTTTGCTTGTTATAAAAATTTCAGGTTATTCCAAATGGACGTCAAAAGTGCATTCCTAAATGGATTTATCCATGAGGAAGTTTATGTGGAACAACCACCTGGGTTTGAAGACCCAAAGAAGCCGACTCGCCTTCGACTGAAAAGGCCTTGTACGGTTTGAAGCAAGCACCTCGAGCTTGGTACGACGTACTAAGTAAGTTTTTATTACAGGATGGTTTTGTCAAAGGTAAAGTAGATACTACTTTGTTTATCAAAAAGGAAAACAAAAGCTTTTTACTTGTTCAAATATATGTGGACGATATTATTTTTGGATCACCTAATGAAAGTCTATGCAAGAAATTTTCTAAGTCTATGCGGATGAGTTTGAAATGAGTATGATGGGAGAGTTAACATTCTTTCTTGGACTCCAAGTAAAACAAATGAAGGAAGGAACTTTCATTCATCAAGAAAAATATGCGAATGATCTTGTCAAAAGGTTTGGATTAGGAAAGTGCAAAAAGACCGACATACCAATGTCATGTTCTCGAAGATAGACAAGGATGAAGAAGGGAAGAAAGTAGATCAAAAGCTGTACAGAGCATGATCGGTTCACTTCTTTATCTTACCGCTTCTAGACCTGATATTTTGTTGAGTGTTTGCATCTCGTGCTAGGTTTCAATCGATCCTAGAGAATCACATCTCATTGCCGTGAAACGTATTATCAAATACGTTGCCTCATCTTCAAGCATCGGTCTTTGGTATCCAAAAAGGGGAGACTTTAATCTTCTAGGATACTCGATGCGATCTGGCCGGTTGCGAGTCGATAGAAAGAGCACTTCGGAACTTGTCAACTGCTGGAAACAGGATGCGGTGTCTTGGTTCTCAAGGAAGCAAAGCACCGTAGCTCTCTCAACGACGTAAGCGAGTATGTAGCTCTTGGAAGCTGCTGTTCGCAAATTCTATGGATAAAACAACAGCTACAAGACTTTGGCATTGAAGACTCATGCACGAAAATCGATGTGACAACACCAAATACGCGATCAATCTCACCAAAAATCCAATCCTTCATTCAAGAGCAAAGCATATTGAGATTCGACATCACTTCATTAGAGATCATATTCAAAATGGAGAAATCTCGATTCAATTTGTTGATTCAAAGAGTCAACTAGCGGATATATTCACAAAGCCTTTGGAGAAAAATCAATTCGACTTTATCCGTGCAAGACTCAACATTTTGAAGCTTGAAGAAGTTAAAGTCTAGAGACTCACCAACTCTATGACTCTGATCTCTCAGACTTTAAATCATGAGACTCAAACATTCATGACTAAAGACTGTAAGTTGCTATTCGAAAAGGTACGAATTCTCGTTTAGTTATTTTGTCTAAATTTGAAAAGGTACGATCTTTTGTTTGGTAATAATCTGTGTGAAAATTCGAAAACTTGTCTTTTTAAAAGAATTAATTATGGCAGTTATTGATTTTGAAAAGAAGTGTTCGTACACTTTCCTTGTACCGATTAAACTTCTCTTTTCAAATCCGAGGTATATATATATACAGTTTTTCTTCGCCCAATTTTCAAAACCCTAAAAGGCACTCTCCTCCCGATAATGTTTCTACTTCTTGTTCGTCGTCGAGAAAGTGGTCATTTTTCTTGGGAAAAGCAAGTGAAGGAATCTTCCAATAGATAAAGAAAGATGTCATCTTCGAGGAAATCATCAAGAATCGCAAGGGGGGACCACAAAGAATGGAGAAGGGACCGACTCACTTCGATCTTACTGAGGAAGAAGACTTATCAAGTCAGCGACAAAGTCCGATTCGCTCTCCTCCACGTCATTCAACACCTCCTACCCCACAAGATGCAAGTCAACATCTGGAAGAAGAGATAATCGAGGAAGTCCGACCCAAGAGTCCAAAGACCCTCCTTTATCTATCGCTTTATCGTGCGTTGAAAAGCTCCGGTTCTTCATTAAAATATATAGATGACTTTCTTAAGGACAAAAATTATGGGAATGAGTATCTTTTTCTGCGGAAAATGGAGGAATTGGGAATTGCTCCTAAAGGAAGGGCAGGAGGCTCTTGCGAACATTCCCAGTGATCCTCGTTTGCCGTGACAAAATCTGATTGAAGGGAACGATGATGACAAAATGTTCCTTGAATTTAAACCTAGAATGGGTGTGGCAGCAAAGGTGAAAGGAAATCGAATGGATTTGTTTAAATCCAAGGATCAAGAAAAAGTGTATTTCAGTGTTGAAAAGAGGGGTGATAAACCCTAGAAGTGTTGATTTTGACTTCCCGGACTCCATCAACATGAACTTAAGAGAGAAGTTGAATTTGCTTCAACTTGAGACTTTTTGCTCTGACTCCACGGACGGGTATGCTCAACTGACCGCTTATTTCTATTCAAATCTTAACTTTTTGGATGCGAATAGAATTTCATTTAGTGTACGAGACCGAGTCTACGTGGTAGATGTGAATATGTTGGCGGACATAGTTGGAGTTGAACGGGGACGCTATCTCCCAATCAAAGTCTCACCTGCTCGTACTACTCTGGATCTTGTCAAAGATATGGACGCAGAGAAGAAAATTACCTACTCGAGGATGAAGGCTATCAACATCGTGCTTCATAAGATTGTGATCAACTCGTCTCGCATCGAAGTCTACGTCAAAGACTTCGTGTCTCTTTCAAGCAAAGTTGATGTACGCGATCAACTCAGACGGAAGTTTTCTCCCCGCACACTATTCTCTTCCATATGTACAGAGTAATGTCAAAAGACAAAGGACAATTGCCTTATCCTGGTCTCGTGACCAAGATCTTCGACACATGAACATTGAACCGCCACATACATTTTGTGTTCGACCGTGTGATAAGATGGTGGTAGGGTTGAAAATGTTAATCAAGATGCGTCTGCAAGAACTCTCCAAGGCAATGGAGAAATTCAAAGTGAAATCTCCGGTTCGATCGCCTCAAAGAGAAAAGGAAAGGAGGCCATTGGTGCTCCATCGAAAAGAAGAAAAGAACTCTCATCCTGGAGGATGAAGATGAAGATGAAGATGATGAAGATCCCACTATCCAAGCACTGACAAGAACCAGACGTTCTGTGTCTCAACCGACAGAACTTCAGCAGAGCAGAGAAGAAGAAGAGCAGAACAGAGAAGAAGAAGAACAGAGAGAGAAGGAGAAAGAAGTTGAAGAAGAAGGAGAAGGAGAAAAAGAAAAGTCTGCTGATGAATCTGAGAGAAGGGAAATCAAGAGCATGATCATCACTCTTCCTCTTTCGATGTCCTAGAGACAGGAGGAGTTGGCGAGCAAGAGAGGTCTACACCTCATGCTGCTGTAAGTGAAGATCTAAGACAATCTCCAGAAGACCCGAAGAAGTTCAGGTCTCTCAATTGCTCGAGGAAGGTCACGATACGTCGAACCAAATCTGCAAGACTTAACGAAGCGCCATCGTCCGCATACACACCTTCCGAGAAAGCCAATGCTAGTACACAGACGGAAGATTCTGCAGATTTTCGTCGTATCATGGATATTCTTCGGAAATGCGTGGCGAGATATATGCTCGACTCGTGAAATCCAAGCCTTGAAGAATGCTGGACAAGCATCTTCGCCCTCTCGAAGATAAATTCAAAGACCTCGCTCCGCAACTTCAAGCCAATGCTAAGGGAGAAGAGGTAGCTCAACCGAGGGAAGACCTGAAGAAGCTCGAAGGAGTAGTCCACCCATTGGGGATTTCCGGATCGTGCGCATTCCCAAGCAAACATGACTCCTTTCTCACCCTTTTTAATGCCGACAAAAAGGGGGAGAACCAATTTGAACCAACAACTTTTTCAATATTACTTTTTCAATATTTTTTAAAACCTTAGTGGTTATGTTTATGTTTGAGTATGACTTGAGAACTTGAACTTGAGTGTGAATTTGACTGAATTAGCTGTGGATTGTGATGCTTGACTGGTTGCATTTATTTTAAGTGTTGTTATATGGTGTTACTCATGAAAGACTAACCAATTTTCTGTGGATGCGTAGTCCGGTTGTTTTATAAATCTTTATGAGTTAGCCATATTGCTTGAGAAATGTTTTTGCAGGTCAAAGTTGTTCAAATCTACAAGAAAGTTTTGTCACCATCAAAAAGGGGGAGATTGTTGGAGAAATCTTTCCATAATATTTTGAAGCTGACAAAACGTTTCTTTCAGTCTAAGTCTGGATGTTCGGAGACCGACAAAGGTGTAAGTCCAAGACTTTGTATTCTCAAGACTCAAGACTCAAGACTCAAGACTTAAGACTCAAGACTCAAGACTCAAGTCTCAAGACTCAAGACTTAAGTCTATTCTCACTGACAGTCTTTCTAATCCAAGTGACGAAGGAAATCCAAAGCCGATGTAAATGGTTGAGGATTCGATCCTATCCTCTGGAAAAGATTCTTTGGTTGGATAAATATTTCGGATTCTTTGATTCTCATCTAAGATCAATTGAAGATCCGTTGGTCGACGAAATAATCTTGGAATGTTCTATTCTTGGAAACCAAGATCCCGATTGTATGGGCGAACAGATTGATGGGCTATCATCGATTCCTTAAATAGCTCGGATGATCTTCTTGATTGATTCCGTCCAACGGGTAGATTGGAGGAATTCATTTGGTAAGTGCCAACGGCTATGATGGCATAAAGGAGTATAAAAGGAAGACGTTCTAGTTGTTTTAAGAGTGTGATTGATAGAAAAATTCCAGAGTCTGAAGAACCTTGATTGTTAGTCGATACAGTTCGAGTGAAATTGTGTACACAGAGAGTGTTTATATTTGGTGACACCTTGAGCGAGTGTGGTATATCATCTACACCTAGAAATCAAGGAAGATCAACACTGTAACAACTCTTTGATCATAGTGGAATCCAGCCAATTGGCTGTCAGTGCAGAAGAGTGGACGTAGGCTTGAATCAAGCCGAACCACTATAAACCGAGTGTTCAATCCTCTCTTTCCCTTACTCAGTCTTGTGATTGAATTTTTAACTGTTTGCAAATCCTTTAACTGTTTAAATATTGTGCAATCTTCAAAGAAATTTTTTATATACCTATTCACCCCCCCTCTAGGTTCTCGTACTAGCTATATCAATTTGTCTCTTTTTTCCTTTTCTTTTTTGGAGGGAGAGGGTGGAGGGTGATTTCAAGAAAGAGAAAAAGATCAATAATGTTGAATAATAACAAATTATGATCATCATAAGATTATAAATTTATTTAAATAAGTTGACTCTACTCTTTATTTTTGAAATAATTATATATATTTATTTATTATATAACGTGTCATAACGTGTCGAAATTTTCTACTTTTTGAGAATTGACGTGTCAGCGTGTCATGTCGTGTTGTGTCGCGTGTCCGTGTCGGTGTTACATAACTCACAGTTTGTGAAATATCAAGCATAATACATACCATAACATATATAATACTATCCATGATACTAGAATAAGGAACATAGGAAATATGCTCCTCCTCCTCCTCCTCAGTTTACGATGATCATTTATCTGAAAGTTTAAAATGCTTCGCTAGAGATGTACTTACAGATTTTGTTGATTGCACATTAAAACGTGCCATGATCTTCTCAATATATTTCTTCTGAGATAGACGTAAAACTTCTGTAGTCTTGTCACGCAAAATCTCCATACCTAATATTTTCTTTGCAATATCTAAATCTTTCATCTCAAATTCAACATTTAATTGCCTCTTCAATACATCAATATCAGACATAATCTTAGCTGCTATTAGCATATCATCAACATCTTAGAGTAAATAAATCAAAGAATCATCCTCCAATCTCCTAAAGTAAACGTAGCTATCCATTTGACTTTTTGAATAGTCTTGACTAGCCATAAAAGTATCATAATGTTTATACCACTGCCTAGGAAACTGTTCTAGACCGTATAAAAATTTCTTCAACAAAGAAATATAATCTTCCTTACCTTGAATAACAAATCCCTATTGCTGCCTCATATAAATTTGCTCCTCCAACTCACCATGGAGAAACACAGTTTTTACATCTAACTGCTCTAACTTGAGATCTTACAAAGCAATTAAGGCAAGTAAAACACGAATTAAAGTATGTTTTACTATAGGAGAGAACACCCAATTGTAGTTAATACTCTCACGTTATGTATACCCCTTCGCCACAAGTCTCGCCTTATACCTTGCTGCCTCGACACCGGGAATGCTCTCTTTCCATTTAAAGACCAATTTACTTCCAACAATCTTTTGGCACTTTGGTACTTTGACCAACTTCCATGTCTAATTTTGATGAAATGATTCCATTTCTTCACTTATAGTCCCTAGCCACTGCGACGACTCTAAACTAGCTATCGCCTCAAAGTAAGACCAAAGCTTATCTGACTCCACCTCGTCACCTACAATCAATGCATAAGTAATATCTGTATAACCATAATGTACCGGTGATTTAATTTGTCTTCTTTGTCTATCTGCGGCTATAGTGTGCTGCGGTTGTGCCGATTGTCCACTATCACCAACTTTAGGAACTACGGCCTTATCTACAGTTTCAACTTCTGTTACCTTAGAGGTCTTCGGAGACTTCACTCGAAGCTCCACCTCACTAATAACACCATGATCGGTCTTCTCTACTGGTTGTATATCAGAACTCATCTCTTAAAGCATTGCAGTCTCGTCAAAGATCACGTCTTCACTGATTATAAAACCGGGTGATTTAGGATCAGTGCACCATAGCCAATAGCCTTTTACCCTATGTGTATAACCCAAAAATATGCACTTCTTCGCCCTCGACTCAAGGTTACCATCATTTGCACGAGCATATGCAGGACATCTGAATATACGTAATCTGAAGTAATCAACAGGTTTCCCCGACCATACTTCCTTAGGAGTTTTCTACTCGATAGTAGATAATGGAGATCGATTAACCAGGTAACATGCCATGTTCACTGCTTCGGCTCAAAATTCCTTCCCAAGTCTTGCATGCGAAAGCATGCGTCGAGCTCACTCAACAAAGTTTTGTTTTTTCGTTCTACCACGCCATTCTACTGTGATGTCTCAGGTACTGTGCGGTGTCTCACAATACATTCTTTCTTGCAAAACTCGGTAAATCTTTGTTGGAGAAATCTTTCTTGAATATTTTGAAACTGACAAAATGTTTCCATCAGTCTAGTCTGAAGATTTGCAGACTCTACTATTTAAAGTCTGAAGACCTCCGGACTGTCAGACTCAAGACTCAAAGTCTATTCTCATTGACAGTTTCTAATCCGTTGAAGAAAGGCTATCCAGAACTGAGTGTTTCATTAAGGATTTGACCTTATCGACTGGAGAAGATCTCTTGGTTGGATATGAAATAACGGATTCCTTTGTTCGAATCAAGATTGATTAAGGATCCGATGATTGGCGAAGTATACTTAGAAGGTTCTACTTATGGAAACCGAGATCCTAATTGTATGGGCGAGCAGGATTGATGGGCTATCGACATGTTCCTTAAATAGCTCGAATGATCTTCCTAATTGATTCTGTCCAACGGGAAGATTGGAAGAATTCCTTTGATAAGTGCCAACGGGTATGATGGCATAAAGGAGTATATAAGGAAGACGTTCCAGTTGTTCGAGTGTATGCACGATAGAAGAATTCCAAAGTCTGAAGCTCCTTGTTCTTAGTTAATTCATTTACTAAGCGAAATCTTGTATGTAAAAGAGAGTCTATATTTTGAGATACCTTGAAGAAGTGTGGTAGAGTATCTACACTACGGAATCAAGGGAAAACATTGCTGTAACATCTCTTTTGTTCATAGTGAAATCCAGCCGGTGGGCTATCAGTGCGGAAGAGTAGACGTAGGCTTGGAATAAGCTGAACCACTATAATCCTTGTGTTCAATTTTCTCTTCCCTACTCTCTGCTTTACTTTGATCATAATTCGTTTTGTTAATCAAATGAGAACTTCCTTTCTATTGTCTGCTTAGTATTGCTCTCTTATCTCGAGAAATTATTTTTACACCTATTCACCCCCCTCTAGGTCTTATACTAGCTATATCAATTGGTATCATAGCTTGTGTACTCACTTTGTTTGAAGTGTTTTACTTCAAAGTTAAAGATCCATGGCTAGTATGTTAGCTCTAGGGCTGGTAGAAGGGCAAAGCAATACCAAACCACCTTACTTTGATGGAAAGGATTACAACATCTGGAAAAACAAGATGAAGGCTTTCCTAAGATCAAAGGATCCTCTGGAATGGGACGTTGTAGAAAAAGGAATCACTCCTAAAGCTGCACCTGTCTCAGAGAGAGGAAAAGAAACTGTAGAGTCTAGTGAAATGACTCAGGAAGAGATAATCAAGAGACAAGCTCTTGATGCAAAAGCAATTTATTCTTTATATTGTGCTTTATCACCTATTGAATATAACAAAATATCTTCTTGTGTTACAGCGAAAGAAGTCTGGGATAGATTACATATTACCTATGAAGGAACCGATCGAGTGAAAGAGACCAGAATTAATATTCTCCTCGGTCAATACGAAGCCTTCAAAATGAAATCATGAGAATCTATAACTGACATGTTTAGTCGTTTTACAGAAATCGTGAATGGTCTTGAAAATCAAGGTCAACCAATTTCTGATCCCATGAAGGTAAACAAGCTACTGCGTGGACTCTCCAAGGACTGGAATCACATAAAGAGCTCAATAAGAGAGACATAAAGAATCATGCCACTATCTTTCAATGAGTTGTTTGGGACTCTTCAGTCTTATGAAGTGGAACGAATTAATGAAGACGAAGATCCTAAAGGTAAGAAATCCATTGCATTAAAATACAATGATGATTCTGATGTTATAGATTCTGAAGACGATATGGATGATGAGGAGCTTGCCCGCATGATAAGAAGATTCAGAAAGCTGAACAGAAAAGGAAGAAGATTCAATCCAAAGAAACCGAGTTTTCAAAAGCAACAAACGAAGTCTGTTGAGGATGATGAATCAAACAAAGATGTAGTCTGCTTTGAATATAAGAAAAAGGGACACATCAGACCCAACTGTCCTCTTCTGAGGAAAAAGAAAGGAAAATCTTAAAAGTATCGAAAGGCTTTTAAAGCGAAAAACTGAGTGATACGAGTGTGAAGAAAGTGATGATGATTATGCCAATATATGTCCGATGGCACAATCGGATTCGATTCAAACTCCAAGACAGACTTCGGATTCTGGCAGTGAATTTGAGATAAGTAACTTTAAAATCCCTATTAAAGTTTCTAAATACATTAATGAGTTTTTTTTTTAGTCTTAAGACTTCTCTTAAAAGGATTTCCGAACTTAAAAAGGAAAACTCTGCACTGAAACAACAGGAAAATATTTTAAAAGAAAATGTGAAATGTTTAGACGTGAATGTTTCTATTCTTAAAGAAAGCAAAGATAATCTTTTAAAAGAAAATGTATTTTTAAAAAATGACATATCAAATATTTCAAAAAGATTTTCAATAGGATCTGAGAAACTTGAGAAAATTCTTTCAGCACAAAGACCTTATTTCAATAAATTTGGTTTTGGAATAACTGTGGAAATCATTCCTCTAATTGATTTTCCTAAAGTGAAGGAAAGAATTAAGCAAAGACCCACAAGAAACGCTTACAAAAATCATTTTAAAAAGAACTTTGTAAAACCAAGTAGGTCGCAATGCTCTCGGATGTTCAAAGTGCAATAGTGCAGATCATTTTGAAAAAGAATGTCCTATGGTTTGGAAACATGTTAAGAAAGTATGGGCAAAAACCGCATATCATACTAATACCAATGGACCCAAGAAAATATGGGTACCAAAAAAAGTATGAGTCTCTTTTTTAAATGCAGGTCACTATCAAGAAAAAGGTAAAATGGTATATGGATAGTAGATGCTCAAGACATATGACGGGAGATTCAAATTGCTTCATACTCATTCAAGTAAATGGTGGAAAAGTCTCATTTGGAGGAAATAGCAAAGGAAGAATTATGGGATTTGGAACTGTAAAGATTGGAAACCTCACAATAAGCAATGTTTCCTTAGTGGAAGGACTCAACTACAATCTGCTCGCATCGTCCAGTCATTTGTGTGATACCGGTTTCAAAATCAACTTTCAAGAGGGAATATGTTCAAGAACCAGAAAGATTCTACTCAATCATTCATGAGTCGAAGACATGGAAATATCTACCTCTTGGATGTGAAACCAGATGAATCGCAATATCTAATCTCAATTCAAGACGAAGCAAACTTATGGCACAGAAAGCTTGGGCACATCAATATGAAGCAGATAGCCAAAATTTCAGCAAAGAAGCTTGTTCGTGGTCTACCCAATCTATCATACCAAAAGTCTGATCTACGTACACCATGCGTATTAGGAAAGCAAGTAAGAAATTCCTGTAAACCAATAAATCAAGTTATCACTAATCGTGTACTGTAGCTTCTGCATATGGATCTCTTTGGACCAACCAGAACTCAAAGCATTGGAGGTAAGAAATATTGCATAGTAATTGTGGATGACTACTCACGATTTACTTGGGTATATTTCGTGGCAAGTAAGTCTGAAACCTTCTCTTACTTTGAAAAGTTTGCTAAAAAGGTTCAAAATGAAAAAGGGTATGTTATTTCAAGTATAAGAATAGACAATGGAAGTGAATTTGAAAATCAAGATTTTACAAAATTTTGTGATGAATCTGGTTTTCAGCATGTGTTCTCCTCTCCATATACTCTAGAGCAAAACGGAGTTATGGAAAGAAAGAATAGGTCGCTTCAAGAAATGGCTAGAACTCTTTTAATTGAAAGTAACATCTCTTCACGATTTTGGGCTGAAACAGTTTCAACAACATGTTATATTATTAATAGAGTTTTTCTAAGGCCTATTCTGGAAAAAAAAAAAAAACCCCTATGAGTTATTCAAAGGAAATAAGCCTATTGTTTCATATTTTTATGTGTTTGGATGCAAATACTTTATATTGAAAAATGCAAATGATCGAGTTTGTAAGTTTGAAGAAAAATCAGACGAAGGCATCTTCCTTGGATATTCTACCTCAAGCAAAGCCTACGAGTCTATAACAAGAAGACTCAATCTGTGGAGGAATCAATGAATGTCAAATTCCAAGATTCTATGCAAAATGAATCTATTCGGACTCATCTTGAAGAATCGAACCTCGATCCAGACTCTACAAAGTCTAAATCTCAAGAAGCAGCTCGGACTTTGAAAGACCAAAGAACAAGTGGTTATTGAAGATTCAAATGAAGGAAGTGATCATCAACCTGACAAATCAACCAGTAACTAGAAGCATAAGTCTAGTCATCCCAAAGATCTCATTATTGGCGACATTAATGAAGGAATTCGCACAAGATCCAAAAGGCGCGAAGAGTCTAGTGCTGTGGCTCTTATTTCTGAAATAGAACCCAAAAGCATAGAAGAAGCTTTATCTGATGAAAGCTGGATTGAAGCTATGCAAGAAGAACTCAGACAATTCAACATTAATGATGTCTGGGAGTTGACTCCTAAACCAAAAGGTAAATCTATTATTGGAGCTAAATGGGTTTTCAGGAACAAGATGAACGAGAAAGGAAAGGTTGTAAGAAAGAAAGCAAGACTCGTGGCCAAGGGATATACGCAAGAAGAAGGGATAGACTATGACGAGACTTACGCACCAGTAGCAAGGTTAGAAGCAATTTGATTATTACTTACTTTTGCTTGTTATAAGAATTTCAGGTTATTCCAAATGGATGTCAAAAGTGCTTTCCTGAATGGATTTATCCATGAGGAAGTCTATGTGGAACAACCACCGGGTTTGAAGACCCAAGGAAACCGACTCGCATTCGACCGAAAAATGCCTTATATGGTTTAAAGCAAGCGCCTCGAGCTTAGTACGACAGCTGAGTAAGTTTTTAATTCAAAACGGCTTTGTCAAAGGTAAAGTAGACACTACTCTGTTTATCAAAAGAGAAAACAAAAGTTTTCTGCTTATTCAAATATATGTTGATAATATTATTTTTGGATCCTCTAATGAAAGTCTGTGCAAGAAATTCTCTAAGTCTATGCAGGATGAATTTGAAATGAGCATGATGGGTGAACTAACCTTTTTTCTTGGACTTCAAGTGAAACAATTGAAGGAATGGACTTTTATTCATCAAGAAAAATATGCTCATGATCTTGTCAAAAAGTTTGGACTGGAAAATTGCAAAAAGACTAATATACCAATGTCAAATTCTTTGAAGATAGACAAAGATGAAGGAGGAAAGAAAGTTGACCAGAAGCTATACAGGAGTATCATTGGTTCACTTCTTTATCTTACTGCCTCTAGACCTAATATTTTGTTTAGTGTTTGCATTTGTGCTAGATTTCAAGTAGACCCTAAAGAATCTCATCTAAGTGATGCAAAGCGTATTATCAAATACATTGCATCAACTTCAAGCCTCGGTCTTTGGTATCCTAAAAATGGAGACTTTACTCTTCTTGGATACTCAGACGCAGATTTAGCTGGTTGCAGAGTTGATAGAAAGAGCACCTCAGGTACCTGCCAACTACTTGGAAGTTGTTGTTCACAAATTCTGTGGATAAAACAACAGCTAAGAGACTTTGAAATTGAAGATTCATGCACGGAGATTAACTGTGACAACACCAGCGCAATCAATCTCACCAAAAATCCAATTCTTCACTCAAAAGCAAAGCATATAGAGATTCGACATCACTTTATTAGAGATTATGTTCAAAATGGAGAAGTTTCGATTCAGTTTGTTGACTCAAAGAATCAACTGGCGGATATATTTACAAAGCCTTTGGAGAAAAATCAATTTGAAATCATCCGTTCCAAACTCAACATCTTGAAGTTTGAAGAAGTTAAAGTCTAGAGACTCTCGGACTCAGACAAACAAGATTTTTGACTGTAAGTTATTCTCTCTCATATTAAATCTCGGAAATGTACGATCATCTATCTATAATTGATTTTTGCTACTTTCAATTTCCGTGATAAGTGCAATTTTTCTTTTTCAAAAAGGAGTTAATTTTTTTAAAATGGCAGTTAGCTATTTTTGAAAAAGGCAGTTATTTTTTTAAAAGGAATCTTTTACTTTCCATTACGATGTTTAGTATGCCTCTCTTCGACTGACCTATATACAGTTGGTTCCTCTTCGTTTAACTCAAAAAACCCTAAAAAGCATCGATCAAGCCCTGAAAAGTTGTCATCTTTCTTGGGAAAGTCAAGTTTGGAATCTTTCAAAGACTGTGAAAGATGTCGTCTTCAAGGAAGTCTTCGAGGATCGCAAATAGGGGACCGAAGCAAATGCGTGAGGGGCCTACACACTTTGATCTCACCGAGGAAGAAGAGTCTCCCAGTCAGCAGCAGAGCCCACAACATTCTCAGCAGTGTCATTCTCCACCATCTAGTCCATAGGATGTTGGTCATCGAGAAGAGGAAGAAATCGTCGAAGGCGTAAATCCTGTAAGAACTCATAAGCCCTCTTTCACTTATAAGCTTTACCGTGCTTTAAAGAGGATCGCTACTCCATTGAACTACATCGATGAGTTTCTTAAGGACAAGGGGTATGGTAATGAGTACATCTTCTTACATAATATGGAACGTTTGGGAATTGCCCCTGCGGGGTCAGTAGAAGAATCCCTTGCTAATATCCCAAGTGATCCGCGTGTTGGAGGACTGAATCCGATAGATGGGAATGATGATGACAAGTTGTACAGTCAATTTCAACCGAGAATGGGTGTTGCGGCAAAAATTCGGGGAAAAGGGACAGACTTGTTTCGATCGAAGGAACAGAATGATCTATACTCTAAGTTGTTGAAGCGTGGGGTGATAAACCCTAGGAGTGTGGACTTTGATTTCCTTGATGCTGTGAATGTTAATTTGAGGGAAAAGTGCAATCTTCTTCAACTTAAACAGTTCTGTTCTGACTCTACAGAAGCTTATGCTGAACTCACTGCATATTTCTATTCGAATCTTAGTTTATTGGATGCGAATAGATTCTCTTTTAGTGTCCGAGATCAGGACTATGTGGTGGATGTAGATATGCTGGCTGATGTGATTGGGGTTGAAAGAAGGAGATATCAACCAATCAATGTCTCTATTGCTCGTGCTACATTGGAACTGGTTAAGGATAGAAGGACAGAGGGAAAGGTTTCCTACTCAAGGATGAGTGCATTCAATATTCTCGCTTCACAAGATTGTGATTAATTGCCTCGACCAAAATCTACTTCAAAGACTCGATGTTTCAAATTCGTAGGCAAAGCCGATGAATGCCATCAATGCTGGGAAAAAGTTTTCTCTTCCTCACACTATTATGTTCCACATGTATAGAGCAATGGTGAAGGACAAGGGTCAACTTCCTTATCCAGCTCTTGTTTCAAAGTTATTCAGACTTTTGAATGTTCAGCCTCCACGAATTCTCTGTGTTCGATCGTGTGATCAAATGGTGGTGGGACTGAAAATGGTGTCTAAAATGCATCTGAAGGAACTCAACAAGACGTTGGAGAAATTCAAGGAGAAAACCCCTGTCAAAACTCATCAAGTCTCTTCGACAGCAAAAAGAAAAGGGAAGGAGCCCATGGTTGCTCTATCCAAGAAGAGAATAACTCTCATCGTTGAGGATGAAGATGATGAGAATGACATCACCATTTCTGCTATGACATTGAAGAACCTGAGTCGTTCTGTTCCAGAATCAATGGAACGACAAGAGAAAGAAACGGAACAGAGGACTGGAGAAAGAGAAGATTCAGAAGCAGAGGAGAAAAAAACAGAGGAGAGAGAAGCTGGAGAAAGAGATGCAAAGGAGGAAAGGTTTGAAGAAGAAGAAGAGGAAAGAGGAAATCAAGAAGAAGGAGAGCATGAGGAACACTTTTCTCCACCTTAAAGCATGGAAACAGGGGGAGATCGTGAGAAAAGAGGAATGTCCTCATATCCTGCTATCAGTGAAGGAGTCAGCCGCTCTCCAGCAGATCCAGAGGACGTCTATGCCTCTCAATTTCCTGAGGAGGGATATGATGTTTCATCGCCAAATCTGCGTGACTATGCTGATTTGCCATCGTCTGCATTTACTCTATTTGATCGTGCAGAAGCCAGTACGCAGACTGATAATTCAACAGATTTTCGCAGAATTCTTGATGTTCTCTTGGAAATGCAGGGTCAGATATATGCTCTGGGATGCGAAGTTCAGAATTTGCAAAATACAGGACAAGCTTCTTCAGTTTCCTTGAATGATCAGATCCAAGCCCTTGCTCTTCAGATTCAAGCAAATGCTAAGGGTAAAGATGTAGCTCAACTGAAGGAAGAATTGAAAAAGCTGGAATGTATCGTCCAGTCAATGGGAGATTTCCAGCTTGTTCGTGTTCCCAAGCAATCTTGACTCTATTCTATTTCCATCTCAACCTTTTTATGATGACAAAAAGGGGGAGAGATGCAAGATTTGAAAACTTTGAACTTGAACTTGAACTTTTGATTTATTTTGTTTTGATGTTTGACTTGATTTTTGTGTCTGGATGTGGACTGTATTTGGGATTTGGGTTTGATTGCTTATATTAAGTACTATTGATATCTTATGATTGGCTTTACTCACATGCAAGACTAACCTATTTTCTGTGGTCGCAGATTCTAGTGTTATCTTTAAGCCATTTATTTTTATGAGATATCCATATTTGCTTGAGTAATGTTTTGCAGGTCAAAGTTATCCAAATCTGCAAGAAAGTTTTGTCACCATCAAAAAGTGGGAGATTGTTGGAGAAATCTTTCTGGAATATTTTAAAGCTGACAAAACGTTTTCATCAGTCTAGTCTGAAGATTTGCAGACTCTACTATTTAAAGTCTGAAGACCTCCGGACTGCCAGACTCAAGACTCAAAGTCTATTCTCATTGACAGTTTTTAATCCGTTGAAGAAAGGCTATTCAGAACTGAGTGTTTCATTAAGGATTTAACCTTATCGACTGGAGAAGATCTCTTAGCTGGATATGACATAACGGATTCCTTTATTCGAATCAAGATTGATTAAGGATCCGATGATTTGTGAAGTATACTTGGAATGTTCTACTTATGGAAACCGAGATCCTGATTGTATGGGCCAGCAGGATTGATGGGCTATCGACATATTCCATAAATAGCTCGAATGATCTTCCTAATTGATTCTGTCCAACGAGAAGATTTGAAGAATTCCTTTTGTAAGTGCCAACGGGTATGATGGCATAAAGGAGTATATAAGGAAGACGTTCCAGTTGTTCGAGTGTGTGCACGGTAGAATAATTCCAAAGTCCGAAACTCCTTGTTCTTAGTCAATTCATTTCTGAGCGAAATCTTGTACACAAAAGAGAGTCTATATTTTGAGATACCTTGAGGAAGTGTGGTAGAGTATTTACACTGTGGAATCAAGGGAAAGCATTGCTGTAACATCTCTTTTGTTCATAGTGAAATCCAGCCGGTGGGCTGTCAGTGCGAAAGAGTGGACGTAGGCTTGGAATAAGCCGAACCACTATAAACCTTGTGTTCAATTTTCTTTTCCCTACTCTCTGCTTTACTTTGATCATAATTCGTTTTGTTAATCAAAGGAGAACTTCCTTTCTATTGTTTGCTTAGTATTGCTCTCTTATCTCGAGAAATTATTTTTACACCTATTCACCCCTCCTCTAGGTACTTATACTAGCTATATCAATCTTTACCACAAAACTCCATGCCATTATCGATTCTCAAGCACTTGATTTGTTTATCTAACTGCTTCTCAATCAACGCCTTAAATTTCTTGAACCGATCGAACAGTTCACATTTGTCCTTCAGAAAGTATATCCATACTTTCCTCGAAAAATCGTCGATAAATGTAAGCATATATCAGGCACCACATTTCGAAGGAATTGAAGACATGCCCCAGATGTCTGAATGAATATATTCAACTAGTCATTTGCTATGTAGCATCGACATGCGACACGACACGAGTGTCCGACACGACACGACATGAGTGTCCGATACGACACGACACGTCGACACGTCATTTCTAAAAAATAGAAAATTCCGACACGTTACAACACGTTGTATATTAAATGAATATTTTCATTTTTAATTAATTGGATTCAAATTCATAAATAATTAATTAATTAAAAAAAAGAGCCTATAATAAATTTATACTAATAATATTAACAAATCAATTCATTTGAAATTCAAAAGATATATTCATAGTTAATGCAAAACATGTTTTTAACTTTAACAAAAGTTATCGATGAAACTAATAATTAATAATAAATTAAAATCAATTTATTTAAAATAAATCCATGATTTTCTACAATGACCAAAATTTACCATTATTCAAAATTCAATACTTTTATTTTTCGAAATTATCTTTTAATTTCATTTATTTAATTTTTCGATTAAAAAAAAATCCCCAAAATCCACCCATTCTTTCCTTCTTCGTCCATTTCCCTCCACCCTAAATTTATTTTACTTTTTTTTCCCTCCCCCACCACTGTCAACCTGTCACTTCCCCTCCCCCAAAGCTCAAATGTCACGCCATCGTCCCCCTTTTTTTTTTTTTATTTTTTAATTCCCTTATCAAAAACCCTAGCTACCCTCATTTTCCTCCTTCTACCGCTCACCGCATGACCCCTTCGGCCCATCCTCTCCTCTTCCTCTCGATCTTTCTCCTCCTCCTCCTCTCCACACGACCACCTTCCTCTCATTCCTCTCCTCTTCCTCTTGATCCTTCTCCTCCTCCTCCTCGTCGCCGATCCATCGCAACAGTGGTGGCCCTCGCCGCTCTCTTTGGCCGTCTCTCATCGTCGCAATGGTCCATTCGTGGCTTCATCTTACCGACGGGAGTTTGCTTTCTCTCTCTTCTTTCTCTCTGTTCGGCTCTTTCTCTAGCCGTCTCTCTCGTTGCTCGCGGCCTCTACTCCCTCGCCCTCCCTTGCCTCCACCCTCCATCAGTCTTCCGGACACGCGTCAACACGCGTGTCGAGAAAAGTTGACCACGTGTCCGACTGTGTCGACATGTCCGACACGCTTCGACACGTGTTGGACATGACACGGAAGTACAGACAACGTGTCCATGCTTCTTAGGTCATTTGGTCGAATAACAGCTGTAGTAAACTTAATTCGGCATTGCTTCCCAAAGATGCAGTGCACACATAAGTCCAAGTTCCCTACCTTTTGACCCTTCAACAATCCTCTTTCACTTAGCATCATCATACATGCCCCAAAAACATATGCCATAATTGAATCAAGTTATAGTCTGACTCACCTGATGAAACTGCAGAGATTTCGGTCACGGTCTCTCCCAATAGATGATATAGAGTATTCACTTTCTTCCCCTTCATCAGTGTCATGACACCAGATCTTCACTACTCCATTTTCAGTGACGTACTTACACCCGATGTCGTCGAATGTCCCGAGAGAAATAAGATTCTTCTTGAGCTTCGGTACATGGCTCACATCTGTTAATATGCGCACCACCCGATTGTGCATTTGAATCCGAATTGTCCCTATTCTCATAGCCTTACAAGCTATATTATTCCCCAAAAGAACACTACCATCATCTACAGTCTGGTAAGTAGTAAACAAATTCTTATGAGGCGTCATATGATAAGAATATCCCCAATGTAGCACCCATTCGTCTCCTGACGAAGTAGTAGTCACACATAAAACAACTTCTATGTCACTAGTGTTTCCCTCGACAACGTTCACCACACTGTTTATGTCATTCTGTCTATCACCTTTATTCCTCCACTTTGGACAATCTTTCCTAATATTGCCCCTACTCGTGACACTCAATTTCACGCGTCCTTTGGACTTTATATGGCGTTATTTTGATCTACTTTTACCTTTGCTGCTACTAGGCCCTCGATGTTGTTCTCTACCTCGAATCGTCAGTGCTTACGCTACTTCTTGCGTTAGACTGTCATCTCACAACTTTTTCTGATACTCCTTAGAAAATAATGCGGACTTTATCTCTTCTGAGATAATTATAGTACGCCCCTACAACAGTGAATCAGTAAAATGCTCTCATTACTCTAGTATAGAGGCTAACAACATCATCCTTGTTCTTCATCATCAAATATATTACCGACATTTTTCAAATCCATCATGAGTTTATTAAATTCATCCAGGTGGGTTATGATAAATGTACTTTCAGTATATCTAAATTGAAACATCCTCTTTAACATGTACAAGTGATTGTTCAAACATTTCTTCACATAAAATGTTTGAAGTTTTGCCCATAATGCTGCGGCATCCCTCTCCTCGGCAACCTCTATTAAAACCTCATCCGACAAGTTTAATAGGATTGTACTCTTTGCTCTTTCCATTAACTTTACCCTCTCAGAGGCTTTTATTATAATCGGCAACTCATCTTCACTATCCACTGCCTTAGCCAAATCTTGGGTTGTTAATAACACCCGCATCTTGATACTCCATAATCTAAAGTTGTTATTCCCATTAAACTTCTCAATTTTAGATTTTCTCTCAGACATAATTGTAATAATAGAATTTTCAGATAATAATCAGACAAGGAAAAACTCCAAATCACAATCAATAAATCTAATTCTAAGCTCCGATACCAATTGTTGGAATATAATACGCGAAAATGACAGAATCTTACAATTTACATCAACGCAAAATTACTAAAAAAATAAACGATAAATAATAAGGACACCAAAAATTTACGTAGTTCGGTTCGAGTATCGAGATCTACATCCACGGGAAGAGTTAGTAATAAATAATCTATTATAATCGGAGAATCAAAGCTTACAATCACTCACACATTCAAGTGTTTCCCACACCTAAATTTAAGCATAAACTCAAAATGTTTATAAATAAATAACTCAATTAAATATAAACTTACTATACAAAATTACCGTGCATTCAAGCTTAAAGTAAAATGCTCTACCTATGCCAAAACAAGAACTAGGCGTCTCTCTCTTCTCCACGTACATATAGCTTCGCGTTCTCTACCTCTTCAAGACTTGTGCGGCGTGTAGATGTGCGAACGTGCAGCTCCTTTTTTTTTCTTTTGTAGGGCTTCAGCGGCTCCACATATTCTGATTTTATATGTGTGCCCAGAGTCAACAACTTTGAGTTTGGGACTCTGGACCCCACCACGTGCTTGTTTCTTCAACGGGAATTCGCACGCTGCAATTAAGGTGAAGAAACCCTTAGTTTTCCTTTTAATTTAGATTATTTCCTCTTTTGTAAACCTTCATAGAGTCCAACGAAGTTTCTTCTATTGACCAAAGACATCCAACACCTAAAAAGAATTTCGAATTTCTTTTTTTGTATGTAATCTTGAATATTATCTTTATCAAAAAAATATATTCACGATCAAATAATAAAAATTTTATCCAAGCAGATCGCATTTTGCAAACGCTCAAACTCGAAACATAATTTAACATCAATAATATAACATCACCCATTAGCAAAATTCAAATTAGTCGAGTATTTAAAACCTAGTTAATTAGCCGGGAACCACAACGACAAAACCACGAACCTGAAGTCATCTCAGCGGAACCAAATACTAGTGAATATTTCGGTAAAAGAAACAATGGCATCTCAGTAAAAGGAAGGAGGGTCGCTCCAATACATCTCAGTGGGACCTCCACATAACCTAAAGTCAGCAAAGAAACAGTGGTAGAAACCAAATACCAGTGGGCCCTCCACTTCATAAAACCTAAAGTAAACAAAATCAACGCCCCACATCTTCTGTATCTATATTTTTGTAGCCCTCAGTATTTCCTCACTTCCCGAATCAAGACAAAACTAAATAACCACAAAACCTGAGTGAGTGCAACGCACAAGATGTGCCATTATGTCCTCAAGCGCCGAGTCGCCGAATCGCAAGAAGAAAAAACGGGATGCTTCACCGAATGGTAAAGATTTCTTGATGAGTGACTAGCGACGTTGCCTCGGTCAAGAGCTCGCGGTGGATCACGGCTGGCTCAAACCGTAGACTAGGGTTTGGCCACGACAGCGGCAACAACACGAGCACCAGTAGCGATAACGGTGGTTGTTTTGGTGATCTCAAGGAATTAGGTTTTTTTTTTTAGCATTGATACAATATTATTGGTAAAAGAGAGATCTATTTTATTTAGAGTAAAAAAAGTATTTATAGGCTTAGAGTTAAGCCTCATGCAATTACATAATAACCCCAACTTGCTAACACTATAAAATAGTAGGTAATAAACTGACAGAACTAAATAGACATCAAACTAAAGAAAAAGAAAACTGAATACTCGGCAAAAACCCCTAGCAATGACAAAGGCCGATTGGTATGTTGCTTTTACAGCTATCTGTGCTCTGCATATTTGTTAGTTGGTTTATATACATGAAGTCTTGAAACATGTTATTTTTATGACAGTTTTCCTACTATGTTGTCTCAATTTTGGATAGATTGCCTCATATTCTGCCCCTTTAATGTTTCAAGGAACCTCCCAGGGGGATATTGTCTTCCTTCAATCTAATCTGCGACTTCTCAAAAATGCGGAGGTATTATTTCCCTTGAGCTACTAGATAAAGAAAAAGAAATGGTACAAAGTTTCAGTAGGAGAGCCAGAATTTTCAGGTGAAACTCGGCAATCTTATATCCAAAGCAAGTCTGTATAGTATAGGGATCATGTCTCATCAATCAGCCACGGATAAATTATGATCTAGTTCATGTTGCCAACCTCAACCTGAAGGCCTCAGAGCAATTCTAGTGAGAAGGAGGACATCCGAAGTTCAAAAGATTATTGCAAGGGTGTATAAGAAATGAATAACTTGCAGCAGAACAGCAGGCATCAGCTTAGAGATAGGTTAGAAAGTAAAGTAAAGCTTCAATTTGAATCATCTATAAATTTCTTAAGATGTCAAACTCCAATCATTCACGATTGAAAAATCATGCCTGACCTGTGAGCATCTCACTCAGTGAGATAAAAGATAATGATCGTGCCAACAAAATGCATATGCATCTGCTCATACAACCACACAAACACAATGATCGTCCATCAAAGTAGATGCATACTTCAGTAGAAACACAATCGAAATGACGAGCATGCACTCAACACGACAAGTGGAACAATGATAGCAAGTAAAGGCTAAAAAATCCAATTTCCGGGAATGGGTAAGAGTGGTGGGCTTTTAAATAGTTGCGTACCGATCATCATTGAAGTCACTAAGGTAAGGGCCCTATATGAATTGATCTGCATAATCACTATGAACACAATACCAAACAGAAACCATAACCGATTTATCACTCCGTCAATACTGTGCTTTCATATTAAATTTCCTCAGATGCAATATTATGTCATTCCTGCTCGAAATGGATAGGAAATTGGAAATGGAAATTGACTGAAGTAGAGAATGCAATGTTTTCTTTTTCCGATTCCTTTGCGAATCCCAGTGGCTTGTTCTACTCGATCAGAGAACTGATATGCAATCAGATATTCCTATTCGGGTATCCAAAGAGAAAGCACACTAGAATATTATAGAAATCAATGGCAACAAACGTGTGCAACTTGTGCGACGAGTCACACTGAGATTGACCTACTAAAACCTTGAATGGATCTAATGGTTGCCAACTCTGTTCCTATCAAAAAGCTCCTCTCATCAACGTTAGCTAAGTATCAAGTGGCTTATTTTTCCTTGCAATGCATGCTCGGATCTAAGCCCTAAGAAAAACAAAAAAGCTAAGAATGGAAGAATTCTCTTCCAGTGATCCACCAAATTGTAGTATATTTCAAGCTATGTGAATGCAAATCACAATTGTTCTCCCATTTTATATATTTTCATCTCGTTTTACGCCGAAACGAGCCAAGTCTCCAAGTAATTAAAAGGCAGTTGTATTTCGGGAGATCACATTTTCCTTCAACTCAATAGCAAATCCTAGCACCTTCAGACAACTAATTAAGCTGACCCAACTTTTTATTGTTAGGACATTTTTCTCTACTCCTTTCATCCTGTTGGTTCCGTGCCCTCATTCATGCTTCTTTTTCATATCCTCTCTCTATCTACAACAGATCAGACTTGTCAAATCGGAACACGAGACATCTGTTGATCATGTCACATCTGAATATAAGAACGGTATGTTCATTGAACAGAGTACATGCATTCACAAGTTTCTTAACTCCAAAGGAATTCCTCACAATCTTCAGAAGATAAATGCAAATGATGAACTATAACAGAAGAAAGATTTGATAGTCGAGGAAAATTCTCTTGCAAGACAGGACTCACGTATACTTAGGATGAGTAGTTACTAACTCCAGAATGGAGACCGCTTAGTGGATAAGGACCAGGGATTATGCCTTTGGGGATTGTTCAGCAACCAGAATGAGTAAGCCTTTGGTCGATCCTGCATACTACAGAAAACTGTCCAATTACCTCCCACATTTTGTTCCAACTGCAGACCCACCATGCCGATCCAGTGGTCCTCCAGGACCTACAACTTCGAGCTGTCAAAAAATGGGACATATGATCAATAATGTTTCTACATTAACAAAGGACAACTGGCTAATTTTACAGTATAGCTAGTTTCTAATACAAAATGGAACAAAATTTCAATGTTCGGGAGAAGACAAACTAGACAGGTAAAGCTGTAGATGTCATCTATGATTACAATGCAATAGAATTCCAGCATTTAGAGGTTGCAAGGTACTGAAACTACTAATGTTCAACAAACTTTTGATGACTAAACAGGTGAAAGTGATGAGCATTTTCTGTCACTTGTATGCAGCAATGAGTCTGAATTTTTACTGAACAAGATCAGCAGGTTTGTCGTTTCAAATCTAACAGCATTTTCATGCTTCCTATGTAAAGATTAAAGCAATTACTTGCCTATTATTTGAATGGACAAAGATAATGAAGATTAACTTGAAACTAGCAGTGCTTTGATATTTAAAGAGATGAAGTTCATCTTCCCCAGATCAGTTTGTGACTTTAGTTCAAGTTTCCTTGGAGAGATGAAGATTGTCAAAGTCACGAGAATTCATCAAGTTCAATAATAATTGCTCATCATTCTATTGTAATTACTCACATGCCATATTACGTTTCCTGCTTGTAATGGACAGGAAGATGGAACCAGATTAGTTTCTTTCTGAGATTGATAGAAGAGGAGAAATAATGCAGTTTTTCTTTTTCCAATTCCTTCAATGAACTCTGGAGGCTTGTCCTTCTCTATAAGATAACTTACACACCATCAAATAATCCTATTTGCGTATATAAAGAAAAAGAACAATTGAATATTATAGAAATTAATGGCAACGAACATGTACAACTTTTTCCTTACCAAAAAAAAAAAAAAAAAAAAAAAATTAACCTTACCGAAAAAAACATCTACAACTTTTCCAACAAGCCAGATTGAGATTGACATGCTAAACCTTGAACAGATCCAGTTTTTGCCTGGTCTCTTTCTATAAAAAAGCCCCACTCAACAATGTTAGCTAGGAGGTTTGGACCGGCAATTAAAAAAATATAAAAATTAGCCAAGTATGAAATGGCTTCTTTTTCTATGCGTGCCTGATCAGATTTTAGTTACACAACAGACGAAAGTGCTAAAAAAAGGAGATCTTCTCTTCCAGTGATCCAGCAAATTGTAGTACAATCCAAGCTACATTAATGCAAATTGTGACTGTTTACCCATTTTCATTTGCTCATCTTGTATCACACTGGAAGGAGTTCGACTAGCTTCAGTGAGGAATATGTACTAGACTTAATTAGAAGGCAATCTGTACTTCGAGAGATCGCATTTTACTTCGACTCAATAGCAACTCATTTATGGCACCTTTACATAATTAGAGGGCCTTTTATTGTTTGGACAATTTTCTCTCCTCCTTCGTTTCACTTGGTTTCCCTATCCTCATCCACATGTCCTTTTTTTGTATACTCTCTCTATCTGTGACAGATCAGGACTTGTCAAATCCAAACATGAGACATCTATCAATTGTGTCACATCTGAATCCACAATCAACATGCTTTTTAAATAGATCACATGACATAACATGCTAACATGTTTTGTAACTCTAATAAGAGAATTCCTCGCCAGTCTTCAGAAAACTAGTGCAAATGATGAACTATAAATGCCGACACTTTTGATTGTCTTGGAAGACCCTCTTCTAAAACAGGAACCACATGCTAGATATGAGTAGTTACTTACTGTGGATTGAGGTTCTTCAACAATGCCAAAACCTTTTCAACAACCATTTCCACCAGCTTCCTTTCATCCCTGCCCATTGCCAAATGAGATTGAAACTACTGCGAAGTGTAAAAAGTTCGAATTAAGGTAATGGTGGGAACAAAGAAAGTAAGTACCCGTTGTCAATGTTTTCCGATACCCATCCGCTGATAGACCAAACCAGATCGAGAGATTCCTCCCACTGCTTATAAGTATTTTTGCCTTCTGGAACCTTATGTTTCTTCATGTCCATTGAAAAACGATACCATATTTCTTGCTTTCTCGAGCGATTCAATTTATAGAAGATGGGCAAAATTTTTGATCCGTTTCTTTTATTGCATTCAACCATTTGAGCCAGGTTATCAAGACAGTCACAAGATGAGGCGAAATCTTCAGAGATAATAGGAATAAATATCTTGCATCGGTCCATGGCATTGCGAATCTCATGATAAAAACTTGAACCTATGAGATACTGCTCATCATCGCTGAACACGCTGATGTTTTTATGCAGAAGGCAGTCAGAAAGGTGAGAAGCCAAGCTCTTTTTGATAGCAGGGCTAGAGGTCAAGAACACTTGGCAATTACTTTTCTTCCCTACAATGCAGCACGACAAATCAAAACGATTATGATAAGATATAACCTAACAGTAGTCATAAAAAAATTCGAAAGGATAAGGTTACTTTAAAAAGCCATGAAATCAGTCTAAGGCCATAAATTAGGTGAACATTACATGCATTCTCTATGAGGGAATTGAAGGGACGGCAAAACTGTCACATGATAAACACATAGAATACTTACCTAACATGTAGAATTGTTCGATCCACGGCATCTTCAGTTCCCTCCAAACCTTTTTAACCACCTTCTTCACCAACGATGCTTGATTCCTGCTCATACAAGTACAAAAGCACTATTAGGGTACCGTTCAATCCCTTCGTTCCCCTGACTCTGTGATTGCAAATCGGTACATACCCATTATCAACGTATGTCCATCCTATAATCGTCGACACAGACCTCAGCGCTTCCATCCATTCTTCCAGTACTTTTGGTGGTTGGCCTTTCGCCCTTTCCTTAAAAGCCTTTCCAAAGTCAGTGGTTGGGTCTTGGTGACGCACATCGAGAACATCTATCTGATAGAATATAGGGAAGACTAAAAGGCCCTGCTCCGCGTGGCGACGCATAATCAGGGTGAGTTCATAGAGGCACCATTTACTCCCCCCAAACCTTTCGGAGATGATGAGGATCGCGATCTTGCTATTCTCGATGGCCTTGGAAAGCCCCGGTCCTACTGGCTCGCCGATGAGGTCCCAGTCGTCCCTGAACACGGAGAATTTGGCAGCGACGAGCGCGCTATAAAGGTGATCGGTGAAACCCCATCGAGTGTCTCGCCCTCTATAATTCAAGAACACGTCGTAGTTCGGACGGACGGCTTCCCGGTTCTCCCTCATTCCTACCTCGGATATATGTATGCCAAACCGGTGCAACGGATCTGGACGCCACAATCGCGAGGGTTTTTCCTAGGGCTGTTTGGTAGTACTCCGAACACCGCCAAGTCGGTCGGCAGCCAACGCCATGGCCGGTGACCGGCTACAAAGGAGGGGAAGAAGAAAAAAGAAGGTTAAAAAGGAAAATAAAATAAAAATATTTAAAAAACTTTTAAAAAATTATAAAAATTATAAAACGTACTTCTACTCTTAAAATAAAAATTTTAGGTAGTTATCATTTTTTAAAAATTATTTTTGAAAATAAAATAATTACTGAGCGCATCATTTGTCCATTCCCGCAACAATTTCTTCTCAGAATGAGCGGGCCTTTGTCTCGTTTTTCGAGTTCCACGTCCGCAATCAGTCCACTCATTGTGCGCCGCGTGATTGGACAGACCCACCTGTCCGAATTTTTGAAATTCCTCTCGTTTCTCTCTTCGTCGGTTCTCCGTCAGCTCTTTTCATTGTGTCTGCACTCTCTTTCCGCCTCTCCGTTTCACGACTTCCACTCCCTCCCTTCAACAAACTCGACTTCAACCTTCCGTGCGCTTCACTCCCGACCACGCCTCCGCCGTCGCCGTCGCCTCCCGGAGCTCCATTGGCAACTCCGACTCGACGTCTGTGTCCGATGAGCTCAAGTTAGGGTTTTTCCCCTTACTCTGCCCTCTCTCTCCATCCCTCTTCACGACTCCTCTTCACTTCTCGACCTCTGCTCCCTCCCTCCCTCTTCACAACCAAAAGCTCCCTCTGCTCCCTCCCTCCCTCCCTTCTCTCTCATCTTTACTCTCTCTCCTCCCTTACATTGCTGACCCGTGACTCTCTCTCTCCTCTCTCTATGTACTTCTCTTTCCTTTCCTCTTGCGTCCGCCATGGCTAGAGTTCGAGCTCAAGGCTCATGGCCGCTTTGGCCATGGAGCTCGACCTCGAACCCAGTTTTAAACTCCCGTCCATGGCCGCTAGATTGAGAGAGAGAGAGCAATGGAGGAATTTGTTGCTGAAGTCTTATTGAGCGGGGACGGTGGAGCACAAATTCAGGGTGCTATCGAGCTTAGCAAACTCAACAGCAAACGGAGGCACAAGATGGCCGACCGCGGCGTGATATCTCCTGCGAAATCGCTGCAAATCCCCTTCATATCGCTATCTCACCGCAAACTAATCTCGACCCAGTCTCCACGCTCCGAAACCTCGGGACCTCGCGCCGAATCGCCCCCCTCATCGTCCCGTCCGGCGGCGTGCCGTCCCTCCTCAACCTGAAGGGGGCATGAGCCTGGGACTCGAGCTCGAGCCATGGCGGATGGAAGAAGAAAGAAAAGAGAAGTATAGAGAGGAAGGGAGGGTGTCACGGTCAAAAGAGAAGTATGGAGAGGAAGAGAGAGTGTGTCACGGTCAATAACGGAGGGGGACTGAGAAGGGAGGCATTATGATAAGTGGGACCATCTTGCCACGTGTCGATCAATTAGTTGATATTTTGCCGATAAGGTTGAATTTGAAATGCACCTACTATTTTCGCGAAAATGTCTGCTTCTTTCGCAGCACCTTCAATACGAGAAAATATTTGGTGGTTCGGGACCTCCACATCAGCGTGGTCCCGGACCATTCAGGTGGCGCCACGTGGAAGCATGGCCCGCTTGCTGTCTTTTGCATTTTTCTTTTTCTTTTTTCTCTCACTAGCCTACACTAGCCTTCTCTTGACCTTTCAACGAGCTATTCTGGGCCCACCAGAAACTTTTCCCTCTCGGGAAATTTGAAAAATTCGGCGCTCTCTCTCTCCCTCCTCCCAAGAAAATAAAAGCAATCCTTCTCTCTTACAAATTTTCTCTCTCCATATTTTCGTTTGACTCGCGCTCGGTTGCTCTGCCCTCCGCTTCTTCTCCGATCGGACGACGGAGCCGCCGTCCGACGAATCATGCCACCGTCCCCGCTTCCGCATACACCTCGTCGGCTATCGCTGCATCTGAGCTACAACTAATATTTTCTCCCGGCGAACGACGGAGCCCGCCGTCCAACAAACCACGCCACCGCACTTACGCATCCGCCTCGTCCGCCACCTCCGCATCTACATTCTCCTCCGTCTTCAACGGCGACCGGGCTCTTCCTCTCCCAGTCGCCGTCCTTGTCGCTGATGCAGGGGATGCGAGGGAGGCCGAAGCGGGACCTCGTGGATGCTCCGGATCGATGCATCTTGACGTGGAAGACCAGGGTCTTGTCGAACGAGAGCTCGCGCTCCTCGTAACGGATGGGCATCGAGCAGTGGTAGCTGCAACCGCCATCGATGCTCTTGACGAATCCAGCCACGACGAGACGGAACTTGATCGCGAGGAGCCGCCTGAACGCCCCGCCTCTCCTCGGCCACAGCAGCGCAAGGCGAACCACGTCCCAAGCTCTGCGGGTGACGTTGGAGTCCCCGCTTGCCATTTCTAGATGCAGAACGTGTTACAGAGACGGTGAGGACAGCGAATCACAAGCGAGCGGAAGCCCAACGGCAGAGAAGATGCTCTCTTGGTGTTCCGGAGGACGGCCCCAACCAGCGATGCGATCGAGGGAGCTGAGAAGGAGGCCGTAGTGGATCTGGATTTGGTCATCCCCACTAACTCCTAAAATCTTGCAAATGTAAATAGCGATTGATTGTATTATGTAATCTCCCTCTCTCTCTGAGCTCATAATCTCTTGCGCGTGTGAATAGGGGTGCATGTCTGTGTGCTTGTATGAATATGTTGGGGTGTGCAATGAGGAAAGATCAGCTGGCTTGTTTTGGGTTTCATGCGCAACTTTAGTAGGAAATAGCAGTGTTGTACAAAAATCCTAGTTTTGCGAACTAGAATGATAGTTTGCTAGGTTATGCTTGCCCAAGTTGATTCATTGTACTTGGTGAAAGCTAATTTTCATCGTTTGAAGAAATCTCGAGGCCTTATCTGATGATTTCTTGGCATATTTTGTCTCTCTTATGTCTTCTTTCGCGTGTCCCAGTTAGATATTTGGGGTGATGACGAACCGAATTCTGACTAGCAAGTGGACAATTTACAAAACCACCATTCCCGTCACTCCATCAAAGTGTTTTTGCAAGAGAGGGAAAGAAACTGTTAAAAGTGACAAGTGAATTTTTGTTCTTCTGAGGTGTTGTGAATATCGTCGGGATTGAGAACCGCACCAAAAGCAATTTCCCTTCTTTGTCATGATTTTCCGAATTCCATTCTGACTTTGTTTTGTTTTAGAAAAGTGAAAGATCAAAGATTCTCAGATCATTGCCCTGTGGTTAGCAAAAACTCTAATCGATCTCCTCTTTCGCATTATGCTGCATCGAGCCTGGGTTATCTTCAATCAAATTCAAATTGTGGCTGCCGATCTATCACGCTGAGCACAAAGCAATGCCCCGTTTTTATTATATGCTTTGCCTGCACATACAACTCTTCTTCTACCTAAAAAGATTCGAGCTTTGCGAGGCATTGCAGTTTACCACACACTCTCGATAGCATGCATAAATCTTCCAAATTCCCACCTTGAGTTCAAGTACTGCTACGAAAAATTCGATTTGACTCCGCCCATTTCGCATTCAGGAAACCAGTAACAGCGGCAGAGCTGTGGCATTCAATTAAAATTTGCAGAAACTTCTTGCTCCGAGCTAAACAACAGTAGGGAAAAGAACAAGATAAATCCTCTGGCTCGCTAGCGAAAGAAAAGAAAGACAAAAAGAATTTGCTCTATCGAGCAAGATTCCAGATCACTCCACTTCTCATCCGATTACCACTGATTTCAAATCCATCTCTAACACATCCAGAACCCCCATAAAAGAACAAAAGAACTACATCAAGATCAAGATCAATATCATATCATAAGAACAGAGAAAAAACGAAACAGCAGAATCAGCCGGCTGCAAGTGCTTTAGACCATCAAAGATTCAAACCTAGAACGCAGACGTGAAGAAATCATCTTCTTCGAGAGGGAGACGCTCCATCGAAGAGAAAGAGCAAGAACGAAATCAAACCCCAGTCGAAACGGAATCACCATGGGGAATTCGGTATATACCATATCAACCAGACCAAAATCAGCAGCATCAACACGAACCTAATCAATAGCTCCTCCAACGACCCACAATAGCGGGCGGCACAAGAGAACTGGACCTCATACTTCTCGCTCAAATTCGCATACAAGATCCCCCAGTTCCTCGCACGAGCTTGGCTGCTCGTCGTCTCATTTGCTTCCTCATCGACCAGCTCGTAAACGTAAGCCTCCGCAACGCCTTCCTTCCTCAATGGCGTCCCTTGCCCCGACCTCAGGTGTCCCAACAGGCCCTTCACGTACATTTCGGAGTAGAGCTCGTTGGCGTCGATCTCTGCTGCATCGGGGCCCGAGTTTGGCCACCCTGTCTCGGCCACAATCACCGGGATGTTCTCATGCCCTGCAACCGCCATGGCCGTGATCACCGCGTCGACCATCATGTCGAAGAGATTTCGGTACCGTGCTCTCTCGCATTCACTTGAACTCTGACTTTCGTGATGCCTAAAGAAGATCCGACTAGCCCAATCGTGCCCTTCGGACCCTGCCTCCGTAGCGACGACGTGGAGCTCGCCCACTTCGCCAAGCCGCCGCCTTGCCGCAACCAGAGGCGCAGCAGCAGCAAGTGCTTCGTCTATGCCCTCGCCCCGATCGTCATCCTCCGCGCCGCCTTCCTTGGGTTTGCCCTCACCGTTTGCGTCAAGAGCCCCGAGCTCAGGCTTCGCCGTGTCGACGTCAAGTCCCTCGACTTACTCCACCGTGGCCTCCTCAGCTCCCTCGACCACGTCGCCGGTTGGGGAGGCCGTCCTCCGGAACACCAACTTCTCCAGCAACCTCGCCTTTGAGCCTCCCATGTGTGGGGGTCTCGCTCTGCGGGCGACGCTCGCCGACGTTGAGGGGAGCTCGAAGAGGCCTGCTTCTCCTCCGCGTGCTGCATCTGCGATCCTGGGAACGCCGGAACGAACGATGGAGCAGCAACGAGCCCGAAGAGAGAAGCGAGCGAGCATCGGAGTAGGGGCGGCCCGTTAGCGACGGGAGGGGAACGGCCGCTTGATGCACGGCGGAGCAGCAACGAGCGCGGAGAGAGGGAGAAAAGTTCAGATTCAAAATTTCGAAAGGAAACAAATGGAGAGAGAGACAGAGGAACGAGAGGAACGAACGGCCGTTTTCTTTCTCAAACGAAGGAAAGAGAAAAGTTTTTCCCCGCAATAAATGCTCTGACAGGAGAGAGAGCAGGCTAAGAGGAGAGAGGGCGTTGACAGGCTAGGAAGAGAAGAGAGAGGGGAAGAGGACAGAAGACACCAAATGGGCCCAAACCATCCACATGGCACCTCGTGAGTGGTCGGGGACCACGCTGACGTGGAGGTCCCGGACCACCCAATATTTTCTCCCTTCAATACTCCCTTCCCGTATGTCCGTCTTCCTTTTGTTTCCCTTCAATTTCTTCTTTCCCTTTCACTAGTTGTACTTTTTTTTATTGAGATTGAAGAATTTGGACACTGTTCACTGTTCAGAATCTGAGAGAAAATAGGAAGGTAGGGGGTCTTTGGAAAACAGGCAAAAAGTTGGAAACTTTGTGGTAAAAGCAGGTCCAAAGAGGATATTTTTTGCCAAGGAATGCAGAAAGGCTCTTCAATCTGGGATTGATATATTGGTCGAGTTCTGTGCAACATTGGGCTGAGAGTATTTGGGCAGAGCTGTGCTCTTTTAGCTTGAGTTGGGCATATGAACTTTTCCTTTTGTCGAGAGGGCAATGCTAGATGTTCTCAACCTTTTATTCTGACATTACAAGCTGTGTTGTCTTGCTTTCCCGATTACATTGTTATTCTTTTCTTCATTATCTCTTTTGTTGCTTCAGTCCTTATTCATCCCTATGAACTTGATGTAATTCATGGATTATCCTTAGATGTTCTATCACGGAAGATAGTTTTGTAACGCTGCCCACACCCAATAGAGTTATTTTGGTTGCGATGGGAATTAATTCCATTGTCTTATCTAATGGTGTCGCAGTTGCCTAAGCGATAGAACTTTCAGATGCAATGAAGAATATGCCAGGGCAATGTTAGTTCAAGAGGTCATTCATGGTTGATGGTTACTTCTCTTCCAGAAGCTTGCTCTTATGCTTATACTCTTAAAAGTCTATTTTTGCACCCAAATGTATATACTTCCAGGTAGCTGCCTGCATGAATGACTTCGCTGGTGATGGCACAACCACCACAATCATCTTGGCTCGAGCATTGATCAAATCTGGGTTGTTAGCAGTTCCATTTTAGGCTAATCCAATCTCTATAAAAGAAGGTATAGATAAGACTGTAAAAGAGTTGGTCAGGATTTTGTAGGAAAAGAGCTTTCTCATAAGAGGGAGTGACCATATTACATTTTGTTGATTCTTTTTTTTCTTTTTTTCTTTTTTTCTTTTTTGTGGTTTTTCCAAGACACAAGCTATTCATGATGAAAATGTGAAATTTGTTCACCATTTTGCCGCTGCGGGGTCGATCTCCTCTAGAAATTATGACTTTGTTGGAAAAGTAATCGCTGATGCTATAGAAAGGATTATTCATGATGAAGTCATCTTTATCAGGTCGTCCTCATCTTCTGAAACCTTTGTTCTAGTTGAAGAAGGAATGAAGGCGGTGAATTTTGCCTTAGGTATGAAATAATATGGAACTGGATGATTTTCTCCTTGCAAAATGTGGAGAAAATGTTCATTTATTTCTCACGCTCTTTCCCTAGCTCTCTTTCTAAACTGTCTACTATAGGAATCGAGTCTTCCACTTGCATGCATCAGCAGATCCTGAGCTTATTGAACGCATACCTTATTCAAAAAAAAAAAAAAAAAAGAAAAAGAATTCCCCTTTGTATTATTTCTTCACTTAAGTTGGATTCTTTTACTGCTAGATTGATAAGGGCGATATGTCGCCCCATTTCATTTCAAACAAGGATAGATCTCTAGTGGAGTTTTGAGATTGCCAAAGTCCTTGTAACTAGTCAGAAGATTTCAGATGTCCAGGCAATGATTCATTTGCTGTAGAAGGCAACTCAATTATGCATCCCCTTGCTAATCATTGTAAAGGATGTTTGAAGGCAGCTGCTGGAAACACTTGTTGTGAACAAAATTCAGGGCTTGCTTAATGTAGCTGTCGTGCAATGTCCAGGATTCGGAGAAGGAAAGAAAAGTGTCTTCCAGGACATTTCTTTATTGACAGGTGAACTTGTAAAGCATGGCAACCTTCATTTTTGCGCTGTCTTAAGTTCCTTCAGGAAGCACTCTTTCACACTGCATGATGAGTATTTCCGTAATGAATGTACATTTTCTGCTCTTTTTTTTTTTTTTTTTTTTTTGTTCAATTAACATTGTAATGACATCATCAGGTGCTGATTTTCTCTCTGGAGACTTGGGTCTAACTCTCAATGGTGTGACCTCAAATCAGCCTGGCATTGCTAGAAAGGTAAACGTCAGTGGTAACTCAACTATCATTGTTGCTGATCCTTCTATTGAAGCCGAAATCCTGCCAAGGATTTCACAGATTAAGAATCATTCAGCTGTGCATACCATCCTCGAAGGCTTGCAGAAAGAATTGCCAAACTCACTGGTGGAGTCGCTTTAAAATGGAGGTGGCGGAGGTGGCGGAGACCGCGGGGGAGTCGAGCGGCGGAGGCGGCGCGGAGGGAGGCGGCAGAGGCGAGCAACTGGTTGCTTGGTCGTGGAAGCTTAAGTCACCAACGCGGCGAGGATGAGGAAAATGGACGACCTCTTCTCCTGCACTTCTGTTAAGTATTAAGTGGGCTGCTTAACCGACCAAAAAAAAAAAAAAAAAATGTGGGCTGCTTGATATTTCAAATCAGTCGAAAATGGATTACAAGTTCTTATCTATTTTCGATCTATTTAAGTCAGATTCATATTTTGAATTCAATTTTAATTAGATTTAAAAGTCTCTAATCCATATATAATTAATATAGATAAAATTTGAAACCATAAATGGGTCCCATTTTGACATCCTAAACACAACCCAAGGAGTAGCGTTGCCGGAAGTCTGATTCCAATACGAATTTCAAGGGTTGGCTGGTTTTATAGACAAGGCACCCTTTTTCCTGAACGAATCGCGCGGCCGAGCGGATGAGAGCTCTTTGTGCGCCGCGCCACGCTGGATCCTACCACCCCAGTCCCAGTTTCCTTATTATGCCGTTGGAGTCTAGAGGTGAGCATCGGTCTAGGATCAACCCTAGACCAACCAGTCAGTCTTGGTCCGATTCTCAGGGAGATTGGGTTAGTTTCGATCCTGGATTTCGAACCAAAGACTGTGTACGAATTGGCCATCTGGTCTTGAGAGTTTAGGGTTGATCCAACTCGACCAACTTTGATTCTATATATATATATATATATATTATATATCCAAATATATTATTTATAATTTTTTATATAGAGAAAACTCTAAAATAAACAAAGATCAACAACATTAAATAGCTTATTAGTAAGAAGTTCAAGTAATTTTACACCATTTTTTAATAACTTAGATCTTTTAATGTCTTTTACAAAGATCAAAAGCCATAATTTACAAAAAAGAAATGTTTTATGAGGAGTCCTTACGGCGTTCAAAATGGCATAAATAGCTCCTCACGGCATCCTCCTCTAATACTCGTTCTCTTCTATCTTATTTGTCATCTAAGTCTTTAATTTGCCAAAATCGAGAAAAATAACTTCTCCGCACTCACCTCACTCGCTTTGGGTCACTCGTGCCGCTCGCTGCTTGATGCTCGCCTGGCTTGTTGCTTCCTACTCGATGCTCGACACTCACCCCATTCGACACTCGTCGCTCGCCTCTCTTAGCTGACCTCATTCGTCATTGAACCCATAGGGTTGATTTGATCCTCGCTCGCCTTTTCATGGAGTATAAAAAATGAAACCAAAAATTATTGGACCCTAGAATTAGACCAAACCCATTGGGTTGGTTTGGTCCTTGATTGCCCTTTTAGATAGTACAAAAAATGAAATAAATAAATTATCGGTTGATCCCTATTGATTAAATCGAACCAAACCCACTGGGTCGGTCCGGTCTTCGGTTCCAAACTCAATAGGATTGGTTACTGTCCCCAGTGAGGGACCAACTCTGTGCGGAGTTGGTCCTAGGTTTAAAGGGTGAGCCAGCCCAACTCGGACCATGCTCACCCCTACTAAAGTCTCGAGGCTCCATCGTGCGGTCCAACTTAGACGGACACATGGAGGACATCGACTAGGACACGTTGATTGTGAGGCGAGGATCTTCTTCCCGCGGGGGGCATACATGGGCATTCAACGATTCATCTGCAAACATGGTGTTAGACAATTACGAGAAAAACCCAAGCCTCTCATCCTAGCACCAGGAGGAAGCTATAATGCACTTTGGTCCAAGGAATAATTGGACGACCCAAAATTCTGGTATGCAGTTACTCTTCAAATATACAACCTCCAATTAGGAACCTTCTGTATTTACTTTCGACAAATTTGATCATCTTGGATCTGAGACAATTTTTCCTGCTTGTAGGGGCTGATCAGCACCTCATCAAAAAGATTCCTAATCCGACATATCCTCATGGCATTGCTAAGACACATACAGAGGTTCAAAACACAGCTAAAGGTTCTTCTTTAGCTACTTCGGCAGTAGTGTGAGTTGGTGAAGCAGACGATGTGTCAAATGCATTGCGTGCTTCAAAAGCAGGAGGAACCCATACACATTGTGGATCCATTTCCTGATAACTTAAATCTTTCCGGCGGGTTGGGGGTAGGAACAGATTCTCCAGCAAGTATAATTCACCATTCTAAGTCGCAACTAATATAGATTGGAGGATATAAACGGTAGAAAGAACCAAAATGTACATCGTGCTAGACATCAAACTGAAGAAAAAGAAAGCTGAATACCCAGCAAGAACCCCTAGAGATGACAAGGGCCAATTGGTATGTCGCTTTTACAGCTATCTGTGCCCTGCATCTTTGTTTGTTGGTTTCTATAGATGAAGTCTTGAAACATGTTATTTTTATGACAGTTTTTCTACTTTCTTGTCTCAGTTTTCGATAGATTGCCTCATATTCTGCCCCTTTAATGTTTCAAGGAACCTCCCGAGAGGTTATTGTCTCCCTTCAATCTAATCTGCAACTTCTCAAAAATGTGGAGGTATTACTTCCCTTGAGCTACTGGATAGATAAAAAGAAATGGTACAAAGTTTCAGTAGGAGAGCCAGAATTTTCAGGGGAAACTCGGCAATCTTATATTTAAAGCAAGTCTGTATAGTATAGGGGCCATATCTTATCAATCAGCCACGGATAATTATGATCTAGTTCATGTTGCCAACCTGCCTCAGAGCAATTCTAGTGAGGAGGAGGACATCCGAAGTTCAAAAGATTATTGCAAGGGTGCATAAGAAATGAATAACTTGCAGCAAAATAGCAGGCATCAGCTTAGAGATAGGTTAGAAAGTAAAGTAAAGCTTCAATTTGAATCATCTATAAACTTCTTAAGATGTCAAAGTCCAATCATTCGCAATTGAAAAATCATTCCTGACCCGTGATCATCTCTCTCAATGCCAACACAGTGCATCTGCTCATACAACCATACAAACATTACGATTGTCCGTCGAAGAAGACACATAATTGAGTAGAAACACAATTGAAATAAACGAGCATCCACTCTGAACACGACAGTGGAACAATGATAGCAAGTAAAGGGTGAAAAATCCAATTTCTCGGAATAGGTAAGAGTGGTGGGGATTCAAATACTTGCGTAGCAATCATCGTTGAACTCACTAAATAGTAGTGAGATAAGGGCCCTATATGAATTGATCAGCGTAATAACTAGAAACCATAACCGATTTATCACTCCGTCGATACTGGCTTTCATAAATTTCCTCACATGCAATATTATGTCATTCCTGGAAATGGAAATTGATTGAAGCAGAAAAGTAATGCAATGTTTTCTTTTTCCAATTCCTTCGCGAATCCTCGTGGCTTGTTTTATTCGATCAGAGTACTGATACGCAATCAGATATTCCTACTTGGGTATCTAAAGAGAAAGCACAATTGAATATTATAGAAATTAATGGCAACACATGTGCAACTCTGCGACGAGTCACACTGAGATTTGACCTGCTAAAACCTTGAACGGATCTAACGGTTGCCATCTCTGTTCCTATCGAAAACCTCCTCTCATCAACGTTAGCTAGGTATCAAATGGCTTGTTTTGCCTTGCAATGCATGATCCGATCAAGACAAAAAAGCTAAGAATGGAGAAATTCTCTTCCGGTGATCCGACAAGTTGTAGTATATTTCAAGCTATATGAATGCAAATTGCAACTGTTCTCCCATTTTATGTATTCTTCATCTCGTTTTACTCCAGAACGAGCCAAGTCTCTGAGTAATTAGAAGGCAATTGTATTTCGGGTGATCGCATTTTACTTCAACTCAACAGCAAATCCTTTACAGCACCTTCAGACAACTAATTAAGCTCACCCAATTTTTTATTGTTAGGAAATTTTTCTCTCCTCCTTTCATCCCGCTGGTTCTGTGCCCTTATTCATGCTTCTTTCTCATATCCTCTGTCTATCTGTAACAGATCAGACTTGTCAAATCGGAACACGAGACATCCGTTGATCGTGTCACATCTGAATATAAGAACGGTATGTTCATTGAACAGAGTACATGCATTAACAAGTTTCTTAACTCGAAAGGAATTCCTCGCCAGTCTTCACAAGATAAATGCAAACGATGAACTATAACAGAAGAAAGATTTGATAGTGGAGGAAAATTCTCTTGCAAAAGAGGACTCACGTATACTTAAGATGAGCAGTTACTAACTCCAGGATTGTGACGCCGCTCAGTGGATAGGGATGGGGGATCATGTCTTTGGGGATTGTTCAACAACCTTGAAACCTCCTTGACGACCTGTTTGACACCCCTCAGTGGATAGGGATGGATGTCTTTGGAGATTGTTCAACATCCTCGAAACCTCCTTGACGACCTGTTTGACAAGTATCTCTTCATGCCTGCCAATTGCCAAACAAACACTTTGAGTAGTGTAAGAAGTTTCCAGCAATAGGATCAAATTAAGGTTTAGGTGGGAATGAGGAAAGAAAGTACCCATTGGCGACTTTCTCCGACACCCATCCTTCAAGGGACCCAACCTCCCTGAGAGCTTGCTTCCACCGACCGTAAGTACTTCCGTCGACCAGCTCCCTATGTCGAAGCATGCTCTCTCCAAAACAATGCGATAGGTCTCGCACGTGCGAGGGATCCACTTTATGGAAAATGGGCAATATGGTTTGCCCCTTGGTTCTCTTGCAGTCAACCATTCCAGCGAGCTCATCGAGGCACCAAGGGGAGGAGGAATAATTTGGAGAGAGAATCGGAATGGATATCTTGCAGCGGTCGATGGCACGGCTAATCTCATCACTAAAATCTTTACCTACGAGGGAAGGGTCATCATGATCAAACACTCCGATTCCTGATGCCACAAGGCTGACGTGGAGATAATTGGCGAGGTTGTGTCGAGTATCGGGGCCACGAAAGGCCAAGAACACCTGGCATTTTGAGGAGAAGCCACACTCTGCGATTCCAACGGACAGACCAAAGCAATGATGACAAGATGCAGCCACAATGAGAATGCCAAAGAATGGCTGAAATAGAATTGGGAAATACCTGATGTTGTGGAATGGGGGAGCGGTTCGATCCGCATCAGGTCCAATTCACTCAAAACCTTGAGAACCACCATCTGCACCAGCTCTCCTTCATGGCTGCCCACACACACATATACAAACATATACGCATGTATAAGTAAAACCAGAGTTAGCAGTTAGAATTTGATGCCTACCTTCACGCTAACTCTGCAATTCCGATCAGTCATTCGGATCCGAATGAACGGAGGCCCAGATCCGGAATTGGGACAGATATAGATGCTTAGATTACTAAATAAATAAGTACATACCCATCAGCAGTGATCTGTGATATCCACCCTTTAATCCTCGCTACAGAAGTCAGCGCTTCCCGCCATTGTAGCACTTCTTCTGAGCTGCACTTCATCTCATGTTTCCGGAAAGCCTCATCAAAGTAACCGCGTCCGCGACCTAAATCAACAACATCCACTTCATAGAATATAGGAAGAACTAATTTGGCATCCCTTCTGCGGCGATCCATAATCGCGACGAGCTCACGGAGGCACCGTTCACTACTCGCATACCCTTGGGAGATGATGGGTATCGCGATTTTACTACTACTGATGGCCCGGAGAAGCTGCTCTGTGCCTTTCCCCTCGCGGTCCAGGAGCGTGTAATCGGTGCTTGACACGTGAACCCCAGCATCTAACAGGCCGTGGCGGAGGTGATCGACGAAGCCCTTGCGAGCGTCTGCGCTTCTGAAACTCAAGAACACCTCGGAGTAGTCGGAGCTCCGATTCTGACGGCCCGCGTTTGATTCTAGGGCATCCATTTTCTCCTTTGTTCTCTTTGCTCTCTCCTTTGTTCTCCTAACTTTCCCCTTCTCTTCGGATACATGTATGCGGTGTTTTCTCTCTACTTTCTTTTCTTTTCTTTTCTTTTCTTTTTTATTTATTTATTTATAGCGCGAAAACTTCGACTATACTGCACCCCTGGATTTGTCTTCTTCACTATTCGCAGCCTCGCAGGGGCCGAAGCTGCGCGATCGAGGACCTCGAGCTGTCGTAAACCCTAGAAGACGAGTGGGTAGGGATCGGGGAACGGAGTGGGGGGAGAACCTGAGGAGGAGGAGGAATTTCGGGAAATGGCGGATAAACCCAGGCAAGATCCATGAAGGGACGGAGGGAGATGGAAAATGGGCGTGAGCGTGAGTCTCTCTTGTAAGTGACAACGTCATTCTTTGATGCTAAAATACAAAATGCAGTCTTTGATTTTCATGATTTTTACATGATAAAACAGTATATATATCCATAACGACCTCTTTAATGATAATTATTGCGAAAAACTGAAATTATTGTAAAAAATCGAAAAAGCGCATAAATCTGATTTCTCCGCCTTAACTTACTTTTCCTTAATGCATTCTATCTAACGGAAAGTCATAGGGGAAGAAATGACCGTATTTTATTTATATAGAATGTCAATATATGCTTTTCATCGAAACACAATCTACCTTCATGCCTTTTTCACTTCCTTATAGGAATTGGGCATTTTTTTTTTTTTTTATGAAGATTAATACGTTTTAGCTTTTAAATATTCATTGAATCATAATTAATAAAATCACGTGGATCACAATAATTCTTACGCCTCTCTCCTGATTTGACCAATGAAAAGAGAGGAGAGTCGAGGAGAGGGGAGGAGGGAAAGCATGAGGTTTCACGCACTCGTCTCTAGAAAAGGATCCGTACTCGCCCCTGAGGTCCTCCTTCAAGCAGAGCGCATACCAGGGGCTCGGAATGGTGCGATTCTCGCTGATGCGTGAACCACCACCCTCGGTGGAGGTCGCAAGGGCTGCCGGTCGTCGGGCCCTCTTGTGTGTAGGAGTGTGTGTACCTATCAATAGCAAACAGTGCAAGGATAATCAATCAAAGCATTTGCTAGTCGATTGCTTAAATAAGTCGTCAATGATTTACCGACCAAGTAATTATTGTAGATTTTGCTGGGTATTGAAGCCGTGTCACTCATGAACACATGGTATGTTTGGCGATGGATCAGTCGAGAATTAAGACCGCGAATCGATAGTAGTACGTGATTGCTAGGGTAATTATGCGAATCCAATCTCGGGGCGCAATATAAAAGCCGCGTTGCATTCTTCGCAAAAACTCTCTGGACGATCAACCCATCGAAACACCTCTTCTTTGCAAACTTACTTTCCGGTTTCCCTGCAGATTTACTTTTCCAGCTTTCCCGTTCCGTTTTCCCATCTTGATCGAACCGGCGGGTTTTTATTATCATCGAAGTTTGGATCCCTAAAAAAAAAAAAAAAAAACCGGTAAGGACCGCCCTGAGAATGTCTGCCTCCTTCACCGCACCTTCAATCCGTCCCTCAGAAGCTGCTCTTTCCGGTAAGTTCCTCTTTCTCTCTTGTTTTCCCTCACTTTCTTCATGCCCATTTACGAATTTATGCACTTCGGATTGAGATTGAAGAATTGGGCGCTGTTCGCTGTTCACAATCCTAGTGGAAATAGGAGGGTACTGGGTCTCCGGTCCAAAAAGTTGTAAACTTTGTGGTAGAAGCACGTCCAAAGTGGATATCTTTTGGCAAGGAATGCGGGGAGGCTCTTCAATCTGGGATTGATTTATTAACTGATGCTGTTTTCCCGCTTCTATAGGACATCGAGTTGTGTGGGTTGCTTGTTCTAAAATTCGTGTTTCTGTCGTTTTAATCGTGGAATTGCTCGTTTGTTTGATTATTCATTTATTATGGAGGGTTGAGTTGGAATGGGATTAATGTAGTAGCCGTTTGGACAGAGTGAGAGATACTGTGCTTTTGCTTATTAGTTTTGAGGGAGCTGGCTGGTCTAGTTTAGCGCAATGCTGGATTTAAGAGTTATCGTTAAAGGCATATGTGCAGAGCTGTGCTCTTTTACCTTGGGTTTTGCGTATGAACTTTTCCTAGTGTCAAGAGGGCAATGCTAGACGTGTCTCGTTTTCCTTGATTCTATTGTTAGTCTTTTCTTAATTTTCTCTTTTGGTGCTTCGGTCCCTATCCGTCAACATGGACTTGAATTAATTCGGGAAGTATCCTTAGATGTCCTATTCACAGAAGATGGTTACTGGACACCGCACACGCCCAATAGAGCTCTTTTGGCTGCAATGGCAAATGGTTACAGTCAGAACACGGTCTGCAAGCGAGAGAAGGATATTTCCTCGATCATACATATTTTACAGTACCTTGCATAAGATCGATGCAGATTATATACAGGGTATGTTAATCCAGAGGCATCACAAGTGTTCCTCTGATGCTTTTCCGGAAGCACACCCACAAGCTCATGCATATTTAACATGCATTTACCGTCACTTTTGACATGGTCTGTTTACTTATTCCTGCTGTCCAAATTACACTCGTCGAACCCAACAATATAACTAATTAGACAAGCTCTATTGGTTGATTCTGTAGGCTAACGTAAAAAAATAGATCTGAGCAAAATGTTTCAGCACATAGTGTTTTGTGCTCATTTTAATAGTTAACAATTTGTATGCTTGTGGCATAATAGCATGATGACGCATATAATCGTGTCCCACAACTCTGAAATCTGAAGATGACATGATTTTTGGCGTGTGCCGTGACATGTTTGACAAGTTTTAAAGATGGATTCTCATATATATATAGATCTGTGAAAATTTTTAAGACGTACAGCAATATGCAAATATATATGATTGTAGCTTGTTCATATCAATAACTTATCGACTCTTTTTGCTAACATTCTAAATAAGTTTAAATGGGTTGTCCCTTTTATGATAGACATGCTTAAGTCTTCTCTAAAACCCAATTCACACAATATGTGGTCAATTATTCGTAAAAAGGAGGAGATAGTTTAACAAGAAGAGAGACAACGCATGCCCAAATTGTACATGTTTAGGCAAGAATTTTTGAGAATATCAATATTATCTGGTGGATTTTGTCTTTCTGATTTTGTTATTGATATATGTGTAGTGGTACTGATATGACCTTTTAAAGAGAAATTCCGCTCTACAAAGAATAAAATTTTTGTTTGTCAGTAATTCCTCACCTGACCATAGTGTATATTGATGTTTTTTCCACTCATATTCAGATCAGTGGACTGATTCTACCATAATGACCTAATTGATTTATTTTGTCTCACTTACTTCAGGATGCATTGTTGTCCTCTCAGAGTCCGAAACTCTTAAGTCATAAATGATGGTGTCATGATTGCCTGAGTGATAGAACTTTTAGATGCAATTAAGAATGCCGAGGCAATGTTAGTCCAAGAGGTTGTTCATGGTTGATAGTGAGTTGTGTCCCAGAGCAAGCTTATTCTAATTTTGCGCTTGAATGTATATATTTCCAGGTAGCAGGCCGCATGGTGGCACAACCACTGCAATCGTCTTGGCTCGAGCAATGATCAAATCTGGGTTTAGGCAATTTCATTTGGGGCTAATCCAATCTCTATTTTAAAAAAAAAAAAAGAACGGGGTAAGACTATTAAAAAATTGGTCAGGATTTGAAGGAAAAGAGCTTTCCTATAAGAGAGAGTGATCGTATTAAAACTTAGCGATTTTTTGTTTTTGTTTTTGGCACTTTGTCCAAGACTAGAGCTATTCATGACCAAATTCTGAATCTCTTCACCATTTTGCAGCTGTAGTGTCAATCTAGGGTGGAAATGGTGACTTTGTTCGAAGAATAATTGTTGATGCTATAGAAAGGAATGGACATGATGGAGTAATCTCTATCAAGTCAAATTCGTCTTCTGAAACCCTTGTTTTAGCGGAAGAAGGAATGAAGGTGATAAATTTTGCTTTAGGTTTGAATAATTTAGGGTTGGACGTTGTCTCCTTGCAAAATGTGGAAAGAGTGCAATTCATTTCTTTTTCTCTTTTGCGAGCTTTCTTATCTTCTAAACTCTATCTCCTTTAAGGATAAAGTCTTCCAAGTGCCCGCATCAACATATCCTGAGCTTATTGAATGCATGTCCATCTTTCAATAAAAAATTCCCCTTTATTGTAGGCCTGTTTCATTACAAACCAAATTAGATCTCTCGTGGAGTTTGAGAATGCCAAAGTCATTGTAATTGATCAGAAGATTTCAGATGTCAAGGAAATGATTCTCTTCCATCTTCACACCCCAAGGGCCTTTGCATGAAAACTTAGACTGCATTGCAGCTCTTTTGGGGTTCAATTCATCTTCTTGACTAGTCAAAGGCTGAATAGTCCTTATTATTCTTCCCCTAATTTTTTTTTTTAAATTTTGTGTTGCGTGTCTGTTTTCTCTGCTTGATCTTCTTTTCTTGACTATGTATTGCAAAGTTAATTGCATTTCTTCCCGGAAATGTCCTTTCTCACCTGAATCTTATTTTTATCTAATTACAGCTACCAAGAAAGATGATGCTGCAAACTTTCAACCTTGTACACTCCATGGCAAGAAATGAGCGAGACTGTTACGTTTGCTACTGGTTGGAACCTTTGCTATTTGTTAGTTCTCTAGATTTTTATCTTAGTCCTTTAGATTGTAATTTTACCAAAGTTGCCATTCATCCATGTTTATTTTGGTTATTATATCTGCCTGATTCCTTGCTTACCAAAAGCTAATTTGTTGCCTTGATTTTCACAAAGGGCTGAAAGTAATTATAATTGTGTGGAGGGAAGTGCTAATTAGTATGGGAGTTGGTTAATGCAAATTATTCTTTTTAAAGAGTCCTGAGGGCTGGCATGGGGCACTTGGGTGCATTTATTACCGGGTAATACTGAACTCCCTGTGTGTAGATTGGACAGTCCTTTTTGTACGTTCCAGCGATCTCATCAATTTGTTTATGTGTATGCTCTATGTTCCACGCGTTAGGCCTGCCTTACAAGTGAGGGAGTGTTTGCAAGTATGCTTGAAGTACAATTGTGGGCCGATGTCTTTAACAATTTATGTTTTTAAAATTGGTTTGTCCAACATTAAAGGAATCAATTTGGGTTTTAGTTGATACATGAAGTTAGTGACATGAGAAGATCCATGGAGCTGACTTCACCTGTTCAAAATTGGCTGTATTTGGTTTTTTCTCTTGTTGTGATGGAGTAAATTGCGTGCATGATATTTAGCTTATGCTGGATCCTTTTGTTCTTTAGTCATAAGCTTTTGAATCAATCGGTGATTTCTTATGTTTGTTTAGTTGTTAGTATCCTGATCATGTCATTTTCCTTGCACACGAATCTACCTATTGTTTATTCTTTATATTCTCTATCTAAACTACAGTTCAGTACAGTTCATAGATCATATGATCCACCCACTCATTGGGGAGAGGGCAGTTTCATTTTTAGGCTTTTAACATTTCAGAATGATTTGTCCTAGTGTTATAAGCGATATCTTAATTGGACTTCTAGTTTTGGATGAGTTTTTAACCATAGATCTATCCGTTGTTATGTCACCTCAAAGGTCTTATGATGAAGCTCTTTTCTTCAGGTTTCTTCCCCTATTGATGGATGTACCCTGTCACTTAGAATCCTAGAGAATAGCCTGAGTATCTCCTGCCGATCTGCCATGCAGAAAAGTGAATTTTTAATATATCCTCTCAATTGTATCCTTCCATTGTAATTCTTTACCTATCAAATCATCTGAAAAATATTTGTTGCCAGTTCTCGGTATGTGCAATATGAAAAGTTCCCCAGCATTTAATTCATCAGTATATGCCTTACTTATCATCGCAACATGCAACTTCACACTGAAATATCAGATGACCTGGAAGTCGCTAGAGGCTATCATGTGGCTTGTCTCCTGTTGTTACTTTTAAGTTTTCTTATATGTATGTGCAATTTATACTTCCAATTTCCTTTTCCAGGTCTTAGAGGTTGTATGTCCTATTATTTCTCTCTCTACAAATACAAGGAAACTAAGAAATGAGGGATTTTTAAGTCCATGTCATCCAAGATAACCAGATATACTTACGAATTCTGCTCACCCAATGGTACATCTCACTTTGAATTAGAATGATGCAATTTAATGTGAATTAAAATTTTAATTGACCCAATCTTTTCTCTCTTGATGCAAATTCTACATGCAGAGAGCCCAAGATCTTGCAAATGTTACTTCCCATGGGGAGTGGGTATTGCTGGATTATCTTGTTTCCCTGATGATCTGCTTCGTGTTACAAGCATTTGTATTGAAATTTTTTGTAGGTTTCCATTTTACCCCTGCAATAATGATTTAAACAAGTGGTGCATTTCTATTCCAACAGACTTGAAGATTCTGCATGCCTAGTCTGAATTATACAACTGTATGAAATTTGTGGTGCTGAAATTTCGTTTTGGGTAATGCATGTTGCTCAGAAAACCACATTGGCTACATGATTGTCAAAAGATAGTTTTAATTTAAGATTGAGTTAACGTCGAATGCCAATTTGACTTTTTGAGTACAATAACACTAGTGACATCTATATGTTTCTTGAATATGTGAATCTACAAACATTGTTAGAAAACACTTAATAATACTATTAATCTATTAGTCATGCAAGCTTTGTGCCACTAATATCAAGCTTGAGCTTGCCTTAATTGTTACTTGAGTTGCTCAAACCTGAATAAAGAAAGAGACAAGTGGAGCTCTAGGAATCACTGTATCTTAAACATTGAGATATAGTATCATAGGGGTATACTCTTTGCGAATATTTGATACTACACAAAAGTGCAACGCTTTAACATCCAACTTTGTATACATGAAGACAAGCTTTTTCTATAATGTTCTCATGTAGAGTTTCAAATAATTCAAGCTATTTGTAAATTACTTGTTAAATGGAATCTTTTTTAATGTTTAAAACCATGGATAACATCATAGCTGTGCTCTTAAGATTTTCGTGCTTTTGATGAGAGTGGCAATTGTACAATTGACTTCGTCAACTGTTAATTTTCCCTTTGTAGGGGCCTTGATGCACGGATGATTAGAAGCACAGATAACTAAGAGCGAAGTTTCTGGTAGACTGACACTCTTTTGGGTGACCTTGATTTTCTGGTTGGTTCATGCTGCTAAAATGTCATCTTACTTGTGTCTTACTTGTTTTGACACTTGATATTCAGGCAGTAGGGAAGGAAAATTTGGTCCTCACTCGAGGTGAGTGTTGTTGGCCATTATAGAGATCGTTTCTTCTTTTATTATCTTTTGATTTTGAAGTTACTGTTAAAACTGTAGTAGGTGGTATTGCATGAGGATTACTAATTGTATGTCTTTCTCACGGTACTAGGATCGAAGACAATGGCAAAATCTGGTCGAATAAAGCAAAAAGATGCAGATCTGGAGTAATGCGTTGCGAAGCAGGTTGAGAGAATGGTCAGGTACGCTTAAACTCCTATTCTAACTGGCTGAAATTTTAATTGTGGAAGGAGGAAAGCCATATAAACCGATAAATGATTTTCTCAATTGTGATGTAAAAAGTGCACAACCGTTCACTTGTGAGCGCTTTAGTGCGTAGAACATATAACCTTGAGCTGGACTGCATCAAGCGAGAGCCTTGTCAAACCCACTTCTCAAGGGCATTACAGGCTCCCCAGCAGCATGCTCTAATAGAATGGTGAGCTTTTGTTCCTGTATCAGCTAGCATAAGATGCGGTTATGCTGGTTATTAGTGAACAGCTGGACGTGCATAGGATTGAGTTCTGAAGATAAAGACCCTAAGATCTTCAGTTAGAAGCTAATTTAATTGGGCAAGCAAGAGAACTGATGCAGAAACATGGAGTGCAAGTTGCTTCTTCTCCAGCATGACAGTTGTTCTTATGTGATACTCCACTGATGGAAGTGTGGTACTGGCCATTACTGGCAGTGACTTCCCATTTCAAACTTTAGCTTCTTTTCTTAGTCATTGCCACTTTGCCAATGTAACAACTTTTAAACAAATTCTCAAAACTTCTTGCTCCAAGGATAGTGGATGTGGTGCTCAAGTGAGATAAAAGCCATTTGTTATCGGTCATGTGTTTAGACCCACTAGCTCTTAAGCCTTACCTCTGATAATGTCTGAATTAGCTGTGTCTGTATGTTATTTTGATGTTTGAAATATCGCGCAGCAACCCTGTGCAACAATAATTGGCAGGTATCTGCATCATTTAGTCAAAGAGGCATGAGGTAGTTCACAACTGTACCAAATGGCCCAGACGTGCATATTGACTTAAAACCTACGCATAAGTTTGAGGACTCTGCCATTCCTCTAAAGGATGTTGAACAGGTAGATGCTCTGTGAAGTGACATGACATCACAGGACATGATATGGTTATCTAGCTCTTTGTTATGGACTTCTGCATTTTTAGCTACATTTTGAGAACAAGCGGAGGCCATCACGTCATGGGTTTTGTTCTTTGTAGAATAAATAAACTTGCAAAATGAACCTATATTGGCTGATTTATGCTGAAACTTTTATTTGTGGAGATGAGAAGATTGCATAGGATTCTATTTTCTTAGCTGCACTTTCTTTTGCAGCAACTGATCCACATTCCCTCAGATACTCATCAAAGGGGACTTCATCAGAGGTTCTGATATTATTTTGAACATGCACCACGTGAGAGTTCGTTTGATACTACTGCTCTCCCTGCTTCCTATTATTTTTGCTGTTGTGGCTGTTTTTTCCGTGCAGAGTGGAGACTTGAAGTAGGGGTGAGCAAAAGCAACACTCCAGGCTGGGAACTGGCCAGTCCTGGGCGGTTTGAGTCTCTTTTTTATTTTACTTGTATTATTTTTACAATAATAGGAAATTCACTTCTCATTTTTTTCTGATAAATAAAAAATGAAATAATAGAAAAATATTCAAATTGCATATTTTGCTTCGAACCGCGAAAAATATTCAAAGTTTCTGTTTTCTCTCAATCGGTCATTATTTATGCATCTTCAAACTAATGTGGCTTCTATTGTGATTTACGTATCAAATGTTGCATGGTTAAAATTATATTCAAAGTTGCTGCTGCTGTTTATTGCAAAAAATTGAGGCATTGCCTACGAGTCTCTCCCTTTTTCTTTTGGCTGAATCTATTGGCTTAGAGCTGAAACGCATGAACAGTAGAAAATCGGGTACCCTCCGTTAGATATCCATGTTGACAAGGCATGCTCAGATTTTTTTCTTTTCATTCATGTACTGTAATATGTGCTATTGAAGCGAGCACCTCAGAAAGAAAAATTGAAATTTGCGATTAAGGGGGTGAGCTGGATTGAACTCTCGGTGAAAGGCGAGGGAAGGTCCACCAAGTTCTCACTGTCGTTTTTTTCTGTTCTATTAGAATGTCGAATGCTTCAAAGATGCGAGCGAGAGTAAAGGCAGTATTTCATTTCAGGAAAAAAGAAGTAAGAGTTTTAGGCCTGTTTGTTAACAGGCTAAATAGTAATTGATTATATTTTTTTGTTGTTGGGAATAAATTTAAAATAAAAATCCGTTTGATAAATTTTTTGTTTCTGGGAAATCTGTTTATTTTTCTTGAGAACAGTTTTGGAGTAGAATTAACAAATAGAAAAAAGTTGCTTCTTTGTTTCCGGGAATAATTTCATAATCAAGTCTAAACCTATTTGCCTTTTTGCTCTTTTCTTTTCTTCTTTTCTCCTCTCCTTTCTCCTCCTCCCAACTGATCATTGGCTATTAGTGGCCACCGCCATCACTGTTGAGCCACCACCACCATTATTGGCGGTATCTGACAATCGACCAGGCAAGGTTTAACGAGATCGCAAGAGGCTTGTCTAGCTATCGTGGGCCTCGGTCTTGTAGATCTGGCGAGGTTGGCCTTGCCCTAGCCAAGCGAGACCTAGGCTGTTGGCAAGGAGAGCCTCGCCTAGCCACCGATAAGGCTCGGCCTCACTAGTTAGCATGAGGCTTGGCCTTGCTGGACTAGGGTGAGGTCAACCTCGAATTGCTTGTGTGAGGTTGAGGCTCGACGGGTCATTGGTGAGGCTCGGCCTCGCTTAGATCTGTGAGGTCGAGGCTCATAGTGACCAAGTGAGCCTCGGGCGAGCTCACTGGATCTCACCCAACTGGTCGTTGGTCTTAGTCATTGCTAGCGACCGACCACAAAGGAGGAGGAAGAAGGAAGAAGAAGAGAGAAGGAAAAAGAAAAAGAGAAAAATAAGAAAAATATAATCAAAGTATTTAAAAAAAAATAAAAGAAATAAAAAAAAATTTAAGAATCTTATTAAACGCATTTCCATTGTAAGAAAAAAATTTGAGCAATTATCAAACGCTTTCAAATCTTTAGAATTTATTTTTGGGAACATGATTAAAAAAAAATCATTTATGAGTAAAAATTGCTTTCGGGAGCAAAAGAATTATCAAACATATACTTATACCCATCCACTTATAATAATACCGAAGGCACCCTTATACTCATTCACTTATAATATGACCAATCCTGCACATTAGTTCCTACTACCGAGATAGCTAATCAAAATTTCGTTCTCTTTCATTTGGGGTTTCATATATGATAGATCAAAAGATGGAATCTACCCATAAGAGGTTTCGTTTATTCTGCAACCGTATCAATGAAAAAAAATAATGCTATTCAACAAATATATGGTATTACATACCCTTGCGATATATTTGTTTGCTCTCAATAGAAACCAAATGACTATAAGGGAGATGAGTATACTCTTTAACAAAATTTTCATAATTAAACACTTGGCTAATGAAAGAGGAGCCGGATTCAAATTATTGTCTTACCATGAGCGCGACGGGTGGGATTCAGTTTGTTTCCTCTCCTTTTTTCTACTCTTTTCCATTTATCTCATACTTCATGTTTATATTGGGCATCTTGCCTGTTCAATATTGTGTTGAATGGGTTGCCCACGTCGGAAATCCACAAAGTATGGTCTCATGCCCCGGCGAAGATTGATTCCAACGCTAAACCCTTGTTTTCTTTTTTTTTAAAAAACACTGTTTGTTGAGATATGCACGAACGACAGAAACTTTACCACCATAGTAAACCAAAGCTTGGATCTGGAGCTAATCGATAATACCCATAGTTGGTCAGAGCCCAAGGCCAATCCTTTGATTTAGTTGATCATTAGTACTTATGCCAAATGCTAATAATCCTCACACAAGGATGAACTCTGAAATGCCATAAAAGCTTCACCTGCATAAAAAAGAAGGTACCCAAATATGCAGTAATTACTCAAAACATCTGTCGACATTCGATAATTTTTTTTTTTTCCCGGGTCACAGATGATGCCCTTGTGTTACTAACGCCACTTTTGAACTGTCACTCCTTTGTTGCTTATGTCATCTCTAATTGCCATACGAAATCCCGGTGCCAAAACCCATTCAATAAGCATATCCTCAAACCTAAAAATTGTTTGTTAAACCCCTTGCATCAAAACACCCGGAAGGGTAACAGAAGAATAATATCCATAGCTCCCAGAACAAACATTCCACATCTAGAGTACCAAAAACAAAGGTACAAACCCACTGCAATGGTCTTTTAAACTAAGACCAAGCCGAAACAAACAGAATGAGTAAGCCTTTGGTTGATCCTGCATACCACACAGAAGTGTCCAATTACCTCCCCAGATATTATTCCAACCGCGGACCCTGAAGCCTGAATCAATGGTGATGATCTTCATCACCATGCCCATCCAGTGGTCCTTCAGGACCTACAACTTCGAGCTGTTGAAAATTGAGACAAATGATCAATAATGTCACTACATTAACAAAGGACAACTGGCTAATTTTACAGTATAGCTAGTTTCTAATAGAAAATGGAACAAAAGTTCAATATTTGGGAGAAGACAAACTAGACAGGTACAGTTGTAGCTGTCATCTATGAATACAATGCAATAGAGTTCCAGCGTTTAGAGGTTGCAAGGTACCGGACTTTATAATATTCAACAAACTTTCGATGTCTAAGCGGGTGACAGTGATGAGCATTTTCTGTGGCTCATATGCAGCAATGATTCTGAGTTTCTACAGGTCAAGATCACCAGGTTTGTTGATTCAAATCTAACAGGATTTTCATGCTTCCTATGTAAAGATTAAAACAATTACTCTGCCTATTATTTGAATGGCAAAGATAATCAAGATTGACTTGAAACTAGCAGTGCTTTGATATTTAAAGAGATGAAGTTCATGTTCCCAGACCAGTCTGTGACTGTGGTTCAAGTTTCCCTGGAGACATGAAGATCGTCAAAGTAACGTGAATTCGTCAAGTTCACTAATAATTGCTCCTCATTCTAGTGTAATTGCTCACATGCCATATTATGTCGTTCCTGCTTGTAATGGATAGGAAGATTGAACCAGATTAGTTCCTTACTGAAATTGATTGAAGAAGAGAAATAATGCAATTTTTCTTTTTCCAATTCCTTCAACGAATTTTACTGGCTTGTTCTTCTCTATAAGATAACTAAAACATCATCAAATAATCCTATTTGCGTATCCAGAGAAAAAGCACAATTAAATATTGTAGAAATTAATGGCAACGGAAGTGTACAACTTTTGCGACAAGTCAGATTGAGATCGACACGCTATATCCTTGAACTGATCCAGTTGTTGTGTTCTCCCTTCCTATGAAAAAGCCCCACTCAACAATGTTAGTCAGGTATCAAATGGCTTCTTTTTCCCATGAGTGCATGATCAGAATTTACTTTCAAGAAAGACGAAAGGACTAAAAAGCAAGTCTTCTCTTCCGGTGATCCAGCAAATCGTAGTACAATTCAAGCTATGGTAATGCAAATTGCAACAGTTTCCCCATTTTCATTTTCTCATCTTGTTTTACGCCAGAAGGAGCTTGACTAGCATGAGCAAGGAAGATGTACTAGAATTAATTAGAAGGCAATCTGTATTTCGAGAGATTGCATTTTATTGCATTTTACTTCAACTCAATAGCAACTCATTTGTGGCATCCTCACATAACTAGAGGGCCTTTTATTGTTTGGACAATTTTCTCTCCTCCTTTCGTCCGCTTGGTCTCCCTATCCTCATTCACGCGTCTTTTTTTCATATACTCTCTATATCTGTAATAGATCAGGACTTGTCAAATCCAAATACAAGACATCTGTTAATTGTGTCACATCTGAATCCACAATCGACATGCTTTTTGAATAGATCACACAACATAAAATGCTAACATGTTTCTTAACTCTAATGAGAGAATTCCTTGCCCATCTCCACAAAACTAATGCAAATGATGAACTATAAATGGCGAAGTGTTTGGTTGTCTTGGAAGACTCTCTTCTGAAACAGGAATTGCGTGTGCTAAAAACGAGTTGTTACTTACTCCATATTGAGTTGGTATTCGGTGGATGGGGACCAAGGATTGGGATTCTTCAACAATGCTAAAACCTCTTTGACGACCATTTTTACAAGTTTCCCTTCATTCCTGCCCATTGCCAAATGAGATTGAAATGAGCTCTGAGAAGTATAAAAAGTTCGAATTGAGGTATTGATGGGAATGAAGAAAGTAACCACCCTTTGTCGATATTTTCCAATACCCATCCTCTGAGAGACCAAACAAGATCGAGAGATCGGTGCCACCGGTTATAAGTATTTTCGCCTTGCGGATCCTTATGTTGCAGCATGTCCTTCCAAAACAAATCCGATACTTCTTGCTTTTGCGAGGATTCACTTTATAGAAGATGGGCAAAATCTTTCGCCCATTTGGCATACTGCATTCGACCATTTGAGCCATTTGAGCCAGGTTATCGAGGCAGGAGCGAGATGACGCAAAATCTTCTGCGAAAATCGGAATATATATCTTGCAGCAGCAGATGGCATTGCGAATCTCTCGAGGAAAATCTTTGCCTATGAGGTACTGATCATCATCGTGAAACACACTGATTTTTTCACGCACAAGGCCGTGAGAAAGGGCAGAAGCCAAGCCCTTTTCAGTAGAAGGGCTACAGATCAAGAACGCTTGGTATGCACTTTCTCTCCTTTCCTTTTCTAGGAGGGAGCATGACAAATCAAAGCGATGATGGTAAGTTATAACCAACAGTAGTAATCGAAACAAAATTGAAAAGGATAAGGTAAAAAGCCACGAAATCGTCCTAAGGCCATAAATTACGCGAACATTACATGCATTCTCTATGCGGGAATTGAAGGGAGGCCAAAGCTGTCACCTGATGAACACAGAGAATACTTACGAAACATGGGGATTCGTTTGATCCATGGCGTCCTCAATTCACTCGAAACCTTTTCAACCACCATTTTCACCAGCTGTCCTTGACGCCTGCTCATATATGTACAAAAGCAATATTAAGGTACAGTTTGATCCCTTCGTTCCCCAAACTCTGTTGATTGCAAATCGGTCATTCCCATATAAGGGTTCGTATTCAGAGTTGTGACAAACACAGAATCGTAAATTGGTAAATAAATACATACACCACATACCCATTAGCAACGTGCTGTGATGTCCATCCTCTGATCATCGTCACAGACCTCAGCGTTTCCCTCCATTGTCGCACTTCCCTGGCTTGTGGTGTCTCGCCAGTTCGTTAAAAGCCTTTCCAAAGTCAGTGGTTGGGTCTTGGTGACAAACATCAAAAACGTTCACCTCATAGAATACAGGGAAGACTAATAGGCCCTGCTCTGCGTGGCGACGCATAATCAGGGCGAGTTCGGTGAGGCACCGTGTACTGTCTGCATACCGTTTGGAGATGATGGGAATCGCGATCTTACAATTCTGGATGGCCCTGACAACCCCTGGCCCTATCTGCTTACCGATGAGCTCGCAGTCGTCCTTGAACACGGTGAATCTAGCAGCTACCAGCCCGTTATAAAGGTGATCGGTGAAGCCGTTGCGAGTGTCTAAGCCTCTCAAGCCCAAGAACACGTCGTACTTCCGACGGTCGGCGTTTCTTTTCTCCCTCAGATCCACGTAAGCGATGCGGGTTGCAGCGGACAGTGAGGCGAGAATAGCTAGGGTTTTCGTATCCATCTCTGCGATGAATTCTTCTCTCGTTCGGATCAGAGTCCTTTCGACGAGATGCACACCCTTCGTTTCTTTAATTCGTCTCCTTCACTATTTTTTTTCCATAGGTCCTATTCTCTCTCTCAATTCGTCTCCGTGACTTCTTTTTTGTTTTTTACTTTTCCATCCATCCTATTCTAATTCTCAATTTAACTTTTTGCCCTACTTTAAAATGTTCGCCTGAAGTTAAAGGCTCTATCCTAAATTCCGAGAAAATGGTGATTCAAACGACGTTATTAAATATTTAGTGATTAAACTGCTCCGAAAAAAAAAAAAAAAAAACTCAGGAATCGTACTCTTTGGGTTGAGATTGAAAATGTCCGCCTCCTTCACCGCACCTTCAATCCTTCCTCCGTTATGATCCTCTTTCTTTTGTTTTCCTTCAATTTCTTCTCGCCCTTTCACGAATTGTACTCTTTGGCTTGAGATTGAAGAATTTGGGCATTGTTCACTGTTAAGTAAAAATAAGAGGGTATCGGGCCTTTGGAGAAACGGGCAAAAAGTTGGATACTTTGTGGTAAAAGCAGGTCCAAAGACGATGTCTTTTGCCGAGGAATGCAGAGAGGCTTCCGTGTCGTATCCGATACGTGTCGGAGCGTGTACGCTCGCACACGCGGTCAAACACGTTTTGACACGCGTGTCCGGAAGATGGAGGGTGGAGGCAATGGCGAGGGGAGCAGAGACGACCTACGAGCGATGGCGAGCCCGCGACGAGGCTGCGAGCGACGGCGAGAGGTGAGGGCGAGGGCGAGGGAGCAGAGACGAGCCACGAGCGACGGCGAGCCCGCGATGACGAGAGACGACGAGAGACGGAAGAGGAGAGGAAGGCGGTCGTGCAGTGAGGAGGAGGAGGAGGAGAGGGAAGGGAATCATGCAGCGAGCGGCGAGGAGGAGGAAAAGGAGGGCTCGCTAGGGTTTTTGATAAAGAAAACTCAAAAAAAAAAAAAAAAAAAAAAAAAAAAGAGATCTGATGGCTTTGGGGTAGGGAAAGTGACAACTTATTTGTCACTTGTCAGGTGGTGGGGGTGGGAAACAGGGGAGGGAAATAAAAGTGTAATAAATTTGGGGGTGAGGGGAAATGGACGAGGGAAAGTAGGGAGTGGGGGTGTGGGTGTGGGGACTTTTTTTTTTAAACGGAAAAGTAAATAAATGACATTAAAAGATAATTTTGAAAAATAAAATGTGGCACCTCTCGACGGCCCCCAATCTGTTAGAATCACCATAAGTACTTGTCACTCATCCTCTTATGTACTAGTATGGTAACTTTTTTTTTTTTTGGCTAAAGTAAAACCATAGTTCATAGGGGCTGATCAATAGAATACTTTTTCATTTCTTTTATTTTTTTGTAAAGATCCCAGCGCAGTTCATCAACGTATCTCACCACTCCTCACTTCAAAAATAATAAAGCAATGCACACCACCTACACTCCAAATGAAAAGACAAAGCCGAGTCACTTTTATTTATATTTTCATGATGGATATTTCAGGTTGGTACAGCAAAAGGCCAAGATTTTTAACTATACTTGGCTATAAGTCAAAAGAGAATTCGACCCTACATAAAACAACACCCCTCCGTCAACAAGCGTCGGCTATCCCCAAAAAGTGTTAGCTTCCACCAACTATACGTGCCATCACACCCAACTCGGTGCATCGGGCGGTGGTGGCGGCAGCATCCCTAGCATCACTCCACCACATCGGACATGAACAGACAAAAACTCCTGGATAACCGGGCCATCAGCAAGACCCACATCGTACATCACTGAGACACGAACTCAGACATACACTAGACTAGGTACACTAGTACATGAATGCTCACATACCTCCACTTTGACATCAGATGACAATTCATAATAAGTACGCGTGTAGCGGTAGCAAATGCATCTTTCTAATCTGAAATGTTAATCCCCAAAAAAGGGTGAGTACAACTACTCAGCAGTAAAGATCCACCAAACTATACAATGCGTCAAACAGAACAATCAATGTATCATGAATAAAACACATATCATTCATGCATTCAAGCATACCTCACCTTACAGCCATGCATATATCACCATATGACATGCATATATCACCATGCACTTGCACTTATATGAACAGCCATGCATATATCACCATGCAACGTGCATATACCACCATGCACTTATCATCAATCAGCCATGCATATATCATCATGCAACGTGCATATACCACCATGCACTTCATGCTTGCATTCCTATGAGGTTCATCCCATGCCATATGTACACATCCATGCGTATGATACAGTCTCAATTTTTATCTTTCAGGGGACCGAGTGTTTGCGTCCCACAATTTATCGCTCGCATCCAACTGGCATCGTGAGGAGCCTCGAGGCACACACCTCAGGGCATCCGGCACCTGGACTCCGGGCATCTCGTATCCCAACTAGCATCACGAGGTATCCCCTCGGCACACACCTCCGAGGCTTCCGGCACACACCTTCGAGGCATCTCGAAACTCCCGAGGACATCCGACACACACACTCCGGGCATCCGGTACACACACTCCGGGCATCTCGAAACTCCCGAGGCATCGTCGGCTCATACCTCCGACGGTCTTGTTATTATCTCAATTTATATTTACACATGTATCTCAATTTCAACATGGCATTTGATGCAATATAACATGCCATATGTCACCACATATGCAGCATAATCGACCACTCAAAACATCATATCACATGGAGCAATTTCATTTTATTTTTGAAAATACAGCAATTTCGGATAAAAACAGATTGCACTCCTTTGGTCATAATTCTTGAAAAATTATTAACAAATTTCAATAAATTCTGAAAATTTGACATAATGTAAACAAGATCCAGAGGAAGATATTTCATGAAGAACACCATATCAAAAGAACATCACACAATTCGGTACAGTCCACACTTCACAGTCTTTATAATCTCGAAATATTGCCATACATAGTTTCATTCAAAATTTAGTAAAAATTCTAAATCAACTCCAAAAATTATGAAATTTTTATATGTTATAGAAAAAATCTAGAAGTAAATATTTCATGAAGAACTCATAACCAGATTCGTAATAGATTAAAAACTATAGTAGCCATAACAGTCCGTAACCCTCGGCACCGAATTCCAGTTCTGACCGTTTTGAATAAGGATTGTTTCACCAACGTAAACTCATCCATTTCCTCTAAATTTTTAGTATGTTACTCCTTTACATGTCATCTTCGAATTTTATTCAGAACTAGAGATCAAATTTCAACCGGAGAATTTTATAAAATTCAAAAATCATACTAGGTCAGCATTTCGATTCCAGATCTGACTTCTCCAAAGAAAAATAGTTTTACCGGTCTATAATTGTTCATTTTTTCTGAAATTTTGATATTTTACTCTCAAAGAAGTTTTCTACAACTTTCATCAAGGAGTCGAAATAAGATTCCAACTAAAAAGTCGCATGCAGCTCAAGAATTCATCAAAGGTTGGACTGCTTTCCTAGAAAACAGAATGCAAGGCTACCATACCTTTCCCTAGAGCTTCGAATTTCCTCACTTCTACCACAACCAAAGTCTACCATTCATCACACATAACACAGCAAGCAAAGGGTAGGTTTTAGGACTCTACTTGCCTCGAATTCGAGCACAAACACAGCGACAAACGGCGGGCAAGGCGGCGAACGAACGGCGGCGACTAGGCGAACGAACTCCTCCTTCTTTCCTCTTCTTCTCTCGCACGCTCGCTCTCCCTCGCTTGGACGGTAACTCTCTCTCTTTCCCCCCTTTCTCTTCGTGCGACACCCCTCTTTTTCTCTCCTTTCCTCGCTTAATCCGCCCCCCTCTTCCTCTCTAATTTTCTTCCTTTCAATGATTAACAATCATTGATCTTGCATACCGGCACCACTTGGCTCTAATGGAGAAACACTTGGCATTTCTCCATGCACATGATGGGCTAGAAGATGGGCTGGGCCTCCTCCCCCTTGGTCAGCGGCAGCTCCTTTCTCCCATGGGCAGCGGGCCATGCCTAGGCTGCCGAATGGTGGGGAGCTTGTGGGCTGGTCTTGGGCTAAATTTTGGCCACCCTTCTCTAGTTGCTCCTATTTAATTACCACCTAATTACCCATCATATAATTTACCTAATTACACTTATTCACTTGGCCATAAAACTTACAACATTAATTAATAAATTCCAGCCTATGAACCACATAGCCAAGAATAGAATTTTCATCCCTATCAAATAATTATCCATTAAAAGCTTGGCCATAAATCTTATTGCAAATCATGGATCGAATGACTACAATACAATTTGATGGTACTTCCATCACCTATTTATTGGCCTTAATGTATCTGGAGTTCCATGAATTTTTGGGATCTGGCAAAAAAGTACTTGAATTTTGAATAATGATAAATTTTAGTTATTTGTAGAAGATCAAATTTATTTAAATAAATTGATTCTAATTTCTTATTAATTATTAATTTCATCAATAACTTTTGTTAAAGTTAAAAACACGTTTCTAAATATGGATACGCATTAATTATGAATATGTTTTCAATTTTCAATGAATTGACTTATTAATATTATTACTGTAAATTCATTGTAGGCTATTTTTTAATTAATTATTTATTTATGAATTTGAATCAAATTAATTAAAAATAAAAATATTCGTTTAATATACTGCGTGTCGACGTGTTGGAATTACCATTTTGAGAAATGACGTGTCGACGCAATAGTGTCGTATAAGGTGTCGTGTCGTGTTGTGTTGCGTGTCAAAGTCTTTACTTATAAGGATTGATTAGTAGCCGATGCTGTTTTTTGCTACTATAGGACCTAGAGATATGTGGACTCTCCTTTTTCTTTCTGCTGAAATTCCTGTTTTCGTCATTTGAATCTTGGAATTATTTGTTTATTTCATCATTTATCTATTATGGGGGGTTGAGCTGGAATTGGGTTAATGTGGTGACCGTTTAGACAGAGGGAGATATTGCGTTTTTTGCTTCCTAGTTATGGGGAGCTGGCTGGTCGAGTTTGTGCAACATTGGGTTGAGAGTTGTCTCGGTGGCGTATGGGCAGGCTGTGCTCTTTTAGCTTGGGTTGGGCATATGAATTTTTCCTTTGTCAAGAGGGCCATGCTAGATGCTCTGAACTTTTTATTCCGACATTCCAAGCCGACTGCATTGTCTTGCTTTCCTGATTCCATTGTTATTCTTTTCTTCATTGTCTCTTTTTTTGCTTCAGTCCTTATTCTTCCCCATGGACTCGATGTAATTCACAAATTATTCTTAGATGTCCTAGTCACAGAAGGTAGTTTTTGACACTGCACGCCCAATAGAGTTATTTTGGTTGCGATCTGAAATAATTTCTTTTCCTGTATGATGGCATCCCAGTTACCTGAGCGATAGAACTTTCAGATGCAATCGACAATGTGCTAGGGAATGTTAGTCAAAGAGGGCATTCATGGTGGATGGTTACTTCTCGCCCAGAAGCCTGCTCTTATGCTTATACTCTTGACATTCTATTTTTGTGCCCAAATGAATATACTCCAAGGTAGCTGCCCGCATGATGACTTGGCTGGTGACAACACAAACACCGCAATCATCTTGGCTCAAGCATTAAGGGTTGTTGGCCGTTCCATTTGAGGCTATTCCAATCTCTATAGAAGAAGGTACGGATAAGACTGTGAAAGAGTTGGTCAGGATTTTGTAGGAAAGAGCTTTCTCGTAAGAGGGAGTGATCATATTACATTTATTGATTCATATATATATATATATTGGTTTTTTCCAAGACATGAGCTATTCATAATGAAATTATGAAATTTGTTCAACATTTTCAGCTTTGGGGTCAATCTCTGCTGAAAATCATGACTTTGTTAGAAAAGAGTAATCCGCTGATGCTATAGAAAGGGCAAGTTAGTACAATTCATATGATCAACCAATCACTTCAATTCAATTCACATCAAGCATCAGTCAGTCGACTTACTCGACTCCATACCATCGATACCATTCCCACAATTCGATCAAATCGGTATAGCTCACCGAAGCTTATCAAATATATTGCTCACTCTAAGCTCTTATATCAAGGCCCGTAGGCTGATATAGTATACCGACAATACTCACTCTAAGCTGATAAAGTATACTGCTAACGCTAAGCTGATATATCAAAGCCCGTAGGCTGATATAATATACTAACAATGTTCACCAAAGCTGATAAATAATATAGCTCGTTCTAAGTTGATAAGGTATGTTGCTCGTGCTAAGCTGATATATTAAAGCCCTCAGGCTGATATAATATACCGGTATACTGCTTACACTAAGCTGATATATTAAGCCCACAGGCTGATATAGTATACTATCCTGATCATTCGACAATTTCACCACTTTTATCATACTCGATAAAAATAATCGTGTGTGGGTACATGATCAACCTTAGCCAAAATACAACATTTTCCTTTTTGAAAATCCCACCATTTAATATAGTCCACCAGAATATTTTTGGCGTTATAAACCGATGCTCGGTATTTCCCAATTAAAAATCGAAAATACTCAATTTTGAGATAAATTCCCAAAATTACAAATTCCACTCAATTAGCACAAAATAGTAGCCAAATAAATAAACCAATCACACCATTGCAATCAGCACGAAATTCCGGTTACCGACTATTCCGGTCTAATTTCCGAAAATAATAAATAATTAAATAATTACCAAAATTAATTAAGTAAACGCCAATAAATACCAAAAATGCGAACTTAGGTTGGAAAAGCCTAATTAAATACCAAACGGGCTCGGAAAATTTCCGAACCTATCTAGATAAATACTACAACTTATCTAGTCTCTAATTACGCAACTTTAACCACCTAACATGCATAAACGAATCATTAAATTGCTAATACGTTCTAACTAGCCACCTAATCCCTAATTAACTTAAACTAATCAACCATTGCATAATTAACTTCATAAGCAGAGTTTAGTGAGTAAACTCACCGGTTTTGAAATTCAATGAGTTCACGAGGATGGCGAGGCGGAGACGGCCAACAAACTCCGAAGTGGGGGCACCTTTCAAGGCCGGGAAATGGTCCAAAGCGAGCCTTGAAGCCCACGGTTGGTTGCTGGCTGCGGCTTTTGGTCTTGGGCCAAGGGAGCTGCTTCAAAGGCTGGTTGGGCTGGAAACGGCCAAGGTAGCTGGCGGACGTGCTGCAGCGGCGACGACGGGCAACGGCAGCTATTGGATAGTGGTGGCACGGCTCCGACGGTGGCCTGAGGAGGCTCGGGTTGGTAGGGGACATGAGCAGGGGCTCGAATGCAGGCAGGACGACGGGACGAGTAGGTGTGCTCGCGGGCGTGCTCGGGCACGCGACGGCGGCGTTCTGGTGGTCCCACGGGTGGCAGGCGGCGTTGGCGGTGGAGAGGGAGCTGCTGGTCAAAATCTTTGGTCTCTCAAGCTCTCAACACAGCAAGAAAGAAGGGAGGAAGACTGAGGAAGAAGGAGGGGGACATCAAAGCCTTAGAGGGGGTCACCTTGACCTTAAACTGTCCTCTTGTCCCCTTGACCAAGGCCAACCATGGCCGGTTGGCTTCCTCGGCAATTTCTAGCCCCAAATCTTCCTTTAGAAGCTATTGAGATGGTTCAAAGGTGGAGGGACCATTGGGCTACGAATTTTGAAGACATTTCCCCTAAATCCTCTTCAATCCTCTCTTGAATTAGTCCAATTCGACTCCCAAAAATTCCACCAAGGTGCCTACCATCAAATTGGCATTTTTCCTCGCTAATAGATCCAACTTGCATCCTAAAAATGCAATAAAAAATGGTCCCCTAAATTTTTCGGTTGAAAATGGCCATATTTTGACTTTCCGCCAAAAATCTCGGTTTGTAGAAAAATTTTCGGAGGATGAGTCGACGTTCCTAAAAAGACTTGTGATATGACAGAACTTTCAATCTCTGAAATCATATTCAAATTCGCGGTTAATTTCAATTTAGCGCAATTTTAGCGTGACCTAGCCTACTAGGTAGCTTTTAGAAATTTTTAGTGCAATTGACCAATGATCGATTTATTTCGAGTCACAATGTTTTTCTTCGACACATTAGCAACTCTCGGTGGTTGTGAAAATTTCGAGATTTCAAATACGGGCACAGGGTACCAAAATGATAGAAAAATCAGTCTAATACCGATCGATGAGAATTTTGCAATCTGGTGGAATCACCCACACTTTGATCACCTATCTTAGTTGAAATGGCATATCTCTAATCCTTGATTAATTTTTAACTGTGCTATAATGATCATTACAGATAAGCATGATCGAGTAGTCGATTCCTGGTCGAATTTTCAAGTCTATTGCATTAAATTTCCTTAATGGCTTCCCCCGATAATTTAGTTATCTCATGAGTGATCAGCTCAGAGAATAGCACTATAGGTGCGTCGATGAAAAACTCGATTTATTTAATTGAAAACAGGCCTGAAATTTAAGGATGTCACAATAAAGCATTGGGGTCGGTGGCCTTCGGTTTTGCATGGAAAGAAACGGTTGACGAGAGGCGTCTTCGGGTCACAATTTTCTTTCGTGGTTGATTGCATCGGATGTGTGCATGGAGACGTCGAAGCCTTGCATGAAGAGCAATTTGGCGACGTACCATTAGGAATGATCATCGGTCTCGCTTGTGGCATTGCGTGAGGAAAATTTTTTAGATGAGGTGCTATCGCGAGAATGTGATTATACGTGACGTCTCAGTACGGTAAGGGTGGTGATGAAACGGTGGCTGTAAGTGGTGCCAATGACGTAGTCCGATGACAAACTGGTCAACACATCACAGACCCTTGGCGTACTTGAGGTTCGGCGAAATCCGGATATCACATTTCATCATCCGTAACTTGAAAATCTAACTTCTTTACTTGTAATACCTTTTTGTGAATTCCTTTCGCGATCTCAAGATCGAACTGTGATAGTAACTTAATCTTTTGTATAGTTTCAAGTTTTATCCTAAATGTGGCCATCACACAAATTCGAGCCTAATGATTACACTTCTCAACTCAATCGAACACACCATCTGGCCGAATCATCCCTACACCTTCGTTGCCACAAATTTAAGCCTAAAATCATTAAAATCAACACCATAAATAATTCATTTGGCCCAAGACATTCACTACGCCTTTGTTGCAACATAGATCCAAGCCTAAAATACGACAAAATTCATTTGTCAAAGACAATCCACCAAGATAAGAGCTTGTCTAATTTCCACCGAGTATTCCTCGAGTTCCCAACCTAAAGGATCATCATTCATCAAATCCACAACTTAAGATTTTGTCATTTCGCCTTGGAAAGAGTATCGCCATAATTGATCATCTCCACTAATTCCACCAAACCTTTTCATATTGAGATCACGGCCTAAAATTAGAAATCGACCATCATCAATTAAACCTATTATAGAAACAACAAGTAATTTCATGTCTCATATGACAACTCAAACTCATAACTTTCAGGATCAATCTTTACATGTTAAACACCTCTAGGTAATGCATCAATACTTTCAGTGAGATTCTCTAATGGGACATCTCAACCTAGCTTACTTAATCCTCAAATTCATAATTGTTGGAGAAAATTCCTTTGCTGTTTTGAAGTTGACAAAATATTTCCAAAGTCTAGTCTGAAGACTTCCAGACCGAAGTGTCAAAGTCTGAAAACCGTCAGAATTTAGGATCAAAGTCTGCCCTCACTGACAGATTCCAGATTGAATGCTACTGAAGAATGAAGACTTATCCAGATGCTAGATTATCTTCAAGGTTTCGATTTGAAAGGTTGATGGATGACCTTAAGGTTGGATATAGCACATACTTGATTGATTATCTTTATCGGAATCAATTCCGATTTGAAGATCGTTTGAAAAGCGAAGTAAACTTGGAAGGTTCTACTTATGGAAACCAATATCCTAATTGTATAGGCAAATATGATTGATGGGCTTTTATCACATCTCTTTTAACGACTTGAGATCACCTTGATTGACTTTGTCCGATGGGTAGATTGGAAGAATTCCTTTGGAAAGTGCCAACGGTTGTGAAGGCATGAAGGAGTATATAAGGATGACTCGCTAGTTGTTCGAAATCCCTAATGTGTAACTATTACATAATAGCTTTAGGGCATACATCCAACAATCTCCCACTTGCACTAAAGCCAACTTGTCTGGTACCTCAAACCCATTTTGTCAATGTCTTTCAAAAGAAGACTGAGGTAAGGCCTTAGTGAAGGGATCTCGCCACATTTTCCATTGAGGCAATTTTCTGCAAGGCGATATCACCTCTCCCAACAATTTCTTTGATGAGATGGAAGCGTCTCTTAATATGCTTGGACTTTTGGTGAGACCTTGGTTCCTTAGCTTGAGCTATCGCCCCATTGTTGTCATAAAACAATGTAATCAATTGCTCAATTGAAGGAACGACTCCAAGTTCAAAAATAAACTTCTTCATCCAAGCGGCTTCCTTTGGAAGCGGCTACATACTCTGCCTCAGTGGTGGAATCAACAGTTATGCTTTGTTTGGAACTTTTCCAACTAACTGCACCACTATTGAATGTAAAGACAAACCCAGACGTGGACTTATAGTCATTAGGATCTGATTGAAAATCGGAATCTGTATAAGCTATAACTTTAAATTCTCCTTCTCCGTATATCAAGAATAAATCTTTAGTCCTTTGCAAGTACTTAAGAATATTCTTGACTGCTATCCAGTGCTCTTCTCTTGGATCAGACTGATATCTGCTAGTAATGCTTACAGCATACGCAATATCAGATGTAGTACATAGCATAACATACATTATGCTTCCAATAGAGGATGCATATGGTATCTTCGCCATCCGTTCTTTTTCTTTAGGAGTGTTGGGACACATCTCCTTAGAAAGATGGATCCCTTGCCTAAAAGGCAATAATCCTCTCTTGGAACATTGCATGTTAAACCGTGTTAACACTTTGTCTATGTACGTAGACTGTGAGAGGCCAATCAATCGTCGTGATCTATCTCTATAGATCTTGATACCTAAAATGTAGGTTGCCTCTCCTAAATCTTTCATGGAGAATTTCTGTAACAAGAATAGTTTTATCGATGATATCATTGGTACATCATTTCCAATCAAAAGTATATCATTAACATACAAAACTAGAAATGTAATTGCACTCCCACTGATCTTCTTGTATACACAAGGTTCATCCGGATTTTTGATGAAGCCAAACGATTTGACTACCTCATCAAAACGGATATTCCGACTTCTAGAGACTTGTTTGAGTCCATAAATGGATCTCTTAAGCTTACACACCTTCCGTTTTTCACTATTGGATTCAAAACCCCATGGTTGTTCCATATAGATGTCCTCATCAAGAAAATCATTTAGAAAAGCCGTTTTGACATCCATTTGGAGTATCTCATAATCAAGGTGTGCAGCTATAACCAACATAATCCGAATGGATTTTAGCATGGCCATAGGTGAGAAAGTTTCGTCATAATCAATTCCTTCTTTTGTGACGATATTCTTTCGCCACCAGCCGTGCTTTGTAAGTTCCAATTTGACCTTCAGCATTCATCTTCCTCTTGAAGATCCATTTACAGCCAATTGGTATAATACTATCAGGCAGGTCAATTAAGGTCCAAACTTCATTGGAATACATTGAATCCATTTCGGATTTCATGGCTTCTAGCCATTTACTATAATTGATGTCTAACATCACCTCCTCATAGGTTTTAGGATCACCAGGTTGATCACTATCATTCACAATGAATAATGGTTCAATATGATCAACCGAGTGTCTATAACGAGCAGGTGGGCGAGACGTTCTTGCACTTCTCCTAAAAGGTTGTGTATCAGAAGCTCCCATTGAATCAGAGATTGGTATCTGAACTCGGTTGTTTGGTACTTCATTATTTTCTTCTTGTAAAACTATTTTCCGCCCAGCACCCTCTTCCTGGACGAACTGATTCTCTAGAAAAGAAGCGTGCTTGCTCACCAAAATTCTTTGGTCTGAATGAAAATAAAAATAATATCTAAGAATTTCCTTTTGATATCCAATGAAGCGATCTTGTTCAGATCTTGCTTTCAATTTTTCCATTTTTAACTTTTTCACGAAAGCTGGACAACCCCAAATCTTAATATGATTAAGACTAGGTTTCCTACTATGCCATATCTCATAGGGCGTAGTTGGAACAGATTTGGACGGCACTATGTTCAGTATATATACAGCTGTCTCAAGGGCATATCCCCAAAGGGATATTGGCAAATCGGTGTAACTCATCATAGATCGTACCATATCTAATAAAGTACAATTCCTTCGTTCAGATACACCATGATGTTCTGGAGTTCCAAAAGGTGTCCATTGCGATAAAATGCCATTCTCTTTAAGAAAGTCCAAGAATTCAGTACTAAGGTATTCACCTCCTCGATTTGATCGAAGAGCCTTAATACATTTTCCTGTTTGTTTCTCAACTTCAACCTTGAATTCCTTGAACTTTTCAAAGGATTCAGATTTATACTTCATGAGGTATAAATAACCATACTGTGACTGATCATCGGTGAAGGTAATGAAGTAATTATAATCACCTCTAGCAGTTTCATTAATTGATCCACATACATCTGCATGTATTAATCCTAATATATTAGCAGCTCGCGCACTTTGTCTCACAAAAGGCGCTTTGGTCATTTTTCCTAGAAGACATGCCTCACAAGTCAAGTATGACTCAAAATTTGATGGATCAATGTACCCATCATTACTCAACTTGTTAATTCTGTCTTCTCCAATATGACATAATCGGAGATGCCAAACATACTTTTTATTTGGACAGTATCTAGGGCGTTTATTAGTTATGGCATTTATATCAATTCTATTTTGCTTATTGACATCGGTAATCGCATTACCAGACATTGTAATGGTATAAAGATTATTAGTTAATAAGCTAGAACCAACATATCTTCTATTATGATAAATAGAACATACATCATCAGCAAAAGAAAATTCATAATTCTCTTTACCTAAACAGTGGTATAGAGATGATGTTCCTAATAGTATTCTTATAATGCAAACAGTTCTTTAAAACCATTACATGTCCAAAAAGGCAAACATAAACGAAAAGTCCCTATAGCTAATGCATCAACTCTTGCTCCATTGACAAACGTCAGGACAATCTTATTTTGCCCTAGCATCCTGCTTATTTCCAGATTTTGCAAAGACATACAAATATGTGAAGTTGCAGCAGAATCTAGAACCCATGAGCTAGATTCAGCACTAATCATAGGATTAGTTTCAATAAGCATAGACACCATACCTTCATAAGGTTGGTCCTTGGGCTTGACCTTCAAGCTCGCGAGGTACTTCCTACAATTCCTCCTCCAGTGCCCTCTGACACCAAAGTAATGACATTTCCCTTTATCAAGCTTGGGTTTTGGTTGCACAACAGGTTTGCTAGGTCTCTTCCATTTCTTTTTCTTCAAAACGGTCTTACCCTTTGAAGAAGAAGCTTAGCCATAGCCATTACATTTGGTCTCGTGTTGTGCATTTCCTTCTCATAAACTACCGGCATGCTATGTAACTCAGTGAGAGTTTTCTCCATCTTATGCATGTGGAAGTTTTGGACAAAACCAAAGAAGGAATCGGGTAAAGATTGGAGGATCAAATCCACAGCTAACTTGTTGTCCATAACAAGATTCAGCCTACCCAATTCTTCAATGTGCCAGATTATTTTCAAAGCATGATCATTAACAGATGATCCTTCAGCCATCCTCATACGGTACAATGCCTTAGATATCTTATATCTAGAGGTTCGACCATTCTCATCAAAGTATTCCTCTAAATGCAAAATGATCGACTTATCATCTTACATAGATTCATACTTCTTCTGTAATTCATTATTCATCAAAGCAAGCATATATGACCTAACTTTTAAGTCATCATCATGCCACTTATCATAAGTGACACACTCCTCTTGGGTCCCACCCTCGGGAAAGGAGGTTGGCATCTTTTCATCAAGCACATACCCAATTTTTTCTGAATTGAGAGCAATTCTCAAATTCCTCACCCAGTCAGTGAAATTGGGTCCAGTCAAACAATTCTTGTTAAATATAGAAGCGAGTGGGTTTGTGGTCACCATTTTTTAGAGTAATAATATATTTGTTGCAGAAAAGAAATTGTTAACCGTTGTACTTTTCATAATAACTATTTCATTTTGGTCTTTAAATGAAATAGATCCTCCCACTAAATTTATATTCGAATCCCATACTCCTTAAGATGGGAAGCAGTAATCTTTGTTGGCTAAAGATTAGTAGTGGGGATTGGAGTCCCACTAGCCCAAAGTCCACCTCACCTAACAGTTATTGGTGTCCTATAAGTTTAGTGAGTAAACCAGCTTGTTCAACACATCATATGTGGGTCCCAATCATAACTTTGACCTCTAAACCATGAAAAGCCTCACCTAACAGTTATTGGCATCATGATCATAGTTAAGTCTCACCCATCGTCTCATGTAAGTATTGAAAACACAAACGATTTCCTCACTTGACAGTTATTAGAAATCATTTGGCTCTAACCTCACAGCATCACATGCATAATGGAATGGTCCAATATTATGAATGGTAATTAACCCCTATGTATCCATAGCCGGTCAGTTAACCACTATAATATTGAATCAAACCACGACGATGGAAGGCCACGAGTCCGAAACCCGTTTCGACTTAATAGTATTAATAAGGAGATTTTGGTCGTTATAAATGGTGTCACTTTGCACATTAATCGGTTTAACATGCACGATAACATAAACATAATAAATAAATAGATATCACATAAACATCTATCCTATGTGGTGATCATGGAATTATGGTTGAATGGGTCTCAAGCCAAAGAGACCCATTTAGCCATTTTAATGTTTTAATAATATAGACTTGCTCTTCACTTTTTCTTCAATCTTTGAACTCTTCAAAGACCGAGCCCAGAGAGCTCACCGGTTTAATGACTCCTCCAATGGCTCCTCCTCTCTTGTAGTATTTACATCAATAATTGAAATACTAAACTATACTAAAATTACATATCATGAAAAATTAAAATAAAATAAAGGGAAGGACGCAGCCTCCATTTAATAATTACAACCCCAAAAATGAATACCTGTAATCATCATACATTCATCCATACAACAATCACATATTAGGGATTTTTCCATGATCACCACCATTCATTGCGAGCCATAAAGTCAAAATTTAAAGCTTTGGAAGGCAAAGATAAAATTCTGCATTTAATCAAATTTAAAGCCGAACAATGCAAACCATGTCAAGAAATCAATATCGATGAAACAAATTTCACGAGCGTGATTTCGAACGGAATTTGCATTGTCAACTTTAAATTTACTATCACGAATCATTTGCAGAATATAAACATAAAGTATAACAAGTTCCGCATTTTTGATTTAAAATTGATTTAGTTCGAATTTTTGCTTAGTTGATTAAATTTATCACATAAATTAATCAACTTCTATAGGCCACATAAGAGCAAGAGAACAAATTCTCTTAACAAAAATTAATTGGTCATTAGAACGCAAAAATATATTTGAACTATAGATCAATTAAACGCACGAAAAACGCCTAAGGTTGGCTCTGATACCACTATTTAGGTTTCATGAATCATGTATAAGAAAAATTAACAAAAAGAACGCAACGGAAACAAAGATATATTTTATATATGATTCTCCTAAGGCGTTGTTCGTGCGTTTTAATCAAAAATCTGAATATAAATAGGGAGTTATACAAATTACCTCTTGAAACGCGCTTTGAAACAAATCGGTTTGGATGTTCTCTAGTTTGAGTCCCACAAGCGTCGGACCTCTAGTTCAGACACACCAACAACGAACGTCGAATGGAAGAGAGAACTTTCAGATATTCACCACAATGATCGTGCTAGCAATCTCGTGGAAATGATCCGCCGTATCCTCGATGTATTATAGTCACGGCCCGAACGAGAAAACACTCTACTTTCTCGCGTCTCTCGAAGAACACAAGAATACGCATGACTCTCTTTATTTTCAGCAACCCATTTTCTCTCTAAAACACAAAATGCACGCTCACCTTTTCCTGTTTTTCAACCCTCTGTTTTTGTCGCAAAAACAAACCTTTTAAAATAAAGATATAAACTGATCAGCAATGGTTGCTGATCGATCCCGCTCATGCACGAACGATCGTGCATGATGGTCAGCAACTGCTAACCGTTCATGCACAATTTCATGGATGATGGTCAGTGGTTGCTGTCCATCCAAGTTTCATGCATGTGCTTCTTGCACATGTATGAAGCTTTATATATTATTTTATTATTGGTTATTAAAAGGTATTAATTAATTAATTAAACGAACAAATAATTAATTAATCAATTCCTTTCAAAAATAAAAAGAACATAATCTTTAAATAAACAAATGGAATACATTAACATGTATCCACTTCGGGCATGCGTGTGCATCATATGCAAATAGGCTCGTGACTATAATACAAATTAAATTAAATCTCATTTAATTTAATTTCAAATTGACACAATTCGATTGCAGTAATTGTAATCACATTTGTAACATTATTTCTCTCTTGTTCCACGTTATCCAAATTGTTTATGGTGTATGACATCCCAAGGTTCATCACTAAGCTGGTAGTAAGACTTGTACTAACATATTAGTACTCCAAAAAGAATTAATTGTCCTAATTAATCTTTGGGTCTTACAAGTCATGAGTGACATCTGGCAATATGTCATGACTACCCGATAGTGTGAATATTTTAAGAACATAATGAACCCGTCACTTTGCCTACAGTGTAATTCAATCCCTCTGTCTTACTATGTCCCGATCAAACAAATACCATGGAATATTTGTCAAGTCACTAATTTGATCATATGCACAAATCTAATTGACATGCATTTTATTTGAAACATAAACAATTTATTCTTAGTCACAACCCTGGCTGAGGATTTCAATACAGTGTTATAATTAGATCGCATAGGACATCATTATTATACCTTGCATATAACAAGTAGATAGATTCTATATTGCGCACACGTGCAACTTCGTATATGAACGAACTATGACCATTAGGTGTAAAGACGGATCAACGACCCAGCATTATGTGCACCCATGAACCATAGTTGTTCAATACACAAGTTAACACTGTGCCTCAGGTTTAAGGGTTATACACAAGACCAAAGCATGAACAACTAGACATTGACCATGCTAAAAGCTTCTATGTCGCTAATCGTTCCATATGTGTCACGTTCAGTGAACTTGTCTAATATAAACACCTGTGCGCTAACTCAGGCATCATAATACTCAATGGCATGTGACTCATCATTCCCTTAAGTATCCAATACTTAATGGTGAAGTTAAGAACACACCGGTCTCAACAGAATTATTAATATCTACTCAATAATCCATCGACCGGGAACGATTTAAAGATTCAGTTTAACTATGAACCCATCATATATATTCTTGACGTCTCAAGAATAGGTCTAGTTGAAACTGATCTTATGGAATCATTCATAAATATAAAATAATTGGACAAATGAATGAATATGTCATTGCCATTAATTAAATAATAATAATGAAAGTACAACTGAAATCCCTAATATGTAACTATTACATAATAGCTTTAGGGCATACATCCAACACCTTGAGCATGGCGTAAATCTCCTCACTATGGTTGCCCGTGATCTCTTTTATGTGCTGGATCATCTTCCTCACGCTGCTCGGGATGGAGGGGACCCTGGACCCACCACTCCTGCTCATCTTCGACTAATGCCTCGAGGTAAAAAGCAACGCCCACCCCTCCCGACTAGGAAAACCCGACTCCCCTCTCCTCCTGCTGCCGCTCGCTCGCTCGCTTCTCGCATTCACGGCGAAGGGCACATGTGCGTGCGATGTCCTCTTTGTCAAGGGTAGGAGTTGGAGAGAAGGTTGTGGAGGAGCAGCCAGAGGCGGAGGAGGCGATGACGGCGGCAAAATTGGGGCGATTCAAGATTGTGGGTAATGGAGGTGGTGGAGGTGGCGGAGATAGCAAGGGGAGTCGAGCCACGGAGGTGGCAAGAAGAGCGAACGGCGGAGGCGGAGCGACTGGTTGCTTGGTCACGGAAGCTTAGGTCACCAACGCCACAAGGATGAGGAAAATGGATGACCTCTCCTGCACTTCTATGAAGTGGCCGCTTAATATTTTAAATGAGTCGGAGATGAGTTACAAGTTTTGACTTATTTTCGATTCATTTAAATCATATTCACTTTTTAAATTTAATTTTAAATGAGTTTAAAAGTCTAACTTATATACAATTTATATAAATGAAATATAAATTTAAAAATGGATCAATAACGCATTTTGACATCCTAGACACAACCCAAGGAGCAGCACTACCGGAAGTCCGCTTCCAATACGAATTTTTAAGGTTGGCTGGTTTTATAGATAAGGCACCCTTTTTCCTTGAACGAATTGCGCGGCCGAGCGGATGCAAGCTCTACGTGTGCCGCGCCGCGCTGGATCCTACCACCCCCGTCTCGGTTTCCTTATCATGCCGCTGGAGTCTCGAGGTTCCATCGTGCGGTCCAGCTCGACGGACACGTGGAGGACATCGACTAGGACACGTTGATTGCGGGGCGAGGAAGGATCTTCTTCCCGTGGGGGCACTCATGGGCATTCAACGATTCATCTGCAGAACATGGTGTTAGACAATTACGAGAAAATCAAACCCAAGCCTCTCATCCTAGCACTAGGGGTGTCAAAAAGACCCGGTCCAACCCGACCTGACCCGACCCAAACACGACCCGAACACAAAACATGTATTAACGTGTTTCGTATTCGGGTCGTGTTCGGTAACAAATATAAAACAAGCAAACAAAATGTGTTTCGGGTTGGGTCGGGGTTCGAACATTGTTCGACCCGAAACAAGTTTTCTAAAGTCCAAACACGCCAAAACACAGAAACACAAACGCTTTAGGCTTTAGCCCCAAAAACACAAATAGTCGAACACAACCTCGTCGGCTCCGCCTTCTTCTCCGATGAGTGCGCCTTCTCGTGGAGTCCGCTGCCGCCCTCCGATCGACGCACCTCCGCCTCGCCGTCGCCGTTGCCACCCGTCGCCTCCGCCTCGGCGACGCCGAAACCCTTGCCACCGCGTGCGGCCGACCATCGTCGACAGCTTGGGGACCGGGTTCACTCGGTGATCATGGCGCTCGTTTCTCGCCTCGTTTCCAAGTCCCGGCAGTGAGGAGCCCCCTCCGGATCCACGCGCCTTCCCCCCTCTCGTCGCTCGTCAAATGCCGTCCCCGAATTTCTGCTCGATGGCGCTCAACATTGGCCGTGGAGATCGGGAATTTTGCGTTTCGCAAAGTCGCCGCTTTCCGCTCGGGCGATTGTTGATGATTGTCTGTTGCTCTTCGTTGCGGGCGATTTGATTCGGCGATTGTATTGGGTCGAATGTGTTTTTTATGGTTCAATTTTGATGTTGGATTGGGGCTAAGTTGTCGGCATGACTTTGAGTTCTCTAGCTGGGCTGCTTCATTTCTTCGAAATCTATTTCTCTTTCGGGTTTCTTTCTTTTAAATTTTCTTTGTATTAAGGAAATTGCTTGTCTGATGCATTTAGTTGTCTATGAAATTCTTTGGGTTCGGGTTAAAAGTTAAGCTGAAGCGACTAGCTAGCGAGTGAGCAGTATGTGCTTTCGAACAACATCATGAACAGGAGGTAAAGTTCTTTAAAATTGATTGATGGGTCTTTCTTGTTCGAGCAAAACTGTTAAAATGAATGGTTGGTTGGAGTGTGAATGGGCGGTAGAAGAGGAAGAAGGCTGTAGGCAATGTCTTTCGCCTTTTATCAAGCTTCGGTGTTTCGAAAGATCTCATATTAGCCTTGATTCGGGCCCGGAACAGTTTGCTCTTAGAAACTATTTTTGTACTTCCGAAAACGGCTAGCTGGAATACTTACGGATGGAAGTTTCGGAGAATTATGGCATTTGTGGTTCGTGATAATTGCATTTGAGATTCTCAATTATGGATTGACAAGTTCGGAGAATAGAGTAACGTATATTTGTTTTCCTGTGGATCTTTTGGTCTCTTCATATGTGTGGTGTTAGAAAGTTTGCTCTCTCTACCGCAGAGCGAGGAATACGAAGATTAATTTATGGCAATCAAAATCGATGTTCGCTGCTTGTTTCGTAGTGTTAAAAACATAGGTCATTTGTGAGGGTGCAAAGTTTTGCGGTGGTGAATGTGATGAGATGCAAAATGAAGAGTTCCGATGGACTCTCACTTTGTCGTGCCTTGTCTCTCATTGTCACATTCGTTTCGTGTCCATCCTCCATCACAGTGGGTCAGTTTGATTTAGGAATGCCCTCTTTGTGTGAGGAAAGCTGAGAATGAGATTAATTTTCTGGTATTCCTGGATAGTGGGCAGTGCTGGTTAGTGTTTGCATTAGAAATGAGTGCTGGTTAGCGTTTGGTTCTTATGATATGTAGTCCTTATCCTTCATTACATTGAGTTCTTCGGGTTGTTCGATTCCGGGTCTTTGCAAACAGAGTGAATTTTGTTTGCCTTCTTAAAATTCTTGCGTGAAAGATTCCATTGGGAGGAGAATCTGGTTTTGTTAATTTTTGTGTATCTTTGGTGTGTGTCGATCAATTATAGGACAGATAATGGCCAATCTTGCATGATGCATGATTTCATTTTTTTATTTATAGGACAGATATTGTTGATGAAGCAATCACATTCTTTCGGGCCAATGTCTTTTTTAGGAACTTCGATATAAAGAGTGTTGCGGATAAGCTCATTTATTTGATATTCTACATCAATGTGGCACTAAATTATGCTTGTGCTCATTTGTAGAAGATACATTCATTTGCGGCCCGATGCCCGTTCGACTGTCACCCGAAAAGAAAAAAAAAAAAGAAAAAAGAAAAAAAAAGGAAGACTCGGAAACCCGACCCGGCCCGACCCGACCCGACCCGAATTTCCCATGCGAGTTTAACGTGTTTCGGGTCGGGTCGGGTCGGGTCATGTGACCTGTATGTTTGGGTCGGGTCGGTAACATCAAGACCCGACCCGTTTACACCCCTACCTAGCACCAGGAGGAAGCTACAATGCACTTCGGTCAAGGAATTGGACAACCCAAAATCCTGGTATCACTCACCGGTATCCTGTTGCTTTTATAGAACTTCCCTCTTGTATCATCAAACCATTATCCATTAATACAATACCAACATTATTTGATTCCAAATTTAGAGAAATCCCTATTGTACCCTCTTCAAATTCTACTAATTCACCCGCCATTACTTCATCAAGACCATAAATACGAGCAATGCCCTCCCCTACTTGGCAGTTACTCTTTGAATATACAACCTCCAATCAGGAAACTTCTGTATTTACTTTCGACTAATTTGATCATCTTGGATCTGAGACAATTTTTCTTGCTTGTAGAGGCTGATCAGCACCTCATCGGAAAGATTCCTAATCCGACATATCCTCATGGCATTGCTAAGACATACAGAGGTTCAAAACATAGCTAAAGGTTATTCTTTGGCTTCTTCGGCAGGAGTGTGGGTTGGTGAAGCAGACGGTGTGTCAAATGCATTGCGTGCTTCAAAAGCAGGAGGAACCCTTACACACTGTGGATCCATTTCCTGATAACTTAAATCTTTCCGCAGGGGTGGGAACAAATTCTTCAGCAAGTATAACTCACCATTCTAAATGGCAACTAGTATAGATTGGAGGATATAAAACGAACCAAAATATATATCGTGCTAGACATCAAACTGAAGAAAAAGAAAACTGAATACTCAGCAAGAGCTCCTAGAGATGACAAGGGCCAATTGGCACGTCGCTTTTACAGCTATCCGTGCCCTGCATCTTTGTTTGTTGGTTTATATAGATGAAGTCTTGAAACATGTTATTTTTATGACAGTTCTCTACTTTCTTGTCTCAGTTTTGGATAGATTGCCTCATATTCTGCCCCTTTAATGTTTCAAGGAACCTCCGAAGGGGATATTGTCTTCCTTCAATCTAATCTGCAACTTCTCAAAAAATGTGGAAGTATTATTTCCCTTGAGCTACCGGATACAGAGAAAGAAATGGTACAAAGTTTCAGTAGGAGGACATCCGAAGTTCAAAAGATTATTGCAAGGGTGCATAAGAAATGAATTTCTTGCAGCAAAATAGCAGGCATCAGCTTGTTAGAAAGTAAAGTAAAGCTTCAATTTGAATCATCTATAAACTTCTTAAGATGTCAAAGTCCAATCATTCGCAATTGAAAAATCATTCCTGACCCGTGATCATCTCTCTCAATGCCAACACAGTGCATCTGCTCATACAACCATACAAACATTACGATTGTCCATCGAAGAAGACACATAATTGAGTAAAAACACAATTGAAATGACGAAAATCCACTCTGAACACGACAGTGGAACAATGATAGCAAGTAAAGGGTGAAAAATTCAATTTCTGGGAATAGGTAAGAGTGGTGGGGATTCAAATACTTGCGTAGCAATCATCGTTGAACTCGCTAAATAGTAGTGAGATAAGGGCCCTATATGAATTGATCAGCGTAGTCACAAGAAACCATAACCGATTTATCACTCCGTCGATACTGGCTTTCATAAATTTCCTCACATGCAATATTATGTCATTCCTGGAAATGGAAATTGATTGAAGCAGAAAAATAATGCAATGTTTTCTTTTTCCAATTCCTTCGCGAATCATCGTGGCTTGTTTTACTCGATCAGAGTACTGATACGCAATCAGATATTCCTACTTGGGTATCTAAAGAGAAAGCACAATTGAATATTATAGAAATTAATGGCAACACATGTGCAACTCTGCGACGAGTCACACTGAGATTTGACCTGCTAAAACCTTGAACGGATCTAACGGTTGCCATCTCTGTTCCTATCGAAAACCTCCTCTCATCAACGTTAGCTAGGTATCAAATGGCTTGTTTGGCCTTGCAATGCATGATCCGATCAAGACAAAAAAGCTAAGAATGGAGAAATTCTCTTCCGGTGATCCGACAAGTTGTAGTATATTTCAAGCTATATGAATGCAAATTGCAACTGTTCTCCCATTTTATGTATTCTTCATCTCGTTTTACTCCAGAACGAGCCAAGTCTCTGAGTAATTAGAAGGCAATTGTATTTCGGGTGATCGCATTTTACTTCAACTCAACAGCAAATCCTTTACAGCACCTTCAGACAACTAATTAAGCTCACCCAATTTTTTATTGTTAGGAAATTTTTCTCTCCTCCTTTCATCCCGCTGGTTCTGTGCCCTTATTCATGCTTCTTTCTCATATCCTCTGTCTATCTGTAACAGATCAGACTTGTCAAATCGGAACATGAGACATCCGTTGATCGTGTCACATCTGAATATAAGAACGGTATGTTCATTGAACAGAGTACATGCATTAACAAGTTTCTTAACTCGAAAGGAATTCCTCGCCAGTCTTCACAAGATAAATGCAAACGATGAACTATAACAGAAGAAAGATTTGATAGTGGAGGAAAATTCTCTTGCAAAAGAGGACTCACGTATACTTAAGATGAGCAGTTACTAACTCCAGGATTGTGACGCCGCTCAGTGGATAGGGATGGGGGATCATGTCTTTGGGGATTGTTCAACAACCTTGAAACCTCCTTGACGACCTGTTTGACACCCCTCAGTGGATAGGGATGGATGTCTTTGGAGATTGTTCAACATCCTCGAAACCTCCTTGACGACCTGTTTGACAAGTATCTCTTCATGCCTGCCAATTGCCAAACAAACACTTTGAGTAGTGTAAGAAGTTTCCAGCAATAGGATCAAATTAAGGTTTAGGTGGGAATGAGGAAAGAAAGTACCCATTGGCGACTTTCTCCGACACCCATCCTTCAAGGGACCCAACCTCCCTGAGAGCTTGCTTCCACCGACCGTAAGTACTTCCGTCGACCAGCTCCCTATGTCGAAGCATGCTCTCTCCAAAACAATGCGATAGGTCTCGCACGTGCGAGGGATCCACTTTATGGAAAATGGGCAATATGGTTTGCCCCTTGGTTCTCTTGCAGTCAACCATTCCAGCGAGCTCATCGAGGCACCAAGGGGAGGAGGAATAATTTGGAGAGAGAATCGGAATGGATATCTTGCAGCGGTCGATGGCACGGCTAATCTCATCACTAAAATCTTTACCTACGAGGGAAGGGTCATCATGATCAAACACTCCGATTCCTGATGCCACAAGGCTGACGTGGAGATAATTGGCGAGGTTGTGTCGAGTATCGGGGCCACGAAAGGCCAAGAACACCTGGCATTTTGAGGAGAAGCCACACTCTGCGATTCCAACGGACAGACCAAAGCAATGATGACAAGATGCAGCCACAATGAGAATGCCAAAGAATGGCTGAAATAGAATTGGGAAATACCTGATGTTGTGGAATGGGGGAGCGGTTCGATCCGCATCAGGTCCAATTCACTCAAAACCTTGAGAACCACCATCTGCACCAGCTCTCCTTCATGGCTGCCCACACACACATATACAAACATATACGCATGTATAAGTAAAACCAGAGTTAGCAGTTAGAATTTGATGCCTACCTTCACGCTAACTCTGCAATTCCGATCAGTCATTCGGATCCGAATGAACGGAGGCCCAGATCCGGAATTGGGACAGATATAGATGCTTAGATTACTAAATAAATAAGTACATACCCATCAGCAGTGATCTGTGATATCCACCCTTTAATCCTCGCTACAGAAGTCAGCGCTTCCCGCCATTGTAGCACTTCTTCTGAGCTGCACTTCATCTCATGTTTCCGGAAAGCCTCATCAAAGTAACCGCGTCCGCGACCTAAATCAACAACATCCACTTCATAGAATATAGGAAGAACTAATTTGGCATCCCTTCTGCGGCGATCCATAATCGCGACGAGCTCACGGAGGCACCGTTCACTACTCGCATACCCTTGGGAGATGATGGGTATCGCGATTTTACTACTACTGATGGCCCGGAGAAGCTGCTCTGTGCCTTTCCCCTCGCGGTCCAGGAGCGTGTAATCGGTGCTTGACACGTGAACCCCAGCATCTAACAGGCCGTGGCGGAGGTGATCGACGAAGCCCTTGCGAGCGTCTGCGCTTCTGAAACTCAAGAACACCTCGGAGTAGTCGGAGCTCCGATTCTGACGGCCCGCGTTTGATTCTAGGGCATCCATTTTCTCCTTTGTTCTCTTTGCTCTCTCCTTTGTTCTCCTAACTTTCCCCTTCTCTTCGGATACATGTATGCGGTGTTTTCTCTCTACTTTCTTTTCTTTTCTTTTCTTTTCTTTTTTATTTATTTATTTATAGCGCGAAAACTTCGACTATACTGCACCCCTGGATTTGTCTTCTTCACTATTCGCAGCCTCGCAGGGGCCGAAGCTGCGCGATCGAGGACCTCGAGCTGTCGTAAACCCTAGAAGACGAGTGGGTAGGGATCGGGGAACGGAGTGGGGGGAGAACCTGAGGAGGAGGAGGAATTTCGGGAAATGGCGGATAAACCCAGGCAAGATCCATGAAGGGACGGAGGGAGATGGAAAATGGGCGTGAGCGTGAGTCTCTCTTGTAAGTGACAACGTCATTCTTTGATGCTAAAATACAAAATGCAGTCTTTGATTTTCATGATTTTTACATGATAAAACAGTATATATATCCATAACGACCTCTTTAATGATAATTATTGCGAAAAACTGAAATTATTGTAAAAAATCGAAAAAGCGCATAAATCTGATTTCTCCGCCTTAACTTACTTTTCCTTAATGCATTCTATCTAACGGAAAGTCATAGGGAAGAAATGACCGTATTTTATTTATATAGAATGTCAATATATGCTTTTCATCGAAACACAATCTACCTTCATGCCTTTTTCACTTCCTTATAGGAATTGGGCATTTTTTTTTTTTTTATGAAGATTAATACGTTTTAGCTTTTAAATATTCATTGAATCATAATTAATAAAATCACGTGGATCACAATAATTCTTACGCCTCTCTCCTGATTTGACCAATGAAAAGAGAGGAGAGTCGAGGAGAGGGGAGGAGGGAAAGCATGAGGTTTCACGCACTCGTCTCTAGAAAAGGATCCGTACTCGCCCCTGAGGTCCTCCTTCAAGCAGAGCGCATACCAGGGGCTCGGAATGGTGCGATTCTCGCTGATGCGTGAACCACCACCCTCGGTGGAGGTCGCAAGGGCTGCCGGTCGTCGGGCCCTCTTGTGTGTAGGAGTGTGTGTACCTATCAATAGCAAACAGTGCAAGGATAATCAATCAAAGCATTTGCTAGTCGATTGCTTAAATAAGTCGTCAATGATTTACCGACCAAGTAATTATTGTAGATTTTGCTGGGTATTGAAGCCGTGTCACTCATGAACACATGGTATGTTTGGCGATGGATCAGTCGAGAATTAAGACCGCGAATCGATAGTAGTACGTGATTGCTAGGGTAATTATGCGAATCCAATCTCGGGGCGCAATATAAAAGCCGCGTTGCATTCTTCGCAAAAACTCTCTGGACGATCAACCCATCGAAACACCTCTTCTTTGCAAACTTACTTTCCGGTTTCCCTGCAGATTTACTTTTCCAGCTTTCCCGTTCCGTTTTCCCATCTTGATCGAACCGGCGGGTTTTTATTATCATCGAAGTTTGGATCCCTAAAAAAAAAAAAAAAAAAAAAAACCGGTAAGGACCGCCCTGAGAATGTCTGCCTCCTTCACCGCACCTTCAATCCGTCCCTCAGAAGCTGCTCTTTCCGGTAAGTTCCTCTTTCTCTCTTGTTTTCCCTCACTTTCTTCATGCCCATTTACGAATTTATGCACTTCGGATTGAGATTGAAGAATTGGGCGCTGTTCGCTGTTCACAATCCTAGTGGAAATAGGAGGGTACTGGGTCTCCGGTCCAAAAAGTTGTAAACTTTGTGGTAGAAGCACGTCCAAAGTGGATATCTTTTGGCAAGGAATGCGGGGAGGCTCTTCAATCTGGGATTGATTTATTAACTGATGCTGTTTTCCCGCTTCTATAGGACATCGAGTTGTGTGGGTTGCTTGTTCTAAAATTCGTGTTTCTGTCGTTTTAATCGTGGAATTGCTCGTTTGTTTGATTATTCATTTATTATGGAGGGTTGAGTTGGAATGGGATTAATGTAGTAGCCGTTTGGACAGAGTGAGAGATACTGTGCTTTTGCTTATTAGTTTTGAGGGAGCTGGCTGGTCTAGTTTAGCGCAATGCTGGATTTAAGAGTTATCGTTAAAGGCATATGTGCAGAGCTGTGCTCTTTTACCTTGGGTTTTGCGTATGAACTTTTCCTAGTGTCAAGAGGGCAATGCTAGACGTGTCTCGTTTTCCTTGATTCTATTGTTAGTCTTTTCTTAATTTTCTCTTTTGGTGCTTCGGTCCCTATCCGTCAACATGGACTTGAATTAATTCGGGAAGTATCCTTAGATGTCCTATTCACAGAAGATGGTTACTGGACACCGCACACGCCCAATAGAGCTCTTTTGGCTGCAATGGCAAATGGTTACAGTCAGAACACGGTCTGCAAGCGAGAGAAGGATATTTCCTCGATCATACATATTTTACAGTACCTTGCATAAGATCGATGCAGATTATATACAGGGTATGTTAATCCAGAGGCATCACAAGTGTTCCTCTGATGCTTTTCCGGAAGCACACCCACAAGCTCATGCATATTTAACATGCATTTACCGTCACTTTTGACATGGTCTGTTTACTTATTCCTGCTGTCCAAATTACACTCGTCGAACCCAACAATATAACTAATTAGACAAGCTCTATTGGTTGATTCTGTAGGCTAACGTAAAAAATAGATCTGAGCAAAATGTTTCAGCACATAGTGTTTTGTGCTCATTTTAATAGTTAACAATTTGTATGCTTGTGGCATAATAGCATGATGACGCATATAATCGTGTCCCACAACTCTGAAATCTGAAGATGACATGATTTTTGGCGTGTGCCGTGACATGTTTGACAAGTTTTAAAGATGGATTCTCATATATATATAGATCTGTGAAAATTTTTAAGACGTACAGCAATATGCAAATATATATGATTGTAGCTTGTTCATATCAATAACTTATCGACTCTTTTTGCTAACATTCTAAATAAGTTTAAATGGGTTGTCCCTTTTATGATAGACATGCTTAAGTCTTCTCTAAAACCCAATTCACACAATATGTGGTCAATTATTCGTAAAAAAGGAGGAGATAGTTTAACAAGAAGAGAGACAACGCATGCCCAAATTGTACATGTTTAGGCAAGAATTTTTGAGAATATCAATATTATCTGGTGGATTTTGTCTTTCTGATTTTGTTATTGATATATGTGTAGTGGTACTGATATGACCTTTTAAAGAGAAATTCCGCTCTACAAAGAATAAAATTTTTGTTTGTCAGTAATTCCTCACCTGACCATAGTGTATATTGATGTTTTTTCCACTCATATTCAGATCAGTGGACTGATTCTACCATAATGACCTAATTGATTTATTTTGTCTCACTTACTTCAGGATGCATTGTTGTCCTCTCAGAGTCCGAAACTCTTAAGTCATAAATGATGGTGTCATGATTGCCTGAGTGATAGAACTTTTAGATGCAATTAAGAATGCCGAGGCAATGTTAGTCCAAGAGGTTGTTCATGGTTGATAGTGAGTTGTGTCCCAGAGCAAGCTTATTCTAATTTTGCGCTTGAATGTATATATTTCCAGGTAGCAGGCCGCATGGTGGCACAACCACTGCAATCGTCTTGGCTCGAGCAATGATCAAATCTGGGTTTAGGCAATTTCATTTGGGGCTAATCCAATCTCTATTTTAAAAAAAAGAACGGGGTAAGACTATTAAAAAATTGGTCAGGATTTGAAGGAAAAGAGCTTTCCTATAAGAGAGAGTGATCGTATTAAAACTTAGCGATTTTTTGTTTTTGTTTTTGGCACTTTGTCCAAGACTAGAGCTATTCATGACCAAATTCTGAATCTCTTCACCATTTTGCAGCTGTAGTGTCAATCTAGGGTGGAAATGGTGACTTTGTTCGAAGAATAATTGTTGATGCTATAGAAAGGAATGGACATGATGGAGTAATCTCTATCAAGTCAAATTCGTCTTCTGAAACCCTTGTTTTAGCGGAAGAAGGAATGAAGGTGATAAATTTTGCTTTAGGTTTGAATAATTTAGGGTTGGACGTTGTCTCCTTGCAAAATGTGGAAAGAGTGCAATTCATTTCTTTTTCTCTTTTGCGAGCTTTCTTATCTTCTAAACTCTATCTCCTTTAAGGATAAAGTCTTCCAAGTGCCCGCATCAACATATCCTGAGCTTATTGAATGCATGTCCATCTTTCAATAAAAAATTCCCCTTTATTGTAGGCCTGTTTCATTACAAACCAAATTAGATCTCTCGTGGAGTTTGAGAATGCCAAAGTCATTGTAATTGATCAGAAGATTTCAGATGTCAAGGAAATGATTCTCTTCCATCTTCACACCCCAAGGGCCTTTGCATGAAAACTTAGACTGCATTGCAGCTCTTTTGGGGTTCAATTCATCTTCTTGACTAGTCAAAGGCTGAATAGTCCTTATTATTCTTCCCCTAATTTTTTTTTTTAAATTTTGTGTTGCGTGTCTGTTTTCTCTGCTTGATCTTCTTTTCTTGACTATGTATTGCAAAGTTAATTGCATTTCTTCCCGGAAATGTCCTTTCTCACCTGAATCTTATTTTTATCTAATTACAGCTACCAAGAAAGATGATGCTGCAAACTTTCAACCTTGTACACTCCATGGCAAGAAATGAGCGAGACTGTTACGTTTGCTACTGGTTGGAACCTTTGCTATTTGTTAGTTCTCTAGATTTTTATCTTAGTCCTTTAGATTGTAATTTTACCAAAGTTGCCATTCATCCATGTTTATTTTGGTTATTATATCTGCCTGATTCCTTGCTTACCAAAAGCTAATTTGTTGCCTTGATTTTCACAAAGGGCTGAAAGTAATTATAATTGTGTGGAGGGAAGTGCTAATTAGTATGGGAGTTGGTTAATGCAAATTATTCTTTTTAAAGAGTCCTGAGGGCTGGCATGGGGCACTTGGGTGCATTTATTACCGGGGTAATACTGAACTCCCTGTGTGTAGATTGGACAGTCCTTTTTGTACGTTCCAGCGATCTCATCAATTTGTTTATGTGTATGCTCTATGTTCCACGCGTTAGGCCTGCCTTACAAGTGAGGGAGTGTTTGCAAGTATGCTTGAAGTACAATTGTGGGCCGATGTCTTTAACAATTTATGTTTTTAAAATTGGTTTGTCCAACATTAAAGGAATCAATTTGGGTTTTAGTTGATACATGAAGTTAGTGACATGAGAAGATCCATGGAGCTGACTTCACCTGTTCAAAATTGGCTGTATTTGGTTTTTTCTCTTGTTGTGATGGAGTAAATTGCGTGCATGATATTTAGCTTATGCTGGATCCTTTTGTTCTTTAGTCATAAGCTTTTGAATCAATCGGTGATTTCTTATGTTTGTTTAGTTGTTAGTATCCTGATCATGTCATTTTCCTTGCACACGAATCTACCTATTGTTTATTCTTTATATTCTCTATCTAAACTACAGTTCAGTACAGTTCATAGATCATATGATCCACCCACTCATTGGGGAGAGGGCAGTTTCATTTTTAGGCTTTTAACATTTCAGAATGATTTGTCCTAGTGTTATAAGCGATATCTTAATTGGACTTCTAGTTTTGGATGAGTTTTTAACCATAGATCTATCCGTTGTTATGTCACCTCAAAGGTCTTATGATGAAGCTCTTTTCTTCAGGTTTCTTCCCCTATTGATGGATGTACCCTGTCACTTAGAATCCTAGAGAATAGCCTGAGTATCTCCTGCCGATCTGCCATGCAGAAAAGTGAATTTTTAATATATCCTCTCAATTGTATCCTTCCATTGTAATTCTTTACCTATCAAATCATCTGAAAAATATTTGTTGCCAGTTCTCGGTATGTGCAATATGAAAAGTTCCCCAGCATTTAATTCATCAGTATATGCCTTACTTATCATCGCAACATGCAACTTCACACTGAAATATCAGATGACCTGGAAGTCGCTAGAGGCTATCATGTGGCTTGTCTCCTGTTGTTACTTTTAAGTTTTCTTATATGTATGTGCAATTTATACTTCCAATTTCCTTTTCCAGGTCTTAGAGGTTGTATGTCCTATTATTTCTCTCTCTACAAATACAAGGAAACTAAGAAATGAGGGATTTTTAAGTCCATGTCATCCAAGATAACCAGATATACTTACGAATTCTGCTCACCCAATGGTACATCTCACTTTGAATTAGAATGATGCAATTTAATGTGAATTAAAATTTTAATTGACCCAATCTTTTCTCTCTTGATGCAAATTCTACATGCAGAGAGCCCAAGATCTTGCAAATGTTACTTCCCATGGGGAGTGGGTATTGCTGGATTATCTTGTTTCCCTGATGATCTGCTTCGTGTTACAAGCATTTGTATTGAAATTTTTTGTAGGTTTCCATTTTACCCCTGCAATAATGATTTAAACAAGTGGTGCATTTCTATTCCAACAGACTTGAAGATTCTGCATGCCTAGTCTGAATTATACAACTGTATGAAATTTGTGGTGCTGAAATTTCGTTTTGGGTAATGCATGTTGCTCAGAAAACCACATTGGCTACATGATTGTCAAAAGATAGTTTTAATTTAAGATTGAGTTAACGTCGAATGCCAATTTGACTTTTTGAGTACAATAACACTAGTGACATCTATATGTTTCTTGAATATGTGAATCTACAAACATTGTTAGAAAACACTTAATAATACTATTAATCTATTAGTCATGCAAGCTTTGTGCCACTAATATCAAGCTTGAGCTTGCCTTAATTGTTACTTGAGTTGCTCAAACCTGAATAAAGAAAGAGACAAGTGGAGCTCTAGGAATCACTGTATCTTAAACATTGAGATATAGTATCATAGGGGTATACTCTTTGCGAATATTTGATACTACACAAAAGTGCAACGCTTTAACATCCAACTTTGTATACATGAAGACAAGCTTTTTCTATAATGTTCTCATGTAGAGTTTCAAATAATTCAAGCTATTTGTAAATTACTTGTTAAATGGAATCTTTTTTAATGTTTAAAACCATGGATAACATCATAGCTGTGCTCTTAAGATTTTCGTGCTTTTGATGAGAGTGGCAATTGTACAATTGACTTCGTCAACTGTTAATTTTCCCTTTGTAGGGGCCTTGATGCACGGATGATTAGAAGCACAGATAACTAAGAGCGAAGTTTCTGGTAGACTGACACTCTTTTGGGTGACCTTGATTTTCTGGTTGGTTCATGCTGCTAAAATGTCATCTTACTTGTGTCTTACTTGTTTTGACACTTGATATTCAGGCAGTAGGGAAGGAAAATTTGGTCCTCACTCGAGGTGAGTGTTGTTGGCCATTATAGAGATCGTTTCTTCTTTTATTATCTTTTGATTTTGAAGTTACTGTTAAAACTGTAGTAGGTGGTATTGCATGAGGATTACTAATTGTATGTCTTTCTCACGGTACTAGGATCGAAGACAATGGCAAAATCTGGTCGAATAAAGCAAAAAGATGCAGATCTGGAGTAATGCGTTGCGAAGCAGGTTGAGAGAATGGTCAGGTACGCTTAAACTCCTATTCTAACTGGCTGAAATTTTAATTGTGGAAGGAGGAAAGCCATATAAACCGATAAATGATTTTCTCAATTGTGATGTAAAAAGTGCACAACCGTTCACTTGTGAGCGCTTTAGTGCGTAGAACATATAACCTTGAGCTGGACTGCATCAAGCGAGAGCCTTGTCAAACCCACTTCTCAAGGGCATTACAGGCTCCCCAGCAGCATGCTCTAATAGAATGGTGAGCTTTTGTTCCTGTATCAGCTAGCATAAGATGCGGTTATGCTGGTTATTAGTGAACAGCTGGACGTGCATAGGATTGAGTTCTGAAGATAAAGACCCTAAGATCTTCAGTTAGAAGCTAATTTAATTGGGCAAGCAAGAGAACTGATGCAGAAACATGGAGTGCAAGTTGCTTCTTCTCCAGCATGACAGTTGTTCTTATGTGATACTCCACTGATGGAAGTGTGGTACTGGCCATTACTGGCAGTGACTTCCCATTTCAAACTTTAGCTTCTTTTCTTAGTCATTGCCACTTTGCCAATGTAACAACTTTTAAACAAATTCTCAAAACTTCTTGCTCCAAGGATAGTGGATGTGGTGCTCAAGTGAGATAAAAGCCATTTGTTATCGGTCATGTGTTTAGACCCACTAGCTCTTAAGCCTTACCTCTGATAATGTCTGAATTAGCTGTGTCTGTATGTTATTTTGATGTTTGAAATATCGCGCAGCAACCCTGTGCAACAATAATTGGCAGGTATCTGCATCATTTAGTCAAAGAGGCATGAGGTAGTTCACAACTGTACCAAATGGCCCAGACGTGCATATTGACTTAAAACCTACGCATAAGTTTGAGGACTCTGCCATTCCTCTAAAGGATGTTGAACAGGTAGATGCTCTGTGAAGTGACATGACATCACAGGACATGATATGGTTATCTAGCTCTTTGTTATGGACTTCTGCATTTTTAGCTACATTTTGAGAACAAGCGGAGGCCATCACGTCATGGGTTTTGTTCTTTGTAGAATAAATAAACTTGCAAAATGAACCTATATTGGCTGATTTATGCTGAAACTTTTATTTGTGGAGATGAGAAGATTGCATAGGATTCTATTTTCTTAGCTGCACTTTCTTTTGCAGCAACTGATCCACATTCCCTCAGATACTCATCAAAGGGGACTTCATCAGAGGTTCTGATATTATTTTGAACATGCACCACGTGAGAGTTCGTTTGATACTACTGCTCTCCCTGCTTCCTATTATTTTTGCTGTTGTGGCTGTTTTTTCCGTGCAGAGTGGAGACTTGAAGTAGGGGTGAGCAAAAGCAACACTCCAGGCTGGGAACTGGCCAGTCCTGGGCGGTTTGAGTCTCTTTTTTATTTTACTTGTATTATTTTTACAATAATAGGAAATTCACTTCTCATTTTTTTCTGATAAATAAAAAATGAAATAATAGAAAAATATTCAAATTGCATATTTTGCTTCGAACCGCGAAAAATATTCAAAGTTTCTGTTTTCTCTCAATCGGTCATTATTTATGCATCTTCAAACTAATGTGGCTTCTATTGTGATTTACGTATCAAATGTTGCATGGTTAAAATTATATTCAAAGTTGCTGCTGCTGTTTATTGCAAAAAATTGAGGCATTGCCTACGAGTCTCTCCCTTTTTCTTTTGGCTGAATCTATTGGCTTAGAGCTGAAACGCATGAACAGTAGAAAATCGGGTACCCTCCGTTAGATATCCATGTTGACAAGGCATGCTCAGATTTTTTTTCTTTTCATTCATGTACTGTAATATGTGCTATTGAAGCGAGCACCTCAGAAAGAAAAATTGAAATTTGCGATTAAGGGGGTGAGCTGGATTGAACTCTCGGTGAAAGGCGAGGGAAGGTCCACCAAGTTCTCACTGTCGTTTTTTTCTGTTCTATTAGAATGTCGAATGCTTCAAAGATGCGAGCGAGAGTAAAGGCAGTATTTCATTTCAGGAAAAAAAGAAGTAAGAGTTTTAGGCCTGTTTGTTAACAGGCTAAATAGTAATTGATTATATTTTTTTGTTGTTGGGAATAAATTTAAAATAAAAATCCGTTTGATAAATTTTTTGTTTCTGGGAAATCTGTTTATTTTTCTTGAGAACAGTTTTGGAGTAGAATTAACAAATAGAAAAAAAGTTCTTCTTTGTTTCCGGAATAATTTCATAATCAAGTCTAAACCTATTTGCCTTTTTGCTCTTTTCTTTTCTTCTTTTCTCCTCTCCTTTCTCCTCCTCCCAACTGATCATTGGCTATTAGTGGCCACCGCCATCACTGTTGAGCCACCACCACCATTATTGGCGGTATCTGACAATCGACCAGGCAAGGTTTAACGAGATCGCAAGAGGCTTGTCTAGCTATCGTGGGCCTCGGTCTTGTAGATCTGGGCGAGGTTGGCCTTGCCCTAGCCAAGCGAGACCTAGCTGTTGGCAAGGAGAGCCTCGCCTAGCCACCGATAAGGCTCGGCCTCACTAGTTAGCATGAGGCTTGGCCTTGCTAGACTAGGGTGAGGTCAACCTCGAATTGCTTGTGTGAGGTTGAGGCTCGACGGGTCATTGGTGAGGCTCGGCCTCGCTTAGATCTGTGAGGTCGAGGCTCATAGTGACCAAGTGAGCCTCGGGCGAGCTCACTCGGATCTCACCCAACTGGTCGTTGGTCTTAGTCATTGCTAGCGACCGACCACAAAGGAGGAGGAAGAAGGAAGAAGAAGAGAGAAGGAAAAAGAAAAAAAGAAAAATAAGAAAAATATAATCAAAGTATTTAAAAAAAAAATAAGAAATAAAAAAAAATTTAAGAATCTTATTAAACGCATTTCCATTGTAAGAAAAAAAATTTGAGCAATTATCAAACGCTTTCAAATGCTTAGAATTTATTTTTGGGAACATGATTAAAAAAAATCATTTATGAGTAAAAATTGCTTTCGGGAGCAAAAGAATTATCAAACATATACTTATACCCATCCACTTATAATAATACCGAAGGCACCCTTATACTCATTCACTTATAATATGACCAATCCTGCACATTAGTTCCTACTACCGAGATAGCTAATCAAAATTTCGTTCTCTTTCATTTGGGGTTTCATATATGATAGATCAAAAGATGGAATCTACCCATAAGAGGTTTCGTTTATTCTGCAACCGTATCAATGAAAAAAATAATGCTATTCAACAAATATATGGTATTACATACCCTTGCGATATATTTGTTTGCTCTCAATAGAAACCAAATGACTATAAGGGAGATGAGTATACTCTTTAACAAAATTTTCATAATTAAACACTTGGCTAATGAAAGAGGAGCCGGATTCAAATTATTGTCTTACCATGAGCGCGACGGGTGGGATTCAGTTTGTTTCCTCTCCTTTTTCTACTCTTTTCCATTTATCTCATACTTCATGTTTATATTGGGCATCTTGCCTGTTCAATATTGTGTTGAATGGGTTGCCCACGTCGGAAATCCACAAAGTATGGTCTCATGCCCCGGCGAAGATTGATTCCAACGCTAAACCCTTGTTTTCTTTTTTTTTTTAAAAACACTGTTTGTTGAGATATGCACGAACGACAGAAACTTTACCACCATAGTAAACCAAAGCTTGGATCTGGAGCTAATCGATAATACCCATAGTTGGTCAGAGCCCAAGGCCAATCCTTTGATTTAGTTGATCATTAGTACTTATGCCAAATGCTAATAATCCTCACACAAGGATGAACTCTGAAATGCCATAAAAGCTTCACCTGCATAAAAAGAAGGTACCCAAATATGCAGTAATTACTCAAAACATCTGTCGACATTCGATAATTTTTTTTTTTTCCCGGGTCACAGATGATGCCCTTGTGTTACTAACGCCACTTTTGAACTGTCACTCCTTTGTTGCTTATGTCATCTCTAATTGCCATACGAAATCCCGGTGCCAAAACCCATTCAATAAGCATATCCTCAAACCTAAAAATTGTTTGTTAAACCCCTTGCATCAAAACACCCGGAAGGGTAACAGAAGAATAATATCCATAGCTCCCAGAACAAACATTCCACATCTAGAGTACCAAAAACAAAGGTACAAACCCACTGCAATGGTCTTTTAAACTAAGACCAAGCCGAAACAAACAGAATGAGTAAGCCTTTGGTTGATCCTGCATACCACACAGAAGTGTCCAATTACCTCCCCAGATATTATTCCAACCGCGGACCCTGAAGCCTGAATCAATGGTGATGATCTTCATCACCATGCCCATCCAGTGGTCCTTCAGGACCTACAACTTCGAGCTGTTGAAAATTGAGACAAATGATCAATAATGTCACTACATTAACAAAGGACAACTGGCTAATTTTACAGTATAGCTAGTTTCTAATAGAAAATGGAACAAAAGTTCAATATTTGGGAGAAGACAAACTAGACAGGTACAGTTGTAGCTGTCATCTATGAATACAATGCAATAGAGTTCCAGCGTTTAGAGGTTGCAAGGTACCGGACTTTATAATATTCAACAAACTTTCGATGTCTAAGCGGGTGACAGTGATGAGCATTTTCTGTGGCTCATATGCAGCAATGATTCTGAGTTTCTACAGGTCAAGATCACCAGGTTTGTTGATTCAAATCTAACAGGATTTTCATGCTTCCTATGTAAAGATTAAAACAATTACTCTGCCTATTATTTGAATGGCAAAGATAATCAAGATTGACTTGAAACTAGCAGTGCTTTGATATTTAAAGAGATGAAGTTCATGTTCCCCAGACCAGTCTGTGACTGTGGTTCAAGTTTCCCTGGAGACATGAAGATCGTCAAAGTAACGTGAATTCGTCAAGTTCACTAATAATTGCTCCTCATTCTAGTGTAATTGCTCACATGCCATATTATGTCGTTCCTGCTTGTAATGGATAGGAAGATTGAACCAGATTAGTTCCTTACTGAAATTGATTGAAGAAGAGAAATAATGCAATTTTTCTTTTTCCAATTCCTTCAACGAATTTTACTGGCTTGTTCTTCTCTATAAGATAACTAAAACATCATCAAATAATCCTATTTGCGTATCCAGAGAAAAAGCACAATTAAATATTGTAGAAATTAATGGCAACGGAAGTGTACAACTTTTGCGACAAGTCAGATTGAGATCGACACGCTATATCCTTGAACTGATCCAGTTGTTGTGTTCTCCCTTCCTATGAAAAAGCCCCACTCAACAATGTTAGTCAGGTATCAAATGGCTTCTTTTTCCCATGAGTGCATGATCAGAATTTACTTTCAAGAAAGACGAAAGGACTAAAAAGCAAGTCTTCTCTTCCGGTGATCCAGCAAATCGTAGTACAATTCAAGCTATGGTAATGCAAATTGCAACAGTTTCCCCATTTTCATTTTCTCATCTTGTTTTACGCCAGAAGGAGCTTGACTAGCATGAGCAAGGAAGATGTACTAGAATTAATTAGAAGGCAATCTGTATTTCGAGAGATTGCATTTTATTGCATTTTACTTCAACTCAATAGCAACTCATTTGTGGCATCCTCACATAACTAGAGGGCCTTTTATTGTTTGGACAATTTTCTCTCCTCCTTTCGTCCGCTTGGTCTCCCTATCCTCATTCACGCGTCTTTTTTCATATACTCTCTATATCTGTAATAGATCAGGACTTGTCAAATCCAAATACAAGACATCTGTTAATTGTGTCACATCTGAATCCACAATCGACATGCTTTTTGAATAGATCACACAACATAAAATGCTAACATGTTTCTTAACTCTAATGAGAGAATTCCTTGCCCATCTCCACAAAACTAATGCAAATGATGAACTATAAATGGCGAAGTGTTTGGTTGTCTTGGAAGACTCTCTTCTGAAACAGGAATTGCGTGTGCTAAAAACGAGTTGTTACTTACTCCATATTGAGTTGGTATTCGGTGGATGGGGACCAAGGATTGGGATTCTTCAACAATGCTAAAACCTCTTTGACGACCATTTTTACAAGTTTCCCTTCATTCCTGCCCATTGCCAAATGAGATTGAAATGAGCTCTGAGAAGTATAAAAAGTTCGAATTGAGGTATTGATGGGAATGAAGAAAGTAACCACCCTTTGTCGATATTTTCCAATACCCATCCTCTGAGAGACCAAACAAGATCGAGAGATCGGTGCCACCGGTTATAAGTATTTTCGCCTTGCGGATCCTTATGTTGCAGCATGTCCTTCCAAAACAAATCCGATACTTCTTGCTTTTGCGAGGGATTCACTTTATAGAAGATGGGCAAAATCTTTCGCCCATTTGGCATACTGCATTCGACCATTTGAGCCATTTGAGCCAGGTTATCGAGGCAGGAGCGAGATGACGCAAAATCTTCTGCGAAAATCGGAATATATATCTTGCAGCAGCAGATGGCATTGCGAATCTCTCGAGGAAAATCTTTGCCTATGAGGTACTGATCATCATCGTGAAACACACTGATTTTTTCACGCACAAGGCCGTGAGAAAGGGCAGAAGCCAAGCCCTTTTCAGTAGAAGGGCTACAGATCAAGAACGCTTGGTATGCACTTTCTCTCCTTTCCTTTTCTAGGAGGGAGCATGACAAATCAAAGCGATGATGGTAAGTTATAACCAACAGTAGTAATCGAAACAAAATTGAAAAGGATAAGGTAAAAAGCCACGAAATCGTCCTAAGGCCATAAATTACGCGAACATTACATGCATTCTCTATGCGGGAATTGAAGGGAGGCCAAAGCTGTCACCTGATGAACACAGAGAATACTTACGAAACATGGGGATTCGTTTGATCCATGGCGTCCTCAATTCACTCGAAACCTTTTCAACCACCATTTTCACCAGCTGTCCTTGACGCCTGCTCATATATGTACAAAAGCAATATTAAGGTACAGTTTGATCCCTTCGTTCCCCAAACTCTGTTGATTGCAAATCGGTCATTCCCATATAAGGGTTCGTATTCAGAGTTGTGACAAACACAGAATCGTAAATTGGTAAATAAATACATACACCACATACCCATTAGCAACGTGCTGTGATGTCCATCCTCTGATCATCGTCACAGACCTCAGCGTTTCCCTCCATTGTCGCACTTCCCTGGCTTGTGGTGTCTCGCCAGTTCGTTAAAAGCCTTTCCAAAGTCAGTGGTTGGGTCTTGGTGACAAACATCAAAAACGTTCACCTCATAGAATACAGGGAAGACTAATAGGCCCTGCTCTGCGTGGCGACGCATAATCAGGGCGAGTTCGGTGAGGCACCGTGTACTGTCTGCATACCGTTTGGAGATGATGGGAATCGCGATCTTACAATTCTGGATGGCCCTGACAACCCCTGGCCCTATCTGCTTACCGATGAGCTCGCAGTCGTCCTTGAACACGGTGAATCTAGCAGCTACCAGCCCGTTATAAAGGTGATCGGTGAAGCCGTTGCGAGTGTCTAAGCCTCTCAAGCCCAAGAACACGTCGTACTTCCGACGGTCGGCGTTTCTTTTCTCCCTCAGATCCACGTAAGCGATGCGGGTTGCAGCGGACAGTGAGGCGAGAATAGCTAGGGTTTTCGTATCCATCTCTGCGATGAATTCTTCTCTCGTTCGGATCAGAGTCCTTTCGACGAGATGCACACCCTTCGTTTCTTTAATTCGTCTCCTTCACTATTTTTTTTCCATAGGTCCTATTCTCTCTCTCAATTCGTCTCCGTGACTTCTTTTTTGTTTTTTACTTTTCCATCCATCCTATTCTAATTCTCAATTTAACTTTTTGCCCTACTTTAAAATGTTCGCCTGAAGTTAAAGGCTCCTATCCTAAATTCCGAGAAAATGGTGATTCAAACGACGTTATTAAATATTTAGTGATTAAACTGCTCCGAAAAAAAAAAAACTCAGGAATCGTACTCTTTGGGTTGAGATTGAAAATGTCCGCCTCCTTCACCGCACCTTCAATCCTTCCTCCGTTATGATCCTCTTTCTTTTGTTTTCCTTCAATTTCTTCTCGCCCTTTCACGAATTGTACTCTTTGGCTTGAGATTGAAGAATTTGGGCATTGTTCACTGTTAAGTAAAAATAAGAGGGTATCGGGCCTTTGGAGAAACGGGCAAAAAGTTGGATACTTTGTGGTAAAAGCAGGTCCAAAGACGATGTCTTTTGCCGAGGAATGCAGAGAGACTTCCGTGTCGTATCCGATACGTGTCGGAGCGTGTACGCTCGCACACGCGGTCAAACACGTTTTGACACGCGTGTCCGGAAGATGGAGGGTGGAGGCAATGGCGAGGGAGCAGAGACGACCTACGAGCGATGGCGAGCCCGCGACGAGGCTGCGAGCGACGGCGAGAGGTGAGGGCGAGGGCGAGGGAGCAGAGACGAGCCACGAGCGACGGCGAGCCCGCGATGACGAGAGACGACGAGAGACGGAAGAGGAGAGGAAGGCGGTCGTGCAGTGAGGAGGAGGAGGAGGAGAGGGAAGGGAATCATGCAGCGAGCGGCGAGGAGGAGGAAAAGGAGGGCTCGCTAGGGTTTTTGATAAAGAAAACTCAAAAAAAAAAAAAAAAAAAAAAAAAAAGAGATCTGATGGCTTTGGGGGTAGGGAAAGTGACAACTTATTTGTCACTTGTCAGGTGGTGGGGGTGGGAAACAGGGGGAGGGAAATAAAAGTGTAATAAATTTGGGGGTGAGGGGAAATGGACGAGGGAAAGTAGGGAGTGGGGGTGTGGGTGTGGGTGTGGGGACTTTTTTTTTTTAAACGGAAAAGTAAATAAATGACATTAAAAGATAATTTTGAAAAATAAAATGTGGCACCTCTCGACGGCCCCCAATCTGTTAGAATCACCATAAGTACTTGTCACTCATCCTCTTATGTACTAGTATGGTAACTTTTTTTTTTTTGGCTAAAGTAAAACCATAGTTCATAGGGGCTGATCAATAGAATACTTTTTCATTTCTTTTTTTATTTTTTTGTAAAGATCCCAGCGCAGTTCATCAACGTATCTCACCACTCCTCACTTCAAAAATAATAAAGCAATGCACACCACCTACACTCCAAATGAAAAGACAAAGCCGAGTCACTTTTATTTATATTTTCACGATGGATATTTCAGGTTGGTACAGCAAAAGGCCAAGATTTTTAACTATACTTGGCTATAAGTCAAAAGAGAACTCGACCCTACATAAAACAACACCCCTCCATCAACAAGCGTCGGCTATCCCCAAAAAGTGTTAGCTCCCACCAGCTATACGTGCCATCACACCCAACTCGGTGCATCGGGCGGCGGTGGCGGCAGCATCCCTAGCATCACTCCACCACATCGGACATGAACAGACAAAAACTCCTGGATAACCGGGCCATCAGCAAGACCCACATCGTACATCACTAAGACACGAACTCAGACATACACTAGACTAGGTACACTAGTACATGAATGCTCTGTACACTCCACTTTGACATTAGATGACAATTCATAATAAGTACCGCGTGTAACTGGTAGCAAATGCATCTTTCTAATCTGAAATGTTAATCCCCAAAAAGGGGTGAGTACAACCACTCAGCAGTAAAGATCCACCAAACTATACAATGCGTCAAACAAAACAATCAATGTATCATGAATAAAACACATATCATTCATGCATTCAAGCATACCTCACATTACAGCCATGCATATATCACCATACGACGTGCATATATCACAATGCGACGTGCATATATCACCATGCACTTGCACTTATATGAACAGCCATGCATATATCACCATGCAACGTGCATATACCACCATGCACTTATCATCAAGCAGCCATGCATATATCATCATGCAACGTGCATATACCACCATGCACTTCATGCTTGCATTCCCATGAGGTTCATCCCATGCCATATGTACACATCCATGCGTATGATACAGTCTCAATTTTTATCTTTCCAGGGACCAGTGTTTGCGTCCCACAATTTATCGCTCGCATCCAACCTGGCATCGTGAGGAGCCTCCGGCACACACCTCCGGGCATCCGGCACACAGACTCCGGGCATCTCGTATCCCAACTAGCATCACGAGGTATCCCCCCGGCACACACCTCCGAGGCTTCCGGCACACACTTTCGAGGCATCTCGAAACTCCCGAGGACATCCGACACACACACTCCGGGCATCTCGAAACTCCCGAGGCATCGTCGGCTCATACCTCCGACGGTCTTGTTATTATCTCAATTTCAACATGGCATTTGATGCAATATAACATGCCATATGTCACCACATATGCAGCATAATCAACCACTCAAAACATCATATCACATGGAGCAATTTCATTTATTTTTGAAAATACAGCAATTTCGGATAAAAACAGATTGCACTCCTTTGGTCATAATTCTTGAAAAATTATTAACAAATTTCAATAAATTCTGAAAATTTGACACAATGTAAACAAGATCCAGAGGAAGATATTTCATGAAGAACAACATATCAAAAGAACATCACACAATTCGGTACAGTCCACACATCACAGTCTTTATAATCTCGAAATATTGCCATACATAGTTTCATTCAAAAATTCAGTAAAAATTCTAAATCAACTCCAAAAATTATAAAATTTTTATATGTTATAGAAAAATCTAGAAGTAAATATTTCATGAAGAACTCATAACCAGATTCGTAATATATTAAAAACTATAGTAGCCATAACAGTCCGTAACCCTCGGCACCGAATTCCAGTTCTGACCGTTTTGAATAAGGATTGTTTCACCAACCTAAACTCATCCATTTCCTCTAAATTTTTAGTATGTTACTCCTTTACATGTCATCTTCGACTTTTATTCAGAACTAGAGATCAAATTTCAACCGGAGAATTTTATAAAATTCACAAAATCATACTAGGTCAGCATTTCGATTCCAGATCTGACTTCTCCAAAGAAAAATAGTTTTACCGGTCTATAATTGTTCATTTTTTCTGAAATTTTGATATTTTACTCTCAAGAAGTTTTCTACAACTTTCATCAAGGAGTCAAAATAAGATTCCAACTAAAAAGTCGCATGCAGCTCAAGAATTCATCAAAGGTTGGACTGCTTTCCTAGAAAACAGAATGCAAGGCTACCATACCTTTCCCTAGAGCTTCGAATTTCCTCACTTCTACCACAACCAAAGTCTACCATTCATCACACACATAACAAAGAAAGCAAAGGGTAGGTTTTAGGACTCTACTTGCCTCGAATTCGAGCACAAACACAGCGACAAACGGCGGGCAGGCGGCGAACGAACGGCGGCGACTAGGCGAACTCCTCCTCCTTCTTTCCTCTTCTTCTCTCGCACGCTCGCTCTCCCTCGCTCGGACGGTAACTCTCTCTCTTTCCCCCTTTCTCTTCGTGCGACACCCCTCTCTTTCTCTCCCTTTCCTCGCTTAATCCGCCCCTCTTCCTCTCTAATTTTCTTCCTTTCAATGATTAACAATCATTGATCTTGCATGCCGGCACCACTTGGCTCTAATGGAGAAACACTTGGCATTTCTCCCATGCACATGATGGGCTAGAAGATGGGCTGGGCCTCCTCCCCCCCTTGGTCAATGGCAGCTCCTTTCTCCCATGGGCTTCGCGGGCCATGCCTAAATGGCCGAATGGTGGGGGCTTGTGGGCTGGTCTTGGGCTAGAATTTTGGCCCACCCTTCTCTAGTTGCTCCTATTTAATTACCACCTAATTACCCATCATATAATTTACCTAATTACACTTATTCACTTGGCCATAAAACTTACAACATTAATTAATAAATTCCAGCCTATGAACCACATAGCCAAGAATAGAATTTTCATCCCTATCAAATAATTATCCATTAAAAGCTTGGCCATAAATCTTATTACAAATCATGGATCGAATGACTATAATACAATTTGATAGTACTTCCATCACCTATTTATTGGCCTTAATGTATCTGGAGGTTGCCATGAATTTTTGGGATGCCACAAAAAGTACTGAATTTTGAATAATGATAAATTTTAGTTATTTGTAGAAGATCATAGATTTATTTAAATAAATTGATTCTAATTTCTTATTAATTATTAATTTCATCAATAACTTTTGTTAAAGTTAAAAACACGTTTCTAAATATGGATACGCATTAATTATGAATATGTTTTTCGAATTTTCAATGAATTGACTTATTAATATTATTACTGTAAATTCATTGTAGGCTATTTTTTTAATTAATTATTTATTTATGAATTTGAATCAAATTAATTAAAAATAAAAATATTCGTTTAATATACAACGTGTCCCAACGTGTTGGAATTCTCTATTTTTGAGAAATGACGTGTCGACGTGTCGTGTCATGTCGTGTCGTGTCATGTTGTGTTGCGTGTCCGTGCTACTTAGTCTGGGATTGATTTACTAGCCGATGCTGTTTTTGCTACTATAGGACCTAGAGATATGTGGACTCTCCTTTTTCTTTCTGCCGAAATTCCTGTTTTCGTCATTTGAATCTTGGAATTATTTGTTTATTTCATCATTTATCTATTATGGGGGGTTGAGCTGGAATTGGGTTAATGTGGTGACCGTTTAGACAGAGGGAGATATTGCGTTTTTGCTTCCTAGTTATGAGGGAGCTGGCTGGTCGAGTTTTGTGCAACATTGGAGTTGAGAGTTGTCTCGGTGGCGTATGGGCAGAGCTGTGCTCTTTTAGCTTGGGTTGGGCATATGAATTTTTCCTTTGTCAAGAGGGCCATGCTAGATGCTCTGAACTTTTTATTCCGACATTCCAAGCCGACTGCATTGTCTTGCTTTCCTGATTCCATTGTTATTCTTTTCTTCATTGTCTCTTTTTTGCTTCAGTCCTTATTCTTCCCCATGGACTCGATGTAATTCACAAATTATTCTTAGATGTCCTAGTCACAGAAGGTAGTTTTTTGACACTGCACACGCCCAATAGAGTTATTTTGGTTGCGATCTGAAATAATTTCTTTTTCCTGTGTGATGGCATCCCAGTTACCTGAGCGATAGAACTTTCAGATGCAATCGACAATGTGCTAGGGGAATGTTAGTCCAAGAGGGCATTCATGGTGGATGGTTACTTCTCGCCCAGAAGCCTGCTCTTATGCTTATACTCTTGACATTCTATTTTTGTGCCCAAATGAATATACTCCAAGGTAGCTGCCCGCATGATGACTTGGCTGGTGACGGCACAAACACCGCAATCATCTTGGCTCAAGCATTAAGGGTTGTTGGCCGTTCCATTTGAGGCTATTCCAATCTCTATAGAAGAAGGTACGGATAAGACTGTGAAAGAGTTGGTCAGGATTTTGTAGGAAAAGAGCTTTCTCGTAAGAGGGAGTGATCATATTACATTTTATTGATTCATATATATATATATATTGGTTTTTCCAAGACATGAGCTATTCATAATGAAATTATGAAATTTGTTCAACATTTTCCAGCTTTGGGGTCAATCTCTGCTGAAAATCATGACTTTGTTAGAAGAGTAATCGCTGATGCTATAGAAAGGATTGGACATGATGAATGAAGTAATCTCTATCAGGTCATCCTCATCTTCTGAAAATTTTATTCTAGTCGAAGAAGGAATCAAGCCAATCTCTACTGAAAATCATGATTTTGTTGGAAGAGTAATCGCTGATGCTATCAGACGGATTGGACATGATGAAGTAACCTCTATCAGGTTATCCTCATCTTCTGAAACCTTTGTTCTAGTCGAAGAAGGAATGAAGGTGGTGAATTTTGCTTTAGGTTTGAAAAAAAATATTGAATTGGATGATTGTCTCCCTGCAAAATGTGGAGAAACTGTTGATTTATTTCTCACGCACTTTCCCCAGCTCTCTATCTTCTAAACTCTGTCTCCTAAAGGGATCGAGTCTTCCACTTGGATGCATCAGCAGATCCTGAGCTTATTGAATGCACAACCTGTTTTTAAAAAATTCCCCTTTGCATGATTTCTTCACTTAAGTTAGATTTTTTTTTGCTTTTAGATTGATAAGGGCTATATTTTGCCCCATTTCATTTCAAACTGGGATAGATCTCTCATGGAGTTTCAAAATGCTAAAGTCCTTGTAGCTGGTCAGAAGATTTCAGATGTCAAGGCAACGATTCATTTGCTGTAGAAGGCAACGCAATTATGCATTCCCTTGCTAATCATGGCAGAGGATATCTGAAGGCAACTGCTGGAAACGCTTGTTGTTAACAAAACGCGGGGCTTGCTTAATGTAGCTGTCGTGCAATGTCCAGGATTCGAAGAAGGAAAGGAAGGTGTCTTCCAGGACATTTTATTATTGACAAATGAACTTGTAACGCATGGCAACCTTCGTTTTTGCATTGTCTTAAGTTCCTTCAAGAAGCACTCTTTCAATTGTTTCCATCATTAATGTACACTTTTTTTTTAAAAAAAAATTGTGATGATTTTCTCTCTGTTTTTAACCATCACCTTCAGCCTGGCATTGCTAGAAAAGTAAACATCCGTTTACTCAACATCTAAATAAGGTTTGCAAGATCCCACATTCTTTTGGAGACAATTTCCACTCACAGATAGTCTATTTCAGCACCTTGTTTGAAGAATTAAAGATGTACGAAGCCCATGAAAGTTGAGGTCCCTGTAATGTCCTCAGAGATAAGATAGTTGCACTAATTCATCGACATCAAAATTCTATGTTGCCTGCAAGTCCATTAGAAAATTCTATGAAAGCGACTAAGTGTTGTCGTTACTTATAAATATATTAAAGATCTGTATTTCATATTAAGTAATGTGGAATCAATTTAGGAAGGAGCACGCACTGAGGTCGAACTTGAAGACCGGAAACTGAAAAGAGAGGATGCGAAGCAGGTCATGTTTGTTGCAATGGACGAGGGAATAGTACCATGTGGTGGTGCAGCTTATGTACATCTTTCTGAGTGTATCCCTGTGATAAGGAGCAAGATGCAAGATTGAGAAGAGTTGATTTGCTCTGGCATCATAGCAACAGTAAGAGTTCTACTTTTTCTTCTTCATTCCTTTCTTCACATCATTTTGTGTGTAGCTTAAATTCCAATCAGTCGTTTGAAGAAATCTGAGGTCGTTGGCACTAGACCAAATGTTGTTCATGCATGCCTAGTTTGGTCCAAGGAGCATCCTCTGGCACCTTTGTTCTCTAGCAAATCGTCAATCTTGTTGTGCAGTGACAGTGGCGGTTTTGAGTATGTACAGTAACGAACCATGGCCGAGTTAGTTAAGTTGATTGTGCTCTATATATTTGTACTAAAACGAGAGCAGACAGATCTATCAATTAGTCTACATACTAGTTGTCAATAGCTTGAGACAACATTGTGTGTTGAACACAAACCCTTCTTGAATATGTAATGTCCAATGAGATTTGAGTACGTTGGTTTTGCATGTCAAATGAAAAGTTCAAATTGGCAGGAGTAGTTGCCATTGCTGGATCATTAGTTGCAAGACAATGTAGACAAGGCCTGAAACTGGCATTGCCTGATATAGGGGCACGTTCAATGGTTCTAGAGTGGATATGCTTTCTCTCTGTTGATCATTGAATTCTGGCGTCAATTTTTTCTAAGTTGACCAGTGTAGCAACCTCTTGTGTGGGCTTGAGGAAACTATGTTTTGCTTTTTCTTGTGAATGATGACCTGCCTTATGTCTTCAATAATTGCTTGCGCATTATATTTGGAATGCATCGAGTTGTGGATCATCTCTATCATTTTGCCGTTGTTCTTGAGATGTCTTTGTTCTTAGAGTTGGTCAATAACAGATTGCCATTGCTGGCACTCCTTGCTCCAGCGAAAGCCATTGCGACTAATGCAGGACCAGATAGCAATACCTTGTGGAGAATGTTAGCTGGGTCCACTTCTATGTGGAGGAAGCCCAATGAGTTGTAAGCCCAAAAAGGGTTTGAACTCATATAATAAGTTATATGGAGAAATATGATTTCTTACTATCTAAAAAAGTGGTAACCACAAAAAGATGTAGTAACAAGAGAAAAAGAGAAAGCATAAAATCTAGGGGTTGAGGCAATATCTGATTTACATCAAGCTGGCATCGGAGGTTGATTCGTGGTCCGATTGAGCTGAAATTTTGTCAGCATGTTCGTGGCGCAATCTTCTCGAATCTGAACGGTTTGATTTTTGTTTGAAGCTGCCTACATTAGGTTTTTCGTGGATTGATCAAAACCTACGTTTTTGGTCAGATTTATCCTTGATCTCTTATGAAATTCATGTGTATTGCCAAGAATTATGTTCTTGAGGTATTTATTGCTGTGTACCTCTAGTATTTGCTAGAGAATAACATTGTTCACCCAATTTTGTTGATAGTGAAGATTTTCGGGTGGACTCCGGTCCCGTGGTTTTTGATCTCCTCACATCGAGGGGGTTTTCCACGTAAAAAATCATTTTGTGTTTGTGTACTTGGTATTTATTTTACTCTACTATATCGATTCCTATTAGGTTTACACAAGATGAAAGATTATTTTATTCCGCTGCGTTAATTCGATATTGTTGTGGTGAATTTTGTATATCATGAGACCAGTTGGGTAATTGATAGTGGTGTATCTTTATGCTATGTCTCGTAATTTCTTTACATCATACAGGTTAGGTGACTTCGAATCTGTGAAGATGGGAAACAATGGGCTAGCTCAAGCTGTAGGCATCGGTGATGTGTGCCTAGAAACTAGCAATGGCATAAGGTTAGTATTGAATAATGTTAAACATATACTTGATATCCGCTTGAATTTGATTTCTACAAGCAAGCTGGATGATGAGAGGTATTGCGGCACCTTTAGTAATGGTCAATGGAAGCTCACCAAGGGTTCTCTTGTTGTGGCTAGAGGTGAAAAATATTCTTCGTTGTACATTATGCAGGCAAAGTTGTCCATAGACAAAATTAATGCAGTAGACAGCGAAGATGTAGCTGAGTTGTGGCGTAAGAGGCTCAGTCACATCAGTGAGAAGGGTTTGTCAATATTGGCCAAGAAGAAGCTTCTTTCGGAATTGAAAAGTTCGGCGCTAAAGAAGTGTGCTCACTGTTTAGCGGGAAAACAAAATAAAGTTGCATTTAAAAGCTCCCCTCCTTCAAGAAAGTCAGGTATACTGGATTTAGTGTATTCTCATGTTTGCGGCTCTATGAAAACAAGATCACTTGATGGCTCTCTTTATTTTGTTACCTTCATAGATGATTTTTCAAGGAAAATTTGGATTCATACCTTGAAAACTAAAGATCAAGTATTAGATACTTTTAAGCAATTTCAAGCTTCAGTTGAGAGACAGACTGGAAAGAAATTGAAGTGCATCAGAACTAATAATGGGGGAGAGTATATTGGATCTTTTGATGAATATTGCAGACAACACGGTATTCGACATCAAAAGACACCTCCCAAGATGCCTCAGTTAAATGGCTTAGCTGAGAGAATGAACATAACACTTGTTGAAAGGGTAAGATGCTTACTTTCACAGTCAAAGCTACCTGGATCCTTTTGGTGTAAGGCTTTAAGTACAGTTGTGCATATATTAAATCTTACTCTATACATTCCTTTAGAGTTTGATGTTCCTAATAGAGTTTGGACAGGCAAAGATGTTTCTTATGATTATTTGCATGTCTTTGGGTGCAAAGCATTTGTGCATATTCCCAAAGATGAGAGGTCTAAGCTTGATATGAAAACATGACGGTGCATATTTATTGGTTATGGACAGGATATGCTTGGTTACAAATTTTATGATCCGCTTGAAAAGAAAATTGTAAGAAGTAGAGACATTGTGTTTATGGAAGATCAAACAATAGAGGATATTGAGAAAGCAGAGATGATTTCAGCACCACAGGTTAGTGATAATTTGGATCCAGTTCCTCTTACAAATATTCCTACAAAGTTGATGAAGAGCAGCAGGAAGTTAATGTTCCAAATAATGCACATGTTCCTGAACATGTTGAAATAGATAATTCCATTCATGAACTAGAGGCTCAATTAGATGTTCTATTGGATGTTCCAATTCCCGACGACCTTTCACCTGGTATTCTGAAGATGAGTATGTATTATTGACTGATGCAGGTGAACCAGAGTGCTATGCATAAGCAATAGAAAATGAGTACAAAAGTAATTGGTTTGATGCTATGCGAGATGAGATGTAGTCACTTTATGATAATCATACTTTTGAGTTGGTGAAGTTACCTAAAGGTAAAAGAGCTTTGAAGAACAAGTGGGTATATAGGTTGAAGTAAGATGAACATACTTCATAACCACGGTACAAAACTAGATTGGTTGTTAAAGGATTCGGTCAAAGAAAGGGTATTGATTTTGATGATATATTTTCTCCGGTAGTGAAAATGTCTTCTATCCGTATAGGCTTAGCAGCTACCCTAGATTTGGAAATTGAGCAAATGGATGTTAAAACGGCCTTCCTACATGGTGACTTGGAGGAAGAGATATACATGTAACAACCTGAGGGTTTTAAAGTGAAAGGGAAAGAGGATTATGTGTGCAAATTGAAGAAAAGTCTATATGGCCTAAAATAAGCACCGAGGTAGTGGTACAAAAAAATTGCATCAGTTATGACAAAACAGGGTTATAAGAAGACTTCATCGGATAATTGTGTGTTTGTCCAAAAATTTCTGATGATGACTTTATTATTCTCTTGCTTTATGTTGATGATATACTGATTGTTGGCAGGAATGCTTCATGAATTGAGTTATTAAAGAAATAGTTGAGCAAGTCTATTGCCATGAAAGACTTGGGCTCGGCGAAGCAGATTCTTGGCATTAGAATTACCCGAGATAGAGATGCTAAGAAGTTGTTTTTGTCGCAAGAGAAATATATCGAGAAGATCTTTCAGAAATTTTACATGGATAAGGTTAAAGTGGTTAGTACTCCTCTTACTGCTCACTTTTGGTTAAATATGAAGCAAAGTCCTACGACTGATAAAGAGAAGAAAGATATGGAAAGTGTTCCATATGCCTCAGTTGTAGGAAGCTTAATGTATGCGATGGTATGTATACGCCCAGACTTGGCGCACGTAGTTGGCGTTGTTAGTCGCTATTTGTCAAATCCAGGCAGAGAGCACTGGAATGCAGTGAAGTAGATTATGAGATATCTTCGGGGAACTTCAAATTTGAAACTCAATTTTAGGACCGGAAACTTGAGTTAGTTGGATACACAGATTCCGACTTGGCGGGAGATATTGATACTCGTAAATCTACTTACGTTAATTGATTTCTTTTGCGGGTGGAGCTGTGTCATGGAAGTCAAGATTGCAGAAGTGTGTTGCACTTTCGACAACCGAAGCTGAATTTATTGCAGTGACTGAAGCTAGTAAAAAAATGTTATGAATGAAGAAGTACTTAAAAGAATTTGGGTTCAAGCAAAAGAGGTATGTGCTATTTTGTGATAATCAAAGCACAATTCATCTTGGTAAGAATTCATCTTTTCATTCTAGATCGAAACATATTGATGTTAGATATCATTGGATAAGAGATGTTCTAGATGAAAAGTTGTTGGAACTTGAGAAAATTTATACAGATCATAATGGCTCTAAATGATGACGAAGACTCTACCAAGAGAGAAGCTTGAATATTGTCAATTGATAGCAGGGATGGTGAATCCCTCCACATTGTCATGATGGGGAGATTTGTTAGTTGGATTCACTCATATGTGGAGGAAGCCCAATAAGTTGCAAGTCCAAAAGGGGCTTGAGCTCATATAATAAGTTATATGTAGAAATAGGGTTTCTTACTATCTAAAAAAGTGGTAGCCGCAAAAAAACGTAGTAACAAGAGAAAAAGAGAAAGTAGAAAATCTAGGGGTTGATGCAATATCTGATTTACATCAAGTTGGCATCGGAGGTTGATTCGTGATTCGATTGAGCTGAAATTTTGTCAGCATGTTCATGGCACAATCTTCTCGAATTTGAATGGTTTGATTTTCGTTTGAAGCTGCCTACATTAGGTTTTTCATGAATTGATCAAAACCTGCATTTTTGGTCAGATTTATCTTTGATCTCTTGTGAAATTCATGTGTATTGCCAAGAATTATGTTCTTGAGGTATTTGCTGCTATGTACCTCTAGTATTTGTTAGAGAAGAACATTGTTCACCCAATTTTGTTGATAGTGAAGATTTTTGGGTGGACTCCGGTCTCGTGGTTTTTGATCTCCTTACATCGATGAGGTTTTCCACGTAAAAAATCGTCTTGTGTTCGCATGCTTGGTATTTATTTTATTTTACTATATCGATTCATATTAGGTTTACACAAGATGGGAGATTATTTTATTCCGATGCGTTAATTCAATATTGTTTGAATTGTTACCGTTCTCCATCAAAGAAAACCCAAGCCATTGCAATTAATTCAAGCACTTCTTTGCACTAAATTTTTAAGCTTTTTTGCATGATCTCTCCACCGAACCATAACACAAGGTCTTGCTCGAGCTCTATTATCAATGGCTGTGGAACTGCTACTAAAACACTGTCGAAGGATCTGTTAGTTTGTTATTAGACTATGGCTTAGAGAGAGCTTACCTGCCAATTTTTGCGAGTCAGCTCCTTCTGGACTTGATGGCAAAACGAGGACAAGCTCAGCAACTCATTCTGGCTCTCAGCAGTATAGTCATTATGATGTCTGGCAGGAAGCCAAGTCTTATTTCTTTGTTTTTGTTTGATTTCTTTGATAACTTGAGACTGTCTTTTGCGTCCATGTTGAAGTTAACTTATTATGCATGCTTATATGGGTCTTTTTTGTTTGTTTGTCTATATCAATCTCTTCTCCAAGAAGGCAAGTTTTCTTTTGTGTTACCTATCCTGCTTGATCAACTTCTTGCCTATGTATTGCAAAGTTAAATTTATTTCTTCCCGGCAAGATGCTTTCTCACAAGAATCTTATTTTTATCTAATTACAGCTACCAAGAAAAATGGTACTGCAAACTTACAGCCTCGTACAAACCATGACTGTGACCTTTACTATATGTTGGAACCTTCGATACTTGTTAGTTTTCCCAGATTCTCTTTTAGTCCTTTAGAATGTAATTTTACCACAATCGCCATTCATTCATGATTTTTTTGATATTATACCTGCCCAGTTCCTCGATTAGCAAAAGCTAATTTGTTGCCTTGATTCTCACAAAAGGCTGAAAGAAATCATAATTGCCTAGAGGGAAGTGCTAATTAGTACAGGACGTGGTACATGCAAATTTTCATTTTGTGTAGTCCTGAGGGCTGGCATCGGGCACTTGGGTCCACTATTTTCAGGGCAATATCTTGAAGTCCAGAATTCTCCATCTTATATGTTCGCCTTTGCTTTGTCAAAATATCTTTAGGATGATTTGGTAAAAGACATCACTGTCTGATGGAACGAAAACAGAAAGACAAATTTGGCTGCTCACTGGGGTTCAGCGTTTCCCCTGGTCTACCTGTGCTGGATCTTTATTATGTATCTGCAGCGTCTCTAGGAAAGATACGCATACATCAGAAGAAGTTAATGAAGCAAAGGCAATGCCGATCTTTGAACGTAGTAATTGAATGATTAGCTTACTCTTCTGGCTTTATTTATGCTTAAGCCAACTGGAGCTAAATTAAGACTATTGTCGACTTCTCTTTTATTTGATTTTGATTCAATTTTAATGCAATATGCAAGTGAATGCCACTGTTAAAGTACCAAGAACTCAAATACATAGAATTTGCTTTCTCCATCTCTTTTTTATTACCAGTTTAAGAAATAACGTAGGTTTGGAATCCAGGATTCATCACACATAACGATCATGTGTACACATGATTCAGACAAGTTGACTTGAAAGATGGAACCTTGACTAGACAGGACATTCAGGTGCGCATGACAAAATTTCTGAAACGGAAATTGATTTTTGGCCAGAAATTGATTTCTCAATTTCTATTTCAGAAACTGAGAAGTTAAAAATTTTAGCTTCTGATTTCTTCTTCAAATCTCTTTCTAGAATAGAAATCTGTTCTAGAAATAGAAAAATCAAATTGTATTACCAAACAGATTTCTATTCCAAACCTGTTCTAGGGAACAAAGAAATAGAGAAGTAGAAATTTTATCATGCGCGCCCTCTGTCTATCTTGAGAATTGCTTCAAGAGTGTTCTCTCATTTGAGACTCAACACGTGCATTGCGCACATAAAGAATCAGGGTCAAAACCTTGATTGAAGAAGGCACAGAGTAACCAGAATAGGCTCCTATAAGATCTAGGCATCAAATTAGGACCTTAAGTTTTTCTATCAAAATGAGTGTTTATCGTGAAAGGTTAAGAATGGGCTGATTAATATTGACCTAGCACCATGTTTTAACAATCGAAAAAATAATGATGTTGCCCGTGTTAAGGAATGCACTCGATATATCTAGTGGGCTTGTTTTTAATGAGGACAATTATTTCTCCAATATCCTATTTCCATTGTTATATGCTCTCCTTTTCATTTAGGAATATCCAGTGGTCTTAACATTCTTGCAGGTTTGCAATGTTCTGACCTTACTTGTTGGCAGATCAAGTACTAAGACACGTGCCTAGCAATATCAGCCTTTGTTATGGCTAAAATATCACCTAGAAGGGGGTGAATCAGTGATTTTGTAGAAATGAAGGAATTTAAATAAATATTGCAGTAAGACAATTTATGATGAAGTAGTCAGATATTACCAATGTACGATTCTATCACAATAAATAAAAATAAGTAAATGATAGAGAATTGCACACAAAGGTTTATAGTGGTTCGAATTTTACAAATCTACGTTCACTCTCTTGCGGTATAGCCTATTGGCTGTAATCCACTAGTAAGAATCAATCAGAGATTACAGTCAAGTTGTGCTGCTTATAGCCAAGCGCTTCTACCCAAAGTTGGTGCTGCTTATATCCAAGCCGATAGGACTCACTATCCTACACCAAAGCACACACTTATAACACTG